>OX243904.1:9544568-10982046 GCA_945859665.1 Anorthoa munda
AAGCGGCGGAGGTCGCTTTTCAAAGACTTTGAGATCCGTTTATTTAGCTGCCTGCCTGACTAAACATAGTGCAGTTAAAATGACTCCACCTTAACCGACAACCGACTGCGTAGTCCACAAGTAGTTAACATGCAGTTGCCTTGCTGTTATAATGATAGTACGTTGATAGTTTCTATGCAGTTATGTCGACTACGCAAGAACTGCATCCAAACTGCAGATTTAAAAAAACTGCTAATATGCATTATTTGACTTAGAATAGTTTAATGATTCAGATTTAATATAGTTAATATCATTTTACTCCTAAATTTTCCAGCCTGCTCAACCATGACGCCAACTTCTCAAGACGTCAGCCAGTCACGTCAGCGCCAACTCGCCGACAGAGAGAGGGTCTACGTCTCCGGAATGTCGTGGCTCTTCCCGTACTCTCATCACGTCAAGGATCTGTCTGATATTTTTTACAATAAGGTAAGGGCTTGATAGTAATTGTTCGCTGTCTGAATGGTCCAGATAAGAAGCTTTTTACTTTATGCAAATTATTTTATCTAAACGGTGAATAAAAACATCGTCAGAAAACCGGCATATCCTAGAAGCAAAACTTGCAAGACATGACAAGACAAGACATTCTTTAATCCGCAGAGGTGAAGTGGCAGATGTGCACCACTCCCTCAAAAATAGAGGGACCTATGTCCCAATAGTGCAAGGAACTTTAAACATTTGACAGTAGAAAAAACATTCTACTAAAAAATAAACCAAATTCAAAAGCAAAACACTAAAATGTGTAAAATAACTTTCGTTTCGGCAGTCAGTGTTTTTATTACTCTCTTTTTAGTTTTAGTACACCATCTCTAAAAAAGAGTAATTTATATGTTACGGTACCTAAAGAGTTGACAAAATGGGTCCGTGCCCACTCGTCCCGATTAGACTCGATCCGAAAAATAATACCTTCATATATCTGTTTCATAGGCGTAAAAACGTCGATGTATGTATAGTCAGGCAGAAAAGTGTTGATTTAACGCTTGCATCACAGAGAGTGTAAAATTTAAATAATTTTTGAATAAATAAATTAACAATACAAATAAGTACTTATCCTTTTTAGGATTCCAAAGTCAACAAGGAACCCTTATAGTTTCGCTCTGTCCGTCTGTTCGTCCGCAGCTTAGCTTAGAGAATCTAAGCACTAGAAAGCTATAATTTGGCATGGATATACATATTCATAATTCCGACAAAATGGTAATATAAAACAAAGAAAAAAAAATTTTTTTTTGTTACCTCCCATAGACGTAAAGTGGGGATGTATTTTTTTTTTCTCATCTGTCCCATGGTGTGGGGTATCGTTGGATAGGCCATTCAAAATTGTTAAAACCATGTTTCGAATCAGAGATCGATTTGCGTAAAATTAAGCTTAAAATTGCATATTTATGTTAGAGTCAAGTGTCCCCCTCCCCCTTCCAGCGAAATGGTTGCTCTTGGCTGTGTGAAAAAATTCACGGCTGTAGTAAATATAACGAAATTAAAAGGAAAACTATCACGGATAAGTAGGCTTTACAAGTTTACGAGTAATAGTCGACCAACTTATAAAATGAACTTGGAACGGTAAAAATTTTGTACAAATGCCGTTGAAAAATTACTTAAATAACGTTAATAGCCGTGTAAAAAAGAGTAAATATGTGCTTACAAACCATGTAAAAATATACAAAAATAAAATCGTAACAGGCTTTACAAGTTTACGAGTAATAGTCGACCAACTTATAAAATGTACTTGGCACAGTAATTTTTTTATACTAATGCCATTGAAAAATTACTTAAATAACGTTGTTAGCTGTGTAAAACAGATAGTAAATATATGCTTATAAACCATGTAAAACATACAAAAATAAAATCATAACATCCATAATAATAATGATTTCTAAATTAATAATGTTTAAGCTCGAATAACGCATTGGAGTGGCCGGAGTCGTTGGTAGTACCGGTCCGTAGTCCATACAGCGCATGCGCGCGGGGGAGTCTATTTTGTGTTAGTGCAGAAGTATTTTCGACGTTTTGTAATCAAAACGTAAAAGTAAAGTCAAATTAGATTCGATTTCCAAGCAAATAACTTATTTTCTTTTGTCGTTATCCATCTATAAAGTCAATATTTGACCCGACTACATCAATCATTGAGTAGCGTAAAACTTTCCAGAATGAAATAGTGAATACCGCAGATTAGAGGTGAATACATACGAAACTTTTCTAATTCCGAAAGAGAAATAAACAAGAAGCGTGCGTGCAAGGATCCAGAAACGAACCATACCATTCCCCGTGGCTCTAACGCGCGGTCAAACAGATAATATTTTTCTAACTTCAGTTGCGAAGTTAATTTTATAACTCCTTCAGTTACTAGTTAGTCCTTCTTTAGTTTAAATCAAGAGTGAATAGGTTACATCTAGGCAAGCGTGCTTCACCGCAGACCACATCATCGCTTACCATAAGGCTAGATAGTGGTCAAACGCGAGCATATAGATTAAAAAATAACATCATCCTATGTGGGTATTTTAGACGTTGTGTGCCGCTTACAACGTTTTAATGTCCATGTAACAACAACAAAACCCTCTTCTTAGTTTGCATTATTATGCAACTTCGGAACCCTAATACTGCGCGTGGCCCGACACGCACTTGGCCGGTTTTTAGGGTTCCGTACCCAAAGGGTAAAAACGGGACCCTATTACTAAGACTTCGCGATCCGTCTGTCTGTCTGTCTGTCTGTCTGTCTGTCTGTCTGTCCGTCTGTCTCCAGGCTGTATCTCATGAACCGTGATAGCTAGACAGTTGAAATTTTCACAGATGATGTATTTCTGTTGCCGCTATAACAACAAATACAAAAAACAGTATAAAATTAATATTAAAGGGGGGCTCCCATACAACAAACGTGATATTTTTGCCGTTTTTTGCTCGATATTAATAACGGCAACAGGTAGACGCTTGAAATATTCACAGAATGTTTAGTTGTATATTTACTTCAAAAAATAATAATTAATAAATTAAAATAAAATAAATTAAGGGGGGCTCCCATACAACAAACGTGATTTTTATGCAGTGTTTTGCGATAATGGTACGGAACCCTTCGTGTGCGAGTCCGACTCGCACTTGGCCGGTTTTTAATGTAGTAACGCTTTGTACTTTGTAGTAAAAATCACAGATTATTGTTAATTATCATTACAATCTTATAGCTAGTGGCACGGTGGTATTTATTTGATCAGACTTTATACGTGATTATAATTATTAGGTTAACAAGTAGGTACTAACTTCTAAAATATAAATAAAAAATATGATTTACTAAATTATGATTAAATAATAAACATTAGGTATCATAAAGAATATTAGTATACTATGTTTATTTCCACAGTATTATGTCTTATGGCATTCTGCTGTGGGGATCAGCAGCAGACGTTGACTCAATTTTTATCTTACAAAAGAGGGCAATCCGCGCAATCTATAAAATGAGTCCCCGAGAGTCCCTCAGAGACTCTACCTTCTCTTTATATATTGGAATATATTTTGTATGTCCGATCTGATGTCCTCGAAAAATCGAGGGCTTTTATTTATTTATTTATTTCAATTCAGTTACTCCTTGCACTAACAGTGTAAACCAACACGTGCAAAGAGTCAATGCTATATAATTATTACATTTACAATAGACAAACAACACACAAATAATTCATGAATATCACACACCAACATTAAAACAACACAAAAAAATACTCAGACAATCAAATTAGTTCAATGTCATTCTGGCTAAATTAAAATATCGACACACACATATCAACATCAAAAACAATACAATAATAATTCTTAATCAAACAAATTAATTAAATTACTTTCCCGATAAATTAACATAAACAAAAATCATAAGTCAATAATAATATTTCTACAATAACAATATAATAATAACAATTCAATAATACTAATTCAACAATAACAATTCAATAATACTAATTCAAAAATAACAATTCAATAATACTAATTCAACAATAACAATTTAATAATCTAAAAATAGCAATAATTTAATAAAAATAAGAACTCAACCATTCAGAAATTTGACAGCAACAATTCCACAATTTTCAATCAACTCATTTAGGTGCTAAAACAGTCTTTACAGCTTTTCAAAAATTCACGCACATTGGAGTGGAATATGTCCACATCTGGATGCTGAGCAGTCAGGGTGTTCAGCAAGGAAACCGCCTGATTTGATGCCGCATATTGTGCGGTACGAGTCCGGACTCTGGATGTCGCCAAAAGAGGGCGCGAGCGCAGTCGCGTGTACTGAGCCGGCGCGCGGATAATCCACAGCGGGACAATACCGCAGGGTTGTCGATCTTGCCGTTAAGCAGCAAAAAGTAATGTAACAGGAGTGCACATTTTCGTCTCAGCTCGAGGGTATCAATACCCACCATTCCTGAGACGAACAGAGAGGGATACAAGTAGGGATAATAACCATACATTTTTTGTAAAGATACCGGCAGAACTTACGCTGTACACGCTCCAATATGAGATTGTACTTCGTCTCGTGTGGATCCCATACAATCGAATTAAACTCAAGCTTGCTGCGAACAAATGCGAAGTACAGAGCAACAATGGCATGTTTGTTGGTAAATCGAGCCGACTGCCTCAAGACAAACCCGAGGGATTTGTGTGCTCGTTTACACAGGCCGGTTATGTGATCATTAAAGGTCAGCCCGGTATCCAACATTACACCGAGATCGCGGATTACTGTGACGCGGTCCATGGGGGTGTGAGACACTCGGTACGTATAAACGTGCGGCGAGCGACCACGAGAGAAAGTAATAGTTTTACACTTAGCTGTGTTAAATTCTAATCGGTTGCGGTTGCTCCAGGCTACCACATTGTCGATATCCCGTTGAAGCGCATCACAATCAGTGGCAGTCCCTATGCCCAAGTAAATCTTCAGATCGTCAGCAAACATCAGACACCTCGCCGTCTCAATGACCTCCAGCAAGTCATTGACCATGACCAGGAATTGGGTTGGACCAAAAGTGCTTCCTTGACTCACCCCAGACTGAGTTACATAAGTTTCCGACCGATACCCGGCAAGTTGAACGTACTGTCTACGATTACGGAAATAACTACTGAATAATTTTAAAAGTTTAGGCGTAAATCCTATGGCTGAAAACGTATGCAATAGCACATCATTATGAACACGGTCAAAAGCCTTTTTGAAATCGAAGTAAGCTGCATCTACTTGCTTCCTGCTGTCCATCTCCGACACAGCGTAATCTACAAAATTAACCAGGTTGGTTGCAGTTGACCTACCGGCTCTGAAGCCATGCTGACTCGCTCAGTAGCGGTCTAATCTGTCTAGTTATGTGCCGGTTCAAGACAGACTCGAACAAATTGCCGAAGGCCGACAGTGCAGCTATAGACCTGTAGTTCGAGACGTCCGACCTTGAGCCATCCTTATGTATGGGAGTCACACGAGAAAGTTTCCAACACGAAGGATAAGTAGAACTTTCAATAGCGCGATTAAAAATAAATAATAGGGGTACCATAAACACCCTTATACAGTCCTTCACGATGAACGGAGGAATACCATCTGGCCCGGTAGATGACTGAGGTTTTAAGCGCTTGACAGCTAGCTTATGCTGTCCAGCGCTATGCGGGATGACGATACAATGGACTCCTCGCGCTGAGCAACTTCATGAGATAGTATGGGCTCATCAGGTAAAAATACCGACTCAAAATAGCTTGCGAAAGCATTTACTGCGTCTAAGTCAGTTACCACTTTGCCCTCGTATTCGTACTCATGACAATTTTGTCAGGGTGAGCGCAGATCCCTAACAAAAGACCAGAAACTCTTCGGGTCCCTTCTTATAACCATCTCTGCTCGTCTGATGTAACTATCATAAGCAAGCTTTACCAATGTTTTCACATGTTGCCTATAATATATGAACATGGATTTGTAGTACTCATTAGTTTTAACTTGCTTAGATTTTTTTAGATAGACGTACTTCATATAATGTATATTTTTAATTATTTCAGGAGTGTACCATGTTGGATATTGGTACCTCGAGCCAAAATTCCTTTGTTTTTTTACCGGAACATTGTAACGAAAGTTATCGTGTACTATTCGATAAAAGATATCCACGGCTCTGTCAACCTCACTAGTTGCTAGAACCTCATCCCACGTTACCCCTGCAATAGTCTGATACAGCTGCTCGAAATCAGCTTTCCTAAAGTTCCACTGCGGCGGTGAGTCATGCTGCGCCGAAGGCGGCGACAAACACGGAAAAGGCGCGTGCGCCGCCGGCCGCGGCACACTGAGCGTCACCCCTAGCGCAGGGTGATGTGCGTCTTCCGGCACCAACGGCACGGCATCCCCTCCGATATGCACATATTCACAACCCAGACTGCTCAGAACCAGATCAAGCATATTGCCGTGTTTATTTTTAATTGTGTTATATTGCGTCAGTTTACAAAAAGCAACTAAATTATTAAACTCTGTTCTAACATGTTGATTGCATGAATTCAAGTTAAAATCTCCTAATATTATTATATCAGTATTGGTATATTTTCGAACAAGGTTTTCTATCACCATAAATGTGTTAAGGTATTTATCTACATTAGAACTGGGGGGAATGTAAACAACACAAACCAATATCTTTTTATATTTTAACAAAACTGATGCTATCACTATTTCATAACTAGAAGCGATTTCCATAATTTAAATACACGTAGTAAGCATGAAATTGTAATACCCAAATTCAGATTAACAAAAACTAGCAAGTCTTTTCTTATAAACAGTATACGCTTTTATAACAAGTTGCCAAAGTCAGTTATAGAATTGACCGATGGAAAGTTCAAAAACTATATCAAACGTGTCCTTATTAAAAAAGCATATTTTAAAATCAAGGACTACGTTGAAGATAAAAATTTTAGCTCCTTCTGCGCATGCGGCTTCCTTGGTAACTCATAAATGGCACAAATATGTGGATGTCTCTAACTATTCTCAATCTCATTTTTACTTTTTTTCCTTCTTTTAATTAGACTTTTTACAATGATTTCAATAATCTTTATAGCCCTTTGCTTTGAATAGTTACAGCACTGATAACAACATTTGTGCCACATGTTAAATTTAGTCTTGTTATATATTTTTATTTATTTTTTCCTTTGTATAGATTCTTTTACTGATTGTTTTGTGAATGTGTGAACATTGTAGGCCTTCTAGATTTCTAGACGCTTGTTAACATTTGTTAACTCTCTCGTTTATACATTTTTTTTTTTAGTTTCTTACGACTCATTGTCGGGCCAACGTTGTCCCCCCATATCTAAGCACTAATACTGTAACATAGAAATATTGTAAAAACAAACCAATTTTTTTAAAAGAGCAACCGTGGAGTTTCTTGCCGGTTCGTCTCCACAGGAAACGACCAACCCGAACCGTGAACCTTTTGTCGACGTTTTATAAGTGCCCATGTAGGTCTATGTGAAATAAAAAACATTTGATTTGATTTGAATACAGGACTAGGTGGTACAACACAATTAAAAGATTAAAGTTTTTAGCTATACAAAATCAAGAATTAAAAAATAACAATCAACATTCACACTTCGGACCGACGAAAAGATCACCGAACTCGAAGAGGAATTGAGCAGGTTGCCATGGAGTATTATAGGGTTATCTGAAGTCCGAAGAGAGGGGGAGGACTCGATAATCCTCAAATCCGGCAACCTGCTCTATTTCCGAGAGGGTGACCGGCAGTCCCAGGGTGGTGTCGGGTTTATCGTCCACAAGTCCCTTGTGAACAACGTGGTGAAGATCGAGAGTGTGTCGACCAGGGTGGCGTACCTGATACTCAGAATATCCGCAAGATATTCGCTGAAGGTCATACAGGTCTACGCCCCAACCTCGGCACATCCCGACGACGAGGTAGAGACCATGTATGAGGATATCTCCAGAGCCATGCATGGTTTCAAAACTCACTTCACCGTTGTCATGGGGGACTTCAACGCGAAACTGGGCAAACGAGACGAGGATGAGCTGCAAGTGGGGCAATTTGGAGTCGGACGTCGGAACCACCGGGGTCACCTACTGGCCAGTTTTATGGAGAAGGAGGGCCTCTATATGATGAACTCCTTCTTCAAAAAGCGTGAACATAGGAAGTGGACCTGGCAGAGCCCCGATGGTGCAACAAAAAATGAGATCGACTTCATCATGTCAACCAGGAAGCAAATGTTCAATGATGTCTCTGTGATCAATTCGGTAAAAACCGGGAGCGATCACCGCATGGTAAGAGGCACATTGAACATTAATATTAAGCTTGAAAGGTCTCGACTGATGAAGTCCACGCTCCGTCCAGCACAGATTCAGGTCCAAAACCCCGAGAGCTTTCAGCTCGAACTCCAGAATCGTTTCGAGTGCCTAGGGAGCTCAGTGGACGAATACAATGACGGGTTCGTGGAAGCTGTCCATACGGTCGGGTCTAAGTTTTTCAAGACCCGTCGTACAGATAGAAACAAAAAGCTCTCTGATCCTACTCTCAAGCTTATGCAGGAGAGGCGTGAGATGATCCTGCAGTCTTCAGATGAGGCGTGCAAATATCGGCAGCTCAATAGACAGATCTCTAAATCCGAAAAGAGACCTCCGCGGTCTCTTTTCAAGGATTTAGAGATCTGTCTAACATCCGCTTTAACACCGAGCGTATTAAAGACGCGATTGAGCGAAATAAAGGCTCCAAGGTATTTGCAAGGGATCTGGCTATTGGGCAGAGCCAGCTCACAAGACTGAAGACCGACGATGGCAGGATCGTATCCGCCAAACCGGAGCTTCTGAGGGAGATCGAGACATTCTATGGGCAGCTGTACACATCAATCAGCAAGCCCGTTGCCAGTCTAGCAAACGACCCAAGAGCTAGATTGACCCGACACTATACCGAAGATATCCCGGACGTCAGCCTGTACGAGATTAGGATGGCTCTGAAACAGCTTAAAAACAACAAGGCGCCGGGTGATGACGGAATCACGGCGGAACTCCTGAAGGCGGGTGGAAAACCGGTCCTTAAGGCCCTTCAGAAGCTGTTTGATGCTGTCATACTCGAGGGCAAAACGCCACAGGCATGGTGCAGGGGTGTGGTGGTACTCTTCTTCAAGAAGGGCGACAATGCCCGACTGAAGAACTATAGGCCCATCTCACTTCTTAGTCATGTCTACAAGTTGTTTTCAAGAGTCATCACGAATCGTCTCGCGCGCAGGTTTGACGATTTCCAGCCTCCCGAGCAAGCCGGATTCCGAAAAGGCTTTAGCACCGTAGACCACATACATACGCTGCGGCAGGTCATACAGAAGACCGAAGAGTATAACCTGCCTCTCTGTTTAGCGTTTGTGGACTACGAGAAAGCCTTCGATTCGATCGAGACTTGGGCAGTACTGCAATCTCTCCAACGGTGCCAGATCGACTACCGGTACATTGAGGTGTTGAAGTGTTTGTACAAAAACGCCACCATGTCAGTCCGTCTTCAGGATCAGACCTCGAAACCAATCCTTCTCCGGCGCGGCGTGAGACAGGGAGACGTCATTTCTCCGAAACTGTTCACTGCTGCGCTGGAGGATGTCTTCAAGGTTCTGGATTGGAAGTCGCTTGGCATCAACGTTAATGGCGAGTACATCACTCACCTTCGGTTTGCCGACGACATAGTGGTCATGGCTGAGACCATGGAGAGCCTCAGTACAATGCTCGATGACCTCAATAGAGCTTCCGAAAGAGTGGGTCTTAAAATGAACATGGACAAAACCAAGGTCATGATGAATGCCCATGTAACACCCACTCCTATCAAGATCGGAGACTGTTTACTTGAAGTTGTAGATGATTATGTCTACCTGGGACAAACGATCCAGTTGGGTAGATCCAACTTCGAGAAAGAGGTCAACCGTCGAATCCGACTCGGCTGGGCAGCGTTCGGGAAGTTGCGTGGTATCTTCTCGTCCAATTTACCGCAATGTCTCAAGACAAAAGTCTATGACCAGTGTGTGTTGCCAGTGATCACCTATGGGACCGAGACGTGGTCGCTCACAATGGGCCTTATCAGAAAGCTTAAAGTCACCCAAAGGGCAATGGAGAGGGCTATGCTCGGAATTTCCTTGCGTGATCACGTCAGAAATGATGATATCCGCAGGAGAACCAAAGTTACCGACATAGCCCGAAGAATTGCCAAACTTAAGTGGCAGTGGGCAGGGCACATTGCTCGCAGAACGGATGGCCGTTGGGGCCGAAAAGTTCTGGAATGGCGACCGCGAACCGGAAGACGATATGTTGGAAGGCCTCCCACTAGGTGGACCGATGACCTGGTTAAGGTTGCGGGAAGGCGCTGGATGCGAGACGCACGGGATCGGTCAATGTGGCGACGCCTGGGGGAGGCCTATGTCCAGCAGTGGACGTCTTTCGGCTGAAATGATGATGATGATGATGATGAATCAACATTCAAGTAAGAGCAGTTTTCAGTACAAAATCAACAATCTCTTTCTATAAATAATCGACATAAAATAATACAAATATAAATAAATAAATATATAATATAATATACATATAATCAATATATTATTATAATAATTCTCACACACCTCATTTTTTATTTTGTCTAAAATTGACAAAAAACATTTCTAGAAGTATTTGGTTCGGACTGTGGCGCATATGCACTGTGTATTTGTACACTGACAGATTTAAAAAACTAACTTCCCTTGAACACTGCACTTCAGTCCCGGTTTTTAATAACACAGGCTCACACTGTGGAATCTTTATTTTTTCGGTGCAGCCGGTATACATGACCGACGTGTAAACTTTGGCCACGTTGATTTGAAATTAATTCATAATTTTTACACACTTTGCCCTAAGAAGGCCTTTCACCTGACATTGTGAATGACAATAGTACATTGTGATACAAGGGTGGAAAGTAGGTTATTGCAAACGAGCTTGCGACGAGCTGCGAGGTTTTTAATGACACGAGTTTGCAATAACCTACACGCCCGTATCACACGATATTTTTCAATACAGTTGTGGGAAATAGTAAAAACAAATCAAAGACTTAGATTTGTTAATTCACAAAAAATAACATATTCGCGCGTTTTTGCAACTGTACATATTTTGTTTACAACGAAAACAGCCTATTCACAGCCTATTCGATTTTTGACAAATTTTAATGTTGATGTGTAAATAATTAAATTGAAACTGGTTATTAAATATAATAAACAACCATTTAAAAGACTTTTGAGAATTAAATGCTAAAACGTACGGAATCATTCATTTTTCCTCGTATAAAATCTATTCCATTTTATTCTATGTATGAAAACTCCTTGCTACTAAACATTTTTAAATTGACTTATAACTAAAGGCGCGTTTTTGCAACTGGTCATTTTTTACAACGAAAACAGTCTATACAGCCTATTCGATTTTAGACAAAGTTGATATGAAAATAATTAAATTAAAACTGGTAATTAAAATATATTAAACAACCATTAAAAATACTTTTGAAAGTTCAATGCTAAAACGTACGGAATCATTCATTTTCCCTCGTTTTATACGAGTCTATCCCATTTTATTCTATGTATGAAAACACTTTGCTACTAATTTTTTTAAATTGACTTATAAATTTAAAACTAAACTGGAAAAAAATGATCGAGCTTGTAAACAAAAGTCACGACCACGTAACAGAAAGATGGCTATGCATAAGATTTAATTTTCGAATCATAATTATAGCCTCTGGAAGTACACCATGTTTAACAACTGTATTGAAAATAACTATACATACTTTACTTTCTTATCATATCGGCACCCTACATACTTGCATTGTTGTTGCGCTAAAAAGAGTTCGAATAATAGATCCACCACTTCGTCTATTGTTTCTTGAAAACCGGTTTAAGCGAGGTAGAGGCTATCTTTATAAAGCTACATTTTTTAAACAAATTCACTGACTACCAGGATATATTATGTATCATAACAAAATATTAAATATTCTATGTAAAATAAAATATTTACGTGATCGAATCAGAAATGTAGAGATCCATTATAGAACCAGGGTTACCGACATAGCCCGAAGAATTGCAAAACTTAAGTGGCAGTGAGCAGGGCAAATTGCTCGCAGAACGGATGGCCGATGGGGTAGAAAAGTTCTGGAGTGGCGACCGCGAACCGGAAGACGTTGCAGTGATATGCCTCCCACCAGGTGGACCGATGACCTGGTGAAGGTTGCGAGGATCCGCTGGATGCGGGACGCACGGGACTGGTCAATGTGGCGAAGCTTGGGGGACGCCTATGTCCAGCAGTGGACGACTGATTTATTAATTTATTCATTATTAACATCATCACATGTTAATGATGAATAAATTAATAAGTTACTCAGAATTAAATATCACTTTGCCTGACTGTACAAATGGCACTGAATTAGTAATAAAATACAAAAAGAATGATCACAATCCGATAAGTAGTTTCTGCAAAATGCGTGGACAAACATACAAACATGCAATAATGCAAACATGCAAACATTCACACATGCAAACATACAAACATGCAAACATACAAACATACAATCATACAAACATACTAACATACAAGCAAGTTACGAAGGCTGTAGCCGGAGGATTTTAAAAATACAAAATTTATTTAACTTAAATTTAATTAACAAAATTACAATTATATAAAATGGCTTGGAATAGACGACAGTTGACCGATGCCGTGCCAAAAGTGACGATCCCATGAGGGCCTCGATGTCCGGTGTCGGGCTGCATCACGTTGTGCTGCGTCGGCGCCTCGTGTCCGCGGCTGTTGCGATGTGCGGTAATGAGGTAATCGCTTGTCAGCGGTTTGGGTGCTGTGCGAGTACGTAACACCTCCCCCCGAAGATCAGCAACTTTTTCGAAATCTTGTGTGACAGCGATGATGAAATATTGCTGTGGTCAATTCTTATCTTGCTGGGGCTGATTCTATTTGATTCTTCAATTTCAGTATAGTTTATTTATTTATTTAGACTTCATGCACAAAGGTACAAAGGCGGACTTAATGCCTTAGGCATTCTCTACCAGTCAACCTAGGGTGGTGAAGAGACAACATGGCATGGTATAGTTTCCTGAAGGTGTGGCGTCATCTGTTTCCATTGATTGATTTTTCTGAAGTTGTTTCAATCGATGTCGTCGGTACATCAGTGCGATAGTGAGTGCACTTGCACCGGATAGTATTAGGTAGATTGGAATCGTGGTATGGTAGAGAGCTGTATCGGTTATTTCATTAAGTTTAAATGGAGCCTGTAGCATGATTTTCGTGTTTATGGAGTGCAGGTTTTCTAGATCGGCAGAGTTTAGTATGATTGGTGCCTCGCTTGAGGTTTCAAAGTCTTCAATAACTGTAGGCAATTGCATAATTTCCAGAGCGAATCCCTTGATGTGATTGTTAGAGTTCGCTATTGTGAATTCGGGCGTTTTAATATGACAATAATTGTGCGGGATAATAGCCAGATAGCTTCCTTCAAGGATTCTGTATGTTTCTTGTCTGCAGGATATCTTCACTTTGGTTGCATATGGGAAACTGATGGTGTAGTGTTTCTCGTCGTGTTGTTCCATAGCTTCTCTCTTCAATGTGACTGAGGACTGCTTGCAATATGGAAGAAGTTCTTGCTTGAAGATCAGATGCTGGATACAATCCGGATCACTTTCAGTCTTGTACTTTGATTTTGCTTCGCAGAGGTACAGAGAATTTACCTTCGGGCATTCAGCCTCTATGTACATAGAATCTTGTCCAGAAATCGCAATAAAAGGTAAGGTAGGTAAAAGGATTTTATTGTTCTTGTTAGGAACAATGGACAGTTTGTAAAGGCTATAAATTGGAGGGTAGGCAATTGGCACCTTAAATACCATAACTATCTGATTATCTATATAAAAGTATCCTAGCTTAATTACGTCATAATAGTCCCTTAACTCTAATTCGAGGATTTCATCGTTCGAGTATAAAATCCTTAATTTATCTAACATATTTTTGGGCGCACGGTTGGCGCAATGGTTGAGCGATTGACTGCTGCGCTGCGTGTCGCGGGTTCGATTCCCGCACGGAACAAATATTTGTATGACCTACAGATAGTCGTTTCGGCTCTGGGTGTTTGTGTATGTGAGTTTATATGTATGTAAACGCACCCACGATACAGGAAGAAATTCCTAGTGTGGGGCAAAAGTATAAAAAAAAAAAATCCTAATTTCAGCTACACTAATTGCCATATGGGGCGTGCTTAACGTACGTATTAAGGCTAAAGTGTACTCTAGTTTATGGAGCTCTTCGAACAAATTGTCTATGCTATCGCTTAAGATAATTAAGTGTTGAGCCATATGGGCGTACTGGGTAAAATCTAAGTCTGCTGTACTATTGATTATCTGATTTAAAACATTACCCATTCTCTCCTGGTTTTTTGTTATGTTAGTTAATAAGTTGGCATTATACGAAATCCAAGTTTTAGATAGACTAACATACTGATTAAGTTGAGACTGCATCTTGTACTCATTTTCTTGAAGGACTTTTATAGCATTATTACATTTAATTTCATCAGTTTGGTCAAGATTACCTGATATGCTCTTACTAACAGAACCATGACCATCGATAAGTCCTCTTTTATGACGATTATGTTCAAATGACTCTAGCTGTATAGATATTTTAGTTAATTTAGATGTAAGATAGTTCATGTGCGGTTCAAATAACAGAGACGTCTTATTATTTAGTTTATGTCTAACATCAGTCAATTGTGTACTAACTGTATATACTTGGGATTGCATACCGTCGAGATTAACATAGTTGAGAAAGGAATGATAATGAAATGATACGAAATGATACGCGTCGATCCTAGATTAAACGGAAGTATTCCAGGGCCGTTTCTTAAAGGATCAATCATTACTTCTTGTCCTTGCGTCATTTGCAGGAGTAGCAGCAGTAACATCCTGTAAAAGTGTGGGATCTTTAGGGCTTCTCTTCAAACGAGATTTTGCAACAGGACCTCGTTTCTTTCTGGTATATATGTGTATGGGAAGATCGGCCATGACTATGTCTTTAGTGAAACGCGGGGCTAACTTTTGTCTGCTAGCTAGAGGATTGCGGACGAATACTCGTCGGTCAGGGCTACATTCCTTTTCGGGTTCGCGATCTTTATTCCTTATTTCGGTTAATTCGGTCCTACGGTGGAGGGAAGTTTCATTTATTATTTCGTAGACTTGGGTTAATCGTTTTTTATGGTCTTGTAAGTAATTTTGCAGTAGGTGCTCAGATAGGTTTAGGTCCAAGGAATCGGGAGGTCAAAATGTGCGGGACCAACCAGGACTTGGGGTAAAATAAAACAGGTGAAATATGGATTACTGTGAATAGCGGTGTATTGGGAACAATGACACAAAAGCTACTGGCTATTACATTCGAAAAACTTAAAAACTATGGACGGACAGCGTCGCAACTCGCTGCTACGATGTGCAGATCAGGCTTTCGAACATGCCCCCGGACGTTGAAAGATTCTCTTTCAACAAGAATCAGTAGAGACGGGTAACGGGCAAATTCTGTTGAAGGCTCTCCTTATGACTCCAGCAGTAGTCCTGATGTCAGCCACACGAACGATGCCATCTGATCCTGGATGGACGGCGACAATTCTTCCTAACTTCCACTTAAGGGGGGGGTAGGTTATCCTCCTTTATCACTACCAAGGAGTCCAGCTTCAATGCATCTTTGCAGGAACGCCACTTGGTTCTCTGCTGCAACTCGGATACGAACTCCTTACTCCACCGAACCCAAAAATGTTGACGGAGTTGCTCGATTCTTTGGAAACGAGTTAAATGATGGATGGAGTGTTCCTGAAGATCTCGCTGTGGCAGTGAAGTAAGCGGTCGACCGACAAGGAAGTGTCCTGGAGTCAGAGGTGTAAGGTCAGTGGGATCGGCGGACAACGGCGTCAATGGACGAGAGTTCAAGATTGCCTCAATTTGGATCAGCGTGGTGTTAAGTTCTTCAAACGTGAGGTTACAATTGCCCAACACTCGTTTTAAATGGTATTTTGTCGACTTAACACCCGCTTCCCAGAGTCCGCCAAAGTGAGGAGTATAAGCGGGAATAAAATGCATCTTAACTCCATCATTAGCCAAACTTGCACCCAAGGAATCGCAATATGATTTTAAAATTTACGATAAATCGTTGTACGCGCCAACGAACGAGGTACCGTTGTCGGAATAAATATTAACGGGTTTTCCCCTTCGCGAAATAAACCTATACAAAGCCAGTAAATATTTATTACTAGTTAGGTCACCTACTAGCTCCAAGTGAATAGCCTTGGTGGTGAAGCAAATAAATATCTCTATGTACACCTTTACTAGCCTACAACCTCGGCCTTGCCGACTGGCACACAAGATAGGGCCGGCATAATCTACGCCAACACTTTCGAAAGGGTAACCTCCCGGATGGAGACGCTGCTGCGGCAAATTTCCCATTAAAGGCGTAACTACGGTACCCTTCATCCGACAACAGCGTACACAGTTACGATAACAAGCCTTAGCTAAATTTCGGCCACCTATAGGCCAATACGATTCCCTAATTGAAGCTAATAATAACTGTGGACCTGCATGCATCAATCTCTTATGCTCGAAATTAAACAATAGCTTTGTAAATAAATGAGTGGACTGAAAAATAATAGGATGTTTTTTATTAGGGTTCCATACCCAAAGGGTAAAAACGGGACCCTATTACTGAGACTTCGCGGTCCGTCTGTCTGTATGTCTGTCTGTCTGTCTATCACCAGGCTGTATCTCATGAACCGTGATAGCTACACAGTTGAAATTTTCACAGATGATGTATTTCTGTTGCCGCTATAACAACAAATACTAAAAACAGAATAAAACAAATCCAGCAAACGTGATTTTTTGCCGTTTTTGCGATAATTGTACGGAACCCTTCGTGCGCGAGTCCGACTCGCACTTGGCCGGTTTTTTATATGTAAAATCAGAATTCTCTAAGCGTCCTCCGACACGCATTATTTTATTGCTGTCTAAATAAACATTAAATTTGAGAAGGGCGCTTTTTGAAGGTAAACTTTGTTTGTTTGCAAGTAATTTGTACTCTGGAAACGAATCGATTTGACATTTCAAGATAATAACATTTAATGCTTCCTGAAATCCTTCTTCTGATAGAAACCTTCTAGTTACAGGAAGTTTCCTGCAAATACGAACGAATCTCAACACATGTGCTATGGAACGAACAAGTCTTAAATAATTGGAGAAACGTTTAAAATCTATAAATAAAGTGCATGAACTATTTTCTACAATAGCGCTCAATGAAACGTGAGGTTGCGTTTCGGGTAATGTCTCGCATCCTAAACTTTTAGGTGGAGATGGCCAGTTAGACTGGACTTCCTTTAAGAAATCGGGACCACACCACCAATTATCAATATCCACGCCACGAGATATTAAGTCTGCTGGGTTCTTCTCGGTTGGGACATGACGCCAAGTACAGTTTCCTACCTTATCTAAAATTTCAGCAACGCGATTGCGTACAAATGGCTGAAGTTTAGAAGGCAACATCTGTAACCATCCCAATACAATGGTCGAGTCTGTCCAAAAATATACCCGATCAAACTTTGATCGAAGTGATTTGACCACCTTCTCATACACGCGACTTCCCACTACGGCACCACACAGTTCCAACCTTGGAATCGTGGTGGGTTTAATCGGTGCCACACGACTTTTGCTTATCAATAAGCGGACTATGCATTCACCATCACTGCTAACACTACGTACATAGGCACACGCACCGTACGTGCGCTCAGATGCATCCGTGAATACATGTAATTCTAACGTCTGATACGAATCGGACATAACAAAACGTGGGATACGCAAAGTATTTAGAAGCGGGAAATTTTTAACAATAGCATTCCAAGCTGTGTTGAGTTCCAGAGACAATGGTTCATCCCATGAAAGATTGTCTAACCACAATTTTTGCAACAACATATTCATGGTCACTACAAAAGGAGATATAAGACCCAAAGGGTCAAAAATGCGTGCAATTGCTGAAAGCAAGTCACGCTTAGTACTGCCATTAGAAGTCAGTTTAGCTTTAATTAAAAACCCTAGTTCGTCAGAGTCAGCAAACCAGTCAAGCCCTAATAGTTTATTGGGCTCACTAGATCCCATACTTAAATCTAATGATGACTGAGAAGTCCCTGAGACTAAAATAGGTTCGTTCGACTTCCACTTGCGAAGTGGCATGCAAGCTGATGCCAGTGCATTGGTGACCTCATTACGAATGAACATCACCTCATTTAAATCATTACCACCCGTGAGCAAATCATCAACATAAAAATCATGTTTGATTATGGTGGCAATCTTATCATTGGTGCACTCAATGGCTAGTTGCTTAAGGCAGGGCGTCGCAAGAAATGGCGCACTCGCCGTACCGTATGTGACGGTGTTGAGTTTAAATACCTTGACAGGACTGCAAGTGTCGTCACGCCAAACTACCTGTTGCAAGTGCCTATCAGATGGATGAACTACTACCTGTCTATACATCTTTTCAACATCGGCTGACAAGACATACTTATGCTGTCGAAACCTAAGAAGTATAGACAGGAGGTCGTCCTGAACCGTAGGACCCACCATCTGTAAATCATTTAAGGATACTCCTGATGAAGTAGGGCAACTAGCATTAAATACTACACGTAGTTTGGTAGTGAAACTACATTCGCGTAATACCCCATGATGAGGTATGAAATATGCATTTAAATCTAGTTCCTTGTTTACGGTCATATGACCTAATGACGCATATTCTGCCATGAACTCGTGATATAATTTACTAAAATCAGGTTTAGCCTTAAGTCTGCGTTCCAATGAATGTAAACATTTTGAAGCCCTATGAAATGAGACACCTAGAACAGAAGGGTTCTGCTTCATTGGGATACGGACACAGAAACGGCCGTTCTCTAAACGAGTCGTATTTTTAATAAAATGTTCCTCGCACAATTTTTCCTCTGGCAAATAATTAGAATGCTGCGAGTTAACCTCTTCGAGGTTCCAAAACCGCGTCAAGTTATCACGAATTAATCCTAAGTCATTATTATTACAGGAACTACTAGTACGAGTAAAATTACAACTCATACTATTACATAATACTCTGTCCTTATATAAAATGGATCCAGAAACGATCCAGCCTAACCTGGTTTCAAATAGTACTGGCTTCCCGACCCCTAGCTTTACTCTTCGCGTACCTAAGAGGTCCCAGAATAGATCAGCACCTATTAAAAGATCTACATCAGAAGGCTTGTAAAAAGTAGGGTCTGCCAAACAAATATCAGTAGGAATATTCAGGTTAGACAAATCTAATTCACGACATGGCATTTCGTTACTTATTAATGGCAAAACAAAACAAAACAACTTAGCATTACAACTGTTGTTGAGTGACTTCATTTTTACCCGACAAGTATTGCCTACGCGAGAGGTCGCGTTATTTATGCCATAGATTGAGCCATCTATCGGACTTGTTTTTAATTTAAGTAGCTTACATAGTCGCTCCATCATGAAACATGATGTACTACCGCTGTCGAGTGTAGCTCGCACTATATGTTCATGATTATTATGATCATATAATTTAACTAAAGCTGTTGACAATAACACGCCGCGCTCCTTCGTACTGTCGCCATAAGAAGGTGAAATGTTCGCAGATAAGGATACATTATTGGCGTCAGTGTCAGTGGGGTGCGCGGGCGAAACAGACGGTGGTGACGGAAACGAAGTTTTGTTATCAGACATCTTATCACTACGATTACCATTAGTGTCCGAAGTATGAATTAAAGTGTTATGCCTGCGCTTACATAACTTACAACCTGGTTTTTTACAATTGTTAGAAAAGTGACCCGAACGAAAACAGTTGTAACACAATTTAAAACTAGGCACTAATTTACGCCGAGCCTCATTATTTATTTATTTATTTAAACTTCATGTACAATGGTTATACATAGGCGGACTTAATGCAGCAAGGCATTCTCTACCAGTCAAACTTTGGGTTCAAAAAGGACACAACAGTGATAGGTGTACAAAATAAAAATAAAGGAATAATTAAATTCGAATATTAAAAAACTACATAACTAATAAAATACATAAATAATTTATAAAACAATAGACTAATAAATATAATAATAAATACCAAATTCTAAATGAGACTCAAATTTAAATATAATAACTATGACGAAGACAAATGAGAGGACAAATAATAGTTCCGGATTCTACGCTTAAATGACAATTTACTCTCAGCTTTTTTGATGTCAAGGGGAAGCACGTTCCAGAGTTTTATAGTTGAGACAGTGTAAGAATTAGATAGAAACCCAGTGCGGTGAGAAGGAATTTGGAGAAGTAAGTTTTTGGAAGCTCGAAGGTTAAGATCGTGAGAACTACCCAACACTTTAAAATATTGTTTTAAATAATCGGGAGTACAAGGATCGTTCATGATGGTGAAGAGCATGCAGAGGGATCTGATGGATCTCCTCTGACGGATGGGCAACCATTTAAGCTGAGAGCGGAAGGAAGAAATGTGATCATATTTACGAAGGCCGAAAATAAAGCGAATGCAGTTGTTGAGAAGTCGATCCATTCTGTTAAGAAGTTCTTGGGATAGATCAGAGTAACAAACATCAGCATAGTCGATTATAGGCAACACAAGAGCTTGAACCAGAATGGTTTTAGTGTTAGAAGGAAGAAAATGTTTGAATCTATAGAGGGACCGCAGTGCAGTCATTACTTAAAGCAAGAAACTGTGAACAATTAGTTAAACTATGGTCACCTTTGCAATTGGGACATAGCTTCGTGACGGATTCAGTGTTTACATTATTAGAATTTTGTGTCGTCACCATTGATTTAATTTTACTCGAGGCACCTGATTTAGCAATACCTGGAACGTTGTGTCTTGATATTTCTAAAGTTTCAACTAAATCAGCGCGTGTGCGAATGAAGTGGAGGAATGCATCAAAAGTGATCTTGCTGTCCTTGTCAGTATGACCTTTAAATTCCTCCCATTCACGATAAGACTTCTGGTCCAACTTACAAGTAACTAAATATATCAACAAAGTATCCCATTGTTTGACTGGTTCACCTAACGCTTCTAACGAACGCAAGTTTTTATTTAATTGGTCTATTAAACCTTTCAAAGCTGCTGAGGATTCCTTTGTAATAGGGTCTATATTAAATAAGGCTGACACGTGATTCTGTACCAATAATCTTTTATTGTCAAATCGATCGCATATTAAATTCCAAGCTACATCGTAATTACTAGCGGAAAACTCAATCGACTGAATAACCACAGCAGCAGATCCATCCAGAGAAGCACGCAAATAATGAAATTTGTTGATTTCATCAATCTCGTCATTATGATGGATGAGACTAGTAAAGGTGTCACGAAACTCTAACCAATTGCTATATACTCCATTAAATTTTGCAAGTTGTATGGTAGGCAACTTAACAGGTTTATAAACACTACCACGACTACTATTCCTACAAACCGAATTATTATCTTTATTACATTCAATCATTAACTGTTGAGCCCTCGACAATGCTTTATAATACAACGTCTCGAACTCGGAACGTTCAGACAACTGGGCCTTCACATCATCAACCATACATTCTAACCTCAACTGTACCTCATCGTATTGCTCGTACAACGACTCAATTTTGCCCATACGCAGTTGTAATTCCGTGATATCACAACTACTTGGCTTCTTGTCACTCATTGCGTCCAAGTAACTAATGAATGTAGTTAAGCGACCCTTAAAACTGCCTCGCTTCTTTACTAATTCTTTCTCCTCGGACATACTGGGAAGTGAGTGTTTTCGACCTGAAATGTATACAATAGCAAATAAGTTTATATACTAAAACAGAAGTTATGTAGGTACTCAGTTAAAATATTGATTTTAATGTGATGTAACAATGCAATTAGGAAATCTTTAATGTAAATAAGATATGTATATAAAAATAAATCTGATATCTAATTAAAAGATGTAAACTTTTATTTATAAATGCCTCAATAACTAATATGTAAGTTATATGAATTAGGATACAAGTAGACAATAAAATCTAAAGTACATTACGGGTTAATTAACTAACATTAGTCAATAATTGGAAATAATATCCAACACTAACGATAATAAACTATGGCTGATGAATACCTACACATCAACTTACATTTAATTAACTAAATGGTTATCGCCCTAATGCAACAATTGATACAAATTATATAAATGTAGTACTAATTCCTACTATACTTCTACTTAAAGTATTATATAATAACAATTGTCGCTAATTGTACGCGTAACATACAAAAATAACGAAACCATTCAAAATGCAAAACGGTACCCAATGAACATAATTTATATTAATACAAGTTTAAAACTGCACTAACCTTTGGTAACTTATAATTAAAGTTAGATACAACCTGTACGAGTGTTGGGTGACGATATTATCCATAAAACTTAACACCGTGAAGAAAATATGTACTCAATCCATATACCACGATGCCGGCGTACATAACCTCTCAAGTCCAGGTAAATTATGTATTTCCGTGCGTCGTTAATATCGCTGATTTCATTAATCTTCGATGTTATTTACCACAATACCACAATCCGGCTCGATATGGACCATGTGCGGGACCAACCAGGACTTGGGGTAAAATAAAACAGGTGAAATATGGATTACTGTGAATAGCGGTGTATTGGGAACAATGACACAAAAGCTACTGGCTATTACATTCGAAAAACTTAAAAACTATGGACGGACAGCGTCGCAACTCGCTGCTACGATGTGCAGATCAGGCGTTCGAACACAAAATGTCCTGTGATTAGATCTATAGGCCTACATTTGGTGAAACTATGTATTGAGCTGTTATAACCTAAAACTGGTTCATTACGCTTTTCCAACTTCAGGATTCTGAGATGTTCGAGAATCGTAGAATGGAAACGCTCTACTATTCCATTATCGTTAGGAGTATGTGCAAGGATTTTATGATGTTGTATCTTGTGGAGACGGACAAATTCTGAAAATAATGCATTAGTAAACTCAGGTCCTTGATCCGTGACTACCGTATAGGGAACGCCATGATGTGTGCAAAACGTTAAAAGAGCTTGAACGACACTTAACGCAGTACCATCTCTAAGATGATATGCTTGCGCATATTTCGAGAAAGCGTTTACTAAAGTGAGAAATTTCTCATTTTGTGCTGGGAAAAGGTCCAGATGTAAAATTTTAAAGGGTTTAGTTGGTGGAGGAACTATGGAGAATTTTTGTTTAATGGGGTTGCGATCGTGCTTTGCTTGGCCACAGATACTACATTCGTTAATATACTTTGTTATACTTTCCTTCATTTTGGGCCAATAATAACGATGTGATAAGGCAAGGAAACATTCGGTTATACCGCGGTGATTGGATTTTCCTTCATGGTACTTACGAATGATTTCCTGTTGGTCCAGGTAATTTTTGATGTTCTCTACTTCTTTTTTTGTTAAGACCATATCCAAGGCGGAGCTTTTAAATTTATCTTGGATGATCGGGATTATATTGTACATGACTAAAGGGGGGTGGATGAGAATTCCTGTTCTTACTTTGGGATTCACATATTCTTTAACGGCATTTATTACATCCTGTTCAAGGTTAGACTCTGACAGTTGTATAGTAGTTTTAGTGTGGGTTTCGAAAGGTTTGGACACAGTTGGGCGTTTTTTAATATCGCCTACGATTACGAATGATATTTGGCGGTGGAATTTATTTATAGGTTCATCAGAAATCGGTATTTCTAATATAGGGTTCTCATCACTGGTGTGAGCAGTTGCAGTTGTAGAACCAACCACTGACGGTGGTTTTTCGGACGTGTTAACTGCTATAGAGTTCGCATCCTCATTATTGATTTCGATGCGGGACAGAGCGTCTGCGTTAGTATTCAGCTTACCCTGCTTATAGATAGTAGTAAAGTTATATTCGCTTAGCTTTAGTCTCCAGCGGGTTAAACGAGAATTGGGTTCCTTTAAACTCATAACCCATTGTAAGGGCTTGTGATCCGTGACGATCTTAAACTTTCTACCAAATAAGTAAGGGCGGAAGTATTTGGTTGCCCATACAATTGCCAGCAATTCCTTCTCGATTGTGCTGTAGTTAATTTCACTAGTGTTTAATGTGCGGGATGCGTATGCAATGGGCTTGTCAGTACAAATCAAATCAAATCAAATGTTTTTTATTTCACAAAGGCCTACATGGGCACTTATAAAACGTCGACAAAAGGTGCACGGTTCGGGTTAGTCATTTCCTGTGGAGAAGAACCGGCAAGAAACACCACGGTTACTCTTTTAAAAAAATTGGTTTGTTTTTACAATATTTCCACGTTACAGTATTAGTGATTAGATATGGGGGGACAACGTAGGCCCGACAATAAGTCGTAAGAAACTAAAAAAAAATTGTATAAACGAGAGAGTTAACAAATGTTAACAAGCGTCTATAAATCTAGAAGGCCTACAATGTTCACACATTCACAAAACAATCAGTAAAAGAATCTATACAAAGGAAAAAATAAATAAAAATATATAACAAGACTAAATTTAACATGTGGCACAAATGTTGTTATCAGTGCTGTAACTATTCATAGCAAAGGGCTATAAAGATTATTGAAATCATTGTAAAAAGTCTAATTAAAAGAAAGAAAAAAAAGTAAAAATGAGATTGAGAATAGTTAGAGACATCCACATATTTGTGCCGTTTATGAGTTACCAGGGAAGCCGCATGCGCAGAAGGAGCTAAAATTTTTATCTTCAACGTAGTCCTTGATTTTGTAATATGCTTTTTTAATAAGGACACGTTTGATGTAGTTTTTGAACTTTCCATCGGTCAATTCTATAACTGGCTTTGGCAACTTGTTATAAAAGCGTATACTGTTTATAAGAAAAGACTTGCTAGTTTTCGTTAATCTGAATTTGGGTATTACAACTTCATGCTTACTGCGTGTATTTAAATTATGGAAATCGCTTCTAGTTTTGAAAAGCCCTCGATTTTTGCGGACATACAAAATACATTCCAATATATAAAGAGAAGGTAGAGTCAGTATATCGATCTCTTTAAATTTTTCTCTGAGGGACTCTCGTGGACTCATTTTATAGATTGCGCGGACTGCCCTCTTTTGTAAGATGAAAATTGAGTCAACGTCTGCTGCTGATCCCCACAGCAGAATGCCATAAGACATAATACTGTGGAAATAAGCATAGTATACTAACCTTGCTGTGGCTACATCGGTTAACTGCCTTATTTTCCTTACTGCATATGCAGCCGAACTTAACCGACCCGAAAGAGTTCTAATGTGCGCGCCCCACTGCAATTTTGAATCGATAGTAATCCCTAAGAATACAGTTTCCTTTATAACTTCAAGATTTTTGCCGTCAAGATTTAAATTTAGGTCACGTTGTGGTACATTTCTTCTTTTCTTTTCTTCTTTTAAAAAAACATTGCCCCACACTAGGAATTTCTTCCTGTATCGTGGGTGCGTTTACAAACATATAAACTCACATACACAAACACCCAGAGCCGGAACAACTATATGTAGGTCATACAAATATTTGTTCCGTGCGGGAATCGAACCCGCGACACGCAGCGCAGCAGTCAATCGCTCAACCACTGCGCCAACCGTGCGCCCATTTGGTAAGGCAAACTTCAGACATTTTGTTTTTTTCGCATTCAGTAAAAGATTGTTAGCTGCGAACCATTTAGAGAGAACAATCAGACTTTCGTTGACATGTAAGACATCCGTATCTTTCCTATCTATTTTAAAAATTAGCGAAGTATCATCAGCAAATAGAATTATAGCCGATAATTTGGCCATCATAAAAGGGAGATCATTAATGTAAACAAGAAAAAGGAAAGGGCCGAGAATTGAACCTTGGGGCACGCCCATCTTGACTAGAGACCCGGAGGACGTCGCCCCATTAACATTTACTTTTTGCTGTCTGTTTGATAAATAGGAAAGCACAAGATCAGCAGATTTTCCTCGAATTCCGTAGTGGTGTAATTTACAGATCAGTGTGTTGTGGTCGACGCAGTCGAACGCTTTCGAGAGATCACAGAAAATGCCAATGGCATCCTGGGACTTCTCCCAAGATTCCAAGATGTGGCTGATGAGTTTTACTCCCGCGTCCGTTGTCGACCTACCTTTCGTGAAACCAAACTGTTGACTATGCAGGATCTTATTTGAATTGAAGTGAGACAACATCTGTTCCAGCATGATTTTTTCATAGATTTTACTCAATGCTGGAAGCACGGATATAGGCCTATAATTAGAGGGATCACTCTTACAGCCTGATTTGAAAATTGGTACTACTTTACTGTGTTTCATTAAGTCAGGAAAAGTGCCGCTGTCCAAACATTGATTGAATATGCCAGCGGCACTTTTCCTGACTTAATGAAACACAGTAAAGTAGTACCAATTTTAGTACCTATCTGACCTTGTGAGAGAACGGCACCAATGGCCAGGTTAGATGCGTCAATTGTTAGTATAAAGTCTTTGCTAAAGTCTGGGTATTGTAAGATCGGGTCATTGATTAAGAGGGTTTTGCATTTCTCAAAACAACTCATATAATTTGGGTCGGTTATGGCAATTTTTGAACCTTTTTTAAGACATTGTGTCATAGGTTTTGTTATACGACCGAAGTCTGGAATAAATTTTCTATAATACCCTAACAGACCTAGGAAACGTTTAATTTCGGTAGCCGTTTTGGGCAGTGGGAATTTCTGGATGGCTATAATCTTATCCGGGTTAGGTTTAATACCATCTCTGCTAATTATGTGTCCCAAATACGCTGTCTCCAATTTTAAAAATTCCGATTTGTTCATTTGAATTTTGAAATTAGATTCTCTGAGTCTCTGAAACACCTTTTCCAGATTTATCAAGTGTTCCTGAAGGGATACCGAAAAAACGACAATATCATCTAAATACACTAAACACACAATATTTTGAAGATCCCGTAAGACATTGTCCATCACCCGTTGAAAGGTTGAAGGAGATTTTTTTAAACCCATTGGCATGCGGATGAATGGGTATCGGTAACTTCTGGTATAGATTGGTGCATCATCCGTTGTTCGGATGGAATGTTTTACTTGGTTAGTGAAAGACAGTGATTCGCCATCAATATAAAATACGTCGGCGTACCGAGAGCAAAGTGCTTCTAAGTTAGCTTTTTCTTCAGGGTTCAAATGGTCTGTACGTAGACGGGACAAAACTTTCGTTTACGCGATCGGGCTGATGATCGGTGCACTTCCGCACTGACAGGGCGATCCATAGAAAATACTACATCATGACGCACGGGACTGGTCAATGTGGCGAAGCTTGGGGGATGCCTATGTCCAGCAGTGGACGTCTGTCGACTGATTTATTAATTTATTCAGAATTAAATATCACTTTGCCTGACTGTACAAATGGCACTGAATTATAATATATAACATCACGCTACGACCAATAGGAGCGGAGCAAAAATGAAAAATGTTCCAAAAACGGGAAGAATTAATCCTTTTTGAGAGCTTCCGTTGCGTGCGCTGCGTAAGCGGTTAAAGTTACGCAACGTTCATGTATATAAGGCAGGGTAGGTAGGTAGCCAGTTGACGGTAACGAAGCCGTGTAGGACAGCTAGTTTAACATATCAAATCGGAATAGGGAATTTTACAATTCGCTTGAAACACGAATCTTCTGTATATTTTTATTATAATAATTATGTTTATTTAGTTACCCCTTGAAACGGTTATTGCTCCTACCTTCTTTCAACGTTCCTAGGGATAAGGCGTGAAATAAGAAGAAGGCGGAAACCATTTAACAAAAATATTTATTTAAGAGAACCAGTCAAGCCGGAGGGGCAACAAGGTGGTGTTCGGGCCGTTCTACAAGTAAGTGCTGAATTCTATTATCCCTCAGAGGTCCAGTACTGTCCTGAGTCAAGCCGCAGGTGGAAGCAGGTACTCGACGAGTAGTCTGGAGTAGAACGTAGGCTGGTCGCTGGAGAATCCAGTTTGAAGCGCCACGGGGTATTCCTCTAACCCGGACCTTGAACCCTGGAACGCGTCAACAAATAAGTGTGTTACGGGCGTTCCAGAAACTCCTGTGAGCATCCACGACTACGGCATGATGGAAGCACTAGGCCCGTAGTAGTGATGCCGTGGATGGTCACAATCAGACACGGAGATTACAATTAAAAATAACGGAATAAAATTTAAAATTATTTTAAAATGATGTGGGTAGAAGTGAAAAATAAAATTGAAAATATTTTTTAGCCATTTCACAGTAAGCTAATAGATCAAGGCTAGATGACAATGAAATGCGAAGATATTTAAATGTAGCTACTATGAAAATGAAACTAAATTACATGTTTAATGAATGAAAACACCCAAGCTCTAAAAGTCAGTAAGTGACGATGATACTATATAATAATATGCACCACTTACCCAATCTGGGGTTGGAAAAACACTTAATAGCTTTAACCACTTCACAATATATTGCGAGGCGAACAATATTTTTAATGTGACGGTTACGCGCAAAAAAATGAAAACTTTAGCTAGCGTAGCAGAGACCGTCATATACGAGCGTTCGCCTTAGCAGCCGGGTGGCGTATGTCTCTCTCGCTCGGTGGGGAAATGCGGGTGCGGCGCGGTGCGCCTGCGACCGTTATCTATAGTGATGACCGTAAAGTGATTAGTCGAGTGCAGACAAAAGAACGTCGAGTTTGCGAATATGATCAATATGCGTCGTATTGATGAATTTATTCTTACTCTGATGATTTAATATATTTATTTATTTTTGTGAAGTGGTAAAATATGAGTAATTATATAAAATAATGTACGTATAACGTTACACCCTAAACAATTTAAGTTTAGTTAACTTTGGCGATTCGATAAATAATTATTAGTCTGATCAAATTTAGCGTCGTGCTCCAAGCTAAAAAGAAGAAGGTAAGCTTGTAGAAGGCCGTTAAGCCCATAAAGTCATTTCCCAGTAAATTACCAAAAACGCGGGATTCGTTGTTTCTTAAAAACTATGATACTTAGGTTAATGATTGTAAGACATATCAATTGATATTTAATTATATTTATCCTAAAGAATCGATTCTGACCAGAAACTCTTATTAATTACTTGTAAAAAAAAAAATCTTATTTTGTTAAGCATGTAATCTAGTTTTTTCGTCTTATTACTGTACTACAAGGCCGTTAACCATACCTTAGCGGCTTTTCAGTGAAGTAATTTATTAAAAAAATTAGCCTTAATAATGTTTGTTAAATTTATTCATAAATACCTAAAAAGTTGTTTAGTGACATAACTGTTTTATAGCCATGACATTCGCTTCGATTTCAATTTCAATAACTTTCCTAATGAGCGGTTACGGGGCTTTAGATGCTTTTTAGCTAATTGTTGCCAATGTTGTGCGGAACTTTTCTAAAATCTTAACCACTTTGCTTAACTATAAGGGGACTAAAAATATTTCGATTGTGGTTACCTTCTTTATAGTTTAGTATTCATATGGGAATATCTGAGAAATTATAGACATCTGTAAAATTAAAATTTTATTTCAACATTTAAAAGATACTTAAAAGAAATATAATTTTAATAGACAATAATCAACTAATAACTAATTAAGATCTTAAGTTACAATTCGACCAAAATAATGTGCAGCACATTTGTAAACAAACATTTTGTGCAAAACTCGCGCTAAACGCGCTACCAGCTTAGTACGTGCAATGCTGGCACGTACTAAGCTGGTAGCGCGTTTAGTCTCCACCGTGTAACTATTGTATGCGCACAGTGTAGTACACTTGTGCACGAACATATTCACTGAGCAGTGTTTTCTGCTTTCAGTTGTTATTAAGGATGGGCAGGAAAACGAGAATCCGAAAAACTGCCACGATTTTCTCTTCGGTATTGAACTAAAATAATCTTTCATTTTCTCACTAACTCAGTCGAGTCACAATTGAAACTTTGAGCCAACTCTTGAGCGGCGTTCTATTTTTTGTTTAAATTTTTATAATAACTGTGGTTGGAATCCCATAGTCGAGGATAAGTTTCAATTGCTTGAATAAATTTTATCATTTTATCATTCGTCCAATCCATATTTAACCTGGTTAAACAATATGCGCGAACAAATAATAATAATAATACGGCGATGCGCCATCGGTACATGGTGGACTTCCCACCCATAGGCACAAAACGCTTTGAATAGAATATAATAGAAAACATTTATTCGACACAGACACAACAAAACAACAATAATCACAAAGTAACAGAGAAGAATAGTAAAAGAGTACAAACAGGGTTTCAGAATCATTGTGCCGGGCGTGCCCACACCGAAAGGGTTACCAACTTAGCATTTGCTGGGTGTCAGACACCCAGCGCTGATTTGGGAACACTTTTATTGTGCGTACAGCTAAGGAATGGAATTCCCTGCCGGAGTCTGTGTTTCCCGAGAGCTCAATGACTCTTAAAGACCCCTAGGGGTCTTTAAGTCAAGAGTGAATAGGCTTTTTCTAGGGAAGCATGATTCACCGTAGACCACATCATCGCTTACCATCAGGTGAGATAGTGGTCAAGCGCGAGCCTACAGTGCATAAAAAAAATGTTTTTACTCCGGTAGCGGAAGCTAGACTGATTTCACAAACAACAAGTGTGTATACTGCTCGCCAAATTTCTGGGCCACCCTGAGGTTGGCTTTCCGATGCACAAGGCAAAAAACAGTGCTGTTTTTGTATGAGATTTACCACTGCGCAGCCATTGTAGCCAAATTCCGGGCTGCCAAAAAGTTTGGCGAGATCTAAACGCGTCGACGCGAGTCCACTGCGGTTTGTGCGGGCACAAAAGTATACAGATGTGCGCGAACATTTCTAGAATGTTCGCGCTCAATTTGTTATTGTTTACTTGAGTGAGTCGACCACATTCTTCTCTGATAGTTTGTGATTGCTGTTGTTGTGTGGTGTCTATGTCGAATAAATGTTTTCTGTTCTATTCTTCTTTTTTAAAATCACGAGCAAAAGCTTGTGCTTGTGCTTTACTTAAAGCATTTAGGAACTGAACACTATCTAAATTTAAAACAGTAATGAGGTATAAAAAGGCACATATTTAGATCACTAAGTAATGAGTGTTTTAGAATAATATACTAAACACATTTACTTATTATAGTGACTTTATTGGTTTTTTGATGACGTTCATTGTCATCACGAATAATGGGTAAATTTAGATAGAAAAACATTTTATGCTTGGGTATTATTTATCGGTGATAATGTTTTAATTATATTTAATTTTCGTTATGTTTTCAATTCCTTTAGGATGCGCTCGAAATTTAATTGACATTTGAGGATTCTTTGGAAACTTGTCGTATAAAACTTCAAAGTTCAGCAAAATTAAGGCTTTACACAGTAATATAACAAAGTAATTAAGCGTTATTGACAAGCATTGATGATGGATCCTGGTGATGAGGTATATAGCTTATTTTATACATTGTTTACTAATGTTTATATTTTTTCAATCTTTTTAAGAGCTTTAATTAGAAACGGTAAAAATTATAAAAAAATATCAATCTAGCTTAATTAATTAGTAACTTTCTTATAGCCCGGAAAGGGCTAGTCCGATTAGAAAAAGTAATAGAATCGTTATCAGATATATTCTGGCAATTTAAATACAAACCAAGGTGTTGCGGAATTAAAGCTTTTTTGTTAATTAATTTTTTCGTCAAGTGTACCTACCTTACCTGCACAAGCCCATTGGCAAGAAAAAAAATCTCAACCGTTTTGTAGTGAAATTATTGAACTGCTTCGCCCCCTGGTATCTGAAGTAACTGGAGATGAACGCGGAGGTATTCTGGACACAGAAAATTCGGAAAATTGAATATAATGATTAAAAATGTTGTATTAAATGCTTGTAGTGTATAAGTCTGTATAATTTTGTGTTTTATTTAATGACAATCGACTTTGATAACATTTTTGGTGAGAAAAGTTTAAAATATGTGACCGTATTTTAGTATCAAATACCCGTGTGTGCGACGGTTGTAGACAATCGTGGCAGATGGTGCTCCGGGTGGAAATATTGAGTCCCACGGGATGGCGGACGGCGGGGCGGCCGCACCCCGCTCACGCCCGAAATGAACGCAGCGCGAGAGTCGGTCTAACTGCCTTTTAGTTAATTAATGAGGCTTAGCTGCTTTATAGCTAATGAAAATCTAATTTCTTTTCGCTGTTTTCATCAAACAAGCATGAATTATTTTCAAGCAAAGTATTGTGAGAAATTTAATAAATAAAATGCTTAAAGCGTTAAGGGTAAATAACTGCAAATAAGTTAAGTTTTTTATTGAAACTGTTCTTTAAATGTTTAACTATAAAGTAGTTATAGTCCTTTTGCGTCTTTATAGTCAAGAATAATCAGATTACGTACTTGTAGTTAAGCAAAAGGCTAGAAAATAATCATCATATCGGGCAGTTAAGGTTTTTTAAAGTACATTTAGCGAAGAACCCACACGGGTTAGTCGCTTTCAAGTTATGGAATCGTCGTAATAGTACATTATGGTACAAGTGTGTAATGTTGGTGATTACCGCTGAGGCGCCATTGAGACCCGAGCCGTTAGGTGAGGGTCTTAAGAGAACCGAGGACGGTAATCATCAATACACACGTGTATCATACGACGTTTTAACACACTTATGAAGAAAATAATACTAAAATAACTGTAATTTCAACAGTGAACACGAGTTATGAAAAAAAAATCGCAATGGCGGAAAAAATTCATTAGACTAAAATAATGAGTGTAGCGCCCCTGCTGAAGTGATAAGATTGTTTATTTACATTAATGCAGGCGCTACATTACTTAAGACGCCGGCACAGGACGCCACTCACCAGTTGTTCGTATGCACTTATACTGATAAGTTAGGTTGTAGAATAGTTTAGAGTAAAAATTAATTAGTATTTGTTGTAAGTTTGATGTGAGAACAATATAGTACGGTTTTATTTTATCGTGAATTGTTATTTCATTTGACCACCAGAACACACGCAACATACCCTAAATTGGTAATCCCGACGTGATTGTTTTTTGGGCCACAGTGTACTAACTTTTGTGACTATTTGTGCGCGATCAGTGCCTTAAAATTCGGTGATAAAGACCACTGGTGTTCCGGACGTACCCCATATTCCATCTACGGACATTATGGCAGATATCAAGCAATTGACAGCTGAGATTGCAAACATTAATGCAACATTGACAAACATGCGGCGTGGTAGTTCAAAAAGTAACAACTGTTATTCGAGGCGCTATTCAAGATCGTCATCAAGAAATCGCACACCGGATTCCCCAGACTGGCTATGCAGTTATCACTTTCGGTACCGCCATAGAGCCAATCGCTGCGTACCTCCTTGTGCGTGGAAGTCAAGGGATAACAGCAAAAAGGAAAATGCCAGATCTTCACAGTCGGGAAACTAATAAGCGCGGTGCAGTCGTCGGCGGAGGTCTGCACTGTGGTGCCCTGCAGCCGTCTATCAGTCATGGACTACAACACAGGTTTGCGGTTTCTCGTCGATACAGGCGCGAACGTATCTATCTTACCGGTAACGAAGAGAATTTCTAAAAACTTAAGGTGTTCTGACTACAAATTATATGCTGCCAACGGTACCGAAATTGCTACTTATGGCGTTAAGTCGCTTGTTCTAAACCTAAAGCTACGTAGACCTTACCGTTGGGAGTTTATTATAGCTGATGTTAAGCAGCTTATTCTGGGCGCAGATATCTTGTCCTATCATAAAATTTTAGTAGATATGAGTCAGAGAAAACTGATAGATCCGACTACAAATTTAAATGTATCAGCCGCAATTGTAAAGATGCAACAGTCGTCCGTTAATTCTATTATTGAGAGTTGTCCATATTATGATTTATTGTGTATGTGTCCCGAAATCACAAAACCAGCGTCATTCAGGGAAACCCCTCCGCATAATGTGTTGCATTATATCGAGACAACGGGACCACCCGTTCATGCTCGCGCTCGTCCTTTAGCGCCAGACAGATATAACAAAGTTAAGGAAGAATTTAGAATTATGCCGGAATTAGGTATCTGTAGGCCATCTAAAAGTGCTTGGGCCAGTCCACTTCACGTTGTTCCGAAGAAAAACGGTGAATTGAGACCATGTGGCGACTATCATCGCTTAAACGCGATAACAAAGCCTGACAGGTACCCAATTCCTCGTTTGCATGATTTCACATACGTGTTGGCGAATAAAAAAATATTTTCAAAATTAGACATAAATAGAGCCTACCATTGCATAAGTATAGCACCGGAAGATATAGAGAAGACAGCCATAATAACCCCATTTGGATTATATGAATTTCCCCGCATCACATTCGGTTTGCGAAACGCAGCACAGACATTTCAGCGTTTCATGAATAATACTGTTTTACAGGGTTTGGATTTTTTATTTAATTATTTGGATGATGTTATCATTGCTAGTGAAAATAGCACCCTCCATAAGGAACATTTAAGGTTGGTTTTTGAACGCTTCAATACTTACGGCATCACGATAAACTTAAGCAAGTGTTGTTTTGGACAGTCATGCATAGAGTTTTTAGGGCATGAAGTTAGTGTAGATGGTATCAGACCACTCGATGAGAAAGTTTAGGCAATTGTGAATTTTCCTAAGCCCGAAAATGTAGCCGAATTGAGACGGTTTTTAGGCATGCTAAATTTTTATAGGTCACATTTACCAAATTTGGCTTCGTATCAGTGTGAGCTTAATAAGTATTTAATTAACGCGAAGAAAAACGACAAGACCAAAATTCTTTGGGCAGATGTTGCTGAGAACGCGTTTGTGCAATGTAAGACGGGTCTGCAGAAGGCCGTTACACTGTCACATCCTCGTCAAGATGTTCCACTTGCGTTAATGACCGATGCTTCTAATATATCTATGGGTTCAGTTTTGCAACAAAAGGTAGACGGTGTTTGGAAACCGTTAGGCTATTTTTCAAAGAAATTAACCCCTACGGAACAAAAATATTCAACCTACGATAGGGAGCTGCTAGGGAGTTTACCTGGCGAGTTTTATGAACGATCCAATGATAGTCATAACAACGACCCATATAGTTTGATTAAAAATATTCGGAAAACTATTAGCTCTTATAGTCCTACTAGAAATAAGCTTAATTCTAAGAAGATATTCATACATCCCGATTTACAAAATACAAAATTCGTATTTGTTCGGGACGATCCCGTTCACAAATCACTTAAACCACCTTATGATGGTCCTTTTAAAGTCCTTGAACGTGATTCTAAAGTTTTTAAAATTCAATTGCCCGATCGCGAAGCTCGTATCTTAATCGATCGACTGAAACCAGCTCTCACGATTAACGAACAAAATTCTCCTGTCTATGACAAATTGGAAGTTAAAGATGATAATATTCCTACAACGCAATTGCCCGATACGCAGAAAAGTACGCAACATGAGCCGCAAGTTTTGCGGAGCGGTAGGGTAATACGACGTCCTGTAAGGTTTGCGGACTAGGTATTCGCAAACCGTAAAGCGTAAAGTAAGTTAGGTATTTATGTAATAGTTTACGATTTGGATATCGTGGGATATATATAAGAACAATTTGCAATTGTTATTCTGTTAGTTAAGAAATTACTATGATTAGAATTATAAACCCTATTACATACGGACTAAGATTTATATTGTATAACACCAGTTGAATATACAACTCATGACATGCTGTAATATAGGTACGTTCTTTTTCGTTTGGGATACTATACACAAATAGAACATAATGTTAGTTTACTATTTAATTGTATAAGTTTATTTATAAGTTAGAATGATTGAATCTATGAATGCGTTAGTTTATATACATAGATACATATTGTTTATTTTTTTTATTAATTGTTGTTGATTTCGTTGTTGGTGAAGGGACATACATTCATGCATACTATGTAAGTGCACGTGCATAGCTATATATGTGTAAAGTGTCATCTTCAAAATTCTCATCCATTTTATTCATTGTTTAAAGTAGTCCAGTTTAACATTTTTAACCGTAAAAAAGCCTAAACTTGTATATCTAGAGTATCTTAGTGAAATATTGTCACCCTGAAACACAGCAGTACGGATAGCTTTTCGAATAAGCGTATTCGTATTAAGTGCAAAAGTTTATAAGTGGTAAAGGGAAACATAAATTATGTGTAATAAATATTACGAGCTGAGTGCTCTATAAATAATAGTCTAACTTATTGAAACACAGAGTTTTGAGTTTTTTGTGATGTCTCATTGCATAAACAAATAATTCCAAAGTGTTTGAAATATTGTTTACTTACTTAGAAGTATATTTCTAAGTACTACTTGAGCGCACAACGAGCCATATGAACTTATGAAGTATCCAGATAAGAGAATATTTATGTTAACCATAAGTGCCGCGTTAGCATAATTATAAATGAACAAATGTTTGAAATTTTTTATTGTTATTGATAATTCGAGTACGGCAACTTTTGTTTATATTTGAATTGTTTCAACTTATATTTATTTGACAACTTACGTAAGAAATTATAGAGAATAATTCCCGGAGATTTGTGAATCGTAATATAAGTTAACTGTTCTATTTTTGGTTTATATCGTAGTTTACTTGTTTTCATTTATTTTTTGGGGAGGAATGATGTAGCGCCCCTGCTGAAGTGATAAGATTGTTTATTTACATTAACGCAGGCGCTACATTACTTAAGACGGCACATTCATTTGATTTGACCACCAGAATACACGCAACATAGTATCCTAAAATGAGGTTTATTTTTTTTTGGCTTTTCGCGGATAGCGTTTTAGCCAGGTACAAAATGGGAAAGGACATGGCTAAACAACTGCCCTTAGCATGTCTAGAAATTTCTCACTAGCTAGTAACATTCAAATATTCATTAATGAATTATTACAGTTTTATTATTCTTCTAGAACTTTCGTGAATTAATCAAATAATTACAAGTTTTGTCATGTTTTTGTTTGACAACAAGAACATATGACCAGTTGGAAATTGGACGATGGATACATTTAATATTCCCCATAGACCAATTGGTCAGATTTCAATTGGTCTACGGAGCACCGACGATTCCGTTCTACGAAAAATTGTAGTCAATAAACTTACTTTTAAAAACATTTGCGTAATTCAAAACGAACAGTATTCATTATTATTTATTTTTGTACCTATCGCAATACATCTCAAAACCTGATATGTTGATTTCTTTAATTGCATTTATCTGATTTCTAGAAATTATTGGCAATATCTGAAAAAAACGGCACTTAAATAGTGCTGACACTAAAAAGTTACAATCGATTCTTCTAGATTACACTTGATTCGATTAGAACCTAATTTAAAAAAAACATGTTGGGTGTGTCGTGGGAACTCGCTTTGAACGAAGTTCCTTTCGCCGGGTATTATGTATTAATATAGAGCCAACTAGTATGGTCTTACTCGTAAGTTTCAATTGCGTATTGATTGAGATACATAAATTGTGGTGTAGCCACAAATGACAGATCTTTAAATGACAGCCGGGAACGGCTTAACTAGTTTTCCAAGGCACGAAGGAAACTCGCTATGTAAAGATGGTACACGATGGAACCACGGAATGACCTCGGCTAGCGTTGCGTAACCTTGAACCTGTGCGGTTGTTATTATTAAGCCACAAAATCACATTATTTTACAAGTTTGTATACCTATAAATGTAGGAGTTTCTACGATTTTATTTTCAGGATTGTGACTATATAAAAAGATCATATAACTTTTTTCATATGAAATAATAATATTCAGTTATTCAACATTACATATTACAAGTTAAAATGTTTATTCATTGCTAGGGCAGTCGTCCATACTTTATTTAGCCATGTCCTTTCAAGTTTTCTTTATTACAGAGAAAGCAAAAGTTATATTTGAGTGAAAGTTTTATTTATTAAACACGTACAAGTTGAAATTATCTATTTAAATACGAAGTTGCATGAAATGAGCAAGCAATAGGTCTTAATTTATTTGTACTATTGAGCACGATCTTTTTTGTATCGAAACTTTTTTAAGAACAAGCAACTCAAACAATTAAAAAACCGGCCAAGTGCGAGTCGGACTCGCGCACGAAGGGCTCTCCGTACCATTATCGCAAAAAACGGCAAAAAAATCACGTTTATTGTATGCGAGCCCTACTTAAATGTTTATTTTATTCCGTTTTTAGTATTTGTTGTTATAGCGGCAACAGAAATACATCATCTGTGAAAATTTCAACTGTCTAGCTATCACGGTTCATGAGATACAGCTTGGTGACAGACAGATAGACAGACAGACGGACCGCGAAGTTTCAGTAATAGGGTCCCGTTTTTACCCTTTGGGTACGGAACCCTAAAAAAGACTCTATAACTCACTTGTGAAAAATAGCAATGAAAATGTCACAGTTTGATTACATGTGTCATTATGTGCCTAATTGCGGTGATATTAGAGAAAAATTTCATATCTTTGGAACTATTACATTCAAGACATGTTTCTTATACAGAAAGATAGAGAATTTTGAACTCTGTCACTCTCTATTAAAAAGTAAAAATTGAACATTTGTGGGTTAACGGCTTTGTAGATATAGGACGGCAGCAAGCGAATTGTTGTGTATTTGTTTATGATGGCCCGTATCCATCGACCATACAGCCTCAGCCTGAGGCTGTATGGTCGATGCCCGTATCAAATGTTTACGGTGATTTAAAGTGCTTGGTTGATCAAAAGAATGTTGAAGCAAAGATGTAAATACTTCCTTGTGAATAAAATATTCCAAAGTATTAACAGTAATCAAACTGAAATGGTATTTAGTAGAGAGACTGATTCAGAAAACGCCTGCCCACTTTTGTGGTATATTTATCCTCTTCGCGAAAATGCAACGAATATACATAAGTATGATTGGATGGTAATCAGGTATCTTCACTGCGGTTGCTTTGGATAAATGTTATCCATTTTTGCCTATTTTTACGGCTCAAACGTGGAAATCTTAAATAAAATAAAATTTTTGGAAATTCCACCCCTAAGGGTGTAAAAAGGGGATTGAAAGTTTGTATGAAAAATCTAATTCTTTCGGTCAAACTTCTTGAAACTTGACACAAATAGTAATCTAAGTAAATGATAAAGGTTACCATTATTAGTTTTTCGAAACTACCCGCAAAGGATGATGATGATTTAGGGGGTGTTGAAGTTTGCATAGAGCAGTGGTGGCCCAGTGGTATCGGCCGCGACTTACAAGTTGTAGGTCGTGGGTTCGAGCCCAGGCAGGCGCTTTACTTTGTGTAAATTATTTCATCACCACTGCTCTCAAAACGGTGAAGGAAAACATCGTGAGGAAACCGGCATGTCCTAGAACCAAAAATTCGAAGACATGTGACATCCACCAACCCGCACTGGGCCCGCGTGGTGGATTACGGCCCATTCCCTCTCACAGAGAGGTGCCTGTGTCCCAGCAGTGGGAACATTAATAGGCTGATGATGAGATGTGATGGTGTGAAGTTTGCATGGAAAAATTGATTTCGTGGGTCAATAAACTTGAAACATGGCACAAATACTAACCTAAATGAATAATAAAGATTTTCATTATTCGTTTTTGAAACTACCCGCAAAGGATGATTTAGGGGATGTTAATTTTTTTGAAGTATCTTATATCTTGGGTTAATACACATGAAACTTGACATAAATACCAACCTCTATAAACAATAAAGGTTATCATTAATAGTTTTTTGAAACTACCCCCAAAATACGATTTAGATAGTGTTAAAGTGTTTTTGAAGAATCTTATTTCTTGGGTTAATAAACTTGTTAATAAAGTTGACATAAATACCAACCTTAGTAAACAAGGTTGTCACTGTTGGTTTTTCGAAACTACCCCAAATGATGCTTTAGGGAGTGTTCAATTATGTATGGAAAAATCTGATTTCTTGGGTCAATTAACTTGAAACTTGGCACAAATACTAACCTAAACAAATAATATGGGTTGTTATTATTATTTTTGATACTACCCCCAAAAGAAGATTTAGGGGTGATAAAGTTTTTTAGAAGAATCTTATTAAATCAGTTAATAAACTTTACATAAATACCAAACATAATAAACAGTAAAGATTATCATTAATAGTTTTTTGAAACTACCGCCAAAAGAGGATTTAGATGGTATAAGGGTTACTAAAGAATCTTATTTCTTCGGTTAATAAACTTGAAAGTTGACATAAATAAAAATATTAATTAGTAAATAAGATAAATATGAATCAATCAATGTGCCTAGCCTTTTCCCAACTATGTTGGAGTCGGCTTCCAGTCTTACCGGATTCAGCTGAGCACCAGTGTTTTTACAGGAGCGACTGCCTATCTGATCTCCACAACCCAGTAACTGGGTAACACGGTACCTCTTGGCAAGACTGGTGTCAGATCTAAAGCTTCTGTGCCCGTAACGACTGTCAAAGATCTTCAAATAACAGCCGGGACCAACGGCTTAACGTGCTTTCCGAGGCACGGAGGAAACTCGGTATGTTGAAATGGTCACCCATCCACGGACCGACCTCGTCAAGCGTTGCATAACTTTGATGATCGACCAGTGCGGCTGTTATTATTTAGCCACGAGCTGAATAATGACGAATAATTAAAAAAAAATGGTTTGTACAATGTCACTAAATGTATAAATAATACGAAGTATATAATTTACTAGCTGTCCCCCGGGGCTTCGCTCCCGGCAACTGGCTACCCACCCTACCATAATCTACCTACCTACCTACCCTACCCTACCGTACCCTATCTATCTACCTACCTAACTACCTACTCTACCCTACATACATGATTGTACGCAACGCACGCAACGGAAGCTCCCAAAAATGAATAATTTTGCCCGTTTTCGCAACATTTTACATTTATACTTCGCTCCCATTGGTCGTAGCGTAATGTTATATACCTAAAGCCTACCTCGATAAATGGACTATCCAACACAAAATAAATTTATTTTTCAATTACAACCAGTAGTTCATGAGATTAGCGCGTTCAAACAAACAAACTCTTCAGCTTTATAACATTAGTATAGATAAGACAATAATTATAATTCTTAAATTCAATTCCGAGCAGTGGTGGCCCAGTGGTATCGGCCGCGACTTACAAGTTGTAGGTCGTGGGTTCGAGCCCAGGCAGGCACTTTACTTTGTGTAAATTATTTCATCACCACTGCTCTCAAAACGGTGAAGGAAAACATCGTGAGGAAACCGGCATGACCTAGAACCAAAAATTTGAAGACATGTGATATCCACCAACCCGCACTGGGCCCGCGTGGTGGATGACGGCCTATTCCCTCTCACAGAGAGGAGGCCTGTGTCCCAGCAGTGGGAACATTAATAGACTGATGATGTGATGTGATGTGAAATTCAATTCTGTATTAATAAAAAAGTATACTTTACTAATACTTAACCAATAATAAAATTTATCACATTAAACACTCAGTATTCTGCATCCTCTCTCCTACTTGATCTATGCTGTGCCCGACAGGGTCCATAATTGTGACTGATATAATTATTTTCCTACCAACTGTATACATTATGGTACGCAATAACGAATTGAGAATTAAATATTAACCTTATTAAACAATAAAGGTTGTAACTGTTAGTTTGAAACTATCCCCAAAAGAAGATTTAGGGGTGACCATTGAGGTAATAATGTGGTGACAAAGTTTTTTTGCAGAAACTTATTACTTCAGATAATAAACTTGACAGAAATACCAAACTAAATAAATAATAAAGGTTATCATTATAAGGGTAATCCCAATTAGGGGTTGAAACTAACTCCAAGCTAAGAATCTTACTGGACAAGGTTTCGGTTTTGACGCAGAGTTCTAGGGGAGCACTCTGCAGGCATTTTCAGCAATTCAACCTTTCAGGGGGTGAAAAGTGGCGAAATTAGTTTGTGTTAAAAATATAAATAAAGTAAATAATCTAAATTTACGGGGGTTGCTTATTTAAGGGGTGTGTTAATGTTTTTTTGAGATATCTTACTGCGCAATCAGACTAACAGAAACGAAAAATAAAAAAGAGAATAAAAGTGTGAATAACATATTTGGGTTGTCAAAAACTCTATCAAAGGGGTTATTAAGTTTTTAGGGGGGGTTTTTTCTTTGTGGCGGTAACCTAAATTTTTTATTCTTTAAGTAAATTAACGAATCGGCCCAAACGGATAAACCTTGTATATCTACAATACCAATACCTACAATACCTTGTATATTGATTTCATAATAGCTTATTTTTAGGTCGCCTTCACTAACTACACGTGAGTAAATGAACAAACAAACATACAAATATACAAGCATTGTACAAACATACATAGATACAAACATACAAACAAACAAACATGCGAACATGCAAACATACAAAAATACAAACTTTCAAACATACGAACATGCAAACTTGCAAACATTTAAACATGCACACATGCACACACGCAAACATGCAGACATGCTAACATGCAAACATGCAATCATGCAAACATGTAAACATGCAAACATTCAAACATTTGAACATTCAAAAATACAAACATGCAAACATACAAACATACATACACTTATGAAATTTGTCACACGTGTTTAGAAGCCCATACACAGTAACATATTATTATGTGAATACTAGCACTCCGCCCGCGACATTGCTGCAAGATTCGGGTGGCATCGACTGGACGGATATTTTTGAGAGCTCCAGTATCAACGATATGGTTCATATTTTCAACTCTAAGTTACTCAACTTTTACGATCGTCATGCTCCTGTTCGTCGTGTCAAAGTAAAGTATGTTTCGGCTCCCTGGCTCACTCCTGCCATTAAGGATGCGATGGCAAGTAGAGATCGAACCAAAAGTAGGTTAAAGCGCCGTCCCTCCGAGCGCAACCGGAGTTCGTATCATGAGATGCGTAATTGCTGTAGTCGTATGTGTAGAGATGCAAGGAGACGCTACTTCCATAATTCTCTTGACAACCGGAATTCCTCTGAAGTCTGAAAGTTTCTGAAAACTGTCGGCATTGGTACTTACCAATCCCCCCCCCCTTGATTGATTGCTCCCCTGCTGTTGTTAGTAATGTACGTGGGTGCTCTAAACAAACATTTCTCACTTCCACCCGTTACTTTGGATCCTCACGTCAAATCAGCTACTTTAAGTAAGCTCTCCGCCTTGCCAGTGCCGCGGTGTTAGTCTTTCAACTTCAGTCTTGTAAGTGAAAATGATGTCAAGAAATCGATTTGTGCTATCTCCTCCTCTGCAGTTGGCAATAACGATTTATGCTCAAGAATGATTACTCCTATCCTCTCCACAATACTTCCCGTTTTAACCCAAATTTTTAACTACTCCTTTTTTTGCAATGTTCCCGATGCTTGAAAACTAGCCCATGTTATTCCGTTACCCAAAATCCCTAACCCGGTCACACTGTCCGATTTCAGACCCATTTCCATCCTTCCTTATCTTTCCATAGTTCTTGAGCACATTGTTCATCAGCAACTGTCTCTGTTTCTATCTAGTAATGATCTTCTTAGTCCTTTTCAATCTGGTGTCCGACCTGGTCACAGTACTGTCACTGCTCTTTTAAAAGTGACTGATGACATCCGCTGGGCTATGGATCACAAATCTCTCACGTTACTTGTGCTTCTTGATTTCAGCAGTGCCTTCAACTCTGTTGACTTCGATATCCTTCTTGGGACTATTCATTGGTTCGACTCCTATCTCAGAGGCCGCTTGCAGCGGGTACACCTTGACGAGTGTTCTTCGGATTGGTGCTCTCTTACTGCGGGTGTGCCCCAGGGTGGCGTTCTCTCTCCTCTTCTCTTTTCTATTTCTATTAACTCTGTTACTAGAATCATCTTCTGTAACTTCCATCTCTACGCTGACGACCTGCAGCTTTACCATCATTTTCTTAGTTCTGATGCAGAAGCTGCCGTGTCTGCCGTAAACCGTGACCTGGAGTTGATTGGGGAGTGGTCACGGTCCTTTGGGCTGCAAATCAACCCTAATAAGTTTCAGGCCATGGTTATCGGCGATAGGAAAATGCGGAACAAGCTTGATGTTGCGTCTCTGTCTCCTCTCTGGTTGAATGGAGTTCAGATTGGATACACCAAGACAGCTAAAAACCTGGGGGTAATCATGGACTCCTATTTGTCGTGGACAGCCTATGTCGGTGAGGTCGTAAAGTGCATTATTCCTCCAGAGCTTTTTGTCCTTGAAAACCAAAATTTCCCTAGCTCAAAATCTCATTCAGCCCATCATCGACTACGCCGACGCCTGTTATTTGGATGCCACCGAGGAGCGGTACGGCCTTTACTACGAGTTTCATAACTCGATCGATTCTCGTTCGAACTTTGATAACCTCCTCCACGTCCGTTACCACTGTAATTACGGAATGATCGTCCACGTGAGTAATTGAAATCACGTCTGCCGATATTATTTGATAGGTGATTATAATTACCACTCGAATTGTTTGAATTATGGTGATAATCATGTCCTCGGCCGCGTTGGTTTGACTGCTGATTATAAGAACCATGGCCATTTCTAAAACTGTTACTATTATGAAACTTACCTCTACCTCGATGTGAAAACTGCATGAAATTTTCGTTCGCCGAAGTCGATGCCGATGTTAACTCTTCATCTTTCGCTGCCTGCATCGCGTCCTTTAAACTATCGTAATTACACGCAGCAATAATAGTAATTAGTCTCGAAGCCCTCAATCCATCTGCGAATCGCTTAATCGTCAATTTTTCGTTGATCGGCTTCAGTACGGAATAACTCTCAGAATAACCATCTGCTTGCGATATTGTCAAATTAGTAAATAACTTCTCTAATTCCGTTCCAAACTGGTCTATTGTACGCCAGTCTTACGTTGCGTTTTGCAACCGGGATTGTATTGCAGTAAACGATTTTTTAGGCAGAAGTATAACACGTAAATCTTTGACAAAATCGTTCACAGATGTGTAATCCTTGGATTTTACGTTTCAGATAATTTACTTTTCAAAACGAATTTCATTAGTAATTTATCCCCGTTTCCGATAACATGTCTGCGTACATCTCTACATTGTCGATGATATTTCTGATATTATTTTTGTTACTGTTCATAACAGGAATCAAACTACATGCCGTTTTTAAATCGAACTCCATGATTAATTCTGCATTCAAACTTGCTTCAGAAATTTCACTGTCACTACCGCTATCGGTATCAGGTAGATACGAGTCGAGAGACCTGCATCACAAAATTCGGCTTATAACTAAAGCGCTCCCGTCTAAAACTTGGGCCATTGAAGACAGTAAAAGTCAAGTGGTCAGCGTATTGGAGCATATATTTGATGATTGGAGATGTTACTGTAGGTCGCTGTTTGAAGATCCGCAGTTGGAAGTCTTTACACATACAGAACCTGAGAGTGATACACAGGAGCCAGACATTCTTGAAACTGAAGTCAGAGCTGCCATTAAGCATTAAGAAGAATGGAAAGGCTACGGGTTCTAGTACCATCCCCATTGAGTCCATTCGAGCATTGGATGAACCGATCAGTTCTTTAACATCATCTGCAATAAGATATGGTTGCCAGGAAAATGGCCTTCGGCATGGGCTCACGCGGTTTTCATTCCTTTCCACAAAAAGGGTTCCACTAAAAGTGCAGTAATTACCGACTGATTGCACTGATCAGTCATGTAAGCAAAATATTGCTGCACATGCTAAACGAACGGCTAAAGGCACACCTTTCGACAGAAATCGCACAAGAACAAGCTAGTTTTGTGAAGGGAAAAGGGACTCGGGAGCAGATTTTCATCGTTCGTCAGGTTATCGAGAAGGCACGAGAATTCAACAAGCCGACCTACATATGCTTTATTGATTTCTCAAAAGTTTTTGACTCCGTGAAATGGCCAACCTTGTGGCAGACGCTACTGGAAATGGACACACCAAAATAGCTTGCGCACCTTCTTATAGAACTCTACGAAAGAGGAACTGCATCAGTGCGAAAAGATAGCCACATTTCGGGTAGCTTCCATACCAGTGCAGGTTGTACGTATACACGGAGTTCATTATGCGAATCACCCTCGAAGACTGGACTGATGGTGTTGCAATTGGCGGCTACAAAATTGCTAACCTTCGCTACGCTGATGACACAACATTTTTTGCGATTAGTGCTGACCAAATGGGAGGAACTACTCCTTAAGATGGAGCGCGTGAGTCTTGCATTTGGATTGAAGATCAATCGGAGTAAGAACAAAATAATTCTTGTGGACCGTAGCAACAACAACTCGTCGGCTGTGACACAGATTACCAATTGTGACGTAGTCCAGTCACACATATATCTTGGTGCTATGATTGCAAGCAATGGCAGTTGCACGGATGAGGTAAGACGGCGAATGGCGATGTCTAGAGGGGCAATGGATAAGTTAAGGTAGTTATGGAGGAATCGCTGTATAACGAAAGCCACTAAGATCAGGCTCGTCCATACGCTTGTTTTCCCCATATTTCTGTACGCAGCTGAGACACGACTCCATTGACCGACTGGTGGTGCACCACCAGGCGATCAATGGAGGTCAATACTCAATACATTTATTGCTTCCACATGTGAACTTAGTTGGTAGGTTACAAATTTAGACCATTGTGGACCCTGTCGGGCACTGCAAAAGTAGGAGAGAGGAAGAGGGCTTTTATTTGCCTAAGTATTTATTTATTTATTAGGTTGCAAATAGTTTAATTTAATTTTTTATCATTTAAGTATTCATATACATTATAATAGCATTTAGTTAAAAGAAATTGTTTTAATTTATTAATGAATGAATTTAATTTTTGTTGTTCCTTAATTATTTCTGGTAATTTATTAGGTATAATAATATATTTTTATTGACATTACTAATGTACTTTTTGAGTGCATTTTTAGCTTAGAGCTTGAGGTTTAACCTATTTTTATGGCGTAATGTGTATCTTGATTGTATATTTTCTCTTGTCGTGTAAAAGTGTTGGTTATTTGATGAGAAGATGTGCAAATTACAGATAATGTTTTGAATCGGATAAAGAAAAACACAGTTGAGTAATTGATTTCAAAAAGGTAACATTTGATGACTATGTATTGAGAAAAAGGAATTTAAAATTATATCTGTGATATGATTGAAAAAATCCAAATATCTTAATATTCTTCATTGATGCAATTACCAACACACTATAATATATACTATAAATCTGTGATATGATTGTAAAAATCCAAATATTATATTAGAATGCTTCATTTATTTTGGTGTTTTTTTCCAAGCGTGCTTTCTCTGTTGACGCAATTACCGACACACTATCTACTAAGTATAAATTTCTTTATGTATTACTGTAACAACGGATACAGTAATTATATTACGTACGTTTCATTCTTCAGATAAATAAAAGACACATGTAGTACCTTCATTGTACTGGCAACTTCGCACTTATTTAAATATTAGGGTAGATTGAAAAACTTGCGCTCCGTCCGACCCGCCGCAACGGCGCCGAGGCTCCTCATTCTTTCTTTGTGCGCGGCAACAAGCACTCACTCTTCAATACTTTTATATATTCAGTGATATTTAGTCAAAGTTATCCTCAAATTACTTTAACATTATGTCTAAGCGTAGCGCTGACAACAAAATTAGTTACTATGAAAATAAAATTAAAAGATTTAAACGTGCAAACACAAAACGAAGTCGTGTGATTATATATTCATCTTCGTCGGATTCTGAGAAAAATCAAGGTTAGTTATGATTTATTTTTTACTAAGTGATTTCGTGTACGAGTTATACAATACTGTATATAGGTACGCGATACCTTTTATACGCTTTTTATGTGGCCCAAATAAATAAATTAGCATCTCTAAGCTAGCCTGGAGGATATCACTTTGAGGGTATCACGAAGGTATAGCATGATGTGTAAAATATGCCTGGAGGTTGACTGCGGGTCAACACGAGGGTTTAAAAACGTTTAAAAAACGCTTGGCCTGTTTGTTTACATTTGAAACGTTTATCGTTTCAGACGTCGGAACCATGGAAGATGATATCACGGCGATGCCGTATCACGTGCCAGTTGAATCTCATGACGTTCAAGAAAATATTGAAATGACGCTGGAGGCGCCTATTCAACTGGCGCAGGATGATTCACCGCAGCTCGATCCGGAATTACTATCAGCGCTGGGCGATACCACGGATGAACAGCCGATTTATGGCGAAAACATACACCACACTTTAGCCCAACGTTGGATTCCTTTACTAAAAAAAGGACTTGCCAATGATCTTAAGGAAAAAATACTTAAAGAGTATCATATACCGGAGAACTGCAAACTCCTTAGGGCGCCTACTTTGAATTCGGAAATTAAGGCTGCGGTCACAGAAATTATTATTAACCGTGATAAAAATATACAGTTGAAACAAGATCAACTGGGCCTCGGTATAAGCGCCCTAAATAAAGCTATTACCCAGCTCCTCCTAGGAGATGATAAAATTCAGGCTAATAAAATTCTTTCTGATAGCTGTAGGATCCTGACCGACCTACATTATACCGAAACTCAAGTGAGGACAGAACTCCCTGCCTGGACAAGTCCTTTACACCACTTATAAAAGACCACGAAAGAGACGAGACGCTTTTCGGAGAAAAGCTCTCAGAAACCATAAAAGCTTCTAAAGCTATTGAGCGACAAGGATCGCTGATTAAAAAATCCGCTCAAAGGGCGACGTCTTTACCCGCATTCACAGCTGGGCCATCGACATCGAGGACTCGGTTTTCGGGAAACGGGACTGGCCCCCCTCGTTACGTCTCGGCGAGCAGGGGGGGGCGAGGAGGATATGTACGAGCAGCGACAGCATACCAGCGGCAGCCGACGACGACGCGACTCGAGCTTCCCCCAGCCAGGGCAAGCACCGTGCCCAGACTCGACGCTAGCGTTACAGGTACACGCAGGTCGTTTACAATATTTTTACAAATGTTGGATGAACATCACTAGTAATATTACAATCATGGACTGGATTAAAAATGGCTACGTAATACCATTTTCTAGAAAAGTTTATCAAAATGTTGTACCCTCTAACACGTTTACGAATGGGGAACACAGAGATATGTCTGTAGCGATTGACAACCTGTTACAATTAGGCGCGATACATGAATGTGAGCCACAATCAGATCAATTTATTTCTAAAATATTTTTAACTTCTAAATCAAGTGGCGGCAAACGATTTATTTTAAACTTAAAGTTGTTAAATAAATTTGTAACTCAAAATCATTTTAAAATGGAGGATAAATTAATATAGCAATATTTAGGATCCGTGATAAATTTCGAAAAAAGCTCTTTACAACCATCACAACAGACTAAATTCCTAGGTTTTAATTATAACACTAATAACATGTCTTTATCCTTACCGAATGATAAACGAGTACATATTTCAAAATTAGTTAAAAAAATCATTCCCTTACCACGTTGCACTATTAAAGAGTTTGCCAGTTTAATCGGTGTTTTAACATCCGCCTGTCCTGCAGTTAAATACGGTTGGGTGTATACTAAACGTCTCGAGAGACAAAATTACTTAGCATTAAAGACTTGTAAAACATACGAATCTAAATTTAGTCCTTCGCCTGTAATACTGCCGGATCTGGAATGGTGGTGTCAGAACATTTTTTCGACATCTATTTCCTTAAGGCCTGATAAGTTTCAACTAGAAATTTTTCACAGACGCCTCCAGGTCTGGCTGGGGCGCATTTTGTGAAAACGAAAGAGATAACGGTAAATAGAAATCAACTGAGTTAGAATTCCATATCAACTATTTAGAGCTGCTGGCAGTATTTTTGGTATCAAATGTTTTGCACGCGACAAACGTAACTGTTCCATTTTATTACGTATCGATAACACCACAGCATTAAGCTACATTAATCGCATGGGTGGTATCCAGTACCCCCATTTAAACGACTTGACACGAGAAATCTGGCGTTGGTGCGAAGAGCGAAATTTATTTTTAACTGCCTCTTATATTAAAAGTAAAGATAATAAAGAAGCTGATGAAGAATCACTTAAGATTAACAAAGATATAGGAACTAAAATTGTCAGATGAAGTATTTAATAAAATTATGACTAAACTAGGCAAACCAGATATCGATTTATTCGCTTCTCGTACCAATGCCAAATGTCATCAATATGTATCATGGAAACCAGACCCAGATGCCGTTGCCATAGACGCGTTCACAATTTCATGGGATAACATGTTATTTTATGCCTTTCCACCTTTTTCCCTAATATTAAAGTCATAATAGATAAGGCTGAAGGCATACTTGTCTTTCCCTATTGGCCTTCGCAACCCTGGTTCCCTTTATTACAAAAATTACTCACTTCAGATATTATTTTTATAAATGCCGAAAATAACAATATTTGGTCTTCCTCTAGGAACCCTCAAATCAAAGGAGTTACCCTGGGTGCAGCGAAGCTCTCAGGAACGCTTTTATAAAACGAGGTGTCCCTATAGCCTCTTTGGATTTAATGATGGCATCTTTAGCCAAGAACACATTGAAACAATATAGTGTGGCCTTAAAAAATTGGTGGCATTATTGTCTTAACAATGAAATAGATCCATACAAATCTTGTATACCGTCAGTGTTATCATTCTTAACGGAACAGTTTGATAAAGGTGCAGCTTACGGTTCTCTTAATAGTTACCGTTCGGCTTTAAGTTTACTATTTGGCGATGATTTAGGATCTCATGAACAGATCAAAAGGTTATTAAAAGGAACCTATAAATTAAGGCCAAACATTCCAAAATACGCGGAACTGTATTTTGGAATGTTTAAATGTTTATTTTGGAACTGTATTTTGTTCTACGTGGAACCCTCAAATAGTTTTACAACACATCGCTCAATGGGGCCCTAATATAGAATTACCTTTAAAAATTATTTCACAGAAGCTTGTAATTTTATTAGCCTTATGCACAGCTCACAGAGCGCAAACAATTACATCTATTAAAATTAAAAACATTAAAATTTGTCCTAACGGAGTCAACATATTAATTACCGATGTCATTAAAACATCTGCTGCCGGTCGTGACCAACCAATTTTATTCCTGCCTTACTTCAAAGAAAATATAAATATTTGTCCAGCAACAACTTTGAAAGATTATTTGTCGGTTACAAAAGATTTAAGGCCAAATACAGTTGAAAACCTTCTGATGACATACAAGCGACCTTACAAGGCCACCTGCACACAAACCATCAGCCGATGGATAAAGCAGGTGCTCGCGGAGAGCGGCGTGGATGTGTCGACGTTTGGTGCGCACAGCACCCGACACGCTGCCACATCCACGGCGCGCACGCAAGGCGTCTCACTTGACGTCATCAGAAAGACTGTTGGTTGGTCACAATCATCGCAGACGTTTCCTAAATTCTATAATCGTCCAGTAAGCGATGATGCTTGTTTTGCAAGATCAGTTTTTCTCCCTGGTTAATAATCAGGACTTTATTAGCTGTGATTTGAGTATTCATTTATCTGATTTTTCTTGATTTTCTTAACAAGTGTCTAAATGAATGTTGTAAATTTATAAAAGAGCAAAATAATAAAAGCTTTTTTGTTTTGTACTAACTAAGAATGTTTGAGTTGTGTTGAGTAATTAAATGATTTATAATAGTAAAAAACCAGTTTTAATCTTATTCATTTAATACTATATAGGTACAATTTTTTTAATCTCTAAACATCTACATGTGTCTTTTATTTATCTGAAGAATGAAACGTACGTAATATAATTGATGATTAAACGAACTTACCTGTAAGTGAAGTTCTATCCCAATTATATGAGTACGTTTCATTCGAAGATAAAGGTCCCTCCCTTCCCAGAGCCCATAATAAAAAATAAAAAAATTGTAATAGGACTCTAAAGAATGAGGAGCCTCGGCGCCGTTGCGGCGGGTCGGACGGAGTGCAAGTTTTTCAATCTACCCTAATATTTAAATAAGTGCGAAGTTGCCAGTACAATGAAGGTACTACATGTGTCTTTTATTTATCTTCGAATGAAACGTACTCATATAATTGGGATAGAACTTCACTTACAGGTAAGTTCGTTTAATCATCAATAAATATTGTGATTAAAAATGTTCGAGACGATTGATTCTTCTCACGTCACACATCTAAAGATTATCTTATCTTACTTCTCAATACATATTATATAATAATACTAGCTTTTGCCCGCGACTTCGTCCGCGTGGTTAAGAATATATAAAGTTTAATGATGTTTAGCGCAAACTATTTATATATTTTAGTCGACAGAAAATGCCTATCACACTAAGCATCATTTTTTAACCGACTTACCAAAAAAGGAGGAGGTTCTATGTTCGACATTATGTATGTTTTTTTTTTTTTTTTTTTTGTATGTTCACCGATATCTCCGTCAATCGTAGACCGATTTTGAAAATTCTTTTTTTGTTTGAAAGAGTATATTCCGAAATTGGTCCCATTTTAATTTGGTAAATATCTGATGAAGAACCTCGGAGATATACAACAGAACTCTTCAATAAATAACGGCAAATCTCTCGGGATTGCTGCAATCGCATGTCTGTTTATTGTTTATACCATTTCATAACATAACATCACGCCAGTACGCTCGAAAGGGGTATGCAGGTCTCTTATTTCACCGGTTATATTCAAGTTTCGTGTTATTCGGGTAATCTATTCTGTCGTTATAGGTACTTACTTAACTACTTCCCTATTAGGTAGGTATAACTAAAAAGTGAAAAATAAAAAACTTTTTTTCAAAAAAATACTACCGACTTCCAAATAAGAAAACTACAAAGTGAATTTAACTTTATTTTTGGAAGTCGGTGTCCATCACTTAAAAATTTGGTACCTACCAAAGAAAGAGAGGAGTTAGAAAAAAAAATTGTGTATCACAAAATTCTTTCTTAGCTTATGTCTCCTATTCATAAACTCTAGACTTGCTAAATTTCAGGATAGTAGTACAAAAAGACATCCGGAATTTCATACAAACTTGCGACAGTGCTTAGACCTCCTTAATCCGGCCCTGTCGCAAAATCCGTTCTTATCTGACATCTACTAATTATAGACTACTTCCATGACAAATTTCAAGTTTGTAGTACAAAAAATGAAGGACTTTCATACAAACTTGCGCGAGCCCTTAGACCCCTAAATCCGGCCCTGCCGCAAAATCCGTTCTTAGCGGACGTTAACTAACTATGAACTACCTCCATGCCAAATTTCAAGATTGTAAATAGTTAAAAAAATGAAGCACTTTCATATAAACTTGCGAGAGCCCTTTGACCTCCTTTATCCGAGCCTGTCGCAAAATTCGTTCTTAACTGACATCTACTAAGTATAAACTACTTTCATGACAAATTTCAAGTATGTAGCACAAAAAATGAAGGACTTTCATGCAAACTTGCGAGAACCCTCAGACCCCTAAATCCGGCCCTGTAGCAAAATCCGTTCTTAGCGGACGTTAACTAACTATGAACTACCTCCATGCCAATGGTTCAAATAATGAAGCACTTTCTTATAAACTTGCGCGAGCCCTTAGACCCCCGAAGTCCGGCCCTGTCAAAAAATCCGTTCTTAGCTGACATCTACTAACTATAGACTACTTCCATGACAAATTTCAAGTATGTAGCACAAAAAATGAAGGACTCTCATACAAACTTGCGCGAGCCCTTTGACTCCTTAATCCGGCCCTGTCGCAAAATCCGTTCTTAGCGGACGTTTACTAACTATGAACTACCTCCATGCCAAATTTCAAAATTGTAGTTAAAAAAATGAAGCACTTTCATATAAACATGCGAGAGCCCTTTGACCTCTTTTATCCGACCCTGTCGCAATATCCGTTCTTAGCTGACATCTACCAACTATAAACTACTTTCATGAGAAATTTCAAGTTTGTAGCACAAAAAATGAAGGAATTTCATGCAAACTTGCGGGAGCCCTTAGACCCCTAAATCCGGCCCTGTAGCAAAATCCGTTCTTAGCGGACGTTTACTAACTATGAACTACCTCCATGCAAAATTTCAAGATTATGGTTCAAATAATGAAGCACTTTCATATAAACATGCGAGAGCCCTTTGACCTCTTTTATCCGACCCTGTCGCAATATCCGTTCTTAGCTGACATCTACCAACTATAAACTACTTTCATGAGAAATTTCAAGTTTGTAGCACAAAAAATGAAGGAATTTCATGCAAACTTGCGCGAGCCCTTAGACCCCGAAGTCCGGCCCTGTCGAAAAATCCGTTCTTAGTAGACGTCTACTAACTATAATCTACCTCCCTGCCAAATTTCATCTTTATACGTCAAGCAGTTTTCGATATTTCGTGATAGGTGAATGAGTGACCTTTCGCTTTTATATAGATAATAAATAAGATTATTCAAAAAAACTTTAACACCCCCTAAATCGAATTTTGGGGATAGGTTCGAAAAACTTATAATGACAACCTTTATTGTTTACTTAGATTAATATTTGTGTCAAGTTTCAAGTTTATTAACCCAAGAAGTAAGATTCTTCAAAAAAAAACGACTTTTGGGGGTATTGTTGAAAAACTAATAATTGCAACCTTTTGTCACAAAGTTCGTAAGCGGCGGCGCTTGTTGCCTACTTAGTTGGGTATTTATGCCAACTTTCAAGTTTATTAACTGAATAATAAGATTTTTTTTTAAACTTTAATACGCCCTAACTGCCAGTTTCCCAGCTCTCAATTATCGGGCTGTTAACGTAATCGAGGATTAATCGCCTGTTAATTCTACTTTCAGTTTATCAACATCCAAGTGTGACAAGTGGTTGACAATTTGTCACATTTGAGTAAAATCTCGAATTAACCACATGTTACAGCAGTTTTGGGTTTCTGAGCACCTTTTTCAATGTTAATCTCTTGTCAACGAGCCTAATTTATAATTGTTGGAAATTGGTCGATTATTCGCGGATTAAAATTAAAATTATGACTTTAAAAGCTAATATTACGATAAAAAGATAGTAGGGGTCGGCGAAAACTATGGAATGGGTTGAATTATAAAAAATATGTTAAATAAATCAATTATAGTTGATTACCAAGATTTAAAAAAATTTAGGATATTACAAACTTTTAAATTAATTACATTATAAAAACTTGACACAATTATCAAAAATTGGTATTTTGTATTTATGTAAATAAATAAAAAAAAACAAACTGTTACTGACCTGGGTTCGATTCCCAGGTCAGTGTTGACTATACCCTGCACTTAATACTTACCAAAGTCAGCTTCTGGATAGGTTTGTGTTTAACTTGAAGCGGCTGGGGTGGTGACCGCGCTAGGGTAAGCAACACTTACCAAGGTCAGTCTCAGGATGGGTGACCACTTTTTTTTGGATCGCTTGTTTATGGATAGGTGACTCCGCCAGGGTAAGCAACACTAACCAAGGTCACTCTTTGGATAGGTGACCAATTTTTTTTGGATCGCTTATTTATGGATAGGTGACTCCGCCAGGGTAAGCAACACTAACCAAGGTCAGTCTTTGGTTGGATGACCACTTTTTTTGTTTCGCTTGTTTTTGGATGGGTGATCCTGCCAGGGTAAGTGACCCCACACAGGTTAAGCAACCTATCCAAAAACAAGCAAACCAAAAAAAAAACGTGGTTACCCATCCAAAAATCGACCTTGGTAAGGTTTGCTTAACTTGGTGGCTACACCAACCTAGCCTCTTAAGATAAAATACTATTTAAAGTTACTGATTACGTTATAGTAGTGAATGACGTGAATAAATACCAGCTAGGGTACCCAACCGAAATAAATTAATGTCGATTATTTAATGTAACAAGCGATTACGTAATTTCTCGATGATGAAGTGTTGAGAAACTCACTGTCAACTGACGGCTGGTTAATTTGTGACAAATTGTCAGCTGATTTGAGATGTGACGTCTACTTCAGAAACTGGCCCTATATCGTCTTTTGGGGGTTGTTTCGAAAAACTAATAATAACAACCTTTATTATTTATTTATTTTAGTATTTGTGTAAGGTTTCAAGTTTAGTTACCCATGAAATAAGATTCTGCCATACAAATTACCCCTAAATCGACTTGAGGGGGTAGTTTCAAAAAACTAATAATGTCAATCTTTATCATTTACTTAGATTACTATTTGTGCCAAGTTTCAAAAATATTAGCCGAAGGAATTAGATTTTTCATACAAACTTTGTCCCGCTTTTTAACTCCCTTAGGGGTAGAATTTCGGAAAATCCTTTTTTATCGTATGCCTACATCATACAAAGAATACACCTTTCAAGTTTCAGGTCTCTACGTTCAGCGGTTTGGGCTGTGCGTTGATCAGTCAGTCAGTCATTCAGGACAAAGCATTTTACATGTATATATCGCAGGGATATGATGAAAACAGGGAATTGATCAAATCTCTCTAAGAGCGAGCGTAGCGAGCTCGGGAGCTTAGGGCACCCCGACACGGACAGGTTAGGTTCGAAGGGGATGACGGGAGCTGAAGTGAGCGAGCAAAGCGAGCGAACTCAGCTCCCGTCATCTCCTTCGTGTTAGGTTACTTTAGACCCTGCATACAGAAATAGGAGCCCCGCGCAGCGGGGCTCCGTCGGCTCTGCCACACAAATACTAATTCAACGTACAAAATAAACCTTTAAATTACTACAGAAAAGTTATTTTTGTCATTTCACTGAACCAATTTTGCTTAGAGATTTGATCAATTCCCTGTTTTCATCATATCCCTGCGACATATACATAGATTAAATGCAAAAATTTGGATAGCTGGATGGATGGTTGTTACTAATCACAACGGAACGGCTGAACGGATATAGTCGTATTAATAATAAGTACATAATAGAAGTATAGGCACAGATATAGATTATAGTCTGGAGTGGCACATAGGCTACTTTTCATCCCAGTATAATGTTTCCTTGGGATCAGTAAACACTTTTTACGCAAGCGAAACCGCTGGCAGAAAGTTTTAAATAAAATGCACCGCTAAATTAAAACGTAATTTATATTAATTTAAAATATACATGTAATTTATTTTTTAATTTCCCTTATCAGCAGTAATAAAAGAATAAGGGTTGAGAAGATATGCTTCGCAAATATTTTGCTCTTTGAATGACTCTAAAATCGCTGGATCCAAGTACTCATTAATGAGAGATGAGCATCTAATGTCACTAGTAGCGTGTGCCAGTGGTGTTGTCAGCTGGTGTATTACAACTGGGCGCTGCGAGTGTTGCTGCAGAGCTTGTGCCGGTGACGTCTTTTGTGCAGATGCGGCGCGCAGCAGCACCAGCTGAGAGCGAAGCGCACGTGCCGGCGGCACGTAGCTACGCGCGCGCTCGATACGCGCCAGGGCAGCTTCTATCAGCGAACGGGAGTACTGCGTCGAGTGCGGCACACGACCCAACATCGTGCGCACACACGCATCTACTTTCTGCGCCCACGAATTAACGCCTCTAAGTGCTCCTTCCAGGTCCACAACATCGTCGCCCGCCATCAACTTAAACATATGCTTGACCACTTCATTTTCCAGTTGCTCCTTTGTCTTGTAATCTGCGATATTTTCTTCAATCACGGTTTGAACTTCGTTCGGTGCACATCCAAGGCAGTATACAGTACCGGTTAGACCTAAAAATCAGAAATGAACGTTATGAATTTGATCAATTACTCAAATAAATTACAGAATGCGGTTGGTAACAAATATTACTAACCAAGATCCTCAAGTATGGCTGCCATTTCCAACGCCACCAGAATGCCTGTTTCATAACCCAACAAGTAGAAAGTATTTTTCAATCCAGTCTTGTTTAGGAGCACCTTAAAATATGAAAAAAAGGTTAATTCTGTAGGTGATACATATAAAATTTTCAAAATGTGCTTGTTTTCATTTGTGAGGGCTTACATCTACGTATCTCTGGGCAGTCTCGGACACGGTCTCCGTGGGCCGGTCTAGTCCCGGCTGCAACACTATCGCCGGCAGCTTGAGGCGCTCACACAAGCCGCGGAACCTCTCGTGGTGACCCTCCATACCCGGCACTATGCACAAATACGTCAGGCTTGCGTCAAACTCGTCTTCACGCTGCAATATTAAAAAAAAAAAATAAGTTCACAATTAATCGATTTACTGAGATGATATGGCTAGAATGAAGATTTATGCTAAGCTACTCATAATGGCAATCCAAGACGTAGGGAAGAAGATAGCCATACATAATCATCATCTTTACTTTAAATTATCAAGCGTCATAAAGAATGCAAAGTTTATATTTACCAAATTGTCACCGCTAGTAATAGTAGGCATGCATACTATATCTGAAGTCGCTAACAGTTCGTCCGTGTCCACGTACGATATGAACGTCGCTAAGCCTTTAACATCTTCAAAGGCAAATTCAGTTTTATCCAAATTAATTATTCTATAAACAAATACAACCGTTAGTTCCATAATATTGGTAACATTTAAATAGTATCCAACATTTAATTGCGTAAATGTACTTACATTAGTATCCAACATTTAATTGCGTAAATGTACTTACGTTTCAACTGTTAACTGTGGTATCTCTTGTTCAGTGAACTCAACGTTATATTGCGCCTTCAAATAACTGGCAACCAATAGCAGTTTATCATCATGAATTCCGAGTTCTTCTAAATTAGCCATTTTTGGTAATTCCTTGGTCAAGCTTACATCTGAAAATTAAACTTTAATATCAAATACCGTTTGTGCATTTAATGGTGTTCTATTCATGGAGAATATTTGGCACTGACAAGTATACCTTATGCAACAAGCGCTAGAAAAAAATAAAAATACATCAACAGTGTCTTCTTGTACTAACCAGCTATTTCAGCAAGTTTTTTCAGAAGATCAGGTTGTTGTGTATGTGTTCTCTGTGCAACAACCAGGGTATCCACTCCGCAAAGTGCTCGTTCCACCACGTCCACTGCATCACCAGCAGTCCACTCCTGAATGGAAATTAATCATTGTTTGGTCATATCAGTTTCATTTTTATATGTCCAGAAACGAATTTCCATAATTTATTCAAAGGATATTTAAGAAATAATATTGAAGTGCTTATTTATATATAAAAAGCATTTGAATCGGTGCACTTCGGTGCACTTCTTATCACATTCAGCAAAAATAATTTATATCACATGTCACTTGATGTTATTTGTTCTCATTTAAATAAAAATAACATCAGGTGTATAGTGGTCAAGCACGAGCCTATCAATAAAAAAAAAAACATAAATTGATCTAGAACACTACAGCCATTTCTATTCAACATTCTGAACCGAATGAGAAACAAAATAAGGTTTTAGTAGCAGAACTTTGAATGTTTTACGTTCTTTCAAAGGAAATAAAAAACATAACGAAGCTAATACCATTATATAAAGTATAATTTCGTTCATGAAAATATTAGGCTGAAATTATTAGACTTACTTTGTTTAATAGAGGTAGAGTTATCAATTTAGCTGGAAAGTTATTTTGAACACGAGAAAGGCACATTGGCTTGCCAAGCATTTTTTCACCAACATTTATCATCGCAAAGTATCTGAAAAATAAAAATAAAGATTATTTAAGATTTAAAACAAAAGATTTTAATCTATGTCCCGATACTTCAAAAACAATAATGCAATAAATGATGCTGTACCTTAAATCTGGGCAAAATCTTCTCGAAACTATATCCAAATTAAGGAACAAAGTTTCTTGAACCGTTTTATCATCATTTGTAATGGCAAATATGCCTTCAACAGAACCCAATTGAGTAGCATCCTTAAGCAGTTCTACTATGTCATTTTCATTGTTTACGTCCTGAGAAGATACCTGGACTTCCACGCCGATCTTCTGCCAATTCCTGAATAATCGAAAAGCTTTGTTATCAACTTTTGTTAGAACATAATAATCGTCATTATCATGTTCATCGGTAACGTTTACAGTGTTGAAAAAACTTTTTTACAAAACAATACTACCGACTTCCAAATAAGAAAACTAGAAAGTGAAAAATAACTTTATTTTTGGAAGTCGGTGTCTTTGGTAGATACCAAATTTTTAAGTTATGGACTCCGACTTCCAAAAGTAAAGTTATTTTTCACTTTCTAGTTTTCTTATTTGGAAGCCGGAGGAATTTTGTTATTTTTTAAAAAAAGTTTTTTATTTTTCACGTTTTAGTTGTACGAGTACCCACCTAATAGGGAAGTAGTTAAGTAAGTACCTATAACGACAGAATAGATTACCCGAATAACATGAAACTTGAATATAACTGAAATGAGAGCTGCATACCCCTTTCGAGCGTACTGGCGTGATGTTATGTTATGAAATGGTATAAACAATAAACAGACATGCGATTGCAGCAATCCCGAGAGATTTGCCGTTATTTATTGAAGAGTTCTTTTGTATATCTCCGAAGTTCTTTATCAGATCTTCACCAAAATAATGGGACCAATTTCGGAATATACCCGTTCAAACAAAAAAAATTTATCAAATTCGGTCCACAATTGACGGAGATATCGGTGAAAATAAATTAAAAAAAAAAAGACATGAACAAAGAACCTCCTCCTTTTTTGGTAAGTCGGTTAATAAAAGTCAAAAGTCTCTTACCGTAATTTAAAATGAAACTTAGCAGAAGCATGAGCTTCGCTATGTATTTGAATTTTCCTTGCTCCACGAGCTACTAGTTTATCAACGAGCTGGAGTCCAAAACTTTCATCATTCATAACTACAAGTTGGCACTGGTTTGGATTGCATGAGATTCTGCAAGAAAAAGAATAATATTGTGAATGCATTGTATGTGCCATCATAAGCAAAAAATGCACTTTACGGTAATTTGTAATGCTTCCATCTAATACATTCTCATAACAATAAAAATGCGTAACAGAATGAGTGTCTCATTTCACCTTGGTTGCGCTTGCGTTGAATGTTCATCCATCTTCAGAAGCACTCTGCCGCGGTGCCTGCTGGCCGCGAGCAGTCGAAAGGCGCGCGCGACGTCGTGTGGCGCGTACAACACGCGCGAGAGAGGACGCACGTAGCCGCGGTTGATACCCTCACTCAACATCATCTGCAAAGCCTGTGGTGAATCCAACAAAATTCTCCAATGAGTTAACAGAATGGACTTAACTGGTTTATCTATTATGATCTAACCGTAAGCATAAACATCGAAGAATATTAACAAAGAATATATTAATTATATAGATGAAATACAAGTAGTATCGCGATTAAACTTATTTCTTGGTTTAGAAATAAAATCATTAAATAGCTTCCAAGGGCGTCGCCAGCCGATGGCCCAGGGGGGGGGGCAAGTTGATATGGAGAATGAGAACAGTATGAATTGTAGGTAAAGTCGAGAGCACATGAAGTTTTTCACTTGTAGTACGAGCCTTACATCTACAGCGATTGTAATAATATCGGTATAGTTATCGCCAAACTTCTTGGCCATCCCGAAGTTGGCTGCAATGTCTGCGCAGTAGTAAAGCATACAAAAACGGTACCGATCCGTGCCTTGCACAGCGGAAAGCCAACTTCAGGGCGGCCTAGAAGTTTGCGAACACTATTCAGAGTCCAACGTCTAAAGCTACGCAACGGGAAAGAAGGTTTTTGCCTATTTTAGGATATCAACAACGGTTCGATCTGTTGGGTTTGGTTTATATATATTCATTCGAGTTTCGACGTACGGGAATGATCACTCAAGCAAGTCAAGTCAAAGACTTAGGACTGTGGTTGCTTTACATTTGGCAACTTTTTTAGAATCTCTAGGGGGGGGGGGCAGCGGCCCCCCCCCTCCTGCGACCCCTTGGCGACGCCCTTGATAGCTTCACTGTCCGTGGTTTCTAGCATGTCTCTAGTGATGTCTCTTAGTTTAGTAATGGTATCCTATTTCGTACGTAATGAGTTTTTTAGGTGTCCTTTAAATGTTGTTGTTTTGCTTGGTACACTTACTTTCATTTCCATGGGATTATCAAATATCGTTGAAAAATCGATAATAGCATAAGCCCTTTCTCTAGTGAGATGGTCCAATCCATAGCTGAATTCTTCATCTTGGTTGTGCAGTTGAGAAACATCAAAAACTGCCCCCAGGTAACCAACACAGTGTGGTGCACCCTGAAATAATGGAAACATTACGTAGCTAGTATCAATAATATCTTGAATGACAACTAAAACCAAATAAAACAAGGTACATACCTTCTTCATGTTCCCTTTAAGTGAGCTTATAACAATGTTACAACCCTCCCCTTTTCTGGCATTAAGAACCATATCAACGAAGCTTTGATCACGAGAGTTGCCAATATGATCAGCTGAAAAAGAAATTAAACATAAACATTAATTATATAGTAGACCACTCAGAAAATAAGAAGTATATATAAATAACCGAAATCGCCTGCATACCTTTCAAGTCAGGGAATAACTTAAGTAAGAAACGTTTTTTCCGCATGTCACTAACGGTTGTGTACACTTCGCAGCCGTGAGCAAGGAGTATTGATAACGCAGCTTGACCCAAGGCTCCAGCCCCTCCATGGACTAGCACCGAGAAATCAGATTTCAACCTCCTGTCATATTTGATTCCCTAAAACATATAAGGATTAGATTTAGAGTTTGAATAATTTTGGATGTCTTCACCCGTATGTTTGTGAAACTCACGAGACAGTAGAGTGCGTGAGCGTATGCAAGCGGTATGGTAGCGGCTTCCTCGAGGCTCCAGTGCGCCGGCACCGGCCACAGCAGCTCCGGCTGCGCGCGCACCACGCTGCCCGCAGCGCCTCCGCGCACCAGCCCCATCACGCGCGACCCGCTGCAACACAACACATTTGTATTTTATTTGCTTATCGTCTTTTTTTTCGTTTTAAAAAAACATTGCCCCACACTAGGAGTTTCTTCCTGTATCGTGGGTGTGTTTACAAACATATAAACTCACATACACAAACACCCAGAGCCGGAACAATTATCTGTAGGTCATACAAATTTTTGATCTGCGCGGGAATCGAACCCGCGACACGCAGCGCAGCAGTCAATTGCTCAACCACTGCGCCAACCGTGCGCCACTTATATTACACACTTATATTTTTAGATTTTACGAGGTTCTGTTCAAATGGGACCGATATATACAATTTACACAAAATTAAGATTTAGTGTAAATTGGCAAATTATAAACTTAAACATTCCTCAGGAATCCTATCTATTATATTGTTTTAGTAGTTTTTGAGTTCATCGCGAACAGATAGACAGACGAGGTGGGGGTATATGTAGTGGTAGTGATAGTGATGATGGATTTCTTTTCCTAAGTAGACGGCAGCATTTTTATTTCAATTTATTAAACATTTCAGATACCTCACGGTTGTTCCACTGAAGTCCATGCCATAGTTATTTCCTCCAAAACGATGTGATGTAATTTTTCCAATTGCTTTCTTAATGTCGGTGTTAGATAATCCAGCGTAATGGACCTATAAAAAAAAAGAAAATATTTGTAAATAATTTTGCTTAAATTAACATCTTTTCAATATAAACCAACTAGGATATCGTTGGTGTCTTTGGTGTTAGCTGACTTTCAGGTCCCTAAATTGAAGAAAATCATTATCTGCATTATTATCTACAACAAACCCACGTACCTTCACTGGTATCCCAGGGCCGCATGTCTCAGAAGCGCTGACCCACTCCAAAGAACTCAAATCGCCAACTTGTGCGCTTTGTAGCAACACATTGCTACTCACATGTGTATTTTCCTTTACTGGTACGTAATACTCTCCTCCCCATTTACCCTAAAATGTAACGTCATTGTTTTTATTGAGAATGCTTACGAGACTATATTGATAGCCACAATATTCCCACTTACATGATCCAAAATGGTGAACGCTAAATCGATATCCGGTAAGTCGTCCAAGAAGAAGTTGTTACCTTCTTCATTATTGACAGTAACTAGATGCACATTGTTACGTTGTACGTCTTTTCTCCAAGTCTGCACTAGTTGTTTGAGGGCAGTCGGTGCTGGATAGGGGGCTACGATAAGCAGGCGATGGCGCGGGGAGAGGTTGGCGCGGGCAGCGGTGAGGAGGGAGAAATCGAGATGCGCGCGCACTGTGATGGCCGAAGTGGGCATGCCCACCTTGCTGGGCCGCCAGCGCAGCAAATCCAGGCGCGTGTGTTGGTTGCTATGTGCCGCTAGTTGACGATACAGAGTGGTCGGCCGAACGCGTCCACCATACAAATTGTCTTCTTCACTCACTATGAAGGAGTCTTGTTGAAGAGCAAAATGTAGCAGTTGACACATCTGAAATGATTTAAAATATTGTTTATTTCCTTGTCAAATTGATTAACATAATATTAAATAGCAACTAACTTGTATCTTACTTTATCGTCGGTGGAAAGATTACGGACGATAGCAAGGTCTATATTCTTAAGTGACCCGCCACTATTTTTGGTTGAGTTCAAGTCTCCCAGATTAAATTCTTCATAACTGATGGTAGCTCCGTAAACGCTAGATCCAATGTTCTTAATTTCATCAAAGACAGATCCTTTCATTTGGTTGTTTGTGATACCAACCACTTTGATGGAGTCTTTGTTAACATTTTCAGCAACCATTTGCAAGAAAATTTGCAGTGAAGTTGAAACCTGGTAAACAAAATGTCTAATTATTTTTTTCCATTATCATTATATTTATCAACAAAATCATCATTATAATTCATAAGCGTCACACACCAAATTATTTTAATGTAACATATCTTTTTTATTCTACCCCTATTCGCATCATCTCAGCAATCAGCCCGTTTCTAACAACATTTTAAAAATGACGGATATTATTAAACTTAAGTCACACTTACTTGTTGGTCAACTTGAAAATTAGAAACGAACTTCAGGGTCTGTAACGCCATAGTCCTTTTATTTATAGCTGGCAAATAGCGGTATCTGATATTTTCCATCATTACCCCTCCACATCTGAATATAAAAAACGAGATAACTAATTAGGTAGCAACGTACCACAACATATGATTATTTTGAGCAAATTGACCGCATATATTGGGACAATTGTGTTGCGTGACTCATCGTCGACCATATCATCGCTTACCATCAAGTGAGATGTGCGATAGTGATCAAACGTGAGCCTATCAATATTAAAAAGTAATTTTGTAGTTTACCTTACGAATTCATGTTTCTCCAGTACTTCAGCTTTATAAAAGACTTTGTCTTTTATAACCGTCTGCTTCTTGAGATGTTTCTGCACATCCACTGCAATTCTTCTTATATGTGTGGGCAGGGTAACTCCATTGTGTGGCTGTCGCAGCATGTCCAGCTGCAGCAAACCGTCGATGAACGTAACCCAGTTGTCACGCCATACCAGAGAAGCTTCATCCAGAGAAGAGCTTGCGGCTTCGATGGTGCGGAACTCACCACTGTGTACACAAAATAGGGTAATTATTTTTTATTCCACACACTTTGCCTTGGATAGCACATGATCTTTTAAATATTTTGGATATGACAACAAGGTCTCGTTTGAGAAAGGTACTCCAACACATTAACTTGATTCAGGTAACAGACAAAATGGTCGTATTTTTTATTATGTTACTTGTACTCGGCATCTAATATGCCACAAATTTTGCTATCGATTCGATCCTCTCTATAAATTCCTTCAAAGCTCTCTTCCATATTGCCTCGATACCTATGTCTTTGCCGTTGTTAACCGACTTTCGAAAAAGGAGGAGGTTCTATGTTCGACTTCTTGTATGGTTTTTAAGCTATTGCATAGCTTCTATCGCGGGCCTTGAGCGCGGGGACCGAATCCAGAAATTCCGTAACGAAAAAAAACCTCACGCTCCCCACTCCGACGGGCAAGGAGGTGTGGCTTGAAGGCCGTGCATCGTCTAACGTCGTTTCAGTTCGGCAGTCTTCGACACGGCGTTGTGTGCGATTAGACGTATTGTACGAACTCTCTCTATTATTATTATTTTTGGTAAACATGGACTGTTTCTTAGCTCTTTAGCTAGTTTAAGCTACATCAACGGGACATAGCCAAGTCAATGTAGCGTGTGGTGAATTTTTATTATGAAGAAGAAGTGTTGTGAACTGTTTCATTTTCTTCAATTTGCATGAACTTCCTCACTATTCGGCTATTATTATTATTATTATTTAATTAATTAACAATAATTATTATTATTATTATTTAATAATAGAAAAAATTGTTTTCTTATCGGTCACCACGCTCAAAAAGTGTAACTTGAATTAATATCAAAGAAAAAGCAATATTGAATGAATAAAAAAAAAAAAAAAAAATATTATTGCATAAGTTGATACAAAATGCTATGCAATAGCTTTACCGCGGCAGTCCCCGAGTGCCACAAGTCTTTTTTTTTTTGTTTTTGTTCACCTGATGACAAGATTTTGAAAATTATTATTTTTGTTTGAAAACGTATATTCCGAAATTGGTCCCATTTTAATTTGGTGAAGATCTGATGAAGAACTTCGAAGATATACAACAGAACTCTTTAATAAATAACGGCAAATCTCTCGGAACTGCTGCATTCGCATGTCTGTTTATTGTTTATACCATTTCATAACATAACAGCACGCTCTTAAGGGGTACGCAGATCTCTCATTTAACCGGTTATGTTCAAGTTTCATGATATTCGGGTAATGTATTCTGGCGTTATAGGAAACTTACTAAACAACTAGCCTATTAGATAGGTACAACTAAAAAGTGAAATTAAAAAACTTTTTTACAAAAAAATTCCGCCTTCCAAATAAGAAAACTACAAAGTGAAAAATAACGTTATTTTTGGAAGTCGGTGTCCATAACGCAAAAAAGATGGTACCTACGAAAGACACCGATTTCCAAAAATAACGTTATTTTTCACTTTGTAGTTTTCTTATTTGGAAGTCGGTAGTATTTTTTTGTAAAAATGTTTTAATATTTGTTGTATTTGTTTTCTGTCTTTCAGACTATATAAGATTCTGCCTTACTTAAATATAAGTCAGAATTATAAATAATCTTCCTTACCTGTATAAGTAGTCTCGTTCACGCAACAAGTCATACACATCTTCAGCAGTGAGGTTCATAACTTGGGATTCCCGTAGTTGTATTGCATCTTTTGTATTGTCTGGTTTTAAAATAATGATCGTGCCTGTTGCTACTTTTATTTTGTCATTAAATACCTGTAAAATAAAATTCAAAGTTACTCAATAGGTACATACTGGAAACAAGGATCATTGTGCTGAAGTCACTTTATTTGATAACGGCTGATAGTAAATGATCACTATCTATAGGCATTTGCAATACCAGAGATTCATTGCCACTTGTCATCCCACAGACAAACCTGAAATATCTCATGTGCCTATAACATTGACAGCCGTTTAACTTAAGATGGGTTTGGATAACTAAAGTATATCACGGCAGTTTAAGTAAATACCTCAAAACATCCAGTTCCTCTTTGCATTGCAACTCTTAGTTTCAGTTGAGTCTGTGTGTGCATCACAGGTTGTGAGTACAAGTGGACGTCGCGGAACTCCACGGACAACTGCTTCTTCGGAACTCCCATGGTCATAGCCAGGGTGTCCCACACAGCCACCAGGGTTGATGCGAATGGATATACAGTTTGTTCTGTGAAAAGCATGATATTTTAATCCATTGCTCGATTTATAAGACATAGACCAATTGAAAAAGGAACAAGGACCGAACTATTTGTATGTTAGGGCATCATTGCTCCCGTTACAGAGTGAAATGAAGCTTTACAGGACGATGAGATTGAGACTATCCTGTGTTAGCAATGAAATCAGTGTCGGCTCGGAAGCTGTATTATAACTAGTAAAATTCTAAATTTGCTAGTGTAAGAGTCAGATACAGTTCAGTTAGCAATACCCCGTTTTCCAAACGGAATTTTGATTAAGCAATGCTGATAAAAAAAACCAGCCAAGTGCGAAACGAATTCGCGCACGAAGGGTTCCATACCATTATCGCAAAAAACGGCAAAAAAATCACGTTTTTTGTATGGGAGCCCCACTTAAATATTTATTTTATTCTGTTTTAGTATTTGTTGTTATAGCGGCAACAGAAATACATCATCTGTGAAATTTCAACTGTCTAGCTATCACGATTCATGAGATACAGCCTGCTGACAGACAGACAGACAGACAGACGGATCGCGGAGTCTTAATAATAGGGTCCCGTTGTCGTATGTCTCGTTGCTGTATGTAGTGGTGGCCCAGTGGCTAAGACTTCGCTTGTCGTGCTTGAGGTCGTGGGTTCAAATCCGGGCAAGTACCAATGTGACTTTTTCAAATTCATATGTACTTTCTAAGTTTATCTTGGACATCACAGGCAACAGTAAAGGAAAACATCGTGAGGAAACCTGGACTTATATAGTTAATGTAAGTCTGAAATAGCCAAGTAAGAGGCCTGTGGGGTTCCCCAGAGGCGGCTTAATTAACTCTGACACCAGAGGTGGCCACACCTCACACGAAAAGAAGAAGAGGGTCCTGTTTTTACCCTTTGGCTACGGAACCCCAGGGGAGTGTTGACGAAATACCTGACCTTATCAGTAAATTAAACAGAGACTTATCGGCTATAAAAACCTGGTCCGATAGATTCGGTGTGGCAGTAAACCCCAATAAATGTCAGGCGATCATCGTTGGGAGTCACCAAAGCATCGCTAAAGTAGATGGTACAACTTTGCCACCTGTTTTGTTTGACAGTAAAATTGTTCCTTTCAGCACCGATGTAAAGGACTTGAGCCTGCACATCGATAATACCCTTAACTGGCGTACTCAAGTCGCTAGTGTAAGTCGGAAGGTCACTGGAACGCTGCGGGCTCTGTATCGTATGAAAAACTTATTACCATCGAACACGAAGGCAATGCTTGTGCAGGCCCTAATTTTTCCTATCATCGATTATGGTGACGTGTGCTACTATGACCTGAATGCAGATCTTCTCAACAAACTTGACCGTCTTCTAAATTACTGCATTCGATTTGTTTTCAATTTGCGTAAATATGATCATGTCTCTGCGCATCGATCGCTTCTAAAGTGGTTGCCCATACGCCAGCGCAGAGAGCAAAGGGCACTAACTATGTTGTTTTCATTTCTCACCTCTTCTAATCCCCCTAGTTATCTGGCTCCTCACTTTAACTACATTTGCGCCAACCACAATAAAAATCTACGGTCATCCCATAACCGCCTTCTTCAATGTCCCACCCACCGCACTGAATTTATTCACTGTTCTTTCTTCGTTTAGTCTATTTCTCTGTGGAATGCTCCCCCAGGAAATCAGGATGGCAACCAACCGGTTAACCTTCAAAGTTAAAGTTCGCGAGCACATTCGTAAGAAGTTGGCAGTAGTATCGTCACAACGCTAATGTTTTTCAATTATTAATCTAATATTACTAATATTTAAGTATATCTATATATTTAGTTTGTCCTTTTGAGTATATATGGTATAATTTACTTGATTTTATTGTATTTATATTTTATATTTTTTTTTTGCATAAACCTGAGTCGTTTAATTGTCAATATTGCACCTACCACTAGTTGTCTCTGCATCACCCAAGGGTTGACTGGTAGAAAATGCCTAAGGCATGAAGTCCGCCTCTGTACGTTTGTGTGCATGAAGTATTAAATAAATAAAACCTAAAAAGCTTTGTAAGCAAGTACCTCTAATAACGTGTCCTTTCAGATGTTCATATTCCTTATCGTGCAATGAAATGTTATATGTACAAGCTGCACCCTTCCTTCTGCTAGCGGTATGGTAGAGAGGCAAAACCCTGAAAATAAAAAACAGTGCAGTAGTTAGAAAAATAAATGAAACCCTAAATAGACTCAGACGCAGTACATTCTGTTTTAAGACCCATGAAAACACTGCTTCAGGATATTTCACTATGATATCCACTATTAAGGTTTAAAAATAAGATATTTCACTAACCATTTTTCGCCATGAGCCCACTCTACCAGATGGGAAAGGAACGGTGTTGCAGTTGAAACCGGCATTTCTACCTTCGGATAAAGAATTTGTACCTTCGGGTGGTATCCTTCCATGTATAATCTGAAAACAGAAACAGGAATTGAATGAGCAAGATAGTTTAAAAATGCTAATTGGTCATGCTAGAAGCACAGGATTTTTGACTGAAATAATTTCATTATCTTTATGCTGAGTAGGTGCATGAGCCTATTTGCGTCTGAAGAAGCGGATCTGAACGAGATAGAAATATATCGAGAAAAAACATACATATTCCCTAATAAAACTGCAGCTCAAAGACAAGAAAACAGTCAGAACAAATATACATGTTACAAATATACATGTAAATCCTAAGATTTATTTATTAATCAGCTCCAAAACTACCTAAGCACACTTATTGTACTATTATTACAGCAAATTTTGGATTAAAAATTAATTAAATTTACAAAAAAAAAATGCAACAAAAACTTAGAACAACATAACATACCAAATATTTGAAAACTCGAACTCAAAGATTTACCAAATCTTACGGGTAAAAATCCGAAATAATTTATGATAATCGCTTTTTTCTGGCGTTTACCAGTAATGGTACAAGGTAAATCTTGGAATTTCCTTCAGAGACTTTTTGAGATGAGAGATGTTGAAAACTTGGAATTAATGTCATTTTCGAACATGATTAAAAAATACCAAAATTAATTTCAAACATTTCTGTTAAAATCATTCGAAAATATTTTAAAATCAAGTCAGTATTTTACTGTTAATAAGTGAAGTTAATCTATCAGTCCGTAATTGTTCTCATCATTTCGTATCATAGTGTATAAATCCTAAGATTTACCGTGTGATTGCTAGTAAAAACCCGAAATTAGCCATTATCATAGATCATTTCGGGAGTTAGATTTGGTAAATCTTAGGATTTACTGGTAGACCCTAGATTTTACCATAGTTCGAGCTTTTACAGTAACATAATATAAAAAAGAACGTACTTGCCAACTGCTTCAAGCAGTAGGAACGTGTTGTCAGCATGGCCACGTCTAGTAAGTGCTATGTTCCGGCAATCAGCAGATAGAGACCGCTTCAGGATGGCTTGCAGAAGACCGTGAGGAGCTACTTCCACCAGTACCGCGTTGGACGGGATATGTTTCAAAGTCTCTTCGAATAGCACCGGGTTCTGAGGAAAAAGGAAAAAAAAAATTAGTCTGAAATAAAGACTATCCAACCATCATATTCAGAATATAATTATGTTTCCTAACTTATTATGAGACTAATCAAAAAAGACTGCTAAGTGTAAGTAGTTTATAACAATTATAGTGTTCATACTTACCAGAAGGTTGTTGGTATGGTACTCAGCCGACGAGTACTTAGCCAGGGGTTCCTCCCATCTGTCGACCGGTACTGAAGTCGAAACCCAGCGTTCACTTCGAGCCCTCGGTGTCTTGATTACTTCTTTCAAATACTTCAGCAAGCCAGGACCTGTTTTTAAATGTTTTCAAATAAACAATACGAACACAAACTTACAGATATTTATCTTGCTATATAAAATTGCTATATTATATTTGCTCACCAGCATCAGCAATGTAACGCGAATGATAGGCGATGTTGGAACATGGTACTTCCTTAGCGAAAATACTCTTAGCAGTCAACTCAGCCACGAACTCCTTCATTATATCAGCAGGCCCCGAAATTGTACTAGATTCAGGGCCATTGTGACAAGCCACTTCAATGTCAGGAGGACACATTTTTATAATCTGTGAATAAAAGTATCATATGAATTTCGTTCAGTAAAGGACCATGGCATCAAGTCATTGCCCAAATACAACTTGGGATGGGTCAGTTTCTTTAGACTAGTAGTGGAGGAGTTGAGGCCACATAGGCAAGAAAGTAAGACCTCAGGGACTCCTAAGATAGGTTTATATGTGATAGTATAAACACCTTTTAATTTCAGTTTACCTGTTCGTATCCCAAGCCGATAGCAGCCATAGATCCTCGAATGAAAGGAGTCTGCAGAGACACCAGACCACGGCTGTACGCTGACATGATCATCTCTTCGGCCGTCAAACAACCATCGGCGTAAGCGCATCCCAGCTCACCCACACTGTGACCTACACAAGAAAACATGAAGTTAGTGGTGAACAGAGAGGAATAATATTCGATACTACGATAGCGTAAGACTGTAGTTGCCCCTGCCTGACTCCTACTGGCTAGGGTCACCAGTCTTACTGTAGACTATTTGAGAAGCCATAATAATAATCCTGGAATTGGGCAGAGCAAGACAGGTGGTTATTACTTTTCTCGGGGAAGGTCCTGTGTCTGACAGTAGGCATTTCGGCGTCAGTGATGATGATAATAATAGACATGTTCTCATTATTACCTATAATGCCATCCGGTACCAATCCAAGTTCCTTAAGAACATCTGTAAGTCCTATTTGAATGGCAGCGATTCCCACGAACGAGTGTAAAATGTTGTCAAATACAGTCTTATCGGGCGATGTAATTATATGGACGATGTCGATTCCTTTTGGTTCCAAAGTTTTTCGGCACCTGCAATTAATTTAGTGGTAAACACATTATTTTAATTCGATAATTAAGTACGCAAAAATAAAAATACAAGATGGTCGATAGCAAAAACATGTTGTTACGAAGATGGATTTTCTGCCTAAGTACCAGGACACGACATCTATGCCACCACTCACGTACTAATGACCTGACATTTTGCGCTACGTACGAACTATCCTGCAATACGCAAGTACAGTTTATGGCGCGAATAGAACATAATCAGTCCGACAACATCTGTAGGGCAGGCAGTTGCCCGGACCAGACACAACCCCCGTCTGGTCGGAGGATTCTCCCTTTTCAATTACACCCTCTTCACATACCTCTAAAAGTTAAAAGACAATTAAAGAAAAATCGTTTACCGTTCTATAGCAGCAGCGAAGATGGGTATGCGCATGAGCTGCGCACCCATGCCAGCCCACTGCGAACCCATCCCGCTGTACACGAACCACAGCGGCCGACGAGCGTCGTCGAAGTACTCAGCCTTCTCACATAGACTCACCGTCTTCTGTTCTTCGTCTGTCTCTAGAATGAAGCAAAATAAATGATAATGACAAAGGCAGTTATAATATGAAAAATGCCAGAATACACTGATAAAGTGAAAATCGGTCAAAAACGGCCATAGGACTGATGACTGGTAAAGTAATCGTGAAATTGGGTGGTGATCAAGAATCAACACTCATGCTAGGTGAACTTATCAGCTGGTAGCAGATGGATGAGAGGTAACCGCAAATTAAATTGCGATTAGAAAATCTGTGTGTCCAGCAGACGAGTTCAAAAGGCTGAACTAATGATGTCATTGAAGTTTCGTTTGCGAATTCTTCTCACACTTACTTAAAATGATAAATCCTCTTCCCAAATGTCCTGGGATGCTCGTCTGGTGAATGTTATGCAATAAAGCCAGCTCTTCAGGATCAATCGGTCGTGACTTCAAGTTTTCAAATATTTTAGCTATCATAGTGTCCTGTCTCGCAGATATAGTCACAAGATGTGCAATACTACTGTTGTAGCGTGAAGGATCCTGGAAGAAATAGAAAACATTTCACGGTCAGAAATTGATCAAATATTTAGCTGATGGTTAGAGTAAGATTTTGACCGAGTGGTGACCAAAGAAACCTGGGAAGTCAGAACAATGCTGCATTGTTTACGAAATTATCAGTCGATTAAGAGATAGAGAAACGAAATGCTAAACTCAGCAGTGGCTAATCCCGAGTCATAATATTATCATTTGTACGCACCTTGGGTTTATAATGTCCATGTAGCAGGACATGAGAGTTAACGCCGGTGACGGACATGCCGTTGACGGCGACGTACGAGCGTCTGAAGGGCTGGTGCTCCGTGACGATGCGCATGCGACCCTCACGCAGCGCTGCCACATCCTGTCGCGGGGTGTTACAGTGCAGGTTGGCGGCAATCTCACCGCGATGGTAGCCTAGCAACACCTGTTGAAGAGCAGAAACAACTTTAATAAGTACATATTATTATATTAAAACCAATACACTCTGAACATAATTTCAAAATTCTATTATATCGAGGCGAACGAACTCATTTGTTTTTTTAAGATTTAGTTCAAAACAAATGTGTTCGCTATACGAATTTGAAATCTTTGGAGCTCCTTAAAAGTACATTCGGTAATAGTTGTTATACGAACGAACTCATTTGTTTTTAAAATTTAGTTTAAAATAAAAAAAATGAGTTCCCTGTACAAATTTGAAATCTTTGGAGCTCTTGAAAAGTACTTCAATTGTTTTTAATAACTGGCCAAAAAACTCTCAATGATGTCATAGTTGTTTGATCCCAATGATTAGATTACCTTCGTTATGGCAGTTATACCCGACGCAGCCTCGCCGTATCCAATGTTGGAGATGACGCTACCAACGAGAAGTGTATCTTCCTTTCCTTTACAGAACACCTTTTCAATGGTATCCAGCTCTGCTTTGTCAGCATCAGGCGTACCTTTGAAGAAATTTTGCAATTGGTACAACCGTTTTTATTATATTATTGTAAGTCAAAAGGATGGAGGAAGGTGCAGGGTGGAGGTTGCTCGAAAGAGTTGATGACTTCGTTTATCTAGGCGTTACCATCAGCACCTTCAACCTACAGGTTCTTGTGAAAAAGATATAAGGAGACGTATCGGTACGGCCATAAGCGCAATGTCCCAACTGCAGCGGATATGGAAGGACGACAACATATCTCGGCAGCAAAAGATGAAACTGGTGAACTTCTTAGTGTTCTCCATTTTTAGCGGCTCGGAAACATAGCGAGGCAAGGCCAACCGTGATCGCATCGACGCTTTCGAGATGTTGTATTGGCAGGGGATGCGGCGAAACGAATATATCCTTCGTCAGCTCAACATCAAAGTCAGACATTCCACCACCTGCCTGCGAAGAGTCCTGGAATTCTTTGGCCACATTATCCGAATAGAAGGTAACATAACGTCTAGAAGTTAATGATAACTGGCAAGGTCGATGGCATGAGGCCGCCAGGCCGCAGCCCGATCAGGTGGTCTGACCAAATTCATACAACGCTCAACACTAACTTACACGAAGCACTCCATAACGCCAAGAACAGACACGGATGGAGTCTTGCCGGGGTATCACGACCCTTAGTAATGAAGAACACGACGCGAGGAGGATTAAGTCAAAAGAGTAGTAGTATTAGCAGTGTTCAACAAAAAAGGTAGAAATCAAGACTGCATCTTTGTGTATTGTGTGACTGCTGATTATGAACTCCTCATTGATCTTATGATCGCAAGCGTAAGTGCAAGCATGAGGGTCAGCGCTCAATGCCAGTGTCGGGCAAAGTTTAATTGAGTTTTCCATCCGGAATTGTCCAATAATTAAAAAAAAAATATGGCAATAGGTTCGGCTTCTACTATGATAAAAATAACTAGAGAAAGATATACCTACAGACATGATCTATTGTAGTTTCATAAAACTATAAAGTTGGGATGAATATCAGAGGAATAAGTACCTGAACCAAAAGCTTCGACGTACTCCACAGCATGTGGCGGAACCCTCGCTTCCTGATAGAATTTGTTCAAGAAATCAGCAATATTTTCAGGATTCCTTAAGTAGCCATACTGGGGGCCCGTGTCTCCCTTTAAAAGGCCGGTATACTCTGTCTTCGCGTGCATTAACTCTGCGTAGATCCTGTAGATTGCATAAAAAAATAAGAAAGCTTTTCGTAATATAAAACTTTTACAAAAAAATAAAACCGACTTCTAAAAAAACACTACAAAGCGAAAAATAACTTTATTTTTCGCTTTACTTTCGAAAAGAAAGACATTTTTGCAATGGCCGTGTTGTTTTAGAAGTGGGTTTAATTTCTGTTAATTTATTTTTGCTTTAACTTTTTACTTTTGGTACCTTATATTACCATGAAAATACACATTTTGATCAAATTTAAATGGGATCACATGACAAGCACCAGCTTTTAAATAAAAAAATCGGTTCACCTAGTAAAAAGTTCTGAGGTAACACACATAAAAAATACAGTCTAATTGAAAACCTCCTTCTTTTGAATTCGGTTAAAAATATAGAGAAGACAACTGCTAGTTTTACATTTCTTTTGTTTCATTGCATGCAACAGAACAAGTATTTCTGCTCTTGTCAGACAACATGAAACTCCTTGTTAGGCAACTAGTGTATCATGTTACCCAGTACTGGGCTGTGCAGACGGCTCCATGAGAAATGCTATTAACCCGCTGCACCCAGTTACACTTGAAGCCAACCTCAACAAAGTTGAAAAAGGTTAAGCAAACGAAATATTTATGTGAATTAAAATCCTATTCTGCACAAAGAGGCTTAAAACCCACCTCAGAGCATCTTTAGCTTTCTGGAGAAATAGTATGTTAACGGCTTCCGACTTGACACAGCCATCGGCGTTCTGATCAAAGGACTTCGTTTTACCATCCATCGCCTGGTTTATGAGTCTGGATATAAAATAAACAAATTATATTATTTTCATAAAATTGGAATGCTGTTTGTATATCCGTATCTTTAAAAAAAGGAATCTTATGATATAGCAAGAGTCAGATCAAATTCATTAGTTCAAACGAATTTAAGATACTTTTAAATTTTAACAACTCGCTGGAATCCTTAAAAAGCGTTCATTTGATAGAATACTTATATATATATAACGGGCAAAATGGTAACAATAGATTTGTTTTAAGTAAAGTTGAAGCCCTTCTCATTTTGAAGAAAGGATAGGTACCGGGTTTTCGGTTTTTTTTTCAATATGGTTCTGTGTCATTTATGAATATACGTTCACCTTCCATAGTGCACAGAGGACTGTGGATGCAGACACAAGTAGCAGCCTCCGACGATGGCTGCCTCGCATTCCCCCCGACTCATCGCGAGGTATGCCTGCTCCAGGGCCGCAGTGGAACTGCAGCACGCCTCGTCGATCGCTATGGAAGGACCCTTCGCGTTCAACCAGTAGGAGATGCGGTTGGCGAACATAGACTTACAGCATCTAAAAATTAAACGAATTATGACCAATGAAACGCAATACGAGTACGTTGTATGTAGATACATATATTTTGCAGTCAAAAACACTATATTTTTGTAACAAATGCAACTCTTAGCTTCAATCTTCGAGGCGAGAAAAGTGATATTGGATTTTTCTTTCACAAATTTCGGTGTTTGTTTTTCTGGATTTTTGTCCAGTTATGGCTATTCTCCTTATACTACTACGTGGCACTTTTTTAAACATAATACTGATGGAAAGTGAATGTAATAGTTTATTTGCAACAAACAAACTGTTACATTGATGTTTATTAATATAGTAAATTAATCCATACCCAGTTATACCCAAGCCCGTTCTAGAGGTGGCGTCATAGAAGCACGCTTTTTCAGCTTCAGAGAAACATGTCCCGATGTACACGCCTACTTTTTTACCAGACAGGTGCTCAGGATTTACTCCTATGGACGAGAAAAATATCAAATACATTATGACGAAATAAAAGTGCTCTTTTTCTCTTCTATTGTTAGAGTAAGACGCGATCGTTACCACTGGGTCGCCACTGCCCCAATGTCTTACCTGCATCATAAATAGCATTGTATGCTTGTTCGAGCACTTTTCGGGACGTGGGATCCATACAGGACCCGAGCCGGAAGTTAACCTTGAAGAACTGGGCGTCGAATCGGTCGAGCTCTGGTATTGTGCCCGTGTGTTGGGCTACCTCAGGGTGCTGTGTTGCCCAGCGTACTGCGTCCGTAGTCACTGGATTCACCTGGATGATATGGAATTGTGTGGGTTATGAATATTATGGTTTTTAATTTCTCTACTGTTCCTTAGGTATTTTTTCATCAGTATCGTCTTATGAAAATTAGTTATGAATTAAGCCTCCTTTTAACATAGATATTATTGCTTAAATATCAGCAGTTTTCATCTATCTATGATCATCCTATAACGTTCCCTGCACTGCTGGGACACGGGCGCCCTTTATTTTTGAGGGAGTGACCCATATCCGCCACTTCACTTTTGCGGGTTGGTGAATGTCCTGGAAGTTTTGCTATATTATTATGTATAATGCCAGTTTCCTCACGATGTTCTTATTCACCGTTTTGATGAAATAATTTGTAGTGACTGTCCGAAGGTTCGGTTTCGGTTTCGGCCAGTTTAGGCCAAAAAATCTAGTTTCGGCTTTAGTTTCGGTTTCGGGCAATAATTAGGCACCGAAACTCGAGTGTTCGTGAATTGTCATGCCTCGATCAGCTAACTCGTGGTCACTCCAAATTCTCAGAGAACTCATCAGTAACCGTCGATTCCAAGTTGGCCTCCGGGATGCTAAGAAAAGGTGGTATTTTCAAAAAAATGGGCTTCCTCAAGGTAGTGTACTGGCTCCATTATCGTTCAACATTTATACCAATGACCAACCCACGAAACCTAACACAGCCCGCTTCCTGTATGCAGACGACCTAGCATTAATCTGTCAAGCCACTAATTATATCGGATTTCCACTGGCTGTCACAAACCGGCATCTCCAGAAATTTGCAGGTCAATAGCGAGCCGCATAGAAAGATCGAAATATTTTAGTATACACCAGAAATTGTTCAATATGTTTAAGTAAGTTTCGGTTTCGGTTTCTGCCGAAACTAAGACCAAGGCTGAAAGATCAGTTTCGGGTCGGACGCTAAATAAAAAATAAATAAATAATTAATTTGCATGAAGGCTTGGTGCAGATGAGAGGCATTTTCTCTCATCTGTGCCAAGCAGTTAGCTAACAAATAACTATCAATCGCTTACCTTATTGTACAAAATGTCAGATAGATCCTTGACGTGATGCGAGGAGGGGAAGAGCCCCGACATGCCGGAGATGACGACCCTCTCTCCGTCGGCGACCAGAGTCGGCGCTGGCGCGACATCACCCTGCGTTCCTGGCTGGGGCTGGGGTGGGGCTAGCTCTTGTGGAGTCGGCGTCATGGTTGAGCAAGCTGGAAAAATGAATAGTAAAATAATCCTAACCATGCCTATACTGTGTCAAATAATACATAGGTTATGGTTTTAGACTTTTATTTTCCACAACAGAATACATATTATTCTCGTATAATAGACGAACTGCACACCAGCCGTATAGCTGCAGTTTTTGTGTAGTCGAGTTAACGGCATCGAAACTGTCAACCTACTGTCATTAGAACTGCACAGCAACTCCATGGCAACTACCGCATATTATTATGTGAACCAGTTTCGGTGCAGTCATATCAACTTTGAACTGCACAAAAACTGCATTCAAGGTGAACTTAACGTGAACTGCAATACTGCATATTGCAGTTCACGTTAAGTTCATAAATGCAGTCCGTCTATTAAGACCCTTATTATTCAATAAATTACCAGAAAGTGCATAAACATTTAAATTAAGCGATATGTCATGATAATGCTGGTACTTACGTTTTTAATTTAATTTAATATACTTTAATAAAATATATTGGTGTGACCAAACTCTAGCGGAAGTTCGGTGACAGTGATTTCAAATCGAACTGAGTTCTATTTATATGAATTGAAAACAAAATAAAATGCTTTAATTAGTAGATATTGACCGTGTTTGAACTCGCCCTTAGGACGCTGAACCATATTATTTGGGTGACCGTACGTGGGGTATGTACTTAAGCGGCGGCAAAATTATTTATTCGAGTGCAAGTATCTTATAATCTTATCTAACTAATATTACAAACGTGAAAGTTTGGATGGATGGATGTATGTTTATTACTCAATCACGCCAGAACAGCTTAACGGATCTGGATAAAATTTACACACGCGGCACAGTGATAGATTATAGTCTGGAATAGCACTTACGCTACTTTTTATTCTGGTATAATGTTCCCTTGGGATAACTTTAATAATAATTTAACACTTTTTACGCGGACGAAGCCGCTGGCAGAAGCTAGTATATCACACTTCACAATAATATTATAAAGGCGAAAGTTTGTGAGTGTGTTTGTTACTTATTCACGCCAGAACGGCTTAACGGATCTAGATGAAATTTGGCACAGTGATAGAATATAGTCTGGAATAACACATAGTATACTTTTTATCCCTGGAATATGCTACCTTGGGATAATTATCGCCATTCACATCATTCAGGCAGAAGCTAGTAATATTATAAAGGCAAAGCGAGCAGTAAGTTGTGAGTGTGTTTGTATATTTGTAAATCTCTCACACAAAAACTCCTGAACGTTTCTTCATCAACATTCACGCGGGCAAAGGCGCTAGCAGAAGCTAGTATTCTAATAATTAGGTATTCTGCCAACAAGTGCTTTCTCATATCGGTAGATAAACAAAAAGGTCGCAAGCACCATCATTCTCCTATGCAATAAGATTAGCAATTTACCAGTAATTAAGATCCTTATCCAGGAAAACTAATTTAAAGCCATTTAAAAGTCTCGGGCACGTTAGAATAATGGTGCACCCAATGGAGAATGTACGATACAAGAGCGAGCAAAGCATGCTCGAATATTTTGCCAAATCATCAACCCTGGAATAAGTTATGGTTCTACTGACAGTCCATAGCTAGCAACGACATTGGCAGCTCTCCGCGATCCATGGGCCAGTAGCCGATGGAAAAGTTGGTGCAATAGGGGGAATACGCATGTAATTTTTTTATTTACTAAATTTAATACTTATTAACTGTAGTACTTAAACATATGAATACATTTTTTTAAATATCTTGATTAGAAACGAAGTTATAAAGCGTCAAATCGTCGTTATAAAGTTGACAATTAGAAAGAGATCGACGTCAGATAGTACGACTCCCATACTACTGCCATAGAAAACGGGGTTTTCGTAGAGAGGGCCAGATATATTTCTTTAAAATTGTTATATATCGTTTGTTTTTCGATCAATTTTGATTCTGTTTTCACTATTAGTATTCTATTTAAGTATTTTTATTGATAATTTGGTCAAATAAGAAAAAAAAATTTCATGCCTATGCCCTATATTGTTAAACTATTCCAACTATTGACTTATTGTGAATAGAAAATATTGACTGTGATGCATTTTTTACTGACATGTCTTATTGGATTGGGATGTCTTCTTCATCTTTCGGAGTCGATGGAAACTCTTCAAATAGTTTGGGCTCAGGAGGTGACAACGCCAATCAAACGGATACAGTAAAACCTGCTCATCGCATCTCGACCTAAATGTATTTACTTACGGTTAGCATAGTGCCAATCTGGTACCAGAATATTTAAAATTAAGTATATTACTTTCATTAACGGTATCTTGAGTGGCGACTGGAAGGTAAAGCATACATGCAAGGCATATGCAGATAGGTAAGGTGGACTAACAGCCTAGTGTAAGTTGAATATGGGCTTGTGAACTTTGCTGAATCATTTATTGCAGCATTACTTTGAGAAGACACTCATCTGATTACCACCAATATAATAACGAAACATACAGTCGATGGTTATCGCTGTCCTTGATTATATGCAATATCAGATGGATCGCAAATGCTTTGCCGGGCCAGAAAAAAAGCTATACCAGCACCCATGGCCTTCAAACAGGAAGACAGCCTTGGAGTCCCACTTATAAATAAATAAAATAGTAAAAATGCCTTATATTTCTTAGTAAAAAATAATTACAAAAACAAGAATATTTATGAACACTTGACTACTAATATGTTAAACTATCTAAAATAAATAAAATATTAATTTGACTGCGCTAGTAACCCCTCGTTCTCGAAGGTGAACGCCTCCTCTAGAGACTTGTGTGTTGACTTGACTATGTTTCCCTATTTTTCGCTATCTCCATCCAGTTTACGCCAGAGTCCCACTTATGGTGTTAGTATTAAAGGCTCTGATCGCATTGTTAACAATTTTGGATGCTCTACTAATTTATTCTCTAACGGTAATCGCAGTCAGTGACCTATCTATTATTTTTCGGTCATTGAATATTTTATACATAGGTTTGCGTCCATTCTTACGTTTTTTATTAGGCGGGTTAGACTTTAGACTTATTTCGAATTCAGTTTGTTTACCAACACGTTTCAATGAACCGATGTTCATAAATATTATAATCATCATACGGTACAAACGAGGTGATTCACTACTATGTATGTTAAGTTCACTTTGCCTACTCCGACTAGGCCCAATCGTCAGCAGGTAAGGATGGCATTACTGTTTGAACCCAGCATTATACTGCAAAAAACGTGCAGAAATATGTACTAAACTTTCCTTGTGCTTCCCTTGTGCTCCGTTTGCCGGCTTGTATACCCTCGGCTGGCCTAGCATATATGCAGCCTTGGGTATGTAATTACCCTGTACTATTATTTATTCCGTGTCTTTGTGGCGTAAAAAAGGAGAAAACATTTAGGCTGGGTTTCTCAACGCTAAATTATCGCTAATAGCCGGCGACTATTTGTCGATTACCTTAACAGTCCGATAATCGAGTGTTGAGAAGCCAGAGGTTAACGCCACATTATTACGTATGCTTGTGTTTTAATTTAAAATATCACCGAAAATATAATTATAAAAGAATACAAAAAGGTAAAACACTTGAATACAGAAAAACCGCAGTTGTCGATATCGATTTAGTTATTTTATAGATTAGCAAGAAAAAAAACTTAGCAATAAAATTTTGACTAGATTTGAAAGTGTTACGCTGATCACGTTTGGTCATCATCACATCTGGTTTTGGTCAGCCAGCTCGCGAATATATATCCTCCGACTGCACAGCATGAATTTCTTCTTGTTTACGTCTTTTTAGTTCGCTTTTTAAGCAGGCGGGTATTTTGTTTTTTTTTTTATTTATAACTATTTAGTTTTTATTTTTTTAATTTTGTACATTTAAACATATAAGTGTTGTATATTTTTGAAATCACCTCTTAGAACCCTTTATTTTGATACCCCACACGATGGGTTTGGAAGGAAAACAAAATTCCCCCACAAAAAGGCGCCCATAATCCGCCATTTTTTTCTTTTCCAATTTTTATGTAGAAAGTGACACTCACAGGGTTAAGACGAATCGATTGACGTAAGATTCATTAAAATAGGCCAACGCGTTTAATCTCTAGCACGCCACATAGGAAGAAACATACATACATACATACATATATACATACATAGACTGATAAACACATTATCCTCCTTCGGCAGTCGTGTAAAAAATAGTGTTGAACCGTTTAACAAGGATTTTAGATGAAAACCAACCCAAGGAACAAGCAGGATTTCGCAGTGACTTCTCAATTATAAATCATATCCATACAATAAAACAAGTGATTCAGAAATGTAAGGAATATGGTATTACCTACTATTTAGCATTCGTAGATTATAACAAGGCATTTGACTCATTAAAACACACAAAAATATGGGAAGCTCTAGAAATACTAGGGATTCATAAAAAATATATACGCATGATTATCAACATATACAAAAACATGACAGCAAAGATATGAACCGAAAGAGAAGGAGAATACATTCCGATAAATAGAGGAGTGAGACAAGGTGATCCAATGTCACCCAAACTTTTTTCAGCAGTTCTGGAATACGTATTTAGACGCTTCGAATGGGTTAATTATGGACTAAATATTAATGGAGTGCAATTAAACCACCTTAGGTTTTCCGATGATCTTATCCTTGTTTCTGAAGACCCAGGTAACTTACAATATATGCTAGAACCACTTGTGTTGGAAAGAGAGAAAGTGGGATTATTAATGAATAATTAGCAACATACTTATTAAAAGTTTCAATATTAATATATGTCGTGGTGGCCCAGTGGCTAAGAACTCGCCACTCGTGCTTGAGGTTGTGGGTTCGAATCCGGGCAAGTACCAATGTGTATTTTTCAATCCATATGTACTTTCTCGCAACCAGAGTTGCGAGACGCACGGGACCGGTCAATGTGGCGACGCTTGGGGGAGGCCTATGTCCAGCAGTGGACGTCTTTCGGCTGATATGATGATGATGATGTACTTTCTAAGTTAATCTTGGACATCGTTGACAACGGTGAAGGAAAACATCGTGAGGAAACCTGGACTTATAGTGAGTTTATTATAAGATTGTGCTCCATTGGTGTAATTGCTGCAAGGCGTTCTAATGCGAGGATAAACTAATAAATTAATAAATGGCTTAAGGCCATACAACTCGTAAAGTCTTGCGCTTGTTAGTATTGGAAGTACGTGTGACGTCATTAAATCATAAATTTACACTTTTAAGCACAATGGGTTTGCTACAAAATACAAACTGTCATACTTATTGCCTGCCTGCCTGCCTGCCTGGCTGCCTGGCTGCCTGCCTGGCTGCCTGCCTGCCTGCCTGCCTGCCTGTCTGTCTGTCTGCCTGCCTGCCTGCCTGCCTGCCTGCCTGGCTGCCTGGCTGCCTGGCTGCCTGCCTGGCTGCCTGCCTGCCTGCCTGCCTGCCTGTCTGTCTGTCTGCCTGCCTGCCTGCCTGCCTGCCTGCCTGGCTGCCTGGCTGCCTGCCTGGCTGCCTGCCTGCCTGCCTGGCTGCCTGCCTGCCTGCCTGGCTGCCTGCCTGCCAGCCTGCCTGCCTGCCTGCCTGCCTGCCTGCCTGTCTGTCTGTCTGTCTGTCTGTCTGTCTGTCTGTCTGTCTGTCTGTCTGTCTGTCTGTCTGTCTGTCTGTCTGTCTGTCTGTCTGTCTGTCTGTCTGTCTGTCTGTCTGTCTGTCTGTCTGTCTGTCTGTCTGTCTGTCTGTCTGTCAAATACAAATACAAATATCTTTATTTGTTGAACATAGGTAGGTTAGATACAGATGCTGTGGTTATTGAAGAACGCTATGTCTAGCCGTCATCGGCGTACAAATAATAATTTGGCAAACATGCTGATTATAAAAAGTTATCACACATTATTAAATAATTCTAAGTTAAATAGTCGAAAACAAAAAAAAAGAGAAAAAATACATTCCAATAAATTATAATAATACAATAATAATAATAAAGTCTAGTATAAATTGTCAATTTAAATGCCAAAACAAAAAAAAAAAAAAAATGTGTAATTATAATGTGTCAGTTAGGTATTCGTTCACCGTATAATATGTTTTTTCATACAAAATTTTCAGAAAAGCCTTTTAAAATCGTATATGTTGTTCATTTCTTTAATTCGTCTAGGGATCTTATTATAGATCCTAGGTGCCATTCCTAAAAAACTTTTTGCATAAAGAGCAGTGCTATGTGGCTTAGTGCATATCTCTCTGTTGCGACGTTTAGATCTCAAGGTTTCAAACAGATGGAAGTTGGATTTGACAAATACTGCTGTCTCAAAAATGTACATACAGGGCAGTGTTAGTAGTTTAAAATTCCTGAAATATGGAATACAGCTATCAGTCGGTTTCAGTTTAAACACCGCACGCACACATCTTTTTTGGGCTTTAAACGCAACTTCTTTGTCCGTGGAATTGCCCCAATATATTATGCCAAAACGTAATGTAGATGTGACATATGCCTTGTAGGAAACCAGAACAACGGACTCACTCGCTATTTTTGCTAGATTGTAAAGCGCATATGAGTACTGGTTTAGTTTCTTACAAACCGTTTCTACATGATATTTCCAGTCTAAATGACTATCCAAGTGAAGTCCCAGAAATCTAGCACTACTTGTTTCAGCTATTATTTGATTTTCGTAAGCTATGTTTAAGTTAAGTTTTTTTGTTCTTTGATAAAATGTCATAAGCTTTGTCTTATCTATGTTTATTTTTAATTTATTTTTATGTAACCAATTTATGATGCAAAGGATGGACTTGTTTATGTCATCTTCATAAGTTTCTATATTTTTACACGGGACAATAAGTGTACTGTCATCTGCAAACAAAACAGTTTGATGCTCAGTGCATTTTGGCAAATCGTTAACATATATGAGAAACAAAAAGGGCCCAAGGACAGTTCCTTGGGGTACACCACATGTTGTATCTCTAATTGATGACATATGAGTAGTTTCTATCTTGGATTTAGAACAAATTCTATTTATAACAGTGGCTTGCTTACGTCCTGTTAGATATGTTTTGACTAAATTTAATATGTTGCCCCTGACACCGTATCGTTCTAACTTACCCAGTAATATTTCATGATTTACGTGATCGAAGGCTTTCGACATGTCCATAAGCACTGCTGCAATTGGATTTTTTTTGTCAACACTACCAACAATTTCTGTAAATAATTCATAAACAGCTTTATTAATGTTTCTATTTTTCCGAAAACCATATTGTTCTTTAGCCAGTATATTGTTTAATTCAAAGAATGTGTTCATAGATCTATAAATTACCTTTTCAAAAAATTTTGACATTACTGGTATCAGAGCTATTGGACGATAATTTGACATAGCAGCTTTATCACCTTTCTTATGCAGTGGTTTAATTATGGTCGTTTTTAATAGATTAGGAAAGTGACCATGTTCTATGCATAGATTAATAACAAAACTCAAAACAAGTGCAATTATATGCGACACAGATTTTAAAATTTTAGTAGTTATTCCATCATAACCCACGCTATTTGTGTTCTTTAATGAATTGATAATATTAAATATTTCCAACGAATCTGTCGGTCTCATAAATAGAGATTTGGGATAATAATTTACGCAAGATATAGCATCACTAGTATTACAATTAATTGTGTCATTCATTGTAATAGTGAATTATCTCCTTGTAACTGAATTTTGAAATGGCGAGCTTTTTGCGAATTAAAGTGTAGGAAAAAAGAAATAAGCATTCACTCACTGTTTTATTTTTTATATTGTTTAATACAAATCAAAGATATAATAAATTGAAGTAACTTAGAAAATAAAAAAAAACTAATATAATAAAACTGAACTTAAACTTTTTTTTCTGGAGTTACACCACTGTTATAGTGACATGTTGTGATTTAATCATACGTAATTTCGTCATCAGATGAACGCTCATCGGTATTACGTGTGCTTGACCGAGTTGGAATATCTAAGGGAAGATTTTTGTAGTAATGGTGGTAAATTGGCGGAATGTATGGTAGAAGATCAAGCATATCTTTCTTCTTTGCATTCGTAACTGGTCTTCTTGATGGATAGAGTGGGTCTTGTCGAATATTGTATAAGTGGGCCGGTCTTCCTTGCTTTTGTTTACATAAATCTACTTTATAAAAGGGTGCGTCGGGATTTAGTGTTTCTTTAAATTGAAATTGTAAAGGATAATTTCTCTCAAACCTCAGCCATCTAATATGTAGCCAATTAAAATCATAACCGCACGTTGTTTTTTTCCTATTTGTAATAGATTTTTCTAAGGCAGTGGTACTTAAAAATTCGGCATTTTTCATTTCGGTAACAACAAAATAAGGTTCTTTGCGTTTGGCTGTTTTTATAATATCGACCCATTGGTCTGGGCTATAAATTTGTCCACGGCGGCGACTAGCGCTCTCTATGATTCCAAATTCCCCATCATTGGGAAGATAAGAATGTCCTGATACTAAGAACTTGTGGTCTATGGTGTCAATACTAGTGTCCGGGTCTTGTACAAGCTTCAAAAGGGAAAGAGTGGTCTTGATATTCCGGTTTTGTCCAGTGCATGAATCGGAATACATAATGACATGCTTTTGTAATGCCGCATGAGTTTTTAAGTGCTTAATAAGACATGCTGCTATGTCTTGAGAACCTCTTCCACCTTCAACTTCGTCCCAGACATTCATGTATCCTGTGTTATTATTAAAGCAATGTATTCCCAGATTATATAAATAAAGATTTCTTTTATAGTATGCTACTGAGGTAGTTAATTTTGGGTAAGCTAAAGCTTTCTGCAGATCAAAAGTTAGTATGTATGCTTCATCAACCTTTTTCGAATCATTCTGAAGGTTTTCTCTTGCTGAATCTGCTTTTCGTTGATGAAGTTCTCTTTGGTTCTCAAACTCCTTCTTGACATTTTCATCATCAGCTCCTTGTATTTTCAAATTTAAGTCATCACAGGTTTTGCATGTGTCTTGCCGCGGTGCCTTAAAATGGAGATTAAACTTTATGTTGAATATTTTAATGTAATACTTTAATTTCTTGGGTTCAATCATTTCAATCTCACATTTTTCTCTATAAAGATCGTACATCTTACGGATAGTTAGCCCAGGATTTAAATATTTTCTGTTAGGATTATTCTTTCGTGTATAATGGCTTTGATATGCAGGAAAACTTTCAATGTGGGCAATAATATCAGAATCATCAAGTTTTCGGGAACTAGTTGTGCCACGTTTATCTTTACATTGAGAGACATCATCTTTCGATAGACACCGATATAATCTTCCATCACTTATTTGAAATGTCCTCAGAAAATATTTCTTACACACCGATTGGGTCTTGATACTAGACTTTATAAAATATTTAAAAGACACGTTTTTTCCTGCACGAGACCGATCTTTTGGGCGTTTTCTATTAATCGTTGTTTTTTGTACCAATGCATACAGATATGAATTCTGCGCATTGAAGTCTTCTAAATTCCAAAATGAGTCAAATATTTCTTTTCTTTCATTTTCCGTAAATGACGTAATACATTTTTTGGGCACATACAATCAATATTTTCGAATTTTTTGCCATCTTTCCTTACTCCCGTTTTAGTCATATATTCTTTTCCACTATTACGAAATAACTTTCTTTTATTAACTGCCCAATTTTCTTTGTTGAGTGAACGTTTCCTAGATCTAGATGGTCCAGGTTCAGCTTGAAGATTTGGCTGGTTATTATCTTCGTTAACATTTTCATCATTGCCTGTATCTGTGTCTGGAACAAGTGCAAATCACAAGAGATTAGTTCATGCGACATGCAATACTGCATGTAAGTATTCAAAACAAAATATAAAATGAGAAAAAAGTAACCAAAAAAATGTAAATACAATTTTAAGGTTAAAAAAACAATGAATTTAAATAAGCTTACCAGATCCAGAACAACTTTCTTCGGAACTAGGCTGATATTCAGACCCGGAATCACTAAAATCCTCTAAATCCATCTAAATAAGCTATTAAAACACTTAATAAAAATATTTTTTATCAATTTTAACACACAACTTATCACCACGTGTCAAAAATTAGTCACAATAAAAGTGAATCAACTCCGGACTTACTTCACTATTAAAGTGACTAATTTTTGACTTCACTTTTATAATGAATATTTAAAAGTTTTAGTGCCCTGTACAAACAAGTAACGCCATCTATGGGATTTTTATGCAACTATTGGAGTTGCTTCACTTTTATAATGATAGATATGACTAAATGTGATATCATTGAGCAAAAAATGAAGTATTTTAAAAATATGGAGTTACACCACTTTTACAATGAACGACACAATTCCAGGATAAATTGAGTCTATAAAGTAATCATTGAATGCCGTAGCCATTTCTTTAGGATCACTTATTAGTTTATCACCATTGAGTATTTTTTTTACGGATTTAGAGGAGAAGTTTGATTTACATCTATTAATTATTTTCCACGTAGCTTTAGTTTTATTCTCAGCACTATTAATTACATGACCGTTTTGAGATATTTGTGTCAAGTGTATCACTTTTTTTAATCGTTTTGAATATTGTTTTAATAACTATTTATTTTCAATATTACGTGATCGCCTATACCGCCATAACATTTCTCTTTTTCGTTTACTACATCTTCTGATACCTTTAGAAATCCATCTCGGGGATTTACGAGTAGAGATCTTTCTTTTGAGAGTCGGAAAACACAAATCGTAGAAAAGTTTAAACAGGTCATGGAACGAATTAAAAGCTAGTTCTGGGTCGGTACTGTTGTATACTTCAACAAAACCAAGACTACTAATGGCTTCAATAAACTTAGACTCGTTCTCAGAGCTATAATCTCGACTAAGTACGTACCAGTGATCACTCGAACAGGACTTTTTTACAGGACACTTAAACGAGTTGAGCTGTGTGGTCAGATAAAGCCAATTCTAAAACTTCACCACTACCACCCTTGACATTATGGATAATGTTGTCAATACATGTTCCAGACGATATACGTGTAGCCTGTTTTATGCTTGGTTTCAGATTGTAATTTAGTAATAGATTTAGAAATTCAATAGATACTCTGGTATTTTTTAAGATATCAATGTTGAAATCACCACACAGCAAAACCTTCCTTCCTAAGTTTCGTCCACAACGGTTTAATAGAAGTTCAATTTTTTCGAAGAAAATCGATATAGCAGCTATAGCCTCTATTAGATTTTGGGGGTCAATAAATGCAAATGATAATCAATTTGTGAGTTATCAATTCAATGGCACAGCATTCCATAATTCCGGGTACGCAAAATTCTTTAATATCTATAACCCTAAACTCGTGTCCATGCTTAATTAAAATACACGTACCACCTTTCCTGGTGCTTCTTGATGAGTATGTTGAAAGTTTATAGTTCGGTATGTACAATTGTAAGTCATCATCCTCTATCATGTTGTGTTCCGTAATACACACCACATCCACTATTTTACCCTTATGCATGAGTTCGTTTAGGTGTATACTTAATAAGTGTGACTTTCCTATCAATCCGTTAATATTTTGATTTAAGATAAATAAATGATTATAATTATAAACGAAAAAGATCATTTGCGGTTTCATTATGTGTGCATTCGGTTTGTGTTGCCTGATCCGTATGCAATTTATTATAGTTGTTGCTTGATTGGTTGGAACCAGCCTACCCTACCTACCCTACCCCACCCTACCCTACCTATCCTACCCTACCCTACCTACCCTACCCTACCCTACCCTACTTAATCATGTAGTACATAATTTTTATGTGTCATCAATAGTTTTCTCAGCGCACGCCAAAGAATGAATTTTATATGCAACTTTTTGCTACTTTGGGTTACATTATTGCAGTTTTCATAAGGATCTCTAATTTTTTTGAAAATATTTTATAGCATATGTCACTCGGGAATAATGTAGCTTCTACCGGTGAAAGAATTTTCAAAATCGGTTCAGTAGTTCCAGAGATTACCCCCTACAACGTCACAAACATACAATTCACAAACTATACCTCTTTATAATATTAGTATAGATGATTGCGTCTTCCTCGAGTGAAAGTATTATAATCAAGTTTCTCAAAAACTACATCCTGAAACACCGTTTTCTCAGACTATTTCTAATTCCCAAGCTGTAAATAAATCTACAACTGTAACGGATGGTACTAATAAAATTGATACGATGCACTGCCATAATTGTTCAAATATAAACATTAGCCTCTAATTATTTCTATGTTATGTCTTATGGTTCCTAATTGTATATAAGTAAATAAACGTAACGATCTTATTTTTATTTTTTTATTGCAGGTTTGCTCTTGACTCTAGTCTAGGTCAGAGGCGACGAGACAAAGTTGATGAAGTAAGCTGACCCAGAAGAAGCCTGTTCATTCTAACTTTGAAGAGATTCGGGTTGTATGTGTATGCGTTTATTTTCTCATAGAGGGTGATAAAACACTCTACTGTCCACCTCGGAAGCAACACTATTTTCAGCTCAAGTGACGTACAACACTCTCGCCTTTAAAATAGTTGTTTGCTCCCTAGATAAACAATTACTATTTTCAAGACAGTTATGTGTAATAAAGGAATTTGCTTCAACGAAATTAGTACAAGGTAATGCAATCTTATTGCGCCCTATTTTTTTGACACTACCATTGATAATGTTTTGGAAGGCGTTGTGCTTCAAAAACTTGCCTAATGTGATTGGGTGCAATGTCGTACTATCTAAATCTGGTGAAGTTATTATTTTTTACGTTATTACAAAAGTAATGGAAGTTATTACAAAAGGCGCGCTGACCGTTTTATCGTAAAATTTTCTACCAATCTGAGTGGGATTAACCATGGAAGGAGCGGCAATCACATTAGGCAATGCATTAGAATCTTTATTTTCTAAATCGATAGGCGCAGATTCCAAGATTTCGGCAGAGTGTGAGTCTATACAACCACAACCCGAAAACTCAGAACCGTGGTGCTTACGGGTACGACGACGTTTATTGCAGTGCTTACAGACATGCACGTGGCTTATTTTTAAATTCCGAGCAGAAGACGACCCTTCAGAGTCCATACCCGATTTATTATATTTTACTGGGACAAAAACGCCGGCCGGGGGAACAAAGTCTCACGAGTCGGGCGGGTCTTTCATCCTTACACGCTAAAAATAATGAATAAACTATTACCACTACCGAATAATGTACAAAGCTAAATCTTAACTACTGATCTAATATATAATTGTGAACTTTTCCTAATAAATATTATTATAAACAGGGTACCAAAATCGTGTCACGCAGTGTAATTAGCTTAACAATAGAATGGTTTGCAAACCCAGATAAACGTATGAAATATCGATGTGGCAATTCTTTATGTACAGTAGGTGGCCAAATACTTAGGGTCAGTGCCCAAATTTATGTAATATTTAGTTTAAATATTTTTTTACTAATAATTGATTTTATCTATCCTACCTACCCAATCCTACCTACCCTATCCTACCTACCCTACCCTACCTACAAACCAACCCTACCTACCTACATACCTATTCTACCTACCGACTATTTTTTTTTTCTTTTCTATCTAAGAACCTTCTCCTAAAAACGTTACGTACCCTTTGGGTACGGAACCCTAAAAAAGAATAAGTGAAATCGGTAAAGCCGTTCTCAAGTTATAGTGTCACCGGGAATAATAAGATTTCATTTTTAGAGTTCCGTACCCAAAGGGTTTTAACGCCTGCCAAAGATGTCGCCACTATATTGCCAGCCAGGCGCCATTGCCATGACGTAACATCCTACCACGAGGCCTAAGTGGAGGGGTGTTGCAGTCGCCGCCAGCCAGCCAGCCATCTAAAACATATCGCGCCTTTGCACGGGGGTCGTTCCGCTCCCACATACATTTACGGTGGCGCTAGTAGTCACTTACATTTTCTAAACGTTCGTCCAAGTCGGCACTCCTGCCGCTGGTTACCTTCGCTGGGCCTCCCAGAGTACGCTCTGGGTTTCACCTGGTGGGGGTGGACCACCAGGGTGCCGTGAAAAAGCGGTGAGACGTTCAGAAACGCTCGCCGCCGCGGCGCGCCTACATTCACATCACAGATAACTATATACTAGGAGTCACATACAACAAGTCAAACATAGCGAGCGTAAATTTTTAGAAATCACGCTCGCACGAAGCCGGGTCCAGTGGACCACCCAACGACGAGTTCGTCGTTACGAGCCCCGGCAATGCACCCGCGGGCTAGGAACCAGGTTCCGGTCATTATAATTTGTAAAATCAAGGAAATATAAGTGACTGCTGGATTGATTTAATTATTTCCACGCCTACGAGTACCCTAGTTTTTACAGGGTAAAAACGGGACCCTATTACTAAGACTCCGCGGTCCATCTGTCTGTCTGTCTGTCACCAGGCTGTATCTCATGAACCGTAATAGCTAGACAGTTGAAATTTTCACAGATGATGTATTTCTGTTGCCGCTATAACAACAAATATACGAGTATTAAAAACAGAATAAAATAATTATTTAAGTGGGGCTCCCATACAACAAACGTAATTTTTTTGCCGTTTTTTGCGATAATGGTACGGAACCCTTCGTGCGCGGGTCCGACTCGCACTTGGCCGGTTTTTTTATATATATTTATAATTCTGCCGGTAATTCTTGTGGGTAAAGGTGCCACTCCTCGTACTGATCTTACGATCAGGGATATCTGATTCGAAAATCGTAAAACACCGTTACGAGAGAAAAAAGGTTTCAGGAGACGATAGTTGAGGATAACCTCATCGGTCATCGGCTTACCAAAAAACCACACCTCAACCAGGCTGAAAGGAGTGCAATAGGCCAGATAACATCGAAATATGCAGGAAATATCAATGTTGCAAACTGCAGTCGAGTCAATACAACATTTTCTAATACCTAGTACAGTTCATCAATAATTATTATTAACAATTATTAAATGATTTTCAAGTATGCTTTCCTTAATAATCAACATTAATGATTTTGAAACATTTTCTAAAGCTTATTGTTTTAAAATTATGTACTTAAATATTTTTTAAATCATTTAACAATAATGTTATAGGTACATTGGGGAAGCTACTCAAAGACGATACAATTTTTACCAGTAAGACTTGGTAAATCTTAGGTGTTACCGGAGTTCGGGCTTTTTCAGTAACATAGGATAGGATAGGACAGATGGACCCCTTTTCCGCACTTGGACTCGGATTTGGACCGTTGTACGTGCAGGCCTCCTATCTGTGAATAGGCCGTTATCCACCACGCGAGCTCAGTGCATGTTGGTGGATGTCACATGTCTTCGAATTTTTGGTTCTAAGACATGGCGGTTTCCTCACGATGTTTTCCTTCACCGTTTTTAGAGCAGTGGTGATGAAATAATTTACACAAAGTAAAGCGCCTGCCTGGGTTCGAACCTACGACCTACAACTAGTAAGCCGCGGCCGTAACCACTGGGCCACCACTGCTCTCTTCAGTTATATAAATTAAATTAAAATTAAAATGTATTTATTTCGGATTCTTATTTATTTCGGAATTTATTCCATATGATGTGAAATTAAAAATATTAGATTATTAAAATATTACAAAAAAAAAAAACAAAGGTAAACAAATAAAATAAAAACAAAAAGAAATAATAATTTAATTAGAAAAATATTACAAAGTCATTAAAACACAAAGTACGTAAGCGGCGGCGCGTTCTTTCTATTTTGTGTTTCTAGTAAGTTTGATATGTAGGCTAATGTAGGTATACCACCCAAATACAGCACGGTCAATATAACTGAGCACCCGAAATGTCAATCGAATTGACCCCACTCCCGTCTACCCGCGCGGCGCCCCTCGCTCGCCTCGTGAGCCAATAGCGAAAGTCAAACGTCAGAGTGACCATTCCCCTAAGCCGGCGCGATATATAAGGCGTCTGCTTAATTGTTTCTATTGTGTCTATAATTACGCCGGACGACTCATTAAACACCAGAGACCACATTTGTCTGAATACTCAGGCAAAAGCGGTCACTAATAATTGTCTGACTGTCGCTTGCCACCGCTGACTCTAACTTTTCCACTACCTGCAAAGGTGTTGAATACTTTCCTGAGGCCCTACCATGAGCTATTAGAACAAGGTTATTACCACTGTGCGTAAGGGACAGATGTGTACAAGTCAGATACATCTGTCCCGTAAACAGTGCAAAAACCTTGCTATAAGAACTCACGGTAGGCCCTGCTGACCACAACTACCCGTAGCCACGTTAGTCTGAATGGCATTCGGCTTTTTATTAAAACAAAGTTCCTTACGCGACTTGCAGTAGGAGTTGCCTGGTAGAAATCCTCACGTAACAAGACGTTCAGTTCTAATCGGATATTATTGTGAAGAGCTGGCCGTCATACTTGTTTACTGATATGCTGATATAAATATATATAAAATCACATTAATCACAGACATTATAATTATTAAAATGTGACTTTTATCTGATGGTCCGAGTAGTTATACTCCCGATAAATAAATTCAAAACAATTCATTTTAAAAAAAAGTTCTTATACTTTTTTGTATAATAAAATATAAGATATCAAAATAAACCTACCAACCAAAATATCAAAAAGGTTCCGTACCCAAAGGGTAAAAACGGGACCCTATTACTAAGACTCAGCAATCCGTCTGTCTGTCTGTCTGTCCGTCTGTCACCAGGCTGTATCTCATGAACCGTGATAGCTAGGCAGTTGAAACTTTCACGGATGATGTATTTCTGTTGCCGCTTTATCAAAATATACTAAAAACAGAATAAAATAAATATTTTAGTGGGGCTCCCATACAACAAACGTGATATATTTGCCGTTTTTTGCGTTAATGGTACGGAACCCTTCGTGCGCGAGTCCGACTCGCATTTGGCCGGTTTTTACGCATAACGCAGCTCGTGTCAAAGCCACAGTCACTATTTCTTGTAATTTGCAATGCTACTAACGTTCACGTGAATAAAAAAAACACATTGAAAATAATACATGATTTAAATTCATCTCTATTAGAGTCTGGCCAACGAAAGTGTGAACTGAAAAACGCGGCAAATTCAAAAAATCTTAATGTGGTATCACCAACTATAGCTCTAGTTAAAAGTTTTGATATTTGTATTATTTGTATTTATTATAATTTATTTTTTGATTTATTGGCTCCGTTTGGTGAAGTGTGACGGAGCCGTGACTGTCATAGATGTGAGTTAAAAATGAGTGTGTAGATTTATTTATTAGTATGTACGTAATATTAACCCACTTAACATTTAATTTATTAATTACTTAATCATCATACTCAAAATCATAGTCCAAAAATTCAACCTCTAAGTATTCATCTGTATCTGAATCATCATCTACACTTATATAAATTTTTCCACTATTTCTTCTGTTATGTGATCTCTTTGTTTATATTTATTTGCCACATTTATTACATGGTCTGTCAATGTTTCCAGTCTTCTGCAGTTATTCGGCCAAATGAGGAACATTGAAACATAAACATAAGAAAAGGTATCATCATACCGTAAATATATAACAATCAGCCAACATGGATCAAGATTACCAAGTCATACTAACAATCGCAATCACAGACAATACCCAGATTAATAATGTTGCCATACCCCAACTTTGAAAATACCCCAGATCACGCTTTCGTTGGCCAGACTCTATTATTTCTTCTTCCAAATGTTGTTTAATTTTCATATTATTAAATTATTATTTTTCCACTGACAACATTAGAATAAAAAAAAAAACAGAAAAACTCTATCCATCTTAGATAAAGTAGGTATAGATTAAGCACTGGCGTGGCCGCACATGAGACAGCAATAGTTAGTTCTGGTGTTACAACAAGAACAAGAACACTACAACCCACCATCGCACTAACACTTATTATCTATAAATAACCCAAATTCCTTGTCTCAATTAACACATAATACCACGAAATCATAGAAAATCAAACAAAACCGAGTTTGTTTGTCAAACCTGCCATTGTATTAGAGTTTGACAAACGACAGAAACCGGCCACGGTGACAAAGACAAAAAATAATCTTTTGTCCTTATCATTTACATGAAGCTGCCAATTAGCCATCTCGCTCTATCAATCAAGGTCATTTTAAGGCTTAATCTATACCTACTTTATCTAAGCTATCCATTGGCCAAGAAAAGCCAGAAACATCAAACTTCTGGAGCTGTCACTGTCAATATCAACACAACATAAATGTTACCAAGTAAAAAAGGTTTCCCCTAAATGTGGATGCCTTATATAAGTAAAATGCCCTAACCTTTTCGAAAATTTTATTGGGGTAGGGTAGGCTTCCAGTCTAACCGGATTTACCTGGTAACCAGTAGGTAATTTTCATAGAGCGACTGTCTATTTGACCTACACAATCCGATAACTGGGTAATGCGATACCCCATGGCAAGACTGGCATCAGATTTCAGGCTTCTGACTACCCGTAACAACTGTCCAAGATCAACAGGCGACAGCCGGGACCAACGGCTTGACGTGCTTTAGCAGACACAATAGATAAACAATAGCTTACACGTACTAACGGCGTGCAAAAGACGCGTCATGGCACAGAAGCGTCCTGGTATGTCAGCAATGGTTTACGGGTATCCACGGACCCAGGGTCGGACTGGCCCCATGGAATACTGGGACTTTTCCCGGTGGGCCGGTGGGCCGGTCCCTTCTTGGGCCGGTCTAGACCGCGAGCTGGGCCGGCCAAGGTGACAGCCAGACCGGCCCAAGGAGCGATCCGTTGTCGGACTCCAGCTCAATTTTCCCTACATTTTTATATAAAGCTAAGCCGTGATTAGTGAGGTAGCGTTAGGTCGCACTGCGCAACTGTTTTTCAAACTGCAGTTAGCTACAAAATGTTCGCGGTCAGGCTATGGTCAGGGCTGATCTGGCTGGCGGACTGAACCGGCCCGAGCCACAGCCTGATCGGCCCGCGGAGCAACCCGGTGCCGGACTCCAGCTCCATTTTCCCTGCATTTTTATATCTTTAAATGTTTTCGGCCCAGTAGGTGGCCACAATCACCAATTGCGGCGTCAGTGGCGAGCATAAGGTTTTCCAAAGTACAGGTGTATGGGCGGGTACTTGCGGCACTCCAACATGTGTGTCATAGTCTGCAAAGGGGCACCGCATTCACACTTGGTATCAGACGGGTCTATAAAACCCCATTGTGTTTGTGTTTGCAGAGGCCTAGCTGAGTGCGAAATCGATCGAGTGCTGCTCTACGGGTGCGAAACATGGACGTTCACAAAGGACAATAAGGACATCTCATGCCAAATCCAAGTTTTCGTGTTTTCGTTCCAAGACACAAAAAACGTATAAAAAAATGTTATTAAATTAAAAATGAGACGTTATTTTACAACTTTTGGACGAAGGTTATTAACGAACACCATCTCTCTCAGTAAAAACGGGCAACCTGTAATATTCTATAATATAGTAATAATATCAAGAAAACATAAAAAAACAGCTACAAAATAAAAATTTCTTGGTTTAATTAGGGAAATTTTACTGCTAGCGCTAGCAACCCATAAATCGTGCGCATGTCTATTATACCGGACCGGTGGGTGACGTGAGAGAAGAGAATTCTAAAGAAAGTCAGTTCTCGTATCCTGTGCAGAAAAGTATTGTGTATTTGTCAATCAATATCAAAGTGAATTTTTGTTCGACGTTCATTAAAAATAGTTAAAATGGAGAACCTTTCAATAGGTAAGTTTTATCTTAGCTATTCCATATTTGTATTATAACCTATGCGCACACGTATGCAACATATTGTATTTTTTAGGTGAGATATACACCTCGGATAAGAACGGCAGCGATGAAACTGGTGATGGAACTGAAGCGAAGCCGTTCAAGACCGTGTTACAGGCTATGCGCCATGCTGGCAAGGAACCATTCCCTACAATCTACGTAGATGGTAAAGAAGAGTCGAAAGTCTACGAAGTTGTGGCAAAATCTCAACTGAAGAAAATTCACAAGATCTGGGTGAGGGAAGGTCATAAAGCGGCAGACAAAGCGAAGGCCGAAGAAGAAGGCAATGATAAGAGACAACAGAACCTTGAAGACGCCAAGAAAGTCGTCATTCAAGAGGATACTAGCCTGCCTAAGGCTACCATCGTGAAGATATCAGAAGGTTAGTACTGACAAAGGTATTATAAACTAAGCAAACAAAATTGTGGCTAGGTAATCAGCCTCCAGCTCATAGTTAATTCTCATTGCATCATCGGTAATTTTGTTTGTGGCATTAAAACTTGTGAGAGATAGTACCTACATTTATCTTGTTTTAATATAAGCCTACTCAAAAACCTGTTTTGAAAGTTGCACAATCTACTCTTGAAAAAATGAAGATGATCTGAAGTACAGAATTGGTTTAGTAGTTCGCAAATATGTTTATATGTAAATCTATGAACATGGATAACACAAGAAAATTAAAATATTGGTTTTTTAATAAAGATTATATTAATTTACTATTCTGATACGTTAAAATATAGTAGGCAGAAAAAATTGCAATATATAAATAAAATGTGATGTACACAAAAAAATACTAATTGGAATATCCAAAGCTTTGCAGTTCATAGTAGTACCTATATGTACAATCACACATCAGTGAAGATGATGTAACAAAATGCAGTATTGCCTGCTGACTCACTGTACTTTCTAATAGACATATTAAGTATAGTTATTGTTCATATCTATGCCGACCCCAACAATAATTGGGAAAAGGCTAGGCAGATGATGATGATTGTTCATGTCTATGGTGCAATGATAAAATATAATAGCTAATAATGTTATAAATGTTAAGAATAACATTTTAGTTGGTCAGAATTGGCATTGTGCTTGCATTTATTTTTTTCTACAGAATTGAATTTTTCAACGACATTACATAACATAATTGCCTTGTAAATCATTTTCTCATAATAGTGAAGTATATTATTGTTTCGCTAATCCGCCACTCGCTAGTCCACCAAGTACTATAAACTGCCTGTTTTGCAAATCTAGAATGGTATAAGCAAAATACAATTTTATGCGGCATGGTTACAAATTTATCAAGGAAATATACTGTAGCAAACAACTAGGCAAAATAGAAACCTTTTCACGAGAACCGTGTAATTTAAGTTATAATCTTGTTAGTTGTTACATCAAAATTTCATGGTTTAAATCAATATGGTTGTTCAAATACACTATGACTCGCCAACTTAATTTTTTTGGCTTTTGTTTGGCTGGAATGAAATTTTGTGATGGCAGATTACCAAGAGTACACTGGTTCTTGTCAAACTTCTAGCCAGCCCTGAACTTGGCTTTCCAATGCGCTAGGTATAAATCGTGCTGATTTTGTATGAGATTTACTACTGTACAGCCATTGTAACCAACTTCAAGGCAGCCAAGAAGTTTGGCGAGAACTATACTTGGATTGTTTTATTTATAATAGTTTATCTACACAATTATTTTGCTATTTATTGCTTTTAACTTGAATATAATAATTTAAAAATTAAATTAAAGTAAAATTATGCAGTTTCGACAATATATGACCACTCCTGACAAATATAACTTTTAGCGATAACAGAATTGAAGAAGTAGAGCATATAAAATTTCTAGGCTTGACAATTGATTCTAAACTAACTTGGAAACAACATGCATCAATTCTTATCACAAAATTAAGTAGGTTCGCTTTTGTTCTATATAAACCTAAAGACAAAGTTAATCAGGCAGCTGTTGTTGCTGCGTATTATGGCTATGTAGATTCCATATTATGTTACGGAATTATTTTTTGGGCAAATTCCTGCGAGAAAAATAATATTTTTAAAGCACAGAAGATGTGCATTTGATCGATATGTAGTCTTAAATCAACGGAAAGTTGCAAACCGCATTTTAAATCTCTTAAAATACTCACATTACCTTCTCTTTACATATACGAGACCGCATTGTTCGTCAAGAAAAATAGTGAGCTGTTTAAAAAAGCTACAGAGCAACGCTATAGATCGACAAGACAAGAATATTGTCACGAATTATGTCTAAGAGCCTCAAAGACCGCCCTTATGCACAAAAGCATTCTCTGCATGGCTCTGAAAATATTCAATAAAACACCAAATGACATTAAAGATTTAAACTTGACACAATTTAAACGGAGTCTAAATATTTTTTTAATTGAAAAATGCTACTATACCATTGACAAATTCCTTCTTGACAAAATGTAGTAAACTAAATGATAATTATTTATTTATGCTTGTCAATTAAAACACTTGACTTATTAATTGTATTCTGTATATTTATTATAATAATTAATTGTATTCTAAATGTTTATTATAAAAATTGATTGTATTGTATATTATATTGAAATTTTGTTAATTTATATGAAATATCGATTTTAAATTCTCATATTGTTAAATAGTGTACCCTAATGGGTAGTTTTTTGAGTCACTATAACTTAACTATAAGACCTACTGTATCACCAAAAAACACACTAATAAATACTTTGACTAAAACAAAAGTAAATAATACCATTTATCAAGTAAATTGCAAGGAGGGATTTCTTATGCAGTAGCTCTGCCCATGAGAATGTCGAGAATTATCCAACAGACATGATCTATGGGATATAAAAAGTATCCCATGTAGGAAATGTCATCATGATATACCCATGTGCCAGATTTCTACCAAATCCATTCTGCTGTGGGGCTATAATTGATCAATAAACACACAAGCTTCCACATTTATATGTTTTTTAACTATTAGAAGGATTGTATAGTTCTCACCAAACTTCTGGGTCTTCCTGAAGTTGGCTTTCCGATGCGCAAGGCATGGATTGGTGATGTTTCTGTATGAGATTCTGCACTCATTGTACCTAACTTCAGGGAGGCCAAGAAGTTTGGTGAGAACTATAGATGTTACTGGTATGGTGATCTATATAACTAATCAACACAATAAGCAATACTGAAAAATTACTTAATTCTGGTAAGCCTGTACCTTGGGTTTTCCCTGTTTATCTAGCACTTCAGATAAATAGGAAATTATTAAAGGCCTAAGTACTTTATAATGCAGGTCAATAATCTTTGTTAGTTGGATATTGGATATAGAATATAAGCCACTTGATAGATTCTAAGTAAAAACAGTTTATCTGTTTATGTTTACTAACAAATATCATTGGCTTCATCGCAAAATGTCCCTTTCGCAGAACATCGCCTTCTCAAAAGGTCCCTTTCGCAGAATTTCCATTTTATGTTATGATCTATAAAAGTCGAAAAATTTAAGGTAAATATGTATTTGGGTTTATTATTGTTTCTTATTTGTTTTTTACAATTTTCCATGTTACAGCATTAGTGCTTAGATATGGGGGGACAACGTAGGCCCGACAATAAGTCGTAAGAAACTAAAAAAAAAGTTTTTATAAACGAGATAAAAGAGTTAACAAATGTTAACAAGAATCTAAAAATCTAGTAGGCCTACAATGTTCACACATTCACAAAACAATCGGTAAAAGAATCTATACAAAGGAAAAAAATAAATAAAAATATAACAAGACTAAATATAACATGTGGCACAAATGTTGTTATCAGTGCTGTTCTTAGTAAAGGGATATAAAGATTATTGAAATCATTGTAAAAAGTCTAATTAAAAGGAAAAAAATAGATTGAGAATAGTTAGAGACATCCACATATTCGTGCCGTTTATGAGTTACCAGGGAAGCCACATGCGCAGAAGGAGCAAAAATGTTTATCTTCAACGTAGTCCTTGATTTTATAATATGCTTTTTTAATAAGGACACAACTATATGGTTAACGGTTTATAACTTTGTTCATTCAATTGTTTACATTCAGCAATATCATTCAGTAAACAATACAATATTATTTAAATAGTTAAAGTAATTCAAAAGAAATGTATTATATTATGTTGTCTTTTCTGGCACAGACACTAATAGTAATACTCAGTTTGTACCATATTAATTATGGTTTTTCAATCTAAGAAATTGCTGATTTGCTATCCCTTTACTGAATTGTTGCTTGCACTAATTTTACTGTAAAAAAGGCAGTTCAGGCAAGACAGTTTATCAAAACAACAGTAATTAAGCATGATAAGTTTTTGTCAGTGATTGTTGATTGCCCAAATACTAAAAGCAACATTACTTTCAGCAAACGACCACCGTGGCAAGCGAATATGCGTTCGCGGCTGGGTGCACCGCCTGCGCCGCCAAGGCCGTGCGCTCACCTTCCTAACTCTTCGCGACGGTTCTGGCTACCTGCAGTGTGTACTACATGGGCTGCTGTGTCAGACGTACAACGCGCTAGTACTGTCGACAGAGTCCTCTGTCGTCATCTATGGACAACTAGAAGTCGTGCCTGAAGGGAAGATGGTGAGTGTCAGAGGTCATCCATCAGCATTAATTGAGTGACCCCCGTTTTTAGGGTATTTTATGGCCCATGGTTTATAGGCAGAATCATGTTAGAAGTGATCTACTACCCCACTGAGAGTGAGGTTGCTCAGCGAAGCCTGTGAAGCCCCCAGGCAGCTTCTAAGAGAAGAGCTAGGCTGGGTATGTTAGCCAGAACCCCCAAGCACGAATGGGATTCTTAAGTGAGAATAATGGTGTCCCCCATAACTACCTTGATTACACCTTAATTTACTAATAGTGTGTTGATTAAATTCTAGATCATGGCATGCTAACATAGTCCCCAGAGGTAAATAGTGTGCTTTGTGTAATCTTAAGGATAATAACTTGTTAGGGTTCCGTACCCAAAGGGTAAAAATGGGAACCTATTACTAAGATTCCACTGTCCGTCTGTCTGTCTGTCACCAGGCTGTATCTCATGAACCGTGATAGCTAGACAGTTAAAATTTTCACAGATGATGTGTTTCTGTTGCCGTTAGTAGTAGACTCCCTTTTCCGCACTTAAGACTCCCATTTGGTCCGTTGTGTGTGGTGCTGGCTAACATAGCCAGCCTAGCTCCGCCCAAAAGCACAGAAGCTTCCTGGGAGCTTCACAGGCTTCACGGAGCGACCTCACTGTTCCGAGGATTTCTTCGCGTTGAGAAGCCACTGCCTCGCATTCCAAGGATTACGTGGGCGGCTGATTCTTCGGCGTTAAAACAGCCCCTGCAAAGTGGGCTGTCCGTGGCGCCTATGTTGAATAAATGTTTGTTAAGAAGGGTGTGGCCTGTTATTGTCCCTATAATTATTTTGAGGTTATTTCTACTCAGGCTGAGGAGGTTTTTAGTAAGACGCGGGTGAACTTTTGGCAAAGCCATTTTTGACTGTCTGCAGTCTGTTGCCCGTGACCATCTGTTATTGTGTAGTTCTGTTGATCTTTGACGAATCCACGCACGAAATTGCGAGAAAGGCAAGGGGATAAGTGGGTTCATCCGCGGCATCATTGCCTAGGGATCCACTATGCCCCCTGATCCACTGGAGGGTGATTCGATTGGATTTCGATATACTCTCCAGGGCGAGGTGGCACTCAAAGATTAGTTTGTTTTTAGTTTGTTTTCTAAAGCTTTGAGCACAGCCAGACTATCAGATAGGAATCTGATTCCGTAGTTCTGGATACCTAAACGCTTTACGGTTTTTGCGGCTTGTGTTAAGGCGACACATTCACATTGAAATATCGAACTGTGTGTGCCTAGCGGTATGTGAAAGTTAATGTTGAGGTCAAGGGAGTGTACGCCAGCACCTGAACCGTTATTAGTTTTTAGCCATCTGTGTAGATACGCACTTCATTGGCTCCTGACTGATCCCTTTCTTCCTCTATTGTTTGTATGTTATAATTTTTATTGAACATAGGTTGTTTTTTTATTCTATCACACGGGGCAGCGATGAGAGGTTGATACTCAATCGCCCGGTCCAGGATTTTAGCGTGTGGACATTAGCCTGATGGCAGCTAGCGCCGCCTCTTGTTGTATGTACAGGTCCAGGGGAGTTATTTGTAGGGCTATATCCATGGCTGCTGTTGGGGTGGTTCTCATACAGCCGGTGATAGCTGAACAGGCCTGTCGCTGGAACCGTTGGAGTCGGGCAATGGTGGTCGAGAGTTCTGTCCTCGTCCACCAAACCAGAGAGCCATAAGCCAACATTGGCCTGATCACCGCTGTGTATAGCCACAGAGTAATCCTTGGAGACAACCCCTTCTGTTGCCGTTATAACAACAAATAAATATTTAAGTGGAGCTCCCATACAACAAATGTGTTTATTTTGCCATTTTAACCGACTTACCAAAAAGGAGGAGGTTCTATGTTCGACATTGTTTGTTTTTTTTTTTTGTTTATGTTCACGCATATCTCCGTCAAATTTGGACTTTGAAAGAAGATTTTGAAAATTCTTTTTTTTGTTTGAAAAAGTATGTTTCGAAATTGGTCCCATTTTAATTTGGTGAAGATCTGATGAAGAACTTCGAAGATATACAACAGAACTCTTCAATAAATTACGGCAAATCTCTCGGGATTGCTGCAATCGCATGTCTGTTTATTGTTTATACCATTTCATAACATAACATCACGCCAGTACGCTCTTAAGGGGTACGCAGGTCTCTCATTTCACCAGTTTTGTTCAAGTTTCATGATATTCGGGTTATCTATTCTGGCGTTAAAGGTACCTTAACCAACTTGCCTATTAGGTAGGTACAACTAAAAAGTGAAAAATAAAAAACTTTTTTACAAAAAAATACTACCGACTTCCAAATAAAAAAAACTACAAAGTAAAAAATAACTTTATTTTTGGAAGTCGGTGTCCATAACGCTTAAAATGGTACCTACCAAAGACACCGACTTAAAAATAAAGTTATTTTTTAATTTGTAGTTTTTTTTAATTGGAAGTCAGTACAATTTTTTTGTAAAAAAGCTTTTTATTTGCGATAATGGTACGGAACCCTTCGTGCGCGAGTCTGACTCTAACTTGGCCGGTTTTTTTTATAAATAAATAGATAAATACTACTACTAACCCACGGGTATCTAACCAGCTTGTGTATTATCTAACAGGCTCCTGGCGGTCACGAGCTGACAGCTGACTACTGGGAACTCATCGGGCTCGCACCCCCTGGAGGCGCCGATGCCATCCTCAACGAAGAAGCTTTGCCGGATGTACAGCTTGACAACAGGTAAGAATGGCAGTCTACCACAACATTGCCCTGAATCATGGGTGCGAATCACTGATGTTTTTTAATAATTCTCTCGAATCTGTTCCGGTGTTTTTTCATAGAGAAAGACAGGAAACATTAACATCTTCTAGTATTAAATTTGTTTTATTTGACTTTTACCTATAAAAGTTTTTATCAAAACCAATTTACCATGTGGTTTTGATTATGTTTGGTCTACACTATAGTTTGTACTAAAGGCCACAGTATATGCGACCCACAGACCTACTTTTGACGTTCAATAGGCAGTCGCTCAATGTAAAAATGGTATTCAGCTTCATCGGATTTAACTGGAAGACGCAGATTGATTGAATTTTAAATGACAAATGTTTGTTGCCAGGCATATAATGATCCGTGGTGAGAACACGTCGAAGGTGCTCCGCGCCCGCGCCGCCGTGACCCGCGCCTTCCGCGATCACTTCGCGGCGCGGCGCTACACGGAGGTGACCCCGCCCACACTCGTACAGACGCAGTGCGAGGGAGGCAGCACGCTGTTCAAGTTCAGCTACTTTGGGTAAGTCATATTTATTTAAGCTTCCTAGTGGTACATAGGGGGCATTAATGCAAAATTCGCGTTTTCTACCTCTATATGAGGCAAGATGAGATACATGCAGGTGACGCTACACGAAAATGATGTGGTCCGCACTCGAGCAGGCGCAGTGCGAGCTGCAGCATGCTGTTCTGTTCAGCTATTTTTACCGACTTCAAAATGAAGGGGGTAATCAATTCTACATGTATGTAATATTGTTGGAATTGCCCGATAGTCACAATGTTAATTTAATTGGGCTTTTAAACATGTGTGCGAAATTTCATAAGTGTATGTATGTATATCTGTAAGTTTGAATGTATGTTTGTCCACGCATTTCTCCGAAACTACTTATCGGATCGTGAATATTTATTTATTTGTTGTGTTAGGTATCTCTCAAATTAGAGAATAGTGCAAATTTCATCCAAATCGGTTCAGCAGTTTTCAAGATACGAAAAATACAACCAAACTCCTTTAAAACATAAAAAAGAAGTACCCAGACACAAGCTTCCGAAACCAAAGTTATTTTACATTTTTTTGAGTTCCGTACCCAAAGGGTAAAAACGGGACCCTATTACTAAGACTCCGCGATCCGTCTGCCTGTCTGTCCGTCTGTCACCAGGCTGTATCTCATGAACCGTGATAGCTAGACAGTTGAAATTTTCACAGATGATGTATTTCTGTTACCGCTATAACAACAAATACTAAAAAGAGAATAAAATAAATATTTAAGTGGGGCTCCCATAACGTGAACGTAAACGTGATTTTATGCCGTTTTTTGCGATAATGGTACGGAACCCTTCGTGTGCGAGTCCAACTCGCACTCGGCCGGTTTTTCCTTTATTAGTGTGTTGCTTTTATTTTTCTTTTTGTGAAAAAGTTTTGGGTAAGACGTATGAGATACACTTTAAGTTGTAGGTATGTACTGGAAACATCTTTACGAAGATTTGTTGAAGCCATCTAATACCCCAAAAAGTACTATAAGGTAAAGCTAAACTATATTAGAACTACCTGGCACCCGCGGTTCCTACTGCGTGGCCTTACTACTTCACCCAATCATCATCATCATCATTTCAGCCGAAAGACGTCCACAGCTGCTGGACATAGGCCTCCCCCAGGCCTCCTCCTTCACCCAATACGCGGCTTCCCTACCGCCAAAATGATAGCCTATGTTACTCGGGATAATGTAGCTTTCCATAGGAGAAAGAATTTTTAAAATCGGTCCTGTAGTTTCGGAGCCTATTCGACAAACAATCAAAATATTAAAAAGCAATATTACCGTAAAGTATCGTTAAAATCCGTTAGTAGTTTTTTGCGTAAAATAGTATCTAAAATCCATATTCACAAACTATACAAACATTTATCATATTAGTAGGCTTTTGGTGTACAATAACATACTATTCTATCTATATAAAATACTAGCTGTTCCCCGCGGCTTCGCTCCCGTGGGCCACCCCACAGGACCCGTTTTCGGGATGTTATTCAGGAATAACGTAGCTTTCTATTGGTGAAAGAATTTTTTAAATCGGTCCAGTAGTTTCGGAGCCTATTCGGTACAAACAAACAAAAAAATCTTTTCTCTTTATACAAGGTGTCCAGAAAGGGTATCGGGTATTTGTTTTCGCGCCATATTCGAAACGGGGCGTCTAAAGGGTGCGGGGAGGGGTTCGTGGCGTCCGCCATTTTGTGGAGTTTTAGTCACGATGGAACAGTACTCGGGGACGCATCGCGCATTTAAGCGATTTAACAACTTTAACAACATACTGTTCAGTGACGAAGCAAATTTTCACCTGAATGGTCATGTTAATAAGCAGAATTGTCGGTACTGGGCAGTGGAGAATCCGAGACGAAAGCATGAACGACCCCTGCATAGCCCAAAGGTCGTTGTTTGGGCCGCTATGTCTGCTAAAGGCATAATTGGTCCTTATTTTCATGAAGATCAACGAGGCCGAGCAATTAATGTGAATAGTGACCGTTATTGCGATATGTTGCGAAATTTTTTGGTCCCAGAGTTGCAGGAGTTTGCAGGTTTCAACTCAAGAACGTGGTTCCAGCAAGATGGGGCCACTTGCCATACCTCAAATGACTCAATGGAAGTTGTTAACGAATTATTCCCTAATAAAGTCATTTCGCGAAGGGGTAACATCAACTGGCCTCCCAGAAGCCCCGACCTCAGCCCACTTGATTATTTTGCATGGGGATACCTTAAAAGTAAGGTTTATCAAAACAATCCGACGAATCTAACCCAGTTAAAGCAAAACATCAGGTCAGAAATGGCAGCAATATCAATAGCTATGTGTCAACGTGTTATCGCCAATCTTCGTTTCCGTTTAGAAGAGTGCCAGCAACATAACGGTCATCATTTGGATAACATCATCTTTTCCAAATAATTCTCCAATTCATATGCTAATAATGAACAATAAACTTTTTTATTGGATACAAATAATTTTTGTTTCATTGAACTTACAAATACCCGATACCCTTTCTGGACACCTTGTAATATTAGTATAGATATGCTTATGATCACTAAACTGAAAATAGACAGAAAAACTTTGGTAATTGCAGTAAGTTTTAAGCGTCATGAAAACGCTGCTGCCTATCCTCTTACCTATGACCTAGGTATTTATTGTGTAAAATTATTACGGAAACCTTGATTCATAAGCACTTCAGAAAATTAATACTTTTTCCAGAATAGCAATCCTCAAATCTAGTTTTAATTTCCTGTGATAGTTACTTTATTTTTAAGTTTTTAATATTGGACTAGCATTTTAGGCCTCTCACACACATTCTGAATTCTTCTCTGAATCCAGACTCGGAATTCATATTATATATTTTATTGCATAAAACGTAGTGTTTCATATAAATAGATTTTTAATATGTACAACTGACTATTCCTAATCTTATGACTAATAACAAAACAAACTTACATACAAAAGGGAGAGGGAAAAGGACTCATAGCGCATCAAAAAATTCTTCCACATCGATGTCAATGGGAAACGTGCCCAGAACGCTGGCAGCATTGCCACGTTGAATAGCAATGCTGATTCTCTGGCTGAAGAAAAGGCCAGCCTTCTGGTCACGCGAACAGTCGACTAACCGTTTACTTATGTCTCGAAAAACTCGATGAGCACTCGGACCCCATGGACCTAATGTCTCAACCCCAAACGGCTCAAACATATAACTGCCAATAAGGTTGTTATATTTGCGCCGTTTGAGGTTTTCTGCACCAGCAGCAGCTGCCCCAGCACAGCCCGCCGTGCTAAGAAGATGGGATGGCGCAAGGGTATCGACACATGTTGCATCCCACACCAAAGGCCTACCCAACTTCCAAGGCATTATGGTCATCCCATCCGGTCTCTTCCCATCGTCGCGTGCCAAGCCATTGGGTTCTAAAACAGCTGGCACCCCGGCGGTGACAAGAGCTCGACGTATGATGTCATTAATGCTGGCGTGCCGTGCTATCCGACCAGCGCTCCTACTGCAGGATAGGCCATGGTGTCCGAGGCGGTCGACTGCTTCACCACATTGACAGCGATGTGGAGCTCAGCTGGGAGTACCTAGTCGCAGACATGTAGCGATCCGGAAGGTAGTGTCACTCAACATTGTGCCTATGTTGGGTGACGGTAAAGCCTGTAGCCAGAGGCCCGACTCCCACTCACCCACAGCCAGTAGGCGAGCACGCTCAGCAGTATTGGTGGACGTATTTATGAGTTTATTCCGTACCAATCTGCAGAGCGGCTCATCCCACTGTCTTTGGGAAGATGGGTTTTCGGGCAACGCCGTATACGGGCAAGCCACTTTCCAGGCGCACACTGCGTCGGTCGAGCACGGCACTTCACAGTTTTTTTTTTTTTTTTTTTTCAATATTCTACCGCGGACATGTGGCACTCCGCGATCTTTTTTATAGTGGTTTTATTTTGTTTGTTTCTTATTTTTTCATAAACGTTACAATTGTCTGACTCCTACGTCGGACATTATTTTTAGGCTTACTTAACTAACTTAAGTCTACGTGAGTTCATCCCTCACTAAATACTATATATATATCACACACCGGCATTACAATTTATGTTTCTATTTGCTACTTATATTAATGTTATTTCTATTGATACACTGCTTATGTTATTTTGTTTTCTTATATCTATTGGTACATTTTCGGGGAAGATGCATGGCAGTGCGAGCAGACCAGTCCCGGCCGACGGTTCCGGCTATAGAACCCCGTCGTTAGGACGTTAAGGTGTGTATGACTGACTCGCTCCACCATGCAGCTTTACAAATATATATAAAAAAATTTGCGTTTCAGGGTTTAGACAGGGTGATGGTTTGGGTATGTGTTTGGGTTGGAGTTTTTGGATGGGACTTGTTAGGTGGTGTTTTGGTGATGTCTGCTGACCAGGGACTTCACCAGCGTGAGCAAGGCCTCTATGACGACTACGTCTCGATGCTGCGTGGCCGTCTTAAGATTGTAGTTGACGACCGTTTTAGTCGGCGCATCCATCGCCCTGCCCTGCGGCCTGCGGCGTCATCGGCGTCGTCGGTGTAATAGACGCAACTGACTGTATGTCTGGACACCGCCACTACCGCGTGGGAGATGCTGTCGTGGACCTGAAGCCTCCTGGACTTGGTGTTGATGATGATGACGCTGTCGTAGGTCAACCCCTGAGCCTCGTGTATGGTTAGCAGGCGCGAAAAAATTTGGGGAAAAAAAAGCCTCTCGGCTTTCTCCTCCTGCGTATGAACCAGGAACAGGGTGTTTTGGGCAGTGCTCGGTATTTGCGCCCCTGTGTAACCTTTCACCTTCAGGGAGTGGACCCGCGACAGCGACGACTTGGAGGAGTATATACCGGGGTATATCTCACTCAGTGCAAACGCCACGTCCATTGGATTGCGGTGTGTGCAGAGAAACTCCTGGGTGATGCCAGCCACCAGGTCTGGACGGGTGTACCTAAGCTCGAAAAGGTTCTCTCTGTCCAAAAATGGGAGCTGGTTAACGTCTCCGACGACGACAAGCTCGCTAGCTCCAGACAACTTTACTGCCATGACTATTGCCCCAAAGTGGTTCATAAGAGCCTCGTCTACCGTAAGACGGTAGCATTTGTCTTGGCCCTTGAAACCGTTTGCTAGGATTGAGGCCATAGTGCGCACCTTGGTCTTTGCTCGGTCTCCTAAGCGGCGCGCAAGCTTTTCCCTAAGGTCTTTGGCAGCTTCTGTTGTCGTGGTGGCTATCACGTCCCTGTCCTCGTCGAAGTGCTTTACCAGCCAGGTTGTCTTACCGCAACCCGGAACTCCGTTAATCTACCTGATATTGGGTACCGCCCAATTTGCCTGATATGCCGGGATACCTGGGGTCCCCGAAATGGACTTAATGATCTCTCTCTAAATGGACTTCCAGGATCTTATCATCCGGCATGATCTTAGTACATTTGGCGGTAACCACTATCGGGTCGTCATTTGGCACACTGAACTTGAGTTTGCCTGAGCGCTCCGTCTCCTCCTTGTCCAGGGCCACAAAACCACTCCTCGCGCTGTAGGCTGCCATATACGACCCCGTCATTTCCCCTTTGATGACTTGGGATGTGACGTTGTCGTAAACCGCTGCCCCTGCTTCCTCGAGCAGTATCCTTAACAGACCCTCTGTGTCTCTTTGGAAGGTCTGCAGGATCTTCCTGCATGTCGTAAGATTGACATCTCTGGTCGCTCTTACGATTGCTACGTACTCGAGGAACGCGCTTTTTACGTGGTCCGTGGTACCCGACTTTACTGCGAGGGTCGGCGGGCTGACTTGCCCTTTGTCGGCTCGTGTTGGCTTAGGCTTTTGCTGGGTTGGTTCCTTTGGTGTTTTTCTGAGGAACCTCTCCAGTGCTGTTTCCTGCTTGTGAGATGGTGTTGCATGGCTGGTGCTTGGGAGCAGTGCACTGAGGAAAGTGCCAAACGCTTTCAGGCGACTCCTCGACCGGGCCCGGTCCTCCGGGTTTATGGTGTTGCACTGCTTCTTAGCGGCTTTTTCGGCTGCTGCCTTCTGCTGGGCCCTTTCCGATCCGCTTTGAGTGGTGGGGCTTTTAGTGGAGCTCGTCGCGCTGGCTGTTGGTTGTTTGGGGGCTTTGAGGAAACTTAGGGTTTCCCCTCTATCCTTGCAGACAACGACCTCATGATGTTCTGAGGCCTTTAGACAGCCAAAGCGGTCTGCGACGTCTCCTCTTTCTCCTCCCACCACCATTGCGTCCACACTTATGGTTCGGGCCGCGGCTGACGTGTAGTATCCTGCCTCCCCGATCTTCTGAAGCAATGAGCTTGCCTGAGCAAATGGAGTAGCCTCTCCCCACTCGAGTAATGCGATTGTTTTCCCTTTAAATCGCATTAGACGGCATCGGTGAGTGGCCACTTCCACTTGAGGTAGTGCAGCATACCCGTACAAGACATCGACGACGGCATCGTTCACACCGCCGGAGAGCATTAGGTTGACTAGAGCCGCAAGCTCCTTCAAAAGAGACTCACCAGCGTCCCCGGCGCCTGAACTTAAAAGATCTTTTAAGTGTTGAGGAGACAGGCCGTCGAGGCCGCCAGCGGAACCGCTTCGGAAGGAGCTCACGGCTGCGATCAACTGGGGGGCTGAAATCTGTAGAAAGGATGAATTGAGATCGGGGGTGTCAGGTGGGTCGGGAAAGGTAAGATCGTCCCCAGGCGCTGGATGTTTACTCTTCAAGGCTGAAATAGTTCATCACTGCTGAACAACAGCCTGGCCGCTCCCCTAATGTCACCTTCACTTAATTTGGATTCCACATGCGAACACACACCTTTTTGGGAAGGGTGATTGAATGCTGGTAATTTTGAATTTAAAATAAGGTTCGAATCGTTACAATTGTCTTTAATTTCTGGACATGTAGAATCCTATAAGGGAAGGTGAGCAATTCCTCCCAGGCACTTTGTGAGTTCTCCTGGGTTGCAAGACGGACGCATCGCGCCAGACTTAGCGCGACAGACCGTCTTGCGCCCCGGGGAATTCTCTTTAAAATCGGTGTAGAATTTTTTAATTTTGTAAGGGTTTTCCAGAGTGTTTCATTTTGTATTTGTGGTGTAGCTGGGGGGCACGAGGGTACACTATGGGGTTTGTGTACTTTACCATAGTGGATCCGTAGCCCCCGTTCGCCCTTAAAAAAACGTGCCTGAGAGCAATGTCCCCATTGCTCTCAGGCACAGTTTCCGGTATCGCTACAGCCGGCGCTTAACATAAAATTGAAATTTCACTTACCAATACTATTAAAACACTATTTACACAATATCACTAATAAAATAAGGGGATAAATATAATGACCACCTAAAATTACTTTGTGAGTTTGTGACCATAACCTCTATTACCTAAAATTGTACTATGAAACCCAAATTTAGTAAATTGATCACCAAATTTAGTAAATTGATCACCAAATTTTAATAGCAAATTATTGCGCTATTTAATGTTGTAAAATAGGTTAGGTTAGGTTAGAACTGTGACCAACCGCGCGCGAGCCGAGCGAGCAAAGCGAGCGGTGCCGCGGCAGCGGCCGGCGAGCGCTACTTCCAAGTTGCTCCCAGAAATTTTATAATCTTTTTGGTCATTGGTTTAATTTTGGTGATCATTTACTACTTTTGGGTTAACAATGATTTATTTGGAGTCATTTTGCCTAAACAGGATAGCGAGATGTTAAAACTTTGGTTATAATTTTACAATAAGATGCGGGTTTAATTTTGGTGATCATTTACTATTTTTGTCTGTTATATGTTACTATATCTGGTGGTAATTTAAACATAAGCCATAAAATAATAACAAAGCTAAATAACACAAATAAATAAACAATGTCAAAATTGAGTGACGGCTCTTGGCACTGACGGCAGCGGCGCGGCGCAGTCGCGGTACGGGTTTAGGGCACCCGCCGTGAAGGGAGGGTGCAGGGGGCGCATCCTTCGCTACCGTTGCCTAGGTTGCGTCGTCCTTATTGCCAGGGTCCAATCTCCCTAACGACACGTAAGTAGGTCGATATGCCCATTTGTTCGCAAAGATTGTTCACAGGAAAGTTCTTGTTGTTTTTGTTTCTCCTTGTGCAAAGCTGTTCAACCGTTGTTCAAGTCTGTTCAGCCAGTTTCCTCGAAATAACAGCCGCACTTTGTGCCCCTAGTAACTCGGCAAGATTGTCAAGTCGTGGCTGACATTTTAACTCATTGGGGTACAAAAATACAAAAACATATTTGGTATTTGTAATTCAACTACTTCTTAAAAATGTTATTTGTTAAATTTTGTTTGTTGTTGAATTCATATTATTAAGTAAGTAAGTAAATATTTATTTCTCAGTATATAAAGCCCGGCAACGCATACAATTTCACTATGCCCCAAACTCATTGGGGTACAAAAATACAAAAATATATTTGGTATTTGTAATTCAACTACTTCTTAAAAATGTTATTTGTTAAATTTTGTTTGTTGTTGAATTCATATTATTAAGTAAGTAAGTAAATATTTATTTCTCAGTATATAAAGCCCGGCAACGCATACAATTTCACTATGCCCCACACATATTCAGATTTTTTCAGAATACGATTTACTCTTGTCGGCATTCAGATTATGAATTCCAACTCTAACTTCAGACAGGCATTTCAGAAAGTGTGAGTCCAGCCTTAAGTCGCATTCAGCTCTGCAATTTAAATTTTGGGATTTAATTGTTTTCATACAAATGCATTGACAGCTACACAGAGGAAAATTTTCTTATTTTCGTTCCATTTTCAAATTAATTAATATTATTGGAAACCACATAAAAATTATATTCCTACCTCAGAGCAATGACTAAAGCATAGAGAGAGCGTGGAATTTCAGTCTAGTTATACTCTTTATACTTATGACACATTCAGTTTGAAAAACAAGGACAGGTATATAGTTATAAGGGTTGCTTATGGCAATGTTGTCCACATTTATTGTCTCGGTGGTGATGTGCCGTATTTTGCAGAGGTATCGATATAAATTTATTTTCGACAGATAATTTACTTATTGGAATGAATGTACGCTATTGTCATGTCATAAATTCCATGGATGATAAAAACAAAGAATACATTGTTTAAAAAATCTCGTTCTGGTTCCAACAGGCTTTTACATGATAATCCTATTCTTTTTCTTATCGTGTGAGATGCATAGTCTATCAACCAAACACTGATGTCAGATTTTTAACCGCTTTCCAAGCTCCAACGCGAGTAATGCTAATGACCATTAGTTAGCAGCTTATCGTTCCTTCCGAACCATGAAATCATCTTACTTTTCTTTTTACCGACTTATAAAAACAGATTATCAATTCGATACGTATGTATGTAACATTGTTAGAATTGCACAATATTCACACAATATATGTTACTCTATGTGGGCTTCTGATCACGTGTGGCAAATTTCATTCGTGTTTGTATGTACGTATGTTTGTTCACGCATTTCTCCGAATCTATTTATTGGTTTGTGACCATTATTTTTTTTATTGGATAGAGTATCTCTCAACTTAGGGAACAGTATAAGTTTCATCAGTTTTATTTATTTATTATAGATTTAGTTTTATAGGTCGGCTCCCATGAAGGAGCAGAAACAGTGCTGGCACACAGACAGTTTATAACCTGGATTAACACATAACATCCTTTTTATTTTGGTAGTAAGGATGAATAAAAAATAATGTTTGTATTGTTGCAGCGAGGAAGCATACCTGACGCAGTCGTCGCAGCTGTACCTGGAGACGTGCCTGGCCACGCTGGGCGACGTGTACTGCATCGCGCAGTCCTACCGCGCCGAGCAGTCGCGCACCCGCAGGCATCTCGCAGAGTACGTATGCTGCTCTATACCACCATCTACCTAGCCTTCTCCCAATAATAATACCATCCTGTCACTGTCACACTGCAGAGCAAAGTTCTCATCTTATAGAGGCCATTGCTCAAAACGGATTAGCGATTTCAAAATTATGTTAACTACAAGTCAAGGTTTCTCTTTCCTTCACCATTGTCAGTGATGTACAATATAAACTTAAAAACAATGCTGTAGTCTAAATTAAAACTCATTTATTTGCTGAGTCTCAGCACTTTTTTAACGCCAATATTTACATAAAGACAATCTCCTAAAACGTCTCTCCGTCACCATTTCCTAGTGTTTTAGCAGGGAAGAAGAAATTTAGTGACGCAACAAACTCCAGCAACACATACTAGAGTATTTGCGGAAAGAGAACCATCATAAGATTTGAGGGCACAGCTGTTTTTAATTACCGTGTTTGTCATGTTGACAACACTTACGTCATTATAGTGCGACTGTAAGATATTTTGAAACTATGTTAGAAATATTATAACAATGTTTTCAGTGTGTTTTTACCCAGCTGCAAAGAAAGGGTTGTGTTTTTCGCGCGTATCTTGTATGTTTGTATGTATGTAAAATTCTTTATTATCTCGTATCTTTCAAACCATTTGACGGATTTTTATAATTAAGACATCGTTAGATAGGTCTTGGCCGCCCAAGTGTTCTTAGATAAGTGCAGTTAAAAACAAAGAAACATGGCGGATTTTGGGCGCCATATTGTAGGGGTTGCAATTTTTTTTTCTTCGAAGTCCACCAAGTGGGGTGTCAAAATAAAAGGTTTTAGAGGTGATTACAAAAATATATACCACTTATATGTTTAAAGTCATTCCTCAAAAAAAGTATAACTAAAAAGTTGTAAATAAAAAATGTTAATAAAATCAAAAAACCCGACTGCTTAAAAAGCGAACTAAAATGATGTAAACAAGAAGAAAATCTTGCTGTGCAGTCGGAGGATACATATTCGCGCATTGGCTGACCAAAACCAGATGTATCCTCCGATTGCACAGTAAGATTTTCTTCTTGTTTACAACTTTTTTTGTTTTATTATTATAGTTTTTACAAAAAGTTAAAATGTTAGTTCCATTTTACGCAACGACTCTTTCCGCACATACTACAGTAACAATGACAAATATAATATGTCTGTTAAGTGGGTTGCTTTATCCCCTTCGTAAATCTACCATTATCATGTGCTAATCTGCATCCATTGTGTATTTAACAGGTACAGTCACGTAGAAGCAGAGTGCCCCTTCATCTCATTCGAGGACCTGCTGTCCCGGCTGGAGGACTTAGTTGTGGACGTCGTGGACAGAGTGCTGGCCTCGCCCGACGCGCATCTCGTCTATGAGCTCAACCCTGACTTCAAGGTAATACTTACCAGTCTAGGAACTGGCCAAACAAGTTATAAGTGGTGAGGCAATATGCCTAAAGCATGACGGTGCATGAAGTATCTTTTAAATAAGCAACATTTACCCATTTTTAGGGTTCCGTACCCGAAGGGTCCAAACGGAAGCCTATTGCTGTCACTCACGTGTCTGTCTGTCTATCCGTCGTATGTCACAAGGGTTTTAAGGCCAAACGGAGCTACAGTCTTGAAATGTTTACAGTATAAGCATCTTGTTGATACAAAGCTAAGCGTTGTGAAAAATTTTTTTTATCTTTTTTACTGGGCTTCCATAAAGCTAAAGTGGGGCGTCAAAAAATATTTTTGGCCTACCTCGTCGAATGGGGTATCGTTGTTTAGAGTTACTACTCGTTGAGTATATAAATATTGCATTCTTTATTTTAAAACATATTGGAAAACAAAGGATTCAGACGCCACCAAAGTCAGCTTTTTTACAAAATTTTGTGCCGAAGATTTTTTTAACTTTCCATCGACCTATGAACTTGAAATTTGGTGATAATGTTTATTATTACGTCTATTTTACTACCAAAATATTATTAGAATATATTGATAAATCAGATATATTCTTTGAAATTCCCTCATTTTTCCTATTACAACCAACTAAATTTTGCGGTTTGGTACGGAACCCTAAATCTGCGAACTCCGACACGCACTTGGCCGGTTTTAATTTAGTCTGTACAACATCCTTTTCGAGTGAATAGGACAAAAACTATTGAAAGCCGTAAATAGTATTCTTTCTTTTATTATCGTTTTATTTATTTATAAACATTTTTAACTGTCAAATACCATAACCCTGCGATCGTCTGATTTCTTCTTGCATGGGTCAAAATGCCACTATTAATTAAATCGTTCATACCATTTCCCCTCTAAAAAGCTTATTTTATTCACTGAAAGCAATGAATATTAAGCACTTTTACGATATTGTGAGCCCTTCTTCTTAAACTAGGATAAACTGTATGTAATTAATATTGTGATTGTGTTCCAGAGACCCAAGAAGCCGTTCAAGCGCCTGGCGTACACGGAAGCTATCGAGTACTTGCGCGCCAACAACATTACCAAGGAAGACGGCTCCTTCTACGAGTTCGGAGAGGTATGCCATTTTACCTGTACTATAGTTTTTGGAAGTGTGACCAAGCTGGTGGTCAGCAATTCAACTACCTTGTTGGCAATACTGTACTTGTCCGACCGTTTATAACTGTTGATAAAGGCTTAAAAAGAATAGTACTTTTATCAGTGATAAAAGTTTTTTTTTTGGGACAATCCCACCGCACTATTCCCAAACCACTGCAACTCCTGAAAGCCAGAATCAACAGTGGCGACCACCAGAAAAGCGCCGAGGCAATGAAGCTCGACGAAGTCCCGGAGAATGAATTTAACTGTCTTGGATCCCGCAACGAAATTAATCAGAAAAGAATAACGGAGGAGTAGGAAAAAACATAAATTTCCACTTCCCTCCATATCAAGCAGGAGACAGAACAAACAAGGCCACTAGGCACAAAGGGTCGTTTACAACTGGGATAAGCCCAGTTGCCTAGCACCACGGATAAAAATAAGAATTAATATTAATGGGTCCTAACATTGTGAGCTGTTATGTTTGATTCCAATAATAGGTATGATAAAAGTTTGATATCACTCATTCAATTCAAAATGCATCAGAAACCATACTCGAACCGTCATTAAATTTAGATGACTAGACTAGTTTATTAATTTTCTGTATTTTTTTGGTTTCTCGACATTTTAGCCGACAACACGGTATTCACCTTGTTTCTAGCCATTTCATCTTTCTCACAACCCAACCATCCATTCACTTTCGTACTCAAGCCTTATCTCACAAATTCCTCATATTCGTATCTCATCCAGACACATGGTTATAATACTAATTTAACTATATCTTACAGGACATTCCCGAAATGCCAGAGCGTAAAATGACCGACGCGATAGGCGAGCCCATCCTGCTGTGCAAGTTCCCCGCCGAGATCAAGTCGTTCTACATGCAGCGCTGTCCCGAGGACAGGAGACTCACTGAGTCCGTGGACGTGCTGATGCCGGGAGTGGGCGAGATCGTCGGGGGATCCATGAGGACTTGGGACTATGATGAACTCTTGGAAGGTAACTACCGCCTTATTATAAGATCAAGTCGTTCTACATGCAGCGCTGTCCCGAGGACAGGAGACTCACTGAGTCCGTGGACGTGCTGATGCCGGGAGTGGGCGAGATCGTCGGGGGATCCATGAGGACTTGGGACTATGATGAACTCTTGGAAGGTAACTACCGCCTTATTATAAGATCAAGTCGTTCTACATGCAGCGCTGTCCCGAGGACAGGAGACTCACTGAGTCCGTGGACGTGCTGATGCCGGGAGTGGGCGAGATCGTCGGGGGATCCATGAGGACTTGGGACTATGATGAACTCTTGGAAGGTAACTACCGCCTTATTATAAGATCAAGTCGTTCTACATGCAGCGCTGTCCCGAGGACAGGAGACTCACTGAGTCCGTGGACGTGCTGATGCCGGGAGTGGGCGAGATCGTCGGGGGATCCATGAGGACTTGGGACTATGATGAACTCTTGGAAGGTAACTACCGCCTTATTATAAGATCAAGTCGTTCTACATGCAGCGCTGTCCCGAGGACAGGAGACTCACTGAGTCCGTGGACGTGCTGATGCCGGGAGTGGGCGAGATCGTCGGGGGATCCATGAGGACTTGGGACTATGATGAACTCTTGGAAGGTAACTACCGCCTTATTATAAGATCAAGTCGTTCTACATGCAGCGCTGTCCCGAGGACAGGAGACTCACTGAGTCCGTGGACGTGCTGATGCCGGGAGTGGGCGAGATCGTCGGGGGATCCATGAGGACTTGGGACTATGATGAACTCTTGGAAGGTAACTACCGCCTTATTATAAGATCAAGTCGTTCTACATGCAGCGCTGTCCCGAGGACAGGAGACTCACTGAGTCCGTGGACGTGCTGATGCCGGGAGTGGGCGAGATCGTCGGGGGATCCATGAGGACTTGGGACTATGATGAACTCTTGGAAGGTAACTACCGCCTTATTATAAGATCAAGTCGTTCTACATGCAGCGCTGTCCCGAGGACAGGAGACTCACTGAGTCCGTGGACGTGCTGATGCCGGGAGTGGGCGAGATGGTCGGGGGATCCATGAGGACTTGGGACTATGATGAACTCTTGGAAGGTAACCACCGCCTTATTATAAGATCAAGTCGTTCTACATGCAGCGCTGTCCCGAGGACAGGAGACTCACTGAGTCCGTGGACGTGCTGATGCCGGGAGTGGGCGAGATCGTCGGGGGATCCATGAGGACTTGGGACTATGATGAACTCTTGGAAGGTAACTACCGCCTTATTATAAGATCAAGTCGTTCTACATGCAGCGCTGTCCCGAGGACAGGAGACTCACTGAGTCCGTGGACGTGCTGATGCCGGGAGTGGGCGAGATCGTCGGGGGATCCATGAGGACTTGGGACTATGATGAACTCTTGGAAGGTAACTACCGCCTTATTATAAGATCAAGTCGTTCTACATGCAGCGCTGTCCCGAGGACAGGAGACTCACTGAGTCCGTGGACGTGCTGATGCCGGGAGTGGGCGAGATCGTCGGGGGATCCATGAGGACTTGGGACTATGATGAACTCTTGGAAGGTAACTACCGCCTTATTATAAGATCAAGTCGTTCTACATGCAGCGCTGTCCCGAGGACAGGAGACTCACTGAGTCCGTGGACGTGCTGATGCCGGGAGTGGGCGAGATCGTCGGGGGATCCATGAGGACTTGGGTCTATGATGAACTCTTGGAAGGTAACTACCGCCTTATTATAAGATCAAGTCGTTCTACATGCAGCGCTGTCCCGAGGACAGGAGACTCACTGAGTCCGTGGACGTGCTGATGCCGGGAGTGGGCGAGATCGTCGGGGGATCCATGAGGACTTGGGACTATGATGAACTCTTGGAAGGTAACTACCGCCTTATTATAAGATCAAGTCGTTCTACATGCAGCGCTGTCCCGAGGACAGGAGACTCACTGAGTCCGTGGACGTGCTGATGCCGGGAGTGGGCGAGATCGTCGGGGGATCCATGAGGACTTGGGTCTATGATGAACTCTTGGAAGGTAACTACCGCCTTATTATAAGATCAAGTCGTTCTACATGCAGCGCTGTCCCGAGGACAGGAGACTCACTGAGTCCGTGGACGTGCTGATGCCGGGAGTGGGCGAGATCGTCGGGGGATCCATGAGGACTTGGGACTATGATGAACTCTTGGAAGGTAACTACCGCCTTATTATAAGATCAAGTCGTTCTACATGCAGCGCTGTCCTCATTAGAGGCCCGCCTCATTTGATCAACAATCAAACGCACTTTTAAACGATATTATTTTTATAAACTTGACTAACTATAAAATCTTTATCTCAGGCTACAAGCGCGAGGGCATCGACCCGTCCCCGTACTACTGGTACACGGACCAGCGCAAGTTCGGCTCCGTCCCTCACGGCGGCTACGGGCTGGGCCTGGAGCGCTTCCTGTGCTGGCTGCTCAACCGCCACCACATCCGCGAGGTCTGCCTCTACCCGCGCTTCCTCGACCGCTGCACGCCCTAGAGTCTAGACCTACTGGGACGGTTTTTATACAGCCAGTCTATTCTGTAAAAACTTTAGTGAAGTGAATTGTCAATCCATAACTTAGCCGGTCTATTCTATTCTTATATTTCACTGTGAAACTTAGTGAGAATATACATGCCTGTAACTTGAATAAGTGCAAGTAACTTGGTTACAGGCTTGTTTACTGCCCTCAGGTGGGGTGAGCTTGAAGAGAACTGTCATTCATCCTTGATTAAACTCCATTTGCTATAACATTAGACGTTTAAATAAGCCCATTTTACAATAGATTTTGACTTGTATTGCGTTGGTGATACGACAAATGGAAGCTATAGTAAACAGTTGGTTTTGGTAACAGATTTATGCTTTTTACGTCATCCTTATTTTTACGAGATAGAACTCAAATCGGTTGAACGGACTGTAAAAGGAGTTGTAAAGACGTCTAAGGCCCAGCGCATACCGCTGGAGGCGAGGCGGAGAGCAATTGAAGACAACAATTTAATACAAACCTTAACTACCTTGACATACGGTCAATATAAGATCACTGTGTCGTGCACCGCTCGGCTCGTTCTTATTTATCTTTGCCATGACATTTTCAACTTTATAACATAAGAATTAGGGTCTTATTTAAATAGTTATCTTCTCAGCATCTTCGCCGCGCCTCTCCAGATGTGCGCTGGGCCTTAAGTTATTTCAAATAGAATATAGATGGATTGATAGCTCATTTCATGTCCACTCCACCTAAGTTTACGTGGTGCGATTTTTATAGAGTCAACCAGGGTGGAATGACTGCTCACTTTAGCGAAGTTTTCATGGTGATTTTTTTACAGAATAATCTAACTGTTGTCTAAAGTTCTTACAAGTTCATACTCTTCGACGCTGCTTATGACATTAATATTTATATCATGATTAAATAAAATTTAACATCGTTGGAGATAGTATAGTGGTCCTATTCGTGGGTTGACACAGCATCGAAGCTCACAGCTTGTCTGCAAAAATTATATGATTCAATCAACATACTGTATATTTTAGCTCGATTCATAAGCTATTAATGAATAGCTCAATTTTAAATTATTGCATTTTTGCATAGGAGCCTTAAATATCATAATAACATCGATTTTAAGTGTAGCAATTTTTTGGCCAGTGTTTTTAAAACTATTTGATCTGAAATGGGTTTGTAAAATCCATGAAAACTGGCTTTGTTGAAATGGACTGACCACCTTTTGTTGGCGAGGATTCATAGATTGTATTTTGACTTTGCTAACTAAAGTTAGCGTTTTATACGAATATGGATCTTAAAATCTAATTTCAAAGGTTAATATTCGTATAAAATGTTAACTTATCGAAACAAATAACAATTCTATGAATCCTTGCCCCTAGTGCCATCTGTGAAATGGTACAAAATCTCTATATTTTTTTGATTGTATAAGTTTATTATTATTCTAAATTATTAAACATATTGTTGCCTAAGTATTTCATGACACAGTTGAACAGGTTATTATGTTATAAACTTCATTCATTGGCATTTTTATGCATTCAATAGAATAGGAATGTAAACATTCCACTCCACATGCATTGTACTTTTTTATTTATTGTTTAAATACAGTTCCATAATTGGATATGTGACTTTTATTTGTTGTACTACCTATCTGCCTTTATTTTTAACCGACTTCAAAAATTGCAGGTGCATTGTTTAAAACGTCATGTTGTCTCTTCACCACACTTGGTTGACTGGTTGAGAATGCCTAAGGCAATATGTCCGCCATTGTTCCTTTGTGGATGAAGTATTTTTTAATAACTATAATGAATAGAGTGACCGAATAGGCTCGCCCGCATTACATGGGAGTTATAAACATACGTGGCGATATAAAAAAAAATAAAGAAATGTAAATGTACTATGGGTGCAACTTCGCCTGACCCTTGGCATGTTATGTTTTCTTAAATTATATCCAGGAAAAATACCATGTCGTTCTATGAATCAATTAACTACGCTAAACGTGCGTTTCCATCACAAGTTTCTCAAACACACGTAATAGTTACCGATTACGTCCGTATGGTCGTACAAGAATATAACAGAATGTAATTTCACGACAATAATAAGAACATTATGCTAACAGATGGGTAAATAAATATTCACAATGCATTATTTGTAAATTAATTTATTGTTCCTTACTACTTAAAGTACAATGATAGCATGACAAGGCAAGGCATCCTTTGGTATAAAACTGTTAGTTAGCTATCTACGTTATTCCTGATACAAAATATACTTACTAAACTTAAAATCACATTTTCTGGTCGGGTTTATAAATAATGATAACCCGATTATAATGAGTATTTTACCTCTAGTTTTCTGGTATTTATATTAAATGTATTACTATTTTCTCCTATCTTTAATTTACAAGAAGATGAACTACTGATGTTATTTAAATAATCATATTTATTATATAAAATTCATAGTTGAATAAAAAACTACAGAATAAAAACTGGGTGTCAAATTTAAGGGTGCTATTTTTACGAGTTAACATCTAAGAGTTTAGATTCAGTCAATAGGCCTGTTTCTGAATTGAGAATTTGGAGTTAAGAACGTATCAAGCCCTACAATAATGTCAAAGTATGACAGATTTTCAGCTAAAGTAGTTAGACAAATACTTAACATTATATTGTTAATTCAGAAATCAGGGGTAAATCTACGTCATCACGCAAACTATGACTACTTGTACTTAGAGCCTCTTCATCAAGGAGTTGCTTCAAGGCAGCCACTCCGCGTCATTCTTGACGGAATAAGAGCGACCGCCGCCGGGCGCTTCGGTGAGGTCTTCCTTACTGCTGGCCACCTTGTTGTACACTGTCTTGCCGGCTTCGACCACGTATTCTACTCCATCGGCTGAAATGAGACAGGAGAGTTATTATTGTTCGTCTCCCATCGTATGACATGAGCCATGCCACCGTGGTCACAAGCTAGTGACAGGTTGGTATGTGAGCTGACAACACAGCGTCGGACGATCATTTGAAAAATAGGGAATTTCGTAACAAGAAATTAATCAAAATATGACCCTATAATTTTGGATCCCTTGTATATCTGGAATACGTACTAGGACTACTTCTGTTGACAAAATGTATACCCATTGTTTCAGCACTATTTCAGATTCAGACAACAAATAAAACCCGTTCATCATCTCCATGATCCTGAAACATAGTAAGGAATGTTGGCTCACCGATAGCACTGCCAGTTTTCTTGACGGCCTGTCCAATATTGTGTGACGAGAAGGTCTCAGGATCGATGTTAATGTTGACACCCTCAGTGCCGTTAGCGTGAGAGGGGCACTCGCTCTGAGAGATGATGGACAGGTCATACGGGTCTACGCCGAATGAGGCCAGCTTATTGCGCATCTGCGGAATAGAAAAAATATAAGTTAAGAAAAAATAATTGATGTGACGATGGTTATATAGATTACGGCAAAGGTTTTTTGCGGCCATCAAGCCGTAGAAGTTTCTAGTTTGTTGTTACGTCTTCAGATGTTGGTTTTAGTATGACTCAGTCCAAAAGCGTTGAGCAACACCAGATAATGCTTTATCTACAATGGTTGGAAGCAGTATTTCGAGCGTATAGAGTATTTTTTCTCTTGCTCTAACCTTGGTTGCTATTCCCGATACCAATGAAGTAGGTACCGGGTACCTATCATTTGATTGGATAAAAGATATCCTATTGGTTAATAAACAACATATTATTGCTTGTGAGCTTCAAACATAGACTTTAAGGGACTACCTACTTAGGGCATTTTTTTTTAAACAATCTTTTTAGCTTACCGTGCATTGTCCTAATCGGTACAGGATAACTGCCTTAAATTTCAGTTGCAAGATTTGATCCGAACATACATTGCAAGTTAATAAAAAGATTAGAGACTTGCCTTGTCAATGTACATCTTGTCAAGCTCCTTGGTCCTTGAGAGGATAGTAGCAGATCTGCGGTGCGCGAACGCCAGCTTCTGACAGGTGAAGATGACGGCGTGCGATGTGTAGTCAGTCATTACGACTGTGTAACTTGCTGACCCGGCTACGCCTGAAAAAATATTATTTGAATTAGTTGTTGTCCTATGGGAAGGTCTAAAGGTTTCAGGAAAAATACCAATGGTCATGTCAATTCCAGCTTCTAATAACTACACCTACTTAGAGGTTTTCGAAAACGATATGGTTACTTCAAATACTTACTCAGAGGGAATCTGACTTTCATTCTTGCAGGAACAGCTGGGTCTGGGACAGTCAGTATACCAGTATACCTGTGAAATAAAAAGTGGAGTTAAAATATGTATCGTTCAACAGAAATTATTTTCATCCACGGGAGTATGACAGATAGGACTTATATAGGACTAACGGCAATAGACAAGAGGGCACAAAAAAAATTGTTTTAATTACAATTTAGTTAGGTAAATTACATATCAAGACCTTCGGCAGCGAGCCAGGCAAAACAAAAATATCAAACAATAAAACAAAGGACTGTTGTCATAGGATGTTGAGTTACAGATATGTCTATAATAACATGTCAGCCAACAAAGATCTAACAGTACGACCAGGGACTTAGCGTCTTGTATGAGGGAGTGGGCTGTTAACTGCCATGAATTTTGATCGAAGACGGTAACATGCCTGCTGCACAGACGGTTGCCTATAAATGAAAACAAACAATTTAGGTAGTATGGTGTACCTGTAGTCATGCTTCAGAGGAGTAAGTCCCAAGATGAAGTGCTGCGACATCTGCTCCAGTTCATACTTCCCGGGCTCGTCGGTCTTCGTGAAGTTGTACGTCATGCAGTGTGAGGCCGTCGACGTCTTCTGTACCACGTACCATACACCCAGGAGCTGTTGATTAGAGGAATGTTTATTGATATTTTGGATACTAGACGAAATAAACAACGAATGGCCCTGGACCGGATCAGATGAGGGATGAGTCCAGCTGTGGTAAGATACAGACAGTATCTATCCAATGGTTACCAGGCACGACTGCTCGAAGTAGGTAACTATATCAAGGGAGGTGACCATAAGCTCTTAGAGTAAGGTTATTTTGAGTGTGTGTAAGGGACAGATGTATATGACTTGTATAACCTTACTCTAAGAGCTTTATAATTATTGTCACCCCCCTGTTGGAGCTAATCATATCGCCTTTGAAGTTGTTTTATATTTGAGGACATAAACTGAAATATTTATCTTTCGTGTTGAACTTATTAGCTATACGAGGATGATGAATCATGTCTTGGTTAAATTTCCATAGTACCAGTTCACTTGCCTGCTTTGAAACTCGCAGGAATTATAAATAAAGGCAGCGCAAGTAGCACATGGCAAGTAATAAAAGAAATGGAAGTAAAAATGTTTGCACTCGATACCTTCATGCAGAACAATAGAGTTTTGTGAGCAATTGTTCGACACATGGCATTCATTCATACTTTATGTAATCCGATCACTTTCCACGCTCATAAACTAAAAATATTGAATATTTTCATATTTTACCTAGCTTGCTAGCTGCAGAAGCGTTTCTGAGCGTGAGGTATTGAGTTCGATTCCCGACTGTGTTATTGAGTTTTACTCTCCAGAATTACTCAGTACCAGAGTCTAGATTAGTTGCTGGTTGATGAGAATAGGCTCGCCCCTTATTACTTAGGACTTCAACAAAACCAGCAAAATCTGGATTTACTATAGACTAGTTTCTTTGTCCGCGTCAAACCCATAAAATTAAAAAATAATTAAAGGTTTTTTTTTTACGCGGAACCCTAATTACTTTCCAAAATAAAAGTAGCCTATGTTAGGCACTCCTTAAAACATCAGCTTTCTACCAGTGAAAATCCCTTCAAAATCGGTCCAGCCATATCGGACATTACCCAGAACTAACTACAGAAAGACAACAATCTTTAAATTTGCGTATATGTTATTAGTACCGTACATAGGTACATATTTTCACATGCATTCAATAAAATTTTGTATTTTGATATTACTTACCTACAGACACTCCAATTTTATTTATTTTTATAGATAAACCTACCACTTCGGGGAATAATGTTATGTTATATCAACCTTGCGCTTACTCGAAAATACACAGCGTTTCGCTGGAAACAGAAACCTGATTTATCTACGTCATCTAACGAATTAAAACACAAATCACTAAAATGATGACTAACTTCTAAAATAAACTAAAATCTGTATAATTTGTAGTATCTGGGTGATGTGAAAGTGGGTAAGATAACTGAAAACAAGATTGACGAGACAGTCTCTTTGTGAGTCATCGAGTGTTATCGGAAGTCACAGTAGCCGGGTCATATTCTTGTTTGTACAATAATACACAGCATTGTGTGAGGAGCTGAGGACATTCGATATCAGTCCGTGTGAAGCTGATAAATCGAAATAACTCAATAACTTTATTTATCTACTTAGGGAGAAATATAACAACGTAGTATACGATAGTAGGCAACTTTTAGATTTATAAATATATTGAAGTCATTACGAAGATATTGACATTGTGAAGTCATTACTATTACACGTAGAATTTAGTTATATTTTGTGACGCTCGTGATCGAAGCCATAACAATTACAGTTGGCAATAATCTTGTTTGTTTGGCAGACGGACTACTCTCTATTTGTTATCATTTAATAGCTGTACAGTATTATATTATCTGTGGCTGTACTATCTTCCATATTTAACAACCTACAGAAACTGTTTTTGTCTACCTATAGCAACTATACGTACATTACATTCTCTTGCAGCCTAATTGCTTAAGTGAATTCGGCAAGGCAAAGGGTTTAACCCCATAAAAGAGTGTAACAATTGACCAATCACATAGACGGAAATCCACATCTCGTCTTTCATCTCACATGTTGATTGTATTTGATGTGTGTAACAGCGTAAGGATTTAGAGGCTAAACCGTGATTGGGGCCTGCCTGCCCAATTCATTGATATAATATTTTGTTGCCACTCTTCACTATAGGCATGAATACTGTATACAGGCTGCTCTCATCAGATCAATACAAGTAAGCAACTGTGTCATGGCATCCATACCAAGAACAAAACATGAAATAATGATACATGAATAAGACATGAAAATATAATGATACTTTTATGCTTTGTTGTGTCTTCCTTTTAGTACCTACGTAGATGGAACTATGGAACACACCAACTGATTCTATCATTGCGTTTCAAGGCGTTGCCGATGTGTTCCTTATTACTCCATCAATTATACTTTTTACCATGCTTCCAAATGATTATTATCAACCAAACATAGGTACTTTAATTTAATTGCCGCGTATTCTATACCTTGTTTGTGAAACAAAAGCGTACTTACGAAAAAAAAAGATAAACGGCGAAGATCAACAAGATACTTGAAGGCTCTATTGGTACAGTGGCTAAGTGGATTAAATCGAGTGCTTGGCGTGGGTTCGATTATAATCGAGTTTTTACTTTATGGCTTCATGTTTCAAGCCTTAGGTACTTGTGCAATCTGCTTGGTAGATTAAGTTTCTGTACCCACAATGACATTCGAACTATAGTGTTGTAATCATTTGTTGACAACTAAGTAATTTATTATTTTATGGTGATAATGGTTACGGCCCATTCCCACTCACAGAGAAGAGGCCTGTGTCCCAGCAGTGGGCACATTAATAGGCTGATGATGATGCTGGTGATAATAGGTAGGTGTCGTCAGGCACATGTAAACTAAAAGTCCTTGGAACACGTATTTTATTTTTTGCAAGCCGATTATGTCGTATTTGTTAACGAGTACAATTTTCATTCAACTGAAGCACACAAATACACAATGTCTACATTTTAGCTATGTGATGCTATGCAGGTACCTATTTACAAAGTTTTTCATTTTATATTTTATTCAAATAATCAACGACGAATAATTACGTATTGTAATAATTAAAGACCATTATGAATATTGTAGGGCTATGTTCTTTTTATATCCTTAAATCATTCTTGTATTCCTTCAAAAAGAAGCTAGAAAGACATACATATTTCGTTACTTATATTTTTAATCGTACCTATATTTTTGCAAATTCTATAGACAGTCCAATAAAACAATGTTGTGACATTGTCACAGGCCCAAACCATTACCCGTATCATCAATTAACACAAGTTCATGTTAACCAAACTAATTAACATGATAAAACAAACAGAAATACTGTACATCTCACGTCCTATGATCTGTTATCTATTCAACTTTATGACAAATAAATACCTAATAGGTAGTAGGTACGATAAACAACCGATAATATATCGGAGCACGCACCAGTGGCAAAGGGGAAGTTCAATTATTTCTACACTCCTAATTCCGAGTTTCTCACCTCTAAATTATCGTAGAATTAATGTGACAAATTGTCACAATCAATTAATGTGTCAATTGTCATTGTTTATAACGCGTGCTTGACAATTTTACATTAATTCAGCGATAATTTAAAGGTGAAAAACTCGGCCTAAGAAAACCAATAACATTTGCATAACAAAAGTATTCAAATTATTGTAAACTTCCCATGCGTAAATTTATCAAATGTTTTGTTTATATATAACAACTTTCAATTTGCTATTTACGAATTATTATTTGACAATCATGTTTCCTCAGTTATATATTATTGAAACATCTCATAACAATCTGAAAAACTTTGTTGCATTTATTTATTTATTTAAACTTCATGCACAAACGTACAAATAGGCATTCTCTCTACCAGTCAATCAAGTTAACCCATGTATTGATGAGTTAGGTATGAATATGTAGCACTATGTTTACATCCAAATTGTTTAGCTAGTTTTGATGCTGACTTTACCTATCTATCTAAACATAGAAATGTATTCTCAGAACCGAAAGACCGTTAAACTAATAAAATTGTTTTGATGCTGACTGTACCTATTATCTATTGTGGTGTTCATTCCACATGTCTTAGTTTACTTACGTTTTATAATATATTTTACAAATTTCATCACCGTTACTTTTGAAATTGTATCATCTCATGTTTTCCTTTTTTATGTATTCTTTACATTGGTATAAACCTGAAAATCATAAGATTTGTTGATTCATCCTAAGATACTACTTTTCTTAGTTTTAATTTATAGTTACCTTTAATTTTATTAACGTGGCTTACGTATAGTTCAACTGAGCTATACGTAACGCTATACTATCTAAACATAGAAATGTATTCTCAGAACCGAAAGACCGTTAAACTAATAAAATTGTTTTGATGCTGACTGTACCTATTATCTATCTAAACATAGAAATGTATTCTCAGCACCGAAAGACCGTTAAACTAATAAAATTATTTTTATGAACAAAAATTTAATTGATTACTAGCTTCTCCCAGTGGCTTTGTCCGCGTGGAAAAGGTTTCTTGTCTCAAGGGAACGATCTACTACCGGCATAAAAAATATTCTTTTTCCTATTCCTAATCCAGGACATCGTCTACCTGAGTTACAAATGTAATTCTAATCTTTTGAACCGTGGAGGCGTGATTGACGAACAAATATCCACATTCATATGGAATTTCAGAAGGGATTGTGTACTTAAAGATGTTTTTTGTCCCGTACACTCCAGTCAAGCCAGTCGCTCACACGCGCATTAAATTTTCAATCTCACGAACTTGACCCTGGTCCCTTTGATCCCGGTTCAATAACAACAAAAAGACAACTTGTACATACCTTGTTCATTTCAAAGCCAGGCATAGGCTCAACGATGGGACACCCACCAAGGTGGTAAGTGTGGCTGAGAGCACCCCCACATATCGCCAACAACACCCCTAATGCCGATAAACTGTACATTTTAAAAATCTAATTGAGTAAGCAGGTACGTGATCACCGCTTGGCGTCTCGCCGTGAACTGGCCAGAACATCGCAGAGTAGTCGTTATAAACCAACGGACTCCTATTACCTTTCAACGCTGGCATAGTACAGATACAGACGCAAGATGCCGAGAAGTGTTGTTGATCCAACGTTTTCATTCATAAAACTTGTACAAATTTGTAACAGCTGAGAAGTAGTAAGAGGAAACAATACGAAGAGGCGTTCGGAAGGCTCAAAAAATTTGGAGTTGGGAAAGTTATTATAGACCCAAATCGCAACCAACGCAAAACAACCGCAAGAGTCATCGTTTATAATAATTTGAACTAGATTTCGACTAAGATGATGTTCTTAGCTCTACCAAATACAAAGAAGATTCTAAACAAAATATTTTATTGTGATTCAAAGTGTCGTTGTATCGTGTGTGTACCCAGTATAGCTTATACCCAGTAGTCAGATAGGCGCTCCATGCAAGATAATTATGATAATATTCATATTCAGTTGAATCAGGCTAGACTGAATTTGGACTGCAATGCCGATTATGACAGCGATCCAAAAATCATTACAAAAAGGCTCAAAATCAAAATAAAAAGTCATTTATATATATTATGTTCAAAGCCAACGCTATTGGAACGTCAAACTTCTAATTACAGATAGTCTCTCAAAACCGCCCGCCCGCCACTTCTTAGGGTTTCAGTGGAGAAGAAGAAGTGGAGCAACAAATTACCCAGAAAAAAGGTGTAAAAGGTTGGCAATTTGTTTGTACCCAACTTGAGTGAGGCCAGCCTTCTCCATCGTAGCAGTCCAAGTGACTGCCGCATATGTAAGTGGATCATCTGCTTCCTCCTGCTCTTATCCCAATTCGGTATACACGGATTTGATGATGTTACGGTCATGGTCAGTTGAATTTAAATAGTTTCCTGTGTCGATAGCAATCACTGGCAAAGTGTTATAAATGGAGTCACGTCACTCCATCGCACCGTCATCAGTGTTTGTATTTTGTTATAATTTGGTAGGCTTTTATCTCAATTAGACTTTAGGTCAACAACTGCGTACACTATCAATCAACTCGTCGCTCACTGTTATAATACAGGTGCTTTTGCTTTACAGACGAACCTATAGGTCTTGAAAAGTATTAGAATCTTCATTAAATGCCAAGATTTTAGGTCGTTAGAACGACCGTATCCTTGGGAGTCACCAGCTTTGCTGACTGACCAGTTTTTATCTTATCACGAGCTTGTTCTGACGCTAGAGTTGGTTGATTTTGCCAATATCTAAGCCAAAAAAACACTGCTTAACTGATTCTTAAGGTAGGTATCCCCCTTAAGGCGTAAAGGTAAGAATTTTCACATAGTATAGTCCTATAAGGAAAATGGGGAAGGAGGACTTTGGCTGGGAGTGAGATAGAACATCCTAGCAAAATAAAAACAAAGTATGTATTGGTATGTATAGGGCAATTCATCCAAAATTTCATCATTCTAGACCAGACTTTTAAGGCCGCAAATTGTCTGTTAGCAAATTAATGAACTTTAAAATTTGTTTGAAATGATAAATAGGCACCTACTGTACCTACTTAGTTCGTTTTCTCAGCATCATTTTATCGTTGTTATTAATATTTTGGCTTCCTATCCTGAAATAATCGGTGTGTTTTATTTTCCTTGTTTACTTTGGCTGTAGTTAAAAAAACAGAAAAAGAAAAAGAAAAAGACAAATATCTAGAGATAACGTACTCCTTATTTTAATTGGCACCAAATCTCTAGAATTCTAACAAAGTAGGACTCCAGGGTTTTCGTGATTATAATAATTAAGTTCAAGTAAATAATGACTATTATTAGCAGGAAGTGTGTCACTTTGTTAGTGAATAATTATTGTATAACAAAGGTAGTTAGTGTGTGTGTCATAAGTTCTTCCATGTCTAAGATAACGTAATATGGGTTCGATAACAACTCCACGAAATGTTTAATTTGAAAGGACATTTAACAAATGACACAGAAACTGGTGAACTCTGGCATCAAAAAGTTAAGGATAAACAAATGATTGATTATTACCTACTTTTGCGCAGTCACTGACTATCTATATCATAAAACAAACTGTTTCACATATTGACGTAGATTCACAAAAAGCTCAACCACCAAGAGATGATTACAAGTTCTGCTAATTTCTCTTTGTAGTAATTTATAGATTTACAAACCTGATCATCTTCTGTGTCGTATCGGTGAATCCAATAAAAAAAATAAGTTTTGCTCAGAATTCAGCCTCGGCAACGGCATTAGCATTTACCTTGTAAAGGCTTTTCACGGTGCAGGTGTTTTTGCTTTTAGATCACAACAAGAGGTGACGAATTGTTTAGGACATAGCTCCGCAATCGCACTGTGGATCATTGGAGTACCCCTATCTGACCAAGTTGTCTCTAAACCTATCTTCAGCATAGAAGAAATGCAAGACGTATTTATTATCAAACAAGCAGCAAGAATGATGAACAATCTTACAATCAAAGACTACTATTATTTACTGGGCTTACAATTGTACGACTCCTAAATCTGCACAGAAACATAGCCGTACAAAATCAGTTTTTACAGCTTTTCATTCGTCAGACAATGGGATTATGTCCTATATCGTTTAATTGTTAAACATCGTTCGGCTATTAAATTGATTTCAAAGAAAATTATTGTTTTAAAGAGATGTTGCATAATCGCTTTATACAGACCAAGGCTGAGTTTAGACTGGGTAAATCGTATTGATGGAAAAGGTTAGGATAATTTAAATAGTCGATATGTTTTTGTTACTGTTAAACATTTTTTTTCCAATAATTTCGCAGCAACTTGCAAAGATGGATGGAATGTTGGAGGAGTGATATGAAAGATAAGGAAGTCAGTGATAGCGTGACGGGGTCAGATCGGTATGTAAGAGGAAAACGTATTGCGCCGACCACTAGTAACATGGGACAGGGGAAGGATGATAATGATGATGAATTTAGCAACAAAATTGTACTGATATGTTTCTTTTGTCGTTATTTTTTTTTCAATTATAATATAGTGGCAACGGCTAAGTGGGAAGAATTTCTGAATGTCCAAACTGGGGTTATCAGTTCTAATCTAATGCTGCCTTCTAAGAACAAGTTATTGAACGCAAATGATTTATGGGCGACTTATTTATAATTATTTTTTGTATTGAAATTAATGTGCAATTTTAAAGTGACCATTTTCTTAATCTTTATTAATTACATATCTTAACTCTATACATACTATAATATTATTTATTATAATTTATAATAATATTATAAAGAGGAAAAATTTTTGTGTTTGTTTGTACCGAATAGGGTCCGAAACTACTGGACCGATTTATAAAATTCTTTCACCAATAGAAAGCTACATTATTCCTGAGTCCTGTGGGATGGTTCACAGGTCTCTTTTGTCAAATATGATTACTACATTAGAAAGAAAGAAACGATGTTTCACATTCTGTATCGTATTTCACTCATATTTTTAACCGACTTACCAAAAAAGGAGGAGGTTCTATGTTCGACATTATGTATGTTTTTTTTTTTTTTTTTTATGTATGTTCACCGATATCTCCGTCAATTGTGAACCGATTTTGAAAATTCTTTTTTTGTTTGAAAGATAATATTCCGAAATTGGTCCCATTTGAATTTGGTGAAGATCTGATAAAGAACTTCGTAGATATACAACAGAACTCTTCAATAAATAACGGCAAATCTCTCGGGATTGCTGCAATCGCATGTCTGTTTATTGTTAATACCATTTCATAACATAACATCACGCCAGTACGCTCGAAAGTGGTATGCAGATCTCTCATTTCACCGGTTATATTCAAGTTTCATGTTACTCGGGTAATCTATTCTGTCGTTATAGGTACTTACTTAACTACTTCCCTATAAGGTAGGTACAACTAAAAAGTGAAAAATAAAAAAACTTTTTTACAAAAATATACTACCGACTTCCAAATAACAAAACTAGAAAGTGAAAAATAACGTTATTTTTGGAAGTCGGTGTCTTTGGGTAGGTACCAAATTTTTAAGTTATGGAGGAAGTTTTTGTAAAAAAGTTTTTTTATTATAAGCTAATGTATGTATAGAACATCGCGGTGCCTCTATGTATTAAGCTTTTTTTATGTTTATTTTTTTCCGACTGGGTAATCCTCATCGGATGTGAGCGGAGGGGTCTGTCAGACTCCTACTGACTAAAAACCACCCCGGTGTTCCATCTCACACCTACGCCGGGGGTCGCGGGAACAACGATACTTCCGCAACCCCCGGCTAGTGCCGGCCCGTCTCCGGGCCTCGATCTCGGGTTGGGGGGGAAGTGAGGTGTTTGACTCCCCCCGCGACGTCCAAGAGGGGCGCGCGTGGAACACTACGCGCCACCACCTCGGGTCCAGATGTGTGGGGGGCGACGGATGTCCCCGAGTCCGTCGCCCTTGGACCCATTTAGGGGGCCGGAAGATGGCGCTGTCCGCCCTCCGCCGACGCCAGGCGCGTCTGCTGCGGATCGGGTGAGTGGATGAAATCTCCCTCTCCCTCTCCGCAGCCTTCTTCTGCGAGACGATTGTTTCGCAGAAGGATGCCACCGCGTCCCAGAACGCCTCGCTGCCGACCATAAACTCGACTATGGCCGGCAGCGACAGGTCACTACCAACTTCTGAGATGAGGGCACGGCGTGGCCTCCCAAGCGGCACATTCTGCCAGCTTATGCCACGCCGTGTCCTCCCGGCAGTCGACGCAGTGGTGACACCGGGCGTCCTGGCTCCCTGTTTATGCGACACAGGTACTTCCCGAAGCAACCATGCCCCGAGAGCACCTGCGTCATCCGAAACGACAGGGAGCCGTGCCTCCTACCGAGCCAGCGCTCGAGCACTGGCCGGACCGCCTCGATGGTAATGAGGCCGGTGGTAGGGCGTGAAAGCCTGTCCCGCCATTCCGCCACCAGGACCTCACGAAGCTGAGACTGACGCAACTCTATATGTCGCTGTATCAGCCCTTCGCCTCGCGCCCGCGCTTCCTCGCGCCACCGATATAGTAGGCGGGGATCCGGCCAGTGCACAAGCCACCTCGTAGGAGATCGTGCGATACCCCCTGATGACTCTGACGGCCATCGCTCACTGCGGCCTTCGCAGAACAGCGATGCTGCCGGCCGTCAGGTCAGCCGCCCAGAACGGGGCCCCATACAGGGCCATCGATCGCACGATCCCCACGTAGAGCCGCCAACAGGCAGCGCTCGGGCTTCCCAGATTGGGAAGCAGCGTTGACAGCGCCCCAGCCGCGCCCAACAACTTGGGCGCCAGCCGCCGGAAGTGGGGGCCGAAATCCCACCGGCTGTCGAGCACCAATCTCAGGTACTTCATGGTTGACTCGACAGCAATTCGAGCCCCCCCGACGACGATGTGGGCATCGGGCGGTGGCGCCCGCCGGGGGCCATGAAAGACCATGGCCTCCGACTTGTTGAGGGCGACCTCCAGGTCAAGGCGCCGTATGCGACTCACCACCTGTGAGACCGCAGCCGTCGCCAGCAACGCTGCCTCCCTGTACGAACTCCCCCGGGCGGTGACCAGCGTATCGTCCACGTAACACGTCAAGTCTACGCCTGGTTGGAGTTCGTCCCTCAGCACCCAGTCGTACCCGATGTTCCACAGGGGTGGGCCCAAGACCGAGCCCTGCGGAACACCGCACGACATGCGGTGCTGGATTTCGACGCCATCACGTCCCACGTAGGTGACACACCTCTCCGCCAAATAAGCTCCGACGATGCGGCGGACGTAGGGAGGCACTCGATGATACCGCAGTGCCTCCCGAACACAACTCCTGGGCAGGGTGTTCAAGGCGTTGGAAATGTCCAAGGTCACCGCCAATATCACCCCACCCCGGGAAACCGCTTCCTCCGCCAGGACTCTTACCTGCGATCTCTCTGTACAAGTGGCTGACGAGGCGGGCAGCGATTATCCACTCGAACAGCTTATCCACCTCGTCTAGCAGCACTATGGGCCGGTACGCGGATGGTGAGTCCGCAGGGCGCCCCGCCTTCCTGAGCAGGACCAGACAACCAGATTTCCACAGACTGGGAAACTGGCCCCGCTCAAGGCACGCTGTGAAGAGTCATCTCAGCCAGGGCTCTAGCTCCTTCAGAGCGAGGGCTAGCACGTGGCCGTGGATTCCGTCGGGCCCCGGAGCCACGTTCTTGGCCCGGAGCCGCATCACGGCCGCTCCCATTTCTGCCTGTGTCACCTCTGGGACGTTGATGGCGTCCTCCTCTGTAGACTCTGCGGCCGTGGGCAAAGCCATCGGCGGTGGGATATGCTCCACTCTCGCCGGGAAGAGGGCTGCGACTACCTCCTCCAGCAGCTCGGGTTGGAGACTCTCCGTAAGTGGAGGCGCGGCGGCTCGAAGTTTTCCTCGAACCGCTCGATAAGGGTGCCCCCAAGGATTCCCGTCTGGAGTCTCCAACATCTCCTCCCTGGCTCGCTTCTTCGCCTCGCCGATGGCCAGCCGCAGAGTCTCCGTCGCCGCGCGGTACACCTCATACAGCGCGGCTTCTTCGTCAGGGACCCGACGACGTCTCCTCCGGTATCGGATGTACTGGCGTTTGGCCGCTACGCACGCGACACGCAACTGTGCGATCTCGGCGGACCACCAGTACACATGGCACCTGGCGACCCGGGGCATGGACGCGTCGCTGATTTGCGTCATCGCCCCGCGGAACCACAGCGCCTCCTGTTCGACGTCGACGGGTCCGGTTGTTGCCGACTCCGACTGCCGGTGGTTACTGCCCACTCCTCCAGCGCCTCACCTCTAGCATCGGTTACCGGAGATCCCCACGCCGAAGACTTGGCGTTGAGATGCCCTAGCAACAGCACAGGGCGAGGGTGGAGTCGGCCTACGACGGCGCCCAACTCAACAAGGAAACTCTCGAAGTCGGCGAGACTCTTGTTGGGCGAAAAATACGCACCAACTATGTCAATGCCGTCCGCGAGGGCGGCCACCCAGCCACGATCTCGGGACGGGCTTACAAGAGCCCCGCCAATAATGGCCACCAAACCATCGAGGTCTCCAACCCAGTTATCCCTAGGTGGGACGAAATACGGCTCGGCGACCACAGCCACGTGAATCGACCACTCTGCCATGCTCTGGAGCAAGAGATCCTAAGCTCAGAGTGGTTGATATTGCCCTGGAGGAAATGGTAGAGCGCCATTATGCGCAATCCATTCCCTGTACTCCATTCCTAGGCCGGGAGTCGGCCGAAGAGCAGCCAGACTGACGAGGGGGTATAGAGCCCCCGGCAACCTGGCCAAGGTTGCTCCTTCTCCTCTTCTGCTGCGCGGGTGCGCCACAGGCCTTTCCGCCCGCTCTGTGCCCAGCGGGCCTCCCTGCAGCTGTACAGAGGCTGCAGTTTGGCGCCACAGAGCACTGGGCCGCCTTGTGGCCGGGCTGACCGCAGCGATAGCACTGCTCGCTGCGGTCTGTTTCGGCGGTGCATCGTGCCCTGACATGCCCAATGTCCAGGCAACGATAGCACCGCAATGCCTTGGGTTGCAGCAGCTTGACCCATCGCTGCAACCCACCCCACCAGCAGTCTTCCACTGTTAGCGACTTTTTGCGCCGCCGCCACCGGGCACCGCACCCAAATCATGCCGAGCCCGGTAGCGTCGGCGCAGATCTCGCCCGTCCGCACGTCCTCCGGCTCGGGTGATGGCCGCCACGACCTCAGCTGGGGTCGTCGAGTCGTCCAGACCGTCGACGCGCAGCTCAGACGTCTTCATAGGCCTGGACACCCGGACGTCCTCAGGGTTGAAGACCTCCCGCAGCTTGGCGGCCAAAATGTCCGCCTTTTCGGCGCCTTTTCGGCGCCTAATCGCCGGCCTCATTTTGAAGCCGGACGGTGTTCCAAGGTCGGGGAACGCAACTTTGGCCCTCTGTCAGGACCGTCTTGTAAGAGATGCCCCTTTCGACGGCTCCGGGCTGCACCGTGATCACTACAGCCGCGGAGCGTAGGGCTCTGACCTTAGGCGGTCCCGCGGCCTTATTCGGTGCGGGTGCTCCTACGGTTATCGGCGGCGCCGTCCTCTTCTTTCAGCGGCGGCCCTTCTTGACCACCGTCGTCCAGGCCTCCATTAGGGGGCCAGGTGGTGTCGGCGGGGTCACAGCCGCCGACTGGGAGGTGGGCGCGGACCTATCCTCCGCGGACTTGCCAACCTCCTGCCCGGCTCTTCTTGGGTCAACTGCTGCAGCCACCGGGCCCGGCTTTACGGGTGCCTCCTTTCTCCGCTTATCCCCAGCGAGCGGTGGGCGGAGGGTTTCAGCCGGCAGTTTTGCCTCTATGGCCTCCAACCGGGCACCCACCATTTGACCGCACTGCATCATGCAAATGCGTACGATCTTTTCGACCTCTGCATCCGCAAGTGCAGATGCCGACGATGGGGCCGGAGATTGAACCGACGACGGGCCCAGCGATGGGGCCGTGACGGACGAACCGGCAGTTGCCTTCTGGGCAGCAAACTGCCGCTTGAGGTCCTCTAACTCGGATCGGAGACGGCTGTTCTCCTCCCACAACTTCGCCGTCCCCTCCGTGGTTGTGCGGCTACTGAGGACCTCAACCGCCTCCTGGATGCTTTCCACCGCGTCCTTCAAGGCACGCGTGAACGTGCCTTTCAGGTTGCCCGATTCATTCAAACTGTCCACCCAACGTGGGTGCCGCGTGGACGCTAGCTCAATGGTAAACCCGCGGGCAGGAGTGTAGCCTTAGGGGCACTATGGCGCGAGGACTTGGAAAAATTATTAGTAATTTTTTTCTTTTTTCTCGGAAATAATATTTATTCTGTTTTTAGTACCTATTTGTTGTTTAACGGCAATAGAAATACATTATCTGTGAAAATTTCAACTGTCTAGCTATCACGGTTCATGAGATACAGCCTGGTGACAGACGGACAGACAGACAGACCGCGGTGTCTTAATAATAGGGTCCCGTTTTTACCCTTTGGGTACGGATCCCTAAAAACTATTTTGGCTCTGAGAAGCATAGCCCTACGATATAGCTCCCTTTATATCCGAATATCTCGAAAACGGTGTGTCCTAGGCAAAAAATAACCAAAATTTAGCACCCCCTGTGTTACCTCCATGCTAGCAGCATCCCAACATGAATACTATCCATTTAGGAAATATAGACCGTTTTATACAAAATACAATAAAATTCGGCGGCCCATAATTCGTAAACGGTGCGTCATAGGACCATGTGTCTCAGAAATTAAATGGCTTCTATGGATAAGTTGGCGAAAAAAAATGGGCGAATTGTGTTAAAAAAATTCTTAGAAAAGTCCACTGGCCCTATGCTACGCAAGGTGAAAGATCGACACAAAGTAAAATTTTTCAATTGTTTTTTTTTTCAAATTTTCGCGTGTTTTCGTAAGAAACAACAGAAATTGTTGCTCTAATAGTCTATGTAAATCATCGCATGGTTATCGACTAGAGCAACAATTTCTTGCCTGAAAAGATTTTGATCCGAGCTAGCATTTTGGAAAAATAAAGCGTTTTATGCAAAATAAAATTCGGAGGTCCATAATTCGGAAACGGTGCGTCTTAGGGCTAACCTAAATGATTGTTATGGTCAAGGTCGACCCGGTACTGCAATTAATTTGGGAAATCACCGAAAAAAAATAATTTCATGAAAATTTACCAAGACCAAAATTTTTTTTTTACTCAATAATTTATTTTTTCCTTTTTTTTGCTGCTCATAGTGCCCCTAAGCGTATACTCCAACTCCTAAAACTCCGCCCCTAAGATGACCCACTGAACAACCCGCGAACACAGTACAATTCTGCTAAAATAAAAAAATGTCCATAACATTTAAATAAAAAATTACACCATTTAAACTTTTCGTACTCCGAATGAAATTAATTGTTCAATTTCGATCGATTGCCATAATTCACACGTGTGAACCTGGCTTAACACCCAAATAGCAAACCTACTAGCCACGTAGGCCGTATAACAATAATTTTAAAAGTAAATGACAGCAACGTCGAGAGCCCACTGGCAACATAGAAATAAAACTATGTCATGTCTATGACGATGAAGAAAAAAAATTGTGAAATCAATCGCCAATCGGCCATTTGCATTGTATTTTACCGCGAACGTATATTAATTCGAAAAAAAAATATGAATGTAGAATTTTATAATTATTGATGTTCATACAAAGGAAATTACAAAAATGTAAACAAAAGGTTTAACAAGTTACTGATGACGATGATTTTTGATTATGTATCTCTTAGTTCAGACGCCCGTGGAAGTTTTGAAGTTACTTTTGAAAAAGTTAAAATGTTTTAATATTTTCGCTCTATGAGTTTGATATTAAGAAAATAGAAGTAAGACAGTGCATTATAACATTTATGACCGCTTGTAAGTATTTTAAGTGGTTCACCGTACGTACCTTTGACTTCAAGTTCAAAAAATGTAAGTACTTTAAACATGCATAATTTTGCTTATTGTAGTTTTCAATAATTTCATAATAATTATTACAAAGAAAATTTCTATAAAGTAGATAAACACCTTTTCGTTTCAAAGATAAGTGCTTATTAGAACATAAATAATGTGTTTCTTTGAATTAGGTACATAGAAACCATTTTACAGCGATGTTCTTTTGTTTTTTCAATTGCGTTGTGTTTGTGAACGTGCGTTGTGGTTTATAACAGAAAACAAAACACAATCTTTTTCAAAAAGTTAACAATAAATCAAAATTGGTTCATCCGTTTCGGAGCTATGATGCCACAAACATATACACAAAGACACAAGTACACACGTCAAACTTATAGCACTTTTGCCGGCGGGGGTTAAAAATATGGAGAAATACTATACTCCATTTGAAATAACATTAGAAATTTTTCAACCCCTTTTTACAGTCCGGTAAACTGATTTTAAGTTCCATCCCGTAAATATAAGGATGGCATAAAAAGCATAAACCTGTTATCAGGGTCGGACTGGCCATACGGGATTACCGGGACTTTTCCCGGTAATCCCGGTAATCCGTTTCTCCTTGGGTTGCTCCAGTTCGCTAGCCCGAGCCACAGTCGGACCGGCCCGCAGAGCGACTGTTTTTACCCGACTGCCGAAGGAGGGTAATGTGTTTATCAGTCTATGTATGTATGTATGTATGTATGTAAGTATGTATGTATGTATGTATGTATGTATGTATGTATGTAAGTATGTATGTATGCATGTATGTTTGTTCCTATGTGGCGTTCTAGAGACCAAACGCTTGGGCCGATTTTGGTGGTTCTTACGTCAATCGATTCGTCTTAACCCCGCGAGTGTCACTAGCTACATGAAAATTGGAAAATAGGAAAATGGCGGTTCTTGGGCGCCATATTGTGGGGTCCCAATTTTTTTTTTCTTCCAAACCTATCGTGTGGGGTATCAAAATAAAGGATTTTAAGAGGTGATTTCAAAAATATATAACACTTCTATGTTTAAATGAACATAATTCGAAAAAAAAAATAACTAAAAAGTTATAAATAAAAAAAGTTAATTAAAAAAATCAAAAAACCCGACTGCTTGAAAAGCGAACTAAAAAGACGTAAACAAGGAGAAAATCATGCTGTGCTGTCGGAGGATACAACTTCGCGAGCTGGCTGACCAAAACCAGACGTATCCTCCGACTGCACAGCATGATTTTCTCCTTGTTTACGTCTTTTTAGTTCGCTTTTCAAGCAGTCGGGTTTTTTGATTTTTTTATTTAAACTGTAGCTAACTAGAAAAAATGCGTGGTCAGGCTACGGCCTTGGCCGGTCCGGCTGGTGGACCGGCACTGCTTGACCGGCTTGCGGAGCGCCCCGGGGCCGGACTACAGCCCCAATATTTTTTTGAGTCCCTGACGGGGCACGGTCCGTCCACGTCCCGGGCACGGCCCTGATATGTGTGGATAGACCTTTATACAGCTGCCATTTGTCATGTTATTAGTGTGACAGTGTAATGTGCTAGACATTACACTGTCACACTAATAATATTATGAAGGCGAAAGTTTGTGAGTGAGTTTGTTACTTCTTCACGCCAGAACGGCTGAACGGATTTGGATGAAATTTGACAAAGATATAGATTATAGTCAGGAATAGCACATAGGATACGTTTTATCCCAGGAATATGTTACCTCGGGATAATTTTCGACATTTACGCGGGCAAAGCCGCTGGCGGAAGCTAGTCTAGTAAAAAACTGGCCAAGTGCGAGTTGGACTCGTGCACGAAGGGTTCCGTACCGTTATCGCAAATAACAGCATAAAATGCCCGTTTTTACCCTTTGGGTACGGAACCCTAATAAAAATCAATTGTTGCACGTATGAAAGATCATCACTGAGAATCACTTGATCTATTATGCTGATTTTTAGGGTTCCGTACCCAAAGGGTAAAAACGGGACCCTATTACTGAGACTCCGCTGTCTGTCCGTCTGTCCGTCTGTCCGTCTGCCCGTCTGTCCGTCTGTCCGTCTGTCCGTCTGTCCGTCTGTCCGTCTGTCCGTCTGGCCGTCTGGCCGTCTGTCCGTCTGTCCGTCTGTCCGTCTGTCCGTCTGTCCGTCTGTCCGTCTGTCCGTCTGTCCGTCTGTCCGTCTGACCGTCTGTCCGTCTGTCCGTCTGTCCGTCTGTCCGTCTGTCCGTCTGTCCGTCTGTCCGTCTGTCCGTCTGTCCGTCTGTCCGTCTGTCCGTCTGTCCGTCTGTCCGTCTGTCCGTCTGTCCGTCTGTCCGTCTGTCCGTCTGTCCGTCTGTCCGTCTGTCCGTCTGTCCGTCTGTCCGTCTGTCCGTCTGTCTGTCTGTCTGTCTGTCACCAGGCTGTATCTCATGAACCGTGATAGCTAGGCAGTTGAAATTTTCACAGATGATGTATTTCTGTTGCCGATATAACAACAAATACTAAAAATATAATAAAATAAATATTTAAGTGGAGCTCCCATACAACAAACGTGGTTTTTTGCGATAATGGTACGGAACCCTTCGTGCGCGAGTCCGACTCGCACCTGGCCGGTTTTTTTTAGTTCCGTTCATAACTCTCACGTTTTTTTTGTATCTCTTGTAATGAAATAGCTGCCACCCATGCAAAGCCAGGGTGGATCGCTAGTCTTAGATGGTTTTAAGTTTTGAACCTTTATGACAAAGTTCTAATTCCATCGCATACAATTAGTTTGAAGCTTTTTATTAATTATTATCAATCTTGGGTAAGTATTTATTATAATTTTGGTAGGTAGTTGCATTATATGAGACAAAGTCAAAACGTTTATTGCGAACTAAGTGTATAATGTTGTAACAAATTAAGACTTAGCAGCCTTTTACAAGCATTGCAATTATTATTATTATTGCATTGTTATTATTATTGAGTATGCATGTTTATTGTGAGTTGTGTAATTGGAGCGATGAAGACGTGACATAATCTACACTTCATTGTATATTAGGTGAGGTGTAGATGAATACATTACCCTCCTTTATAGTTTCCCCGCAGTTGAGTAAATATGTGGAAAATGGAAACTACGAATTCAAAATCACTACTTAACCTAACATCACACTTATATTCCATGTAAGTTTAGGCAGAGGTGTAAATAGTACACCAGGTTGTTATAAATCCAGACTCCGGACTGCTACTGAGATTCAATTTTCGATTTTCAAGAAAGAAATTCAAGATTCAAATAGCATGTTGTCCTAAGAATCTAACCCAGGACCTCATGCTCAAAAGTAGTGCTTGATCTAAATGGTCTAGTGGTCACTAGACCGTTGCAATAAAAAATCATAACTAAAACAAAGTTAATATTTTTACCCGACTGCCGAAGGAGGGTAATGTGTTTATCAGTCTATGTATGTATGTAAGTATGTATGTATGTTTGTTCCTATGTGGCGTTCTAGAGACCAAACGCGTGGGCCGATTTTGATGGTTCTTACGGCAATCGATACGTCTTAACCCCACGAGTGCGTTTGGTTTTGGGCAGCCAGCTCGCGAATACGTATCCTCCGACTGCACAGCATGATTTTCTCCTTGTTTACTTCTTTTTAGTTCGCTTTTCAAGCAGTCGGGTTTATTGATTTTTTTAATTAACTTTTTTTACATTACAGTTAAATATTTTATTATTGAATAAATAAATTTTAAATTAATTATATTTATTAAAGTACCTATAATATTACAAAGACAGATTGCAAATTTTGTGAGTTTGTGTATGTTAATTGTGATTTTTTAATCTCTGTAACCAATGCCATGTTTTTAATTTATTCTTCCATTTAAAAGTTGATAGACTTAGTCATAGGCTACACAGGAAACAAAAAGAATTGTGTGTTTGCTTGTTTATGTGGTTGTAAAAGTTAATCTCTGGAAGTACTCATTCGCTTACAAAAATACTTTCACTGATGGAAAGGTGAATTATTGCTGAATGTCATCTTAATCTTAACTAATAATATAAAGAGGTGAAATTGTATGTTTGTTTGTGATGGGTTATCTTTGGCAGTTATAATCTGATTACATAAATTATTTTACTGTTAGAAAGCTACTCATCGCCGAGTTTAATAGGCTACCTACTTTTAGTCGCGAAAAATGTAATGTGTCCTGTGGAGTTGGTCACGAGAGTGAAACAAAGCGAATAAAAACTTTTCTGATTTTACTGTAGGTATGTGCAGGCATTTTATTAAAAACCAGCCAAGTAAGAATCGGGCTCGCGCACCAAGTGTAGCTTATACTTTTAAAATGTATAAAATATCCTCCGAAATATGCTCAAACCAATTTAATTTATATTTGTAAATGTTATAATATCAAAAAACTTAAATAATTATTCATAAAAACGCATAATAAAGTGGTGATTTTTGTTGTTAACCCCAAGGCACCTAGAAGCGTTCGGGGTGGTCAGCAAACCGGTAAGCTATTTGGTACGTTAATATGACGCGTTATCAAAATAGCTGTGTCAACATGTCATTATTGACTGTGTAGCTCCTTGTAAGTAAAGCAGAGCGTGATGATAATCGTTACCAGTCAGCATGTCGTTGTTGTGGCGTTTAATCTCTTCGTTTAATAAACGCGCGGGAAAATGCCGAAAGAAACACGGACCCCGGAAATAGTGCTTTATTGCTTATCTTTAATAAAAACTTTACCTTCACCTTTAAGGAATATTTTTGCGAAGTTTAAACAGATTTCTTTCAGCAATCTTTGCGTAAAGCTTGGTTTATACATCATTATCATCTACAGCCCGATTCGCCCACCGCTGGGCACAGGCCACTCTTTTCTTATGCCAATTTCCACGCTCCTGTGGCAATCTTAAGGGCCTTCCACCGCTTTAGTGCCGTAAAACGGTTATTTTTTCAAGCATACCTGCTCCTTACTGACGGCTAGGTTAAAAGGTTTGAAAAAATATATATTTATTATTGATTCATGTAAATTATTTTTGAAACAAAGTTTTTTCGTGTATCTAATAGATTTGCTTTAAAAAAATTAACACCACGATATTTTTTCGCTACTTTTGGATACTCCTCCAAAACGACTTGGATGTTTAAAAATATTTTTACACAGAATAATTGGCTGGAATTTCTTGATGGGTAACTGAAATTGCATAAGTAAATCAATATTTTGCAAACAAAACTGTTCAAAAGGAGGTTGAATATTGATATTTTGGCATCGAGCGGGCGCACAGCCAGTGCTGCGTTAACATTGGGGCGTATATATCGCCTTAACTATACATACAGACAGTTGAGCATACAAAAAATAAAAGAATATATTTTCGACGAATCGTTCGCACACCTCGCAGAACTACTCTTAGTTGAAAATATTCAATGTACAGTTTTGGCTGCTTTACGATATTAATGCATGAATAGATTGAACATTTAGAAGTATCAGGCTAACACAAGCTTGCATAGTACTAAAGATGTTGCTTTTTAGCATGTCATTAAGAGACAACCGTCACTGACCCACCTACTTGCTTCATATTTCCAAGAACGTAAGTAAATACATTTTACTGCCTTGAATTGATATAACTACTTGATCCTCAACAATTTTTTTTTATACTCAAGCAAAACGTTATGTACACTCAACGGCCATAACTACAGTAGCATCTTACTTTTCGTATTCACCTGCCCGGTTCTGAGCATTTCACGGTGCGTGATGTTTCAATAAAAACTAATACATCGCATCATACCTACAGTATTACTACGGTTTGCTGGCATATGGTCAACACTAGACACTCAAATCTAGTAATAGTACTAAAAGCCGATTCAAAACTAAAGTTTGAATTTGGAACCGGAATCTTAGGAGGGACCACTTAGTAGCGTGAACATGGGTGGTGCAAGTACAATTCGCGGTAACCCGATTATTTTTTTACCATTATTAGGATTTGAACATAATGCGTCATAATCAAATTGAATCAGGTAACAAACGATGACTATAGTTTAAGAAAAAGATGCAACATATTATTTGGTATGACATAAAAAGAAAGTTTTTGAAAGATCATTTATTAACATATTGTATACCCCACAATAAAAAGAAAAGTTAAATAAATTTTCATAATATTATGTATATCTTTTGTTATTAAAGATCTTATTTAATATAAAACTTTTATTATATTACTTCAGCTTAATTTCTCGTTTTCTCGAGAAAAGCGGGTTGAAACCAAACCTCAATCTTATGATCGAAAACTAACTTGAGTTTATCAAATAGTATTAAGACCAAGCACGTCGCCCGTATCAAAATAAATGTAATTTTTAAATCAACATTTTGTTTGATCTTCATTATGATACAGCTAAAAAGAAGTCGATGAAAGGAGGCTTCAGTATTTTTGCACATGTTCAAATCTGTGGTATGTAACATGTTTCCCATCTGGATGCAATGGGGATTGGTTTGCAAAACGTTTATTTGATATGAAACCATTCATTTCTTATTCATTAACCTAAAATCGTTGCCGAGACTGGTTAACAAGCGGTGGTCGTCCACTTCTTACAAGATTGTTCAGACTGTCTTGTTCTTCCAATCTCTTCACTCAACAACTCGCAATGTTTCTATAGAAATTAAAGAAAATCTTTTCACATATTTGATACTAGCCATCCATTGATTTACTTACTTTTTTATTTTTTAAACCCTTCATTCCTAGTGTGGGGTAACCCACACTAGAAATTTCCTGTATCGTAACAAACATTTAAACTCACATGCACAAGTCACCTCGATCCAGAAGAACTATCTGTAGGCCATACAAATATGTGTTCCGTGCGGGAAACAAACCCGTGACACGCAGCACAGCAGTTGATCGCTCAACCACTACGCCAACAGTGTCGTCTATTTAAAACGATAAATTAATTATACCCCGTAACAGATCATCACACCATCCGTAAAAAAAACCGGCCAGGTGCGAGTCGGACTCGCGCACGAAGGGTTCCGTACCATTATCGCAAAAAACCACGTTTGTTGTATGGGAGCTCCACTTAAATATTTATTTTATTATATTTTTAGTATTTGTTGTTATATCGGCAACAGAAATACATCATCTGTGAAAATTTCAACTGCCTAGCTATCACGGTTCATGAGATACAGCCTGGTGACAGACAGACAGACAGACAGACGGACAGACGGACAGACGGACAGACGGACAGACGGACAGACGGACAGACGGACAGACGGACAGACGGACAGACGGACAGACGGACAGACGGACAGACGGACAGACGGACAGACGGACAGACGGACAGACGGACAGACGGACAGACGGACAGACGGACAGACGGACAGACGGACAGACGGACAGACGGACAGACGGACAGACGGACAGACGGACAGACGGTCAGACGGACAGACGGACAGACGGACAGACGGACAGACGGACAGACGGACAGACGGACAGACGGACAGACGGACAGACGGCCAGACGGACAGACGGACAGACGGACAGACGGACAGACGGACAGACGGACAGACGGGCAGACGGACAGACAGCGGAGTCTCAGTAATAGGGTCCCGTTTTTACCCTTTGGGTACGGAACCCTAAAAATCAGCATAATAGATCAAGTGATTCTCAGTGATGATCTTTCATACGTGCAACAATTGATTTTTATTAGGGTTCCGTACCCAAAGGGTAAAAACGGGCATTTTATGCTGTTATTTGCGATAACGGTACGGAACCCTTCGTGCACGAGTCCAACTCGCACTTGGCCAGTTTTTTACTAGACTAGCTTCCGCCAGCGGCTTTGCCCGCGTAAATGTCGAAAATTATCCCGAGGTAACATATTCCTGGGATAAAACGTATCCTATGTGCTATTCCTGACTATAATCTATATCTTTGTCAAATTTCATCCAAATCCGTTCAGCCGTTCTGGCGTGAAGAAGTAACAAACTCACTCACAAACTTTCGCCTTCATAATATTATTAGTGTGACAGTGTAATGTCTAGCACATTACACTGTCACACTAATAACATGACAAATGGCAGCTGTATAAAGGTCTATCCACACATATCAGGGCCGTGCCCGGGACGTGGACGGACCGTGCCCCGTCAGGGACTCAAAAAAATATTGGGGCTGTAGTCCGGCCCCGGGGCGCTCCGCAAGCCGGTCAAGCAGTGCCGGTCCACCAGCCGGACCGGCCAAGGCCGTAGCCTGACCACGCATTTTTTCTAGTTAGCTACAGTTTAAATAAAAAAATCAAAAAACCCGACTGCTTGAAAAGCGAACTAAAAAGACGTAAACAAGGAGAAAATCATGCTGTGCAGTCGGAGGATACGTCTGGTTTTGGTCAGCCAGCTCGCGAAGTTGTATCCTCCGACAGCACAGCATGATTTTCTCCTTGTTTACGTCTTTTTAGTTCGCTTTTCAAGCAGTCGGGTTTTTTGATTTTTTTAATTAACTTTTTTTATTTATAACTTTTTAGTTATTTTTTTTTTCGAATTATGTTCATTTAAACATAGAAGTGTTATATATTTTTGAAATCACCTCTTAAAATCCTTTATTTTGATACCCCACACGATAGGTTTGGAAGAAAAAAAAAATTGGGACCCCACAATATGGCGCCCAAGAACCGCCATTTTCCTATTTTCCAATTTTCATGTAGCTAGTGACACTCGCGGGGTTAAGACGAATCGATTGACGTAAGAACCACCAAAATCGGCCCAAGCGTTTGGTCTCTAGAACGCCACATAGGAACAAACATACATGCATACATACATACTTACATACATACATACATACATACATACATACATACATACTTACATACATACATACATACATACATAGACTGATAAACACATTACCCTCCTTCGGCAGTCGGGTAAAAACAGTCGCTCTGCGGGCCGGTCCGACTGTGGCTCGGGCTAGCGAACTGGAGCAACCCAAGGAGAAACGGATTACCGGGATTACCGGGAAAAGTCCCGGTAATCCCGTATGGCCAGTCCGACCCTGATAACAGGTTTATGCTTTTTATGCCATCCTTATATTTACGGGATGGAACTTAAAATCAGTTTACCGGACTGTAAAAAGGGGTTGAAAAATTTCTAATGTTATTTCAAATGGAGTATAGTATTTCTCCATATTTTTAACCCCCGCCGGCAAAAGTGCTATAAGTTTGACGTGTGTACTTGTGTCTTTGTGTATATGTTTGTGGCATCATAGCTCCGAAACGGATGAACCAATTTTGATTTATTGTTAACTTTTTGAAAAAGATTGTGTTTTGTTTTCTGTTATAAACCACAACGCACGTTCACAAACACAACGCAATTGAAAAAACAAAAGAACATCGCTGTAAAATGGTTTCTATGTACCTAATTCAAAGAAACACATTATTTATGTTCTAATAAGCACTTATCTTTGAAACGATAAGGTGTTTATCTACTTTATAGAAACTTCCTTTGTAATAATTATTATGAAATTATTGAAAACTACAATAAGCAAAATTATGCATGTTTAAAGTACTTACATTTTGTGAACTTGAAGTCAAAGGTACGTACGGTGAACCCCTTAAAATACTTACAAGCGGTCATAAATGTTATAATGCACTGTCTTACTTCTATTTTCTTAATATCAAACTCATAGAGCGAAAATATTAAAACATTTTAACTTTTTCAAAAGTAACTTCAAAACTTCCACGGGCGTCTGAACTAAGAGATACATAATCAAAAATCATCGTCATCAGTAACTTGTTAAACCTTTTGTTTACATTTTTGTAATTTCCTTTGTATGAACATCAATAATTATAAAATTCTACATTCATATTTTTTTTTCGAATTAATATACGTTCGCGGTAAAATACAATGCAAATGGCCGATTGGCGATTAATTTAAAAAATTTTTTTTTCAGCGTCATAGACATGACATAGTTTTATTTCTATGTTGCCAGTGGGCTCTCGACGTTGCTGTCATTTTCTTTTAAAATTATTGTTATACGGCCTACGTGGCTAGTAGGTTTGCTATTTGGGTGTTAAGCCAGGTTCACACGTGTGAATTATGGCAATCGATCGAAATTGAACAATTAATTTCATTCGGAGTACGAAAAGTTTAAATGGTGTAATTTTTTATTTAAATGTTATGGACATTTTTTTATTTTAGCAGAATTGTACTGTGTTCGCGGGTTGTTAAGTGGGTCATCTTAGGGGCGGAGTTTTAGGAGTTGGAGTATACGCTTAGGGGCACTAAGAGCAGCAAAAAAAAGGAAAAAAAAATTATTGAGTAAATAAAAATTTTTGGACTTGGTAAATTTTCATGAAATTATTTTTTTTCGGTGATTTCCCAAATTAATTGCAGAATTATTAACACGAATTATGAACCTCCGAATTTTATTTTCCGATCAAAATCTTTTCAGGCAAGAAATTGTTGCTCTAGTCGATAACCATGCGATGATTTACATAGACTATTAGAGCAACAATTTCTGTTGTTTCTTACGAAAACACGCGAAAATTTGAAAAAAAAAACAATTGAAAATTTTACTTTGTGTCGATCTTTCACCTTGCGTAGCATAGGGCCAGTGGACTTTTCTAAGAATTTTTTTAACACAATTCGCCCATTTTTTTTCGCCAACTTATCCATAGAAGCCATTTAATTTCTGAGACACATGGTCCTATGACGTACCGTTTCCGAATTATGGGCCGCCGAATTTTAATGTATTTTGTATAAAACGGTCTATATTTCCTAAATGGATAGTATTCATGTTGGGATGCTGCTAGCATGGAGGTAACACAGGGGGGGCAAAATTTTGGTTATTTTTTGCCTAGGACACACCGTTTTCGAGATATTCGGATATAAAGGGAGCTATATCGTAGGGCTATGCTTCTCAGAGCCTAAATAGTTTTTAGGGATCCGTACCCAAAGGGTAAAAACGGGACCCTATTATTAAGACACCGCGGTCTGTCTGTCTGTCCGTCTGTCACCAGGCTGTATCTCATGAACCGTGATAGCTAGACAGTTGAAATTTTCACAGATAATGTATTTCTATTGCCGTTAAACAACAAATAGGTACTAAAAACAGAATAAATATTATTGCCGAGAAAAAAGAAAAAAAATACCAATAATTTTTCTAAGTCCTCGCGCCATAGTGCCCCTAAGGCTACACTCCTACCCGCGGGTTTACCATTGAGCTAGCCTCCACGCGGCGCACCCTGGGCAACGTCGCCTCCAACTGCCCACCCACGTTGGGTGGACAGTTTGAATGAATCGGGCAACCTGAAAGGCACGTTCACGCGTGCCTTGAAGGACGCGGTGGAAAGCATCCAGGAGGCGGTTGAGGTCCTCAGTAGCCGCACAACCACGGAGGGGACGGCGAAGTTGTGGGAGGAGAACAGCCGTCTCCGATCCGAGTTAGAGGACCTCAAGCGGCAGTTTGCTGCCCAGAAGGCAACTGCCGGTTCGTCCGTCACGGCCCCATCGCTGGGCCCGTCGTCGGTTCAATCTCCGGCCCCATCGTCGGCCTCTGCACTTGCGGATGCAGAGGTCGAAAAGATCGTACGCATTTGCATGATGCAGTGCGGTCAAATGGTGGGTGCCCGCTTGGAGGCCATAGAGGCGAGACTGCCGGCTGAAGCCCTCCGCCCACCGCTCGCTGGGGATAAGCGGAGAAAGGAGGCACCCGTAAAGCCGGGCCCGGTGGCTGCAGCAGTTGACCCAAGAAGAGCCGGGCAGAAGGTTGGCAAGTCCGCGGAGGATAGGTCCGCGCCCACCTCCCAGTCGGCGGCTGTGACCCCGCCGACACCACCTGGCCCCCTAATGGAGGCCTGGACGACGGTGGTCAAGAAGGGCCGCCGCCGAAAGAAGAGGACGGCGCCGCCGATAACCGCAGGAGCACCCGCACCGAATAAGGCCGCGGGACCGCCTAAGGTCAGAGCCCTATGCTCCGCGGCTGTAGTGATCACGGTGCAGCCCGGAGCCGTCGAAAGGGGCATCTCTTACAAGACGGTCCTGACAGAGGGCCAAAGTTGCGTTCCCCGACCTTGGAACACCGTCCGGCTTCAAAATGAGGCCGGCGATTACGGGGGCGCGGCTGCTGGAGGTGTCGGGTGCCTCTAGCGCCGAAAAGGCGGACATTTTGGCCGCCAAGCTGCGGGAGGTCCTCAACCCTGGAGGAAGCGTCCGCGCAGCAAGGACTCGGGGACCCTGGGTCTCTCCTCGAGTGAGGAGAACCTATCGGCCCCGAAGGTGTCAACGGGAAGGAGAGGGCGCGGTCGCGCAGTGGGGGGTGTAGCCACCGCTCGGTTGCCGGAGCGAGACGTGCGGGGTCGCTTTGTGCCTCGGCCCGATACGCCTGCCCCTGCGGAGTGCGTGGAAAGTGACCCTGGGCATATGAGCGGGGACCAGAGCGGTGGCTCCACCACGTCCCTGTTGGGAAGTAATAAGGCGGAGGCGAATGCCGCAAAGCGGGCGCAGCGGCGGGCTGTCGCGGCTGACGAGGTCAGTGAGTTGGCCCGACAGGCCCGAGAGCGGCGCTCTGCTCGGACGGCGGAAGCATCGGCGGTGGCACTCAGTCGCCAAGTGACGGACGGCCTGGATGTCGTCCTGAAGGTTGCCACCAAATCGGGCAACCTGAAGGGCACGTTCACGCGTGCCTTGAAGGACGCGGTGGAAAGCATCCAGGAGGCGGTAGAGGTCCTCAGTAGCCGCACAACCACGGAGGAGACGGCGAAGTTGTGGGAGGAGAACAGCCGTCTCCGGTCCGAGTTAGAGGACCTCAAGCGGCAGTTTGCTGCCCAGAAGGCAGCTGCCGGTTCGTCTGTCACGGCCCCATCGCTGGCCCCATCGTCGGTCCAATCTCCAGCCCCATCATCGGCCTCTACAATTGCGGATGCTGAAGTCGAAAAGATCGTACGCATCTGCATGATGCAGTGCGGTCAAATGGTGGGTGCTCGTTTGGAGGCCCTAGAGGCGAGACTGCCGGCCGAAACCATCCGCCCACCGCTCGCTGGGGATAAGCGGAGAAAAGAGGCGCCCGTAAAGCCGGGCCCGGTGGCCGCAGCAGTTGAGCCAAGAAGAGCCGGGCAGCAGGTTTACAAGTCCACGGAGAATAGGTCCGCGCCCACCTCCCAGTCGGTGACTTTGACCCCGCCGACACCACCTGGCCCCCTCACGGAGGCCTGGACGACTGTGGTTAAAAAGGGCCGTCGCCGAAAGAAGAGGACGGCGCCGCCGGTAACAGCAGGAGCACCCGCACCGAACAAGGCCGCAGGACTGCCTAAGATCAGAGCACCACGCTCCGCGGCTGTAGTGATCACGCTGCAGCCCGGAGCCGTCGAAAGGGGAGTCACGTACAAGGCGGTCCTGACAGAGGCGAGGGCCAAAGTCGCGTTCCCCGACCTTGGAACACCGTCCGGCTTCAAATTGAGGCCGGCGATTACGGGGGCGCGGCTGCTCGAGGTGACGGGTGCCTCTAGCGCCGAAAAGGCGGACATTTTGGCCGCCAAGCTGCGGGAGATCCTCAACCCTGAGGACGTCCGGGTGTCCAGGCCGATGAAGACGGCTGAGCTGCGTGTCGACGGTCTGGACGACTCGACGACCCCAGTCGAGGTCGTGGCGGCCATTGCCCGAGCCGGCGGATGTCCGTCCGAGGATGTGCGGACGGGTGAGATCCGCGCCGACGCTACCGGGCTCGGCAAGATCTGGGTGCGGTGCCCAGTGGCGGCAGCGAACAAGGTTGCTGAAGGTGGGCGACTGTTAGTGGGGTGGGTTTCAGCAAGGGTGAAGCTGCTGCAACCCAGGGCATTGCGGTGCTATCGTTGACTGGACATTGGGCATGTCAGGGCACGATGCACCGCCGAAATAGACCGCAGCGAGCAGTGCTATCGCTGCGGTCAGCCCGGCCACAAGGCGGCCCAGTGCTCCGCGGCACCAAACTGCAGCCTCTGTACAGCTGCAGGGAGGCCCGCTGGGCACAGAGCGGGTGGAAAGGCCTGTGGCGCACCCACGCAGCAGCAGAAGAGGAGAAGGAGGGCCAAGGTTGCCGGGGGCTCTTTACCCCCTCGTCAACTTGGCTGCTCTTCGGCCGACTCCCGGCCTAGGAATGGAGTGGAGGGAATGGATTGCGCATAATGGCGCTCTACCATTTCCTCCAGGGCAATATCAACCACTCTGCTAGAGCTCAAGATCTCTTGCTCCAGAGCATGGCAGAGTGGTCGATTCACGTGGCTGTGGTCGCCGAGCCGTATTTTGTCCCACCCAGAGATAACTGGGTTGGAGACCTCGACGGTTTGGTGGCCATTATTGGCGGGGCTCTTGTCAGCCCGTCCCGAGGTCGCGGCTGGGTGGCCGCCCTCGCGGACGGCGTTGGCATAGTTGGTGCATATTTTTCGCCCAACAAGAGTCTCGCCGACTTCGAGAGTTTCCTTGTCGAGTTGGGCGCCGTCGTAGGCCAACTCCACCCTCGCCCTGTGCTGTTACTAGGGGATCTCAAAGCCAAGTCTTCGGCGTGGGGATCTCCGGTAACCGATGCTAGGGGTGAGGCGCTGGAGGAGTGGGCTGTAACCACCGGCCTGTTCATCTTGAACCGGGGCTCAGTTTACACGTGCGTGTGACAGTGGGGCGGGTCAGTAGTGGACGTCTCGTTCGCTAGCCCTACTGTCGCGAGCCGTGTCCGCGATTGGCATGTCGCCGTGGAGGTGGAGACGTTATCGGATCACCGATATATCCGTTTCGACGTCTCCACACAGACCGCCGGCGGCCGCGGTACGCCAGCCCCGCGAACGGACGGTCCACGCTGGGCGCGCAAGCGCATCGACAGGGAACTTCTCGAGGAGGCCACCATTGTCCAGGCCTGGATCCGGGAGTCGGCAACAACCGGACCCGTCGACGTCGAACAGGAGGCGCTGTGGTTCCGCGGGGCGATGACGCAAATCAGCGACGCGTCCATGTCCCGGGTCCACGCACAGTCAGCGAGGCGCCAGGTGTACTGGTGGTCCGCCGAGATCGCACAGTTGCGTGTCGCGTGCGTAGCGGCCAGACGCCAGTACACCCGATACCGAAGGAGACGTCGTCGGGTCCCTGATGAAGAAGCCGCGCGGTATGAGGTGTACCGCGCGGCGACGAAGACTCTGCGGCTGGCCATCGGCGAGGCAAAGAAGCGGGCCAGGGAGGAGATGTTGGAGACTATAGACGGGGATCCATGGGGGCGCCCTTATCGAGCGGTTCGAGGGAAACTTCGCGCCGCCGCGCCTCCACTTACGGAGAGTCTCCAACCCGAGCTGCTGGAGGAGGTAGTCGCAGCCCTCTTCCCGGCGAGAGCGGAGCATATCCCGCCGCCGATGGCTTTGCCCACGGCCGCAGAGTCTACAGAGGAAGACGCCATCACCGTCCCAGAGGTGACACAGGCAGAGATGGGGGCGGCCGTGATGCGGCTCCGGGCCAAGAACGTGGCGCCGGGGCCCGACGGAATCCACGGCCACGTTTTAGCCCTCGCTCTGAAGGAGCTAGAGCCCTGGCTGAGAGGACTCTTCACAGCGTGCCTTGAGCGGGGCCAGTTTCCCACTCTATGGAAATCTGGTCGTCTGGTCCTGCTCAGGAAGGCGGGGCGCCCTGCGGACTCACCGTCCGCGTACCGGCCCATAGTGCTGCTAGACGAGGTGGGTAAGCTGTTCGAGCGGATAATCGCTGCCCGCCTCGTCAGCCACTTGTACAGAGAGGGGCCGGACCTGGACGAAAGCCAGTTCGGCTTTCGGCATGGGCGCTCCACCATCCACGCGATATCGCAGGTGAGAGTCCTGGCGGAGGAAGCGGTGTCCCGGGGTGGGGTGATGTTGGCGGTGTCCTTGGACATTTCCAACGCCTTCAACACCCTGCCCTGGAGTTGTGTTCGGGAGGCACTGCGGTATCATCGAGTGCCTCCCTACCTCCGCCGCATCGTCGGGGCTTATTTGGCGGAGAGGTGTGTCACCTACGTGGGACGTGATGGCGTCGAAAACCAGCACCGCATGTCGTGCGGTGTTCCACAGGGCTCGGTCCTGGGCCCGCCCCTGTGGAACATCGGGTACGACTGGGTGCTGAGGGGCGAACTCCAACCGGGCGTAGACCTGACGTGTTACGCGAACGATACGCTGGTCACCGCCTGGGGGAGTTCGTACAGGGAGGCAGCGTTGCTGGCGACGGCTGCGGTCTCACAGGTGGTGAGCCGCATACGGCGCCTTGGCCTGGAGGTGGCCCTCAACAAGTCGGAGGCCATGGTCTTTCATGGACCCCGGCGGGCGCCACCGCCCGATGCCCACATCGTCGTCGGGGGGGCCCGAATTGCTGTCGAGTCAACCATGAAGTACCTGGGATTGGTGCTCGACAGCCGGTGGGATTTCGGCCCCCACTTCCGGCGGCTGGCGCCTAAGTTGTTGGGCGCGGCTGGGGCGCTGTCAACGCTGCTTCCCAATCTGGGGGGCCCGAGCGCTGCCTGTAGGCGGCTCTACGTGGGGATCGTGCGATCGATGGCCCTGTATGGGGCCCCGATCTGGGCGGCTGACCTGACGGCCGGCAGCATCGCTGTTCGCTACGAGGCGGCTTGTGCACTGGCTGGATCCCCGCCCTGGGACCTGGAGGCAAAAGTACTCGCGTCACTATATCGGTGGCGCGAGGAAGCGCGGGCGCGGGGCGAAGGGCTGATGCAGCGACACATAGAGTTGCGTCAGTCTCAGCTTCGTGAGGTCCTGGTGGCGGAATGGCGGGACAGGCTTTCACGCCCTACCGCCGGCCTCATTACCATCGAGGCGGTCCGGCCAGTGCTCGAGCGCTGGCTCGGTAGGAGGCACGGCTCCCTGCCGTCGGATGACGCAGGTGCTCTCGGGGCATGGTTGCTTCGGGAAGTACCTGTGTCGCATAAACAGGGAGCCGGACGCCCGGTGTCACCACTGCGTCGACTGCCGGGAGGACACGGCGTGGCATAAGCTGGCAGAATGTGCCGCTTGGGAGGCCACGCCGTGCCCTCATCTCAGAAGTTGGCAGTGACCTGTCGCTGCCGGCCATAGTCGAGTTTATGGTCGGCAGCGCGGCGTTCTGGGACGCGGTGGTACCTATCCTTCTGCGAAACAGTCTTCTCGCAGAAGGAGGCTGCGGAGAGGGAGAGGGAGATTTCATCCACTCACCCGATCCGCAGCAGACGCGCCGGGCGTCGGCGGAGGGCGGACAGCGCCATCTTCCGGCCCCCTAAATGGGTCCAAGGGCGACGGACTCGGGGACATCCGTCGCCCCTCACACATCTGGACCCGAGGTGGTGGTGCGTAGTGTTCCACGCGCGCCCCTCTTAGACGTCGCGAGGGGAGTCAAACACCTCACTTCCCCCCCAACCCGAGATCGAGGCCCGGAGACGGGCCGGCACTAGCCGGGGGTTGCGGAAGTATCGTTGTTCCCGCGACCCCCGGCGTAGGTGTGAGATGGAACACCGGGGTGGTTTTTAGTCAGTAGGAGTCTGACAGACCCCTCCGCTCACATCCGATGAGGATTTCCCAGTCGGAAAAAAAAAACAAAAAAAAAAGCGAAATACATAGAGGCACCGCGATGTTCTATACATACATTAGCTTATAATAAAAAAACTTTTTTACAAAAAAATACTACTGACTTCCAAATAACAAAACTAGAAAGTGAAAAATAACGTTATTTTTGGAAGTCGGTGTCCATAACTTAAAAATTTGGTAGTATTTTTTTGTAAAAAAGTTTTTTTATTTTTCACTTTTTAGTTGTATCTACCTAATAGGGAAGTAGTTAAGTAAGTACCTATAACGACAGAATAGATTACCCGAGTAACATGAAACTTGAATATAACCGGTGAAATGAGAGATCTGCATACCACTTTCGAGCGTACTGGCGTGATGTTATGTTATGAAATGGTATTAACAATAAACAGACATGCGATTGCAGCAATCCCGAGAGATTTGCCGTTATTTATTGAAGAGTTCTGTTGTATATCTCCGAAGTTCTTTATCAGATCTTCACCAAATTAAAATGGGACCAATTTCGGAATATAATCTTTCAAACAATAAAAGAATTTTCAAAATCGGTCCACAATTGACGGAGATATCGGTGAACATACATAAAAAAAAAAAAAAAAAAACATACATAATGTCGAACATAGAACCGCCTCCTTTTTTGGTAAGTCGGTTAAAAATATGAGTGAAATACGATACAGAATGTGAAACATCGTTTCTTTCTTTCTAATGTAGTAATCAAAGAGACCTGTGAACCATCCCACAGGACTCAGGAATAATGTAGCTTTCTATTGGTGAAAGAATTTTATAAATCGGTCCAGTAGTTTCGGACCCTATTCGGTACAAACAAACAAAAAAATTTTTCCTCTTTATAATATTATTATAAATTATAATAAATAATATTATAGTATGTATAGATTTAAGATATGTAATTAATAAAGATTATGAAAATGGTCACTTTAAAATTGCACATTAATTTCAATACAAAAAATAATTATAAATAAGTCGCCCATAAATCATTTGCGTTCAATAACTTGTTCTTAGAAGGCAGCATTAGATTAGAACTGATAACCCCAGTTTGGACATTCAGAAATTCTTCCCACTTAGCCGTTGCCACTATATTATAATTGAAAAAAAAATAACGACAAAAGAAACATATCAGTACAATTTTGTTGCTAAATTCATCATCATTATCATCCTTCCCCTGTCCCATGTTACTAGTGGTCGGCGCAATACGTTTTCCTCTTACATACCGATCTGACCCCGTCACGCTATCACTGACTTCCTTATCTTTCATATCACTCCTCCAACATTCCGTCCATCTTTGCAAGTTGCTGCGAAATTATTGGAAAAAAAATGTTTAACAGAAACAAAAACATATCGACTATTTAAATTATCCTAACCTTTTCCATCAATACGATTTACCCAGTCTAAACTCAGCCTTGGTCTGTATAAAGCGATTATGCAACATCTGGCGCACGGTTGGTGCAGTGGTTGAGCGATTGACTGCTGCGCTGCGTGTCGCGGGTTCGATTCCCGCACGGAACAAATATTTGTATGACCTACAGATAATTGTTTCGGCTCTGGGTGTTTGTGTATGTGAGTTTATATGTTTGTAAACGCACCCACGATACAGGAAGAAATTCCTAGTGTGGGGCAACGTATTTTATAAAAATAAAAATAAAATCTCTTTAAAACAATAATTTTCTTTGAAATCAATTTAATAGCCGAACGATGTTTAACAATTAAACGATATAGGACATAATCCCATTGTCTGACGAATGAAAAGCTGTAAAAACTGATTTTGTACGGCTATGTTTCTGTGCAGATTTAGGAGTCGTACAATTGTAAGCCCAGTATATAATAGTAATCTTTGATTGTAAGATTGTTCATCATTCTTGCTGCTTGTTTGATAATAAATACGTCTTGCATTTCTTCTATGCAGAAGATAGGTTTAGAGATAACTTGGTCAGATAGGGGTACTCCAATGATCCACAGTGCGATTGCGGAGCTATGTCCTAAACAATTCGTCACCTTTTGTTGTGATCTAAAAGCAAAAACACCTGCTCCGTGAAAAGCCTTTACGAGGTAAATGCTAATGCCGTTGCCGAGGCTGAATTCTGAGCAAAACTTATTTTATTGGTACTTACTTTTTTTTATTGGATTCACCGATACGACACAAAAGATGATCAGGTTTGTAAATCTATAAATTACTACAAAGAGAAATTAGCAAAACTTGTAATCATCTCTTAGTGGTTGAGCTTTTTGTGAATCTACGTCAATATGTGAAACAGTTTGTTTTATGATATAGATAGTCAGTGACTCCGCAAAAGTAGGTAATAATCAATCATTTGTTTATCCTTAACTTTTTGATGCCAGAGTTCACCAGTTTCTGTGTCATTTGTTAAATGTCCTTTCAAATTAAACATTTCGAGGAGTTGTTTTCGGATCCATATGTTATCTTAGACATGGAAGAACTTATGACACACACACTAACTACCTTTGTTCTACAATAATTATTCACTAAAAAGTGACACACTTCCTGCTAATAATAGTCATTATTTACTTGAACTTAATTATTATAATCACGAAAACCCTGGAGTCCTACTTTGTTAGAATTCTAGAGATTTGGTGCCAATTAAAATAAGATATAATTATCTCTAGATATTTGTTTGTTTCTGGTAGGTAGTTTACCACAGCCAAAGTAAACAAGGAAAATAAAACACACCGATTATTTCAGGATAGGAAGCCAAAATATTAATAACAACGATAAAATGATGCTGAGAAAACGAACTAAGTAGGTACAGTAGGTACCTATTTATCATTTCAAACAAATTTTAAAGTTCATTAATTAGCTAACAGACAATTTGCGGCCTTAAAAGTCTGGTCTAGAATGATGAAATTTTGGATGAATTGCCCTATACATACCAATACATACTTTGTTTTTATTTTGCTAGGATGTTCTATCTCACTCCCAGGCAAACTCCTCCTTCCCCAATTTCCTTATAGGACTATACTAGGTGCAAATTCTCACCTTTACGCCTTAAGGGGGATACCTACCTTAAGAATCAGTTAAGCAGTGTTTTTTTGGCTTAGATATTGGCAAAATCAACCAACTCTAGCGTCAGAACAAGCTCGTGATGAGATAAAAACTGGTCAGTCAGCAAAGCTGGTGACTCCCTAGGATACGGTCGTTTTAACGACCTAAAATCTTGGCATTTAATGAAGATTCTAATACTTTTCAAGACCTATAGGTTCGTCTGTAAAGCACAAGCACCTGTATTATTATAGTGAGCGATGAGTTGATTGATAGTGTACGCAGTTGTTGACCTAAACCCTAATAGAGATAAAAGCCTACCAAATTATAACAAAATACAAACACTGATGACGGTGCGATGGAGTGACGTGACTCCATTTATAACACTTTACCAGTGATTGCTATCGACACAGGAAACTATTTAAATTCAACTGACCATGACCGTAACATCATCAAATCCGTGTATACCGAATTGGGATAAGAGCAGGAGGAAGCAGATGATCAACTTAAATTTGCGGCAGTCACTTGGATTCCTACGATGGAGAAGGCTGGCCTCACTCAAGTTGGGTACAAACAAATTGCCAACCTTTTACACCTTTTTTCTGGGGAATTTGTTGCTCCACTTCTTCTTCTCCACTGAAACCCTAAGAAGTGGCGGGCGGGCGGTTTTGAGGGACTATCTGTTATTAGAAGTTTGACGTTCCAATAGCGTTGGCTTTGAACATAATTTAAATAAATGACTTTTTATTTTGATTTTGAGCCTTTTTGTAATGATTTTTGGATCGCTGTCATAATCGGCATTGCAGTCCAAATTCAGTCTAGCCTGATTCAACTGAATATGAATATTATCATAATTATCTTGCATGGAGCGCCTATCTGACTACTGGGTATAAGCTATACTGGGTACACACACAATACAACGACACTTTGAGTCACAATAAAATATTTTGTTTAGAATCTTCTTCTGTATTTGGTAGAGCTAAGAACATCATCTTAGTCGAAATCTAGTTCAAATTATTATAAACGATGACTCTTGCGGTCCATATTTGGGTCTATAATAACTTTCCCAACTCCAAACTTTTTGAGCCTTCCGAACGCCTCTTCGTATTGTTTCCTCTTACTACTTCTCAGCTGTTACAAATTTGTACAAGTTTTATGAATGAAAACGTTGGATCAACAACACTTCTCGGAATCTTGCGTCTGTATCTGTACTATGCCAGCGTTGAAAGGTCATAGGAGTCCGTTGGTTTATAACGACTACTCTGCGATGTTCTGGCCAGTTCACGGCGAGTCGCCAAGCGGTGATCATAGACTAATATATATAGATTGAGATAGACTGGCAACTGAAGTTTTCGGTTTTACTTAGCGATCAGCGCCCTCTGAACGCCAAACATGGAACTAAATGTATAGGTACTCGTAGGTACTATGAATACTGTTTTATTTTAACTATTTCTTGTAATAATTAATAGATACTTAATCTGTGTTTTGTCTTAAGCGCATTTTAATGAATGCTTTTAGACACACAAGTTTAAGTATTTTGGGTAATGGGGTAAAGAGAATGAGAAAAATAATACAAAAATATATTAATTAATTAATTTATTATATTATTACAAATTTATTTCAACACCAGTTTGCTTATCTCGTATCACAAGAGCCTGCGACGATCTGATCTTCGTTATTTTGTAAAAGCAGAAAGTTTATCTGTGTATGTACCCAATACAGGTTAGAATGAACCCCGAATACTAATGAAGTTTGGATCAGGCTGGCTTTGGGAGCACAACAGATACCAAAGGTGTATAAAAATGCACCTCACTTTCGTTAAAGTCAGATTTTATATATTTTATTTGGAATAACATTAAAAATCATGTCGTTCATTATCAGACACTAAGTACGGTAGCAACCCCCTATTAGACACCCTTAAAGTATGATAAATTGTGATGAAATTTCCATCATAGTATAAAAGCTGAATTTGCACTCAGCCTCACAAAAATTGCACCTTTTCGAAAATAGCGTTCAAGCCTGTCCAGCCATCAGCACATGCATTAAAACCCTGGTAATATTGGTATCTGCTGAAAGTATCTTTAATGACCTTTAAATTAACAATAAATAATACAATTCTTCAGAGGAGGAGCCGTTAAACAACGCGGTTAAAATACGCATTACATGAGCCATTAATTGCACCACCATAGAAGAAAAGAAAAAGAAAGAAAAAGTGTTTATTTGTCACAAAACGACATACAATATAAGAATATACTTTAGCTAAACCCTTAAAATAGTATTAGTAGTACTTAAATTAAGTTAGTAAAGACGAGAAATAAATCAAACAATGATAACAAACAACAAGGGACGAAGGGAAGGGAACTAGAAGGGGTATAAAACGGTCGATCAAGGTTAAATTAAAAGTCATACGCGATCCAGACCTTGAAGTGAATGCTGGTGAACAACTCCAGCAAGAAAAGCACTGCAGATGTAGCCGCTCGAGTGATTGCATTACTGCAAACAGGTATGCGACAATGTGATGTTGCTCGGCTACTAAATTAAAGCTATTTTTCCGTTCGACGAGTGTTCCAATGGTTCCAAGAGACTGGTGGCTATATTCGAACACGTGGATCTGGCAGACAACGCTGCACATCTGAAAGTGACGATCGTTTCATTGTGTCAATTTCATTTAGGAATCGACTCTCCAGTGCTGTTGAAGTGCAACAACGGCTCCGAACAGTACACAGAACTTTAGTAAGCGTCTCCACTGTTAGGAGAAGGAAATTGCTACCTGTAGAGCTGCTACAAGGTCTTATTAGAACAAGGGGAAAATTTGTAACCACTCTCTTCAATGCTGTGCAGTCAATTGTGGCCTTGTAGAAGCTTTATGGGCAGCAACTTCCTTTTCCTGCAACCTTCTGCTAACCGTGGAGATGCTTATTGAAGTTCTGCGTACCGGAGCCGTTGTTCACTGCAACAGCATTGGAGAGTCCATTCGGTAATAAAGGTATCGATACAATGAAATGATCGTCTCTTTCGGATGTGCAGCGTTGTCTGCCGGATCCACCAGCAGTGGTTGAATATAGCCATCAGTCTTCGAATAATTGGAACACTCGTCGAACGGAAAAATGGCCTAAATTCAATAGTCGAGCAACATCACACTGTCGCATCCTAGATTACTGTAATGCAATCACTTGAGCGGCTATATCTGTAGTTGTATCCACTTTCAGGGTTGTTTTCTTGCTGGATTTGTTCACCAGTGTTCATTTCAAGGTCTGTATGGCGTATGACTTTCATTTGACCTTTATCGACCGTTTTATGTCCTTCGTGCAATTATCGACTCCTGTAATGCGTATTTTAACCGTTGTTTAAAGGCTCGTCCTCTGAAATTTTTAATTATTTATTGTTAATTTTAAGGTCATTAAACATACTTTCAGCAGAGACCAATATTACCAGGCTTTAAAGCATGCGTTTATACCTGGAAAGGCTTGAATGCTATTTTCGAAAAGGTGCGATTTTTGTGACGCTAAGTGTATGGGGAAACTATAAAAAGATGTTCCCCAGTAGTCAGACCGTTGGATGGTACTTTCGTCTTGTCAGACGGGTTGAAAGTCTGGCGTAGCATCCCATATTAAAAAGATATTTTCTGTAAACATCCTAGCAAGTATTTTCGCCGGAATTATTTTAATTGTGGTAGTAGTAATGTTGCCTGTAAGTTCATAAAAAACCCAAAACAGCAAAAAAAATATGGTCTGTCAAAGTATTTACTGCAATTTGTGCTAGGCCAAGTTTATTCTTTGTTCGATTGTGCGTTAAAAAGTTTTACATAAGATTTTTTAAGGTTCATTAGTTTTCGAGAAATGAGCTAAAATAAAGTACTTTGTTAAGAATGAACCTCTTCCTTAAATTTGCCTTTAGTCATTACTTCACAGAATTTGATCCTTATTAGCGACACTATCGAATGGTATAATAATACAGCACGTGTTTTTAAGTTCATCACACAATCCTATACATAATATTCCTACCCAGGAATCGAACCCGTGGATTTTGAAAAATAAAATATGTGTATCATTATACCATTCGATAGTGTCGCTAATAAGGATCAAATTCTGTGAAGTAATGATTGACGGCAAACATAAGGAAGAAGCTCATTTTTATTAACAAAGTACTTTATGTTTAACTCATATCTCAAAAACTAATGAACATTAGAGAATCTTTAATTAAACTTTTATTGCACACTATTGAACTAGAAATAAACTTGTCCTAGCACAAATTGCAGTATAATCAAAACTTTACGAGAATTAAGCTAAAACTGATTGTTGGGCCCTCCGACACCCCATTCTTTATTACTGCGGTTGGGATTTTAACTTTTCAGGCAACATTGCTACTACCATCATCACCTTCCTTCCCTTGTCCCATGCTACTTGGGGTCGGCGCAACACGTATTCTTCTTCCATACCATCTTGTCACTTGTCACGCTATCACTGACTCCCTTTTCCTTCATATCACTCCTCACACAGTCCATCCATATTTTCTTTGGCCTTCCTCTCCCTCTCCATCCATCCACATAATTTAAATTCATAACTCTTTTAGTAACATGCGTTTCATCCCTCCTCACCACATGACCATACCTGGAAAAACGGTTTCCTTTCAACTTTTCTGTCACTGGTGCCACTTTCAAACTTCCTCTAATATACCCATTTCTCACTTTATGCATTCCCTTTACTCCCCGCACATCCATCTCAACATTCTCATCTCTGCTACATTCAATCTCTTTTCATTCATCTTTTTCACAGCCCAAAATTCTGATCCATACAGTATGACAGGTCTAATCACGGACTTGTAGATTTAACTAGCATAATTAACATAATTCCGGTACAAGTACTTAATTAGGAAGATTATCACAAAAATCTTCTTTATTTTTTGAGCGACTACGGCAGGCTTTCAAAGCGTCTGACAAGACGTAAGAACAATCCAAACGGTCTGACTACTGGGGAAACATCTTTTGATAGATCCCCAAGTAACATATATAAAATTCAGCTTTTATACAATGACGAAAGTTTCATACCAATTTATCATACTTTAAGGGTGTCTAACAGGGGATTGACACCGTACTGTCTGATAATGGACGACATGATTTCTAATGTTATTCCAAATAAAATATATGAAATCAGACCTTTATACTTAACCAAAGTGATGTGCAATTTTATACACCTTTGGTACCTGATATCTCCCAAAGGTGTACGTTATCCCAACAAGAAAGTGGCTCCTAGAGTGATATGAGTGAAACGTATAATTAGTGCGTAATCTGCTGTGAATGTGCGCCCCATATAAAATAGGAGTGTCGTCGTTTTTGAAAAAATACGGAAAACATGATTCCTGATGGAGTAACGTTGTTCCAGTAGGAAAATTCTAAACGAATGATCGGAGTGAGAAATATTGTGCATGGGCAGAGAGCTTATAGTTGTGCAAAAATGTGCGCCGAAAATACAATTGGTGCGTCATCAGGTTTTCAAGATATTGTATTTCCTGCTGGAGTAACGTTTTGCAGAATCGTGTATCTCTAAAACCATTGTATGTGCACCTATAGAATAAACATACACAAGTAGCTCTTGATATGTGTGTCGTTTTGACTTTCAGCAATATTATTTGCTAAAGCAAGGATGTATACTTTTGAAACTTTTTATGGTTAAAACAAGCGTCAAGATGGACTGAATACAGTTTTCAGCGAGCTCATACGTTTTCTCATTTAGACACTGCGAATTTTTTTCGGGTTATCAAAAAAGCGCGATTAAATACGCACATATCAAGAGCTACTATTGTATGTTTATTCTACTGGCGCACATACAATGGTTTTAGAGATACACGATTCTGAAAAACGTTATTTCAGCAGGAAATACAATATCTCGACACCCTGATGACGCACCATTTATATTTTCGGTGCACATTTTTGCACAACTATAAGTTCTCTGCCCATGCACAATATTCCTCACTCCGATCATTCGTTTAGAATTTTCCTGCTGGAACATCGTTACTCCAGCAGGAATCGTTTTTTCCGTTTAATTCCAAAACGACAACACTCACAATTTTTTTATGTGGCGCATATTCACAGCAGATTACGCACTAATTATACGTTCCACTCATATCACTCTAGGAGCCACTTTCTTGTTGGGGTAACGTACACCGTCCAAAGCCACCCTGATCTAAACTTCATATTCAGGGATCGTTCTAACCTGTATTGGGTAAATACACAGAGAAACTTCCAGCTTTTATAAAATAACGAATGTCAGATCGTCGTAAAATTAAACTAAGCGTGGTAAACGATAGACTAAGAAGTCTTAGTCTATCGTTTCGCACCCTTAGTTTTTGAATAATATTCTCGAGCCTGTAGGAAGATGCGTTCAGTTTCCACACTTTCGACAAAATTGAGATGGCTCTTGCCAGTGAGGACATTGCTGACTTCTCTGCACCAATTCATAATGAAAAACACAACACTTTTTTGCAGCAAATAACTGCTTAATTTTTCTTTGTGTTTTTTACATTTAATAAAATGTAAATCAATGTGGACCGTTATAATTAGGATTATATATTTCGAAATTGTTTCTATGTGTCCATACTTATTTAAAATTTTCAATGTGATGTGTTCTACTTGGGCAAAAAAGTCAAACAATGCCCGGGTAGGATAGCATAACCATCTTTTGCCACAATATTCTTTTTTTACAATATAGTTGTGAAAATCTTCAGTATTTGAAGTAATTAAATTATTTTTGCATGTTTTGCAATTTTTAAAAACAAACTTTTTAGCTTTGGTTGCTATCCACCCACTACAATATGCTATGGCTGCGCATTTCTCTACATGAACTCGAGAACGGCCTTCTAGAAGGATTTGTGTATTTATTATATCAATATTCAAATGTTCATCAATAATTTCCATTATTTCATTATCATCCTCCACATTACAGTTTTGTGTTATTAAAGATTTCAAAGAATTCAAACATATACTGTCATCGTTTTCACAATTTCCATTTACTGAGTGTGGCGATGTCATATTATTTATTAATAATGTTTTAAATGCAGTTTCAAAAGCTGCTGAGTTGGGCATTATATTACTATAGCCATGAGCTCTTATCGCCCCAAAAAAGTTTTCTAAAGGGTCTTGATTTATGTGACGAAGTAATAAAGAATTAATTCCTTCTGCCCTTAACCTATTTGTGATTAATTTAAATCCTTCTATGGTTTTCACCCAACTAGTAAGAGATGTTACTGTTACCTCTTTGCCATTATTGTTCACATATTTCATTGACTTTAAAATCGGTAATGTCTTGTTCCAAAATTTTAAATGGGGTGAGGTTGGTGTGACTGCTGATCTGTATATTTTGCCTTCTTCTTTGTGATAACTAGCGTTTACAGAGTCGAACAGTTCGTCGAACAGCATTATCACGTATGCAGTGTCCACACTTTCCTCTGGCAAGGACCCACTTTCTGTAAATGAAAATTTAATGGTTGTTAGGATCAGTTAAATTATAATGCCAAAATTGCTTTCATAAAGAAAAATACCTGGGCGACCGAGCTCTGCTCGTGTGAAAATAGAGGAAACGACGTTTTCTAAAAATGAAACCTAGCTAGATCGATTTATCGTCCTCAAAATTTCATGAAATCATATGCTAAATTTCATGAAAATCGTAGGAGCCGTTGCCGAGATTAAGATTATATATAATATATACAAGAATTGCTTGTTTAAAGGTATTAGATATATAAACTAAATGATTCTTATGGCACTTGCTTTAATTAAACTATATTCGGATTTGTTTAATTTATGAAGACTTATTATATCAATAGGTGATGTATAACTGTGATGATGGAGATAGATGGCGTATAACCCGATATCTTTAGTAGAATTATCTGTTTTAAGACTACTAAACTAATAGTACTCATTAACTTAAATGCGACATACCTGCCAGACATCCAAGTGTCACACCAACAGACTTGCTGAACACTTGTGTGCAAAACTTAACCCTCATTTTTGGTATCATTGAGGGCACCACATGTTGAGCTGTCAGTTTATGGGCCAACTTTACACCCTGGAATGAAGGGCATCTCTGAAACAGATTTTCTATATGGCACCATTTAGCCACGCGTACGTTGTCATCCATGACATATTTTAAATTTTTATTTAATAAATTGTTGCGTACGCCCTTCATTAGATGAGGTGGATCGTAAATAGGTACAATTTTGACAGTGCCCACTTCAAAAAAACCACCTCTAAAATCCTCATTTTTTCTTAGATACTTTGCTTTTGTTTCTTCCATCAACTGATTTATTGAAGCAAGGTTTGTGGCTCCTTGGTCACATACTGTAGCTACAACTTTAAGACCTGTGCTTTCGACTTTTTGAATTACATTTTTCAGTTGATATTTGAGATCTGCCGTCTTTGTTGTTCCTGAACAAAAACTATAAGCTATTGGCTGCTTATATTTTTTTACTATGCCTCTCACCATAAATACAAGAACATGATCAGCAAATATTTGATCTCTTTTGCTGCCATTGTCGATAAAACCATTTAAATTATCATGTGCCTTGTTGTAACTTAAATCTGCAGCAATCGACATTTCGTCAAACAGTATGCAACAAAATTTATGTTTTTCTGGCATTTTAGACACTCTCTTCTGCAAGTGTTCAAATATTTTTTCATTAATGCCAGGCTTTAAATCAACTTTCTGTAGAATGTTTTGAAGTGTTCTTCGGCTTGGCAGAACACACAGCTGGCTTAGCAAGCGATATGCTTTAGGTGATGGTTTATAAAGCGATAATGCTAAGATTTTTTCATCAAGTGTAAAACGCCTTCCTCTCGGTTTTTTACCACTTCCTGTTACTTGCATATAAAATAAAGTTTTAGCTGCTGATGACATCTTTTTGGTCACAATTTTGAAAGCATCTGTTTTTCTTATTTTCTTTGCTAGCAGATATCTTTTGCGAAAGGTCTGTTTGTCTCTTAAAGCCTGACGAAGTGCTTGCTCCAATTTTTGCACCTTATTTTCTTCATACTTTCGCTTCAAAAAGGGTACTGAAAATATAAAAAAAAAAGTTAGATTTCTTTAATTAACTTTCTTTATTTATAACTTTTTAGTTAATTTGTTTTATATATTTTTGAAAGCACCTCTTAAAATACTTTATTTTGATATCCCACACGATAGGGAAGGAAGAAAAAAAAATTGGGCCCCCACAATCTGGCGCCCAAGAACCGCCATTTTCCTATTTTACATTTTTCATGTAGCCAGTGACACTCGCGGGGTTAAGACGAATCGATTGACGTAAGAACCATCAAAATCGGCCCACGCGTTTGGTCTCTAGAACGCCACATAGGAACAAACATACATACATACATAGACTGATAAACACATTACCCTCCTTCGGCAGTCGGGTAAATATAGAATGAATTGTGCAGAATGTTGTTTAAGGAAAATGCATCGAAAAGTGAATATCTGCTTTATCATGGTAAACCATGAACTTTATGGAATTAGCATTTCTTGTTAGACTTAGATAAGTGATCATAAAGAAATAGATAACATACCTGAACTAGAAGGCTTGAAGTATTCAACAGTTCTAGTTGTCACGGGTTGTATTATGTCTCGATGCATTATAGCTTCTTGGGATGTAGATGGTACGATGTCTGGAACCATTTGATGCGGTGCTGAAATGTACAAAATATAAGAAGTTAATATTTTCAATTAAAAAATATTGTATGAAATTGAAAGTCAAGTTTTTGGCATATTATAAGATGCTCATTCTTTATGTCTGTGCTTTAAGCGCTCAAAGCTTCTAAACACCTTGATGCAATGCAATTAAGAACCTTTATTCACAAACTCACTTTCATATTTATAATATTAGTAAATATGTGAAACCAATGCGGTTGCTAGTATTTAATAAACTTAATCAATAACACATTTACCTGATACATCTATAGAGGGTAATAGCAAAGATGGAACAGCCAATTTACAAAGTCTGTTTTTTGGGTAAAGTAACTCTTTCTGAAAGTGCAGACGACAGATTCTTCGATTTTTGTGGATGAAGCTGCTGTCCAGACTCGCAATATCACCTCCAATAATCTTAACCCAATTGTGAAACCTTTCTGCATCTTTCTCAGGACATGGAAAGTAGTGTAGAGGTACATCTGAAAATAAAATAAAGAGACTTTAATGGGACTGACTGAAATGTGATATTTTGGCTGGGTATAGAATACTCGTACCATGAGATCAATTGATCAGGGAGGAATACAAGGCGAATGACACAATTATACTTAGAAAGAGATAAGTAAGACCACTCAAAGGCTTATTTATTCTTACAACAGCCCTAGCAAAATAATAGTAGGTTCAATAAAGTCGAACATAGAATCTCCTTTTTACCCGACTGCCGAAGGAGGGTAATGTGTTTATGAGTCTATGTATGTATGTATGTATTAGAAAAGTAAAAAACCGGCCAAGTGCGAGTTGGACTCGCGCACGAAGGGTTCCGTACCATTATCGCAAAAAAACGGCAAAAAGAACACGTTTGTTGTATGGGCGCCCCAATTAAATATTAATTTTATTCTGTTTTTAGTATTTGCTGTTATAGCGGCAACAGAAATACATCATATGTGAAAATTTCAACTGTCTAGCTATCACGGTTCATGAGATACAGCCTGGTGACAGACAGACAGCCAGACAGCCAGACAGACAGACGGACAGACAGACAGACGGACAGACAGACAGACGGACAGACAGACAGACGGACCGCGGAGTCTCAGTAATAGGGTCCCGTTTTTACCCTTTGGGTACGGAACCCTAAAAAAGATGGTCTTAGGACCCTAGTAAGACCAAATTTTGCTTGCTTGGAAGCTATGCTCGAGTTCAGAATATAAAAACACACTTTACTCACCATCTCCTGCTACTACTGGGCACCCAGGAACACAGCAGATGTTTCGAGACATTTTGTAAAATGTAAAACAACAGTACACTGAGATATATGGTCCAAACTCCCTATGGAGGGCCTATCTAAATGTATGTCACAAACACTTTCACAAAGTACAGTTTATGCTGGAATTTAGGTATTTCTGGAATGTACGGAGGAACGAAGCTCAACTCAACGTAATTAACACAAAAACACCAAAAATTACAAGAAAAATTCGCGCGCGTACGAAAACACACCGTTGGAAAATTTCTTGTGACTTTTTGTGGACAGTGTTACTAACGTTTGGTATCAGTAATCTACTCTTAAAATTGTATCACCGTAAAAGTATCTCAAATAATACAAAATTTTAATAAACGTTTTGAGAATAATTTATACTATCTTATGAAATCATAAATTTTTGTTTAGCTGGACTAATTAAAGAAAAATAGTAAAATTAACAATTAATGTAAACTACCAAATATTTAGATAAAAAAAAGTGGCAACACACGCAACAAAAAGTACCATGTGTGCCGGACAGATGGCACTTTTCACAATAAAAAAAAAATGTTCTAAGTTACCAGGGCATGGCGGTGATCACGTACCTGCTTAATCAATTAGATTTTTAAAATGTACAGTTTATCGGCATTAGGGGTGTTGTTGGCGATATGTGGGTGTGCTCTCAGCCACACTTACCATCTTGGTGGGTGTCCCATCGTTGAGCCTATGCCTGGCTTTGAAATGAACAAGGTATGTACAAGTTGTCTTTTTGTTGTTATTGTTTTTTATTGAACCGGGATCACAGGGACCAGGGTCAAGTTCGTGAGATTGAAAATTTAATGCCCGTGTGAGCGACTGGCTTGACTGGAGTGTACGGGACAAAAAACATCTTTAAGTACACAATCCCTTCTGAAATTCCATGTGAATGTGGATATTTGTTCGTCAATCACGCCTCCACGGTTCAAAAGATTAGAATTACATTTGTAACTCAGGTAGACGATGTCCTGGATTAGGAGTAGGAAAAAGAATATTTTTTATACCGGTAGATCGTTCCCTTGAGACAAGAAACCTTTTCCACGCGGACAAAGCCGCTGGGAGAAGCTAGTAATCAATTAAATTTTTGTTCATAAAAACAATTTTATTAGTTTAACGGTCTTTCGGTTCTGAGAATACATATCTATGTTTAGATAGATAATAGGTAAAGTCAGCATCAAAACTAGCTAAACAATTTAAATGTAAACATAGTGCTACATATTCATACCTAACTCATCAATACATGGGTTAACTTGATTGACTGGTAGAGAGAATGCCTATTTGTATATTTGTGCATGAAGTTTAAATAAATAAATAAATGCAACAAAGGTTTTCAGATTGTTATGAGATGTTTCAATAATATATAACTGAGGAAACATGATTGTCAAATAATAATTCGTAAATAGCAAATTGAAAGTTGTTATATATAAACAAAACATTTGATAAATTTACGCATGGGAAGTTTACAATAATTTGAATACTTTTGTTATGCAAATGTTATTGGTTTTCTTAAGCCGAGTTTCTCACCTGTAAATTATCGCTGAATTAATGTAAAATTGTAAAGCACGCGTTATAAACAATGACAATGGACACATTCTTTGATTGTGACAATTTGTCACATTAATTCTGCGATAATTTAGTGGTGAGAAACTCGGAATTAGGAGTGTAGAAATAATTGAACTTCCCCTTTGCCTCTGGTGCGTGCTCCGATAATTATCGGTTGTTGATCGTACCTACTACCTATTAGGTAGTTAGTTGTCATAAAGTTGAATAGATAACAGATCATAGGACGTGAGATGTACAGTATTTCTGTTTGTTTTATCATGTTGATTAATTTGGTATGCTCTGGTTAACATAAACTCGTGTTAATTGATGTTACGGGTGATGGTTTGGGCCGAGTGCGTTACTACAGCCAGATAATGTCAAAAATCGTCTTCTAAGTACAATAGATAATTAGATAAACAGCTTCTGTAATTGGTAAGCAGATTTATTAATTTGGTAAGCTGATAGTTATTTAATTATTTGATAAAAACTGTTCCGGCTGGAGTAACGTTACCGCAGCCAGATCTTTTGTTTTCTAACGGGTATGTTGAAATAAATGTTATCTAAATAATTAGATATCAATTTGAAATAAATGGTACAACTTAATTTGTATGTATATTTGCTATGGTTGCGAAGATATTTAAAATCCTGCTGTGGTAACGTTTGCACGATTGCTGGATCTCGGAATTGACTAAACGGATGATTATAATTTTTGTACATGACATCTGGCTAATTAGTTATAATTTGTTACGCAACAAAAAAATCCACAATAATACACCGTTTTGAAGTTATTTTAGTAAATAGAAATATGCTTTAATATGCATGCATATACCTAGCACTTCCAATAAGCGATCCAAAGACTAACTTGTAACGTTATTATATAGGTAATTACTGCCTATAAATGGTACTGAAGTTTCATTAGTATCCTATAAGTAATTAAAAAGTTATGATGAAACTTCAATTTGTTCGGGCCACGGCGCGCAGCTTAGTTTTTTGAAGACCGATTAACCGAATTTCCTGTAGTTGTGGTAACTGAGTCTTATATCAATAATTAGATATATAGTTCAATTATATACCTGTGAAATATCAGACTGGTACACTAATTAATTAACGAGATAATCGAAAAACAATACTTATGCGTGGTAACCTGACCAAATCTAGAATGTTATAAAAAACCGGCCAAGTGCGAGTAGGACTCGCACACGAAGGGTTCCGTACCAGTATCGCAAAACACTGCAAAAAAATCACGTTTGTTGTATGGGAGCCCCCCTTAATTTATTTTATTTTAATTTAATAATTATTATTTTTTGAAGAGAATATACAACTAAATATTCTGTGAATATTTCAAGCGTCTACCTGTTGCCGTTATTAATATCGAGCAAAAAACGGCAAAAATATCACGTTTGTTGTATGGGAGCCCTCCTTAAATATTAATTTTATACTGTTTTTAGTATTTGTTGTTATAGCGGCAACAGAAATACATCATCTGTGAAAATTTCAACTGTCTAACTATCACGGTTCATGAGATACAGCCTGGTGACAGACAGACAGACAGACAGACAGACAGACAGACAGACGGACAGCGAAGTCTCAGTAATAGGGTCCCGTTTTTACCCTTTGGGTACGGAACCCTAAAAAATAACACTAACATGGTTTTATTGGAGGTTTGAGAAACAAGCCCATTGCAATGGAAGGAATATTTGCCCTTGTTACAACTTATATTTAATATCGTTTTGAATAAAGATAAATAAAACACCACTGGTGGTAGTAACCTAAACGCTGGTATCTAAGATCACCAACCAACAACGTCATACTGTTCGGACAATAATCCTTTTTTTTAATCCACCCTCGGATTCTTTTATTTAACCAAAGATGATAAAAACTCACATTATAATCAAACTTTGAAAGATTTATATACTACTCATTTGAAATAAAAAACGAGCACTTAAGGCATTTTAATGTCTAATGGCAATTTCAGTCAATTCAATTAAATTGAATTGTTTGACATAGCCTGTATACTTATAATCAACGACGATATAACCTTATAATCTAGTAAATTGATATGCCTGAATTGAATTCTGGCAAACTTTTCGTAACTTTTGGATTAATTCAATAAAATCGACTTACACGTCCAAACAATAAGAAGTTGTCTGCAATAATAAGACAAGAAGATTTTTTTTTAAATAAAAATAAGTTAATTTTGTAAAATCCTAATAGTGAGTGTGTACCTCTTGCCAAAACATCGTCTTGTGGCATACGTTCCCACTCTAATTCTGCAATTACTTATTTTTACTCCCTGATGTTTTATGGAGCAAGTTGCACTGATCTTAGCCGTGTCCTTAGGACATCCCAGACATGCTCAATTGGTTTGAGAATGGGACTTCAAGCTGGCCAATCTAAACGACGGATCCCAATTTCTTGCTTACTGAAGCATACCACTCATTTTTATTTTTCAATACAGTTGTTAAACATGGCGTACTTTCAGAGGCTATAATTATGATTCGAAAATGAAATCTTATGCATAGGCATCTTTCTGTTACACGGTCGTGACTTTTGTTTACGAGCTCGATCATTAGTTTTGCAGTTTAGTTTTAAATTTATAAGTAAATTTAAAAAGTTTAGTAGCAAAGAGTTTTCATACATAGAATAAAATGGGATAGATTTTATACCAGGAAAAATGAATGATTCCGTACGTTTTAGCATTGAACTCTCAAAAGTCTTTTAAATGGTTGTTTAATATATTTAATTACCAGTTTTAATTTAATTATTTTCACATCAACATTTGTCTAAAATCGAAAAGGCTGTATAGACTGTTTTCGTTGTAAAAAATGTCCAGTTGCAAAAACGCGCCTTTAGTTATAAGTCAATTTAAAAAGTTTAGTAGCAAGGAGTTTTCATACATAGAATAAAATGGAATAGATTTTATACGAGGAAAAATGAATGATTCCGTACGTTTTAGCATTTAATTCTCAAAAGTATTTTAAATGGTTGTTTAATATATTTAATTACCAGTTTCAATTTAATTATTTTCACATCAACATTTGTCAAAAATCGAATAGGCTGTTTTCGTTGTAAAAAAATATGTCCAGTTGCAAAAACGCGCCATTATCTATAATTTTAATATTTGTGTGATAAATTGATTATTTTTTTTGTTAATCTCATATTATTATAATTCAAGTACAAGAGATGAAATGAAATTGACTCCACCCGATATTTTATATCAGGTGAAATTGCGCAAGATGAAATTTTGACCCCAAAATCTCGGGAAAGATATATGGCGACTTACGATAATTTAATTTTATGGAAAAAACAAATGTAATTATTTGATTTATTTTTACTGTTTCCCACAACTGTATTGAAAAACGTCGTGTGATACACGGGTGTGTAGGTTATTGCATAACCTACTTTCCACCCATGTATCACAATGCACTATTTCGATGCGGCCGGTTACATTATTCAAATTTCGATTGACAAAAAACATAAGTCCACGTTTCTGATGAAAACAAAACTTCGTTACAGAAAATATCGTGGTAAAATGAAGAAATATTTTTTCTTTGGTGAACTTATAAGCCAAAATTTTAAATCTAACATTTAATGTCTTCTCGTGTGCATTCGCGCCGTCCCGCGAATATAGCACAGATCATTTAGACGTAGTTATAAATAATAAATTGGTATATATTGGGAGCCTTCTTAATTTTTCTTTGGAGTTTTGCTTTCTCTAATATCTCAGACTCTTTTTCAGACCAAATTTCCGATATTTCAGTATGTAGTACACACACACAGCATACTGAAATATCAGTTAAATTAAATGTAAATGTAATTATGTACAGTCCCTTGCCTTAGATATAATTGTGGCATGAAAACAATGTTTTTGTGTTCAATTTACCAAATTAATCTGAATGATAAAAACATCCCGTGCGGTGCGATGATCAGTGTGGTTATGAAACTGAAATATCTCGTTCAGCGATGATCGGTGTAGTAACGTGACTGAAAAATGTCGTGAGTGCGGTGAAGAGCGGCACTTTTCAGTAAAATCCCGTACGGTGCGATGATCAGTGTGGTTATGAAACTGAAATATCTCGTTCAGCGATGATCGGTGTAGTAACATGACTGAAAAATGTCGTGAGTGTGGTGCTAAACGGCACTTTTCAGTGCAGTGCGATGATCAGTGTGGTTATGAACTGAAATATCTCGTTTAACGATGATCGATGTAGTAACGTGACTGAAAAATCTCGTGAATTAGGGTGATCAAGGGCACTTTTCAGTGCGGTGCGATGATCAGTGTGGTTATGAAACTGAAATATCTCGTTTAACGATGATCGGTGTAGTAACGTGGCTGAAAAATCTCGTGAAAATCGTGATGAACGGCACTTTTCAGTGCGGTGCGATGATCAGTGTGGTTATGAATTGAAATATCTCGTTTAACGATGATCGGTGTAGTAACGTGACTGAAAAATCTCGTGAATTAGGGTGATCAAGGGCACTTTTCAGTGCGGTGCGATGATCAGTGTAGTTATGAAACTGAAAAATTTCGTACAACGATGATCAGTGTAGTAACATGACTGAAAAATCTCGTGTGTGCGGGTGATAAGTGCCACTTTTCAGTAGTTATATAGCAGTAACAATGTGCTGTCCATCAAAATTAAAAATGCCTCACTTTTTAATGTTATTATATTCATATAATATTCATCCCACGATTATTTGGGACTGTTCATAATGTACAGAAACATTTTTGAATGTAGTTGTTTAGCTTTAGCTTGGCAATTAATGCCGATCTCTTTGTAGCAATCGGAATAATAAACTTTGTACCGACAAGGTTACAAGTGCAGTAGCAATATCATAAAGCACAGCAAACCAGTCTGTTTTACTACCTTTTATAAACGCTTCGCGCTTAGATACACACGCGTATGTTTTATTATAACTCTTTGATTGTGGAACTGGTGAATGGTTGTGGGATAATCGTTGAATATTCACAAAAAAAATCATACATACAGTCGAACATAGAACCGTCTCCTTTTTGGAAAGTCGGTTCGAAAGAGACTGAGATATCAAAGGAAACGAAACTCCAAAGAAAAATTAAGAAGTCACCACAATACCAATACCAATTTATTATTGATAGCTACGTTTAAATGATCTGTGCCATATTCGCGGGAAGACACGAATGGACACAAGAAGACAATAAATGTTAAAACTTAAATTTTGGTTTATAAATTCACCAAAGAAAAAATATTTCTTCATTTTACCTTGATATTTTCTGTAATGTCGTTTTCTTTTTCATCAGAAATGTTGAATTATGTTTTCTTAACAATCGAAATTTTAATAATGTAACCGGCCGGATCAAAAAATAAGAAATAGGCGCCATGCTAATAAGTCTTGTAGCGGTATGCTACAGTATGCAAGAAATTGGGCTCCGTCGTTTAGATTGGCCAGCTCGAAGTCCCGACCTCAATCCAATTGAGCATGTCTGGGATGTCCTAAAGAGACGGGGTAATATCAGTGCAACCTGCTCCATTAAAAGTCAGGAAGTTAAAATAGTTATTTATGCTACAAGTGCGGCAGGTAGGTGATTTCCGATGAGTGGCATTTTAAACATTTTAAATCGACACGAGTCGGAAATCATCTTACGTACGTGTATCATACAACATTTTACTATGCATTGTGCGAGGAAATAAAAAAATTTATCTGAACCAAGCAAAAATTAATAAAATGGCAGGCTTATTCAAGCACGCTCAGCATAACCACAGATTAACTAAAAGTTCCTCGGGCATATCTACTGCGCATGTGCAAATAACTGTCACGTCGTAACGCAAAAAGGCACGAGTAAAATATACGTTCTGCCAAACATATTAAATGAAAATTTAAAATTAATAATTTATTGATCAAAATCTAAATCTAGAGTAATTAAAAACGCCTTTAATGAAGTATTAGTTTTATTTTACCTTTTATATGAATGATAATCTGTACTTAATTATTTTTTAAAACTTTTCGCAAATAATAGAAACTCTATGCGTCGAGCTGACGTTGGAGTTAAAAATTAAAAAAAAAAACAGAAAAGTAAAAAGCACTAGTGAAAAAAAGTGACACTTTCCGCACAGTTTGGCTGCTTGGAAAACGCTCTTTTCGAGGACATGCATTGTAAAAGTCATTGCAGAATTAGAGTGGGAACGTATGCCACAAGACGTTGTTTTGGCGAGAGGTACACACTCACTATTAGGATTTTACATTTTTAACTTAATTTTATAAAAAAAAATCTTGTCTTATTATTGCAGACAACTTCTTATTGTTTTGACGTGTAACTCGATTTTATTGAATTAATCCGAAATTTACGAAAAGTTTGCCAGAATTCAATTCACGCATATCAATTTACTAGATTATAAGGTTATATCGTCGTTGATTATAAGTATACAGGCTATGTCAAACAATACAATATAATTGAATTAACTGAAATTGCCCTTAGACATTAAATTGCCTTAAGTGCCCGTTTTTTATTTCAAATGAGTATATATATCATTCAAAGTTTGATTATAATGTGAGTTTTTATCATCTTTGGTAAAATAAAAGAATCCGAGGGTGGATTAAAAAAAAAGGATTATTGCCCGAACAGTATGTCGTTGTTGGTTGGTGATCTTAGACACGAGCGTCTGGGTTACTACCACCAGTGGTGTTTTATTTATCTTTATTCAAAACGATATTAAATATATGTTGTAAAAAGGGCAAATATTCCTTCCATTGCAATGGGCTTGTTTCTCAAACCTCCAATAAAACCATGTTAGTGTTATTTTTTTACGGATGGTGTGATGATCTGTTACGGGGTATAATTAATATATCGTTTTAAATAGACGACACTGTTGGCGTAGTGGTTGAGCGATCGACTGCTGTGCTGCGTCTCGCGGGTTCGATTCCCGCATGGAGCAAATATTTGTATGGCCTACAGATAGTTGTTCCGGATCTGGGTGACTTGTGTATGTGAGATTGAATGTTTGTAAACGCACCCACGATACAAGTAGTATCAAATATGTGAACAGATTTTCTTTATTTTCTATAGAAACATTGCGAGTTGTTGAGTAAAGAGATTGAAAGAACAGGTCAGTCTGAACAAGCTTGTAAGAAGTGGACGATCACTGCTTGTTAACCAGTATCTGCAACGATTTTTGGTGAATGAATAAGAAATGAATGGTTTCATATCAAATAAACGTTTTACAAACCAATCCCCATTGCATCCAGATGGGAAACATGTTACACACCACAGATTTGAACATGTGCAAAAATACTGAAGCCTCCTTTCATCGACGTCTTTTTAGCTGTATCATAATGAAGATCAGACTAAATGTTGATTTAAAAATTACATTTATTTTGATACGGGCGACGTGTTTGGTCTTAATACTATTTGATAAACTCAAGTTAGTTTTCGATGATAAGATTGAGGTTTGGTTTCAATCCGCTTTTTCTCGAGAAAATGAGAAATTAAGCTGAAGTAAAATAATATACGACTTATATTAAATATGATCATTAATAACAAAAGCTATACATAATATTATGAAAATTTATTTAACTTTTCTTTTTATTGTGGGGTATACAATATGTTAATAAATGATCTTTCAAAAACTTTCTTTTTATGTCATACCAATTAATATGTTGCATCTTTTTCTTAAACTTAGTCATCGTTTGTTACCTGATTCAATTTTATTATGACGCATTATGTTCAAATCCTAATAATGGTAAAAAAATACTTCGGGTTACCGCGAATTGTATTTGCACCTCCCATGTTCACGCTACTGAGTGGTCCCTCCTAGGTTTCCGGTTCCAAATTCAAACTTTAGTTTTGAATCGGCTTTTAGTACTATTACTAGATTTGAGTGTCTAGTGTTGACCACATGCCAGCAAACCGTAGTAATACTGTAGGTATGATGCGATGTATTAGTTTTTATTGAAACAACACGGACCGTGAAATGCTCAGAACCGTGCAGGTGAATACGAAAAGTAAGATGCTACTGTAGTTATGGCCGTTGAATGTACATATCGTTTTGCTTGAGTATAAAAACTGTTGAGGATCAAGTAGGTATATCAATTTAAGGCAGTAAGATGTATTTATTTACGTTTTTGGAATTATGAAGCAAGTAGGTGGGTCAATGACAGTTGTCTCTTAATGACATTCTAAAAAGCAACATCTTAAGTACTATGCAAGCTTGTGTTAGCCTGATACGTGTAAATGTTCAATCTATTCATGCATTAATATCGAAAAGCAGCCAAAACTGCACATTGAATATTTTCAACAAAGAATAATTTTGCGAGGTGTGCGAACGATTCAGATGCCGAAAATCTATTCTTTTATTTTTTGTATGCTCAACTGTCTGTATATATAGCTAAGGCGATATATGTATACGCCCCAATGTTAACGCAGTACTGGCCGTGCGCCCGCTCGTTGCCAAAATATCAATATTGAACCTCCTTTTGAACAGTTTAGTTTGCAAAATATTATTTGATTTACTTATGCTATTTCAGTTACCTATCAAGAAATTCCAGCCAATTTTACTGTGTAAAAATATTTTTAAACATCCATGTCGATTTGGAGGAGTATCCAAAAGTAGCGAAAAAATATCGTGTTGTTAATTTTTTTAAAGCAAATCTTTTAGTTACACGAAAAAACCTTGTTTCAAAAATAATGTACATGAATCAATAATAATTAATATATTTTTTCAACCTTTTAACCTAGCCGTCAGTAAGGAGTTGGTATGCGTTAGAAAGTAACCGTTTTACGGCACTAAAGCGGTGGAAGGCCCCTAAATTTGCCACAGGAGCGTGGAAATTGGCATAACAGAAGAAAGGCCTGTGCCCAGCGGTGGGCGAATCGGGCTGTAGATGATAATGATGAATGACCAAGCTTTACGCAAAGATTGCTAAAAGGAATCTATTTAAACTTTGCAAAAATATTCCTTAAAAGTGAAGGTAAAGTTTTTATTAAGGATAAGCAATAAAGCACTATTTCCGGGGACCGTGTTTCTTTCGGCATTTTCCCGCGCGTTTATTAAACGAAGAGATAAAACGCCACAACAACGATATGCTGACTAGTAATGATGATCATCACGCTGTGCTTTACTTACAAGGAGGTACACAGTCAATAATGACATGTCGGGGATCAGATATTTTGATAACGCATATTAACGTACCAAATAGCTTACCGGTCTGCCGACCAACCCGAACGCCTCTGGGTGCCTTGGGGTTAACAACAAAAATCACCACTTTATTGTGCGTTTTTCTAAATAACTATTAAATTTTTTGATATTATAACATTTACAAAAATGAATTAAATTGATTTGAGCATATTTCGGAAGATGTTTTTATTCATTTTGAAAGTATAAGCTACCCTTGGTGCGCTAGCTCGATTCTTACTAGGCTGGTTTTTAATAAAATGCCTGCATATACCTATAGTAAAACCAAAAAAGTTATTTTCCCCTGGCTTTGCTCCCGTAACCAACTCCACAGGACACATTAAATTTTTCGTGACTAAAAGTAGTCTATGGCACTCAGTGATGAGTAGCTTTCTAGCAGTAAAAGAATTTTCTTAATCAGATTATAACTGCCAGAGATAACCCATCACAAACAAACATACAATTTCACCTCTATATGTTATTCAGAATATGGCGCGTCTTAAAAGAGCGCTGAAGGGCAACGCAAGAGAAGCTATCAAGAGCCTGCTGTACTCCGAAGCTTCTCCGATGGAAGTGATGCAGGCCCTCAAGAGAAGATATGGAAGACCTGATGCGCTGGTATTAGCCGAATTAGGCAAGGTTAGGACACTACGGAAGATCAGCGAGAACCCAAGGGACATATGCATCTTCGCAAGCCAGATCAACGACAGCGTAGCAGCCATCAAGGGACTGAAGAAGCCACAGTACCTACATACATTCACCTGAGATGGTGAATGTATGTAGAAATCCAAATCATAGAGAAGATTCCGACGATCCTGAATTTCCGTAGGTACGACTTCACTGCAGCATCAGAAGAAGGGGAATTCGCCGATCTGACGCTGGTATCCAGGTTCCTAAACATAGAAGCAGACAAATGTGGAGCCTTCGCGACTTCAGAAGAAAAGGGAGGCTTCAGAAAAACCCTTCGTCAAGCGGCGCACTCAACTGAAGAAAAGAACTTCAAAGAAAAGGACTTCAGAGAAAAGGATTCGTGAAATTCTGAGAAGACTTGCCCCATGTGTGAGGGTGAATACTTTTTCATGGAGTGTCAGAAGTTCCTGAAGGCATCAGTACAAGATCGTTGGGCAGAGGTCAAGAAAAGTCGCGTCTGCTTCAAGTATCTACAAGGAAAACATAGAAAGGAGAACTGCAGGAAGCCGTCGTGCAAGGAATGCAAGCGATGGCATCATCATCTGCTACACGTCGATTCTGGAGAAAGAACCTCGAGTGAAAAGATAAAGGTAGCACCACAAGAGGTAGCAAACGTCACTGAGTCAGTTAACGCAGTCCACAACGCGAGAGCATACCTGAAGATAGCACCAGTGGAGTGGAAGTCTTCGGGACAAAAGGATCAAAGAAGATATTGGCCCTCATGGATGAAGGGTCAACTGTGTCACTATTGGACAAGAAGGTGGCAGAAGAAATCGGCGATAAAGGACAAAGGGAGGAACTAGTCATTGAGACAGTAGGAGGAAAGCTGATAAAGAAGAAGGACTCTCAAGTGCTAGACCTCGTGATAAAAGGGGTTCATCAAGAAAACAGAAAAACTTTGAAGAGAGTCCGGACCGTCGATGATTTGAAGCTTGCACCACAGTTCCTAGACAAGAAGAAGATTCAAGAATACACACACTTGAAGAAGATCGCCGATTCTCTACACTATGAAGGGGAATCGCCACAACTGCACATCAGTCAATAACTGGGAGCTGATCGTGACTCAAGAGATAAGAAGAGGGAAACCAGGCGAGCCAGTTGCTTGAAAGTCGAAAACAGGGCTTGACTGGGTGCTCCATGGAACTGATGGCAGAAGTACAAGACCAGTGCACTTTTTGAACATGTGCCTACACGTCAAAACGTCAGAAGAAGAGATGCACCAGGCCATTAAAAATCATTTCGCAATCGAAGCACTCGGAGTACAAACTAGAAGACCTACTACGGACTCAGAGGGAAGAGCACTCGCCATCCTGGAGAAGACCTGCAGAAGACTAGATGATGGTCGTTTTGAAGCTGGACTCCTGTGGAAGAATGAAGAAGAAACGATGCCAGAGAGCTACACTTCCGCCAAGAACCGCCTCTTCAACATTGAGAAGAAGATAGACAAGGATTCTCAATTGAACACTGAGTACAACCAGCAGATCCAGCATCTAATTGACAGCAAGTATGCAGAAGAAGCATCCGATGAACAAGAAGAGTCCAAGAAAACTTGGTACCTGCCTCATTTCTCCGTAGTTCACCCTCTAAAGAAGAAAATAAGGATGGTCTTCGATGCTGCGGCCAAGTCAAAAGGAAGAAGCCTCAACCACGCTCTGCTACTGGGACCAGATCTACTGCAGTCACTTTTTGGAGTCCTGCTGACGTTCAGACAAGGACCCTTCGCAGTGGCAGCTGACATCAAGGAAATGTTCTTGCAAGTCCACATCAGGCCAGAAGGTAGAGACAGCTTGAGGTTCCTGTAGCGAGGAGACCAACGCGACGTGCCGCCCAAGAAGTACAGAATGACATCAGTCATCTTCGGCGCAACATCATCTCCGAGCACAGCAATCTATGTGAAGAATAGAAACGCGGCCGACTACAAGGAACAATATCCAGAAGCAGCAAAGGCAGTCGAGTTGAATCATTACATGGACGACTACCTTCACAGTTTCCACGCAGAAGAAGATTTCAAAAGAGTGACAGCACAAGTGAACCTCATCCATAAGCAAGCGGACTTTGAACTCAGGGGTTGGGCCTCGAACCGACCAGAACTTCTGTAAGAAATGAAAACAGAATACGCCACACCCCACGAGAAGCATCCACGGGAGGAGGTACTCCACACCCTCCTCCTAGAGGCCGAGCATATCGTCAACTCTCGTCCTCTCACTCATCTCTCCGAGAGCCTTGAGGAAGAAGCACTCACTCCAAACCACTTCCTCCTCGGGCGATCCTGCGGCGCTGCAAGAATCGGCAGCTTCGAAGATCACGAGCTTGTGGGCAGGCCCACTTGGTAGGCCACGCAGCGGCTTGCCGACCACTTCTGGCAACGCTGGCTGCGAGAATACCTGCCTACTCTACTGCCAAGAAAGACTGCGAAGAGTACCAGCACCACAGACCTGCACATCGGAGACATCGTGTTGATCGTCGATCACACCCTGCCGAAATGCATTTGGCCACGCGGCAGAATCCAACAAGAGTATCCTGGACCTGATGGGCGAACCAGAATCGTCGACGTCGAGACGAGAGGAGGAGTGCTGCGAAGACACAGTTCGAGAGTGGTGATGTTAGTGCCGGGAGTGTCGCCGAGCCTGGAGGATGGTGCGACGCACGAGGGGGAGAATATCGGCGACGAGACACTATCTGCAGACTAAATAGGTAAAAATAACAAGTTTACGCAGTACCTATTTACTAAATAAAGTACCTTAAGTACATAAGTTAAGTATATAAGATCTGTGTTGTCAGCGAATCCGAAAGCTAATTTAGTAAAAACAACAAAGTTTAGGTAGTATCTATCAATGAAAGTACCTTAAGTACCTATGTAAAGTACATAAGAACTGTATATAAAGTGTTAGTTAAGTACATCTAATAAGAATTTAGCCAATAAGTAAGTATAGCTAAACAAATTGTAATCAGATAACGAGTGCGTAGTAATTAATGATTATTTATTATCAGATACTTATTAAAATATTGTAATTGTTTTGTTTTGTGTCTAGTTAGCATGAGTAATAGCACGTACTCATTATTTGAACGTTAAAAGTCCATAAACATAGTTTCTGGAAAGAATTGATAAGAGATATCATACAAGTTGATAATTACGCGAGCAACTTGAAAACACACTTTCTGGTTTATGAAGATATTTCGATGTTATTAGTGTCAAATGAAAGGTCTTGGTCTAAACCTAATTTTTCTGTGTATATCGTGGGAATCGGTCCACGCGTTCTCGAGATATTTGCATATTTCTGAAATCAAAATGTAAACAAACTAAATATTTTATGTTTTTGTACTAGAAACTTTTTTATTATGTATATATTATTAAGTACGTGGTCAATAACTATATTTTAAGCCCAAACTTGTAATGATTATGTTGAAATTTTAATAAATTACACAGCACCAAAAATTTCGCCTAAGAGAAAATGAACGTAAAAATGGTCTCAAAACGCGCGGTCGTCAATTAGGGAGCAACGGGCCATATAAAAGACGGGCCACTGGCCCAGTGTATTCGGTAGCTCGCCAGCCGTCGCTCCGTGCGGACGTCTCGCTGCTCGTCGCCCCACCGCGCTCTCCGGCGCCCCCACTCTCCGTCTCGTCGCGCCCCTCTGCGTGACGTCACTGCGGCCGTCGCGTCTTCGCACGCCGCTCCAAAGGTGTCGCTACTAGTAACTTTGGTTACTAGTAGTGGCAGCTATTTTGGCCCTTCCGGGCAAATCCACTCTTTGTGGTCCCTGGCGGGAAACCTAGCGGTGTTAACAAGCCAGTGGGGTGTGCCCCAAGCACCCGCCAAGTCCCTTAAGGACACGGCAGTCATTGGAGTCGGGAGCGGGATCAGTTGGCCTTGGTAGATAGCCTAGTCAACCCCCGCTTCGTCCCACAGCATTCACCTGGCACGGTCGGGTGTGTCTACCCCGACGTGCCAGACTTCTTCGGTACACATTGGTGGGTGGCCCACCTTCGGTGGGTTTACCGGTACCTTAGGGCCCTGTCACCCAATAAGATTGGTGGCAGGTAGACAAGCTTAGGGCTCACCAGATACTCACCTCCCAGTCTAACCCGACTGGGAGGGTAGGTTTGCACACATCCCCGGGCCCCTCCACCCGGGGAAGATACCCTCTCCCGGCTTCACCGGATCTATAATTCTCAATTATGTCACTCGCGGCAGTAATTGAACTCCTTCACGAGATTCTCGAGAAGGAAAAACTCTCCAAAAAATACAGCCATGCTGTAAGTCAGGCTTTAGCCTCTTATGTGCCCGCTTCGGGCCCGACCGGGGCCCCTGGACCTAGCCAGGCACCCGTGCCGAGCGAAGTCCAGGTCTCGCCCAGGTCGCCCTCCCCGGCAGCCAGGCCCACTTCTGGGACTGGTGAGCCGACTCTACCTAAGCTCCCAGCTCCGGCCGTCGAGTCTAAAGCTACTGTCCGTTCATGGAGAGATCCTCCTTCTCCTAAAACTTCTTCTCAACCGGCCGTCGAGCCTAAGAAAACCCGATCATGGAGAGATCCTCCTTCTCCCATAGCTACTCAAGTAAAAGCTTATAAAAGCTATAAAGAGCGCATAGCCGCCCTCCATAAATTCAGACCCAAGTCCAAGTCCAAGACCATCTGGGCGGACGATGATGACTCCCCTATGGAAGAGGGAGCAACCCTCAGCACTGACGAGAAATGGGAAGCTTTGGCTGACCAAGCTAACTCAGTTGCTGACGACCCATTAGACCCAAATGTCCCCGATAGGTCAGACGACTACGACACCGTCTCCTCCGACGGTGACTCCGTAGTTTGCTCTGGAGGAAAGAGGAAAAAGAGGAGTAGTCCCATTAATGCTACCAAGGCCAAAAAGGCGGTACCAAAAACCTCTCCTCAGTCAGTTCTGCCACCGGCCTCGCCCGTAAGGCAAATCACCCCCACCCCTGACATTGCTTCTTCTCAGCGGTCCAACCGCAGCCCCAGTCCCATGGTAATAGTTACCAATAAGAAGCTCCGTCCCCCTCCACCTATTTATCTTCAGGATAAAGTCAAGTGGAACGATGTTTCAAACGCTTGTGTTGAGCGGAAAATCAACTACACCAAAGCCACTGCATGCCAACAAGGCATCAGAATCCAACTCCCCTCTCCCACTGATTTCCGGAATCTAACCCGGTACCTCAAAGAAAGGAACATCTCGTTCCATACTTACTCCCTTCCAGAGGAAAAGCCCGTCCGAGTAGTCATTAGGAGAATCCCAAAAGAGATCCCTACGGAGGAAATCCGTAAGGACCTTCTTGACCAAAATGTCCCCGTCACTGAAGTCCACCGCTTGCATAAAGCAAGAGGCGGACAACAGTACGATATTGTATTAGTTGTCTGTAGCCCTACTGAGGGTTACAACCCGATCTTCAATATAAAGACCGTGTGCTCCCTGTCGGGCATTTCGATCGAGAAACCCTACCGCCCCCATCTTGTAGGACAGTGTCACAACTGTCAATTTTATGGCCATTCTCAGGCCCACTGCTATGCAACACCCAGGTGCGTTAAGTGCATGGGTGATCATGGCACTAAGGACTGTCCCCGTCCTAAAGACCGCTCACAGTGCACGGAGCCTCCCAGCTGCGTGCTCTGTGGCCAAGTCGGGCACCCGGCTAATTACCGGGGTTGCCCAAAAGCCCCCAAGCTCGCGCCTAAAATGGCCAAACGATACAATGCGCACATAATGCGCATGGCTCCCTCTTCCCAACCACCCCCCCGTCTAGCCCCTCAGAGGACTTCACCATGGGGTAAGCTGAACCACCAAAGTGTGGCTCCTCAGACTTACTCCCAGCCTATCCCAGCGCTGATGGCCCACCCCATTGCAGCTCCAAATCCAGTCCCCGACCCAGTGGCCCCAGCTGCCCCCATGCCCGCACAAAACCGGAAGGTGGCTTCCACCACCACCGCCGCCATGTGCCCGCCCCCTGTAGCCCCCTCCGGGCACAAGCCATATTTGAGCGTCGCTGAGAATATAATCAGCGCGTATTCCATATGGATGACCCCTCAGGCCCGTGCTCTGGATGCAGAAATCCGGAATGCAGGCTCTCTCACCCCCGCTTCATGTTCATGCAGTGCCCTCTTCTCGAGGTACGAGTGCATTACTAGGGAACTTGACAGCCTTGTCTACAAGGACGGTCAATGGGTTCGTAAATAGTACGAACACCTATTCAAACGTAGCATACATACCGATTGGTCCGCCCTCGCTGCCGAGGCCCCGCCGCGAAGTCCCAGTCATTATTTATGTAGCCAGCCCGCGAATAGCTGTGCCATAGTTAATTCTAATTAGTTAATTGGAGTTTCTTGTCCGTTCTTCTCCACGTAGGCTTATTCCGAACGGATGGTAGAATCACTTTATTAGATCCAGCCTTAGTTGTCCCCCCAGCGACGCCCTGAGCCGAGGTTCGACCCCAACTGGGGTAGCCCTCAGCGTTGTCGCTTAGGTTTAGTAATTTTTTGCCTAGCTGGAGGCTATATAGTTTAGTCTCCGTAGGAAAGCCCGGTTAAGCAGCTAAACAGTTACTTTGACTGAGTTGCGAGACGCCACGTATTAAAAAAAAAAGCCACCGAAGAGGCAACAACTATAGTGTGATTTTTTATTTCGTGGACTAAACTGACATTTGGGGGGTTGTCACTTCGTTACATTAAAATAGTGTCGTACCCTAACTATACTGAGTGATCGAAAGTTCATCGAAAATCGAAGTAGATCGAAAATGAAACTATTTCACGGCATAAAAAAATAATTTGTTTAGAAACTAGCGGCCCATATTTAGTTTCTACTCATTTATGTCACATGACTTAATTTTACCGATTGCATTTATTTTATTGTTGATTTCATATTTAACACAATAAAAGTTCATGTACTATGTGTATGAATACTGTTATATTTAAATATATTACGCTTATATTCATAAAACATTTATTTACACCAATTAGTAAAAATAAATTGAGGAGTCATGTCACATCGATTCGATGAATCACTTATGATTGAGCCTTACCTACAACACTATGCTCCACGCTTGCAACATTTAAAAAAAATAAGGTCAATAGCAGCTGTCAGTTTAGTCCACGAAATAAAAAATCACAGTATAGAAGAAAAGCCGAAATCTGCGGAACTATTTCCAAGAAAAATTCCGCCTCTTATTTCTTTGATGGTCATAAAACGTGGGTCCTTGGGTCGTCCTAGTAAAACCTTACGCATTCAGGGGTGCGTGGTGACGTGTGCCACCAGCGGAGCCGCCAGGCTCAAGAAACACACGTCAGCATAAGTGGGATACTTTCCCAAGGGGCGTGGGTACTTACAACACCCAGACACCGTGACGCCACCTCAACAGATGTTAACCGTACTAGTGTATCCAACTACTACTATTATAGATTATAGATTTGACGACACGGTTGGCGTAGTGGTTGAACGATCGACTCGCTGCGTGTCGCGAGTTCGATTCCCGTACGGGACAAATATTTTTATGTCCTACAGATAGTTGTTCCGGTTCTAGGTGTCTTGTGTATGTGAGTTAAAATGTTTGTAAACGCACCCACGATACAGGAATAAAAAACAGTCAAGTGCGTGTCGGACTTCGATAATTTAGGGTTCCGTACCAATTTATAAATACGTTGGTATTTTTTAATAAAATAATAATAATAAATAAATTTATTTTTAATAACTTTACAACTTCTACAATATATGTTACATGGGGATCTCCTTTTAAGTATGATAAATACCAGAGCAAGGAGACCCCGCTCTTCTATTACTATTAAAATTGTACGTAGGAGTGTGCTTACATGGGCTGCTATAATTTGCTAACTTATTAACTAATGGAAGAAAAAAGGTAAACAAACAAAAACGATTAACTAAAATATATGAAACCTTATACATTATCACCAAATTTCAAGTTCATAGGTCAATGAGAAGTTAAAAATATCTTCGGTACAATATATGTGACAGACGACGGACAGATGGACAGACAGCCGGACACGTGAGTGACAGAAATATGGCTCCTCCTAAAAAGAAAAGAAGATTTATACATCGGAATAAAGAAAGATATTGGGGCAGGAACTAATTCCACGGCAGAACCACGTATGGCAACTAGTACCTAATTAATATTATAAATGTGAAAGTCTGTCTGTCTGTTTGACCCCTTTTCAGACACAGGTGTCGGACATACGATACGTTTTAATCCCGGGAGTGCCTATGTTGCCTTGGGATAATCTTCATGTGGGCAAAGCCGCTAGCAAAAGCTATAACTTGTAAGTTGCGCACACAAGGGCTACTTAAACAAGCATTTTACGGCAATTCCAAGTACGGAGTACCTACCTACGTAGGTACATAAATTGTTATGGATTAGCAATTTTAAGTTGCCCGTGTGAGTGCAGTTTTTCAGATGCGGCACTGTCTGACAACGGGCGAGACTCGTCAGATTAGAAGTGGTTTGATGCTTTGGATAACTTGGATGGCAAGATACTCTTTCGTACAAAATTTGTTTCTAGATAAACCGTCGTATTGGATCAAACAATCAATCAACTTAAGATACCACTCGGTAAAAAAATACAATGTTCCAAAAATGTGGTACGCATTCTTTCAGTATAGAAAAGATGTGCCCGCCTTTAGTCAAAACACCGCCAGCGTCTCGACGCCGAGTGAACGACGACCCAAAACCTTTCTTACTATAATATAATTCACCATCATTTCAGCCTAAAGATATCCACGGCTGAACATAGGCTTCCCCCAAGTGTCGCCAAATTGACCGGTCCCGTGCGTTTCGCATCCAGCGGATTCTCACAACCTTCACCTTGTCATCGATAGGTCCACCTAGTGGGCGGGCTGCTAACACACCGTATTCCGATTCGCAGTCGGCACTCCAGAACTGCGAGCAATATGCCCACTGTCACTTACACTTATTAATAAAACTGCTCTTGCATAAATCAAAATAGTGTTGTGTGGACTCATCCCCAGTTCCCCACTGGCAGCCTTAGCGAGTTACTATTTGTAGAAAGTGGTTTCGTATCGAACCCCATGCATTCATTTTGTGCAAATTACTCACAGAGAAGAAGTCTGAGTCCCAGCTGTGGGAACATCATAGGACTTGCTTAGAGACGTAGATAATAATAATATACCTGCCTACCTATGTACTATTATTACAGGCTGTTCAAAACAAGATGCTTGGGCGTGGCGTTTGGCGCGTTGCTGTGCGATCGGCCAGGTTTCCGCCTGTACCTTCTCCCACTGACTGACTGGTGCACAACGAACTGCTGCGGTGCGAACACAAGACAAACAACGAGTTGAAGATAAATGGGTACTACACGTTTCGAATAAGTAGGTAAGTCCGCGATGCCGCGTCGGCGCGCCATAATGTTCCGTCATAGATGTATTAAATAAATCAACTTGGGGTGAAAATTTTTTTTATTAATTATAACAGTCAATTTCAATAGCAATAACAAAACAAAATAATCAGGCTTAAAAAACAAACGTACTCCTAGAGTAAAAATTTTTTTACATGTGAAATGTTTTAAAATTTTCTATGCATAAAAATAATCAAGTGTTATAACTTTCGTAGGTACATAATAAATATGCTTAAAATGGGAAAAAGGTGTGTAAGCATAATGTTAAGTGACGATCTATTTTCTCTGCTATTAGATAAACTTTTGTTTAGCAAGGAAAAATACTTTACTATGGTGAAACACTTTTCTCATTTACATTTACTAAGTGAAAAAGCACAAAAAAATATAAATATTAAATTTATCGAATCGGGGACGTCGGCCACAGGTGCCTCGACCACTGGGGGCTTAAGCCACGGACCAGATGAATGGTACATTCAAAACATGTCCTATACTTTTGAGACAAATAGATAAATATACTTTATAAATATAGATGGTAGATATATAAATATACATGGTTTGGTGGACACGGGTACAGATCGTTATTTCGTACCTTTAGTATACGCGTTTCTAACGAAGAAGACGCTAAATTGTTATTTGTATTTTTTTCAAGCACTAAAGGAATATGCTCTAGAATATGATATCGAATTGAACCCACGAGTAATAATGATGGATTTCAAGATGGCGGTAATTAATGGCTAAAACCAAGAATTTCCTGATGCGCAACACAAATGCTGTCTATTTCACTTAGGTCAAAATGTATGGCGTCAAATTCAACAAAATGGTTTGCAAAGTAAATATGACCAAGATGCTGAGTTTGCTGTCAAGTTAAGACACATTATAGCAATTGCTTATTTACCCCAAGAAGAAATACCAGATGCTTTCGATAAATTGAGAGAAGAAGCAAATACCCGTCGAGGCAAATGATATCACAAACTGGTTTGGAAAATATTATGTTTGTGGAAATATTAATTCTCGTGAGACGGGCAATAATAAATTACATATAGCGAGCTCATAACCGATGTTTCCACCTTCACTCAAAGTCAAAGTCAAATATATTTATTTCAACTAGGCCAATAAGCGGCACTTTTGAACGTCAAACATTAAATCTAAATTAAAAATGTACAAGTAATAAAAATTGACTCTACCGTGCATTCGGAAAGTAGCTTGTTATGGAGAAGAACGCACAAGAAACTCCATACTTACTCTTTTTAAAATGTTTTACAATGTTTACTTATGTACATACATTAATAAATTCATATATGTAAGGACGATGCACCCCAAAATAGCACTACACACTATACTACGTACAGGTATAAAGTAATAAAAGCACTAACAGGTAAATTCATTAATTTGATAAATAGGAACATGGTTATCACATACTTACAAATATTGCAAACATAGGTAAAATACCTAATTCAACAACAACGGAACCGTGTGTGAGTCAAATTCTGGCAAAATATAAAAAATAACATAAGAATACAATAACTATGAATAGGAATACAAATTAGCAAATTTGATTTTGTCCACACCAAAATTGTCCTACGGAGCGGGACCAACATGTTGCCAAGCATTCTTATCTTGAATATAATCATCTAATTTGTAATATGCTTGTTTACAAAGTGTGCTTTTAACTAAAGTTTTAAATTTACTTTCATTTAGTTTTAATATATCACAAGGTATTTGTTGATATTAAAACAACGATCCATTTTGCAATATGCCGTGCCATTTATTAAAGAAAAAACAGATTCACACAACAAACTATTGTAGCACACACCTCATAGAGTATATTGAAAAATCTATAGATCAACTGTCATATTGACAACTGACAGACAGATAGTGAGGTGCCTGACATCTCAACACTCCTCCTCAAATTTAACATTTTTCAAATTTAAATTGGGTATCAAGCACATCACTAGACAAATAAATTTCTTACAAAACAATTTCAACTTAAAAATATTCATTACCTTACATAATCAACTTGAACTTTAACATTTTTAATAATTAACTTAAGTTTTACATAGTATTTTAATTTTACATAGCTTAATTATATCAACAGTCATAGAATAACATTAGTATTTTTCCTTTCATAATATTATCTAACACATAAATTGGTCTCGAAATTTTAAAAACTTGTCTTTACATAAACTTTTAGTCATTATGTCAGCTAAGTTATCATTTGAATTGACATATTCAATAGCGATGATGCCCTTTTCTACAATATCTTTAAGAAAATGAGCTCTAATATCTATGTGTTTGCTTCTTTTAGAATTTTCATAACTTTTAGACATAGAAATTGCCCCTAGATTATCAACAAGCAATATGGCATCATTCATGTACTTTAAATGTTGACTTAGGCCTTTAAGATTGACCAATTCTTGAGCTGTGGCAGCAGCAGCAATGTATTCTGATTCTGCTGTTGAAAGCGCAACACATGACTGTTTCTTAGAAAACCAAGCTATGGGATTCACTCCATGTAAAATTATACACCCGCTTACACTTCTTCTGTCCATTCTATCTCCGGCCCAATCTGCATCGGAGAATCCATACAAATTATTATCTGTAGTTCTTCTAAATACTAGTGCTTTATCTTTAGTTTCCTTTAGGTAACGTAGAACTCTCTTACTCGCTTTCCATAGTTGTTCATTTGGTTTGTCCAGGTATCTGCTAAGATAAGATACTGCAAATGTCAAATCTGGTCTTGATGTTACAGTTAAGTAGATTAAACTACCAATCAATTCACGATAGGGTACATCCAGTATTTCTTTATCTTCATTTATCTGTATATTATAATTTATCTCCATAGGTGTTTTTATTCCTTTACAATCATTCATTTTGAACTTCTGTAATATTTTCTGTATCATGTTGGTTTGTTTCACAATTATAGTGTCTTCACGTCTTTGTATTTCCATACCTAAAAATCTTTCCATTTCTCCTAGATTTTTCGCATTGAACTTCTGTTTCAATTCTTTTATAATCTCATCTCCATTTCCAATTATTAAAATGTCATCGACGTATATTAACATCCAACAGTCATTCTTGTAGTACATACAATAATCATATTCTGAACGTTGAAATCCATTGTTCTTTGCAAATTCATCTATTGTCTCGTTCCAGCATTTTGGAGATTCTGTTAAGCCATAAAGTGCTCTCTTTAGTTTTAATACTATTTTAGAATTAGAATTCTTAACCTTTAATCCTTGTGGCACTTTAATGTAGACTTCTGACTTCAATTTTCCATTTAAAAATGCTGTAGGTATATCTAATTGATTAATTTTTAAATCTTCTTGTAGAGCTTTAGATATGAACATCCTAACTGTTGAGTGTCTTGCAACTGGAGCATAATTATTATCAAATATATCTTCTCTCTTCTGTTGAAAGCCCCTTACAACTAGTCTTGCCTTCTTAGTTCCTTCTTCTTTTTGTTTAAAAATCCATTTTGTATCTATGGCTTTCTTTCCTGCAGGCAGTTCCTTTTCTTCCCATGTATCTAGTTTTTCCAGTGCTTGTAATTCTTTATGAATAGCTTGTTTCCACTCTGTATTACTCACTGCTTCTTCAAATGAGTTTGGTGTAGCAGCACTCAAACATATGACTATGTTTGATGTATAATCTTCTAAATGCGTTGGGCGTTTTACTATTCTGCCTGATCTTGACTGCCTTTCTTGTCCAATATTTCTTTCACTATTTAAGGTCTCTTCTATTTCTTCTTCTTCTTGAATCTCTTGACTTTCTGAAATGTTTTGTGCTTTATTGTCTATTTCTTCCTGTATAAGCTGTTCGTCTTTACTTTCTTCGCCTTCTTTATATTGAAAATCGCTTTCATCGAATATGACATCTCTTGATAATATAAGTGTGTTATCTTCGGGATTCCATAATCTATAACCAACAGTATTATAACCAACCATTCTTGTAGGTCTTGCCCTTTTGCTTAACTTGTCCTGTTTCGGTATTATAGTTGCCCATGCTTTTGATCCGAAGACTCGCAGTCTTGATAAATCATTGTGTCCATTTTTCATGAAGCATGGCGTATTAAAGTTGGTAGCCCAGGATGGAGATCTGTTCAACTGGTATGCAGCACACTGAATAGCTTCACACCATAAAGATTTAGGTAAATTCGTCTCTGCAAACAAAGTTCTAGTTTTATCACATAAAGTCCTGTTCATGCGCTCTGCAACTCCATTTTGTTGCGGCGTGTAAGGTAGAGTATATTCTATATTTATCCCTTTATTGTTACAAAATTCTTCAGCCTGTTTGCTGTATACTCTGCACCATTATCGCATCTTATTCTTTGCACTTTATTACCTGTTTCATTTTCTAATTTAATTATGTAGTTAATAAGTTTCTCTGTCGCTTCTGACTTATGCACCAATGGATATACCACACAGAAATGGGAGTAGTCATCAATTACAGTCATAAAATATTTCTCACCGTTTAAACCGCAGTTCTTGGTAGGTCCTGCAATGTCTGAATGCAGCAACTCTGCTACTCTCCTTGATCTTGGTCTTAGTGTCTGCTTAAATGGTGCTCTGGTAGCTTTTCCTTCTATGCATGGACTGCAGACATTTTCAGAAACAGGTAAATTCATAATACCTAAACCTTTTTTATTTAAATGACCTAAGCGTCTATGCCAAATGTTAGAAAGAACATCATCACTCTTGTTATTACTGATATTACATGTTTCATAACACAGTTTAGCATTTAATTTATATAACATTCCCTCAGCATTACAAATTACAAAAATATTTTTATTTCTTATTACAGCTTTTGTCTAATTAAACTTTATACAAAATCCTGCATCAGTCATTTTCTTTACTGACAGTAAATTATATGAAATATTCTTTACAATCAATGCCTCTATATTTATTTTTAAATGTTTATATATGAACTTTATCTTTCCCTTTTTATTACTCTCTATGTATTGACCATTTGCAACATAAATTTTAATACTTTCTTGCAATTCAATTATATCAGTTACATATTGTTCATATTGATCACTTATTATATGTTGAGTACAACCAGAGTCAACGATAAATGTAATACTAGAATTATCAGTCAATCCGAGTATGTATTCACTGGCTAAAAATCCAACATCTGTCTTACCAGTTAGAGACATTTCTTGGGTTTGACCACGTTGTCCTCGACCTCGTACAGGGTGTCCTCGTGCAGCTCTGTGACCTCGGCCAGCAGCTCTCCCACGGCCCCTGCCTCGATGTGGCTCCCATACATTGGTCTTCGCTTTACACTCATAACTTTTGTGTCCCGGCTTACCACAGGTGTAACATGTGAGGAATGCACAATCTTGCTCAGTTGTGTCCTTATTTGTGGTGATTTTTGTCTCGGCGTCTAGCAATCTAGCTTTAACAAAATCAAATGTTAGTCTCTTTTCTGTAGCCATTGTCTCGATGGATGTAATTACAGGATCATATTCCTTGGGCAGCGATGACAGCAGGTAACAAATCATGTCTTCATCATCAATTTTGACTTCTATCGCTTGGAGATCGTTTATAATTGAGGAGAACTTTATAAGGTAGGTTTCCAATGGCTCATTGCACTTGAGAGTTATTAATTTGCGTTTCAGGTACAACCTGTTGTAGACACTTTTTCTCTCAAAGGTATTTTCCAATAATGTTATCATCTCTCTTGCTGTTTTCCCATTCTTTATTATTTCAATGTAGCGGTCGGAAACGCATTGTGCAATTAAAGACTTCGCCCTCGAGTCATCTTTGGTATATTCGGCGGATTTTTCCTTTTCTTTATCTCCTTTATTTAATACGTAGACTACTTGTTTTTCTTCTAACATCAGTTTAAGGCGAAACTTCCACGTGCTGAAGTTTGATTTTTCACATAGGCATGGCAATTGTGAAATTGTCGAGACCGCAGCCCCCGACGCCATGTTTGCGTTGTCTTGATTTTGTTTCGGTATTGTATTGCATTCGCATCGACGTGGATCGCAACCCAGTGACGACGATTCCTTTTAATGTTGGTAGTAACCACGCTCTGCTACCATGTTGATATTAAAACAACGATCCATTTTGCAATATGCCGTGCCATTTATTAAAGAAAAAACAGATTCACACAACAAACTATTGTAGCACACACCTCATAGAGTATATTGAAAAATCTATAGATCAACTGTCATATTGACAACTGACAGACAGATAGTGAGGTGCCTGACATCTCAACAGTATTTTGTTATAGAATTTAAAACAAAGTACCCCATGAAAGATGAGTGTACTTTTGCTAGTCTATAAGATGGTTGATCTAACTTATCTTTATTTCTCGTATTACAATTGTGTCTATCACTGACCTTACTAAAGAGATGTATATTTTTCCTTACATAATATTTTCATAAATGAATTGGCAAGAAACTGTCATAATATTAATATTTTTAAATAACAGATTCTCGGTGACTTAAATTATATATGGCTCTGATAGCTCTCTTTTGCAATATAAATATGGATTCAACGTCAGCCGCTCGGCTCCACAATAAAATACCGTATGACATAATGTTGTGAAAGTAACTAAAATAGACTAAACGCGCGGTCTCCACATCCGTGTGGTCTGTGTTTCAAAATAATACACTGGGGTTTCATAGAACTCAAAACAACATTGCACAGAAGATGGAACACGTTACTTGATAAGCACAAACGGGGTATTTATACTACCATACAATTTTTAGTTAAGGAGCAAGCTATAACAAATAGAACAATTGAGAAGGCAAATGCGGGATTGGAAAGATCTACTCCACAAAAAAGAGGCAAAAGGGATGATAAATGATAATGCGATTGAAAAATGATGCTATTTCTTGTACTCGATATTTTTTTTTTTTGTTAATTTGTATTGATAGTGTCGCCATTAGTAAAGCTGCATTTTTTAAGCGCACTATTAGACTATTATAAGATTGTTTACTCTAATTTTAGCATTTGGAATACTAAAGGTACCTCCATATTGAAATAAATTAGGGTTCCTCGCAATCTATATATATAAAAGAAAGTCGTGTTAGTTACTCTATTTATAACTCAAGAACGGCTGAACCGATTTGGCTGAAAATTGGTAGGGAGGTAGCTAAGAACCAGGAGAAGGACATAGACATTTTTATCCCGTTTTGGGTAGGGTAGGGTAAGTAGGGTAGGGTAGGTAGAGTAGGGTAGGTAGGGTAGGTAGGGTAGGGTAGGGTAGGTAGGGTAGGTAGGGTAGGTAGGGTAGGTAGGGTAGGTAGGGTAGGTAGGGTAGGTAGGGTAGGTAGGGTAGGTAGGGTAGGTAGGGTAGGTAGGGTAGGTAGGGTAGGTAGGGTAGGTAGGGTAGGTAGGGTAGGTAGGGTAGGTAGGGTAGGTAGGGTAGGTAGGGTAGGTAGGGTAGGTAGGGTAGGTAGGGTAGGTAGGGTAGGTAGGGTAGGTAGGGTAGGTAGGGTAGGTAGGGTAGGTAGGGTAGGTAGGGTAGGTAGGGTAGGTAGGGTAGGTAGGGTAGGTAGGGTAGGTAGGGTAGGTAGGGTAGGTAGGGTAGGTAGGGTAGGTAGGGTAGGTAGGGTAGGTAGGGTAGGTAGGGTAGGTAGGGTAGGTAGGGTAGGTAGGGTAGGTAGGGTAGGTAGGGTAGGTAGGGTAGGTAGGGTAGGTAGGGTAGGTAGGGTAGGTAGGGTAGGTAGGGTAGGTAGGGTAGGTAGGGTAGGTAGGGTAGGTAGGGTAGGTAGGGTAGGTAGGGTAGGTAGGGTAGGTAGGGTAGGTAGGGTAGGTAGGGTAGGTAGGGTAGGTAGGGTAGGTAGGGTAGGTAGGGTAGGTAGGGTAGGTAGGGTAGGTAGGGTAGGTAGGGTAGGTAGGGTAGGTAGGGTAGGTAGGGTAGGTAGGGTAGGTAGGGTAGGTAGGGTAGGTAGGGTAGGTAGGGTAGGTAGGGTAGGTAGGGTAGGTAGGGTAGGTAGGGTAGGTAGGGTAGGTAGGGTAGGTAGGGTAGGTAGGGTAGGTAGGGTAGGTAGGGTAGGTAGGGTAGGTAGGGTAGGTAGGGTAGGTAGGGTAGGTAGGGTAGGTAGGGTAGGTAGGGTAGGTAGGGTAGGTAGGGTAGGTAGGGTAGGTAGGGTAGGTAGGGTAGGTAGGGTAGGTAGGGTAGGTAGGGTAGGTAGGGTAGGTAGGGTAGGTAGGGTAGGTAGGGTAGGTAGGGTAGGTAGGGTAGGTAGGGTAGGTAGGGTAGGTAGGGTAGGTAGGGTAGGTAGGGTAGGTAGGGTAGGTAGGGTAGGTAGGGTAGGTAGGGTAGGTAGGGTAGGTAGGGTAGGTAGGGTAGGTAGGGTAGGTAGGGTAGGTAGGGTAGGTAGGGTAGGTAGGGTAGGTAGGGTAGGTAGGGTAGGTAGGGTAGGTAGGGTAGGTAGGGTAGGTAGGGTAGGTAGGGTAGGTAGGGTAGGTAGGGTAGGTAGGGTAGGTAGGGTAGGTAGGGTAGGTAGGGTAGGTAGGGTAGGTAGGGTAGGTAGGGTAGGTAGGGTAGGTAGGGTAGGTAGGGTAGGTAGGGTAGGTAGGGTAGGTAGGGTAGGTAGGGTAGGTAGGGTAGGTAGGGTAGGTAGGGTAGGTAGGGTAGGTAGGGTAGGTAGGGTAGGTAGGGTAGGTAGGGTAGGTAGGGTAGGTAGGGTAGGTAGGGTAGGTAGGGTAGGTAGGGTAGGTAGGGTAGGTAGGGTAGGTAGGGTAGGTAGGGTAGGTAGGGTAGGTAGGGTAGGTAGGGTAGGTAGGGTAGGTAGGGTAGGTAGGGTAGGTAGGGTAGGTAGGGTAGGTAGGGTAGGTAGGGTAGGTAGGGTAGGTAGGGTAGGTAGGGTAGGTAGGGTAGGTAGGGTAGGTAGGGTAGGTAGGGTAGGTAGGGTAGGTAGGGTAGGTAGGGTAGGTAGGGTAGGTAGGGTAGGTAGGGTAGGTAGGGTAGGTAGGGTAGGTAGGGTAGGTAGGGTAGGTAGGGTAGGTAGGGTAGGTAGGGTAGGTAGGGTAGGTAGGGTAGGTAGGGTAGGTAGGGTAGGGTAGATAAATGTTTGGTGTTTTTATGGCAAAACAAAGTTTGCCGGGTCAGCTAGTTTTACATAAAACCTTAAATCGCCAGGGAGGAAAACAAGAAATTTACTTTACACTTAATACCATTATGCTTAGTAAATTACTTTTTTATTCAAGGTACAACTTAGTGATGTAAAATGGTTGTTTATATGGATATAGACCGTTATTTATTTATCTATTATATTCTTTATTGTACACCACAAAAATATATACACAGGACAAAAAAACATAAAAGCAAGTGTACAATGGGCGGTCTTATCGCACAGGGCAATATCTTACAGACAACCTTTGGATGGACTGAAAGAGAGGAGAGAAATTTAGGGTTGTCAGTGTACCTACAATATATCTAAAATAATAATAAATATACATAATAACATAAAATACATACAAACAATATTTTATATTATATTTATGTATAAATACATACATGATATACTAATATAAAGGGTCTTTCAACAAGGACGGGTCGATGTTAAAATTGAATAAAACAAGATGTGTGTGAGATATTAACGAAATTTATTTTTTATTTAAAAGGCCCATTTATGCCAATTATGGATGGAATATGACATCGTTCAAATGTCCGCCGCGGCTTCGTATGGTGGCACGAATCCGAGAGGTCCAATTTTTAATGAACCTTTGGATGGACTGAAAGAGAGGAGAGAAATTTAGGGTTGTCAGTGTACCTACAATATATCTAAAATAATAATAAATATACATAATAACATAAAATACATACATACAATAATACATGATATACTAATATAAAGGGTCTTTCAACAAGGACGGGTCGATGTTAAAATTGAATAAAACAAGATGTGTGTGAGATATTAACGAAATTTATTTTTTTATTTAAAGGCCCATTTATGCCAATTATGGATGGAATATGACATCGTTCAAATGTCCGCCGCGGCTTCGTATGGTGGCACGAATCCGAGAGGTCCAATTTTTAATGACTCTGCTGCATAGATCGAGCGTGCGCTACATATCAATGATAAACAATTTCTTTTGGCTTGAATTGAACAATATGGACGTGAACGACATGTGGTTCCAGCAAGATGGCGCTACTTGCCACACAGCGAACGACACAATCGACATTCTGCATGAACGGTTTGAGGGTAGAGTTAGAGTTCCGCTGCAATAGCCCATTTTTTAATTATTGCATTTTTGCTTAGGAGCCTTAAATATCATAATAACATCGATTTTGAGTGTAGCAATTTTTCGGCCAGTGCTTTTAAACTATGTTTGATCTGAAATGGGTTTGTACAATTCATGAAAACAACTGGCATTATTGTTATGGACTGCCCACCTTTTGTTGGCGAGGATTCATAGATTGTATTTTGACTTTGCTAAGTAAAGTTAGCGTTTTATACGAATATGTTATATGGATCTTAAAATCTAACTTAAAAGGTTCATATTCATAAATTACAATTCTATGAATCCTTGACCCTAGTGCCATCTGTAAAATGGTACAAAATCTCTATATTTTGTTTATTTGATTAGTTTATTATTATTTTAAATATTGTTGCCTAAGTATTTCATGACACAGCTGAACAGGTATTATGTTCTAAACTTCATTCATTGGCATTTTTATGCATTCAATAGAATAGGAATGTAAACATTCCACTCCACATGCATTGTATTTTTTTATTTATTGTATACTAGCTGACCCGCGCGGCTTCGCTCCCGTCAACTTGCTACCTAACTACCTACCCTACCCTACCTGCCTACCCTGCCTACCCTGTCTACCCTGTCTACCCTGTCTACCCTGTCTACCCTGTCTACCCTGTCTACCCTGTCTACCCTGTCTACCCTGTCTACCCTGTCTACCCTGTCTACCCTGTCTACCCAGCCTACCCTGCCTAACCTGCCTTTAGTAAAATTAGTAAAATTAGTGATAGACACAATTGTAAAACTAGAAATAAAGATAAGTTAGATCAGCCATCTTATAGATTAGCGAAAGTACACACATCTTTCATGGGGTACTGTGTTAAATTCTATAACAAAATACCTTGTGAGATATTAAAACTTAATGAAAGAAAATTTAAAACAATAATTAAAAGCACACTTTGTAAACAAGCATATTACAAATTAGATGAATATATTCAAGATAAGAATGCTTGGAAACATGCTGGTCCTGCTCCGTAGGGCAATCTTTAGTGTAGAAACTATCAAAATAATATATCTTTATTCATCAAAAAATACAGATAGTTACATCAACAATAATGGGTAGAGAGCTATACAATTTTCAGTTGGTTTGTCGTAAAATCTATACTAAAATGTTTAAAACCCTGTCTCTCAAACTAGGTGATAACCTGTATTTTGAGAAACAGTGAACGGCCACAAAATTCCTATACACTAATACTATTACAACAATTAATGAACAGTGTCGTTCTACCGCCGCAATGATTTATGTGGTTCTGTTGTAGTTGTGAATATGTATATGTGTGTGAGGGTGTGTGTGTGCGAGTAGTAGAAGGTGAGCATGTATGATAAGGTTGCGTGCGCGCATGTTTAAATGTGTGTATGTTATAGAAATCGCGGAGCGTGAGAGATTAGGTGATGTATGTAAGTAGGGACTCCGTGTAGGTGTAGTCCCTCTCTAGTAACCACTTTGTTACTTTAGTTTTTACCGCGTGGGTGTTTAGTTTTAGCATTTTTAATTCCTTATTAATTTTATTGTAAATATGAATACTAAGTGTATAAAATTGATGCGTTGCGAACGTGGTTTTATGTTGAGATCCAGTAATGAGTTGTAGCCGCTTATTAGGATTTGGTGGCGGCAGCTTAGCATGAGTTCTTAAAATCGAAAGAAGCACAAAGAGCTGGCGTACCGTAAGGACTTTGCAGTTTGTGTATAATTCAGTTGTTGGGAATCTGTAGGGTTTCCTAGTCATCACTTTAAGTATGGCTCTTTGTGCTCTTTCTACTCTTAACATTTTAGTTTTTGCTGCTCCGCCCCATGCAGTAATACAATATCCAATAACAGATTGGCAAAGCGCATAATACACCATCTTCAGAGTGTCAAGTTTGGCCGACTCTCTCAGTGACTTAAAGACGTGCAAGAGGCGCATTGTTCTTGTGGTAAGGGCGTCAATCTGTTTGTCCCACCTTAGTCCATCATCAATCTGAACGCCGAGATATTTTATATTGTCAGATCTAGTAAGGATTGGACAGTTACAAGATGGTATTGTATTTGAGCAAGAGTGAGCTACAATACTAAAGCTATGTGTCGGCCTCGTGTTACGTCGGATTGCGAATGGGATGTAAGTGGTTTTGGCTAAGTTGAGTGTCAGAAGGTTAGAGTTCAGCCATTTCATTATCTTGGACAGGGCTAGTTCTGCAGTAGTCTTAACTATGTCCCAAGTGGGTCCGCAAACGAGGATCGCGGTGTCATCTGCGTACGCGTAGATGTCACAGTTAGGCAGTTTCATATTGCAAAGGTCGTTTACGTAGATTTGAAAGAGTATGGGGCCGAGTATACTACCTTGGGGGATGCCATATGTTATTAGCTCCTCGTCACTATAATACGTATCCACCTTTACAAGCTGCGTTCGATTATTGAGGTAACTTTTAAAAATTTCAAGTGGCATTCCACGCACACCAATACGTTCCAGCTTGTCAATAAGTTTGGGAACAGAAACCGTGTCAAAGGCTTTAGAGAGGTCCAGACAGATCCCCAGGCACTTTGTTTTGTTGTCTAGCTTCCTGGCAACCTGTTGCGTAAAGTCTAAGACTGCATCTTCCGTCGACACTCCTTTACGAAAGCCGTATTGGTTTTCGGCAATGATGTGGTGTTTATCCAGGAAGTTCCTTAGAGAATCTGCCAGGATCCTCTCCAGCACCTTGGAAAGGGCAGTTAACACAGAAATTGGCCTATAGTTACTAACACTTCCTTTGTCACCCCCCTTGTGAATTGGGTGTATTATTGCCTTTTTCAGGGCATCCGGAAATACACCCGTTTGAAGGCTGCGATTACAGAGAAAGGTTATAGACATGTTTTGGTGGAACCAAAACATGTCGGCATGTTTTTAACAATATGGAAGATATTCCATCCCAACCAACGGCGCAGTCATGACGTAATTGCAGAATGAGTGATTCCACCTCTGTTTCATCCACTTCCAGCACGGCAAGAGAACCGACAATTGTGTTATGACTACTGTTTTTATTTTTAAGAGAAGGACATTGAACACTTGCTGGTGTGATCTGTCCAGGTGCCTGCGATATAATTTGTGCAGCCAAACCTTTACCTACATTACTAAGGAAGTGATTTACCTCGTTTAAGGAAGATTTAGGATCTTCTCTTAATTTGAGCAGCTCCAAAGGGCTTATATGGGGTTTTTGTGTGTTTGTTATTTGTTTAATTGTATTCCATAAGATTTTAGGATTATTTCTTGCTTTTTCTAATTCTGACGTTTCGTAAGCTATTTTTAATTTTCGAAGTAAGTTATTACAGAAATTCCTGTAACGTGTATATGTTGTTTTCAGGATTAGGTTATCAGGAGCTTTTTTTGTTTTGATGTGCATTTTATCTCTATTTTTTATACATTTCAATAGACCAGGGGTCATCCATGGCTTGATTGTTATTTTTTGCCTGGGAATATTAACCTGTTTTGAATGTTTTGTAATTACTGATCTCACAATATCTATAAATCTATTCATACACACGTTTACATCATCAATTTGGTATAGTGTCGCAAAGTCCGTGTTTTCTAGCTCAGCAATAATGGCTTCGTAGTCTAGGCGGGTGATAACATTATTTATTTTCCTTGCTGGACTAACGTGAGCTATGGATAAAAGAACAGGCTTGTGATCCGTTACATGGGATTCCAATACAAGTGTGGTAGATCGATAGTTAGATTTGAGGAGCAGGTGATCAATGCAGTGGTCCAGTCGAGTAGGGAAAAGGTGGGTTGGCATCAGCGCATACGAGGCGTTGACTATAAGGTATTCGAAGCTTTGGTCGTTCCTATTACTTGGACTAATATCAATGTTTAGATCTCCTACAAGAACGATACTAGGGCAGGAGGATATTTTCTGGTAAACATTGCATAGGCTTGTCGTGAAACTGTTGAATTGCTCTCTGGAATTGAAAGAAGGGGAGCGATAAACAGCGACCACAGATAACTTTTTGTCTATTTGACATACCAGGCAATTCCCCCCTTCAAAAGACGGCTCCCACATGTAGCCTTGTAACCCCAATTTTGTGTATATTATAACTCCATCGTTTTGATTAGCGTTGATAGCTGACGAGTGAGACTGAAATCCATTAAGGACAGGTAGTGTATTGACTTTACTCAGCCAGCATTCCGTCAAAACAATGATGTCAATGTTTATTTTTATCAAATTCAGCAATACTTGAAGTTGGTTAAAATTTTTGTTTACGCTACGTATGTTTAAATGTAGTATATTTATATTACTTCCGGTTGAGTTGATATATTTGGGACAATCTTCAGGGTTACAGTTAAATGAGATTCCGAAATTCATATGGTCTAGGTCATTGTTAATATTGTTTATGATAGCCATTTATAATAGTTAGAGCATTAATAAACATACGAACTTTAACCAATTCTTTTTGTGAAGGTGATTTATAGTTGGAGTCTTTAAAAGTATTACGGCGCACTTTTGTATTATTTGTTTTGTGTGTTAATATGCGATTGTATTTTGTTGTTATGAGTGAGTTTTGTATGTTGAATATAATATTGTATGTTTCTCTTGAATGATAAGTGTATGTGTAAAGTGTATTAACAAAGATTACAAAGTAAAATAAAATAAAGTAAAACATGCATACATCAAAAATCTGCAATAGGACCACAATTTTAGCTAGTCAGATATTAGTGTTGCTCAAATCTTGAAGATATTTTTCTGATTGTATTAGCAGCTGCTTTTCCCCTACCTTTTTACGAAGGAATATGTTACCGTTGCTTATCCAGCAGAATGAGTAATGGTTGTTATTGGCAAATTGTTGTGCCAGGTAAAAAAGCCTTTTAGAACTAGAGGGGATGTTGACGATGCTACGTCGATTGCTCAGTTACAGGAGCGAATAAATAAAAAGCGTGAACTATAATAACCTGGTGTAATTACAAAAATACAATATCCGAATTAAAATGTAGTGTCTTCGTCGTGGTAAGAATTTGAGTGCGCGATGCTCGGAGCGGGAGACGTGCCAGCGCCGCCCGCGCCTCCCGCGCGCCCTCTCATACCCCGCGCGCCTCCAACCAATCGCAGGCAGGCCATGCATAGACATGCTCCCCGGGTTGAAGTGGACTTCAAAGAGGAAGTGGACAGATGTTGTTGAAGCCGCGCCGAATCGTCCCTCTCTTCGTCTTCAGATCCGCGACCCTCGTGACGCCATCGCTGCCGGGGTACACCTGCACGACGCGTCCCAGCAACCAGCAGAGTGGCGGAAGCGCCTTGTCCTTCACAAGAACAAGCGATCCCAACGCTATGTCACCGTTGGTAGAAGCAGGCCATCTCGTTTTCTGCTGTAGATTTGAAATGTATTCGAGATTAAACCTTTTCCAAAAGTGTTGCTTGATGCATTCCACACGCTGGTAGCGCTCCAAACGATTGATGTTGGCGTCGGTGATCTGTGGATTTGGAACCGACATTAGTGAGCGTCCAATAAGGAAATGAGAAGGAGTAAGGGCAGAGAAGTCGAGAGGATTAGTGGAAAGAGGAGTAAGGGGCCTTGAATTTAGAATTGCCTCTATTTGAGTTAGGCACGTAGCCATTTCCTCGTAAGTAAAATGAGTAAGCTGCAAGATTCTTTTTAAATGATGTTTCGTTGAACGAACCGCAGCCTCAGCGAGGCCGTTAAAGTGTGGAGAATAAGCCGGTGCAAACCTGAATTCTATGCTTTCCTGAGCCATTTCATGTGCAACATCAGAACCCTGCAAAAATTTATATAGTTCATTACTTGCTCCGACAAAATTTGTACCATTATCGGACAAGATAGTACGTGGCCTGCCGCGACGTGCGACAAAACGATTTAAAGCAGCTCTGTAAGCTTCTTTAGATAGGTCCGTGACAAGCTCGAGATGCACAGCTTTGGTAGCCATGCATATAAAAATGCACAGGTAGGACTTTATTAATCTAGATCCCCGACCTTTCCGGTCAGATATCAGTATGGGCCCAGCATAGTCGACGCTACTATTAAGAAAAGGAAACTCCAAGGTGCTTCTAGTGTTAGGTAACTGTCCCATGATTGGCTGCACATTTTGAGCTTTAAATCTAAAGCATTTTAAGCATTTGTTCACAGTTACCTTAGCAAGATTTCTGCCCCCCAGAGGCCAATAAGTTTGGCGAATAGTCGACAAAAGCAATTGTGGACCTGCATGTAGTAGTTTTTGATGTTGCATTTGAAATAATAATCTCGTTAAATGATGCTTACTACAGAGTAAAATTGGATGTTTTACGTCGTATTCATACGGGGAGTTATCTAGTCTGCCCCCTACACGAATAATATTGTCACAGTCTAAAAAGGGAGTCAAAGAAGTTAACCTGTTTTTAAGTGACAATGGCTTCCCGGATTTGAGGACAGCGTACTCATTTGGGAACATTTCAGATTGAGCTACACGTAACATAAGAAACAAGGCCTTTCTAAGTTCATCAGCAGAAAGGGAACCTATTATTTTAGAATTATTATTTTGTAAGTTGTAAATAAATCTTAGAATGTAAGCTACGACGCGTTGTAAATCATTGAAGTTAGAATGTTTGTGAGTTAACTGTTGTATGATTGAACTACAAGTTAGATTCGAACTAGTATTACTACTATTATGACTATCTACTAAGTTACAAATTACTTCTGGTAGATCTTGTTTCACGTATTTATTTGGCTGTTGTGGCCAAGCATTTTCATTATTCAATAAAAACCGAGGGCCTGACCACCAAAGTGCAGAATCGCTGATGAGATCAGCCTTCAGCCCACGAGAGACAAGATCCGCCGGATTGTCCTTAGACGGCACGTATCTCCACTTAGTACCCGAGCTACTTTCTTGTATCTCGTTGACACGATTTCTAACGAAAGGCTTTAGCTGCTGGGCAGGTGTAGACAACCATCCCAGCACTATTGTGGAATCACACCAATAGTGAAATCGGTGGATATGTAACGTGAGAGAATCTCTTACTTTTGTGCACAACCTGGAACCCAACAGAGCCCCACACAGTTCTAACCGTGGAGTAGTCGTAGGCCTGATTGGTGCCACACGGCTTTTGGAAGTTAACAGGTGAACAGTGACTGCACCTGAACTGGTTACAGAACGAATGTATAGACATGCGCCATAAGCCCTTTCTGATGCGTCTGTGAATACGTGAATTTCATGGGTTATGGAATTATTACATGAAATCCATCGCGGAATTTTGATGTAGTTTAAACAAGGCAAGGTACTCGCAAATACTAGCCATGAATCTGCAACCTCCTGCGACACTTCGTCATCCCACTCACATTTGTGCGTCCAGAGTTTCTGCATTAATATTTTTGCTTCGACAATGCAGGGACTCACTAGTCCTAGTGGGTCGAATATCTGACTAATTACTGATAAATCTGTACTGGGCTTAGTTTTAGCTAGATTACAGAAATGTGAATGGGACGTACGTGAGTGACAGCTTACTGAGCCTGAAACTAACCATCCCAGTTTACTCTCACATAACCTTGGTTGGTTCTTGCCTAGCTTTATGTGGTTGGCTGATATAATGCTCCAAAAAACATCTACACCGACCAATATATCTATAGCTGATGGTGTATTAAATGTCGGATCCGCCAGCTGTAGACCCACCGGTATGGTTATCCGCTTTAAACTAATTGGAGTTGACGGCAAATGGTGTGTGATTTTTGGTAAAATTAGACAGTCAATGTTAATCGAATAGTCACCGCAATTAGACTCAATTGTTAGACTGCAAGATTGTGCACTAGTACTAGTTTGGTTGCCAATACCTGTTATCGTGGAGCACGTGCCGTTTCGGGACAAACGCAGCTTATCACATAAGTTCTCGGTAATAAAATTGGCTGTACTACCGCAATCCAGTAGGATTCTTGCGTCGCTCCTTTCACCGTTGGCGCTCACCGCCTTCACCATCGCTGTGGAAAGCAAAACATACGAGCGAGTATCTGGTTGCACATTGATGGAATCGTTAGCAGAAAGAGCAATACTTGGGTTTTGTGAGGGAGGGGTTTCTGGGCATTCCATGTGTAATAGGGTGTTATGCCTAGCTGCACAGTACCTGCAGTGGGCCATTCTGCACCTTTTTTCATTATGACCTAATCTTAGGCAGTTAAGGCAAACCTTGAGGTCCTTGGCCTTTTTATTACGTTCTTCTATTGTTAACCTTTTAAAAGACTCACAAACATATAGAAAATGATCGCCGGAACACATAGGACATTTGAATTTATTTTTCTCTAAACTAGAATTAGCGTTATTATTACCTTTATTTGTTAAATTCTGTGAAACTATAGCAAAACTTTTTGATTTATTGTTATTATTGTTTGTTTTGTTACTATGCTTGTTGTTATCTTCCAATGTTTCCAGTAAGTCAGCCTTGTTGTTAATAAATGTAGTAAATTGAGCAAGTGTGGGAGTACCAGATAAAGTATTTCGATACTCTTCCCAATATCTACTCGTATTGGAATCTAATTTAATTGACATCATGTATATGATGATAGTATTCCAATGCTGAGTAGGTTCATCCATTGACTTGAGCGCTCTTATATTTTTATTCGTTTCATCTATAAGACGACGCAAAGCAACACTAGATTCAGTCGCGACTGGTTCGACATCAAATAAAGCCTGCATGTGTTTGTCTATGAGTAGACGGCTGTTATTGTATCTTTCACACAATAAGTCCCATGCTAATTGATAATGCGCCGCCTTAAAATCAATATTTTTAATAACTTCGGCTGCCTGACCTTTTAAGGAAGCGCGTAAATAATGGAACTTATTTATGCTGTCGATACAAGGGCTATCGTGTATTAAAGAAATAAAAGTGTCCCTAAACTCTAGCCAACACTGATAACTGCCATCAAAGCGTGGTAAATCTATTTTAGGTAATCTAACAAAATTATGTTTAGTCCCACCTGACATTTCCTCAGACCCTGCCACGGTACCTTCAGAGTTACTACGGCGATGCTTGCCATCCGATCCGGATAGCAAACTACGCCCCAACGCTGCCAGCACGTAGTACTGCTGCTCAAACTGGCTTCTCGCCGCGTAGGCCTCGTCCGGCTTGTCCGACGACACCTCGATTTCTGTCTGCAATTCGTCAAATTCGGTGTACATAGCTTCAAATTTTTCTAAGCGGGTTTCTAGCTCGATTATTTGCAACTTGGAAAGATTGTCGCAGCTTTTAAGCACATTTAAATGAGCCGTAAAGTTTGTAAGCTTGGCCTTCATAGAACTGCGTTTTTTCACTAATTTGTCGGCCATTTTTCCGTTAAGTGAAAATGACTCGGCAAAAAAAATTCAAATTTAAAATAACGGTTAAAAAAATAACGGTAAAAAAAAAAAATGCAATGAAATAAGCTCGAAGATAACTATACAGAATACAGCGCACTAAGCAACGCACAAAATGAACAGCTGTTGCCTTGTAAATATGTCAAGGTCACGCTATGCGTTGCACTAACTCGCACAACCGTTATAAAAAAGCTACTTATAAGCGAGCAAATATTTTGCATATAAAGATGAAAGACGTAGTAAAACTACTTAGAGAGTGAAAATCGCTATTAACTAACTCAATAGGGCAATGTATTGGGAAGAAATAGTAAGAATAGCGTTATAAAAACAAAAACTGAAAATATGGATTAGGAAATAGACAGATAAAAGGAATAATTGGAACGATCTCACGGTTATCCGAGTCCTTATCCACAATCTTCTATGCGACTTCAAATCTTCAACCGTAGGCGACGATGACTTGCTTTATTCGAACGAAGCGACGCGGGTTCAATGTCCACCAACGTCTAGGTCTTGTATTCTTGCAAACGCCAAATCTTCCTGCTGTAATGTTCTACTTGCGAAGGACCATATGTTGACGATGCTACGTCGATTGCTCAGTTACAGGAGCGAATAAATAAAAAGCGTGAACTATAATAACCTGGTGTAATTACAAAAATACAATATCCGAATTAAAATGTAGTGTCTTCGTCGTGGTAAGAATTTGAGTGCGCGATGCTCGGAGCGGGAGACGTGCCAGCGCCGCCCGCGCCTCCCGCGCGCCCTCTCATACCCCGCGCGCCTCCAACCAATCGCAGGCAGGCCATGCATAGACAGGGGATCTGTTCTGCTACAAATACTGGTAGGCGTTTTCCAGGTATACCAATTATTTCTGTATTCAGCTTTTCTTCTTTTGGGTGCTTGTCCTTGTTATACAAACGAATTGCTGATAAAAGATTCTGCTTGGTTTGTACTCTTGTGAACTCCGCCATGATCGGACGTGAAATTGGAGTTGGTGTGGATTTGCCAGGGAGACGATATACATCTCTTATCTCTGATTCAGATATAGGCACACCAACGAGTTGTCCGATTTTACAGACTGTATTCACCAGGCTGATTGTTGACTCCTTCTCCGGCTGTGGAATGTTTCTGACCTCTATGCACGATGAACGAGACTTATATTGTAGGTCGGTTATTTTTTTTTCGAGCGCTTCTATATAGCTCCGTTGATCCTGACGCTCTTTCTTTAAGCCTTCCACTTCTTTCTTTAACTCCTCAAATTTTGTATTCATAAAAGACATCGACTGTTCAATCTGTGCACTTGTTTTACGGATTTCGCTGTTAGATTCCTGTATTTTTGTGTTTTGCGCCTTAATTTCCCTTGTGTCCGCAACTAATTTAGCCATTAAGGTAGATTGTTCTTCGAGCATTTTCGATACTCGAGTGTCTTGGTCTTTTTTCCAAGTTGCAAGGAAATCGTTTAAGTTTGGCTGATTAGACACGGACATGTTGTCCGGTGAGTGTTCCGATCTGGGTCGCTTGTGTCTACTTGTCACTTGTTCACTCATATCAATTGCCGTACTTATGTCAGGCACAGATTGCGTTTGACTCAATGCTTTATTCTTCGCATTCGGTGTTGTGCGCTGAACACCAGCCATAGTAATGTTAGTAAAAATATAAAAAATAAAAATATTCTTACTCTGTATTTGCTTGCTTATTGAACAAGCAATAATAGACAGTTACTTCGTTCGTCCGGCTTCTGCTTGGCGTAGCCGATACTTGTTTCGTAGCAGTCCCGTAGCACGATGTAGCAGTCGTAGCGCACCGTATGACGTCAGGATCGCGTAGCGGACCACTATTTCGCCGTCTCGGCTACGAGCTCCGTGGCACAGTGGTTCAGCGCTCAGGACACACCTCCGACGCACGCCGCGTGTACGCAGGTTCGAGACTCGACAAATCACAACCACTTTTTCTAGCAGGAATTACGACGGCAGCAACGGAATTGATACTATCCCTCTCTAGGACCGCCCAGTGGGTGTTAAAGTTGGCTTAAAACTCGTAATGAGTAACAAGGAATTTGAATTTAGTGTATTGAACCAATCACGGAATTTAGAGACAGTATTTCTGCGGCGGACCGACACACGTCCACTCGTATCTGAGTCCGGCGACCGAATGAAAAAAAATGGTTAATTTGTGTACGGTATATTCATAATTATTATAGTAACGCTTTATTTTTATTTATTTTCTTCTCTATTTGTTTAAAAATTGACTCGCACACTGTTCCGTTGTTGTTGAATTAGGTAATTTACCTATGTTTGCAATATTTGTAAGTATGTGAGAACCATGTCCCTATTTATCAAGTGAAGGGATTTACCTGTTAGTGCTTGTAATACTTTATACCTATATTTAGTATAGTAGTGCTGGGTGCATCGTTCTCACGTATAAGAATTTATTATTGTATGTACTATTTATGTTAATATTGTAAAAAGCCTTTATTTTTTTAAAAGAGTAAGTATGGAGTTTCTCGTGCATTCTTCTCCATATCAACCTACTTTTCCGAATGCACGGTAGAATCAATTTTTTATAATATGTAATTTTTTTTTAACGTTCAAAAGTGCCGCATAATGGCCTAGTTGAAATAAATACATTTGATTTGATTTGCCTACCCTGCCTACACTGCCTTCCCTGGCTACCCTGTCTATCCTGCCTACCCTGCATATATTGCCTATCCTGCCTTCCCTGCTTAGCCTTCCTACCCTGCCTACCTTGTCTGCCCTGGCTTCCCTGCCTAGCCTGCCAACCCTGCCTATCCTGCCTACCCTACCCTACTGTGCCAACCCTGCCTTCGCTGCCTACCCTGCCTTCCCTGCCTAGCCTGCCTACCCTGCCTACCCTACCTACCCTACTTACCCAACCCTATCTACCTACCTACTCATTTTTATCTATCGTCAATAGTTTTCTCAGCCCATCCAAAGAATGAATTTTATAGGCAACATTTTGCTACTTTGTTTTACATTATTGCAATTTTCATAAGGATATCTAATTTAGTGGATATAAATCGTAGCATCGTTATGTCGTCGCTCTCTAAGTGGCGGCGGTGTTTGTATTATGTTAGAGGATTGTATAGAGTGTATAGAATGTTGTGATCTTAGAGATATGACTGTTAAGTATTGTATAGAAGTATGTATAGGTAAGCTACCAAAGCAAAACCTGATAACTGTGTGTATGTACTGGAATAGAAGAGAGGAAGAAACTTTTATTAGCCAATTAAAACAAATAATGCACTGTATAATTAATAAATACAAAAAAAATAATGTCGTTATAGGAGGAGATTTTAACATAAATATTTTAGAAAATAGCTTAAAAACTAACCAACTGATTAATCTTATGTTAGAGTATAAATTTGTACAACATATAAAAGAACCTACACGAATCTCACAAACCAAGTCAACATGTTTGGACCTTATATTCACGAACTTTAATGACAATAATATATATACAACCGTAGAAGAATTAGGTTTTTCAGATCACAGTGGAATAATCATACATACATATGATACAAAACCAACAAACTAAACAATCTGTTTGGTTTGCCAATAAAAGATTTTTTAACAAAAGTAACATACTAAAATTCAAGTCCAAATTAAATGAACAAAACTGGAACAATATCATACTGCCGAATAAAAATGTAGACGAGAACTATCAGTCTTTCCATAATACAATGACAGATATCTTAGATGAATGTATACCGACACGTCGAATTAAATTGAAAACAAAACATAACAATTATTGGCTAACTGTTGGTATAAAACAATCCTGTAAAAATAAAAGACTTTTTAAAATTCTAACATTAAAAATAAATAATCCAGTGCTTACAAAATACTACAAAACATATGAAAAAGTCCTGAAAAAAACTAACAACGGCAAAAAATTATACTACAGAAATAAAATGAGTAAATCAGCAAATAAAAACCATGTGGGATATTGTAAAAGAACGAACACATAAAAATATAAAAAGTTATAAGCAAAATACAAAATTACAAACGACGTGAGTGAACCAAAATAAGTAGCAAACATATTCAACAACTTCTTCGCATCCATTGGAGAAAATACCACCCGAGCACCCGGCTGCGAATCCAGAGAAACATGTGTAATTAACCCCACTAAAAATACTGTTTCTTAGCTCAGTCGATGGATGCAAAGTAAACCGGATCTTAAAAAAACTTAAAAAATAAATACAGGCACGGTATAGACGAACTCCCACCAAATCTTTTCAGACAGTGCGCTGACGAACTTACCATCCCATTTTATCAATTAGTTAATCAATCGTTTGAAGAAGGCATTTTCCCAAATCAATTAAAAACATCTTTAATAAAGCCGGTTCATAAAAAAGATGTCAAAACAGACCCAAATAATTATAGGCCTATCGCCCTTCTGCCCACAGCATCTAAAGTCTTTGAAAGAGCAATGTGCGATCGTGTATATTCCTTTTGTAAAAAATATAAGATTTTTGATGATTGCCAAAATGGATTTCGCAAAAATAAATCCACAACGTTAGCAGTTTATAAATACATTCAAGAAGCTTTAAATATTTTAAATAACAAACTATACGCAATAGGAATACTACTCGACATGACAAAAGCCTATGATAAGGTACATTTAAAATATTATTAAATATGCTATACGGAATAGGAGTACGTGGAAAAGCTCATGAGTGGTTTGCATCATATTTAATAATAAAGAAGCAAAAGAAATACAGCTCATTAGGTCAGATGGCAGATCAATACATGGTTCAATACCCCAGGGAAGTGTAGTAGGCTGCCTATTGTTCCTAATATACATAAATGACCTCTCAAAAATCATAGAAGGGCCATGTGTACTGTTTGCTGATGATATTTCTATCCTCACCTCATGCCAAACTAATGCTAATATGAACGAAAAGCTTACCATTATTCTTAGTATAATAATAAACTGGATGAACGAGCACAATCTTGAAATCAACTTAAAAAAAACCAAATTAATTACTTTTTACCCCCGGCAAAAAACCAAATTAATTTGAACTTCACATACAATCAACAAAAAATAGAAGTAGTTAACGATTTCACTCTCCTAGGTATGACAATAGACTCACATATAAATTGGAAAACCCACATACAGAAAGTTAAATCGAAAATATCAAAGTTTTCATATGCGAGATTGCGAGAAATAAAAAAAAACCACCAATCTACAAATCGCACTAGTGACATACTACCACCATTAGGGCTTGCAATCCGGATATCCGGATAACCGTATTATCTGGATATCCGCCAATTTTCAAATCCGGATTTTACTTGAATCGCCATCCGGATATTTCGGATTCTACGGATAGTTGTATTCCTCTTTTAAATCACACTAATATTATAAAGGCGAAATTTTGTGAGTGTGTGTGTGTTTGTATGTTTGTTACTTCTTCACACTCAAACGTCTGGATGGATCTGGATGAAATAATAGCACAAAAAATACACATAAAGTACGCATTTTTATCCTGGGAATATGTTCCGTTAGGATAATTTTCGACATTAACGCGGGCGAAGCCGCTGGCAGAAACTAATCCTTTAATATAAATAAAGCTACGGTAGAAGCGATCTGTGAAGAAGATGCAAACTTACTGACTGCTGACACAGCGTTAAGATTTTAGAAATTATCGCCAAAAGATAACATAATCAGTAATGAACTTCAAAATTATTTTTTATCCAAATTCTGGATTTGGATAAAAAATAATTTAAGAGTTACGTAATATTTTATTATAAAATGTTATTCGATTATTTTAAGCTGTTTTGTTCATTATTGTTTTATTATATTTGATTTATACTATTGTTGTTTAATAATTGATCTTTTTTGCCAGGGGAAGTGATATTTTCATTTAATTATTATCTATTAAATAGGTTGACTTGATTGGGATATAGTGATTTGTAATAGATGTAAGATCTCATTTTAAATTAGAATTTTTATTAGTATGAGAAGAATAGATTCAAATTATTTGTGCGGGATCGGTGTTTTATTTATAATTTTAGAAAGTGAACTATTTTTGTATGTTTTATTTTGTATGTGTGTTGTTGAAATATTGGTATAGTTTATTATTTCTTTGTCATTTTGCTTGAGAGACTGATTAAAACGTATTACAAAAGCTTATTAGCTTTATTTACAATAAAACCTAAAAAATATCCGTATTATCCGCATTATACGGATACTCCGGATAGTAAAATAATAATATCCGTATTATCCGGATGGTAAAATCGAACGGATATTGCAAGCCCTAACCACCATACTACGCATATAATAACGGGTTTACTGCTTGTTTCCGAATGTCATATCCCCGATGGCTAATTCCCCGAAGTCATCATTTTATTATTCGTATCAGCTTTTTTTGTAGGATAATTACGGTGGGAGCGTCCGTGCTATTTCCCCATAATATTACTCCATAATTATAACTACCCCAGATCACGCTTTCGTTGGCCAGACTCTATTCGAAATTGTGGTAAATCGATGATATGGAATTTCAGGGATTCGGACTTTCGATCTGATGACTTCGGGGAATTAGCCATCGGGGATATGACATTCGGAAACAAGCAGTAAACCCTATAATAACTCTTGGTTAAGTTATGGCGTAATATTTTGAGAAAATAGCACGAACGCTCCCAGCTCCGTAATTATCCTACAAAAAAATTTACATTATTTTTAATTGAATTTATCCGTCAGATATTCGTCAATTGTGTAATAGCTTTTACTAATTAAGAATTGTTTCAATTTATTAATAAAAATATTATCAATTTTAATTGAATTTATCCGTCAGATATTCGTCAATTGTGTAATAGCTTTTACTAATTAGGAATTGTTTCAATTTATTAATAAAAATATTGATTTTACTTACTTGTTTTATGTATTCCGGTAATTTGTTATATATTTTTATCGACATAGCATACGGACTACAAGAGTGTAATTTGAGGCGGGAGGAGGGTAGATCTAGTCTGTTTTTGTGGCGCAACGATTTTTTTTTTTGCATTTCTTCGCGTTTGTTGTAAGACTCTGGGTATTTGCGGACTAGTTTACATAGTTCTAAAATATAAATATTAACTAAGGTGAGAATTTTATACTTCTGAAAGCAATTTGCAACTATCTGTTTGTTCTATGTTAGTTATTATTCGTATCAGCTTTTTTTGTAGGATAATTACGGAGCTGGGAGCGTCCGTGCTATTTCCTCATAATATTACGCCATAACTTAACCAAGAGTTATTATAGGGTTTACTGCTTGTTGCCGAATGTCATATCCCCGATGGCTAATTCCCCGAAGTCATCAGATCGAACGTCCGAATCCCCGAAATTCCATATCATCGATTTACCACAATTTCGAATAGCCTGTTCCTGATCTGTTAACTCGATAAGTAAAATGACATTATTAAATTTGACTCAAAACATAATATGGACATTTTAATTTTATTAATTATAAACTATGTAAATCAAAAATACGTATTGTAATATAAAAACTTAAACGAATAACTAATATTTAAGAATAATATATATTTTGACATGGAAATAAAAAGGTATACGTCTAAAACAAATAGAAAGGGCATAGATAACTAAAATGTAGAATGAATGAATGTAATAGGATAATATTGATCGCTATTAGTCTCTCCTAGACACCACCTAGTGTGCCCGACAGGGTCCATAATTGTTTCTGTAACTTATGTTTACCACCTGTATGTACATTATGGATGCAATAAAATGTTTTTTTTTTTTGATAATATATTATAGCTTATGACACTCAGGAATAATGTAGCTTTCAACTGGTGAAAGAATTTTTAAAATCGGTTCAGTAAAACCAGAGATTACCCCTTACAACGTTACAAACACACAAACTTTACCTCTTTATAATATTATAGTATAGATTAAATTCAGTTCCAAAATTGGATTTATGACTTTTATTTGTTGTACCTTCCCATCTTTCTTAATTTTTAACCGACTTCAAACGTTAGGAGGTTCTCAATTTGATTGTATTTTATTTATGTGTTTTACCTCAGATCTTTTTACTAGGTGAAATGATTTTGATGATTCTTTTTTTATTTGCAATAAACTGGTATTTCGCATGTGGTCCCATTTAATTGTAATCAAGATCTGACGAGTAGCTTTTAAGTTATTCTTAATAATGTGTATTTTCAAGGTGATATAAGGTAACTATTAAAGTAAAGAGGCTATTCCAGGAACACGTTTATTAACACAGTTTACATAAAATACCAACAAGACATTTTTCCTTGACGGATGTGTTGTCTTTAATGACAACACGACAAGTTCTAATCTTAAATAGGTATACAACCTCCATCACGCACCCTTAATCTTTAGCATGATGCATGCGCAAGATTACATAAGTATACATACCTAATATATTACCTACATGTGCACGCACCCTTAAACTATACAGTGTGAACACACCCTAAGTACACAGCTGTTATCGTTCGTATCGTTCTCTGTAAAAATACTAAAACACAAACAAAATAAAAATGATCTATTACTAATTAATCATAACAACTTAAAATAAAATCACATCAAAGACAATAATAATATTAGTTAATATCATTTGATACCTATATTGTCACACGTATCTATATTACTCGCCCCCTTAATAGATAGTTTTTCTAAAAATTGCTTTAGCTTTGGGCCTGGTAGTGATTTTGTTAACATATCTGCTACCATTTCTTGTGAAGGCATATATTTTAACTCAACCGCCTCATTGACTATAGCTTAACGAACGTAATGAAACCTAATATCGATGTGTTTAGTCCTGTTGTGTTTCATCTTATTTTTTGCAATTTTGTGTGCCGATTGGTTATCGTTGTAAATTACTACAGGTTTGACACAAATTCCCTTTGTTAAACTTTTTAACAAATTTCTTAAATAAATTGCCTCTTTCGATGCTTGGCTGAGGCCTATATATTCTGCCTCTGTGGAGGACAGCGCCACGCACCCTTGCTTACGGCTTTCCCAGGAAATTATATTTTCCCCTAGTCTAAAGATTAAACCTGTGCAGGATTTTCTATAATATGACCCACCCCAATCCGCGTCTACGTAGCCATTTAATTCTAGATTACCCGTTTTCTTAAACGTTAGTCCAAATTTCGAAGTCCCTTTTAAATACCTAAGCACCCGTTTAGCACATTTAAAATGTAATTCATCGTAACAAGAATTAAATTGTGACAAAATACTAACAGCGTGCGCGATGTCGGGCCTAGTACTTTGAGCTAAATAATTAAGACAACCTATGAGAATTTGATATGGCAACTTACAACCGGAATCTGAAGCTTTCTCTAATTTGAGTCCTACTTCCATCGGAGTAATGACTGGTTTACAATCCGCCATTTCGAAATCCTTTAAAATATTTAAAACGTACTGTTCTTGATCAAGGTGAATCGCATTTTTGTTTCTCCTAAGCCTCATGCCTAACACGTGTCTAGCAGGACCTAAATCCTTAACTTTAAATCTTTTAAGCAGGCCATTTTTTAATTTCTGCTTCTCGGTTTCGTTATTTTTGGAATTAAATATAAAAATGTCATCAACGTAAATGACAGCTACTATTCTATCTCCATCGCTAAACACCTTTTGATAAAGACATGGTTCTATTTTCGACTGAACGAAACCTAAATTGCACATCTCCTGATCTAGCTCATTGAACCAAGCGTTTGATGCTTGTTTGAGTCCATACAATGATCTTTGTAATTTACATACCTTTGTCTCTAGACCTTTAACAATCGCCCCCTTAGGCTGAAGCATGTATATGTCTTCTTTAAGTTTGCCATATAGGAAAGCAGTCGTGACATCCCATTGGTCTATGAGCCAATCATATTCTACAGCTAGTGAGAATAATAACCGTAAGGTAGAACTCCTCACGACTGGAGAATATGTTTCATTGTAGTCTACTCCACGTACCTGCGAAAATCCTTTAGCGACTAGCCTGGCCTTATATTTCGACACCTTACCGTCACTGTCTCGTTTAATTTTGAAGACCCACTTGCATTGTATTGGCTTTTTATCATGCGGTAAATCTACCAATGACCACGTCTGATTCTCGTTCAATGATTTTAATTCATCATCCATCGCTTTTTGCCATAAATCTGAATCTGGCCTTGCCAATGCTTCTGCAACTGTTATTGGATCGCCATTAATTTGCGCGATAGCATTATATATTGTAAGTTTACGCTCACGAAGATTATATCTTCGTTCTGGTTCTGCAGTACTGCTCGTCGTAGCAATCGTTTCATCAGGCACCGCAGCCGCCTCTGTATTAATACACTCCGCTTCATGAAACTCTTCTTCATCTTGCATATTATTGTTAGACGCAATACTTTCAACCACAGTTTCTATTCGTTCCTCCTCTATGTCAATAGGAACGACTGTGTTCTTCTTCATGTCGGTACCATCTCCAGGAAAAACATTTTCTAAGAATTTCACAGTTTTTGAGAATGTTATCTGACCTGTTTTTGGATTCATCAGTCGATAACCTTTAGTAATTTCACTGTAGCCGATGAAAATCAATTCTTCAGTCTTCATGTCAAGTTTTTGCCGTTTCTGTTTAGGTTTCAATGCATATGCTTGACAACCGAAAATTTTCAAATGACTCAAGTCTACTTTCTTATCTGACCAAAGTTCTTCTGGTACTTTATTCATGACAGCCTTTGTCGGGCTTCTATTCTTTAAATATACCACTGTACATACTGCTTCGGCCCAATACTTTTTACTAAGTTTGGCCTCACAAAGCAACGTTCTTGCTTTCTCAATGATTGTTCTGTTCGCTCTCTCCGCCACACCATTTTGCTCAGGCGTATAAGGTACCGTCTTCTGATGCTTTATACCAGCTGACTTTAAAATCCTATCGAAAGCTTGGTTACAGAATTCTTTACCATTATCAGATCTAAGACACTTTATCGACTTTCCTGTCTGGTTCTCCACTTCCGCTTTATATTCACGAAATTTATCGAGGGTTTGACTTTTATTTTTCAAGAAATAAACATGCGTTTTACGCGTATAATCATCGATAAACAGCAGCATATATCGAGAACCACTGAATGACGGTTCTTCCATCGGTCCGCATAAATCACTATGTACAATTTCCAAAAAATCTTTCGCTCGTGTACCTTGATGTTTCAAAGAAATCTTACAAGTTTTTCCATTTATGCACGGGACACATGGTTCAATTTTATCATTAGATTTATAATTTAATCCAGTCACCATGTTTACCAATGAATTCATATATTTTTGTCCTAAATGTGCTAATCTTCTATGCCAAATATTTGTCAAAATATCATTTGACACAGTCAAGTTGACAAAATAATTTTCTTTTTCAATTAACTCGAAAATCCCGTCAACCTCCTTGCACTTTGCTACTATTTGATGAGTTTTATTTTTTTATAGTGCAACCTCTTTTATCAAAAATTACATCGAAATGGTTTCTTATAAGATCGCTGACCGATATTAAGTTCATACAAAGTCCGGGGACATGAAAAACATTCGTCAATAGGAGTTCAGTGTTATCTTTTAGTTTCGGGATGGCTTTCCCTCTTCCTACAACCTTCATTTCTTCCCCGCTTGCAACTTTTATCTTCAGGTCATTCTGTTGGCTTTTGTAATTTAACAATTTTCCGGCATCGTTCGTCATATGATTTGAACAACCACTGTCCAAGTACCATCGGTCCTTTTTCACCGTATTCATCATACTTAAGCATGGGTTCGCTCTTTTAGTAACTTTGCATTCAGATGCCTTATGCCCTTCTTTATGGCATTTAAAGCACTTGAATATTAAAACCTTTTTCTTGTTAAATTGCTTTTTATTTTGCGCCGTCGTAACTAGGGCTTGCTCTCCAATTTGACCATTTTCAATTTGTCGGCTTGCTTCTTGCATTAATTTTGATTTTAATTGCTCTAGTTTAATTTCTTTTCCACTATTGTCAATCGCCATAATGAATGGGTTGTACTCTGACGATAAACCGCTTAACAATATTGAAATAATCCATTCGTTAGATATTTTTGCATCAATGTCCGCAAGTTGTTGCGCCAAACAAATTATTTTCGAAATATATTTTTCCATGCTTTCGCAATTATCTAATCGGCATTGCCATAATTCTCGTTGCAATTTGATTCTTCTGCCCCAGCCCTTGTCTTCGTAAGCCTCGCTGAGACTCACCCACACTTCACGTGCTGTCTTCGCATTGTATACATGTGCGAAACATGCGGGCTCAAGCAATAAACATAAAGTCGTTCGTGCCTTCCTGTCAGTATCTTTTAATGCACTGGTTATCTCCGTAGCTTTAATTACGTGGAACCAGTTTTTGGACTCCAAATAATTTCTCACTATAAATTTCCAGCTGGCAAAGTCTTCAGCAACATTCAATTTTCTTATACCACAAATTGAACCTGAATGTTCATCTGCCATTATGAAAAACAAAATTTTTCAAGATTTTTCTGACACTCGTATTTTATTTTGTGTTATAATTTCTAGGCGTTTTTGGAGCCTGGAGCTGGGCTAGCCTGGGCCCATAACCTATTAAAGTAAAGAGGCTATTCCAGGAACACGTTTATTAACACAGTTTACATAAAATACCAACAAGACATTTTTCCTTGACGGATGTGTTGTCTTTAATGACAACACGACAAGTTCTAATCTTAAATAGGTATACAACCTCCATCAGTAACAAAACTAAAAAGATCTATTAGATAGATCTATCTATCTAGATCTTTTGACTCGCTTTCAATATTTAACTTCTTCACACGCTAGTAATCTGCGTTCTTCCAACAATCTTCTCCTACTTTGTCCTTCTCATACTACTGATTTTGTTCATTCTTCCTTTCATAATATCAATCTATTCTTCTCTGGAACGCGCTTCCTCTCGAAATCAGGACGGCCACCAGCCGTTACACTCAAGCGGAAATTGCGGTTTTATCTTCAGCGGGGGAAGGGTAATATCGATAACTTACTTTCATAACTTTATTAATAATTTATATTTATATTGGTATGTATTATATTAAATATATATATACTAGCTGTCCCACGCGGTTTCGCTTCAACTGGCTACCTATCTACCCTACTTACCTTATAAAAATTAATGTTGCGTAACTTTAACCGCTTACGCAGCGCACGCAACGGAAGTTTCCAAAAAGGAATAATTTTGCCCGTTTTTGCAACATTTTTCTTTTATGTGCCGCCCTTATTGGTCGTAGCGTAATGTTATATACCCTATAACCATCCTCGATAAATGTACTATCCAATCAAAAATATATTTTCAATTCCATCCAGTAGTTCCTGAGATTAGCGCGTTCAAACAAACAAACAAATAAATAAACTCTTCAGCTTTATAATATTAAGTATAGATGTAAGAAAGGCGACTGACGAAAGCTATACAAGGCAGACGTGAATGGAAGCGCCGGGAGTGGACACCCTAGAAAGACATACATAGACCTTATTGGTGATGTTCTTCAGAAAGGCCTGGTGCGCAGTAGGTACTCATAACCGGCGTGCGTGTATGACTAGATGTATGCATGTGAGTGAAACAAAAGATGTATGTAAGGATCGTAGCAGGTGGCTTTAGTTGCTCCCTACCCCTATGGGAAAAAGACGATTATGTATATATATAAATATATATGTATTTTAAGTAATTTAATATTTTATGTTTTACTTTCGGCATCTTAAACAATGCAACTGCCATGTTGTCTTTTCACCACCCTTGGTTTACTGGTAGAGAATGCCTATAGGTATTAAGTCCGCCATTTTACCTTAATGCATGAAGTTTTAAATAAATATAAATATCTTTTTAACAAATAAAATAAACCGACTTCCAAAACAAAACACTTCAAAGTGAAAAATAACTTTCTTTGCGGAAGATTTTTTTTTTTAAATTATAATGCAATCTATCTGGCGATATTATATTGAAAGCATAGGCAAAATTTGTAAATTAATTATTAAGTACTACGAGTATTCGCACAAATATGAGATAATACGATTGCCAATTTGTTTGTTTGTTATATAATAATTTAATGTTATTTTATTTTTATTTCCTTTATTTAATTATCTTTCTTATTATCTACATTTATAAATATTTTTATAAAATAAATTAAAAAACAAAAACATTTAAAAATAAAAAAAACAGAGGCCCACCGTTATCGGGAACAGGGTCCAAGCTACCGGCGGTCAGGGCTCCAGAGAGAGGAACCTCCTAACAATGCGAGCCGTGTCCAGCAGTACTGCTTTCTGGATCAGGCCCTTGACCCAGCCGCCTAACGAGAGCCTCCTAAGGTGTTGGTCGAGGCTCGTGGCTATTAAGCCATTGGCCGACACGACTATCGGTACAATGATCGCTGTGTCTACATCCCACATGTCGACAACCTCGCGAGCCAAGTCAAGATACTTGATTTGCTTATCTTTCTCGGCTTTAACGAGGTGCCCGTCAAGCGGGACGGTAATGTCAACAATCATTGTACGCCTCTCGATTCGGTCCACCACCACAATATCAGGCTTATTGGCTACAATAGTCCTGTCAGTGATGATGGAGCGATCCCAGTACAATGTGATATTGCCATTTTCGAGAACTGGGTCGGGCACATACCTGTAGTACGGTACCTCCGATGCCACAAGAGTGTATTTCAGAGCGAGTTGCTAATGGATAATCCTGGCTACAAGGTTGTGCCTATGCAAGTACTCTTCATTAGCTAGCCGAGAACAACCAGAGATAATGTGGTGGATCGATTCACCCGGGCGGTGACATGCCCGACAGATGTCAACCGTGCCATCCTTCACAATAAATCTCCGGTAGTTATTCGTCATGATAACTTCGTCCATAATTGCACAGACAAAACCTTCGGTTTCCCCAAAGAGGTCTCCGAAACGTAACCAGGCTACGGACGCTGCTTGGTCTACATCGGACCCATGTAAGGCCCGGAAAAAGCGTCCGTGAAGCTCCTTACTCTGCCATACCTCCTTGCGGTCGTTAGTTTCAAGCACTACAGGCTTGCGCCAGTTCTCATTTGCCAAGGAGAGCGGGGTGAGTCCCTTGTCCACTGCTACTACATCTCGATGCATACCCACGTCGGTCTTTAGAAAATATTCCCTGAGATTGCATACCTCGCGGTTGTGGAGGCTTTTGGCATTTAAAAAGCCTCGGCCACCACACTTCCGCGGGATATACAATCTCATGACTGACGATCGTGGGTGATGCATTCGATTTGCAGTCAGCAGTGTACGGACTCGCCTATCCAGGGCGTCAAGTTCCGTTTGAGTCCATTTGAGTATGCCGAAAGAGTACATCAATACCGGCATGACCCAACCGTTGAAAGCGCGCACCTTGTTTCCGCCCGAAAGAAGGCTATTGAATACCTTCTTCAGGCGGCCAAAGAAGCGTTCCCTCAATGATTGCTTCATGTCAGTAGTGCTGATACCTAACGCTTCCGACATACCCAAATACTTATAGGTTTCGTTTGGAGAGAGGGATCTCAGGTTTATGGAATCTGCGAGTTGAATTCCTAAAGATTCCACAATCTCCCCTCGCTTTACATGCATGACCGCACATTTGTCCACACCAAACTCCATCCTGATAGCGTTACTAAAAGTTTCAGTTACCGTCAGTAGCTCCATCAGCTGAAGATTGCTGGGGGCAAAGAGCTTCAGATCATCCATGTAAAGAAGGTGAGATATAACCTGACCACCTCTCTTCAACCGATAGCCTAGCCCTGAATTCTTGCCTTCTTATAATCTATCCAACATGTCGACAGATCCTTTCGGGAACGCCGAACCTGTTGGCTAATGGCCATATCTATAAGGAGTAGCTCCTTAGTACCGCGGGACCCGTTCCTACATCCATTCTGAGTGACCGACATGATAGAGTTATCGTCGACGTGTTTATTAATTTTAACTCTCAAAATGGATGTAAGAACCTTATAGACCGTTGGTAAACATGTAATAGGTCTATAATTTTTGGGTTCCGCGGTGCTACCAGACTTGTGGAGCAGGTGGGTTATTCCTGTTGTAAGGAACTTGGGTAGCGAACCAGACTCCAAGGCTGCCTGGTACTGAGATGCCAAACGAGCGTGCGACCTTTGTAGCCACTTGATCCAGAAATTGTGCAGCCCATCCGGCCCTGGCGATTTCCAGTTCGGCAACGGACGGACTGCACGGGCTTCATCTTGGGGGCTGATCGTGATAGCCCCCATTTCTTGAATTGGATCGCATGCTCGTTCGACCTCCCGAGTCCATTCACCTTCGGTGTGACTGACAGGCACCGACCAGATGCTGCGCCAGAATGAACACATAGCGTCATCATCCGGCAGATGCGTATCAGTCACACCTTGGTCGGGTCGCTCCCAAGCCCGATAAACCCACCTTTCATTACTTTGGAATGTGTGATTCTGGGTGTATCGCTCCACTCTCCGCCTGTACCTACGAATACGGCTTGCCAATGCAAACACTTTTTGTTTCAGGAAGTCGATGCGCTCTGTGACATGGGATATTATAGTCTCGGGGGCTGACATCAGTCCCCGAAAACGCCCGTCTCACAAAGCGCATCACTCTTGGGCGATTATTGCCCTCCCTGAAACAAATTAGTTTGCCGATGAGTGCTCTGCTCTCTTTTTTCTTGCTCTTTATTTTTATTATTATTATCTAATGTGAATCATATATTTAATTTATTCAGTTGCTATTTTATAATCAATCAATATAATATTTTTAATTTATTTTATTAATCTTGGTTTGTTTGTCAAATTCCTCGATTTAAGCTTAGTCGTAAAAAGGAAAGAAAATATCATTCATTATCCTTAATTAATATTTATAATCAATCAAATAAGTGCATGTGGTGTTAGCTTGTAATTAATTGTTGCACTTATAAATGTATATCGTGTAATTATATGAAATGTAATGTGTAAACAATTGTAAGCTAAACTGAATTAAATAAATAGATATTCAGGGTAGTGACCGGTTCTATAGGGCAATTCACAGGCTCGTACACGCACTAAATGACCACACTTCAACACGTCTGCTCTAGCCAGCGGCTCTCGCAATACTAACGTGGTGCGCACGAGATTGTGTATGTCTGTGTGGGGGAAAGTGGGGATGTCAAAGCGAACGTGCGAGTGAGACAGATACACTACTTTTATTAAGAATCTATTTAATATCAATTCATTTCGTAATAATGTACTTTTGTTATTCTTATGTGATCATATATAGTTTGTTCTTCACGTGACAGATTCTTGTCTTTTTTTCACGTTCTCAATATCCCTTCACTCTCCTATTTTTCTTCAATTTAATGAGAGTAAATAAAGCTATCACCAAAACCACTGAAAACTGTAATTTTCCAGTGTTACACTTATTTAATTATTTTGTTAGTACGTGAACATTAGTATGTGTGGCATTAGTACTTGTTTGGGATTTTAGTTTTATAGATATTTTGTTATATTTTCTAGAATGTCACTGTGTCATTGAAAAAATAAATGTGAGTTCATGTGTGGCGTACACTTAAATCTCAAATTTAACCACTCTGCTCGACAAGATTTTGACACATGACACACCAGCTGAGTCGACAGGTTGTTGCAAATTATGTCATGAAATTCAGGAATTTACTTGAACTTTCAACATTCGAATTTATTCAGAAAAATAAGTTTACGCAGCTATCTTACACAGTAAATTTGAAAAAAATATCTTTATTTACATGTTGCGCTCGGTTAAACCGCGTCAGTCTACTGCAAAATGTGTACAAAATACGAATTACTACACCTTTCCAAACGGTAGACAATTTAGATTTGCTCAAAATATGTACATAAACAACCTTTTCCCTTGCTGAAAAGATGCAAAAGGACAACACAAAGATATACTCATTTTATTTGCGTCCTTATGTTCCTAATTTGTCATACAAAAATTCATAAAAAAACAAGCCAAAATCTGGAAAAAAAATTGCTTAAAATTTTGATGCAACCTTGCAACATGACATTTCTTTGGTGTTGTTTTTTTTTTGCTGTCCATTCACGCGTCTCATAATCGATTAAAACTGCATTCAGCCTAATCGATTAAGTGTATTTCGATTATTTAAAATTATTCATTTAAATAAAAAAGTGATTTTCAAAAATGTATTGTTTTAAAATTAAAATTAGTTTATAGACACAAAATAAAATAACAACTTATAGTAATAATATATAGTAATAACTATACATAAATGCTTTCATAATGTTATCAGAAGAGTAAATTGAAAAAAAAATAGGATTCGTGGCTAATTTCGCGCCGAATTCGCCGAACGTAAAAGAATTCAAAATTCAAATTTGGAATGCAGTCGGTATTCAAAATATTTTATCGGGCACATTTTAATATAAAAGAGAGTTTTACATTGATCATTTCAGACGGTTTTATACAGAATGACCAGTATAAATATGAGTATGTTTATGTATGACTAGCACTCCGCCCGCGACTATGTTCGCGTGATTTCGTTTATCCTATAAATGATTTTCTTATATGCAGTTAGTAAAGGCAACCAAAAATAAGAGATTATTAAAACTATTAAAAACTGGGTATCGTGGATTTGGGTTTGGGGTTGGTGGGTTTATTGGATTGGGACGATTCGTTATTTGACTTAAACAATAATACATTTTAGGTTATCGCCACAAAGTAAAATCCTCCCCTAAAAACTTATCAACCCTTTTTGCCCCGTTGAGGGTCTAGTTTTGAACAACCTAAATATGCTATTCACTCCTTTCTTCTCTTTTTACCCGACTATCGAAGGAGGGTAATGTGTTTATCAGTCTATGTATGTATGTATGTAAGTATGTATGTATGTTTGTTCCTATGTGGCGTTCTAGAGACCAAACGTGTTGGCCGATTTTGATGATTCATACGTCAATCGATTCGTCTTAACCCCGCGAGTGTCACTGGCTACATTGAAATTGGAAAATAGAAAAATGGCAGATTTTGGGCGCCATATGGCGGAGGACAATTTTTTTTCTTCCAAACCCATAGTGGTATCAAAATAAAGGGCTTTAAGAGGTGATTTCGAAAATATAAAACACATATGTTTAAATGTACCTAAATCTTAAAAAACAGATAACTAAAAAGTTATAAAAAAAAAAGTTAATTAAACTTAAACAAGGAGAAAATCATGCTGTGCAGTCGGAGCATACATCTGGTTTTCGTCAGCTAGCTCGCGAATATGTATCCTCCGACTGCACAGCAAGATTTTCTCCTTGTTTAAGTCTTTTTAGTCGCTTTTAAAGCAGTCGGGTTTTTAGATTTTTTGAATTAAATTTTTTTATTTATCATTTTATGTTAGTCAGATTGCGCAGTGAGTTGCCTCAAAAAAAACTTTAACACCCCTAAACCCAATCTGGGAGGGAGTTTTCAAAATGTTTTATGTAAATTTTGATCATCAACTTTATCCCCAAAGAATTTGATTTTACATACAAACTAATTTTTACCCTTTTCACTTCCTTAAAGGTTGAATTGCCGCAAAATCGTGCCTTAGTGCTTCCCTAGAAAACCACGTCAAAAACGAAACCCTGTCCAGTTAGATTCTTAGCTTGAGTTAGTTTCGAAAAATGTATAATGACCACCTTTATTGTTTCCTTAGGTTGGTATTTGTGCCAAATTTCAAATTTATTAACCCGGGACATAAAATTCTTCAAAGCACTTTAACTCCCCAAAAATCGTTTTTTGGGACTAGATAAGTAAAACTAATAATGAAAACCTTTATGGTTCACTTAGGATGGGTATTTATGTAAATTTTCAAATTTATTAACCAAAGAAATATTTAATATGTGATTTATGGGGTGTTAAATTATTTTTTAAATATACGATATTTCAAAAATAATTTAACACCCCCTAAATCATCTTTTGGGGGTAGTTTCGAAAAACTAATAATGAAATCCTTTATTGTTTATTTATGTTGGTATTTGTGCCAAGTTTCATGTTGATTGACCCAAGAAATCAGATTCTTCCATACAAACTTCAACATCCCCTAAATCGTCATTTGGGAGTTTCGAAAAACTAATAATGGCAACCTATATTGTTTACTTAGAATAAGAATTATGGCCGAAGGAATTAGATTTTTCATACACACTTTCAAACCCCTTTTTACCCCCTTAGGGATGCAATTTCCAAAAATCCTTTCTTACTGCACAATTACGTCACTTGAGGAACCTTTCTGCCAAATTTCATGCTTCTAGATGATTTTCAGCTTAGTTGGTTGACAACCATGCCATAACTCGCTTGGAAAGGAACCGCGCAAGAAGATACGCACAAGGTTATTGATATTAATAGTTTTCGGGGAATGCAGATGTAAATACAAACCAAACTTATGTTCTTAAAATGAATAAAAATAAAATTTTGAAAGTATGTATAGAATAACCAATTTTCATAACATTATAACAAACTCGACCGAATTCAAAACCTAACCATACCATACTCTCAACTCATTATTCAATATATAATTATAATAATAATACCAGCCTATAATTGTCTCACTGCAAGGCAAAGGCCTCTTCTCATACAGAGAAGGCACGAACATTCATCACTACGCTTGCTCAATGCGGGTTGGCGATTTGAGACTATAAGACCAGGTTTCTTCATGATGTTTTCATTCACCGTTTTCAACGATTTCTAAAATATACTTAGAAAGTACATTAATGAATTTGAAAATGGAAATCATTGGTATTTGTCCAGATTTGAACCCATGACCTCAGGCAAGGCGAGGCCTTTAGCCACTGGGCCAGTACGACACTCATTGCAATATAACGAATAATCACAAAATCGTTGGTTCCCCGAAACTAAATTTATCTACACTTGCGTTACAAACTTACATAAAAATATACTAGGCACTCTGTATACTTCTGAGACTATCAAACATAAAGACTCAATCATTATTATTTTTATACAAAATAGTTTTGAATAGCGAACGCATTCCGAATTTGAATTTTGAATCGGATAGATAATTCGGCGCGAAATTATCCACGGTTCGATGAAATTGTTTAGTTGGTTGTAGTCAAATAATTTCCAAAAATCTATTAAGATTACTTTTAGAAATCATTAATAGTAATAATTTAAGTACTAATTGTATTTTATGCCTAAAACAGGATTTTTCTATTTTTTAAGAATCGATTTGGGATAATCGCTCATTAATCGAGTGGATAGCATAAATAAAATCGATTGCTAAAATCGTTTTGCCACACAACTATTACATTAAAAAAAACAATCTACTTGACGAATTGGAAATTTAACAAAAATAAAGTAGTGGTAATGAATTTTACGTATTATTGGACTGGTGTTTGTTAATTACGTTAAAATCAGCGCTTCTTCTTGTTGTTTATTATATTTAGAGACATAATTGTCATATTTGTAATCAATTTTACATGTGGAAGGGGTCATATTTGTGTAAAATAAAAATGTAAACAAACACGATTGGCGCCTAACTTGGACTTTGAATAACAAATAACTTCATTACCACTAATTATTTATTTTGAAATATGGATGAATTCGACCAATAATTAAACAATTAGCAAACCTTTACCCCTGTCGTGGAGTTTGGGTGTCCAAAATCTGCATTTTTATGTTTTTTAGCTTCGAACACCACTGTCATCAAAATGGCGATTATCGTATTATTACACTTGTTTTTAACAAATGTAAATTAATAAACTTGCGCACTTAATCTAAAAAAAATATTTGCGCTAACATGTAAGCTTTTTATCCAACTATTTTAATTAAAGCCCCCACATAAGATTCGTTAGGTATCTTAATCAATAATTAAGTTATTAATTAGGATGTCGTATGACGTAAATCTGGGGTCCAAAATGAACCGCGGCTGAGCCAGCGGAGGTATGCTTGTCAAGCCCCAAAATGTACCCCGTCCGAACTATACGGTTAATGGAAATCACAATTCCTCCAATTTAATAACAGTAACCACCCACCAATTTAATGGCAGTAGCCACCCACCACTTTAATGGTAGCAAAACCCACCAATTTAATGGCAGCAATACCCGCCAATTTAATGGCAGCAAAACCCACTTATTTAATGGTAGCAAAACCCACCAATTTAATGGCAGCAATACCCGCCAATTTAATGGCAGCAAAACCCACCAATTTAATGGTAGCAAAACCCACCAATTTAATGGTAGCTAAACCCACCAATTTAATGGTAGCAAAACCCACCAATTTAATGGGAGCAAAACCCACCAATTTAATGGCAGCAAAACCCACCAATTTAATGGCAGCAAAACCCACCAATTAAATGGCAGCAAAACTCACCAATTTAATGGGAGCAAAACCCACCAATTTAATGGCAGCAAAATCCACCAATTTAATGGTAGCAAAACCCACCAATTTAATGGCAGAACAACCAACCAAGTAAATGGCTGCGTCTTTTCACTCCACCTATTCCTATAAGCATAATCAGCCTATAATATTCCATTCGCTGGAAAGCAAACCTCCCCTCTGCGACAGGGACAAAGCCTCAATCCACCAGATGAGCTAAGCGTTGCCCGGCGGACGTCACACGTTCCTGAATCCCCGGCTCCAGGACATACGGTTTCCTCAACATTAGTATGTTTATTTCTAACTGAGCACTATTTCGTGATTTTGGAAATCTGACAATCCTCCACACCAGTCGACCAAACACCTACGAAACTGTTTAGGTAGGTACCTTTATAGTTTTACAAAATCAGTTCAGTGTTAACGTTAACATTGCATATATGCACAGCTATATAACTTCAAGGCTATCGATGTGGCACTTTGTTAAAACTGACATTTCGATAGTTGTCTGGTCCCGGTGGTATCTTTTTTACAACAGCAGTGTCCTTGGTAGTTTTAATAGATTTGCACCCATATGGCTATTCAGTATCTACATTAATCGGTATCTATATTGTTATTAGTTTAGCCTTCATTCACTCATTCCACATGAAATAGGCACTATTACACAACATCTGACCCACCTTGAATCTAACCTAAATTGTCATAACTCGCCTAGGATCTATGGCATCGCCATATCTTATGGCATCAACCACCTTCGATCTAGCCTCCTAACCGGGCATCACCCGCTTATGATGTAGCCTACCATATGCCATACGTTCTTTTGTTTCGCGTGAAATACGCTTAATGATCAGGCAATATTTAGATATTTTAATGACGAGTACTGATCGTTTACGTTTGACCATAAACTAACTTTTTCGTCCTTTTGACGTTAATGAAGCACTCATATTCAAACCATATATTTGTAAAACATACCTACATAGGTGTAAAGGAAAGTACAGAGATCGCTATTTCTCATCGTGTCTTCTCTAATAGATTCAGGCGTCTTGCTTTAAAAACCCCGAAAACTGTAAGTTTAAATCCTGTGTTGTATTATTGTATAGTGGCGCGAGTCTCAGTGTCACGACACTTCCATTTAAATGTTCAACTAAAGATAATTAATTTTGCAATGGCACAATATAATTTATATGTACAATCAACAAGGTTGAAACCTGGACCACCATATACTAATTCTTCTACGGGCATTCTAACCCAATTAGGTCAAGTCTTGCTTAAATAAATATTTTCTCAGCAACAACTTGCCATCGATTTAATAAGACAGTCATAGACTAATATATTATAGAGTGAAAGTCAGTGACAATTAGTTTACCCATCTCGCTGTCATTCCAATTATATTTGCAGATTGAATATTTACTCGACGTCTTGTTATTTAGCATTTTTCTTTGAATTCAGAATAAACTCATGTAAACTAAATAGTTGTTTTTTTATCAAATATTATTCTGCGCTTCCTTCTATAAGTAAACAATGCGGGTCGAAAGTTAATTCCAATTTCTGCTTTATCACTTTTTTTTTCAATTAATAATCTACCTATTGCAATGAACAAAATGATAATAGTAGTTGCGCGACCAGATGCCTGTATTGACACAGTTTTTATATTTTTGAAAAGTCTTAAATCCACCATGACATGATGACTATATACCACTGTATATAGTAAGAAAACTCTAATGTTTTGAAGCTTTCAAACGGATGGGTCAAGAATCAAACAGCTTAACCGTACATATTGGGTATTATTATGTACGTAGTATATTTTTGATGTGTTTTATTCATTTTGTGTTAATTTGAATTTTTACACCTGACTACCTCTACCCTCTTTTACAAACTCTTTCCATCACTCAAAAGTTTGATAGTAGAAAATCGAATCCAGAGTTACTCGGTTTTGTACAAATATTTAGTTTATTTTTGATGTCCTGTGTACAAAATAATTAAGAATGTTTCAAATGCAATGGTGTAAATCTGTTTTCACGACCACTACACTCTCAAGAATGTACATACCTGATAGGGACAGCAGCTCAAACCCTTTTGAAGTTTTGTAGGCAACTGTCAGTTGATTTAGCTTGAAAACCGATCGTAAATCTTACTAATATTATAAATGCGAAAGTACGGACGGACGGACGCATGCCCGGCATCCAACCACGCCAGAACCGCCGAACAGATCCGGGCAACTCGGCACAGAGACAGATCACAGTCCGGAACAGTACACAGGCCACTTATTTTGGTGTAACGTTCACTAGGGGTCATTTTCGAACTACGCGCGGGCGAAACAAAGATTCAATTTTAACCTCTAAATTTGAGGGGTTAGGCTCGATAATCAATGAATAAATACGTAGGCATTTAGGCCTATATGTAACTACAATGTACATATTCACATAAACACAGTACGTATATACCTACGTTTTAAGGTCTTTTAGGGTACATTTAGATTTCCACATAGCATAGATTTCTTTTTTGTCTTGATTTCGAATGTCATATGCCCGATGGCTACCCCGAAGTCAAATCAAACTTCCGAATTGCTGAAATTCCATGCATATATTTACCACAATTTCGAATAGCTTTATGTGTCCGAATGGAAACGAAATCACAATATGTCGCCATAAAACTTAAGTATTCAATCAAAACGTATTTCCCGATCATTGGAAACCCCTATTTGAATTATGAACGGTAACCAGAAAATGATTCCATTAAATAGGGTATACTCTCGATCGTCTGTGGAAAGATTTCAACGATATCCGCGTTGCAGGCGCAGTAGTTCGGTTTCAAAATAACAATGTATCGATTTTATTATTTTCATCAGATGTTATGATTTGAATTAGTAAAGTAAATTTTGTTATTTACCTACCCACCAATATATTTTTGCAATCGTTTTAGAACAGCTGTTTGGTGTATGTTTAATGGCAAAGTTTTTTGTAATCAGACACTTCTAAGTCATGGCCCTTGGCTCTTTGATTAGAATAATTAAAATTTCTTTACCTTCGTAATGCAAAATTTCCTTTATTATTAAAATTTGGAACGGTTATTTACTCAATACTTCGGCAGTATTTATTTTCTGCTACATAGTTATATTTAAGCAGTCATATGGTGTTTACACAATAAATAGGTATTTACCATGTAATTTTTCATTTTATCACGTAGGACCTGATTTAATGTCTTATTTTCATAACGGAATGTGGGCGCCTAAACGATAACAAATAAACGTGTGTCATGTCATGCATTATCTACTTACCCCAATCCTTCTTCTTTTTATTTACACCAATATTTTTTCATACTTTATCCTCGTCGCCATTTGTAGTGACCGGTTCTATAGGGCAATTCACAGGCTCGTACACGCACTAAATGACCACACTTCAACACGTCTGCTCTAGCCAGCGGCTCTCGCAATACTAACGTGGTGCGCACGAGATTGTGTATGTCTGTGTGGGGGAAAGTGGGGATGTCAAAGCGAACGTGCGAGTGAGACAGATACACTACATTCAGCATTAGGTTGGTATTTTGGTCTTGGGCTTGTGCGAGATTGTTAATTAACAATATCGCTTCATCATTATGCGATCTACAACTTCACAATAATAGATCTTCTGGGTTTTTGCGTTTGAACCTTAGTGGCATTTGCACTTCGTTTATTAGATCCTTTTGCAAGTACATTAGGGTGGTGTGTGATTCTTGTTTTATATTTAGTCATCCTTTCCTTTATTTCCTCCTTGATTGTCTTAATGTTAAGGTCGTGGTGTAGTCTATCATTTGTTATGTACCAAGGTGCGTTTGCTATCATGCGTAGCATTTTAGATTGAAATCTTTGCAGAATTTCTATGTTCGAGTTTGCCGCTGGACCCCATAGTTGCAGACCGTAGCACCATATGGGTTTAATTATAGCTTTGTAAATGAGTAACTTGTTTGTCATTGACAACTGGGACTTCTTGTGCAACATCCAGCACATTTTTCTGACCCGTTGTCCCATTGCTAGTCTTTTGGTAAAGATGTGTTTTCTCCATGTGAGTCTCTGTCTAGGTAAATTCCCAAATACTTTGCCTCGTCGTGTTGGAGGACTTGAACTCCGTTTAATGTGACTGGAGGGCAGACGTCACGTGCAGTGGTGAATGTCACTTGGACCGATTTGGATTCATTCGCACTGATACGCCAATCTTTAAGCCATTTCGCGATATTGTCAAGGTATTTTGGAGTTTTCGGGTGGCTTTTTCTGGGAGTTGGTCCGATGCCAGAACTGCTGTGTCGTCAGCGAAAGTGCCTATTACAGTGACCTTGGAGGTCGGCAGATCTGCAGTATATAAAAGATACAAGGTAGGACCCATTACACTGCCCTGCGGTACGCCTGCATGGATTGGACAAAGTGTTGTTTCTTCTTGGCCATGTTTTACAAAGAAATGTCTATTTTCTAAATACGATCTAATAAAGTTGTAGAATTCGATTGGCATCGATTTTTTTATCTTAGACAGTAGCCCATCATGCCACACTCGATCAAAGGCCTGTGAGATGTCCAAGAATGCAGCTGTGCAGTATTGTTTCCTTTTAAAAGCATTGTTAATGTTGTTCACGACCTTGTACTTGTTCAATAGTACCATGCTGTTGCCTGAAGCCGAACTGGTGGTCTGGGATTAAGCTTCTTTCTTTTATGATTGTCGCTAATCTGCTCAAGAATAGAATCTCCATTACTTTTGATGGTATTGGAAATAGGCCTGTAAGATTTTACGTCTTCAGGGCTTTTGCCCGGTTTAGGGACCATAATGATTTGAGCTACTTTCCATTGTGTGTGGACCGTTGAAGTTCTCAATATGGCATTATAGATGTATGTTAAAGCGCACACCCTCTTCTGGCAATTCTCTCATTATTTTAGCGGTTATCAAATCGTATCCTGGCGCTTTGTTTTGATCGAGTTTCCTAATTGTTTGTTTAACCTCAGATATAGAGAAGCCATTTATTGGGAGGTTTAATTCATGTGTTTCATTAAGTATTCTCAATACTGATTCAGTCTGAGTAGATCCCAAATCAGGCTTTGGTACAAACACATTTTTCGGATGGTCAGCAAATGCGGCTTATCTGAATCTTTTATAGCCCAGCTGTAGAGAGTCCGACTACTCACTATGGAAAGCGACAAGCAAACTCAAGCGCTCTATGCAAACACGGCCTCCTATACGCAAAGCAGACAGCAGCTGGGCTATAAAAGATTCAGATAAGGCGCTGGCATCTAGCTCTCTAAGGTATGCTTGCACATTTTGGTTTCGATTTTCACTCAGTAGTTGGCGCAGTTGGGATGTCTAATATTAAATGGGAATAAATATAATGACCACCAAAAAAAACTTTGTGACGATAACCCCTAACCACCAAATCTAGTAATATACTGACAAAAATAGTAAATGATCACCAAATTTAGTAAATTGATCACCAAATTTAGTAAATTGATCACCAAATTTTAATAGCAAATTATTGCGCTATTTAATGTTGTAAAATAGGTTAGGTTAGGTTAGAACTGTGACCAACCGCGCGCGAGCCGAGCGAGCAAAGCGAGCGGTGCCGCGGTAGCGGCCGGCGAGCGCTACTTCCAAGTTGCTCCCAGAAATTTTATAATCTTTTTGGTCATTGGTTTAATTTTGGTGATCATTTACTACTTTTGGTGATCATTTACTACTTTTGGGTTAACAATGATTTATTTGGAGATATGTTACTATATCTGGTGGTAAGTTAAACATAAGCCATATTAAATTGTGTTTTTTTGCAACCTATTCTCTAATATTAATCGGATAGCTTTGTGATTTGGGGATGGTTTTGGAAGTTTCAGGTGTAGTATGCCAAGCTGATTTTTGTATACAACTATTTAAATGCTCAACGGCTTCTTCTATGTCCTCGTTTGTTTTGTAAGTAAGTGTAGGTTTATTGAAGCGGAGATTGACTCTCTGAAACTATTCCAGTCTGTTTTTCTGCTATGTAGTCGACATACGTCGTCAGTTAGGGTTATTTTTTTCTTCAACAGTATTTCGACTGGAGAGTGATCCGACGAAAGTTCAGGCATTGATTTGCATTCGAAGTATGTGCCAGCGATGCCCCTCACTATTGCGAAATCAATTAGGTCTGGTGTCTTTCTTACATCGGTGGGCCAGTAAGTAGGTTCACCAGATGAGATACAGCTAAGTTTCAGCTGATCTAACGCTCTCAGCAGCCTTTCGGTGTAACTGTTCGTGAGCCCCAATATGTATATTTGGCGTTATAGTCACCACCAGCCACGAATCGGCTTCCCAGAGTTTTGAAGAATTTCTCGTAGTCGTCTTGTTTTAAATTATGTTTAGGAGGGCTATACACGACTGAGATTGTGAAGGGTCCAGGCCAGTCCTCAATAACTATGTTTGTAGCTTGTATTTCATTTGTACAATAATTTGCAGTTTCATGGTGTCTGATATTGTTTTTGATTAATATGGGGCTACCTTCGTGGACAGTACCATCAGGGTGCGTCGTATGGTATAATTTATAGGAATCAATATTGAAATGACTTTTCTTGGTGAAGTGAGTTTCTGATATCAGGAGTACGTCAATCTTATATAATTCAAGAAACGTTTTCACCTCGAGGGTGTCTTGTGACAGGCCATTGGCGTTCCAAATAACCATTTTTATGGAGTTGAATTTGTCAGTTTAGGCGTGAGTGTTATATTTGCTTTAACATTATTATTAAGTCCCCATTACTGTTATTATCGCTATTGTCAGCCTGTGTGTTGTAGTTTTGTTTGTCTGTTATGTTTGCTTCCTTAGTTAGTGCGTCTGTATATGTCTTTTGGCTTTGGTTTTTCAAGGGCCCATTTGTATTTTCAGTTTGTTGTGTCAGATTTGGTCTAGCATACTTGCGATGATTCTTATTTATTTCTGGTTTTCCTTGTAGTTTGACTTTTTGTAGTTCTCTATATACTTGTCATCCCTTGTAGTTAGCAGGGTGATTTCCTTCACATAGAACGCATTTCACTTCGTTAGATCTTGTTTTTCTAGGGCAGTATAGGGATTGGTGACCTCCAGCGCACTTAATGCACTTCGGGTTTCGACGGCAATAAGCCTTTGTGTGGCCGTATTGTTGACATTTAGCACATTGGGGTATCTCCCGCTTAGGGCGAGGGGGTTCAAATGTAATATTACAATTTAAAAGGTACTTTATGTGGTACACATTTTTGTCGTTTTCGGGTTTCGTGTTTTAGTTTGACAATAAATATTGGCAGTGGTTTTTTAGTTTTTAGTTGTTTAATATTCCAAATGTTGACACAGTCATGGCCTAGTTCTGAGACTTCTAATTTTATATCGTTTAAGTCAGTTGATGGGTGGATATTTTTAAGGACCACTTTGAAACTTCTTTCCTGTTTGGGCTTGTACGTGTAAAACTCTGTACATTTTATTTCAAGCTGTTTAACAATTTCTCTATATGCATCTGGTGTTTTTGGTTGTATTTTAACTTGTTCGTTGTTGAGGACCTTAAATTCATAATTATTTTGTACATGATTATTTAAGAGGCTAATAAGTGGTTATATATTCTGTACTTTACTCTACAAATATTGGTAGAGGCTTGATAGAATTCTCTTTTGGCTCTGTCTCTGATTTTTAGTATCGTCATCTACGAGTTGTGAAAAACTGTTACGTGTAGGTATTGGTTAAGTTTGAGATAACCCATATGTATTCAGTTTGATTTGTTTTGGGGATCCTTTATTGCTATCAGGGCTTGCCCGTAATCATTTCTTTCCCGTTACTTCTTCCCAGTTTGCTTTGTCCCTGGCCTGTTTATCCTGTGGCTCACTATCATTTTCCAATTCTTGAGTTGTAGGGACTGAGATATCGTTGAGTGAGTTAGAGCGAGGATTTTCAAAAATTCCTTTATGGTATATTTGTTGCGTGAGCACTTTTGTGCTCAAGATGTTTGTAGTGTTTGTTGGCTTTATATTATTTAGATCATTCATTTTTGTTCCCACGAGTAGGGTCGATATATACGGTCACTACTGAGGTGACGCCCTTTCCCAGTAGTAGGCTATTTAAAACGACGGGTCGCCTGGTACGTCGAGTTTGTTCGCTTGGGACTGGCTTTCCTGTCAGTCATTGATCCTCTTGGCACGGACCGCACCGTAGGATTGAAGGGTTTTTTTAAAGAGGTTGATCTTCCTCGCGGTTCAAATGGCGAAGTTCAAACCCCCGATCCTATGAAAGGCTAACGGTTCTGGGGCGACCCTTTCGGGTCACACACTGGTTTTTCTGTCAGGGTTGTCTCCCTTAGTTAGGTGATCAGTTTGAAGGCGCCGATTGCTCGCCTATCGCTCTTCTTACTTAGCTATCAAGGCCACGAGGTAGATGTTATAGATGTTAAGTGCAAAGCTCGTATTAGGCCTGGACATTGCCCGGGGGATGGGACGACCCAAAGTGTGGGTCCACCACCTCGCTGCGACGGCAGCTTAGCGGTGGCGTGGACGTGTAAAATGAACTTGTAGGTGCGCGTATAATAGCCTTGCTTTGCCTTCCAAGGCGTACGCTACGGCTCTTTTTCAGCTTTTTATAGGTTCACACTTCTAGCATGAGTGTGCACCACCGAGGACAATGCACCAACCTCCCTCCCCCCTATAGGATACCCGGAAGTTGGTGTGAAAAACGAAATAAAAAATTGGTACCAAAGACACCGACTTCTGAAAAGAAAGTTATTTGTTTTTTTTTGTGTTTTGTTTGGGCAGTCGTTCTTTTCTTAAAGTTTTTTTTAATAACTATATATAGAATCTGATCGAATAGGCGCGTCCCTAATTACATGGGAATTAGAAACATAACTGACGAAATGTGGTGTTCTATGGGTATACCTTCACCTGACACTTCGCATGTTATGTGTTCTTAAGTTATAGCCAGGAAAAAGACCATGTCGGTATATGAATCAATTAACTGAGCTGAACGTGCGTTACCATCGCAAGTTTTTCAAACGCACGTAATAGTTATCGATTACGTCCTTCGTATGACCGTACATGAATATAACAAAGAACGTAATTTCACGACAATAATAAGAACATTATGCTAACAGATGGGTAAATAAATATTCACAATGCATTATTTGTAAATTAATTTATTGTTTTTTACTACCTACATATAGTAGGAACAATGATAGCATGACAAGGCAAGGCATCCTTTGGTATAAAACTGTTAGTTAGCTATCTACATTATTCCTGATACAAAATATTACATTACTTACTAAACTAAAAATCACATTTTCTGGTCGGGTTTTTAAATAATGATAACCCGATTATCTTATGAGTATTTCACCTCTTTGTTTTCTGGTATTTATATTAAATGTATTACTATTTTCTCCTATCTTTAATTTACAAGAAGATGAACTACTGATATTAATGAAATAATCATATTTATTATATAAAATTCATAGTTGAATAAAAAAACAACAGAATAAAAACTGGGTGTCAAATTTAAGGGTGCTATTTTTACGAGTTATCATCTAGGAGTTTAGATTCAGTCAATAGGTCAGTTTCTGAATTGAGAATTTGGAGTTAAGAACGTATCAAGCCCTACAATAATGTCAAAGTATGACAGATTTTCGGCTAAAGTAGTTCAACAAATACTTAACTTTACATTGTTAATTCAGAAATCGCGGTTAATCTACGTCCTCACGCACTATGGCTACTTGTACTTAGAGCCTCTTCATCAAGGAGTTGCTTCAAGGCAGCCACTCGGCGTCATTCTTGACGGAATAAGAGCGACCGCCGCCGGGCGCTTCGGTGAGGTCCTCCTTACTGCTGGCCACCTTGTTGTACACTGTCTTGCCGGCTTCGACCACGTATTCTACTCCATCGGCTGAAATGAGACAAGAGAATTAGTATGGTTCATCTACCATCGTATGACATGAGCCATGCCACCGTGGTCACACGCTAGTCACAGGTTGGTATGTGAGCTGACAACACAGCGTCGGACGATCATTTGAAGAATGGGTTTTTCGAATTTCGAAACAAGAAATTAATCAAAATATGACCCTATAATTTTGGATCCCTTGTATATCTGGAATAGGTACTAGGACTACTTCTGTTGACAAAATTTATTCCTTTTGTTTCAGCACTATCTTCAGATTCAGACAACAAATAAAACCTTTTCATCATCTCCATGATCCTGAAACATAATAAGGAATGTTGGCTCACCGATAACACCGCCAGTTTTCCTGACGGCCTGTCCAATGTTGTGGGACGAGAAGGTCTCAGGATCGATGTTAATGTTGACACCCTCAGTGCCGTTAGCGTGAGAGGGGCACTCGCTCTGAGAGATGATGGAGAGGTCGTACGGGTCTACGCCGAATGAGGCCAACTTGTTGCGCATCTGCGGAATGGAAAAAATATAAGTTAAGATTAAAATAATTGATGTGACGATGGTTATATAGATTACGGCAAAGGTTTTTTTGCGGCCATCAAACCGTGGTAGTTTCTAGTTTGTTGTTACGTCTTCAGATGTTGGTTTTAGTATGAGTCAGTCCAAAAGCGTTGAGCAACACCAGATAATGCTTTATCTACATATATGGTTGGAAGCAGTATTTCGATCGTATAGAGTATTTTTCTCTTGCTCTAACCTTGGTTGCTATTCCCGATACCAATGAGGTAGGTACCGGGTACCTATCATTTGATTGGATAATAGGTATCCTATTAGGTAATAAACAACATATTATTGCTTGTGAGCTTCAAACATAGACTTTAAGGGACTACCTACTTAGGGCATTTTTTTTAAACAAGCTTTTTAGCTTACCGTGCATTGTCCTAAACGGTACAGGATAACTGCTTTAAATTTTAGTTGCAAGATTTGATCCGAACATTCAATGCAAGTTAATAAAAAGATTTGAGACTTGCCTTGTCAATGTACATCTTGTCAAGCTCCTTGGTCCTTGAGAGGATGGTAGCAGATCTGCGATGCGCGAACGCCAGCTTCTGACAGGTGAAGATGACGGCGTGCGATGTGTAGTCAGTCATTACGACTGTGTAACTTGCTGAACCGGCTACGCCTGGATAAAATATAATTTGAATTAGTTGTTGTCCTATGGGAAGGCCTAAAGTTTTCAGGAAAAATATTTAAAGTCATGTCAATACCACAAAGAGTAAAATAATAAATATCAATACCAGCTTCGGATAACTACACCTGAGGTTTTCAAAAACGATATGGTTAATTCGAATACTTACTCAGAGGGAATCTGACTTTCATTCTTGCAGGAACAGCTGGGTCTGGGACTGTCAGTATACCAGTATACCTGTGAAATAAAAGGTGGAGTTAAAATCTGTATCGTTCAACAGAAATTGTTTTCATCCATGGGAGTATGACAGATAGGACTAACGACAATAGACAAGAGGGCACAAAAAAATTTGTTTTAATTACAATTTTGTTTGAAAAATTACATATCAGGACCTTCGGCAGTGAGCCAGGCAAAACAAAAATATCAAACAATAAAACAAAAGACTGTTGTTAAAGGATGTTGAGTTACAGATATGTCTATAATAACATGTCAGCCAACAAAGATCCAACAGTACGACCAGGGACTTAGCGTCTTGTATGAGGGAGTGGGCTGTTAACTGCCATGAATTTTGATCGAAGACGGTAACATGCCTGCTGCACAGACGGTTGCCTATAAATGAAAACAATGTAGGTAGTATGGTGTACCTGTAGTCATGCTTCAGAGGAGTAAGTCCCAAGATGAAGTGCTGCGACATCTGCTCCAGTTCATACTTCCCGGGCTCGTCGGTCTTCGTGAAGTTGTACGTCATGCAGTGTGAGGCCGTCGACGTCTTCTGTACCACGTACCATACACCCAGGAGCTGTTGATTAGAGGAATGTCTAATGATATTTTGGATACTAGACGAAATAAACAACGAATGACCCTGGACCGGATCAGCTAGAAGTCATTTGGAGGAGGAGAGATTTGTCCAGCTGTGGTATGATACAGACAGTATCTAACCAATGGTTACCAGGCACGACTGCTTGAAGTACCTATATCAGGGGTTGACCATAAGCTCTCAGAGTAAGGTTATTTTGAGTGTGTGTAAGGGACAGATGTATATGACTTGTATAACCTTACTCTAAGAGCTTTATATGGTCACCCCCCCTGTTGGTGCTAATCATATCGCCTTTGAAGATGTTTTATATTTGAGGACCTGAATTATTTATCTTTCGTGATGATCTTATTAGCTATACGAGGGTGTTAAATCATATCTTGGTTAAATTTCCATAGCACCAGTTCACTTGCCTGCTTTGAAACTCGCAGGAATTATAAATAAAGTCAGCGCAAATAGCACATGGTAAGTAATAAAAGAATTGAAAGTAAAAATGTTTGCACTCGTTACCTACATGCAGAACAATAGAGTTTTGTGAGCAATTGTTCGACACATGGCATTCATTCATGCTTTATGTAATCCGATCACTTTACACGCTCATAAACTAATAATATTGATTATTTCCATATTTTACCTAGCTTGCTAGAATGTCTTGTTGATCTAGTGGTTTCAAGCGTTACTACTGAGCTCGTATTGAGTTCGATTCCCGACTCGGATTGTGTTTTTGAGTTTTACTATCCAGAATTAGATCCAGAGTCTGGATTAGTGGCTGGTTGAGGACAATAGGCTGGCCCCTTATTACATCCTGACTTCAACAAAACCAGCGAAATCTATCCAGATTTCGCTGGTACATCCGTACTATAGAATAGCCTAGCTTCTTCGTCCGCATCAATCCAACAAAATTTAACGCGGAATACCTAATAATTGTTTTTCCAAAATAAATATATAATATACATAACAGCCTATGTTACTTCTTAAATCATCAGCTATCTACCAGTGAAAGATTCAACAAAATCGGTCCAGCCGTTTCGGAGATTAACCGGAACATACAGATAGACAATAATCAAAAAAATTGCGTATTTGTTATTAGTACCGACAATTTAAAAACGTTGTTATTTTGATATTATTACCTACATACACTTCAATTTCATTTATTTTTATAGATAAACCTAACATTTCGGGGAATATAGGTATGTTCTGTTATGTCAACCTCGCTCTCACTCGAAAATACACAGCGTTTCGCTGGAAACAGAAACCTGATTTATCTACGTCATCTAACTAATTAAAACACAAACTACTAAAATGATGACTAATTTCTTACTTCACACGTAAATATTTCTGCATGTTTTGTACAATCTGGGTGATGTGAAAGTGGGTAAGATAACTGAAAACAAGATTGACGAGACAGTCTCTTTGTGAGTCATCGAGTGTTATCGGAAGTCACAGTAGCCGGGTCATATTCTTGTTTGTATAATAAGACACAGCATTGTGTGAGGAGCTGAGGACATTCGATATCAGTCCGTGTGAAGCTGATAAATCGAAATAACTCAATAACTTTATTTATCTACTTAGGGAGAAATGTAACAACGTAGTATACGATAGTAGGCAACTTTTAGATTTATAAATATATTGAAGTCATTACGAAGATATTGACATTGTGAAGTCATTACTATTACACGTAGAATTTAGTTATATTTTGTGACGCTCGTGATCGAAGCCATAACAATTACAGTTGGCAATAATCTTGTTTGTTTGGCAGACGGACTACTCTCTATTTGTTATCATTTAATAGCTGTACAGTATTATATTATCTGTGGCTGTACTATCTTCCATATTTAACAACCTACAGAAACTGTTTTTGTCTACCTATAGCAACTATACGTACATTACATTCTCTTGCAGCCTAATTGCGTAAGTGAATTTGGCAAGGCAAAGGGTTTAACCCCATAAAAGAGTGTAACAATTGACCAATCACATAGACGGAAATCCACATCTCGTCTTTCATCTCACATGTTGATTGTATTTGATGTGTGTAACAGCGTAAGGATTCAGAGGCTAAACCGTGATTGGGGCCTGCCTGCCCAATTCATTGATATAATATTTTGTTGCCAGTCTTCACTATAGGCATGAATACTGTATACAGGCTGCTCTCATCAGATCAATACAAGTGAGCAACTGTGTCATGGCATCCATACCAAGCACAAAACATGAAATAATGATACATGAATAAGACATGAAAATATAATGATACTTTTATGCTTTGTTGTGTCTTCCTTTTAGTACCTACGTAGATGGAACTATGGAACACACCAACTGATTCTATCATTGCGTTTCAAGGCATGCCGATGTGTTCCTTATTACTCCATCAATTATACTTTTTACCATGCTTCCAAATGATTATTATCAACCAAACATAGGTACTTTAATTTAATTGCCGCGTATTCTATACTTTGTTTGTAATACAAAAGCAACATACAAAAACAAAAAATTAAACGGCAAAGATCAACAAGATAAATCAAGGTTTGAAGGCTCTATTGGTACAGTGGCTAAGTGGATTAAATCGAGTGCTTGGCGTGGGTTCGATTATAATCTGGATTTAACTGTATGGCTTTTTCAAGCTTAGGTACTTATGCAATCTGTTTGGTAGATTATGTTTGCGTTCCACAATGACATTCGAACACCCCTATAGTGTTGTAACCATTTGTTGACAACTAAGTAATTTATTTTTCAATACAGTTGTTAAACATGGCGTACTTTCAGAGGCTATAATTATGATTCGAAAATTAAATCTTACGCATAGGCATCTTTCTGTTACGCAGTCGTGACTTTTGTTTACGAGCTCGATCATTAGTTTTGCAGTTTAGTTTTAAATTTATAAGTCAATTTAAAAAGTTTAGAAGCAAAGAGTTTTCATACATAGAATAAAATGGGTTAGATTTTATACGAGGATAAATGAATGATTCCGTACGTTTTAGCATTGAACTCTCAAAAGTCTTTTAAATGGTTGTTTAATATATTTAATTACCAGTTTTATTTTAATTATTTTCACATCAACATTTATCTAAAATTTAATAGGCTGTATAGACTGTTTTCGTTGTAAAAAATGTCCAGTTGCAAAAACACGCCTTGTATAAGTCAATTTAAAAAAGTTTAGTAGCAAGGAGTTTTCATACATAGAATAAAATGGAATAGATTTTATACGAGGAAAAATGAATGATTTCGTACGTTTTAGCATTTAATTCTCAAAAGTCTTTTAAATGGTTGTTTAATATATTTAATTACCAGTTTCAATTTAATTATTTTCACATCAACATTTGTCAAAAATCGAATAGGCTGTGTAGGCTGTTTTCGTTGCAAAAACGCGCGAAAATTTCATTTTTTTGTCAATTAACAAATCTAATTCTTTGATTTGTTTTTACTATTTCCCACAACTGTATTGAAAAATATCGTGTGATACACGGGCGTGTAGGTTATTGCAAACTCGTGTCATTAAAAACCCTCGCCTTCGGCTCGGGCTTGTTAATGACAGCTCGTTTGCAATAACCTACTTTCCACCCTTGTATCACAATGTACTAATTTTATCGTGATAATGATTACGGCCCATTCCCTCTCACGGAGAGGAAGCCTGTGTCCCAGCAGTAGGAAAATTAATAGGCTGATGATGGTGATAATGGATAGGTTTCATCGGGCACATCTATACATACAAATAAATAAAATTGAAGTGTCTGCATGTTATATTAAAATAACAACGTTTTATTGAATGCACGTGAAAGTATATACGGTACTCACAACAAATAAGCAATTTTTAAGATTTTTGTCTATCTGTCTGTCTGTCTGTTTGTTCCGGGTAATCTCCGAAACGACTGGACCGATTTTGACGGGACTTTCACTGGTAGATAGCTGATGTAATAACGAGTAACACAGGCTACGTTTGATCACGAGAAAATTCATAGTTCCAGCGGGAAACTAAAAAAAATAAAATATATTGTTTACGAGTATGACGCGGACGAAATCGCGGGCAGCAGCTAGTAATATTATAAAGAGGAAAGATTTTTTTGTTTGTTTGTTTGTAACGAATAGGCTCCGAAACTACTGAACCGATTTAAAAAATTCTTTCACCAATAGAAAGCTACGTTATTCCTGAGTAATATAGGCTATTTTTTATCCCGAAAACGGGTCCTGTGGGGTGGCCCATGGGAGCGAAGCCGCGGGGAACAGCTAGTGTAAAATAAAAGTCATTGAAACACGTACCTACTACTTTATTTTTGCAAGCCGATTATTGTCGTTTTTGTTAACGGGTACAATTTTCATTCAACTGAAGCACACAAATACACAATGCCTACATTTCAGTTATGTGATGCTATGGACCTACTTACAAAGTTTTTCATTTCATATTTTGTTCAAATAATTATTGTATGTATAGGCCTACCCATGTTTTTTAGGGTTCCGTACCCAAAGGGTAAAAACGGGACCCTATTACTGAGACTTCGCGGTCCGTCTGTCTGTCTGTCTGTCCCCAGGCTGTATCTCATGAACCGTGATAGCTACACAATTGAAATTTTCACAGATGATGTATTTCTGTTGCCGCTATAATAACAAATACTAAAAACAGAATAAAATAAATATTTAAGTGGGGATCCCATACAACAAACGTGATTTTTTTGCCGTTTTTTGCGATAATGGTACGGAACCCTTCGTGCGCGAGTCCGACTCGCACTTGGCCGGTTTTTTTTTATATCCTTAAATCATTCTTGTATTCCTTCAAAAAGTAGCTAGAAAGAATGTATAGGTCCTACATATATATTTCGTTATTTATATTTTTTATCGTACCGATATTTTTGTAAATTCTATAGACAGTCCAATAAAACAATGTTGTGACATTGTCACAGGCCCAAACCATCACCCGTATCAACAATTAACACAAGTTCATGTGTGTTCAGTGCATACCAAACTAATTAACATGATAAAAGAAACAGAAATACTGTACATCTCACGTCCTATGATCTGTTATCTATTCAACTTTATGACAACTAACTACCTAATAGGTAGGTACGATAAACAACCGATAATATATCGGAGCACGCACCAGTGGCAGAGGAGATATTCAAGTATTCCTACACTCCAAAGAAAACCAATATCATTTGCATAACAAAAGTATTCAAATTTTGTATGCGTCAATTGATCAAATGTTTTGTATAAATAACAACTTTCAATTTGCTATTTACGAATTATTATTTGACAAATTGTGTTTCCTCAGTTATTTAATATTGAAACATCTCATAACAGTCTGAAAACATTTGTTGCATTTATTTATATATTTAAACTTCATGCACAAACATACAAATAGGCAATTTCTCTACCAGTCAATCAAGTTAAACGATGCACTGATGAGTTATGTATGAATATGCTTACACCTAAATTATTTAGCTACTTTTGATGCTGACTGTACCGGCTAAAATACCTCATAGGTACATATTATCTATCTAAACAGAAATGTATTCTCAGAAACAGAAAGTAATTAACATAAAATTAATTAGCATCAACATGCTTGGCCGCAGTTAAATCGTTAAACTACACCTAATAAAATTTGTCTTTATGAACAAAAATTGAATTGATAACTAGCTTCTTCCAGTAGCTTTGTCCGCGTGGAAAAGGTTTCTTGTCTCAAGGGAACGATCTACCGGTATAAAAAATATTCTTTGTCCTACTTGATCCAGGACATCGTCTACCGTCCAAATTCAATTCAAATCAGTTGAACCGTTGAAGCGTGATTGACGAAAAAATATCCACATTCACATGGAATTTCAGAAGGGATTGTATACTTAAAGATGTTTTTTGTCCCGTGGATACACTCCAGTCAAGCCAGTCGCTCACTCGTTTATTAAATTTTTAATCTCACGAACTTGACCCTGGTTCCTTTGATCCCGGTTCAATAAAAAACAATAACAACAAAAAGACAACTTGTACATACCTTGTTCATTTCAAAGCCAGGCATAGGCTCAACGATGGGACACCCACCAAGGTGGTAAGTGTGGCTGAGAGCACCCCCACATATCGCCAACAACACCCCTAATGCCGATAAACTGTACATTTTAAAAATCTAATTGAGTAAGCAGGTACGTGATCACCGCTTGGCGTCTCGCCGTGAACTGGCCAGAACATCGCAGAGTAGTCGTTATAAACCAACGGACTCCTATGACCTTTCAACGCTGGCATAGTACAGATGCAGACGCAAGATTCCGAGAAGTGTTGTTGATCCAACGTTTTCATTCATAAAACTTGTACAAATTCGTAACAGCTGATAAGTAGTAAGAGGAAACAATATGAAGAGGCGTTCGGAATGCTCAAAAGGTTTGGAGTTGAGAAAGTTATTATAGACCCAAATATGGACCGCATGAATCATCGTTTGTAATAATTTGAACAAGATTTCAGATCAGAAGATTCTAAACAAAGTTTTTTAGTGTGTATCAAAGTGTCGTTGTATCGTGTGCACCCAGTATATATAGCATATACCTAGAAGTTGGAAAGGCACTCCATGCAAGATACGATAATATTCATATTCAGCTGAATCAGACTAGACTGAATTTGGACTGCGATGCCGATTATGACAGCGATCCAAAAATCATTACAAAAACGCTCAATATATATATATATTTTTTTTTTTTTTTTTTATTACCTAATTGGGTGTTTTTATATACGTTGCCACACACTAGGAATTTCTTCCTGTGTCGTGGGTGCGTTTACAAACATATAAACTGACATACACAAACACCCAATTAAAAGTCATTTATTTAAATTATGTTCAAAGCCAACGCTATTGGAACGTCAAACTTCTAATTACAGATAGTTCCTCAAAACCACCCGCCCGCCACTTCTTAGTGTTTCAGTGGGGAAGTAGAAGTGGAGCAACAAATTCCCCAGAAAAAAGGTGTAAAAGGTTGGCAATTTGTTTGTACCCAACTTAAGTGAGGCCAGCCTTCTCCATCGTAGCAGTCCAAGTGACTGCCGCATATGTAAGTGGATCATCTGCTTCCTCCTGCTCTTATTCCAATTCGATATACACGGATTTGATGATTTTACGGTCATGGTCAGTTGAATTTAAATAGTTTTCTGTGTTAACATTGATAGCAATCACTGGTTAAGTGTTATAAATGGAGTCGCGTCACTCCATCGCATCATCAGTGTTTGTATTTTGTAATAATTTGCTAGGCTCTTATCTCATTTAGACTTTAGGTCAACAACTGCGTACACTATCAATCAACTCATCGCTCACTGTAATAATATAGGTGCTTGTGCTTTACAGACGAACCCATAGGTCTTGAAAAGTATTAAAATCTTGGCATGTAATGAAGATTTTAATACTTTTCAAGACCTATAGGTTCGTCTGTAAAGCCAAAAAGACACTGCTTATCTGATTCTTAAGGTACAACTTACAACCCATGTGCCTGTTGGGATTTCCCATCGCCAAAATTGACAAACTTCCATTCAAAGTTGTATCCCCTTATGGGGTAAGGGTATGCATTTTCAAAATTTCATGCTTCTAGACCCAACTTTTAAGGCCTCAAATTGTCTGTTAGTAAATTAATGAACATTACGATTTGTTTAAAATGATAAATAAGTACTGTACCTATTTTGTTTCTTTTCTCAGCATCATTTTATCGTTGTTAGTTGTTTTGGCTTCCTATCCTGATATAATCGGTGTTTTAATTTTCCCTGTTGACTTTGGCTGTAGACAAATATCTAGAGATAACCTACTCCTTATTTTAGTTGGCACCAAATCTCTAGAATTCTAACAAAGTAGGACTCCAGGGTTCGTGTTCGTGGTTTCGCGATTGTATTAATTAAGTTTATGTAAATAATTGACTATTAGCAGGACGTGTGTCACTTTGTAAATGAATCATTATGGTAGAACAAAGGTAGTGAATGTGTCATAAGTTCTTCCATGTTTAAGATAACATAATGTGGGTTCGAAAACAACTCCACGAAATGTTTAATTTAAATGGACATTTAACAAATGACACAGAAACTGGTGAACTCTGTCATCATAATATTAAGGAAAAACAAATGATTGATAATTAATACTAATTTGAATGTTTGGTTTGCCCTTTACTAAGTAATTGCTAATAGTTTACCTGTTGATATCCCCAAATGGTATATTTAGTATTGGCTTTTCCAAATAGACAGTATTCTTAATTGGGCACATTTTCCCTAATGGTTTTCCAACATGAATCAACTGTCTGCTTTTATTATTTTCATGTGCCATTAGGACCAAGAACGACACGTATCTACTGTTGGGTGTAAGCCTCCCTACATGTGTTTCAATAATTTATCATAGATACAGCAAGAAATACGTTCCGCTATCTCTTACTTTTGATCCTACAAATTTCTTTAAAATATGTTGAAGTTGTTCAGGCCTTTCATCAAAGTAAATTAGCACCTCTCGTCAACTCCATTTCTTTAGCTATCTACTGCGTTTTACTATAAGATTCATAACTTGTCCTTAGAATCGTATTTCCTATTGCTCCATAATACATCACCATCGTCTGTCTAATATTTTCCAAACTGTAATGAAGCGACTTCTAGTATACCCAGGTGCAGATAAATGAAAAGGATAGCTGCAAAGACATTGGAACTTCATTGTTGAGAAGATATATTTCAATATTGTTGTTAATTGCTATGCATGGAGTTAAAATAACTCGTTGGACACTTGGGACTGAGTTGGGGTCGGATTCCAGTATAGCCAGATGCAGAATAATGAAAAGGAAAACTGCAGAGAAAAGACGTTACTTTCGGGGAACAGTATTTCATTATAGTTCTCGCCAAACTTCTTGGCCGCCCTGAAGTTGGCTACAATGGTTGCGCAGTAGTAAATCTCATACAAAAAAAGCACCGATCCGTGCCTTGCGCATCGGAAAGCCAACTTCAGGGCAGCCAAGAAGTTTGGCGAGAACTATACTAAAGCAGTTGCTATAAAAGTTAAAATAATACATAGAATCGTTGGAAGTAATAAACATAGCTTACGCACTTAAGACAGTTCGTAGGAGCATCGGAACTGGTTTTATTAGTATTAATATAATAATAGTCGTAATTCTGTTTACCGCGTGAGTCACGCAGAAGCCGTAGTTAGTGGGGCGACCAGTCCAGCCTCGATGTCTGAGTCTGACCGCGATGACTCAGCTGTTAACACACAATTTATAAGAAATAAACATTAACAAATCCATAACAAAATATAATTCATCATAATAGCGGTTATTTGTTGACTGGGTAATTGAGAGATTTTACAATTGGTCCAAATTAGAACCAAGAAGTATGCTTGGTTAATGCATTTTTCGCTTTATTATTTGTGCCCTAAAATCCCATATTATAAACCAGAACTTTCTTTTAACTATCTTCTGCTAGCGGCTTCGCCCGCGTCTTGACTTAATGTCCTATAACCCCTAGATGGGGCAGAGGGCGTCCACAGATGTCCTCCATCGCGATCTAGCTTATGCTTCACGCTTCACCTCACTCCATGTCATTCCGATGCTCGTCGCTTCTGCCAACACGGTGCGACGCCAGGTTTGACGGGGACGGCCACGCTTTCGGCTTTCGGCTTCGCCCGCGTATATTTCGAATATTATCCCAAAGGAACATATTCCCGGGATAAAAAGTATCCTATGTGCTATTCCAGACTATAATCTATCTTTGTGTCAAATTTCATCCAGATACGTTATTTAGTTTTTGCGTGAAAGAGAAACAATCATACATACACACTTACACACTCACAAACTATCGCCTTTATAATATTAGAAGCAGTACCGTCTTTACCATAAGGGCACACGGGGCCCGTGCCCAGGAAGGGCCGACATCCGACAATTTCTCTCACATTTATGCTCAAAACATTTCAGTAACAGTGAGCACCCAGGTCGAAAATAAAGCTTAGGTACTTTTGTCTTAAAATTTTAGCCAAAATTTAGAAAAAAAATGCAAAGAATTTGCAGAATTTACCATAAAGATATTATTGCATACGAACTCAAAATAGAATGTTTTCCAATGTTTAAAAAAACATAGCAAAGCAATCAGCGGATTTGAATATCTCAACCTTACTTAACCTAATAAAGTCATATAAATGAGAAGGAACTTCCAAACGTTGAAGTTGTTACAAGAATATTCCTTTGCCTAATGGTTACCAATTGTAGTGGAGAGCGTTCATTTTCGCAGCATAAGAGAATAAAAAATGAATTGCGAACAACAATGTTACAAGAACGACTAATTTGTCAATTATGTGCATAGAAAGTGACATCCTTCAAAAAATTTACTTTTAGGATATAATAGAAGATTTTGCTAAACAGAAATCCCGAAAGAAACCAATATCGTAATCGTTACCAAACACCCAGCAGCATACTAATATAATTATTGACATATTATATTATATATTTGATTACCCATAATAAATAGAAGATCATAGTAGAAAAATGTTAGTATAATTCGTTTTCTTTACTTTCCAAAAGGGCCCCAAATTCTTGTGTGCCCAAGGGCCCCAGCATAGATAAAGACGGCCTTGATTAGAAGGATAGTATAACTTTTGAATTTAGAATAACCTCATTAAACTGAGTGTAGGCTTTCTCTCTTTTGTGCTATAGTTGTGCTAATAGAATCTAATCAAGGCTTACCCACAATGCTACGAGTATGAATCATTTGTTTGTTTGTGGTCGTAACTGTCATCTATCTCTAGCGTTCGTTAGCGTACAGTCGAGAAAGGTAAAAAAGTGTTTCAATTCAACTTTCAACCTACTATGATCCCTTTACTTAGTTGACTTATTTCATGGAAGTTTACAATAAGATACAATCTTCCCATCATCCGCAGCCTTACTTCAACAATTGTTGGGCTTCTCTTTATCATAATCAACGTATAAATAGTGCTAGGTATAGGTAATGTGCCCAAAGCTGGTGGCAGGTAGTATTGAATGTCACATTGTTTTTGAAATTCTAATTCAAGGATGTGCCGGTCTTCTCACGTTTGCTTCGTGCTTCATCGTTTTGATTCTCTTTTCTTGTGCCAAACCGAAAAACCTACAGTATGGAGTATTATAACCTACCCTAACATTAGTATGGGACTGAACTCCTTCCGAGAGTTAGTCACCCCAGTAAACAATCACGTACAGCAAGCCAACAACAAGAAGCCGACTAGTCATCGGCTTAACAAACCCATCCTGTGTCACGAGTTCACGACTCACGTTCTACGAGAACATACTTAATACGCACGGTTATACACCGGATAATGGGACCCGTTTTGATGGCCTTGAAATTTAAAAATTGTACCTATAGTCCCCCGAATACTTTTTCTTTACGTGTTTACTGCCTGCATTATTTCACTAAGGACTATCTGTGCTGAGGACCAAGGGCTCTTGGTTTACAAATATTTATTTCCAGAGTAATGTTAACCAAATAATTATCGTCGATTGGTTGACACAAGTGCTCAGAAGACTGATATACATTGAGAGAGAGAGAAGAAAGCCAAAGAAGAAATAGATTGTTTGAGGAATAACATGAAAAGGGAGTAAATGATAGCGTGAAGGTTGACAGAGGAAAATTTAAGAATATAATGTGTTGCACCTGCTTGTGACAAGTTCAGTGATGATGGTGAATTGGTTACCTACATCACAGATAATATAATACTAGCATACAGACGCCTCATCCCATACAAAGAAACCGTGCCGACGTAACTAGCGTTTTTCATCTAATTATACCGATTATTTTTAGTAAATCGATCGCATTTGGTTCCGTTCCACGGCGATAGATAGATCACTATCTATATCCGTGGAACGGAACCGAAAGCGATCGATGTACAAAAAATAATCAGTATAATCAGTACAGTCGGCACGGTTTCTTTGTATGGAATGAGACATCTGTATGCTAATATTATATTATCTGTGCTACATCAAGCTCGTCCCGCAATCATAATATGTAGTGTGCCAAAATGCTTAATTCTTTTTACCCGACTACGGCGAAGCCAAAAGGAAGGGTTATTATTTAAACTGCTATGTATGTTTATATTTACGTATGTTCCCCCGTAGCGCCTAAACTATTCATCCAATTTTGATGAATAAGATGTCAATCGATTCGTTATTATGGCCCGGGTAAAAAAGTATAAAGGAACAACCGTAGTCGGGTTACAGTTTTTAAACTTTTTGCTTGTTACAAAGATTTTTCTAAAACAAATGAGGAAGTATTTCATCGCATATTCGCATATCAAAATACCAGAGGCTTGAACAACAAAGGAAGTTAATTCTCAACAAAAATACTGATTGCAAATCACAATGCACTTGAAAAAATACCTATCTCGAACATTCTAGTAATTTTAGCAAACTGGGGTTACAGCGTTTATATAGCTCTCAACATCATCTTCCTGCCCTTGTCCCATGTTAATTGGAGTCGGCAAAACACGTTTTCTTCTTCCACACCGTCTGTTCCATACTTCCGTCGTTTCGTTGAACTTATTTTAAATAATTTAAACAAAAAACTTTGATTTTTGTTAACATTGCTAGCGTGAGAGGACGACATGAATAAATTAAATTGATTGAGCATATTATGGGGCTTTCCGGCCCGGGATTTTTGACGCCCAAATATATCATTCCCCAAATGATATCATCAGATATCATTTGGACTTTAAGTTAGTCTAACTAAAGTAAACGTAGAATAAGTAAATCAAAATAACTCAGTTGGCCTCTAGGGAGACGGTAACACAATTGACCCAGAAATGGATACGAACGAACTCTCGATAGTGTCATCAGTGTGTCAGTACAATCGGCATCATGACTGATGTTGGTACTAGAGTTATTAAATCCTTAGTAGAATCTTTCATGCATAATTTATCAGCCTGTAGATCCGATTCCCCGTAATTTGGGATCTGCTACTTAGGTAGGGTTATTTCGCTCGTTTTATACAATCGAACCGCATTCATTGAACTTGTACGTTTCGATTTCTGTGTTTTTGATCCATACATTTTGGACCATCTCACAAATTAATTTCTTTTTTTGCCTACCAATAAGGAATCAGAAGAAAAAAATATTTAAATAAAATTATATTTTATTCATCAAAATACATCCTTACATTATGTGTATAAAGATCTTTATGTACATGACGACATTATCCTTGCTCCTGTGTCATCGAACATATAATTTTGTAACTATGGCTCTCTAATTACTCATTATTTCAACAGTGGCGACTGAGTTGCCTTCCATCTCAACCACAGCTTGGCGGCCACCTAACTGGATGTTCACTTTGGTTGCTTTACCATGACTGTGGAAAGAAAACAATTAGTTACTACAGAGAAGTAGAGTCCAGTAAATAAAACAAGTATTGAAAAAAGTTGAGAGAAGTCTTCCAAAGTATACTGTAGTACTGCCAGAGGGTAAGAGTCGGGTGAGAGCTAAGAAGTGCCTATGCGAGGACAATAGGCAAACGTTTTGGCTTATCAACTGATTGCCCAGTCTGATTGAGTCCGATCGCTTAGGTGCTTGTTACATGAAATTACCATGCTTTGGCCAATCGAGGACTTCCGAGCCGATAGAGGTGCACCTTAGACACTACGTCAAATATTCGGCATATCATTCGATATAGCTTCAGATAAACAAGTAAAATTTAAAAATTTAAAAACCCACACATTTTTGTTTCATGCTATGATAGTAGATACGCTTCGATCGGCAATCTATTGAACACGTAATTATGACACGATATCTTGCGTAAACACCCCGATTTAAATACTGAAACACCCATAACTTTTTAACGGATGAATCGATTTTATACAAACATAGCTAAGAACACTATCGACAAAATCACCTTTCAAAATCGGTTCACCCGTCTGGACGCTACGATGCCACAGACAGATACACAGCAACACACGTCAAACTTATAACACCCCTCTTTTTCCGTCGGGGGTTTGGAAGAATTCAATAATAAGAACAAAAGTATGTGCAAAGTATGGACAAACATCTTGCTCATGATCATTGTCATCTTACAAACTTGTTAATTGATAGAAACCTGATATATTTACTTACTCATTATACAGCACAACTATAACAGTGTTTTTAGGCGTAATAAAAGCGACGTTCCACACAGAATTTCCACAGCTAAACTTGTGCGTGACACTTATCCTTTGCGAGCCTCGTGGCACGAACTTGGAGAAATGTCCCATGGCGTAGAACATCGGCTGCTTGGCGAACGCGTTCTGCTCAGGGAACACGATAATGGGCGAGTCTGCGAAGTTCTTTATGTATGTTGGACCTCCTTGGACGTTTAGACACATGTTCCAGTCTACCCATCCTACAACACCGTGGTTGAAATCCTGAAATAACAATTAAAAATTATTTCCTTATTATTTAGCTATGTCAAAATGGACATAACATATCATAACGCCTGCGGTATTTCCTAAAGGGTCAGTCAGAAGTTTGCCTCAAACACACACACACACACACACACATAAATATATACCCAAATTGCATCAGTTAAGTTTAAGTTCCATGAAAAATAGGGCGAGCCATCAACCGGGAACAAATCCAAACCCGGCCAACTTCTAAGAAATCCCAGATAGAAAATTCCCAATAGCATTGCCCGAATCGGCCATCGAATCTAGGGACTCATTCATACTCAGTAGACCATTAGTCCGCAGAGGCAATGGTTAATGCAGACAAATTATTATCATTCGCAGACTGACTTCGCCCACTGCTGGAGATTGGTATCTTTTTCCTTGTGTCAATCCCAAAGCTCCTATGCTTCCCTTAGAGCGTGTGTCTACCGCCACCGTCACTGGGACGTCAACGAGAACAAGTTTTTTCTACCCGAGATCACGATGACGTGACGGCGATCGTTTACCCACCGCAACAATCTCGGTGGTATACAAAGCACTATATTTTGTGGTGGCGGCGCCGGTGTAGTTGACAAGTTTAAACGTATTTAGTATTGCCGGTACATCGGCCCGTCACAATCCCGGACCGAAATCTAGAGGTCACGCCGATTTAATCGAATTGACGGCGCTCGGGCGACGGGCTTGCGGTGGATATAGTAAATACTAGCTGACCCCCGCGGCTTCGCTCCCGTAGTCCCGTCATCTGGCTATCTATCTACCTACCACAAACTACCTACTCTACAAACAAACAAACTCTTCAGCTTTATAATATTAGTATAGATGTTGATAAAACTCCTTCGCAAATGAACAAATTTGATTACCATAAAAAAGGTTATAAGATAGACTTAAGCTGTCCCGGACTTTTTTATAACTTTTAAAGAGGAACAATTCCATCATACATGATATTTGCGTAACTAAAGTCGTACCCTGACCAAAAAATCAGCATGAGATATGAGCATTCCTATTGGCCTAGCGGCACTGGTGGCGCATGAATTACAGTAGTGAATACAGATTATAGAATAAAATCTCTATAAAATCCAATATTGGTATTTTGAAAAAAATACCTACAAAATGTTCGTTATCAATTTGTCTATCCATTAGTACAAAAAATAATTAATTAACACTTTACGAGGAGATGCATGCTATCAATAATTATTTCTCATTTTTATGGTTTTGTTGGAAGGAGATTGTTGAAACATATACCTCTTTAAAAAAAAGTATCCCACCATTTTAGAATCAATATTAAGTAGAAATTTAATGTATTTTTATTAATTGCTATTTCTTTTTAAATAAAGAGTAGATAGCTCTTAAAAACTGCACAAAAGCGACTAGCGCGGCGTTTTGCTCGGGGAGGCGCCTTAAACCGTTTACGCAGCACACGCAACGAAAGCTCTCAAAAAGTAATATATTTTCCCCTTTTTGCAACATTTTTCATTTATGCTCCGTTCCTATTTGTCGTAGCGTGACGTTATAAAGCTTATAACCTTCCTCGATAAATGCACTATCCAACACAATTTTTTTCTTTTCCAACCAGTAGTTCCTGAGATTAACGCGTTCAAACAAACAAACAAAATCTTCAGCTTTATAATATTAGTAAAGATATGTGTCACCACATTGGGACGTTATCACGTTCTCGTTGATGTCTCAGTAGCGGCAGCACTTATCACTGACACATACGTCAGATGTATCCTAAGCAGTCAGACTCATCGTTACCATCTTACTTACTGTCTGATTTTTTAACTTAGCAATGCTAGTTCGTGCCGATAAGAGAAAAAATGCAGGCGCTTGTACTTACGTCAATAATATCAATAACGTATTTCTTAGCTCTTGTCCACGATCCTAGGTCGACATGATGTTTCTCAAATAACATAGTGCCTGTAAAGTAAAAAAAGCGCTATACCTTTATGGATGTCTGATATCAGAAAAACGTTATTAAAAAAAAACGTTTCTAATGTAGTTACAATAAAGTATAATTTTAAATTATTTCAAAACTCTGACTTGTATATAGTTGCAATTTTAAAAGTGTACTACTAAGTTTTGAAGGTGTCAATGACTACTTACAAGTATCAGGCAGTTTATATAAAAAATAGGTACCTTCGCATGCCTCAGTAGCGATGATGAATTTGGTAGGATATAACTTCCCGACCTCTGAAATAACTGCCGCCGGGATTAAGAAGTCCGTGTAGTAGTGTACTCCTATGCCGTCTATGTAGTCTAGAACTTTGGGATGCTCTGCTATCAGCTGTGTTTTAAGAACAAAAAAAACTGTAAGTTCCAAAACTTTAACAACCAACTTTTAAGAGAGTTTACATAACAAGGTAGGGTCATAAAAATGTTCAAGAGAGCGACATTTTTTTTATAATACTTCTCCGGAATGTGTAGTTCTTAAATAACGTTTTAGGTAAGTATCCACTTCTAAGATCTTGGCCTTGAAACGTATATATTTAAAATTTATATATTTAACCTTGCCTAGGAATTTCTTCCTGTATCGTGGGTGCGTTTACAAACATTTAAACTCACATACAAAAGACACTCAGATCCGGAACAATTATCTGTAGGCCATACAAATATTTGTTACGTGCGGGAATCTAACCCGCGACACGAAGCGCAGCAACCGATCGCTTAACCACTACGCCAACCGTGTCGTCAAAATACAATTTATGGAATACGTGACCCGTTAATGCTCTTAATAATTTTGTTATTAATTGTCAACACCTCCTGTGACTCACCAAATTCACCCAGTATGGCAATGTTAGTCTCTGATCGTCTCCTGTTATGATTTTAATATCTTTAAACGTCGAATTTCTAATGGTAGGTCCCAAATTGTTTACTATCCAACTGCCCTGAAAATAATATTAGGTGTAAGTTCTCTACATCTTGTGAAATATTTACATTATTTATTTCATAAAAATAATAGTAAAGATCATACCATGCTACCTGCGGTCCATCCAAGATTGTTGATGTTATTAATAAATCCCACCAGACCGCTGGTAGGCTCGTTTGTGGTGGTGATGGCCCATATTGGGATGCCTTCAGCCGTATACTTTTCTAAAAACCTGAAGAAGATAACAATATGACAGCATTCCAACTGTGTAACCTGCTAAAAATCTAAGGGGACACTTAAAGCAACCCCTATATTCTGAGTCATTTCCTCCACTGTAATAGATCAAATTGACAGTTTTGTCGTGTTATTCATTGATATGAACTGTGATATAAGTAAGCCCAGTGGTAACAGCCGCGACTTAAAGTTGTAGGTCGTGGGTTCAAACAAAGACAGTCGCTTTACTAGTTGTGTAAATTATTTCATCAAACAGTGAAGGAAAACATCGCGAGGAAACCGGCATGTCCTGTAGAACCATAAATTCGAAGACATGACTGTCACATCCACCAACCCGCACTGAGCCCGCGTGGTGGCGGCCCATTCCCTCTCTCACAGAGAGGAGCCTTTGTCCCAGCAGTGGAAACATTAAAAGGCTGATGATGATGTGATATGCAATGATACAAGCTATAGCTGTGAATAGATGTCAATTTATCAAAGACTCTTTTTCTTGGCGTCCGAGTGGAGGTTGTAAGGGAGTGGAGAAGATTACTTCAAAAGGACTTAGATAATAGACCTTAGCTGCTGTCTATGTATAATCTGCTATTTCTATGGTAAGCGGTGATCATACCATGCGAGTGGAAGGATGCCAATGATACCAATAACTGTTGTTTACTTGAGATGGTAGTCGGCGTAAGTCTGATAGTACTCCGTCTTGAGCCGGCTGTGACCGGTGTATGCGTTGTTGGTCTTCATCCAGGGCGGCGGCGACCAGGTCGTCGCTATCACATGAACGACGGAGCTCGACGCTTGCATGGCTGACTTGATCATCGGAATCTGCAAAATAGAGGGTAAAAGATTTCAAGTACAACTCTACTAGCGACTTATTAACCTATCATATATATGAGAGGGAACTCCTCAACTTAGTTTTTTTTGAAATTGCAAACAGGGATACGTCTGTTACATTATATGTCGATCGATTTTAATTTAGTTTTTTGTTTTAATGGTTACTTTATCGAGAGTGTTTTTTTATTATGTTTGATTTTAATCTGTTTAGCGGTTTAGCCTTTCAAAAGTTATGGGGAATATGGATACTGTTTGAATCGGGGTATTTTCGCAAAACGTCGTGTCATAATTAGGTAGTCAATCGAAGCGTGTCTACTACTAAAGGGTCTTTCAACAAGGACGGGTCGATGTTAAAATTGAATAAAACAAGATGTGTGTGAGAGATATTAACGATATTTATTTTTTATTTAAAAGGCCCATTTATGCCAATTATGGATGGAATATGACATCATTCAAATGTCCGCCGCGGCTTCGTATGTTGGCACGAATCCGAGAGGTCCAATTTTAATGACTCTGCTGCATAGATCGAGCAAGCGCTACAGATCAATGATAAACAATTTCTTTTGGCTTGAATTAAACAATATGGACGTGAAAGACATGTGGTTCCAGCAAGATAGCGCTACTTGCCACACAGCGAACCACACAATCGACATTCTGCATGAACGGTTTGAGGGTAGAGTTAGAGTTCCGCTAGACTTTTTCTTGTGGGGTTTTCTGAAGTCGCAGGTCTATGCCAATAAGCCACATTCGACCGTTGCCCTGAAAGCCAACATAACGCAGGCCATCGCTCGGATTCAGCCGGATCTATGCAGCAGAGTCATTAACAATTGGACCTCTCGGATTCGTGCCACCATACGAAGCCGCGGCGGACATTTGAACGATGTCATATTCCATCCATAATTGGCATAAATGGGCCTTTTAAATAAAAAATAAATTTCGTTTATATCTCACACACATCTTGTTTTATTCAATTTTAACATCGACCCGTCCTTGTTAAAAGACCCTTTAGATAAATTATGTAGCATGTAATAAACTGCTGCTGAAAAAGCTGCGTTACGGCCTCGTGATATGGGGAAATTCAGTAGATGTGGACAGTGTATTCATTGCACAAAAAAAATGTGTCAGAGCTGTGTATGGAGCAGATTATTTAGATCATTGTAAGCCATTATTTAAAGCACTAAAAATTCTTCCACGTCCTTGTCTATAAATTTTTGAGATTTGTATGTCTATTAAAAGGTATTCGCACATGTTCCCATTGTATGAAAACATTTCTAAAAGAGTGAAAAGCAGAAGTCCGAATAAGTTACTTGCACCTAGCCAGAGACTACAATTGTATAGCAGGATTGCATGGCAATCAAAATATTTAATAATTTACCCTCACGCATAAGAGTGTTGCCCACTAATAAATTTAGGAAAACAATATTTGCCTGGCTTTTAGACAATTGTTTCTATTCAGTTAATGAATTTTTAAATTATAAATTTTGACATTACATTTTATTAATACTTATTTACACTTGTTAATTTGAATTGTTTTTTTTTTATTTTTTAAGCATTTGACATTGTATAATTATTTATTATATAACTATAACATTGTTTTTTGTATGTATGTATCTAAGTATATATTTATTATTAATTTTTTATATATATAACGGCGCGTGACGTTATTAAACAATGAAAATCAGATAATTTGGAGAACTGTAGTTTATGTTGTTATTCTTTAAACATTGGTCATTATTCTGTTATTTTAAAGATTAACTTTAATTAAGAGCGGGTAACACCGAATGGAGTTGCGTCTGTCATGATGGGCGAACGTTATGTCAATTTATGGAGAAAAATGGTTGTCAGGCGTTGCACATTTTGAACACTCGCAAACCCATTGGCTCTAAATAGAAAATTATTAGTGCAGTCCTTAATTGTTTAAGTAATTGAAGTGTCTGTATAATTAAAACAGTGAGCAGTCAACGCTACAGTGTATTTTTTTGAACGTTTTCCTGAAGTTTAACGCCCACTATGAATTCCCGTGCTGACGAGGTCACGAATCAGCAGCCAGATGCAACAGCCCGGTATCCCGACGCCCCGTTATCAGAAGTGGGATTACCAGGGAATTCCTAGGAACGTGAAACAGGTCAAAGTATTGTTTCTAACCTAAATAGTGAATGCGACCGTTGGAAAACTTTGTTTGAAATGCAACAACGTAGCGTGATGGAATTAATCGTGCTATAAAGGACACGAACACAGTTGATACAAAGCTAGCATTCCCCGAATTCAATCCTGATTCTCAAAATGCCGATACCAGGTCATGGTGTAATACTGTAGACTTATGCATGCAAGAAAAACAATTATCCAGTTATAATCGCCTGATAATCGCCATGAGCAAAGCACTTTTAAGAGCACAGCAGCTACGTGGTTGGTTCAAAACAGTTTTGCTGGTATAACCTGGCCTCAGTTAAAAAAAAATATTTCTTGCTCGGTTTGATTACGTCGAGACTCCAGCTGCCACCATGTGTAGACTCTTTAATGAAAGTCCAAAAGACGGCGTTCCTCGGATTGCTGAGTACATTAATGAACCAATGGCATTCTTTATCGATCGAACAAATTGCGATTGCTGTAACTCTGGCTCACGCAGTGAAAATCGAACCACGGTTGCAAAGATTAGTATACACTAAAAAAATTGATACTAGAATGAAATTGCACAAGAACTAATGGCGTGTACCTATCGAAAAAGAGGCCCTCCGATGCCAGAAAAGTCTAATATTAGCAGTGACGCTAAGAAACCGCGATGTGAACCGAAAAAAAATGTTACAATTGTGGCAGACTAGGCCACATGGCAAACGAATGCCGCTCCAAAGACTCGCGTAATACCAGCACTAATCTCAAACCTCAGTTTTCATCAACCAATAAACATCAAGATACTCAAGATAGCAGTGTACCAAACAAAACTTCGTTGCCTACGTGCTACTACTGCAACGAACCAGGTCACATCGCCACTCGCTGCCCGAAAAAAGACACCAAGATTGGTAGCTGCAACGTAGAGCACCGGGTGAATAACTGCACTATGAAGTCAGCCACTGATCACCTAGCAGTTAAATCCGGTGAGAAGTTTTTATTTTGTTTTGATTCCGGCGCCTAGTGCTCTCTAGTCAAAGAAAGTTTAGCAAATAGACTCCCAGGCAAGCGTTATCATACCTCGGTGACATTAATAGGTATAGGCCAATCAAACGTTACGCGTATGTTCAAATGTTGACAACTATACAGGGATACTCAATGCAGTTATTATTATATGTCGTGCCAGACTATTGTATATCTGATTCGATTATGATTGGAAGGGACTTGCTATCAATGGGATTTCCGGTTGAAGTTTGTGAAAGCCAAATTGTTTTGAGGAAAATTAGAACAGTTTTAGGTTGTGATGTAGGCGAGATAATTTGTATTTTTTAGAATATCAATACTAATATTCCTGCTGAGTATAAACGTCAATTACTTTCATTGTTCGAAGTTAGCCGGATTATTTTGTGGAATTCCTAGGGCACCACGTGCCTGCTGGTAAAACAAAACCAAATCCACGTAAAACAGAGCTTTAACAGAACTTCCACCGCCTGAGACTGTAACACAGTTACGGCAATTCATAGGATTGGCTTCTTACTTTAGACAGTTTATTCAAGGTTTCTCACAGAAAACTGCCCCTCTTTACCGACTCACATCCGGTAACTGAAAAATTAGTTGGACTCCAGCACTTGAAGTTATTAGACAAGAAATCATTAACTTACTAACAGATACCAGTTTTGTCAATTTTTGAACCTACCAAGCAGATAGTGTTGCACACTGATGCCAGCGCTAAAGGTTATGGCGCTATATTAATGCAGAAAATTTAATGTAAACTGCACGTGATTGAATACTACAGCCGTCGAACCTCTAGCGCAGAGTCCAGGTATCAATTTTACGAGTTAGAGACGCTCGCAGTAGTTAATGCTGTAAAACATTTTCGTCATTATTTACATGGGCGAAAATTTACAGTAGTGACTGATTGCAATGCAGTCAAAACGTCTAAGTCAAAAGTAGATCTTACTGCGCGAGTGCATAGATGGTGGTGTTTTTTACAAACTTTTAAGTTTGATATTGAACACCGTCAACGTAAAAATACGGGTCCATCCCTTAGCTGATGTCCAACGATCGGTCCCAAAAGTAGAGCAAAAGCAAGTCCCCTTGAACTATTTATAGGTAAAGTTGCTTCAACACTGTTACAACTTATGACGTTAGATACGGACGAGACAGATTTAACTTAGATTCGGTTAGAGAGCGCGGCGCAGCAAATAAAGACAAACGCCATTGTAGAAAAAGCTAGATTTGACAAAAATAAAGCAAAAGTAAGAAATTTTAAAGTAGGTGACTATGTGTTATAAAAAAATCAGTAGCGCAATAAAACAAAAGGGGCTAATTTAAGGGGGAAACTAATTTAAGGGGCTTTATCAGGTGATTGACAGGTATTTACTAAAAGCATTGAACTCTAATCGGACGTATAAGTATGCACATGATCGCATACGACCTATGCCAGAGTGCTACGTTCTATTGGAGTTGAATGTAGGTTTGGAAGCACCTACTAATAGTGTATAGTCAGAAAGTGCCGGTAACGGCGCAGGTGAATTGTGTTGTTGTGAGTGTTGTTTACTTTGATGGCCTTTGCTAACATTAAGCATTGGTGAAAATAGCCTGTGTGGCAATAGCCTGTGTGGCACTACACTAGCCTGTGTGGCACTAGCCTGTGTGGCATCAGCCTGTGTGGCACTAGCCTGTGTGGCATCATCCTGTGTGGGCATCATCCTGTGTGGCATCAGCATGTTTGGCACCAGCCTGTGTGGCAATAGCTAGTATGGCATTATAGTATGGCAATAGTCTGTGCGGCACTAGCCAGTTCGGAACTAGCCTATGTGGCCTCAGCCTGTGTGGTAATCTCGTAACGGTGTTTTGTGTTATCCAATAACTGTGATTGCTCTTTGTGATATTGTGGTGTTTGATTCAAAACGGTCAGAATGACCGAACGTTAAGTTGATTACTTGAGCTGTTTTATGATTGTCCACAGATGATGATTGATGAGAAAAACTATTCACCCGAGGACGGGTGAAGACGCAGGACGGCCGTAACGGCGCGTGACGTTATTAAACAATGAAAATCAGATAATTTGGAGAACTGTAGTTTATGTTGTTATTCTTTAAACATTGGTCATTATTCTGTTATTTTAAAGATTAACTTTAATTAAGAGCGGGTAACACCGAATGGAGTTGCGTCTGTCATGATGGGCGAACGTTATGTCAATTTATGGAGAAAAATGGTTGTCAGGCGTTGCACATTTTGAACACTCGCAAACCCATTGGCTCTAAATAGAAAATTATTAGTGCAGTCCTTAATTGTTTAAGTAATTGAAGTGTCTGTATAATTAAAACAGTGAGCAGTCAACGCTACAGTGTATTTTTTTGAACGTTTTCCTGAAGTTTAACGCCCACTATGAATTCCCGTGCTGACGAGGTCACGAATCAGCAGCCAGATGCAACAGCCCGGTATCCCGACGCCCCGTTATATATATAAATATACTCTTTTCTCTATTCATCCTATCATTTAGTTACACCTGCCTTGTTTTATCTCTGCACCACCCTAAGGTCGACTGGTAGAAAATGCCTAAGGTATTAAGTCCGCCTTTGTACTTATGCATAAAGTTTTAATAAATAAATTATTAAACTCAATAAATAAATATATCTTATATCTTATAAAAATGTGTCGAGGGCCTTTTAAATTTTCTTTGTATTTTATTTGTCATCTGATTTCCCTGATTGGGCTTTATGTACATGTGTGTTTGGTAGTTCACCTTGTACTGAAAATCTTCGTAAGTAAGCGAGTAATTGCTGAGCTTGGCGTCATTTACAGGGAGCTCGTTGTAGGCGTAAGGGTGAGTAGAGAAGTCGGTACCGCCGATGGGGACGCGGATCATGTTGTACTGCAGTCCACTGTCGCTGAAGTATGAGCTGTGAATGTAATATAATACAATTTAGCGTGAAGCCAGGAGATAAAGAAAACTCATTGATCCTGCTTATGAACGTGAAAGACTGTATTTTTGTTAATCTATAACGCCTCAATGGCTGGATGTATCTGGATCACAGATAGACCATGGTCTGGTTTAGGAGCTACAATTCATTTTATCTCGACAGTACGTTTTGATTTCTCGTGAGCGAAGCCACGCCATAGCCATAGCTAGTCATATAATAATGCATATAAGTAACCGCTAGAAAATGGCTAAAACCGCAATTTAGCTGGATGACTTAATCATACTGGTTAAGCTATTGAAGCGATAGGAATTTCGTCAGACAAACTACTTGCTTACATTAAGAAGTAGAAACGTACCAGTGTTTTATTTAACGGTTAACTCTGATCAGTTTAGTCCCAGACTAATCTATGGGGCAATGTCTTTATTGCTTTTGAGGAATATAGGTTCTAACAATAAATGAAAACAAAAAGAAAAATCCTTACTCGCTAACTGACCGACTCATTTATGGCCCCCCTTGGACCTAGAAAGCTGCATTTTTAACAGCGGTTCCAGTTTTATGGAATTGATTTAGCAGTATCCAGTAAAGATAGAAAAAAATTGAAACATCATTTGTTTAGCCTGTCCCAATTGATTTGGAAATGATGCTCGATTTTTTTATTATTCCAATAGTACAGCAGAGAATATATGGCTGACGAGAATGTAGTTGGAAAAGTTCTAATAAAAATTAAAAGAATTACTCAATCAAAGACTTCTGCACCGGGTCAGAGAGGTTCTTCCAGTTGATACCGGCAGCGTCTGTCACCGCGCCTCCGAAGCCCTCTACCGTCTGGAACGTGGTCTGCGGATGCAGGAGTAACGTAATACATCCCGATTCTGAAAGAGAAAATCATTATAATATTATTACTGGTGATGTAGGCCTAAGTCCAGCAGTGGACGTCTTTAGGCTGAAATGATGATGACGGGAATTCAGACATAATGTTATGTTCTCTGCTACGAGTAAGTTATTGTTATAAACGTCTTTGTTTTGCGTGCCGAAGGTACATCAAAATGTTATTGTCCAACACTTCGCCACTTCCATGACATCGTCGGTACATGGAAGTGCATCGGTCGCTTCGACTGCGTGTTTTCGGAGCACAAACGCGAAATACAATCATATGAAATGTGGTAAAGATCTAAAATAAATTAACTTTGAAGATGAGAATTAAATAGTTATTGGATGATAGCAAATACCCGGAATGTGCAACGTGTCTATGCAACGTATAATATACTGCTCAACATAGTAAAATATTAAAGATTAATTAATGCGTTTTTCTTTCAGTTTTTTGGTCAAGTTAAGAAAGTCAGTACCAATTTATTTTTGTACCAAACTAAATGAAAGTTACTTATCCGCATACGTAACATTTTTAAAAACAGGTTTTCACTTCTTTTTTAAACGGAAGTTGTTGTTACGCTGTTGACGTGGCGGAATTTTGGTCAAAATTTAATTTTGGAATCATTGATACGACGAAGAAGTAGAAATGGATGGAAGTGGACTCATCGTTGAACCTTATTGAACATTTTGAATCCATGTATGAACATACACACACATGTATTGATGATGACCCAATCTGTGTTTTGTTCTTTAGGAATAGAATTATAGAATTATTCCATTATTAAATATTATTTGCTTCCTTCGACATACAGGTAAAAAAAACATACCAAGAAATAAGCAATTTTAAGTGACAGCCCCCGCGAAAAGCGAACTTTACATACGTTATTAATTTTGAATCGTAGATCATAATTAATAAAGGCACTTCTTAGATAAACTTACCAACTTCACCAGAATCGTTCAGCGGTTGCAAGTTAGCTTTAGTTTTGTTGAAACGTAATCCACTCTGGAAATATGAAAGTTTACAAATTAGTAATAGTACCAAAAAGTCATCACCATGATCATCATTATCAGCTTTTTAATGTTCCCACTGCTAGGACACAGCACAGGCCTCCTCTCTGTGAGAGGGCATGGGCCGTAATCCAACATGCGGGCCCAGTGCGAGTTGGGGGATGTCGCATAAATGTCTTCGATTTTTGGTTCTAGGACATGCCGGTTTCCTCACGATGTTTTCCTTCATCACAAAGTAATAAGCGACTGCCTGTAAGTTGAACCCACCCAGTTGTCGGAACCCACGACCTAAAACATGTAAGTTGCGTCCATTACCCACTGAGTCGTGGCCGTTACCGATAAGAGCCAAAAAGTGTGACAGCAATATTCTCTGTCATGTTAGTAAAAGTTTATTTTGAATAAAGAACCACTTGCTATTTATTCATCGTCACCCACTACTGGGGATAAGCTCTCAATGCTTGTATCTACTTTACCCAGGTCCTACCCGGCTGTGCTTATATCGCCACTCACTTCACTTTTTGTCGCTATGCAGCATAGATAATATAGATATGTTATATGTTCCAATATGTTCTCCAAGCGTTTGCTTGAAATCGTCTCTACTACACATGATATTAACACTTTTAATGCCGGCGATACGTAACTCGTGTTTTTGTAAACTATTTCTCAGGTGTCGCGAACACGCCATGCGTGTATTGAAACTCACGATACCTCACTAATATTTTGAAAATAGAGCTGTATTCGATAAGCTTTGCATTTCTACCTATCTATAGCTTTGATCTCTTGATCGGAACGCACAATGCTGCGGCATGTGTTACCAGACACCACCGCTGACGCATACTTCAACAGAATAAAAGACCATTACAGACGACTTTAAGAATATTATGTGTCGCACACAGCATACCGCAGAATTGTGCTTTCCGATCTAGAGACCATAGCTTATATAATTAGCCCGATATGTCCATCTGCTGAGCCTTCCTCTTCTTCTACTAAACTATGCGTTTAGTTCACAAAAACTGTGGAGATGTTAACTTACCTGTGAGCTCTTGTACACGACGTACTGGCCAGATGTGAGTGGTTCCTTAGTAATAGTGTCGCAATACGTTGAATTGCAGACACAAACCACCGACTTCTTCGCTATCTGCCGTGCTGCACACGGGATATCTGAATAAATTATTGTAAAGTTTCACAGGCGCACTGACCAAGATTAAGCTATGGTTGCTGAGGCTGGCCCATGGAAGAGTGACTTTCCATAACATACTTATGTACCTACTGAGACCCCTCCGTTCCACGGAAAGCACGCTAAGCCGTTATTGTCTTGCCAGTTGTTACGGGTCGTCAGAACTCATCATCATCATCATATCAGCCGAAAGACGTCCACTGCTGGGCCCCAAGCGTCGCCACTTTGACCGGTCCCATGCGTCCCGCAACCAGCGGATCCCCGCAACCTTCACCAGGTTATCGGTCATCCGTTCTGCGAGCAATGTGCCCTGCCCACTGCCACTTGAGTTTGGCAATTCTCCGGGCTATTTCGGTAACCCTGGTTCTCTTGCGGATCTCTACATTTCTGATTCAGAGTCAGAACTTCAGGAGCCCGAAAATGTTATGCCGATTTTGCCAAGGGGTACCATGTTACCCAGTTACTAGCTTGTGGAAGTTGGTAAACGATGCAAAATATTGGTATTCAGCTGAATCCGGTCAGACTGGAAGCCGAGCCCAACAAATTTGGGAAAAGGTTCGCATGATAAGGAAATTATTTACCAGGTCATTACAAAACGAGTTCTAACTTCAAGCCAGTTTTTGTTTGTACCTAGAACTTGATTTCGACTGCACAAACCGAAAACCCCTTTGAAAGACAGACAAGTGATCTAAAGATTTCAATTTCTTTTAAGGTCAAGGAACCCAAAATGTTATGGAAATCTGGCTTTTTCTGAATAAAATACACATACTAAAGTTAGACTTGTTTTGTACTTAATGAAACTTCGTATATGGAGAGGCTCATCATATTTGAGTGTAATAAGTGGCCCAAAAGGCCCCTAGTAATCGAGTTCCACTCAGCGCAGTATAGTATACTGCCTCTATTTAGAGAGAGAGTTTGGAGAGTTAGATGTCGGATCTTTCATGACTGTATATATATATATAATGATACACAAGGCACAAGCGCCTTTGTTAGGCGTTGTATGGAGTATAGGGGTATGTTGTCGATATGGATCAACAGTTATGGTTACACGTACTACGGCCTAGGAACTTTTCTGCGTTTCCTTTTAGGTTCAGAGTATTAGTTAGTACTATATTGTAAGTAATTCACTCTGTAACGTAGGTATATACCTTTTTTTTTTTTTTTTTTTTTGGGTGGGAAATCATCCAATGACTTCTCCCACTCTGGGTTAAGCGGGAGGGCGTGTCAGACTTTTACTGACTAAAACCCACCCGTGTTCCTTCAGTTGCTTGAGCCAGGGCCGCGGTAACTCTTTTTCAAATTTATCCGCGACCCAGGCAGGCATCGGCCCTAGCGGACCCCGTCAATTTGCTGACATCTCTTTGAGGCGCGCGTGGAACACTACGCGCCGTCGACTCGGGCCTGGTCCTTATCGGACGGCGAGCTACCCATTACTCGCCGCCCGCAAGCCCGCGCCTACGGTGGCCGGGAATCTGCTTGTGACTCTCGACGCCCAGGGCGTCTCCTGCGGTGGTTTGGGGCATGAGGGCGCCTCCGTTGCCTCTCCCTCACGCGTTCTGCCTCCTCCTTCGCGAGCATTACTGCTTCGCAGAAGGAGGTGATAGCTTCCCATTCCCTCTCGCTCCGTACCATGGCCTGAACCAGGGCTGGACGCGAGAGGTCGCCACCGCCGATCGCCTCCACGAGGACACGGCGTTGCTCCACCCAAGCAGGACAGACCTCCACCGTATGTTCTACCGTGTCCTCCGGGCGATCCTCACAATGGTGACACCCGGGCGTTTCCTCCCGCCTTATCCTGAACAGGAACCTCCCGAAGCAGCCGTGTCCGGTGAGGACCTGCGTCAGGCGGAAGGTGAGGACGCCGTGACGCCTCTCAAGCCACTCCTCAAAGAGGGGCATTATCGCCACAATTGTGGCGTGCCCAGCGCTGGGTTGCGACAGTCGCCCTCTCCATGTCGCCATGAGATCCTGCCGGAGCTCTGTCCGCCAAGCCGTGAACGTAGGTATATACCTGGATTCTGGATTCGACATACATATTATTATTTTAATATATCTACAAACTACCAGTTAGGGTGTGAGGAGTCGTTTGACTCTAATGACTCCGATTATTATAAAATAACAAGCTTTTCCTTATCTTCGCTTTGGTAATACCAATAATTATTGTAATGTTTATTTTTAAACCATATATTTATCATCAAATAACTCGAATACAAACGAAATAACAAGACGATAAGGACCAATAATATTTGCAATAAAATGGGGAAAACGATTTTTTAACATCGAATCTTTCAAAGGCAGATCTGGCATTACATCTGTACCTACCTGGTTTACTTATATAAACTCTAACGTTAGGTTGGTCTACTGTATGTTTATCAATAAAGACACTTACCGGCACTTAATCCACTGAAGAGACAAAACAGCAGAGTCCCAAATAAAACACAAACTTTATAAGCATCCATTTTTAGGAAAAAAAACAAATGAGCTACAATAGTCACCGCTCCATTGAGGAGGTTAAAACTTTGATAAAAAATGCGATATTTTTATTAACTTGTTTGTGTTCTTATGTTAGTGTTAGTCGCCAGCGCCACTTGAATGCCGACTGAGCGTCGCGTTGTCTGACCGATTACGAATAAAGTCTCGAGTTACTTGCCAGGATCAGTGAGTAGGTACATTGTATACCGACTTACTTTTTATGGGCAGTATGAATCAGACACTGGAGTGACAGAATACAGATATGCATTTTCGTACGAAAGTTAACAGGTGTGCATTGGGAAATGACATTTATTGCAACCAACGTAAGTTTGTCTTGAGATGATGAGATAAACTCTTAAAATCTTGCGAGATTTTATGAGTAAACTCATATTTATGAGAAGAAAGAGTTTACGATCTCGCGAGAGTTATTATAAAGTCATGGTGTTTGCAATAATCACGTGACAAACATTAGATAATCTCATTAATATCGTCAATTCGTCTATAATATTGTATCTTTCTTTCTTTATCAATATCGGTCATGAGACGCCGAATTAAAATAATATGACTCTTAAATAATCTACCTTTATGATTCACTAGCTTCTGCCAGCGGCTTCACCCGCGTGAAAAGTGTGCCAAATTTCATCCAGATCCGTTCAGTTGTTTTAACGTGATTGAGTAACAATCACACACATCCATCCAAACTTTCGCATTTTTATATTAGTAAAATATTATTGTAAGAGAATTAGGTAGGTACACTTCGGTAAGGACAAAAAATCAAATAATATCTAACTGTCCGATATTTAAAAATGATGACGAGGAAATGACTTGGTATGTATTGTACTCGTACACCAGATTTCCCAGCTTTTTCATCTAGACCAGTGATTTCCAAATTCGTCAATCTTGACCCCCCGGCAGAGGTCTACACAGACATGCAAGGATTTTATGTAGAGAAAAAAATAATTAGTGGCAAACGACACTCGTTTACCCGTAGGTTTAGTACCCGGCTTATTTTTGAGGTCTGATGGGCTTTTATAAGATTAAGATCATTTTACGTGGCATGCAGTTTTGTTCGCATACCGTGAACTTGCTATTTCTCATTCCGCCTCCGTATAGCACGCACCATAAGTTAAAGTAACACACATGCAGGCAAATGCCGTACGAAATAAAATCTTTTTTACAAAAAATATCTTAAAAATAACTTCAATTTCGGAAGTGGTTGTCAAAAAACGAAGAAACGAAAACCGACTTCCGAAATCACGCTCAAAGATAGATTATAGTCTGGAATAGCACATAGGATACTTTCTATCCCGGGAATATGTTCCCTTGGGAAAATTTTCGACATTTATCGGGCGAAGCCGCTAGCAGAAGCTATTATTATTATAAACGTGAAAGTTTGTGAGGATAGAAGGATGTTTGTTACGGTTTCACGCAAAAATTACTGAACGGCTTTTGATGAAACTTTACAGAAAAACACATAGGCTATAATTTATAAAAATATTGGGCGAAGTACTAATACCACGCGGGCGACAGCTAGTATTATAAATGCGAAAGTATGTATTGATGTTTGTTACTCAATTACGCCAGAACGGCTGAACGATTCTGGATTAAATTAAAGGCTACTTTTCATCCCAACGGTATAATGTTCCCTTGGGACAAGAAAGCACTTTTCACGCGGGTGGAGCCGCTGGCAGAAGCTAGTGTATAATAAACAGCCATACGATTACAGCAACCCCGTGAGATTTGCAGTCATTTATTGAAGAGTTATGTTGATCTCTAAAGTTCTTCATCAGATCTTCACCAAATATATATGCGACTACCTCGAAAAAGTACCCTTTGAAATACAAAAAGAATTTTCAAAATCGGTCTAATATCGATGGAGAAATCGGTGAACATACATAAGTACATTTCAAAAAAAGGTTAAAAACAACATTAGGCCAAAACCAAAAAAAAAAATCTTATTCAGAGGTTCACGGGACGAAAAATCTAGAAAACTAGTTGGTGGTTAGATACCGCAAATATTGTCCCGACTATAAGTAGTACATTATGCCTTTCCTCAATGAATCATGATGATTTTACATAGTAAATAACTATTAATATTCATATTTCGGGGTATTATTTATCAGGTGACATGACATCTTTTACTTACTGACATTACATCACACCAACAACTCTGGGAGAGATAAGCGTTCATAATTCATATTATAACAAACTCAAATATTGTTCGCATCAATATTTTATCAGTTATCTTTAGAGTTCCACTAAAAAAGCGATAAAATTATAAAAAAATAAAATTAAAATTATGGTTAGTAACAACAACATTCTTTGTCATAACTACTTTGTTGATGAAAGATCTTCACTATAATATAGGTAGTCATGAATAAAGTTCTTTTTTAAGTTATCATCTGTTTCTCGAAATGACTGAAGTACATAGTGATCGTAATGTGTACCTATAAGTATAGCCAATGAATCCGACTTGCAATAACAGCACTAAACTCATCTTATACATACATACATGCATAAACTCACGCCTTTTTCCCATGGGTGTAGGCAGAAACTACAGAACGCCACCTGCTACGATCCTTACATACTTCTTTTGCTTCACTCACATTCATACATATAATCATACACACACGCCGGTTAAGAGTACTGCGCACCTGGCCTTTCTGAAGAACATCACCTATAAGGTCTATGTATGTCTTTCTAGGGCGTCCCCTCCCGACGTTTCCATTCACGTCTGCCATGTAAATACCTTTCGTTAGTCGCCTTTCATTCATTCTCTCAACATGACCAAACCATCTTAACACACTCTTTTCAATTTTAGTCACTACATCTTCTTTTAAACCACAACGTTGTCTTATTACCTCATTCCTCAATCTATCACTTCAAGTTACACCACACATACTTCGCAAGGAACGCATTTCTACTGCATTAATCCATGAAAGTATGTCTTTTTTGCCATACTCAACCTTCACTTCCATAAGTGTAGGCACCAGCACACTGTTGTGAACGGCGAGTTGAGCTTCCGGAGACATCGATTTGCTGGTCACAACCGCATGTATAGCACCATTCACTTTATTCCCTGCATTCACTCTCCTTCCCACATCCTTTTCAATCTTTCCATCCCTTGTGAACATACTTCCCAGATATACAAACTCGTTCACTTGCTTTACACTGTTATCATTTATTTTCACTTCACACTCCGATACATCGTCTTCTCTTCCAAACACCATTACCTTGGTCTTGTTCACATTTATACACATCCCTTTTAATTTAAATGCTTCATTCATCACAGTCACCATGTCTTGCAACTGTTCTGCTGACGATGCAAGAAGAACTTGATCATCTGCATAGAGAAGGCATTTGACAGGCAACTCATTCATCCTCAATCCGCACTCATGCTCTTTCAAACCAATTAGACAACTATCCATGTACAAGTTGAACTCATCTTATGTATTTAGATAAAATATTAAATTAGTTCATTGGCCCTTAAAATAAAACAAAGATTCAATGCAAGTTTGTATTTTACATCATACATTATTTGTATGCAAGTGTGTTCGGGTCAAATTTTGCAACTGAATTTTAAAGCAGTTATTATTTTTTTTTATATTGGCTCGCGCTTGACCACCATCTCACCTGATGGTAAGCGATGATGTGGTCGACGATGGAGCACGCTTGCCTAGAAGTAACCTATTCACTCTTAACTTAAAGACCCCTAGATTGTAGCTATCGGGAAACACAGACTCCGGCAGGGAATTCCACTCCTTAGCTGTACGCATAATAAAAGTATTCTCAAAACGTTTAGTGCGTATGGTTGGGATGTCCACCATGTACCTGTGGCGCATCGCCGTACGTCTGATAGTCCGATGATGAAACGGGCTGGGCGGAATTAGATCATGCAATTCCATCGCACACTCCCCAGCTTTGACTTAACCAGTGCCTCATCGCCGATGAGCCTCTTGGCCCGCTTTTCGATCGACTCTAGTGCATCAAGCTGGTATTTGGCAGATCCATCCCAGAGATGAGAACAGTACTCCATGCATGATCGAACTTGCGCTTGATACAAGCTGAGCAGCTGTTCTGGCATGAAGTACCTTCTCACCTTTGCAAGGATCCCCAGCTTTTTGGCAGCCAGCTGAGCCTTCGCCTCAATATATGGGCCAAAATTGAGAGTCGATGTCAACGTAACGCCAAGAAGCTCAAGATGGTCAGCTATTGGCACAGTCACATCTCGGAAAGTTGGAGCCGGGTGAAATTGGCTCTTTTTTGCGGAAAAAAGACATGCCTGGGTTTTAGCAGCATTAAACCTGACCAGATTGGCATCGCCCCATTCGGAGACTGCCTGCATGGACAGGTTCAAGCGCTCCACCATGGCCTCCCGGAGAGACTGGATCTGAGGCCCGGTAGCACGAGCGCTGGACAAGTATCTCTCAGCAACAGTACTGTCGTCTGCATACCCAAAGGTTTTAGCAGATCGTTAATGTGCAGCAAGAATAAAGTTGCTGAAAGTACCGACCCCTGAGGGACCCCGACATTAATATCCAAGTGGTCCAACGAGCAGCCATCGATAACCACTCGAATGGACCGATCTCTCAGGAAGTCTGCAATCCAATCGCACAGACCACCGGGCAAACCGAATGAAGGCAGCTTAGCAATATAAGGCTTTCGTGCCAGACTCTATCAAAAGCCTTCGAGATGTCGAGGGCGCGCAAGCGCTTCCCCGTGCCTCTCGATGGCCTCACTCCAGATGTGAACGGCATACTAAAAGATCCCCAGTAGACCGATTTCGGCGGAAGCCGTATTGGCGGTCACTTAGGATATCGTTTGCTTCTAGGTATGCCAGGAGCTTAATATTAAGTACGCGTTCCATACTCTTACAGAGTATGGAGGTTACAGATATGGGTCTGTAGTTGGACGGGTCAGCTCGACTGCCCTTCTTGGGCACGGTCTGTACGTTAGCCTGCTTCCCAGCATTCGGCACTTTTCCAGCTCATACGAAAGGCGGAACAGGCGTGTCAAGATCGGAGACAGTTCAGGCGCACAGGTTCTAAGAACAATTGCTGGTATTCCGTCAGGGCCGCTAGCCTTGTTCACGTAGAGGTTGCGCAGCACCCTACGTACGTCCTTTTGACGGATACGAATTTCCGACATACTCGTCTCGCATCCATCAGGAGAAGGAGGGGGCTGCGCGTCACCAGGATTCAGACGTGAAAATTCCGCAAAAAGAGAGGCAAATAAATTTGCCTTCTCCTCAGCGGAGTGGGCCAGCGACCCGTAGGGTTTCAGCAGTGGTGGTAGTGAGGGGCGGCAGAAGTTCGACTCGACCGACTTAGCCAGAGACCAAAACGCTTTACTACCTGCTGGGTAAGAAGCAAGTTTGGTCCCTATTCGGCCAATGCGGTCGAATCGAGCCCTTCGCAACACTTTCTTGCAGGCCTTGACAGCCCTGTTGAAGGCCTTCTTCTTCAGACCCACGTCACTCGCCTTACGCGATCGAGTGTCGACCCAAGCCAGGTACGCCCCATGTTTAAGCGCATCGGCGCGCTTACATTCGGCGCCAAACCATGGCCGGTCTTCGCTTGACATTGAAACGTCAGAGAACGGAATGTAGTACTCCATTCCCTGACGCAACACATCCGTCACGTCGTCCGCGCACGACGATGGATCTGTCGAAGAAAAGCAAGTAGGCTGCAAAGGATAGCATGCGAAGAAAGATCGCATACCATCCCAATCTGCTGACTTGTACTGCCAAACCCGCCGGGTACCTCTTGGGCTGGGATCGGGCGGGGAATAGACGGACACAGACTTCACTTTCCTTGGCATTAATATTTTATAAGAGTGAATGGAGGAGAGGAGTTGGAATTGAGACGAGGTTCCACGCTGCTAACCTTCAGACACGCACTGAAAGGACAGCATCATTGGGGCACTAGTCCGGAGACTGCGGGGACGCCCGAGCCCCCCCGGAATGTCCATCGGACCCTCCCCATCTGGTCGCCAACCAGCACGATGGCGCATTCCGGGATTTTTCGACAGTTGGCGGGGCAGCCTTTCGTGTGTGGCTGGCGCACTACTTGGGCCCCCAACTACCTGCGGTCGGCCAGCGGCGCACCGTGCCTCGGATCCCGCTACTCTCCGCGACCAGTCTCCCGATACGTCCATAACAGCGCGCGTCAGGCTGGTCAGCCTGCAGTGGAACAGCTATCTTGACCCAACTCCTCTTGTGGCTACACCGAGCATCGTACCGGAACACGGCTAAGCCGCTTGGCGGTACGTCTTTGCCCGGTGGGTGGTCGCAAGCCTTCGGCCGAAGCCTACCACCAGTTGGTGTCACCTGATCTGCACCACCCGGGGACCACGTGTAGGGTATCAGAAAGGGGTACATTCCTACGGACGTGGGTGACTCAGCCCCCATTATCCTCCAAGATTAATATGAAATTTTGCATACACGTTTAGTTTGGATGACAATGCATATAGCTAAGTGACGTCATTCTAAATCCAATTTGGTGGACGGCCCAAGTTGACGGACTAGTTATTTTTTGTGCACTGCCATGATATTGGTATCAAATGAAAGAGTTTGCTGAGCAGAATACGAAAAAAGCTTGATAAAAAAAAAAGAATAATTTTATTCAAGTAACATTCAATTCAACTAACTTCTTTAATATTAGTAAATGTGCGCTCTTACCTCATTTCATAAAGGTGCTCTTATACAAATAACTATGTAGCGGCATCGACGCCGCCACTTACGAACTAATGACATGACGTCACACAAATCCTGCATCGCGCAAGTAAAGTTTTCGGCATGATTAGAACACATACAACAGTCCGACAATAACCGTTGTAAAAAGGCGATCCAATATTGATATTCTGGCACCGAGCGGGCCTGCGGGGGTGCACGCCCGCGTTTACATGTGGGTGTAGCGATATGTTACAGTTAAACCAGTTTTTAGATAGTTCGCGTTTTCCATAGTTAGAACTAGTATCTAGTAAGTGCCTTTGTTAAAGCTAAAAATACCTAGTCAAAACTATAATTTACCAATAATATATTTGTTTTCCAGATAAAACTAGTTGTCGTTCCGAGTTTAGTTAAAACTAGCAGTAGTTATCGTCAATGAATTAGTACAAGAGCGAGCGAAGCGAAATCGGGAGCTTAGGGCACTCCGACACGGATAGAGGTCATCTCCTTCATGTTAAGTTACTTTAGACCCAGAACACAGAAATAGGAGCCCCGCGCAGCGGGGCTCCGTCGTCTTTGTTGTTTAAATAGTAATCGTACTTACTTACCTATTCTATATTAAATACAATGTCAACATTAAAATATAACATTATAATGGTTTTTATCACATTGTCTACTCATATTGGGCATTTAACTGATATAAAATGTTACATCACATCATCATCATCATCAGCCTATTAATGTTCCCACTGCTGGGACACAGGCCTCCTCTATGTGAGAGGGAATGGGCCGTAATCCACCACGCGGGCCCAGTGCGGGTTGGTGGATGTCACATGTCTTCGAATTTTTGGTTCTAGGACATGCCGGTTTCCTCACGATGTTTTCCTTCACCGTTTTGAGAGCAGTGGTGATAAAATAATTTACACAAAGTAAAGCGCCTTCCTGGGCTCGAACCCACGACCTACAACTTGTAAGTCGCGGCCAATACCACTGGGCCACCACTGCTCTTCATAATAAGTTAAGCATTAGTTAGATCTAGTTTTTACAAAGGCACTTAGTAAAACCTAGTTCTAATTTTACCACAACTGGGATAAGGCCCTTTCTTTCAAATTCTACTTACGGGGCAACTCTATTGTTCGCAATGAAGCGTCACCAATAATGTTATAATGTAAATAGTTTGATGTCCGCGTGACCGGCGAAACCCTATCCTGGGATCGTAGGCGCAACGCAAGTAGTGCGGAGGGCGTATTGCCAACGCGCCATTCCTGAACATTTTTCCCTTAGTCAATATTGCATTGATACATGATTTTAGTGTTTATTTCATGTACTTAGTCTTGAATCACGAATAATAGAAGTAAATTGTGAAAGGATTTCACACTAAAACTGTAAGTACTGGCGTGTTTTCTCAAATTGAGTAGGCTATAGCCGTATTAATGTCCTTTTAGAGTATCCAGGCAACCTAGACAGATATCTGACGCCCTAGACAAGTGACATTCTATCGTCGAAATCGTGACGATAGCGATTGTCAAAAAGGCAAAATTGTATGGGACTGAAAAGCGTTTTTTTTTTTTTTTTTGTTTTTTATTTATTATGGGTTTGCTCTTGACTCTAGCCTAGGTCAGAGATGACGGAGACAAAGTCGACGATGGAGTGAGCTTACCCAGAAGAAGCTTGTTTACTCTAACTTTGAAGAGATTCGGGTTGTACGCGTTTGGAAACACAGACGCAGGTAGTGAGTTCCACTCTTTTGCTGTGCGCATTATGAAGGATGTTTGGAAGCGCTTGGTGCGAATTGGCGGAATGGCAACTAAGTGAGGATGGTAACTTGCAGTGCGTCTAGATGTCCGATGGTAGAAGGGGGCCGGTGGGATGAGGTCGTGGAGTTCCAGAGCACACTCGCCAAAGTATAGTCTGTAGAAGACCGACAAGCAGGCAACCTTACGGCGATGAGCCAAGCTGTGAAGCTTGGCATCCACTAGTTTGACGTCGCCAATTAGTCTCTTAGCTCTGCGTTCCACCGAGTCAAGCGCGGCAAGCTGATATTTAGCTGAGCCATCCCAGAGGTGGCTGCAATACTCCATGCAGGATCGGACTTGCGCCTTGTAAAGAGTTAAAAGCTGTCCAGACGTAAAGTATCGCTTCACTCTGTTTAAGATGCCCAGTTTTTTTGCCGCAATTTGGGCTTTGTACTCAATGGAGGCGCCGAAGTTAAGACTGGATGTCAACTCCATGCCAAGGAGCTCGAGCCGATCTGTTACAGGAACAGATGCACCCCGAAAAGTAGGCGTTTGGGTGAAATGAGTCCTCTTTGTGATAAAAAGACATGCCTGTGTTTTGGTGGCGTTAAAAGCGACCAGATTGTCATCACCCCACTGGGAGACATGGCTTAAAGTCAAATCTATCCGCGCCACCATAGCCTCTCTCAAGGAACGAACTTCATCCCCGTTGGTTTTTGCGCTGGACAAGTATCTCTCTGAAACAGTACTGTCATCGAAAAATCACGTGATCAATTCCTTACATTTTGATATTTCGACTATCGCCTTTGCTGACATCGAATGCCACTTGTCTAGAGCTTCAGCCGTGGAAAGTGGAGATCATTTGGAAAGTTTGACACCTCGGTCCAGTAGTTGTATCTTGGATACTATCATTTTCAACTCATGCCTCGTAGACTATACGATTCCTAAATTGTGGAGACGCGCTAAAGTGATAGCTCTACTAAAACCAGGCAAATGCCCAAAAGACCCTAAAAGGCCAGGCCAGGGAAGTCATGCACCCAGCAGCGTTCAAAATGACGCAATTAATCTAGGATGGGTTTGAGGCGAAAAATGTCACAGGTGTTGTTTTCGTTGACCTTTCAACAGCCTATTGAAAGTCACGGAACTAATTAAAGACACAGGCTTCGTTCAGATTCTTAGGGTCATGCTGAATAACCGTCGCTTCCAAGTCCATCTTGATAACGGCAAGAGCAGGTGGCGTTGTCACAAAAACGGGCTCCCACAAGGCAGCGTGTTGGCTCCGGTACTATTCAATGTTTACACAAACGACTAGCCTAGTTCTACACTAAAGCAACACTTTCTATATGTAGACTTACTTGCTCTAGCCGCCCAGACACTTAGTTTCGAAGCAGCCGAAGAAAGACTGACGGAAGCTCTGGAGGAATTCGAAAGTTTTATGATGAAAATGCCTTACGGCCAAACCCATCCAAAACCCAATACTGTGCTTTCCATCTACTTAAATGAATCTTAGAAGAAACTATGTCCAGCAGTAGACTGCGATTGGTTGAAATAAAGCAAAATTTTATAAATACTTAATTGGTTTTATTTATTAGATATAGGACAGTAGCTATAATATTTACATATACAGTCTTATTTAGAAAAATCTCTGAACTGTTCGTCTGTCTTCTTCCTTAAATGTAGTCGATTCTTCATTTGAAATCTCTAGAATTTAGCTAATCAGTTTCCTAACAGTTTGGATTTGCTCAGAGATGTCTATATCAGATATGTGTCAGGTTTCCAGTAAATTTATGTATTTACTACTCACGCCTTTTTCCCATGGTGGTAGGCAGAAACTACAGAACGCCACCTGCTACGATCCTTACATACTTCTTTTGATTCACTCACATTCATACATCTAGTCATACACACACGCCGGTTATGAGTACTGCGCACCTGGCCTTTCTGAAGAACATCACCTATAAGGTCTATGTATGTCTTTCTAGGGCGTCCCCTCCCGGCGTTTCCATTCACGTCTGCCATGTAAATACCTTTCGTTAGTCACCTTTCATTCATTCTCTCAACGTGACCAAACCATCTTAACATACTCTTTTCAATTTTAGTCACTACATCTTCTTTTAAACCACAACGTTGTCTTATTACCTCATTCCTCAATCTATCATTTAAAGTTACACCACACATACTTCGCAAGGAACGCATTTCTACTGCATTAATCCTTTATTTCTGGATGAGGTTGGCACGGGAACGTGGTGATTGGTACAAGAAGAGAGAGGCCTATGCTCAGCAGTGGGCGAGGTCAGGCTGTGGATGATGATGATGATGAATCCTTTATTTCAAGTAATTCTTTATTTATTCGTTGAGCATCTCCAGCGTCGTTATTGACTTTTCCGAAATATATATTTCTGCTTTTTTCGTTCCCGAACGCACTCGGACTGTTTCGCCAGCTCCTCTGTAAAAAGTCATGGGTGACATTTATTTCGTGCTTATTAATTAAATCACATGTTCCACTCGTACTATAGTCGTGACAATCAGAAGTCCGATGACGTTTCTAATTTCACATGCCGCGATAACTTTGTACGTAAGAAATTGAGAAATCAAATTCATAATCCTAATTAATTACTATATGTTACACTATAACAATGAGTATCATACGTAAACATCAAGTTTAATTATTATTAAGTATTTTTATAGCTCAAACTCCAACTTCTTAGATTGTCACGACTTTAATAAGCACAAGTCGTCTGTCGAGGGTAGAAGGGGTCTGGATGAATTGTCAAAAAAACAATCATATTGTGAAACTCTTTGCCAGTGTCTTTGTTTGTTTTTTCCAAACAGTACAGTTCAGCCTTCAAAGTAAAAGTGAACAGGTACCTTCAAGGCTCGTCCGTTATGTCGTAGACCATACACATTGCTTTCCGGCTTTGAGATAAGAGAGAGAAAAAGTCTGTAGCAACATATATGTATAGGTAGTTTACTCACTTGTTCCATATCACCAAGACGACAGTATTATAAGGCGTGAGGAAGCCCACGCTATCCATTTTTGCATACTCCGTCTTAAAGTTTACTTTTATTCTCCGAGAGCCTCGTGGCACGAACTTGGAGAAGTGTCCTATGGCGTAGTACATAGGTTGCTTGTAGAACTCTTCGGAACCTGGCCGAGCGTTCACGATGATGGGCGAATCTACCCGAGCGTTGATATAGCTCGGACCACCGTTCGTATCCAGACATAGGTTCCAGTCGAGCCAGCCTATGACGTTGTTGCTGAGGTTCTAGAATTCAATTAAAAATATAACTTTGAATCAATCTCATGTTACTGCAGAGTTTAATAGATATGAAGGGCAAGTAAAGAAAGAAGAAAAAAATATATTTTGATTAAATTCATGCCTTATTCAGTTTTTAGAACCATTATAGCATATATATATCCCCGATCCCAAATAATAGGACAAGGCTAGGCAAAGATTGAGGGAGAGATTTGTAAAGAGAGAGCGATTTTAATACCTCTATAATATCGTTGACGTATAACTCAGCTCGATCCCATGATCCGTAATCCACACTGACGGTATCCGTCGGTAGAGCACCTGAAAGTATAATAGTTATCTTGATTTATCAACCATGTGCTTTATGTTTGATAGAATATGGTGTTATGGCGGATAGCGCTAAAGGCTAAAACCTGCAACGGATCCTAAAAACTATCGCGAAATTTGATTACTATGCCACACATTTATATTATGTGAACAGCTGATCCTAAACCACATCCAGCCCACGGCTGACCCTGGTTTGATCCCAGAACAAGCTGGTTTCCGTCCTGCAAAATACTGTACTGGACAAATCCTACGACTCACTGATTACATTTGTTCGTCCTCGTTGATTTGTCAGCTGCTTATGACACGGTCAATGTTATAAGATTGCTGTTCAAATTAACAGCCCTAATAGATGACCTAGCTTTCGTAAGCCTTCTGAGTGAAATATTGCGTCATCTACGGTCTATAGTTCACCTTAATTCAGATAAGAGCAGATGGCGTATCAAAAGAATGGCATACCCCAAGGCAATGTTCTGGCTCCAATTTTATTTAATATTTATACCAACGACCAACCTAAAACGATGAACGACGAACGCAGAACGATTCCTCTACGCAGATGACTTGGCACTAGCCACGAGGACAACAAACTTTGAAAATGCCTAAGCAAATCTGGAAAAGGCTCTCGCTCTGGAGGATCTCGGTGGATATAACGAAAATAATGCCTAATCCGTCTAAAAATCAGTCATGCTCATTCCACCTGAGAAACCACCAGGCAACATGAAAACAGAAGATCAAATTGCGAGGCGCTGATATAGAGCACAATGACACAAATGATATAATACTAGCATAACAATGATAACCCTGTGTACTTGGGCGCCACCTTAGACAGTTAGACCAATCTCTGACATACAAGAAGCACTGTATTAAAACTAAATTTGAAGTCAGCTGCCGCAATAATCTGTTTCGCCGTCTGAAATCTACTACCTAGGGTGCGTCTCCACATGCGCTTCGAACATCAGGTTTGGTTCTCTGCTTATCGGCTGGCGAATTCGCATGCCCAGTGTGGTATCGATCCGTTCATGCCCGAGAAGTCGATGACTAGAGGTCCGAAGAGAGATACCCTGTTCTTCCGAGAAGCACAAGCAAGAGACAGTTAGATGACACCCCTTATAAAATGTGCAGAAGCCAAGGAGCAGATTGAAGAGTCGGCAAAGCTTTCTGAAGTTAACTAGACCAATCAATGAAAGCAGCAGCCTTATGAAGTAAGAGAATTCAGCAAGGCAAAAGGCAAATACTATGAACAATCGACCAATCACAAGCACAAGCTGGGGGCCGAGTCACCCACGTCCGTAGGAGTGTACCCTCTGATTCCCTACACGTGGTCCCCGGGTGGTGCAAATCAGGTGACAATAACTGGTGGTAGGTTTCGGCCGAAGGCTTGCGACCACCCACCGGGCAAAGACGTACCGCCAAGCGGCCTAGCCGTGTTCCGGTTACGATGCTCGGTGTAGCCAACTAGAGGAGTTGGGTCGAGACAGCTGTTCTATTGCTGGCAGACCAGCCTGACGCGCGCTGTTATAGACGTATCGGGAGACTAGTCACGGAGGGTAGCGGGATCCGAGGCACGGTGCGCCGCTGGCCGACCGCAGGTAGTTGGGGGCCCAAGTAGTGTGCCAGCCACACATGAAAGGCTGCCCCGCCAACTGTCGAAAAATCCCGGAATGCATCATCGTGCTGGTTGGCGACCAGATGGGGAGGGCCCGATGGTCATTCCGGGGGGGCTCGGGCGTCCCCGCAGTCTCCGGACTAGTTCCCCATTGATGTCGTCTTTTCAGTGCGTGTCTGAAGGTTAGCAGCGTAGAACCTCGTCTCACTTCCTTCTCCTCTACTCCTTTCACTCTTATATAAAATTTCATGAAAAAGAAAAATAATACTGGAGTTAAACAGCGGCTGCACCCCCTCCCCCACAAAGTGCACCTCACCAACATTCGAGGTCTGCACTCAAATCTCTCTGCAGTCCACTTCCACCTGGAGACTGAGAAACCAGCGCTGTTTTTCCTTACGGAGACGCAGATAGCGAGTCCGTCAGACGTGTCGTACTTGTCTTACCCAGGGTTTACCCTGGAGCACAATTTTAAACCGCGCGCGGGTGTGTGTATGTACGCCCGTGACGATACTTGCTATCGGCGTCTCCGTAACCTTGAGGACTCCAGATTCTCAACGCTGTGGGCTTTAGTGGACACAGGTTTGGATAAAATTATCTACGCCTGTGTCTACCGTTCGCATAGCGGAGATCAGGAGACAACCAGGCTCACAGAGTACCTCAGTGAGGCTTCTGACGCGGCACAGCAGCGGTATCCTGCCGCCCAATTAGTGTTACTGGGGGACTTTAATGCCCACCACCAGGAGTGGCTCTTCCCATACCAGTGCACTGACCATGCTGGACGGGAGATGCGTAAGCTTTCGCTAGCGCTAAACCTCACCCAGCTGGTCCAGGGGGCAACGAGGGTACCGGACGTTGATTCGCACACGGCGAATTGCTTGGACCTTCTGCTGACAACAGATCCAGACAGATACTCTGTGTCGATAGCTTCACCTTTAGGTAGTTCTGACCACTGTCTGGTGAAGTCTGTGTCCGTCTATTCCCCGCCCGATCCCAGCCCAAGAGGCACCCGGCGGGTTTGGCGGTACAAGTCAGCAGATTGGGATGGTATGCGATCTTTCTTCGCATGCTATCCTTGGCAGCCTACTTGCTTTTCTTCGACTGATCCATCGTCGTGCGCGGACGCTGTAACGGATGTGTTGCGTCAGGGAATGGAGTACTACATTCCGTTCTCTGACGTATCAATGTCTAGCGAAGACCGGCCATGGTTTGGCGCCGAATGTAAACGCGCCGACGCGCTTAAGCATGGGGCGTACCTGGCTTGGGTCGACGCTCGATCGCGTAAGGCGGGTGACGTGGGTCAGAAGAAGAAGGCCTTCAACAGGGCTGCCAAGTCCTGTAAGATGGTGTTGCGAAGGGCTCGGTTCGACCACATTGGCCGTATAGGGACCAAACTTGCTTCTTACCCATCAGGTAGTAAAGCGTTTTGGTCTCTGGCTAAGTCAGTCGAGTCGAACTTCTGCCGTCCCTCACTACCACCACTGCTGAAACCCGACGGGTCGCTGGCCCACTCCGCTGAGGAGAAGGCAAATTTATTTGCCTCTCTTTTTGCGGAATCTTCACGTCTAAATCCTGGTGACGCGCGGCCCCCTCCTTCTTCTGATGGATGCGAGACGAGTATGTCGGAAATTCGTATCCATCAGAAGGACGTCCGTAGGGTGCTGCGCAACCTCGACGTGAACAAAGCTAGCGGCCCTGACGGAATACCAGCAATTGTTCTTAGAACCTGTGCGCCTGAACTGTCTCCGATCTTGACACGCCTATTCCGCCTTTCGTATGAGGCTGGAAAAGTGCCGAATGCTTGGAAGCAGGCTAACGTACAGCCCGTGCCCAAGAAGGGAAGTCGAGCTGACCCGGCCAACTACAGACCCATATCTGTAACCTCCATACTCTGTAAGAGTATGGAACGTGTACTTAATATTAAACTCCTGGCATACCTAGAAGCAAACGATATCCTAAGTGACCGCCAATACGGCTTCCGCCGAAATCGGTCTACTGGGGATCTTCTAGCGTATGCCATTCACATCTGGAGTGAGGCCATTGAGAGGCACGGGGAAGCGCTTGCCGTCTCCCTAGACATCTCGAAGGCTTTTGATAGGGTCTGGCACGAAAGCCTTATTGGTAAGCTTCCTTCATTCGGTTTGCCCGGTGGTCTGTGTGATTGGATTGCAGACTTCCTGAGAGATCGGTCCATTCGAGTGGTTATCGATGGCTGCTCGTCGGACCGCTTGGATATTAATGCCGGGGTCCCTCAGGGGTCGGTGCTCTCAGCAACTTTGTTCTTGCTGCACATTAACGATCTGCTAAAACCCGGCACCTTTGGGTATGCAGACGACAGCACAGTTGCTGAGAGATACGTGTCCAACGCTCGTGCTACCGGGCCTCAGATCCAGTCTCTCCGTGAGGCCATGGTGGAGCGCTTGAACCTGTCCTTGCAGGCAGTCTCCGAATGGGGCGATGCCAATCTGGTCAGGTTTAATGCTGCTAAAACTCAGGCGTGTCTTTTTTCCGCTAAAAAGAGCCAATTTCACCCGGCTCCAACTTTCCGAAATGTTACCGTGCCAATAACTGACCATCTTGAGCTTCTTGGCGTTACGTTGACATCGACGCTCAATTTTGGCCCGTACATTGAGACAAAGGCTCAACTGGCTGCCAAAAAGCTGGGGATCCTTGCAAAGGTGAGAAGGTACTTCACGCCAGAACAGCTGCTCAGTTTGTATCAAGCGCAAGTTCGATCATGCATGGAGTACTGTTCTCATCTCTGGGACGGATCAGCCAAATATCAGCTTGATGCACTAGAGTCGATTGAAAAGCGGGCCAAGAAGCTCATCAGCGATGAGGCACTGGTTAAGTCAAAGCTCCAGAGCCTTGAACATCGTCGCCGAGTTGCCAGCTTGTCGGTTTTTTATCGGTTACATTTCGGGGAGTGTGCGATGGAATTGCATGATCTAATTCCGCCCAGCCCGTTTCATCATCGAACTACCAGACGTACGGCGAAGCGCCATCGGTACATGGTGGACATCCCACCCATACGCACTAAACGTTTTGAGAATACTTTTATTATGCGTACAGCTAAGGAGTGGAATTCCCTGCCGGAGTCTGTGTTTCCCGATAGCTACAATCTAGGGGTCTTTAAATCAAGAGTGAATAGGTTACTACTAGGCAAGCGTGCTCCATCGTAGACCACATCTTCGCTTACCATCAGGTGAGATAGTGGTCAAGCGCGAGCCTATAATAGATAAAAAAAAAAAAAAAAAAAAAAAAACATGAATGACGCGATGTGGATTTCCGTCTATTTGATTGGTCGATTGTTTATACTATTTGCCCTTTGCATTGCCGAAGCCGAATTAACTTATGCAATAAGGCTGCAGTTCTAATGAGGCAAAGAAGAGACTGTGTGCTTCTCAACCCTCCGGCTGACTATGTTGAGCCTGTAGAAAAGCTCCCTGCAGGCTACCAACTTGACCTACCTGGAAATCTCTAAACCGACTTCGAAGCCAAGTTAGTTTTTAAAATCTGCACCCTAAAAGACCGCTGTTGATGTGGCTGAATTCTGGTCAAAACGTATTTAATTTAAGAAGCTTCGATTTGACGAAGAAAAAGAATCAAAGTTATGTCGATAGAAAAAAACCGGCCAAGTACGAGTCTGAGTCGCGCACAGAGGGTTCCGTATAAACAGCTACATTCACCAAAATAAATAGGTAACATTGCTAACGTTCATAAAAAATAAAGGCACCGAACATTGCTCTAACGAAGGGACAAAATTAACTTTGCCGTTCGAAAACTGTTGTACCCATACATCAACATATTTTTTTTTACTTTTCCAAGTCGTTTTACTTTTACATTTTATAAGTTGGTCGACTATAACACGTAAACTTCTAAAGTCTACTTAGCTGTGATAGTTTTTCTTTTAATTTTGTTATATACAGGGTGGCCAAAAACTCGTGGATCAAACGCAACTAGGGGTTAGATGGGGTCATCAGCTGCAAAAAAATGTTCTACGGGAGGTCCTTAAGGTCAACCCCCTGCAGAGTTATAGTTTATTTTGTGTTCTTAAGAGTACTTAAGAGTCTCCGAGCTAAGCTGCGGATCGACGGTTGGGCAGACGGACATGGCGAAACTATAATAGTTTCTTGTTGACTACGGAAACATAAAAACCGTCGAAATATTTATAACCTTTGTCACTTTGTGAAGTTTAGGCACAGTGATAAGCAATGACGATTGGAATTGCCCTCGTGACATTTAGGTATCATCACTTTGTGTAAGGCCTTTTGCTCTTCTTGAAACTTTTAATTTTTTTAGTATGAGGAACACAGTGGAAAGTGCCTCATCCTCATTTTATAGGAAGGAATCTCCGACCTGACAGATGTTGTGTATAGTGGGCAAGTCTGATGGTTGTTTTCGGGCTGTAACTTACTGTATTATGCTAGTCGTGCGGATATTTGTAATTTCTAAGTCGTATATGGCGTTATACAGGTTGCGTTTTTTAAGTGGGCATGGATGGCCAAATCCGAAACTATGAGGAATAGCAGAAAACTCTCGAAGGATTCAGGGGGCCGATTTTGATGACAACTAAAACTGCATCATTACCAACTATATTATTTACCAACACAGTACAACTGCAAGAGGTACTTAACGTAAGAAAAATATGTATTTTTTTAATAATGAGCCTTTTCCTTAAGTTTGCCATATGCCATTACGTCCAAGAATTTGATCCTCATTATCGACACTATTGAATGGTGTAATAATACAGCATGTGTTTTTTTTTTCAAAATCAACGGGTTCGATTCTTGGCTACGAATATTGATGTTTTTTAAATTCAATGATATAGTTTTAGTTTTCATCGGCCATCCACGCCCACTTAAAAAGCTCACCCTGTATCTTCATCGACGCCACAGTATCTTTCCTTTTTTTTAAACAGTCTGAAAAGTTAATGGTTACTGTACCTGCGCAGATCTCGGTGGCCAGTACGAACTTCCCCGGGTACCCTTTCATCGCCTGCGACAGAACTGCTGGCGGGACGTACGCGCTCATGTAATAGTGTACCGCCACGCCGTCCAAGTACTTCAGGGTCTCGGGGTACACTAGTACCAACTGCACACACAGCATATAATTTTTTAAAGAGGAAAGATTTTTTTGTTTGTTCCTAGGCTCCGAAACTACTGGACCGATTTAAAAAAATCTTTCACCAATAGAAAGCTACATTATTCCTGAGTGACATAGGCTAATTTTTAATCCCGGAAACGGGTCCTGTGTGGTGGTCCACGGGAGCAAAGCCGCGGGGAACAGCTAGTCTTATGTAAAACTATCTTTTAACTACTTCCTCCCGTGAAAGTCGTAAATTATCCCAAGCGAATCCTGGGATAAATAAGTATCCTATGTCCCAAACCAGACTATGGTCTACCTGTGAGCAAACTTTCATCAAAATCCCTTCAACCCGAACGGATTTGGATGTAGTTTTGGATGGATAAGACGTGAAAAGGTTACAAACCAAGAAAAGACTGTCAGAGTTACTTTCGCATTTATATATTACTAGTTTCTGCCAGCGGTTTCGCCCGAGTGTAAGTCGAAAATTATCCCGAGGGAACATATTCCAAGGATAAAAATTATCCTGTCACGATCCATTCAGTAATATTTGCGTGAAACAGTAACAAACATACAAACACACTCGCAAACTTTAACTTGTTTTTTTTTTCAAGGCTCTGGAGCTTTGACTTAACCAGTGCCTCATCACCGATGAGCCTCTTGGCCCGCTTTTCGTTTGACTCTAGTGCATCAAGCTGGTATTTGGCAGATCCGTCCCAGAGATGAGAACAATACTCCATGCATGATCGAACTTGCGCTTGATACAAGCTGAGCAGCTGTTCTGGCGTGAAGTACCTTCTCACCTTTGCAAGGATCCCCAGCTTTTTGGCAGCCAGCTGAGCCTTTGCCTCAATGTACGGCCAAAATTGAGAGTCGATGTCAACGTAACGCCAAGAAGCTCAAGATGGTCAGTTATTGGCACGGTCACATCTCGGAAAGTTGGAGCCGGGTGAAATTGGCTCTTTTTAGCGGAAAAAAGACACGCCTGGGTTTTAGCAGCATTAAACCTGACCAGATTGGCATGGCCCCATTCGGAGACTGCCTGCAAGGACAGGTTCAAGCGCTCCACCATGGCCTCCCGGAGAGACTGGATCTGAGGCCCGGTAGCACGAGCGTTGGACAAGAATCTCTCAGCAACAGTGCTGTCGTCTGCATACCCAAAGGTGCCGGGTTTTAGCAGATCGTTAATGTGCAGCAAGAATAAAGTTGCTGAAAGTAACGACCCCGGAGGGACCCCGGCATTAATATCCAAGTGGTCCGACGAGCAGCCATCGATAACCACTCGGATGGACCGGTCTCCCAGGAAGTCAGCAATCCAATCACACAGACCACCGGGCAAACCGAATGAAGGAAGCTTACCAATAAGGCTTTCGTGCCAGACCCTATCAAAAGCCTTCGAGATGTCGAGGGAGACGGCAAGCGCTTCCCCTTCCGCCTCACTCCAGATGTGAATGGCATACGCTAGAAGATCCCCAGTAGACCGATTTCGGTGGAAGCCGTATTGGCGGTCCTTAAGATATCGTTTGCTTCTAGGTATGCCAGTAGCTTAGAATTGAGTACACGTTCCATACTCTTACAGAGTATGGAGGTTACAGATATGGGTCTAAAGTTGGCCGGGTCAGCTCGACTGCCCTTCTTGGGCACGGGCTGTACGTTAGCCTGCTTCCAAGCATTCGGCACTTTTCCAGCCTCATACGAAACGCGGAATAGGCGTGTCAAGATCGGAGACAGTTCAGGCGCACAGGTTCTAAGAACAATTGCTGGTATTCCGTCAGGGCCGCTAGCCTTGTTCACGTCGAGGTTGCGCATCACCCTACGGACATCCTTTTGATGGATACGAATGTCCAACATACTCGTCTCGCATCCATCAGGAGAAGGAGGGGGGCGCGCATCACCAGGATTCAGACGTGACGATTCCGCAAAAAGAGAGGCAAATAAATTTGCCTTTTCCTCAGCGGAGTGGGCCAGTGTTCCGTCGGGTTTCGATTTTCGGAATTCGATTCAACCGACTTATCCAGGGACCAGAACGCTTTACTACCGGCTGGGTAGGAAGCAAGTTTGGTCCCAATAATTATAATAATTTATATATTTTTATTTATTTATTTATTTTTTTATATTATTATAATTTGGTTATGTGGTCAAACCGAGCCCTTCGCAATAACCTCTTGCAGGATTTGGCAGCCCTATTAAAAGCTCTCTTCCGCTGGCCCACGTCGCTAGCCTTGCGCGTCCGAGCGCCGACCCATGCCAGGTACGCCTCATGTTTAAGCGAGTTGTAACGCTAGACATTGCTACGTCAAAGAATGGAATGTAGTACTCCATTCCCCGACGCAACACATCGGTCACGGCGTCCGCACACGACGAGGGAACAGCTGAAGAAAAGCAAGTGGGCCGCCAAGTATAAGAAGCGAAAAACGAACGCATCCCATCCCAATCTGCTGACCTGTACCGCCAAACCCGCCGAGTGCCTCTTGGACTGGGATCGGGTGGGGAGTAGACGGATACAGACTTCACCAGACAATGGTCGGAGCTACCCAAAGGTGAAGATACCGACACAGAGTAGCGGTCTGGATCTGTTGTCAGCAAAAGGTCCAGTCAAAAGCAATTGGCAGTGTGCGAATCAACATCCGGCACCCTCGTTGCTCCCTGGACCAGCTGGGCGAAATTTAACGCAAGCGCAAGCTTTCGCGTCTCTCGCCCAGCATGATCAGTGCACTGGTATGGGAAGAGCCACTCCTGGTGGTGGGCATTGAAATCCCCCAGTATCACTAATTGGGCATAAGGGTACCGCTGCTGTGCCGCATCAGCCGCCTCACACAGATGCTCCGTAAGCCTGGTTGTCTCTTGATCTCCACTGTGCGATCGGTAGACACAGGCGTAGATAATTTTATCCAGGCCTGTGTCCACCAGTGCCCAGAGCACGGAAAACCTTGAGTCCTCAAGGTTTCGGAGACGCCGATAACAGATGTCGTCTCGGGCGTACATGCAAACACCCGCGCGTGGTTTAAAATTGTGCTCCAGGGTAAACCCTGGGTATGATAAGTATGACACGTCTGACGGACATCCGATCTGCGTCTCCGAAAGGAAAAGAAGAGCTGGTCTATCAGTCTCCAGGTGGTGATGGACTGCTTCGAGATTTGAATGCAGCCCTCTTATGTTGCTGAGGTGCACTTTGTGTGACAGGGAGTGCTGCCGCTGTACAGTTTTTCTTTTACCTTTCCTTGGCATAGTTGAGTGAAAAAGGGGAGGAGAAGGCAGTGAGACGAGGTTACACGTTGGCCATCGGGGATAGGACGCCATCAATGGGGGACTGGTCTGGAGACTGCGGGGACGCCCGAGCCCCCCCGGGAATGTCCATCGGGCCCTGTCTTCTGGTCGCCAACCAGCACGGTGGTGCATTCCGGGCTTTTTCGACAGTTGGCGGGGCAGCCTTTCGTGTGTGGCTGGCACAGTACTTGGGCCCCCAACTACCTGCGGTCGGCCAGCGGCGCACCGTGCCTCGGATCCCGCTACCCTCCGTGACCAGTCTCCCGATACGCCCATAACAGCGCGCGTCAGACCGGTCAGCCTGCAGTGGAACAGCTATCTCGACCCAACTCCTCTAGTTGGCTACACCGAGCATCGTACCGGAAAACGGCTAGGCCGCTTGGCGGTACGTCTTTGCCCGGTGGGTGGTCGCAAGCCTTCGGCCGTAACCTACCACCAGTTTGTGTCACCTGATTAGCACCACCCGGGGGCCACGTGTAGGGAATCGTATGGGGTGCTCTCCTACGGACGAGGACCTTTATAATATTAGTGCGATTATTATGTCACTATATATTATCTTCTTAATCTTACTAATATTATAAATGCGAATCTTTGGAAGGATGATTGGATGTATGTTTGTTACTCAATCACGCCAAAAACAGCTGAACGGATCTGGACGAAATTTGGCACAGAGATAGATTATAGTCTGGAATAGCACATAGGTTACTTTTTATCCCGGTATAATGTTCCCTTAGGATAAGAAAACACTTATCAATAGGGCGAAGCCGCTGGCATAACACACACATACACACACACACACACAACACACACATTACACACACACACACATTACATATAGTAAGGATCTTTTTTAATTCGCACTCTCTTCAGAACGTGTCAGAAATGCCTATTTATTTATTTATTTAACCATTAATGTACACACACACACAACAAATAGACAAGAAGAAGGAACAGAAAATAGGTACAATGGCTGGCAAATAGGCCTATGTCAAAGTCTAGAAACCAAATGAAAGACATCAAGAAAGTTTAAGTGACAAAAACAAGGAACTGGCTGATATCTAAAGTCGATAAAATAAAATAAAACATCTAATAAATGTTAAAAATTAATCTCATAATTACAGTGTAGTAGTTTGTTCACTTTTTGTACTTGAAGTACTCGAAACTAGAGCAGATTACAGGGTCAAGGGTCAAAAAAATTACGTTGCTTGAATTTTTCGTATATTTTGTATTACTCATGGTATAATAATATACTCCGTATACTTCGCCTGGTAGTTTCTTAACAGGATGGCCCAAGACTACGTCACGATAAGTGTTACCATTGATTGTCCTGTTCAGAAAATGTAGGTTCTTTCTCATGTAACTAATGAAAATAAAATAAATTACTAACTAGTTTAACTATTTAGTAAATCGTTTGATTTATCTAATTAAATTATGTGTTGAATGATTAGTTCATAATAGCTTTGTTAAGTTAAAAAATGCATTCTGCTCGGGTAATTCAATCACACACAGTGGCAATACATCGAATTGATAAGTGTCATACTGACAACTCACCATTTCATCGCTACTGTCGTCTCGCTCACACCTATAGCATTGTTTCGCTCGGTGAGCAAAATACTGTGGTACCCAAACATATGTGGTGAACCCGTGAACTATAAAAGATACACAAGGAAAATTTATAATTGTTCCGTACTAAACTGTAAAAACAGAAGTATAAAAGACAGTGTAATAAGGTTTTTCTCTTTTCCCAACGACGAGACGCTATCTGCGTGGCTTCAATATTGTAACTAACTTCAACTAAAAGAACTGGTATGTGCCTTTCTACATATTATTTCATTTATCTACGAGTTGTAAATTCCATAATTTAAGGCATTGTTGTGTGAGTACGGCTGTACGCCCGAACTTAACCAAACCTAATTAGTTTTTGACTTATTTTAGTCAAGTCAAGTTTTGTGGGTTTTCGTCGCAAACTAAATTAAGTTGGTCCATTTTTTTATCACGACGCAGCGTGTGACTTTTACAACATTTGTTTTGTCAGAGACATTGTTTACCTACCTAGACCTCAGACCAAATAAAAAGTCAAGATGGAACGTTGCAAACAACAAGGTGATGCCGGTTAATACGCCTTGCCGTATACATACACAATTACACGTACAACGAAACTACGCCTTAGCTTGTCAGTCGAGCTCTCAGGTAAAATAAAAATCTTGACAGACAAGCTAAGGCGTAGTTTCGTTCCGTGTCTAAGGTGGTTTACACACGGCACCGCGTACCGCCGCGGTAGGCGGTGAAGCGGCTTTCATGTCGCATTGGCCTCTAATAAATCCGTTGATGCCTAACACACGTACACCGCTCGACCGCGCGGGTTGAGTGGTACTCTCCCCTCCACGTCCGCGGTACTCGGTGCCGTGTTTAAACCGCCTTAGTAGCCGTGGCTTGGTCACCAACGGTGAAGCAAAGAGAAACCCGAGGAGGGGCCGGTCGTCAGGGCTTTGGCCGATTAAGCCGACGACGTAGCGGCCAACAAGTAGGTTGCGATGCCACCTGGCAACAGGTGACATTGCATCTGAGGCGAGCCTCGATGTCATTATGGAGCGTCCCATACGATACTGAGGGTTGGAGACCGTGGCGGGAGAGGAGTGCCGGTATTACGGTGCGCCGCTTTCCCTACCTTCCGCGGCCTGGACGGGGTCGCCACCATCTGATTGCGGACGCGGTGGAACTGCAGGGGAGGTCCCTGTCCCCTGCGGCCGAAAAGTGGTGGCGGAGCCACTGACCTAAACAGGGGGCCAAGGGTGCCATACACGGGGTCGTCTGGCACCCATATGTTGGTTTGGTCCCTGGGGTGGTCACGGCGTGCAATGTGTTCTAGTGCGCCGGTGACGTTTCACCGTGGAATTGATTAAATTATTGAATGAAAAAATCATTTTCTCAAATTTGACTCGGATTGTTCATGATGCCACAAAGGACTTGTATGTAGCGGTGCCTGTGATTGTTTTTTTTGTGCCGAGGGGTGAACTGATTTACCTTTGCAAAGAATTGATGAGGGTTGCTGATATAATGGAGAAATAATTTAATCAATACCACGGTGACGTTTCACCGTGGAATTGATTAAATTATTGAATGAAAAAATCATTTTCTCAAATTTGACTCGGATTGTTCATGATGCCACAAAGGACTTGTATCCTCAAATTCATTATGAGGTAGTACTCCGTTTAGTTCAAACGAGAACCTATCTACAAGTCATCATCATCTTCCTGCCCTCGCCCCATGTCACTTGGGGTCGGCGCAGCACGTTTTCTTTTTCCATGTCGTCCTGTCCTCCGTCACGCCATCCCTTTTCTTTCATATCACTCCTCACACAGTCCATCCATCTTTTCTTTTGCCGTTCCCTCCCTCTCCATCCATCCACGTTTATATTCATAACTCTTTTAGTAACATGCGTTTCATCCCTCCTTATCACATGACCATACCAGGACAAACGGTTTCCTTTCAACTTTTCTTTCACTGGCGCCACTTTCTAACTTCATGTAATATACTCATTTCTCACTTCATCCATTCTAGTCACTTCGCAGTTCGCACATCAATCTCTCATCTCATTCTATCTACGCGTGAGGAAACTAAATAAAACCATAATATGCAATCAATTAAAAAAGAAGCAAAGTAAAAATATACAAAAAGTATCAAATATGTAGATTTATTTAAAATCATAAAAATTGAGTACCTATTGTATTATTTTTATCTTTTTCCCCACTAAAAAAGTTTGAGAACCGCAACGCAATTGATGACGTAGTTTTGGGCCAATCACGTGATCCAGCTGTCACGTTAAGAGAATACCTTGTGTTATTATACCATGGTATTACTATACACCGACGAATGACACCTTTCTATTTCACCTAAATTCTTTTCAAGTTCTGATTCTGAAGTTTCGCAAATTCATTTAATTTGTCCAAGTATAAAATCAGTCAGAGGAAATACCAGTGGAACAATATAGGTTAAAAATAATCTCTTCTTCCTCGGTTAAATCAATGCCCTATCATGTTATCTCTTGAATACCCTTGGTTGACAGATGGAGAATGCTTATGGCTTGAACCCCCCATTGTTCCCTAGTGTATGAAGTTTAAAAACAAATTAATAAATGTATCGTCCGTATAACTTACTGTATTCCAATAAAGAGTGATGGTGAAGCGCAAGTCATCACCGGTGATGATCTTCACGTCTTTGAATCTGGAGTTATCATTGCGAAGAGTTGGGCCCAAGTTGTGCACGATGTACTCACTCTGGAACGGAAATATTTTCACTATTTGATTTGACTGTTTAAGGGGATATCACAATCAGCCTCTGACGTTCGTACTGCTCACTATTGTGACACAGTCTTCCTCTCTGAGACAGGGGCTGGTTCATAACCCACCACTCGAGCCCAGTGTGGGTTGACACCAAAACACTAGACGAGAATTTATGTAGAACTTTGAGCTAGAGCAGTGGTTGCTGCCCCGACCTACGAACGAACCCGAACGAACCCGAGCAGGCGCATTACTTTGTGTAATTTATTTTATCACCACTGCTCTCAAAACGGTGAAGGAAAACATCGTGAGGAAACCAGCATGTCCTAGAACATTTACCAATCCGCATTGCGCCTGCGTGGTGGAATATAGTCCACTCCCTCTATAAAAGGAGGCCTGAGCCATTAAAAAAGGCTGTTGATGTGAATAACCTGGAGGCTGTAAAAAATTTGACCATAAAATGTAGTGCTACCAAGTCATCGAGAGTCCAGCCCACGTCGTTGATCTTAGCCGGAATGTAGTTGACGCTGGAGTGCAGCGGCTCGTTCGTGGTAGTGATGCCCCACACCGGGATACCTTCCTCGGCATACTTCTCTAAAAACCTGAAGTAAAAGTTTTTAATGAGCAATACTACAAACCAAAATCATCTTATCTCATAACGGCGAAGGAAACCAGCATGATCTATAAGACAGCAAATCTCGAAGACATGTGACATCTGTCGACCACTTTATAGTCCGATCCCTTGCAGAGAAGGGACCTGATTCCGTAGAAGGACTTTTATAGGCTCATTATGTTTTGAACTACTGGTCAGACAGGTCACTCCATGTATACACTGGTATCTGTTGGCTTTATCTGGTTAGGCTGGCAACTCACCCCAACACAGTTGGGAAAAGGCTAGGCATATTGATTTATGTTTACAGAATATTCACTTGTAATGATAATCGGCGTAGGTCTGCAGATACTCCTTCTTGATTCGACTATGTCCAGAATAGTCGTTATTGGTCTTCATCCATATTGGAGGCGACCAAGTCGCTGACACTATGTGTATGGGAGCTCTTGCCGCTTCCATGCATGCTTTGATCATTGGAATCTGAAAAAATGCTTTCTTTTCAGTAAAGTTATGACTCATGTTTATAATAATAAGGAATTGTTTCCATAAAAGCCTATCAAATTAACTCTTGAACTAGAGATTTAAACAGACTTAAATTAAGATTTATCTTATCTTATCTAAATTCCTAATTACCTACACACTCATACGATTTTGTCATAATTTAATTTTTACAGTAAACTTGAAAGCAAACAAATATAGTCACAACTGTGTAAGTATTTATCATCGGTGTTATAAAATCTGTGGGGCTTAGATCATAGCCTTGTGGTACACGTAAAATATTAACTCAAAATATGTTTAAGCAACCTCTATGAATGGGTTTTTCAAGATTTTGCTTTGATATAAATTTAATGAATTCATTCATTTTCTTATTTTACTGGATTTTCGGTGCGTTTGCGCTAAAAGAAATAGTCACCAGCCAAGTCAAATGCTTATGGTAAGTCTACTAAATTTTCCAAAGGTTTTATTATCATGCAATAAACAGCCCAACCGGATTATTGTTAAAATGTATCTGGATTACTAAACCTTATACTCATAATCTTCATAAGCTAGAGTGAAGTTGCTTAAGGTCGCGTCGTCTTTAGGAAGGTCGTTGTACGCATAGCCGTGTGTAGAGTAATCAGTGCCGCCGATAGGGACACGCAGCATATTGTACTGGATACCCGAGTCACTGCAGTAGGAGCTGCAAACATTCATGATAAACAAATATTAACCGTGGTCATACGCTACTTTGCAGAATATATTGTTTTGTTACGGTAGGTGGCATACGACCACGGTTATCCTCTAAACACCACTACACTACATGAATATGTATGAAATACAATAAAATTTGTATTACATGTAAGTTATTTATTTAATACTCGATACACGATGAGAATATTTTCTAGTTTCATACTTTTAAGGGCGTTTTTTTCAGTAGTCGGGTTGTAGTTTTTAAATTTATTTTAGTCCATTGTTTTACCTACCATGCTGTCAAGTCTACTAATACTACCAATCTTACTCGATGAAGTGCTGCCTGAGCCGCGGGTCAGACATTTTTTTCCAGTTGATTCCAGCCGAATCTGACACGCCGCCCCCAAAGCCTTCGATTGTTTGTTACTTTGTTGTCACATCTAATTCAAAAGTAGTCTGCAGGCCAAAACTTGAAGTAGACCCAAAATCTAAAATGAAATGAAATTTATTAAACTGCTTATTATGTCATAGCACAATGAATCATTGTCTGGATTTGACCCAATTCTCAAGTATAAGGGTTTGCAATTCGAATATTCAATTATTCGAATATCCGGTCCAATTTCAAATTCGAATAATTCATTTAAATTCTCTGAATATTCGAATAGTTAATAAAGTAATAAATAAAGGAACTTATATTTTTTTAATAATTTTCTGACTCTAATCCTGCCCCTGAGTTCCACCCTGTTGTGTCCTATGTAAGAAATAATGATGACTACAGTATGAGTATGTCTATGTAAGATCAGCTGCGCCGCAAGCTACAAAATGACGCAGCCAAATCTTTACAGCTGCGACAGTCCGGAGAAGAGGTCTTGGATCTTGGCATTGAAACCCAAGTAGAGACTGCCTTCTCAGTATATTTATGAAAATCTTTTATATGCCCCTAAAAATATAAAATTGTTTCAAAAATACAGTGATATCCATAACATAAACACTAGGAACAAAGACAAATTTGTAGTACCTACAACAAGGCTCAAGAAAATAGGTGGCTCGTTAAGATGTCAATGTGTACGCTTTTATAATAAGCTTCCAAGCCACGTACAAGGTCTAAGTGTTAATAAATTAAAATCATTCATTAAACGTAAGTTGTGCCAGAAAGCGTTTTATAACATTAAAGGTTACGTTGAGGACAAAAAGGCTTGGGATTGAGCTGCTCCAATTAATTTAGTTTTTTTTTTTATTTTGCACCGTGAATTTAGTTTCTTAAATTATAATTTTTTTCTTGCAATGACAAGAATATTTACTTTTTAATTATATTATTTTTTATTGAAATGTGAAGACTATGTGGATCATTTTTTTTTATTTTTTTTTATTTATCTTAGTTAGTTTTTAATCATGGTCTGGCAGTTTGAGTATTTATGCGGCCTACCCGAATGTCCTTTCTTTGGTATTGTTCGTCAATTCGTTGAGCTTCTTCGATTCTGAGTTGAGCTGCACGGTTATTGACAAATGCGTGCACTGACTGGACAGGTCCACTCAATCTGACAATCCGACTCAAAAGACAATTTCAGACATTAGTCTACATGGTCTTCACATGATCTAACCAAGATTTTGTCTGGACTTTAAAAGAGACTGTGACCTCTGACTTTGTTTCGGCCTTTCTTCTCCGAGTAGTCAGACAGGAAACGCCGACCTCATCTAGTTTTCCTCATCTGGTCGACATGTGTTTGTACAAACCAACTTACAGAAATTTTCTTCAGGGCGCACGGTTGGCGCAGTGGTTGAGCGATTGACTGCTGCGCTGCGTGTCGCGGGTTCGATTCCCGCACGGTAATAATATTTGTATGACCTACAGATAGTTGTTTCGGCTCTGGGTGTTTGTGTATGTGAGTTTATATGTTTGTAAACGCACCCACGATACAGGAAGAAATTCCTAGTGTGGGGCAACGTATTTATTAAAAAAACTTACGGAAATAAAATCATTTATCATTATCATTGAGATGGCTCTCTTTGACAGCGGTGGACAATGTGGTATAAAATTAACTCTAGCATATAATTTACTGCTCTCCATCCCACCCTCCAGTGTCGAAGCTGAGAGGGTATTTTCTTCGGCGAGTTACTTTGTCACTGCTTAAGAACAAAAATGAATGCCAATACTTTGGACGCCTTAAGTTTTTATGCTCATATTATCATAGTTTAAAATAGACAGTTGATTGTTAATTTATAAAGTATATGTTTGAGCCTAAAAAAAGACGGTTTTCTTTTATTATAAAATTTAACTGAATTTTAAAATCTAACCAAAGTTCCTATTCTATTTCTAGTGAAGATAAATATGGATATTTAGTGCTATTAATTAAGTACAATTTAACAATGCTGACTATGTTACTTATGCAAGCCTGAATTGAACCCTAATTATAAGATAACTTTCCATAGTTAGCCTATTCACTAATTTTGATTGTGATATAAAAGGTATCTGAAGTCCTGAACTGAACCTTAATATAAAGATTACTTACACTAGATGTAGCATATGTAGCTAAACTACTACTTTTTACTGGTTTTAGTTACTTTTCTGATTTTAGTCATTTATATCCCTAAGCTAAGACTTACTTATCTGAACTTATTCTGTAAAACTATAAAAGAGTGATTTTTTGATTATTGAATAATAATAAAACTACAGGTCTAGCGGTTAACTGTGTCAGTTCCTGAGGTATGGGAGCTTAGCGGTACGGGAGGGGTGACAAGTGACGTGACATGAATTGTCCTGTCTCGCTATACACGTGAGACATTTTAATGCAGATATCTCTTACGATATACTTATGATATTTACGAGCGTGTACCTAAGTCAAATTGATTAATATTTCGGAGTGTGACAATAAAAACAAAAAAACGAAATCGTCAATTTCAATTTTCTTTTTTCTCGTCTGTTTAGGCCTTTTTGGTGAAGAAATCTTTACTAAACATTCCATACTTTTTCCCTCATTGACAATCCGTATTACGCTTATTTCCGAAAATCCTGTAGCCAAGGCAACTGTTTTATGTATGTTAATGTCATCTTTAAACTCAGCAGAACTGGGATCTATTTTTTTTGTTTTAAAATATTCGTACACTTTTATAAACAACTTGTTTAGTTTGAGACCTTATTGGAGGACTCATCTTTGGTTGCGAATACCGTGTGCGTCTAGTCTAGCTGATCTTGTTTGTGTTGAATGAATAGATATTATATTATTTTCAATATATGTTAAAAAAAAAACGAATATTCGAATATTTAGCTCTAGAAGTATTCATTTTATTCGAATAGTAAAATTAAACGAATAGTGCAAACCCTAAGTACACCACACTATTCCCAACCACTGCAATTCCGGCAAGCTAGAATCAACCGTGGACACCACTAGAAAAGCGCCGAGTCAATGAAGCTCGACGAGACCCGGAGAAACATTCAACTGCCTTCTTTGTTCTGTCGTTTGTGTAAGGAAGTACTGCGAGTGCTGTACTGTACTGTACTGCCATACCCCCGTATGATACTTACCTTTTACATAATTACGCAGATTCCCTGTAGATTTGTGAAACCGAAGTCCACTCTGAAATTATAAAACTGCTTATGAAATACGAAGACCCTATACTCGAAAATATAGCTTGCTGTGTCGTCGAGTGAGCATTATGTAGTCAGGGAGATCGTTTATCAAATTAGGGTTTTCAAGAAAATTCACGTCACCAGTTGACACTTTGACAACGTAACATACGGACAGTAAGTTAATAGTCAATTGCTCTGAGTTTCCTTGCTTACCTCTGAGGTCACGTAGGAGACATATCGGCCACTAGTCGGCGCCTCCCTCGTGATAGTATCACAGTACTCCGCAGTGCAGACACATACCGTTCCATTGCCTTTGATAATCATGGCTCTACAAGGCCGGTCTGAAAACATAATTTAAATATATCAGTGCCTAGCAGTAAATAGAATAGAATTAGATTAAAATAGTTCACAAATTCTTCGTGTTACAAAGTCTTCTCACGGTAACTTTATTCTACGGAGGTTTACAAACGGTCGTTTTCAATAACGTATATGTTAGTAGATTTGCCTATGTTATTGAAATCGATCGTTAGAGGTGCCTTCTTCAATCGGTCCCTCATTACTGAGGATCGTGGTCACCGGACCTCTTTATGCAGACAATCTGCCTCCATCGATTCCGGTCCAAAGTTGCCATCACCACCTGCTGAAATTTGCTCGAGGACGTAGCTTCTTTCACTTGGTCCATCGTGTTGGCGACCGGCCTTGTACTCTTTTCCCTTCGACAACAATGACCAGTTTTGCTAGACTTCTATCTCTTCGCATTAAGTGACCGAAATAGGTCAAAATACGCTGTAGGCATACTGTAGACAATCTGGTCTTGATATCGAGTTGGGCAAGAATAGACACATTTGTGCGTTTGGCAGTCCATGGTATTCGGAGCATCCACCTCCAGCACCACAATTCAAATGCGTCTATTCTTTGTTTTTCCCTTGCTCGGATTGTCCACGTCTCAAGACCACAGAGGAAAATGGGCAAAATTAATGCTCTGACTAAACGGGCTTTGGATCTATAACTTATGCCACGATTTTGCCAGATGTTATGCAGGTGTGTCATAGCCATAGCTATCCGTCGTTTAATAGAGGTACCTGTTTTTATTAGGATTCCGTACCCGAAGGTCCAAACGGAGTCCTATTGCTGTCACTCACGTGTTTGTCTGTCCGTCGTCTATCACACAAGTTTTACAGCCAAACTGTTCCAGCAACATTCTTCAAATTTTTGCAGTATAAGCATCTTGTTGATGGGTCAACAAGATGCATAAACTGCAAAAATTTTATAAGCATATCAAATAATATTTTTAAATGATTTATAGGAAAAATTAAAAATTTACCTACCTCATCGAGTGGCATATTGTGCCCATTGACCTACGAACTTCGTGCCTCGGCAAGCACGTTATGCCGTTGGTCCCAGCTGTCATTTGAAGATCTTTGACAGTCGTTACGGGTAGTCAGACGCCTGATATCTGACACCAGTATTGCCAAGGGGTAAAGAGTTACCCAGTAACTGGGTTGTGGAGGTCAGATAGACAGTCGCTCCATGTAAAACACTGGTACTCAGCTGAAGCTGGTTAGACTGGAAGCCGACCCCAATATAGTTGGGAAAAGGCTAGGCAGATTGATTGACCTATGAACTTCAAATTTGGTGATAATGTTTATTATTACGTATATTTTACTAAAAAATATCAATATATATTGATAAATTTTTCCTATTACAACCAAATTGATTTTGCGGTTTGGTACGGAACCCTAAATTTGCAAAGTCAGACACGCACTTGTCCGATTTTATTTGTTACTAGCTGTTGCCCGCGGCTTCGCTCCCGTGGGCCACCCCACAGGACCCGTTTTCGGGATAAAAAAAATAGCCTATGTTACTCAGGAATAACGTAGCTTTCTAGGAGTGAAATAATTTTTTAAATCGGTCCAGTAGTTTCGGAGCCTATTCGGTACAAACAAACAAACAAACAAACAAAAAAATCTTTCCTCTTTATAATATTAGTATAGATTAAGTATAGAAGTATAGACTAGCGGATGCCTCGCGATCTCACCCGCGTTAATTCCGTTCCCGTGGGAATACAGGGATATAAAGTAGCCTATGTCACCCGGGGATAGTGTAGCTTCCCAACGGTTAAAGAATTTTTGAAATCGGTCCAGTAGTTTTTAAGTTTATTCGTTACATACAAACGTCTCCACGAGCGAAGAATCGCAGCGATATTATCGTTCGTGCCACGTATAAGTACACTCTCTTAGGGGCCGTCCCCACGAGCGAGAGAATCGTGGCGATATTATAAATGGCAATTGATAATATCGCCGCGATTCTCTCGCTCGTGGGGACGGCCCCTTATGGTGGCCATACACCATCCTTTTTATCGTCCAATCGGCATGACGCTACCGATTGGATCAGTTAGAACTGACCGTGTGTGGGATTGGATTGGCATGACAGTTATACTTGACGGCACAATCGAATTTCGATTCTTTTGGCTTGATCATGCCGATTGAACCGTGTATGGTGGTCGGCGATCGTCAGTTCAGTCAGGTCAAGATTTTTATCGGTGATATATTTCTATATATCGAAGTGAACCGTGTTTATGGAAAGTGAAAATCAAAGTATATCACAACAGCTACGTATGTGTTAATTAACCTCTGTTTGCACCACTCTGCTCGATCTTTTCTTTTTTTTTTGTTTTGTTTTCACGAGTAAAATGCCCAAAACAGCTAAAACATGGTCGTCTGTCACCGGTGGCTTCAACTGAACGTGTCGCTGCCGATTGGACAATTTAAACTGATCGTGTGCGGTGTATATAGACCAATTGCAGATTGGATCAAGCCTGCAGCATTATGCCGATTGGACGATAGGAAGGATGGTGTACCTATGGCCACCATAAAAATGTATCCCTCGGGAACGACCACCGGGATAAAAAGTTCAAGACTAAATTAGCCGTTGACTCGTTGTTGATTGAAAAACATACAAACTTTTTGTTTAATGCTTTTCTGTTTGTTTCAAATTGTTCAATCTTTGTTCAACCCTTCTTACATTTTTTTTAATATGTTATATTATGTATGTATGTTTATTTGTAAGTTTGTGTATACTATTTTATATAGCTATATAATTTTTAAGTATTAATATTTTTTATTTAGCGGTACACCGGAAGCTACCCCCTGCCTTTATCTTAAGTTCTTTAGTCCATCCAAAGGTTGTCTTTTAGATATCGCTGACATTGATATCTACCAGACCGCCTTTGTACCCATAGTATTAAGTTACTGTAAGATATAAGTGTAATTTCTTTCTTTTGGTGTACAATAAAGTATATTCTATTCTATTCTATTCTAAACTTTCTCATTTATATTAATACGAACTTCTGAAGAAGGATCCAATATCTAACAATGGACGGAGAGACTGCGGATTAAAAACTCATTATAAGAAAACTATGAATTAATATTTCACGCTAAATTTTGATTCCTTAAGTAATTACTGATAGCTATTGATATGACACTCAGCTGTGTAACCTTTGAGCCATTTTTTTATAAGATAAATTTTAAGACGGTCTGAAATATTTGCCACAAATCCACACTCAAAATTGTAACAAAAAGTAGATATATTTTTTGAAGAAAGAAAATCTCACGGAAGTTGTAGATAAAGAAAATTAAATTTTCTTACCTGTGCAATCTGCCGATGTGAACCATATCGTAAATATTACAATTATTGTCTTCAATCGTATTCCGAGCTCCATTGCGAGATATTCTAGACGAGTGATGACTCTGTAACCGTTAGCACCGGAATGACAAGAGAATGACTGAAGAATATTTCGAAACCTATTTTGCAATCTCATCTTTATCTATATATTGTGTGTGTCTGTTTTGTTTACGTTACTCAGTTTTGTTTACGTTTGAATTTTATTTTTCGTGTTGTGTTGTGAATAAGAAAAGATTTGATAAAACACGCCATGATATATATTTATATCAATAAAAAAATACTTATAGAAATAATTGTGTCTTTTTAAATTTTTACGAGTTTTGTATAACAGTAAAAATGTCCTGATTTCAAATTAGAATTAATAATACATTACACGGCCAAACTGAACAAATCCTTTTTTTATATTAGCTTGTTAATTTAATCAATCGCGTTAGGCCACCCAGAAGTAGAGTCACAGATGCACACTTTTGGGAAAAATGGCTGACACAGTTGAGGCACAGTAAAAATATACAAACAGTATAGAAACTACCTACAAACGCTCGAAACGGCACACTCACACAAACATACGCACCGACGAGACCATTGAGGCACTTCCGCAGTGCTGTCAGTAGTGCGAACCGCTTAGGTGTCTCGTCAATGCGCATGTTTGTGTGAGTGTGCCGTTTTGAGCGTTTGTAGGTAGTTTCCACACTGTATGTATATTTACTCTGTGGTTGAGGGGTCTAATGGCAACTGAATAGGAGATTCTTAATTCAAATTCTCTATAGAAAATTTTAATAGCTAATCACATCCGATTTTTTTATAAAAGGGTTTAAAAGTGTGCATGTTTTTGCAGACTATGGTGCCTTTTCATCATCAGCCTTTTAATGTTCCCACTGCTGGAACAAAAGCCTCCTCTCTATGAGAGGGCATGGGCCGTAATCCATCACGCGGCGCAGTGCGGGTTGGTGGATACTTGTTATGAATCAGAGATATTACTTACGTTAAATAAATATTGTGCGATCAGCGCGATGATTACTATGATATGATTAGACACAACACAAACGCACTTTTTTATACAAAAACTATTTAAAAGAGATTGTAACAAATACTTTTACTTTGAGACATAATAAATATTGCTAATACGTTATCTGAAATGTCAATGAACTAAGACACGACCGGTTATTCGTTGTAAATCTACCTACATTTTTCTAACTAATTTTAAAAATGTCCGGTTATCGAGTTGTCATTTTGTCTTCATTTTAATCTTAAGGTCACCCTAGTCGACGGCACGAAAGATTTTGTGCGCGGTGTTAAAATGGATGCTATCTCATCAGACAACACGTGCGAAAGAGATAGATGATGTGATGAGCAGTAAGAAGCTAGTTCGCGTACGACTTAGCACTTTTTTTAAATTAGTAGCGAAATGGATCATGATTTAGGACGAAAGCGAGCGCGCGAAATTTTGTAAGCAGACTTTTGGGAGTATGGATATCATGAAAAAACTACTCAATGGATATTTTCAAAATATAATTATTTGCATTGTTGAACTACTAATCTATCCCTGTATGGTGACTGTTTTGCAATTTTCCTTCTTCTTATGTTATTTATTTCCGCCCAAAGATGCGTTAAAATTAGTGTTTAAATATGGAACATTCGACGCTCATAAGTTTTAATTAATTTTATTTTTTACTTTTTTGTTTTCATACAGGGCTAGATAATGATGAGACAAATTGATATCATTTATTTTGAACGTACATCGTCAAACAGTGGAGTAATCGCAATACTACGTTTGTATGGAAGAATGATCGACTAGGGCAACCTTAACTAATAATATTAAAAGAGGTAAAATTGTTTGTATGTACGTTTGTTTATAATGTCTTGTAATCTCTGGAAGTACTGATCTGAACACGCCGACACTGTTATCGACCAGTACTGCAGTCTGCTGAACCTAACTGAATCAAACTGGTTATCTAGATACACTACCGTTCCGGACCCGGTTTCGCACGGGACAAATTATAATCCTAAACCAACCTTCCTCGTTTAAAGCTCTTTCAATTAGGTAGTGAAAGCCGTATCAAAATCAGTTGATAAAATAAATAAGTAACCGGAGAAACAATCAGAGGCAGACAACGAGTTTGTTTTATAGGTACTACTTAGCTGCCGTCCACGGCTCCGCCCGCTAGGTATACTTCTCCTTATATCATAAATTATAGCCTGTGTATTATTCTGATGAGGCTACAGGCTATAATTCTGTAAAGTTTCATCAAAATACGTTCAGTAGTTTTTGCGTGAAAGAGTACTAAACATCCATACATCCTCACAAACTTTCACATTTATAATTGTAGTAGTTTTAAAAAGATTGAAGTGTAATAAAAGTGTTTATCAAATTACAATATAATTTATCCACTAATGGCTTATTTACGCTGGGTCGGTTGAAGCGCAATGCCGAACTGTGTTGACTTCGGGTATGAACTGAGTCATCAGACGACAAACCATCATTAAACGACTTTTTATATTTATATCTTCGGCTTCCCATCGAAGTGAGTCATAAAACAGTGCCGAGCAGTTTATTAAGCCGCGTGCGGACAGCGCGTTCCTGTGTTACGCGTAGTCGGAATAAGCTGTCCACGCGTACATTGGATACGCGTACAGCTCCTGTACGGACCGCTGCGAACCTGAACGCGAGGGCAGTCGATCCATTGCGCAGAATAGCGCTACGCGAACCCCACCCGTTAAAGTTATTTAATTATTTTATTTACAGTTATTTTTTAAATTTCCTTCCATGCATCTTCGCGTAAATCGTTATTTCGATAGTTAATTAGAGTGCTTTCCCACAAAACCCAGTGAAAAAGATAAAGTTAAACAAATTTTTGCATTATTGAAATTCGATGAACACGCGTGTCAATTCATTTTGCCGTCCAAATATAGCGTAACCGGGCGTATGCCGCGTGCGCGTTCTCTTTGACGGTTGACGCGCGACCAAAACCGACAGACGGCGCGGCGCGGCGGCTTGCGCTGCGAGATAACTCGCGCGGCACGCGTTCCTAATACCGCATTTACACAATCGTGTTCGCCATTCGCCTCGTCACTCGACGAACATTCGAAGAAACATTCGTATACGAGTGCCGTCGCGAACTACTGTTCACACATTCGCGGAGTGAATTATTTTGACATTCGCACACGAACATGGAGGACGTGAAAATAATTGCAGCATGCATGCTACATCTAATGAGTTTATAAAATTATATAGATATCCTGCGTAAAAAAGAACCGTCGACGCAGACGATGGAGAAAAAAAAATTAAACAGGCCATTAAATGAATTAATGGGTCGGGCGCTAGCTGTCAACTGGATGCAGGCGAATGTGTGAACAGTAACTTCGTGTTCGCCATTCGTGCCCTTTGATTCGCGTCCGAAAAACCGCTCCCAACGCGAGCGCTCGAATCGCGAGGCGAGGCACAAAGCGAATAGCGAGCGTACTGTTTACATATGCGTGTTCGTTATTCGCCTCACCATTCGCCTCGCGATTCACACGAATGTGTAAATGCGGCATAAGAGTGTACGCGTAGCTGTAAGTATGGGCATAGCGTTCCATGACACGCTTAACCGACTACCAATGTACGCGCTGTCCGTACGCAGCTTTACGGCACATCTTCTTCACGGATAAAATTTAGGAAGTGGTGACGGGTGACATCAAAGTTGTACGTAAAGTCCCGCAAAACCCCACCCCAACTTAATTAAAAAACACTTTTGATTTTGATTTAGTGCACAACAATTCCGATCCGCGCTTTGTACTGCGTTAAAATTGTCCTCAATGATAAAACAGAAGCGTGGAGCATAATTGGTTCGCGAACATAAGGGATACACAGCTTTTGCTCATTGATTTCTTTTAAAACTCGAAATTCTTAAAAATAGTCTTCTATTAAACTGTTTCAGTTTAGTTGACGTCAGTTTGAGTCCGTTCGTTGGAATCTAAACTATTATAATTATGTAAATAGATGAGTAGCTATGTTATGTGTGTAAATAGACGAGTTGTTATCGAGAAGATCAGTGTAAACAACAATTCCGTTTAAGAATTCTGTTATCATCATTAGATGCACAGATCACGTAAGCTGGCTATATTATAAGGGCACTAACGAAATTCTCTCTCTCTCGAAGACTCTCCCATGATCCTCAGTGCACCTTTAGTTCTTGCTATGGATATGCTCACGAAAATGAGACTTTATAGTCGTAAACGAAAAAACATGAAAAGGTGGCACTTCACATCGCTATTCGTGTTCGCGTATTTGTATTATTCGCCCAAATAGTACGATGTGATGTAGCTCTATTCGGCTCTATTTGCCTATTCTCACGAACAAGACGAATACGCCAAATACCCGAACACCCGTATCCGCCCGGCTGTCGGTTTTTTGCAACATATTAAAGGATTGCGAATTTGGCGAATATGTTCGTTTACCGGCCACATATCGCTCGCCAAATAATAAGCCGCTGCTGCAGTTACCACGTCCATCGTAAACTATAGCATAAATATTCGGCATATTTGCTGTTCATGAACGATGGGAGTCGGTGTATTCGTGTTATTCGGCATTCAACATGAATATAGCGAACAAAGACGAAAAATAACGCGAACATCGAATAGCGATGTGAAGTGCCACCAGAAACAAAAGCTAAAGATCGATTAAAAAATCTATGGTATTCCATTTTTAAATTCAGTTTCTAGTGGCCTGCCTATCAATTAATTGAACAAAGAAGGTTGTATACCTTCGCAGGCCTCAGTGGCCATGATGAATTTGTCAGGGTGTGGTCGGCTGATGAGCGTCAGTTGTTCCGGCGGCGACAGATTGCTGTACGCGTGTATACCGACTCCGTCCAAATAGTGGATATTCTTATAGCATCTGTGAATGGCATATTTTATAGAAAGAAAGAAAAATTGTTTATTTGCGCCAGGTACGACACATACCATAAAAATAACAAAAAAAACTTAAATACAATCATTACAAGTCCCAGCACAACAGCAACAAGTACTTGAGGGTAAACACGCCTTTTATACAGCTCCCAGTTTAAATTTATTTTAAATAATTTTTAATTGTATTTTTAATGTTTTAATTATTTAGTATTTATACTTACCACCCTATACTCATTATACAATATTTCCAAATCATTCTGATACCTCATACTTCTTTCTACCTACTTACTTTTCTTCAACCACATCATGGACTCTAAATTGGCGACTAGTTTGGAAGATCTGGAGGTCCTGTTCAATTCGCGAATGTCAGAATACGAGAAGAAGCTCAAGAATGCATCATCTGAAACTCGGCCTACCGTGGAGATAACAGCGCTTGCAAGTGAGTTTGCAGATTTTAAACTATTTGTATGGCAAGCACTCTCCAAATTTAAATGCCAAATAGAGTTGTTGTCTCTTGGCTTTGATAGGCATGAGACCCTGATGCGGAGGAAGGTACTCCTGTTCCACGGTGTAACTGAGCATCCCGGTGAAAAGTTGCCAGAAGTAGTTCACAAGGTGTTGTCGGATAGAATGAGATTGCCTGAGATTAGTAAGGACAACATTCATGTCTGTCATAGATTGGGTTCGACGCGGGGCAAAGCTCGGCCTATACTGGTCAGACTATACACCACTGAGCACCGTCACATGATCTGGGAGAGCAAAAAGTCTCTGAAGGGTACAGGTATCACAATCTCCGAATTTCTCACGCACACAAGACACCGCACCTTTATGGACGCGCGCAAGCACTTTGGAATGCAGAGTTGCTGGTCGGTGGAGGGGCGGATAGTAATCATCACACCGGATACCAAGCGCCACAAAATTGAAACTCCGGGCGAACTTCAAGCTCTGGTGGTGCGGTTCCCCATGGCTTCTAGTGGATGTAGCAACTCTGCGCAGTCTGTGGATCATCCTTCAAAGAACGTGAGTGCGACTGAGTCGACTGCTACACCCTCAAGGGATCAAAGGAGGACGCGCAGGCGTAATTAATGTTATTGTTGTCTTGTCCGTTTGCCAATCTACTCTTATGTCGGAGTGTAATACATACTTATCACTTTTAGTTATGTCTGTGCCGGTACCTTAATATTTGTTACTTTCCGCTTCACCTTCATTCTTTCACTGTGTTGTTAATTACGATGTCGGTATCATTATTTTATTTCTAATAAGTTTATTGCACTTGAAACAAGTCATTCGAACAACATATTCTTAACTTAACGTCTGGACTGTCATTGTCAATTTGACTGTTGACAGCAGTCTGACAGTTGTCAGTTTGCTAATGCGTTTCGTTTTACGCAGTTCTAGAAATTCATGTTTATGATGTTTTTTTTTTGTTACTTGTTTTTGGTTGATGACTTGTATGATAATCAACACACCAGTGAGTTAGGGTGGTTATTTTAAAATCAACCAGCCTATACGTTTAGATTTAATTAATTTTGTTTTGTATAAAAATTGTTGTATTCTTTTCTTTTTATTGTATTTATTGTATATACGTATTTATATTTATTTATGGATGACCCTGTCGACCTAAATGACAGTTTTTTCTCATGTTCGTCTTCGACTTGTAGTTTTATTAGTGCGGGAAGTGAGTCCCCGCTTCAAACTTTGCATGAAAACATATCCACTGTCTTCTCCAAGTATCCTAAAAATTTCCACATAGCCCATATTAATGCTCAGAGTGTTCCTGGTCACCACTCCGATCTTCTGGCATCCTTTAGCAGTGCTCATCTTGATGCACTCCTAATATCTGAAACTTTTCTTAAGCCTTCTCTCCTTTCCGCGCACTATGCACTTCCTGGCTTTGTTCTGGTCAGAAATGACAGGACCGGCAAGGGTGGTGGTGGTGTCGCTATTTATATACGTGCGGATATACCTCACAAAGTTGTTAGTGCATCCCCATCTCAGTTCTCTGAGTCGGCTGAATTCTTGTTCCTAGAGATTATCCTAAATCACGCCAAAATATTACTTGCAGTATTCTATTCTCCTAATCTTCACATCAACTATTTTGACTCTTTGGAATCGTCTCTAAATAATTTTTGCCCATTGTACGATCATGTTATTTTGATGGGTGACTTTAATACATGCCTAATCAAAAATGACTCACGTTCACTAAAACTCCGCTCCCTCATAACTTCTTTTAATCTTGAAATTCTACCTCTCTCTGCGACACATAACTTTCCCAACTGCACGCCTTCTCTTCTTGACCTTATGATTGTTTCTTCCCCTCACAATGTTGCTGAGTTTGGGCAACTTACTGCAACCTTTTCTTACCATGACCTCATCTATCTGTCTTATCGTGTCCGGCCTCCTAAACGCAAACCTCAAGTCATTTTTTTGCGTAATTATAATGGTATTGATCTGGTGGCGTTGAAGCGTGATGCAGGTGATGTCGACTGGTCTCTCGTCTTCGAAAGCGCCAGTGTCGATGAAAAAGTGAATTATTTTAATTCCAAACTGCTGGGATTATTCGACAAGCATGCACCGCGTCGGCGAGTTAAAGTTAGGCGTGATCCTGCTCCATGGATGAGTGCTCTCATTAAAGACGCTATTGCTCGTAAGGACAAGGCGAAGAGCAGGTACAAGCGTAGACCCACGGATCAGAATCTTGCTCATTTCAAAGCTCTACGTAATCACTGCAATCGTTTGTGTCGAGATGCTAAGAGACGCTATTTCCATGAATCTCTAGTCGATCGGAAGCCTTCTGATGTCTGGAGATTTCTAAGGTCTGTCGGTATCGGCAAAGCTCCCACTAATACCTGTAAAGATGTCGACTTGTCGGCTCTTAATAGGCACTTTTCTCTTCCACCTGTCTCTCTGGACCCTAGTGTCAAAACTTCCACTTTGATTGAACTCTCCGAATTGCCGTTACCGAATTGCCCACTGTTTAGTTTAAATTCTGTCTCAGATGACGATGTCAAAAAATCTCTTCTTGCTATTTCCTCCTCTGCTGTTGGCCATGATAATTTGTGCTCGAGAATGATAATACCTATTCTCCCGGAACTCCTACACGTTATCACTCACATTATTAATTATTCTTTATTCTCTGGCAAATTTCCATCAGCTTGGAAACAGGCACACATAATACCCCTTCCCAAAATAAACAATCCTTCTTCTTTATCTCACTTCAGACCCATATCCATACTTCCTTTCCTCTCTAAAGTTCTCGAGCACATCGTTCATGGTCAAATTTACAGATTCCTCTCGTCTAATTCTCTTATCTGCCCTTTTCAATCTGGCTTCCGTAGAGGTCACAGTACTGTAACTGCACTTCTGAAGGTCACTGACGACATCCGCTGGGCTATGGAGAATAAATCTCTCACCGTGTTAGTCCTGCTTGACTTCAGTTGTGCATTTAACTCAGTGGATTTCGACATTCTGCTTGGGGTCCTTCAGTCTATTAACTTCTCTTCCTCTGCATTAGCCTGGTTTGACTCTTATCTTCGGGGTCGCTCGCAGTGTGTTCGCCTTGAAGAGATGTTCTCTGATTGGTGTGATCTCACTGTTGGTGTTCCTCAGGGTGGCGTTCTCTCTCCTCTTCTTTTCTCTATCTTCATAAACACTGTTACCAAAGTTATCACTTCCAACTTCCATCTTTACGCAGACGATTTGCAGCTTTACCGACACTTCTTGCTTGCAGATGTGGACTTAGCGATCGACGCCATGAATCGCGACCTGGAGAGTATAAGTAAATGGGCTAAGTCCTACGGATTACAAATCAACCCATCCAAGTCCCAGGCTATGATCATAGGCAGTCGGTACTATCGCACTGCGCTTGACATATCCAATATGACGCCTTTATCTCTTGACGGTTCGACCATCGCTTACACTGAAACTGCTAAGAACCTTGGTGTTTTAATAGACATTAATCTTTCTTGGCGAGCTCAAGTAAATGAGGTAAGTCGTAAGGTGCACTTTTCCTTTCACTCGTTAAAATCCCTTCAAAGCCTCTTGCCTTTTAAAACTAAAATCTATCTAGCTCAAACTCTAATTCAGCCGATTATCGATTACGCTGATGCCTGCTATCTGGATGCCACGGAGGAGCTCTTAAATAAGCTTGAGCGCTTGCAAAACCTGTGCATCCGTTTTGTTTTTGGTCTGAGGAAATACGACCATGTCTCTCAGTTCCGCAAGGATCTCAAGTGGCTCCCTATCCGCCTTCGCAGGAACACTCGAGTATTATGTCTCCTCTTCAACATCCTGTTTAACCCTACTTACCCTAAATATCTACGCGATCACTTCTCCTTCACTCGCCCTGCCGATGTCCCATGTAGATCACACCTTAAGCATCACCTAAACTTCCCATCCCATAGTACTAATTTCTATTCCCACTCCTTCTCTGTTCATGCAGTACGACTGTGGAACTCACTTCCACCTAATATTCGCGATTCCCAAAATGTACATCTATTCAAGAAACAAGTCAAAGATCATTACCTCTCCACCATATTGTAATTATTATATATTATTATGTATGTATTTTTATCTTCTATATGTTTATTTAAGGTATATGTGTTATTTATACATAATTAGTTAAGATGAATAGTTATATAGTTGTTAGTCTATTTTAAGTTTCCTTATTTCCTTCTACACACTGTGTCTTCGTATATCATCCAACTTTCCTGTCGCAGGTCTGCTGGAAGAAATTTCTATTTGAAATAAGCAGTACCTTTGTGCTCTTCTATATGTATTATTTCTTTTCTCTGTTAAGTGTTTTGTGTGTACATAAATAAATAAATAAATAAATAAATAAATACAAAGTATGCGTCACAGCTACGCAAAACGGTCATCGCTCAACATAATGAATAGAATAGAATAACATTTATTCGCATAAAACATGGTATAGAAGATGGTACAAAATTAAATACAGAGCATACATGTTTTGCTTAACATTATAAGCGTGCAAATTTTTCGTACATATAATACAGTCATTTAATTTTTTTGTCAAAGAACTCTTTTACACTATAAAAACTATTAGTGGACAGCCAATTATATCATTTACTTTTAAATAATCTGGTACTTCGTACCGGGAATTTTAGGTCGCTTGGTATCTTATTAAATATTTCTACACACATATACAAACAGTTTTTATTATATTTAGTAAGCCTTGGCATGACATCCAGTACAAGCCTGTGAGGGTCACGCCGGTTTCGAGGATGTATATCGTCTGCTTTTGTAAATAATGGCTTATGTTTCCACACAAACATAATACCTCATACATATAAAGAGACGGTAGCGGTAACAAACCAAGTTTCTGAAATACCGGCCGCCAAGAATCGTCGGATTGAAGCCCATAATATATTGCTCGAATGCATTTTTTTGGTGCAACAAATGCTCTATTCTGATCGGTGCTATTGCCCCACATAATCAATCCATAGCGTAACACCGATTCAACAAATGCATGATATGATGTTATTGCCGTTTGGACGTTTGTTATATTCCTATTTTTTTAGCGCATATACAAACTTATTTATTCGTTTCGAGGCAGTATCGACATGGGTTTTCCAGTTTATGTCTTGATCCAGAGTAACGCCTAGATATTTAGTATGCTATACCTCACAAATTTTATTTATAGTCATTTTGTTATTAAATTTAGAATTATTTGATCGGTTAAATTGTATATAAACAGACTTTGTAAGATTTAATGATAGCCATTGATTGAATGGCTGCCCCAGATGCTGGGACTCGTGTTCGTGTGCGAGACAGAGCCACAGCGCTGGTTTTCAGCGATAGCCGGTGTCGACTGGGTACCTCCGAACCAATGAAAACTTTAGTGGCAAGTGACGGAGTGAACAGTTTTATTTAAGTATAAAAAATAAATAGGTAAATGAGTAAAACTAAATAGGTAAATGAGCGTTTAAAAGTTCAGATAGAAACAAAGGGTTATTCTTTTTGTATAGTGTAGGTGGTATAGTTGTGGATATAGTGAATATTATATTCAAGCAAAGGAAGATATGATTGTAAAGAAGTTCAAGGTAGGTCTAATACCACAACAGCACCGCCGGCCTGGGGACACAGATGGCAACAATAGTAAATATTATGTGTGACACAGATGGAAAGGATATGTAGGTACTGTGGGCATTTTATAAAATTGAAATATTAAGTCTTACCAAGTCGTGTTTCCGTTGAGCATCTATCACATACTGCCGCAAACGTGATCTGAACGTATGTAAGCACCCTTAATGGTGGTGGAATATTATTCCACATCTTGGATGCTGCGTATCGGAAACTGCCCGTGAAAGCCGCCGTCCTATGAGACTGTGTTGAGAGCTGCTGCGCACAAAGTCTGGGCGCACATTCCCGTTTAGCCATCCAACTGAGCTTGTCGTATAAGTACCGCGGTTTCTTAGTCTTAATCACACCAAAAAGAAGACAAGCCAAGTGCAACTTACGCCTCGACTTCATTTTAAGAATATAGTGTTTGTTTAGAAAGGGTGTGACATGACTTCTAGGGGGAACTGAGTAACAGAAACGAGCACATGAATTTTGGACTCTCTGTATAAGTCTATCAGTTCGAGCCAGCAAGCGTCTGTCGTAAACTGAATCAGCGTAAATCAATTAAGATAGAACAAGGGTTTCGACTAGCAGCTCGCGAAGCTTTTCAGACAGGAAGGGCCTTATTTTATAAAGTAGTTTTAGGCGATAGAAACAATTTTTCACTGAGTTAACTCGTTCAATAAGATCCCCTATTAAAAACAAACCAAGGTTTGCAGGTAGCTGCCGCAACTGCTGCCTTGTACCAAACAGCATATATTTGGTTTTCAATGGGTTTGATGCCAAACAGTCGGAAACATCAACCCAAACATCTGACCAGGCGGAGACTTTTCTAGATCATCGTTTATGTCTCTAATGGCCGATTCATAATCATCTGGTCTGAAACACAAATACAATTGTACATCGTCGGCATTGATGTGATAATTGCATTTCTGAAGGCACTTGATTATGTCTGCACAGTATAAAATAAAAAGAATCGGACCCAAAATTGATCCTTGAGGAACTCCTCTTTCAATAGAAGCGAGGGCTGAAGTCAAAGTAGTACCATCCGCCAATCTTAATGCCACGAGTAGCTTGAAAATGCTGAGTTGTCAAAACCGTAGTATTTTAACTTTGCCATTAACAATGAGAAGTTGATACAATGAAATGCACGAGCAAAATCGAGTAACACCATCAGTGAACACATATGCCCTTATCTTGAGCAGCCAGAATGTTATCCGTACCTTCGAGTAAAGCCGTAGAAGTGCCTCGGTGTTTCCTGAAACCGGATTGCAGGTCAGGCAAAATCTCGTTATTTTCCAAAAACTTAGTTGGCTGACGGCATACTACCCTCTCCATTACCTTTGATAGACAGGGCAGAATACTGATAGGCCGCAAATCTTTTACTTCTATAGGGTTGGATTCTTGGGTAGGGAGGGGCCTATTTGTGGCAATTTTCCATTGGTAGGGCAACTCAGATGTCCATATGGAGTAATTCATAATATCTGTTATAGTTGGTAAAGTGAGCGGCAAAAGTGAGGGTAAGCATATCCAACGTTATACTGTCGTAACCTTCAGAATTTGACTTTAGGTCAGAAATAATATGTGAGATATCGCTTTGGTCCACCGGACTAAGGCTGAATATTGCTTCACTATATCTGTGGGACTCATAGAAAGATATAAGCGACGCCTGGAATTAACCGTGCCAGTAAAGATACGCGCGCTTAGGCCACGGCGCAGATAAAACCCTACGCCCCCACCACGGCCCGCGCGAACAGCTGTCGACCACGGAGTCACAGACTACTTAGAGATACGCGGAGTGTGACGTAGCCGATAGACAGGCACAACCGGCGCGCGCCCCTCCTCGCCCGGCTTAAGCCAAGTCTCGTTTATAGCCATAATATCGAAACTACACTTGTAAATTGCACAAATCAAATCATCGTGGCCAGTACCAAGAGAGCCAAGATATAGAGCTTTATTTTATGAAGACTGCAGGGTAAACTATCATTGGAGTTTCCCATTAGAAAATTCATAATTCTTGCTTCGCGTTGCTTAAATAACAATAGAAGCGTCCCCAAACACATTTTTACGTTACTGAAGAAATAATTTTTACTCTAAAATAGGAAGGGAGCAAGAAGTGCAGGCAAGATATGAATATGTGATAAGATTTTTTTTTAATGTCTGTTACAACACTTTCTGCACTTCGCCCGGGGTGGAATTTCCAAAAATCCTTTCTTAATTCTTAGCGCACACTAACGTCACTTGAGGAATTCCATCTTTATAAGTTAAGCTGTTTTCGATATTTAGTGATGAGTGACCTTTCGCTTTTATACCTATATATAGATAGATATCGAAGTCGTACCAACTAAACACGCAACAAATAAGCATAATTTAAGCAAAATTGATTTACTGTACTTAGCTTAGTACTTCGCTGATTATCTTCGATGCTTGAATTTAAAGCCTCTTATTCGAAGACCTTAGTGGCCGATTATCCATAATCCCTGAAACAATACAAACCATGAAAACTAGCGTTTCTTTAGCACCGACGTCTCAGCAGTTATTGTCAAGCCTCTGTACAAGCCAAGCGTGTCAGATAGTGTCACCATTTCATCATCATTTCAGCCAAAAGATGTCCACTGCTGGACATAGGCCTCCCCCAAGCGTCGCCACACTGATCGGTCCTATGCGTCCACCGGACGCCCGCAGCCTTGACCAGGTCGTCGCTCCACCTAGTGGGAGTCATTCCAACGCAACGTCTTCCGGTTCACGGTCGCCACTCCAGAACCTTTCTGCCCCATCGGCCATCCGTTCTACGAGCAATGTGCCCTGCCCATTGCCACTTAAATTTGGCAATTCTTCGGGCTATGTTGGTAACCTTGGTTCTCTTGCGGATGTCTTCATTCCAGTTTCGATCACTTCGGTCTTTGGATGACTTTAAGCCTTTTGATGAGGCCCATTTTGAACGACCACGTCTCAGAGCCATAAATCATCACTATTCACTTGATGATTTACGAAACGAAAGTTAACAAAACAGTTTTTATTATAAATGACTTGCCACCAGTAGAGTAGGGACAGTAAGGAGCTACGCGTCCTTGCGTAGACTGCTACCGACGGCGTAGCGGATGTAGCTAAGGAGATGAACTACGTGCTACGCCGTAGAGTGTGTATGAGTGTGACGCAAGAGAGCTACACGTCCTGGCTCATGGCGTAGACTGCTACAGAGGCGTAGCCAGGAGATGCGGTACGGACTACGCTGCAGCACAGGCCATCTTCTACGCCAACTAAGGAGCTACGCGTCCTTTCGTAGACAGATAAGATGGCGTAGCGGATGTAGCCAAGCTATGTGCTACGAGCTACGACGCGGATTGGGTGTGGAGTGACGCAAGAGAGCTAGACGTCCTGGCTAATGGCGTAGACTGCAATGTTGGCGTGGCCAGTCACTGCGCTACGAACTACGCTGTTACTCATAGACCATCTGCTACGCCCAATTCAGTCCCTATCCCTAAGAAGCTACGCGTCCTTTCGCGGACCGCTACGATGACGTAACAGAGGTATTCAAGCAATGCGCCACGGGCTACGCCGTAGTCAGCGTATCAAAAATTTGTTTATTTGATACCTAACGTGTGTTGCTGATAGTAGGTATAGCAGATACTTTATATCTTACTCAATCAAATGCTGCTTTAGCCGACATGGTAGACTCATCCAGTAGATAGCCGCTGAGTCGGTGATCGCCGAACCGGAACATTTGATTGATTGGTGTCGGATGTTCGGTTCCAGCACTAACGTCAGTGGGTAAGTGGCGTCTAAAAATATAATGTTATTTAAAATATAATGAGATTCTAAGGGTGAAAAGTCACAGATACAGAATAGTAAAGACAAAACTTACTTTGTGATATAATAAACTTGCCTGACGATTTTTTAAACCGTGATCCAGCCTAAAAACAATTAACAAAAAGTCAGCCAAAATGTGCATCTTTATTATATGTAGGATTGTATATACTCGTATATTGTCGATCAATATAAAGCGTACTGTTTTTATAACAGGCCGATCATCCACTGAAACGTAGGACGTGCATAAAGATAATTGCCTGAAGACGTTTTATAAACCCAAATACTTAATTCAGAATCCGGGCCATTTATTTGGAGAAACTACACTTAACTCACCACTTTTTATCACTCACACGAATAGCATTAATATAAACAAATAGCTTCTAATTAAGGCACATACTATCACAGAAATCATTATTAATTATAATTATTTCAATAAAAAATATATTTTTTTAAATCATGTGTCCATTACACATGTTTTAAAATAATATATATAACTAGAGTGGTTTGATGTGGTGCATCATTCATTCACATTCATATTGTTTATTGGAGTGGAATTCCCTGCCGAAGTCTGTGTTCCCCGATAGCTACCTACAACCTAGGGGTATTTAAGTCAAGAGTGATTAGGTTACTTCTAGGCAAGCATGCTTCACCGTCGACCACATCATCGCTTACCATCAGGAGAGATTGTGCTCAAGCGCCTACTACCTATTGATAATAAAAAATAAAAACATCTGATAAGTTTAATTTTATTCTTAAAAAAAGAGAATTATCTACTATATGATACTAAAGACATTAAAATATTTTGGTGGCGTCTTGATAAGGTTTTCGGATAGTACAAATAACTAACATGTTTTTTATAAGTCTTAAATTATCTCCGAGCTGAATGTCTAAAATTGTCTAACTTTTGATAAAGCACTCTGTAGAAAATTTATAAGAATGGTTCCAGTGTACCTATGCGTTTAGACAGCTGATGGTAAACGTCAATGGAAATAAACTGTAAACAAACCTAGATTATTAATTTAATTGTTTCAATTAATTTTGATTAGTGACTTTGTTATTAAAATTTGTGATTTATATTCACTTGAATGTTAACGCGTTAAAAGCCGTCATAAAACATGGTAGGAAGGAAATAAAATCAAACTTTTGATCACGATGTCTTTTAATACAATATATTTAGAAATCAAGTACAAGACATCCAAATATTAACATCTTGTCATGAGATTCGTATAAAAATATTTACAAAACTTAACATAAACTTATAAATTAATTACATAACACGCAATAATTTACTCTCAGTCACACATACATTCAATTTGATTATTTTTCAGATTTTGAGTTATTTCCTACAAAGGGTCCATTAGGATTTATTTTAAGATTTTCGTTGTCATGGCCACTGAGTCGAGTGGAATGGAGGAAGTTTCCTGCAGAAGGACTTAGAAAAAGGGTTTATTCCTTAGTACAAAGCATTGTGCATTTATATGAAACGTTTTCTTTTAACGCTGGATCTTTAATGACATCAATATTTGTTGATGCAGACCGAGCCATGTCGGTATTTGAATTGAGAACTCCATTTTCAGTAACGGCACTCCCCGTAGTCTTTCCATCTACCTTTTTTAATGTAACAGGAGAATTGACTTTAGACATCCTAGCTTTAACGGCTTCTTTAACTTTCGATAGAAAAGCACTTTCTGAAACTTTAGGCCAGGACTGTAAATCCTTACTGATTTTAGGTTGTTCTAGATTTCCTCTGCCACCTAATTTCAGTGTTGGCAATGTACTTTGTCTGCTTTCGCTATTCAGGCCGTAATTTCCTAAATTTTGTTCACCCAGATTACTAGAAATCGGGGGTGAAACGATTGAGTGTCTCATTTCACTTTGTGATCCCTTGTGATCTATTCTCTGCCCAAATCTTCCTGTATTTTTTCCTAAAGTACTTGTTAGCGACGATGTTGGCAGTTTTCTAGATTGTAACCTGCTTGGTGGTGTTGGCCGTGGCGTTGTTGAAAACGAAATTTTTATTTTACGGTCTCTGAAAGGGTTAATAGTTTTTCCTAATCTTGTGTTTGTTAACGGTAATTTCTTACTTGCCTGTTTCCATAGCGTAATCGACTCCTTAGGTTCTGATGCTTCTATATTTTGGAAAATAGGATGAATGCCTGATGCTTTTTGCATTCCTAGTCCTGGTGATTTAGTCAACGTAGCTTTTAGTTCAGGGACTTGAATCGTTCTTGGCACGGGCACGCTTGCCGAAGCAGGCATCTTAAATTTGTTCTGTAACCCGTGTGAAGAACCGATCCTAGTTTCTTTTTGTCTTATAGGTTTTGATACCTTCTTAGATTCTCTCCTGTTTGACAGAGGTTGTACTGTTTTCAGTTTTGATTTCTTATCCTTGGTACCAAACGTACTAAACGATTTGGTACTGCGCGATTCACCACTTCCAAATATAGACTTATCAAAAAGATTGTTCCGCATTGTTTCAAGTCTATCATTGAAATCAATATGTAGAGCTCTGAGTTTATCATTGACGTCCTCATGGTTCCTAGATATGGCTTCTAATAAGTCGTTATTTTGTAAATTTACGGGTCTTATTGTTGCTTCTCTAATCTTAGATTCTAACGATCCTATTCCGTGGCTTGATTTTAGTTTAAGAGAGTCAGGCTTACGCAGAGTTTTTGCTATTTTATTGGTGTTTGCTTTCATCCGGGTCCCTAAATTATCCAAACTGGGCATTTCCCATGGATTGTTCTGTCCCAGAGATAAAGAAGCCCCTAACAAACCACCGTTGTCTCCGAATGCTGATTGCAGCTTTAACGGTTTTATTCGTAAATCTGTAGGCAATGGCAGTTTTGTTCTAAACGAATGAAGGTCAAGTTTAGGGAACAGATTTGATTGCGGATTCAGCTGTAGAATATCTAAATCTAAGTCTTCTAGTCTCAAAGGAGGTAGCAACGATTGAAAATGTTTAATGCTGGCGTCTGTTGACATAATTGGTGAAATATTTGACGTATCGGTCATAGACGCTGCTTCCAATGCTGAATGTTCTTCTACTTCACGTTCGGGCTTATCAAACAAATTGGTAAAACCGAGTTTAATATCATCAAGTGTCGGTAATGGCGCGAATTTTATTTCATCAAGAGTAGGTAATGGCGCCAATTTAATATCTGGTAGCTCTGGTAATGGGATTTTTAAACTGAAATTATTGAGATTTGGTTGTAGAACTTTGTTCCGCAAAAATGTTTGAGGCGTTCTACTCATAACAACTTCACTTGCTTCGACATTTGCATCCGGTTCTTGCTTAATTGATTGTTTTGGTAACATTAAATCACTTTTACAAGCATTTTGTACATCATTGTTATTTTCGTTGATATCAACAATGGTTTGTGGGTCCATAATTACATCATTCTGGGTATTGGCAGATTGTTCAATATCTATATCACTTTGACAAGCATTTTGCACATCGTTGTTATTTTCGTTGTTGTCAACAATGTTTTGTGGGTTCATAATTACTTCATTCTGGGTATTGGCAGATTGTTCAGTATCTATATTCTCATTTTCTGCACTGTTTTCTTGTATAGTTATGTTCGAGTCGGTTACTTCCTGAGATGGTTCATTGCAGTTCACAGTTTTTGATTCTCGTTCTTGCTCTTCCTGTAACATCTCATCTGATATTTTTTGTAAATCTTGCATACTCACCTTATCTTCATCAGGTTCATTGACAATCTTCAAGTCATCATTATAGATGTTTGGTTTTACTGTTGTAACTTGAATTGACTCTTCGTTTTGACAGTCAGAATCTAGTTTGTCATCCGTAATCGTCGAGGAATCTACGTTTCCTATAATATTTGTTGAAGTTGAGGGCTCAAGAGTTTTTGCTTTTGCTTTTGGATTTTTTAAGCTTTCTATATGTTTTCGAATATTTTCTTTAATTGTGGATAGGGTTTTATCTAGTGAAAGCGGTTTTATCAATGGCGTAGGATTAATGTTAAGAGGTTTTGAAGTATCGCTTGCGTACAATTCCTCACTGCAGGGCTCTTGTGCTTCAGAAGTTTGGTTTATCAATGAATCGTCAACGTTTTCTAGAACTTCATCGGTTGAATTCAAAATATCGACTAGGTTGTTACTAGAATCAGTTATTGAATCGCTGTCGTTAGTGTTATGAACAAAATCTTCGGCATTTGATACAAATTCAGATTCTGAATCTTCTCCTGCTATAACATCACCGCGAGTAATTTCATCTTCATTATTAGCCTGTGCTTCATTTTCAAAAGAAATATCCATTGGTTGAGGGAAATTATTCTCTATCTGTGGTGAAGTTTTAATATTGCAGTCATCAGTATTGTCAGGAAGTTCATTTGATTGGCTGTTGGCAATATCGTTACTCGTATCATTAACAATCTCTTGTATTTCTGAAGGGCTTGACGCCGCATCTATTGTATCAGATAAGGCTGTCTTAACTTCAGTGTCTACACCATCGGTTTCGGTTGTTTTTGAAGGTGTGTATAGACAGTTTTCATCATTTATTTGTTCAATTACATTACTTTGACTTACCTCAGCGTCACGGGTTGCATCTTTGCGAGTATTCGGTATCTTTTCTAATATTTCTGTATGTCTAGCTATATTTATTGGATTTTTCACTTTATCTCCTTTGTTTAAAATGTTTGGCCAAGGAAATTTAGGTTTTTTGATTGTAGGTTTTTCTGCGGCTTTAGGAATAAGATCTTTTGAAAGACTTGACGTCGCGTTTACAGTATCTGATAAAGGTGTCTTAGCTTCAGTGTCTTTATCGTCTGTTTCGGTTGTTTTAAACGCGCTATTTATACAGTTGTTATCATTAATTTGTTCAATTATATTACTCGGACTTACCTCGGCATCAAGAGCGTCATCTCTATTACTTTTGGGTATTTTTTCTATTATTTCCGTACTTCTATCAATATTCATTTGACTTTTCCCGTTATCTCCTTTTTTGAAAATGTGTGGCCAAGCAAATTTAGGCTTAGTAAGCCTGTGTGGCCTTTCAGCAGCTTTCGGAATAAGATCTTTTAAAGGAACGAATTCAACATCTTTCAATTTTAACAAGGTTTTTAAACCAACTGGTTTAGTGTTCTGTAAAAGGTTATCTAAGTGTGATTTGGTTTGGAAGAAGCTTTTCTTTGCTTGTTCGTGAATATTACTTGGCGATAGACTCAGGTCTTCCATGTCTTTTCCTTTCAACTTTAACAATGGATTGTTGAATCTCATTTTCGGTATTAAAGGCAAGGAATTAGATTTTTCTTTGTCTTCTAATGTAGGTCTGTTTGGCAACAAATCTTTCAACTTCTTAAAAGGAGGCAATTTAAAATCGGGTACCTTTTTCAAGCTAGTATCAATATCTACTTTGCCCTTCAGATTTGTAGATATATCTTTCATGTTTGTATCGAACTTCATCAATGGGGCGTATTTTCTTGATCCAAGTATACTTTTATTGGTCACCTTACTATCATCAATATTGAAAACACGTTCTTGAATATTGCTAGCACCATTATCCATATCTAACAAATTCTGCTGCTTATTAATTCTCGGTAGCCCGAAAATTTCTCGTAACAGACTAGGAGGTTTATGAGCGACTCGCATCTGACCAAGATTAGGATTTGCGCTTTCAAAAGGAGGATGTATACAATGTGATTGTTGGACATGAGATTCTGCCTCTTCATCTTCAAAACTATCGTTATGTTTAGGGTTCACTATGATAGTAACTATATTACCATTACTTGCCTCTGGCATTGCGTCTCCAAATATAGTTTCTTCAGCTGCCTTAGCCATGCTCCTGGCGGCGTCCCTTGCGAGAGCATCCTCGTATTCTTCATCAGTAGCTTCACGGATGGTTTGTAAAACTGATGAAGCGAGATCGACTTCTGGGTGTAAGAGTGGTTTGATGTCCTCTTTTTTATCTGCCGGCCTGTAAAGTGAAAATAATAAAGATAAAGATCATTTCTTTTAAATCTACGGGTATAGATTACACTGTAATGATCTTATCTCATAGTTTTTTTTTCTTGTGTTGTATTGTAACCGTATTACAATACAACACAAGAAAAAAAAACTTTTTTGCAAAAAAATACCAGCAGTCGGTGTCTTTGGGTAGGTACCAAATTTTTTAGTTATGGACACCGACTTCCAAAAATAATGTTATTTTTCACTTTCTAGTTTTCTTATTTGGAAGTCGGTAGTATTTTTTTGTAAAAAAGTTTTTTTTATTTTGCTGTTTTTAGGGTTCCGTACCCAAAGGGTAAAAACGGGACCCTATTACTAAGACTTGCGATCCGTCTGTCTGTCTGTCTGTCTGTCCGTCTGTCACCAGGCTGTATCATGTACCGTGATAGCTAGACAGTTGAAATTTTCACAGATGATGTATTTCTGTTGCCGCTATAACAACAGTATAAAATAAATATTTTATAAATGCTATATTATATAAAAACAAACGTGATATTTTTGCCGTTTTTGCTCGATATTAATAACGACAACAGGTAGACGCTTGAAATATTCACAGAATGTTTAGTTATATATTCACTTCAAAAAATAGGGGGGCTCCCATACAACAAACGTGATTTATTTGCAGTGTTTTGCGATAATGGTACGGAACCCTTTGTGTGCGAGTCCGACTCGCACTTGGCCGGTTTTTTTAGTTGTGCCTACCTAATAGGGAAGTAGTTAAGTAAGTACCTATAACGACAGAATAGTTTACCCGAGTAACATGAAACTTGAATATAACCGGTGAAATGAGAGATCTGCATACCACTTTCGAACGTACTGGCGTGATGTTATGTTATGAAATGGTATAAACAATAAACAAACATGCGATTGCAGCAATCCCGAGAGATTTACCGTAAATAACGGTAGATTTGGTTTTATATCTCCGAAGTTCTTCATTAGATATTCACCAAATTAAAATGGGACCAATTTCGAAGTTATACTCTTTCAAACAAAAAAAGAATTATCAAAATCGGTCCACAATTGACGGAGATATCGGAGAACATAAAAAAAAAAAAAAAAAAAAAACGTACATAATGTCGAACATAGAACCTCCTCCTTTTTTGGTAAGTCGGTTAAAAATAGCTTACTTCTTTTAAAAAAGGGAAGGCAATATATGTATAAGTTTCGGTTTATATACGGTCACTATTTACAGGTATTTTTGTGAATCTCAAAATCACCTAAGCAAATAGGAGGAAATTATTCTCATAATAAAACATCACCCTTGTTTTCCGTAGAAAGGTATGCAGAGATGTGTGGCACACGTTAACTAACATGCTAACATTGCATTGCACACTGTGCATTTATGATAACTTCCCATATAAATCCCCTAAAATGCCCTATTCTATTCCCTTAAATTGTTTCCAAATACCTACATGTAAATTAAAAAATATTGTGATTTTGTGTGTTGTGCTGTGTCTTTTGTGTGCACTGAATAAACAGTTTATCTATCTATCTATCTATCTATATACCTAATATTTATTGGGGCAACTCATCGTCGTTAATTAAAAAAACATTTTCAAAAAAAAAATACCGACTTCAAAAGCAAAACACTACCGACTTCAAAAGCAAAACACTACCGACTTCAAAAGCAAAACACTACCGACTTCAAAAGCAATACACTACCGACTTCAAAAGCAAAACACTACCGACTTCAAAAGCAAAACACTACCGACTTCCGAAACGAAAGTTATTTTGCACTTTTTAGTGTTACTTTTGAAGTCTGTTTATTTTTTGTGAGAAATTTTTTATTTCTCTCTTTTTAGTTTTAGTACACTATCACAAAAAATTAGCAATTTCTGTAGAACGGTACCTAAATAAAAATACCCATATTAACTCAATTTACACATTCGTGCTGTTTGTCACTAAGGAGTTCGGTTGTATGCTCCATATCTTGAAACTGCTGGACCGATTTTGATGAAACTTACAATATTTCCTAAGTTGAGAGATTTCAATCCAACACAAAAAGAATGCTCAATATCCGATAAGTAGTTTCGGAGAAATGCGTGGACATACATTCATACATACAAACATACATACAAACATACACTTATGAAATTTGTCACACGTGTTTAGAAGCCAACATAGAATAACATATGTGAATATTGTGCAGTTCCAGCAATATTACATTACATACATACGTGTCGAATTGATTACCTACTTTTTTTTTAAATCGGTAAAAATAACTAAAATCATACCTTATAAAATCATCAGATCGCCTTGAACTTGGGAAGAAGATCGACGAAGCTCCTTCAGAATCAGAGTTTCGAGGCCTGCAGGGACAATCATCTATGTCTCTTGAGCGGGCAAACATGTCCTCCTGTGCTGCGAAGCCTTTTGATCCGGGGCAAGGGCAGCACTCGCCGAAGTCCAACTGACGAACTTGGCGGGCATTCTCGCTGTCATCTGTTACTGGTTGTGATGATGTCTGAAAGAAGAAAGTTTGTGAGATTTAAAAGTGAAGGAGAGGGAGTAAGTAGCGAGTATTTTGGTCGAATATTACATACATGGAGTAGTCAGCAGATACCGAGCTGAGCAGCGAAACAAACACTCTCATATTTTGGTATTTGTTGCTTGGGCAAATCGTAAGTCATTCTTAATAGACTTCGGAAATGAGAATATCGGTAGAGGCCCCGGGCACCTATCCCGCTCTAAGAAGTTAACAGAACAGAAATGCAGCCTAGTTTTCAATGCTTAGCAAATGTTTGTTTGAAGTTAAATAAACACTTGCTCTTCCAGCACTTCCCCATGTCACTTGGGGTCGGTGCAACACGTTTTCTTCTTCCATTCTAGCCTATCAATCGTCAAGCTATCACTTACACCCATTTAATTTATAGCGTTAAAAAATATCACTACAAACTGAACTACTCAACACAATTAAATAACACACAATATAAACTTAAAAATAACATTCGAAAACTTACATGTCCGTAAAAAATAAGAAGGCCCAATAAAACTGTCCACCGCCACATCTTGAGCTTACATGCCTTCCAAATGAAGCCTCACTCCCGATCCCTACCTTAATATTAAGACCTTTATCAATTGATCTTATTGATATGATCGATCGCACGCGCCTTGCGATCGCTACATACAAACGTGACAGTTTCGCTGTTTCAGCATAAATTATATCAATGCCGATAAATTATCTAGTTCTGTGGAACATGAACATTCTGTATGTGATCTATTTTGTGTTTAAGGGGTGATAGCTGAGATAACGATAAAGGTGAGAGTGCTCCGGTATGTGAGGTTAAGCAGCAATGTTTTCGCAAATAAATTTAGCATGGGTGGGATTTGGTTACATAATTATGCTGCGTTACGTTTGTGTAACTTGGCAAAAAAATACCAATTTAAGTTTAGTTAAGTGTCAGCAACAATAAGTATTATCATCATCATCATTTAAGCCGAAAGTCGTCCACTGCTGGACTTAGGCCTCCCCTAAGCCTCGCCATACTGATCGGTCATGTGCGTTTCTCATCCACCGGATTTCCACAGCCTTGACCAGGTCATTGCTCCACCTAGACGGAGGCCTTCCAACGCTACGACTTCCGTATGTAAGTATGAAACATCAAATTGCTGACACTTGCAAGGTTGTTGACTGCTGCGCCAAGTTCGATTCCCGCACGTATACAATTATTCACCGATGTAATGCAATCGATAGATTTTTGTAACCCAATTTTCAGATTTCAACCAAATCTACATAATTGACCCCAGGCCTCCCAACTCTCTTTCATTCAACAGTCTGTATCGAAGAAATCCAGCTCATATCTTGAGGATATGAGCTGGCCTGCCACTATGTCGCTTGTAGTGTAAAAGGACCCATCTGATCAATTTTAAGCACGTCTCTGTGATAGGTAATGTGCCATAATAACCACGCGGGCCCAGTGCGCGGTTTGATAAATTTCACATGTCTTCGAATTTTTGGTTCTAGGACATCCCGTTTTTCCTCACTATATTTTCCTTCACCGTTTTGAGAACAGTGGTGATGAAATAATTTACACAAAGTAAAGCGCCTGCCTGGATTTGAACCCACGGCCTACAACTTGTAAGTCGGGGCCTTTACCACTGGGCCACCACTGCTTTCATCATGTAAACATTTAATTCCACATAAATTGGAATGCTTTGGCCAGCCTTTATTATTGTCAAATCCGCATGCGGCAACTTACAACTTCCTTACATCTCGATTGTGTTCAGAATACCTATTTTATAACCAGTAATGTGGCCATGGGCGCTGGGAGGGGGATGAGAGGGGGTGCAACTGCTCCCATGGATAAGCCTGGATTTCAAAAAAATATATATCCCGTCTTCTTAGTTGGGCACTCTTGGCAGAGTGGTCGTGGTCATGGGTGGGTCCTGATGCATGATGGATGGCTCTTGCCATGCGTCGCCATTCGGTTCTATTGGACGCAATGTGGGAACAATTGGTCATCGTAGCTTTAGTGATGTTTTTAAAAAAACCTGCCCATCTAATCGGAGAGCTACCCCGGGATCTCTTGCCCACCATTCTGCCTTGGATTACAAGACGCTACATTGAGTCTTCATTGCGAGTTATATGCCCAAAGAACTTTGGTATTCGTATTTGAACAGTCGACGATAATCTCTCTTTGATGTGAAGTTCTTTTAGGATCGATACATTGGTGCGGTAAGCAGTACACGGCATCCGCAGCAGAAGTCTCCAGTACCACATCTCCAGTGCATCGATTTTCCTCCTTTCCTTCAACCTCAATGTCCACGTGTCAGCTCCGTAGAGAAAAATTGGAAAGACGAGACTTCACATCAGTCGTACCTTAGTGGTTTTGGTTATTCTGTGATCTTTCCAAATTTTTGTGAATAAAAATTTCAATAAAATATACAAAAACATAAAAAAATCCGAGATGCTTTGTTAAAATTTCCAAGCTAAATTTGGTCGCTTTGGAATTCTCCTACTATATTTTACTAACTTCTTTGCATAAGACGACATTTACATTTGCCGCCGGGTACCCGGCGGCAAATGTATAGCCATGGACGGCCGGTACGCGTGAAAGCTACCGTACATGCCGATACACTTCGCCGCCGGTTACCCGGCACCGGCTACCCGGAAACCGGAGCGTGTGAAAAGGGGCTTATAGTTCTCTGTACAAACGGACAAAACAAAACCCATCCTATTCGAGGCAGGGTGCTGAAGATGTACCAGTCCTGCCGGCGCGGCGCCCATATAAAGGGCTGCATCTTTCACTACTTACTAATTTGGTATGAGCATGGGTACCAGGATATTGGTGCACCTCTGCTTAACTCTTCGGAGAAATTTTTTATGGGCGTACCCGCAGTGGGACTAGGAAAGATTTTTTAGTTTGTATGTACCGAATAGGCTTAGAAACTACTGGACCGATTTTAAAAATTCTTTCACCTATGGAATGCTATATTATTCCCGAGTAACATAGGCTATAAATTATTTTCAAAAGAGTTACCCAAGTAACACATAAGCAAGATAAAAGTACACATTTTGCATATTATACAGTTCAAAGATGAATATAGTTTGTATAAGAGCTTTGGGAATAGCCAAATGCTGGATTAGGTTGAGTTCGGACCCATAAAATTCTTAACGCTTAATAAATTCTGTATGTCTGTCCTTACATTCTTAACGCTTAATAACCAATCACCGTAGGATTATTATACAGACGTTATTTAGCATTACGCGTTTCAGGTTGCTTAAAGCTGAAAAACAGCCCTGTCGGTAGCATTTGTCTGAATATCCATAATCTGTATTGCTATTATAAAAGCATTAATAAGCTATTAGCGCTTGAAACAGCTTAATGCTGAATAAAGTATCACCTTCTGAATAATATTGTTACATAATTCTATTAAACAGCTTGATACTGAATAATTGCTTTTATTTTATCTTCAAACTGTATAAGATTCTACGTTTTACTAATTATTCAGCTGCTGAATAAATAATATTATTTATGTTTTTATTAAGCTTTTTCCTGTTTAATATAGAGTTTGAAACTAACTTATTCAAATTAAAGACCATATGTATGTTGTTATAGCGCCCATAGCTTAATACCAGCTTAATTAAAATATTATTGACCGTATTTATTTTTTGCGTTATTTAATATGAATCGAAAATCGTGGAAAAACCTAAGAGAACTGGTTACATCAAAAGAAAATTGTTAAAAGAATATTTAAATATCAGCAATAGTAATTGTCCAAGTGTTTCTGGTCATCAAAAGATTTATGAAAATAGTTTGAACAAAACTGAACCCGGACCGGGTTCAGTTGCGTGCCAGCATGCGTGGTTGCCGTGCAATGAAGAGGGTTCCGTCCCCCAAAAAGTCAAACAGCATTGCGATTCACACAAGATGAGAATGCATCTGATGGCAGTGTGTACAGATATCGAAGAAGAACAATGTAGATAAATGAAAAATTTGATATTTCGAGAAAAAATTGAAAATGGGCTTTCGAAAAAAGATCACACAAGTAGCACTAAAGGATTTGGCAGAAATATTAAATCAAAGATTCCCAGACATTTTACCTAATGATCCAAGGACAATTTTAAATACACCGAGACAACTCCACATAAAGTCTATTGAGCAAGGTGAATACTGGCACAATGGCGTCATTGAGACACTTAAAAAATATTGATTAACACAAACATTTTGCCAGAAAACATATCACTGAATATAAACATGGAAGATCATCCAATTTTAATAGAAAAAGAAATGATTATTTTATTAGCAGAAGGTATTACAGTACAAGAAAATAAAATTTACGTTGTGATAAGATATTTTATTTGCGACTCTTAATTCTCCAACATGCACATAAATTTCTTCAAGTTTTTTCATGATTTTGTCTTGACTCTCCATAATATGTTGTGGTTTCGCGTATATATTCTTGATTCCTTCTAGAGTCTGTACGTCTGGTGCCCATCAGTGCCAAGTGACAGCTGCACGGCTACGTTTTCAATTTGCCTTGAGGTTCAGTTCAGTTTTCAATTTGACAGTTTCGGGTGGCTTGATGTACTGGCGTTTGTACATAAAACAAATAACAAAACACGGATTAAACAAGGGCCCAGTCCACACCACACACGCGAAATCTATAGCAGATTTCGTGTGTGTGGTGTGCACTACATTTTTAATCATAAATGAGATTTTCTCGAAAAAAAATGCAAGCAAAGACGCTATAATTTTAAATGTAATGAATTCAGTGAAAGCCGGACGTGAAATTCCACAATAGAAAAGGTTTTTGTTAGATCGATTAGAGAACCCTAAAAATCTGAATAATTTAGAAATGTGATCAACTATATAATTGATATTCAGAAGTTAGTGTACTGAGACTACTTTTTTCAAGTTATAGCTTATTAACAAGGCATGTGTGCACTTTTATTCAGCATTATACACCAAAACAATCGATCGCCATTAAAAATCTTTGTAATTTATACTTTCACGGAATTTACGAGATACCAAAATGCTTAATCTTACAACTACAACATTTTCAACTCGATTCAAGTTATTTTGTTGGATTTAAATTGCTAGTATTAGCTATTTCGTCACAAGTACTTTTATCAGACCTATTATGTATGTATGAAAATACTATTTACTATCTATTATCTTGATTATTAACGCGGCGCGTAATAAATAATGAAAAAAAAACATACTATTCACGACAAAATTACTTGCGCACTAACAATTAACATATAGCAGACCTCTAACTTGTAAATTAAAGTTTACTTACCGATTTTATAAGTTCACCATGTCAAATCACATTTAAATTCGACATCGACATAAAAATATTTAATCCAATTGAATTATTTTCACAATTTGTATGAATATTGTTTGTAAAAGTGTGAACAATAATTTAAATGCTTAATAAATTCTGAATACAATAATCAATTCGATTAAGCTGAGTAACTCAGTTGTAAGAGCTTAATAAAAGCAATGTGAGCTGTTATTCAAAGTTTATTAAGCTAATTGAAACGTTATTAAGCTTCTACTCAGATCTTGCTCAGATGTTATTCAGCGTTAAGAATTCAAAATTGGGGCCCTTTTTGCTTGAATAACAGCTGAATAGACGGGTACTCAGACGTTATTCAGCTTACTATTCAGCTTATGCTCTTGATGATTGCTCTTACTCAATCTTTATTCAGCACGTTTGTGTTACTTGGGTAGAGATCCTTATGAAAATTGCAATAAGTAACCCAAAGTAGTACATGTATAAAATTTATGTACTATATGATTAAAGTACCTACTTACCTACAAAAAAGTCTGCGAGAAGCAGCTTTTGTGTTCTAAAATTAAATTAGGTAGAAACAAAAGTTGGTTAAATTCGTATTGTAGTATATACTACAATACGAATGTAACTAACTTTTGTTTTAAAATTATTCTTAAGAATAATTCTTATTCGAATAAATAGTTTAACAAAATGGTAGGTAGGGTAGGGTAGATAGGGTAGGTGGGTAGGTAGGTAGGGTAAGTAGGGTAGGTAGGTAGATAGCCAGTTGAAGGGAGTGAAGCCGCGGGGGTCAGCTAGTGAAGTTATAAAAATCTAAAATAAAACAAACGGTTGCGTCCTTAGGTTGCGTCAGATATTACTAGTACGCAAATATCAAAATTGCCCGCTTAATTGCAGCGAATGAACTTCCAATGAACTCATGACTTTGACACTTTGACATAATAAGAGTGCACACTACTTTTTTTTAAATGACTACCACTCACTGATTTAAATTACAAATACCAATTTTATTAATCTTCATGATAAAATAACTTTAGTTTTTATGAAGGTACACAAAACCATAAAAAATACATTCGAAATATGTTTGATTCGTGTAAACGCTCCTTTAGTGAGATCAAATTAGACTCGTTACAGGTCACAAAGCGCTTAGATAATAAATTTATAGCAATTAACAATGTTAAAGTCATAATAATGCTATGAGAATTATGCTAAACAATTCGGCCAGACGTTTCTTTTGTGCCGTTGGAACACGACTAGAAGTTCATAGACAAATTGACAGGGGCATAAACAATTCGTTTAAATATTTTAAAAAATTACGTTTGAAAGTCGTTGTGAAACGTTAACGATATTTTAGCAATTTTACCAGTAAACAAATTCTTATTTTGTTTTATTGTAATTTAGATAAGTTTAAAATATTTACGCATAATAAAGAATCTGTTTCTCTGTTTTTTTATTAGTTGTCAATGTGTTAGCAACTTTTGGAAAACCTCGTAAGTTTGGTGAAGTTTCTCATAGTTTTGCCTGGAAATCTAACAAAATTCCCTGCCACAAGATGGATGATTTTCTCAAAATCGAGAAAATCGGTGAAGGTACTTACGGTGTAGTGTACAAAGGGAAAAACAAGATAACCGGACAGTTTGTGGCTATGAAAAAAATTCGCTTGGAGTCTGAAGATGAAGGCATTCCGTCTACAGCGATCAGGTAAATTGACATGTCGTTCTTTTACCACATTTTTCGAATCTTACTTGACGAGCTTTTCGGCAAACCTTGACAAAATCCATGTTGCAAGTCACAACATAACCTATAGCATTTTTTCATCATTGCAGAGAAATTTCTCTATTGAAGGAGCTCAACCATCCTAACATAGTCAAACTGGAAGATGTGCTCATGGAGGAAAGTCGGCTTTATCTTATCTTCGAGTTTCTCTCCATGGACTTGAAGAAATATATGGACTCGCTTGGATCTGGAAAAGTATGTATCCCAATTTTTCAAATTTAATCTGATTGGAACTTGTAAATTGATACTGTGAAGATCGGAATATTAATAAGAAGTATGAAATCAAGGATTCTATTTATAATATCATGCTATCACACTGTAATTATTAACAGTATTTGGTGTTGGTGTCTGGTTAGACTTGAAGAGAGCCCTACCATATCAGACAATGCTAATCAGATGATCTATTAAGCAGTAAACATTTGGAACTGGTGACAGACTGGCATTTAGGACAGTCTTACAACTTCTCTCAAGTTCCAAAAATTGGTTTTACCAGATTTTACAGAATGTGTAACTTTCCTATGACCGTTGTGTATCTTTACAATTTCCATTTATGTGGTTGCAGTTCATGGACCCTTCGGTGGTGAAGAGCTACCTGTACCAGATCAACAATGCCATCCTCTACTGCCACCAGAGACGGATACTGCACAGGGATCTTAAGCCACAGAACCTGCTCATTGACAAGACTGGAATTATTAAAGTAAGTGCATTAACAGATTGTTATATCAAATTACAAGCAAGTTAAGATTTTTTTTAATGTTGGTTATAGCAAGCTTACGCCTGTGCTTAAAATCGGAATTTTATCCTTAGTACAGGAACTGCAAGTATAGTATGTATACTTTCATTCTATTCTGTTGATGTATTAAAAAATAAACAAATATACAAACTCACATTATGGACAGTACTGTAATGTACTAGAGGACTAGGATTATTTTAACTTGAACTAGTCTAAAATGCTTGCGCATGAACTACTTATACTCCAACAGAGCAACAGGTGCTAAACTCTTTTGAGTGTTGACGATAGTCGGCAACAACCTTGAAGGAAAAAAACGTGCTTCGACCCGAAATTCAGTAGCTTTTTCTACTTGCCTTATTATTCTCTGACTTTAAAAAAAAAGCCTCAGATCGAAATGTAGATAATTAAATTGGCTTTGAGATGGTGACAATTTCATTAAAATATGCTTGCCAGTTTTAGTCAAATCAAATGAAATCATATTTATTCGTAAACATAGGTTTCAATGACAATAGGTTGTTATAATAAGGTAATCAGTTTGCTACATTTTACTCGAGAGCATACAAATAATAACAAAGTTAGTGTTGTCGAAATGATTCAATTACTTACATACTAACACACAATTACCACTGTCATTATCACTCACTGTCGCGTTTCCCATTTGGTGGGTCGTGACCCGGTACCGGCCCATCAAAATAAAATACCTGATCGCAACATTCTCGCCTTATTTTAAAAATAATACCTGCCATCGATCGACGCATCGTAAATGTTAGTTATTTAGTAATTTAAGTGAAATATAAAAAATAGAGACTAATCTTCAAGAATATTTTCCTCCAATCAACAGCAACAAAGCTTGAATAAGAAACCCTTTTACACTCAAGTTAGGTTCTGAAACTAATATCAGGGAGGTCTCACTCCGCAGTTTAGGTACGATCGGCCGGCGGTCCTTCCGGGATGGAATATCGCATTAGGTTGCTGCTTACCGCTCGGCTCGCACGTTAGCCACGTTATTAATTCTATGATTTTTGCAGCAAAGAACAATGACTTCTAAACAATCTTCTAAGGAACAAAAAATAAATGGGTCTAAACCCAGTTTAAAATAAATTATAATGGCCTAAGTAGTTACCTACTTAGCCTAAGAATTTACCAACAGACTTAGTAAGTGTACGGACTTGTTAACGTTTGTATATAAAACTAGGTACCTATTTATACCTAACGAACAAACAAAAAATATTTCTTAAGAGTTCTTCAAGCCAACTTTAAATAAACTAACAATAAATGTCACTAAAGAGTAAACAAAGAGGTAGGTACCTAGGTAACCTAGATTTGTTTTCATTTGTTAAGTAGCTAACAAAATGACAGTCTATAATATTAATTGTCCACCATATAATATATTATTTGAATAAGATGGATTTCCGCAAAGCGATTACACCGGGAACTATATACTATTAGAAATGCAATAATTGTTCACGAGATATGGACCTACTTAGACATGTAGCATACCTAGACCCAACGGTATATTAATTTTATTATTATTAGGCTATTAATATGTTGTTGTAAGCGAAAGCGACAAGTCGACAACCCTTACGAACCGAGTCAAACCGCGCCAGCCAGATAGCGACGGAGATACGCGTTAGAAGAGAGCGGCAACGTTTAGGTGAATATCATGTTAGGCACTGAGCGCTTATGTGAGCTGAATTGAACTTTGTTGCTTACTATCAGGAGTCTCTATTTCAATGAATTGTTGCGCGAAGTGACTCTTCTGTACTTGTACTATTATTTATTCTGTGCTAATGTGCCAGATTCAGATGTCGACTCGTTAATTGAACTTTCAACTGACAAAGCACTGAAGGATATAATTATTCGACACAAGACCATTGATAGATATTTGGTTATCTTGTCGTCAAGAATTATTTAATTAGCCCATCCAGAAATTCTTTAATGCCTTTTGTCACAACTTATAAATGTGAATGACGATGGCAGGATCGTGTCCACCAAATCGGAGCTTCTGAGGGAGATCGATTGTAGTTCTATGGGCAGTTTTAAACGTCCATCAGTAAACCCGTTGCGAATCTAGTAAACGACCCAAGAGACCCGAAACTACACCGAAGTCATCCCGGACGCCATCTTGTACGAGATTAGGATGGCTCTGAAATAACTTATGAACAACAAGGCACCAGGTGGACGCAACGGAATTTCGGCCGAACTCCTCCAAGCTGGTGGAAAACCGTTACTTAAGGCCCTTTGGCTGTTTGATTCCGTCATACTCAAGGGGAAAACGCCACAGGCATAATGCAGGGGTGTACTCTTCTTCAAGAAGGGCGACAATGCCCGGTTGAAGAATTATAGGACCATATCTCTTCTTAGCCATGTGTACAAGTTGTTTTCAAGAGTCATCACGAATCCTCCCGCGCACAGTTTTGACGATTTCCAGCCTCCCGAACAAACTGGTTTCCAAAAAGGCTTTAGCACCGTAGACCATATACATACGCTGCAGCAGGTTTTACAGAAGACCGAAGAGTATAACTTGCCTCTTTGCTTAGCATTTGTGGAAAACGAGTAAGCCTTCGATTCGATTGAGACTTGGGTTGTACAGTTTCTCAAACGGTGCCAAATCGACTATCGGTACATCGAGGTGTTGAAGTGTTTGTACAAAAACGCCACCATGTCTGTTCGACTTCAGGACCAGACTCCGGAACCTATCCTTTTGCAGCGAGGTGTGAGACAGGGAGACGTCATATCTCCGAAACTGCTTACCGCTGCACTGAAGGATGTTTTCAAGGTTCTGGACTGGAGAGAGCTAGGCATCAACGTCAATGACGAGTACATCACTCACCTTCGGTTTGCCGATTACATAGTGGTCATGGCTGAGACCATGAAGGACCTCACTACAATGCTCGTTGACCTCAGTAGAGCTGCCAAAAGAGTGGGTCTTATAATGAACATGGACAAAACCAAGATGATATTGAATGCCTATGTTGCACCCAATCCTATCAAGTTCGGCGACTCTACACTCGAAGTTGTGGGCGATTATGTCTACCTGGGACAAACGGTCCTGTTAGGTAGGTCCAACTTCGTGAAAGATGTCAAACTTCGAATCCGACTCGGCTGGGCAGAGATCGGGAAGATGAGCGGTACCTTCCCGTCCAACTTACCACAATGTATCAAGATGACAGTCTATGACCAGTGAGTGTTGCCAGTGATGATGTATGGAACCGAAACGAGGTCACAATGGGCCTCATCAGAAGGCTTAAAGACATCCAAAGGGCAATGTAGAGAGCTATGCTCGGAGTTTCCTTGCGTGATCGAATCAGAAATGACGACATCCGCAAGATAACCAAAATTATCGACATAGGCCGAAAAATTACCAAACTTATAAGTGGAACCACCGAACCTCAGCTTAAAACTCTAGTTATTATCCACGAACTTGGATACTTTAGTAATAAATAGGTTATACCGAAATAATATTATTAAAACATTTTTACTAACAATAAATGTATATGATTTTACTTAATGTTACCAGCTTGGGTTTAAAACTATTAAGTAGGTCACGAAGGGGCAGTGTGAAAATTACCGGGTGAAAATTATGGCAGAACAATGTTTGGGAAACACTGATCTATACTTCTATACTAATATTATAAAGAGGTAAAGTTTGTGAAGTTGTAGGAGGTAATTTCTGGATCTACTGAACCGATTTTGAAAATTCTTTCACTAGTAGAAAGCTACATTATTTCTGAGTGACATAATAGGCGATAAAATATTTTCAAAAAAAATTGAGATCCTTATGAATTTTTATTGCGATATTGTAGTAAAGTAGCACCTATAATATTCATTATTTGGCGTGCGCTGAGAAAACTATTGATGATACGTAAAAATTATGTACTACATGAATAAGTACTCTCAAGTAAATTTTAATTTGATCGCCGCCGCGTAGAAACAAAAGTTGTTTACTTTCGTATTGTAGTATTAATTCTTATTTAAATAGATTAACAAACTGTTAGGTAGGTAAGTAGGGTAGGATAGGTAGGTAGGCAGCCAGCCAGTTGACGGGAGCGAAGCCGCGGGGGTCAGCTAGTATTGTAATAAGCTAAATGTCAGTGGTGTCCTCCATAAACCCAGTTGTGGAGTAGTAATATTTATGAATTAAAAAAAAAACATTGGCTTTTTAAACATACTTAAGATAACTTATTAAGATCTGTCTTGAAATTTTATTGGAAATAACTGGGGCCATTCGGTAAATAGTTTTACGTAGGAGGGCTGTTTTACTGCGATCAACACAAAGAATGTTCGAATCCCTTTTCCTTGACCGTGGATATGTCTTAACAAACACTGCCACTTCAAAGATGTATATTGAAGGCAATGTTAGAAGCTTCAAATATTTAAAATATGCGATTGTCGTTATTTTGTCCGTGTTACACATAACTGTACAAATTAATTACACTATGTTATACAAATAAAACTCAAAATTTTCTTAATTCAAATGATTTAGATAATGGTCTAATATAACATATTTTTCCAAAAAAATTACGACAAGCCGTTTAGACATGATTCTCATTTTACAGCTACTGAGGGGTATCTGCGCCTTAAAGCTGCTCTATTTATTATTATTTCCTAATTGAGGAAATTTTTAAATTCGAATGGCGGCTTTGTACATAAACTGTATATATATTTATATTATGTATATTATGTATATTTTTGTATAATGAAGAATATGAATATAAGAAATCTTTTATGGATGAGCAGCAAGCTTGCTGATGTCTTTGCCTATAAATGTTACTGTCTAATGAAATATAAAGGCATCAAATCCATGTTTTTATCCATTTTGTGCATTGATATGTTCCCTTCTAATGTAATTATGATGGCTACTTCAGGTGGCTGATTTTGGTCTGGGGCGTGCATTTGGTGTGCCAGTGAGAGTGTACACTCATGAGGTGGTCACTCTGTGGTACAGAGCACCAGAAGTCTTACTTGGCAGCCAGAGGTGAGATCATTAACCCCTTGAGTGCCTGAAACGCGGATACAATGGCTTTTAAATTGTTACCGTAATTACAGCGCTCAACAGGTTAATCAACACAACCAATTAATTACCAGCTTTTATTTAGTTTTACCTGTGTTTATTTCTCTTGACATTCGAATTTTTAATTTCTAATAATCTATTTTTGCAAGTACAATTACTATTATTAAACATTATTTGTTGAAAATATAGAAAATTTGAAAGGTGTATCAATTAGAAACACTACATTTATTTTCAGATATTCTTGCCCCATTGATATGTGGTCAGTTGGCTGCATATTCTCAGAGATGTCTTCGAAGAAACCTCTGTTCCAAGGAGACTCGGAGATTGATCAACTGTTCCGCATTTTCAGGTAAGATATTCTGCTGTCTCAAAATGCATTAAAATGTCGGCAATTCCGACTCTTTGTGACAATAAATGATTCATCTATCTACATAGTTTTTTTAACCAAATTACAATTTTGGACATGTTATTTCAGAATGCTACGCACCCCTACTGAGGACATCTGGCCTGGAGTATCATCTCTGCCAGACTACAAACCTACATTCCCTAACTGGACTTCATTCAACCTACATAATCATGTAAGTACTGATATTCTCCTAAAACCTGTATTCTAAAGTAAATGACAATTTAATTAATTATTATGTTTTTGACTTAAGGTTTCCCTAGTCGATCATTCTTCCATACAAACGTAGTATGCCGATTACTCCACAGTTTGACGGTTTACATTAAAAAAAAATAATGATATCAATTTGTCTCATCTTTATCTAGCCCTGTATGGAAACAAAAAAGTTGAAAAAATATATTTAAGTTATGAGCGTCGAAAGATCCATATTTCAACACTAATTTTAACGCATCTTTGGGCGGAAATGCCATAAGAAGAAGGAATATTGCAAAGCAATTACCATACAGGGATAGATTAGTAGTTCAACAATGCAAATAATTTTATTTTGAACAGATAGGGGAAACGGTATAGTTATTGGCCCCTATATAGTTATTAGCCATTTCACCAGCGGTATTGAAAAACTAGCAAGCCACATTACTAAATGGTAAATATTAAAATGCATTAAGGCAACACAATTGTTGACTGTCTAAAAGTTTCGTCAAAACACCGCTAGATGGATTAGTTCTTTTGTAGCCTGTGATTTTTTCGTGATGGTATCGAAAACGGGTAAGTTTGTTTAAAAAATGTTAAGTTCATACAATTTTAGGATGTGATATTTTCAAGCAAATTTACATAGTTCAGTGATTAAAAATCTATAAAATATATAGAGTGAAATGCATACTACGCGTATTTGAAGGGTAAAATGACAAAATCATAACATAAACTTTAAAAATGTAGTGGCCAATTACTGCACCAATAATTTAAATAACATTACAGTAATTGGCCACCTATGCCAATAACTATATTCATTTCATCCAAAACAAAATGCATTTATAATTAATAAAATCTTTACCGTTTGTCATATTAGGCATCATATTCGTTTGTCACTAATTTTAGGGCTGTGTAAACAGTTATTGGCCTAGGCCAAGTACTATGAAGTTTGGAATAATTTTCAATACAAAAAAGGAGGCCAATAACTATAATTTTTTTATTTTGGACATGCTTATTTTTCTGTTCTATCAGGTTAAATTAAAAATAATCATGCCAAAAAGACCTCAGTACCCCAAAGAAGCCCTAGATGAGGTGTTAGATAAAAATCAGAATCAAAAAATGTCTTTGAGAGCAGTTGCGAAAAAATATAATATTACCAGGACAACTTTACAATTTAAACTTAAAAATCCCACTTTAAATCGGAGTTTGGACCGACGCCGTATTTGACTCATATAAAAGAAGATTCCATCAAGGAATCGCTACTCAATAATCTCAAGGAATGGCTAATCACTGCATACCCAATAATCATCGAGAAAATATCCCGGATGCTGACGAATTTGTTGATTTTATATGCCACAAAAGTTACGTAATTAGCGATGATTCCGAGCCTTCTGATGATTACAACATTTTTAATTAGTAGTTTTTTGTTTTTGAATATTAATAATTATTTTGTTTTCTATGGCCAATAACTGTGATTATGGTGGCCAATAACTGTTATTTCAATATTTGTATCTTTATGTAGATTTTATTAGTAAAAGGGTATGAAAAAGGAGTATGCAAGCCATACCATTGAATAAATAATTTAATGTTGTATATTTTAAAAATTCCTTTACATTTATCCGTTTTATATTTTTTTATATTATAAATATCGTCTTGAGGTAGCTTAACTGGCCAATAACTATACCGTTTACCCTACATTTAGTGGTTTTTTCATGATATCCATAATACCAAAAGGTCTATTTATAAAATTTCGCGTGCTCGTTTTCGTCCTAAATCATCATCCATTTCGCTACAAATTAGTAAAAGTGTATATTCGTACGCGAACTAGCTTCTTACTGCTCATTACAGCATCTATCCCTTTCGCACGTGTTGTCGGATGAGATAGCATGCATTTTAACCCCGCGCACAAAATAGTTCGTGCCGTCGACTAGGGCAACCTTAACTGGTTTTAGCAACTATATATACAGGTTGATAAAGCTTTAGTTTAGTCCTTGACTTAAAAAAAGGAAAAGTACCTCATTTGCCAAAGTAAAATTGAGCACCTCAACATCCAAAACAAACATGCAACAATAATAAAGCACTTCACTTTAATTTCAGGTACAAAACCTAGACGAGGTGGGCATGGACCTGCTGCAAAAGATGTTGGTGTACGACCCCGTGAAGCGCATCTCCGCCAAGGACGTGCGGCGACACCGCTACTTCCGCGACGTCAAGCTGCCGCCCGGCCTCACGCTGCACAGCGCCTACATCCGCTACGAGGCGGACAATTCTCCCGACAGCGACTGCAGCGCGCAGAGCGTATAGCGTATAGCGTATAGTATCTACTTACCTTAAAAGAATGCTGTATGACATGGACATCGGTTACAGTGTGTGGTTTGACACGATAAACATACACACACACACATCAGACGAGACTCACTCAACTCGCCAGTCAGTTTGTATTATCTTTGCTCGCAACTTCGCTTCCGTGGCTATTATCCTACAGAAGCCAGTAATAGGACGAGAACTTTCAAAGATTATCCATTACAAACAAACATACGATTATAGCTCTTTATAATATAGTTTAGGTGACTGAGACGCGCCGGTCGTGACGTGACTGACTTGTGGGGCCAATTTCCTACGACTTCTACTCTACGAATCTACTTTTTCTAACTTATGGCTGGCGACTTGAAGTTGTGTGACCTTTAAATCTGTAAGCTGAGCGGTGTGCAATACCCAGAGACGTCCCGACCAAAGGGATCGGTCGCGAGTATATGCGATCGATCGCTTTGGTAGGACACTGCCTACTAAATTAATTTATAAATCGCTTGCTTAATTGAATAATTTACATTACTCGAGACCGTTAAACTCGGCTTCAATCATAGAGCCATAATTTGTTTGATGGGCAAGCAAATAGTTTCGGTATAGTGCATCGCCTAAAGCTATATCACAAGGAATCTGTTGTTACGATTCCTGAAGGTCTGTCTTTGCAAAATATTTTAAAACTATCATAGATACATCTAGAATGCTAATGCATAGCTGGTGCTATAAAATTTGATTATTACAACTTCGTGTCTTCACATCTTTTCTGGCATTCTCATGCTATTTCTACCATATTCTCTCTTCTATAATGCTATTTTAATGGAGATTGAATCCACCTAATATGTGGAGGAAATTCGTAGCTATCGTTCCATATATCAGTAAAGCAAAAATTTAATTATGCCTGTGATTGAAAGTATATCATAATAATATGACCCAGTAAAATCTCATTGAAAATATGAAACATGTGGCCTTCAAATTGTGTATTGTAATCATAGTGTAAATAGAACAGTTTTAGCGGAATTATTTTGTAAGCGTCGTTGGCTAGGATTTATATTTTTATATTTACTACATCGTATTTATCATTGCTACCATCTTAGGATGATATCAGGAATCACTTAGGCACTAATTTTTAAAACAAGTGTCAAAAAGGACCAAGATAACAATAAAAGATGTGCTTTGTGGTACATATGCATGTGACAATGAGTCTTGATAATATAATTTGAGTTTCTTCTTTTCTTACAAGAAAGTTCTTTATTTTATGTGTTTGTGTAGCGGTGTCTTTTAACTTATAGGGTGAATTTCAGTTGTTCTTTTGATATATTGTATGCCTGCAGAGCGTCTTGGCAGTTATGCGAGATTTTAGTTAATTTTGTAAAAACACAGTGGTCAGCCAAATTGTAAACCGGTTTTACCCTAAAGTTTACTGTAAATAATGTTATTGGAATTGAATGTGCCAAAAAGAAAACTAATAATGTAAAATTATTTATTCTCTGTGCTAAATACTAATTTCAGACTCCTGTCCACTGTGTTATCGTTCAGCGATATTATGAATAAAGAATGAATTGCATTGATGTAGGGTATTATCTTAATTTTAAAATAATTAAATTTAACAATAAGTTCTAGTAATCTGACGTTTTATTTTGACCGCCCAACCACTGTAACAACCAGTAAAACAATGAAAATACATTTAGCAAAACAAACATTTTATTTAAATATAAAACAAAATTGTGTCTATTTACAATATTGCTATATTATTTTGTTCCATAGTGACACAATACTATCAATATATTTTATTTACAACTAAAGAATAAACATTTAGTATAAGCTATTATAATATAATAATCACATACTACGAGTAGGTACACTAGATATTGCTGAGACCTAACAACTACTACTACACATAAATTCAAACATACAAATGTAAAGTCGAGCAATCTCAATATACTCAGGCACCAGTGCTATAAGACTTCCGATTTCTCTCTAAATTACCTAATTACTACATAATTAACTAACCAGCAATACACAGAGTAGTAAAGGAACGGAGTGCTTTTCGAAGTTAACATAAACATAATGGTCAATTTGTGTTCAATATAGATCTTTAACGTCAAACTCAAAGCATTTTATTAATAATAAAACTAAATGCACATTACAAAACGTAGACTCGATTACAAGCGAAATGTCTCTGTGGAGATGAAACTCCATGAAAACTCTTTAAATAACGGTAGGAATTACAAATAACCTGCTCCCCGCGGCTTCGCTCCCGTGGACCCGTTTTCGGAACTAAAACAGCCTATGTTACTCAGGAATAATATAGCTTTCTATTGGTGGAAGATTTTTTAAATCGGTCCAGTAGTTTCGGACCCTATACGGTACAAACAAACAAAAAAATTTTTCCTCTTTATAATATTAGTATAGATTATTGTTGCTTCTATAATGTGATAACAATTAATAAAAATACAAGTAATTTGTAAGTCAAAATAATGTACAGTCCCCGGCACGTAACTTGGCAAGGTTTTGCGGAACTAACGCAATGGGGGTAGTAGTTCCGCATAGTGCAACAAAAATATTGTCCCTTTTATTGCTTGTCATTATTTTATGGTTAATGTCATCATTTATTTTTAAACATGTCTGTTTAGAAGAAAGTTTAAGAAAGGACAGGAATTCATGAAGTTTATTAGGTGTAATAAATAAAATATATACAGTTAAAGGTTATGAAATTAGGATTGTTGTTTTTTTTTGTTGTCTTTTATATGCCGTCGACACTGTCGTTTTGTAAAAGTGTTACCCTTGGCATGAAATTATTATTTTCCATATTTGTTCGTGGCATAACAATTAAATTAAAAAACAACAAAAACAAAGGGTAGAGTTTGAATACAAGCAAGTGTATTCAGAAGCGAACGGAACATGGACGCGAAGCGATTGGTCAGTCAATCCTTCCCGGAATGGTGCTAAACGTTCCCCGCGTCCCGCGCGGGTAACCAGAGACCTAAAGAACGACTTGTGCGCATCTAACGACTCTCGTTAAGTTACGTGCCGGTAACTGTACGCATCCCCCTTATGTGAGAGTGAAATCATGCAGATCCGTATTATTTTTATTATGAATGAACAGGCTTGCCACTCGTGCAAAACAAAATGTTACGTTCACGCTCCTTCCGGTTAACCTTATTAAAACGAAGATTGTGACTTTACTGGTACCTAGCACTCCATTTACTAATTATTGTTATGTTAACTAAAGATTATGCTAGGCGTGTATTTCGGTGAAGCTTTGGAGGGAGATACGGACCAGAGTGGTTAAGTCCCGCAAACCTCCATTGAAAAGGGAGAATTTTTCGACCAGACTGGTGTTGTGTCTGCTGCACTGAAAACTTCTTAATTTTGTGTGATGTAAGCTCATAGATACAGCAGCTACAAAGCGTAGCCATCAGTGGTGGATGGTGTAGACGGCGGGGTGTGTGGCCGAGGCTTGCGGCTGCAAGATGATGCGGTGTGTGACGCCGCCCAGCTCTTGTTGAGACAGGCCTGATACCGCCACCGTGGCGGGCTGCAGCTGTGAATAATTTAATGTGGTTAAACATATACACGGTGAGTTTTTGACACAGGTTTTTTGAGCGAAAACATATCAAAAGGACGGTCGGAACTTTGTTTAACAATAAGTGCGGGACCCATAGTGAGACAGCTCACCGCACATTCACATGTCTATAATAGTGAGTATACGATGTGACCGACCTCTGACAGCTAATTACTGAGAAAATTAAAACCACAAGGGTAAAACAAACGAAAGTAATTTTGTGAGTTGTGCGTCGCGGAATTTACGTTCAACTGCAATTCGGTTAGGCTGCTAGACGGACGGACGTAATTGCAGTTGCTATTCTAGAACTTTGACGCGCTTATAAGCTCGTATTAAGCGCGAGCGATACTAACTTATCACTACCGGTTCGAGCGAACCCGCCGGAATAAGCCCTTGTACGTGAGTCCGGGTTTTTGAAGCGCGTATGCCGAAACGACCGTATACGCGCAGAAAAAAACGCTAGACTGACACCGCTCTTACACCGTGAACTGACGCTTGCCTCGCGCCGCTCCCTCACCTCGAGCGCAATTCGGTTGAAATAATGTGCGTGAGTTAGCACTCATTTTACTCGACTCACAAAATTACGTTCGTTTGGCCTCACCTTAAAACTTTTACAGAAATTGAGCCAGTGGACTGCTGGGTCTTGGTCCTTCGATCGATATTTGCCAATAAGTATCCAATAATATAGAAGATTCAGATACTGAGGTTTGACAATCTTGACTTCTATAAAGATTCTTAGGAGTGGAAGTCCAAAGATAATGTCGAGCAACATACCTGCAGTATATTGGGCAGCATGGTCTGGCACGAGGAGGTGGCCACGTGAAGTTGCTGCTGTTGCACTTGCTGCACGCCCACCGCCTAAACAATAAAGGCACGATAAATTAACTAGAACTTATATAAAAAAGTTAATTTCAAACGTAGGCTTTGCTTTGTCCAGGCATCTGTACCTATGCAAATCTTAATTCAGAGGAAAGTAAGATCCCTGCAGGTGCTTATGGTGATCACCGGAATAGTTTTAGTGAGGTACAAAAAGGCGCCTGGACTTTCTGGCAAAAGACCAGGGATGTGTGGGAGCCCTGCAGCCTAATTACGTAAGTGAATTCTGCAAAGGAAACAAGTCGATTCTTTCAAAGAATCAGAATTGTTCGCGACGAGAGTCACCAACCAATTGAATGGTTTTTGTAAATAAAGTATGTATTAGAGTCATACGTCTGCTCACGCCCGAGCGCCATGTAGGAATGGAGACGTTGTAAACACGTCGGTCCTATTTATAAGCTCGGTTTGTAAGGGCATTTTGAATTGCATTTTTAAGGTAGTAATATAACGTCCTTAACGTTTATTTATACGTATTTGGGTTTAGTAATACCAGATTAATAGAATGGAAGCATTAAAATATATAAATATTATAGTTTTCATACTTAAACGTAAAATCAATTTCATGTGAATGCGTGCGTTCGCTGCGCGCGCTTGTTTCCAACTGGTCCTGCAGATGGCAGCAAGTAGTTTTATATGTTGGCGTTTTGCGTACAAAAATTCTTGTAAACAAACAAAATTGTTGAAATTTGTAGACCCTTCAGGTCGAATAACTCCCTGAAGGGAATAGATGTACTTATTATAGAAGTACTTTCGGATGGCCCGTTGGACTAGCTATCAGGCCATCCCTTTAGAGCGAAAATCGCTCATATGGTTTGGGCACAAATCCAGACATGGTAATCTGGACTTGTGATTTTTGGCCCGTTTTTTGCATTCCCAGGGACTATACACCCCTGAGACTTCCAAAAATAAGGAATTTTCGGGGACTTCCCGATGGCCCGATAAACGCGCCATCGTGTCGTCCCATAATAATATAGAATCGGTTAAGTAGTTTAGGAGATAGCTAGACACAAAGAGAGTGACTGGCTATCGAACTAACACTTTTTTAGGTACATTATGTACAAAACGTATATATATACTTATGGAGGCACTAGAACTGTAAAGTGCTCTCCCTCAGCCACCAGGCCACCCATATTCGGTGGTGATAGCTTGGATGGTTTGAGTAGAAATTGAAGTAATAAAATAAATTGTTTAAAAACGTTAAGGAGCGTGTATTTAAGGGATGATATCCCACAATAAACGTCCGAAAATAAGCTTTTTTAAGCCGCCCATAGACGACTTGCTGAATTTGTCAGCAGGTCACCCCAACCTATAGTACATTTCTGGGCTAGGGATGTTGTTATACAACTTTCCGACATGAAAATAAGGGAACTTGTCCCTTTTTTCTATAGATATAGCCTAGGGACGCTATCAATGCCTGGATATAAATGTATATGGATTAGATACTAAGATAGGGGGTGCTACTGTGCTACAGTACACAGAAATCCAGGCGTTGATAGCACCATGGAATGGATAGTACAGACCTAAAACCCACTGTCGGGTAAGGGATTTTGTTTGGCAAATAAAAATTATTTTCGGCACAAAATCGCGGGGCTCTCAATAGCAGTAACGACCGAGGGTATAAAACACCCTCGGTCCAAAAATAAAATTGTAGTCATCGGCCATAGCCACTAGAAACAAGTCACTTGAAACTTAATTAGTAGTTACTTGTTGAGAGCCCTAAATTCGTACCAAGTGTTAATTAATTGAAGTGTTTTATTTAATTAAACCATTATCATCCCTGCACCTGCTTAATTAGAAGTCCTGAGGCAACACTCCAAAGAGGTTACCAGATCCAATCTGAGAGTCAATGTTCTTCGGGCGTCCAGCGCGCCATCCGGGAGATTTACGACCGGAAGGCGATCACGCTACGTCCGCAACATGAATCATTTTTTAAAACTTTTTCGGTATTGTGAAACTAATTTGGAAAGCTAGCGTTAGCTTTCCAAATCCTCCTTTGAGTTGAACACAGACTACTTAGAGATACTACGGAGTTGAAGATATATAACATTTGCATTACACAATACCAATAGTGAAGTTTTATCTCGATTCTTCCGCTTTCATTCATTCTTTTACAATCAATTCTACGTCAAAATATTGGTAATGAAAGGAGCATAACCTATCCCGTTTCAGAGTGTTATATGCAATACGAATAGTCCTTTTTGGGAAGGTTCCAACTTGTTTGCTTTGCAGAATTCACTTACGCAATTAGGCTGCTGGTCTTTTTCCCAAAACTCCAGGCGCCTTTTTGGTTGTTTTGAAAGATCCCCCGAAAACAAAACTCCTTTCCACTACACTGACTTTCAACTAGGTTCAGATTTGTGATCTGTGAATCTACACAGATTTGTTTATATTTTTGGTAGGCTCGCGCTCGACCACTATCTCACCTGATTCCACAAATGCGCAGATAAAATAAATTCTGGCGTAATATAAACATACAAGAGTAACATAGCATACAATAGAAGTCGTCTACTTACGTGTATTTGTATAGGTTGATGTTGCGGATGTATCTGTATTGTTTGTACTTGAAGTTGCTGCGGCTGTTGCTGTAACAAAATAAAATAGGTTTTGTTATATATAATGTTCTTAAAACGGTGAAGGAAAACATCGTGAATAGACCGACATGTCCTAGAATCAAGAATTTGAATAGGTACATGTGACATCCACCAACCCGCATTGGGCCCGCGTGGTGGATTACGGTCCATTCCCTCAGACAGAGGAGGCCTGTGTCCCAGCAGAGGAGGCCAGTGTCCCAGCAGTGGGAACATTAAAAAGGCTTATGACGATATATAATGTTATCAATTAGGTACCCTTTATTTTGTCAAACACGAATATGAACCTAGTTAAGCTTCTGTATAGTGGGTACAGTCAAAATGATGTTAAATCTTTCATTCATGCATACAAACATACCCAGATCAACTATTTTCTCAGGCACAGTAGAATCCAACCCGCCATATCAAGGGCGGAAGTTTACTGAGCCACTGCGCTATTCGCGCCAACTTAATATAATACACACAGCGGATCTTGTGTCTCTGAATTGGCTGCAAGACCCTGCGCAGTAGCTATTTTGTGTCAATGTCGAAGGTGAAGATAGCATTGTATAACTGTCTTTTTCACTCGCTTACGTTTGTCGCATCGTCCTATCTCGCTTACTCTATGCAGTATACTCGATGACAAACTGTTTCTTGCGCAATGGTTGGCAGAGCCAACTTCAGAGACACAAAGATCCGCTGTGACTACTATACCAATACATTGAAAGCAAACAAAGATTTAAACGGGCAGGGGTTGGATTACCATCAACACGAAAGAGGGAAGGGAAGTTACAATCCATGCATGAATTGACAAATAAAATAATATGAACATAGACAAGGCAACACATAATATAATGTACCGTGTTAACCTGTTGTGACTGCTGCAGCTGCAGCGACTGCACCGACGATATCACCGGGTACGGGTGCTGACTCTGTAACGAATAATATTTTTATTAGTTACGAGAAACATTTGAAGTACTCAATGTGCCTAATTTTGCATTTGAAAGGACACATAAGATTAGACTGTTATTGTAATTACAATAAAACACTAGGAAAGGCGACATAGTGTTTATAATTTCATACTTCAATTATGTCGTCTCTGAAAATCCAGACCATAAGTACCGACACTATTTTTTTTTAAATATTTTGTTTCAACTTATGTTACTGTATTGAGAGCCAATTCCTTGTCATTCTCATCGCGATGTTCACAATACCTTTTGCATGTGATATAATATATATAAAGATATTGTCTATTTTCTATAAGATAAATCGTACCTGTACTCCAGACACAGTGATCCCTTGCTGCACATGTTGCGCATGTATGGGCACGGCGAGCTGTTGCACGTTGCCGACTTGCAACACCGCCTGTTGCTGCATCTGTTGCTGATGATGTTGCTGTTGCACTTGCTGCACCTGAACTTGCTGTTGCTGAACTTGATGTTGTTGCTGCATCTGTTGCTGGTGGTGTTGCTGTTGTACTTGTTGTTGCTGTCGCTGCTGTTGTTGTTGCTGCTGTTGCTGTTGTTGTTGCTGCTGCTGTTGTTGTTGTTGCTGCTGCTGTTGTTGTTGCTGCTGTTGTTGTTGTTGCTGCTGTTGTTGTTGTTGTGGTTGCTGTTGTTGTTGCTGCGGTTGCTGTTGTTGTATGTATATTATTGGCTCCGTATTACGGTTATTTTCCTGAAAGTAAGATTTAGCATAGGTAACATTTAATCATTTACATATTTCGATTCAAAACAGAGGTCAAATTCTTAATTTGCCCGCACGTTTGAATGAATAAGACGTCGCATGTCGGTCAAAAAGTTAAAAGAAAATTCGGAATGGAAGTACCTGGGCTACCGAGTTCTGCTCGGGTGAAAATAGAGAAATACTAAATTTCATGAAAATCTTTGGAGCCGTATCCGAGATTCAGATTATATATATATATATATATATTCAAGAATTGCTCGTTTAAAGGTATTAGATTAGATTACATAGAAAGATATACACAGTCGCTCCATAAACAGGGCCCGATCTAGCAATTTCGTCGCACCGGGCATAGACAATATTTGCCGCCCTTTAAAATGACGCCTTATATGGAGGTGAATCCTGAAACAGGATATTATCTATTGAAAAAAAAAGAATTTTTAACCATCGGACCGATCCGATGGTTGAAAAGTTAAAGTTAAAAAGCGGCTATCCGAATAAAGGCGCTTTTTTGACAACTTCGACGAAGTGAAAACGAAGTGAGCTCGAAAATTTAATCATTTTTTTTTTATTATTATGAATGTTAAGTTATTTAACGATGGGTTTCCAATAGGAACCAATAACATTCGACACCGAAACGAGCTTAAAAATAGTACCAGACCACGAATAAGTTAGGTTTTCTGATGTGAAAGGGCTGTTAGTGCAGTTTGGCCACCCCTACTGTAACCGGCTAATTAGACTAATTTGTTGCAGATTATAAAGGGTTAAAAACCAAAAATAAATATAGCTTACTTGTTCATGCACCAGCATGTGTTTCTTCAGGTTGTGCAGATACATGTAGGTCTTGACGCACAGGCCGCACTTGTAGCGCGTGATCTTCTGCTGCGGCGTGCGCTCTGCCTGGCCCTGGACCTGTTGAGTCTCTTGTACTTGGATCTGGACTTGGGGTTGCACTGGAATAAAGATATATTGTTAATAGTTTATCAAGGAACCTTTTTTTCTTGTGGGAATTTGTCCAATGACTTCTCCCGCTCTGGGTGAAGCGGGAGAAGGCATGTCAGACTTTAACTGACTAAAACCCACCCCTGTTCCTTCAGTTGCCTGTGCCAGGGCCGCGGTAAATATCTTTAAAATGTATCCGTGAAGTCTTGTGAATGATGTGTTCCTATATTTTATTTATCGGTAACCCTGACCGGACAACATTTGAATTGATTTTGACTTTTTGTTTAATCGATACGTTAAGAAAACGATCAGTAACCCTCAAAGACCCTCGAAGGATATTGAGAAAAGCGACAGAATTGGTCTATTTTGCAGTTGCTATCTCTATAACGTCTATAACAGAGGAAAACTTAAAACTCCCCCATATGATTAGACCGCACGGACACCTGCTATGCCTGGTCCTAGGCCCATAAAATATTGTATGTTTAATCTTGAATGGATTCCTTTTTTTAACGAACAAATATGTTTAAAGGAATTATTTGGGTAATAAGAAATGAATAGTACCTGTACCTAAATTATTGAGTAACATTGTCTTCTTTACTAACAAATCACAATCAACACCTTTATGTTTTCTTTGTATCTTAAGATTGAATGGTCTGTGTCCGTAATAAAACTCTTATTTACCTTGATTGGGCGCGTCAGGCAGGTCCTCCGTGACGGTGACAGTCTGATGCTCCGCGAGACACGCGTCGTCCTTGGGCGGCGTGTCGCCAGTGTTGTCTCCCGCCGACGTCTCCGCCGTCTCGCCCTTGTTGGCGTGCGACTTTATGTGCTTCTTGAACGAATTGGATTCTACGTAACCTGCAAGAAAATGAGATAGTTGGATAATAAGTACTTATAACAGAGTGGGATAATCGACCACGATCTGTCCGTTGGTTTTCAATTACCACTCAATTCATGTCTCGAAAAGCACGAGCCTTCGGTCATTGATACATACGTAAAATTACAACAGTCATTACGGGTACAAAGAAGTCCGTGAAAGTCGTACTAAAAGATACCGTGTTACTCAGTAAATAGGTCCCACAACCCACAGGGCAGACCGGCAGTCGCTCCATGTCAAAAACTGATATTCAGCTGTATAACTGTAATATTTCTTTTAGGCAGACCACTCGAAGTAAATCACAACAATTCAGCATCCTGTTAGGCCCCAACATAGTTACAAACCCTTCCTGCACACCGGACACTGGTACTCGCCCGTGTAGTAATGGCGATGCACGGTTAGGTAGGAAGCCGAGCTGAACCGCTGGTCGCACTGGCTGCCCTCGAACAGCGTCTGTCACGTCTTCAAGCTGTATGAATAAGGAACATACCCTTCCCGCACACCGGACAATGGTACTTCTTCTCGCCTGTGTGGTAGCGGCGATGCACGGCGAGGTAGGACGCCGAGCTGAACCGCTGCCCACACTGGTTGCACTCGAACAGCTTCTCTCCCGTGTGCTTGCTGGAGTGCACGCGGAGTTCCGTGCGTGATGTGCAGCCTTTGAGGCAGATTGGACAGACGAACCTGAGGGTAACGATGGACGGAGGTTAGTAAGATCTTTTTATGAACTTTTAAAAAGATTAAGTAGAGCACGGAATGCATCGATACAACGTAATTGGGTTTTGGGGTCAGATTAGTGGAGTTGAGGGTACGATTGGTTGGAAATTAGTGTTGGATGGGTTGGGGTTGAAATGGTTAAACAGGGAGCTGGATGCCCCTTGTCACCAATGCGTCGACTGCCGGGAGGATTTTGACCAGTTGGGTCAGATCAATCAATATTTAACCCATTATTTCAAGTATACATTTCTTTTTAATTACTAAGAACTAGTTGTTGTAATTAAATTTGCACAAACTTCGATTCGTTATAGTTTCAGCTATACACACGTGTTTTTTGGTATTTTGGTGTAGCTGTAGTAGTTTACTTGATAATAAGCTATAAGAGTCGTAATTCCCAAGAATGACATGGGCTATAGACTGTCCCGTGGCTTCGCCGCGGTGGCGCAAGAGTGGATAGAATAGAATATAAATATATTTGGATCAGTTGGGGACTGGGGTTGAGGGTTGGATTGGTTCGTTGCTTAGGGTTGAACTCGTTGGGGTTGAGAGTTGGATTGATTGTAGTTAAAGCTTGGATTGGGTCATTGGGTGGGGTTAAAGGTTGGATACGATGGGGCTGAGGGTTGGATAAATTGGGGTCGAGGGTTGGATTGGTTGAGCCTGCTGAAAGCCGCGGACGCCCTCTCATGGCTCCTCCCAAACCTGGGAGGGCCCAAGGATCGATGCCGGCGCCTCTATGCCGGCATCCTTAAGAGCATGGCGCTCTACGGGGCACCCATCTGGGCGGACTCCCTCCAAAGGAGGGAGAATGCAACCGCCATCCGCAGGCCTCAAAGGGCCATTGCACAGCGGGTGGCGAGAGACTACCGCTCAGTGGGCTACTCGGCGGCGTGCGCTCTGGCGGGCACCCCTCCCTGGGAGTTGGAGGCATGGGTGCTCGCCAGAGTGTACGAGTGGACGGCGCGGCGGAAGGCGCTGGGTGAGCGCCCCGCCGCGGAAGAGCGGGAGGCCGTGCGGCGGGAGGCGAGGGACGCCATCGTCCTCCATTGGACGGAGGACCTCGCCACCGCCGCCTTTGGGCGCCGGACGCTGGACGCGCTCGGTCCAGTCCTGCAAGGCTGGCTCGAGCGGCCACACGGTTTCCTCTCGTTCCGTCTGGTGCAGGTGTTGTCCGGACATGGTTGTTTCGGAACGCACCTGCACCGGATCCGGAGGGAGGAAACCCCGGCGTGCCACGACTGCGGCGCGGAAGAGGACACGGCTCAGCACACCCTAGAGGTGTGCCCAGCCTGGGCTGAGCTGCGCCGTGCCCTAACAAGTGTGATCGGGCAGGACCTCTCGCTCCCCGGCGTGGTCAACTCCATGCTGGGGAGTGAGGAGGCCTGGGCGGCGGTCGCCTCCTTTTGCGAGGTCGTGATGTCGCAAAAGGAGGCGGCGGAGCGTGCGCGGGAGGACGATCCTCTCGCGCCGCCGCTTCGCAGGCGGAGAAGGGGAGGGAGAAGGCGGTTGTATAATCGTCTCCTCCCCCCTCCTGGTGGTGATTAGCGGACGAATGGTGCGGGGGCGCCTTCGTCCGCATTGCACCAATCACCACCCTCGTCGGGCGGGAACGGCCGGGCACTCGCGGTCGTTCCCGGGCCCCTCCACTAAGGGAGGGGCGTGAAGGGCCTGCCGTAAAGGCGGGCGGTCGTCGGCGGGGGACTGGAAGTAAAGGCTGTGCCGGTTTCCCAGTCCTCCTCCACTCAGACGATGCGGGAGTGCCGCTGGGTTATTTTAGTGGGTATACCGGGTCAGTCAGCCCGGGGAGTCCCACATAGCCCCCCATCCCCCGATGGGCGGGTATGCGTAATGCATTTTTTCCCAGCGAAACAAAAAAAAAAAAAAAAAAAAAAAAAAGGCTAAAGGTTGGATTCGTTCGGGCCGAAGGTTGGATTCGTTGAGCTGAGTGGTGGATTGGTTGAGGTTGAGGGTTAGTTTTGCTGTTAGATTGTGGTTAGAACTTTTAGTACCTCTTGTTGCCAGTGTGAGTGATCATGTGGTTGTTCCTGGCGGAGGACGTAGTAAAGCGCGCGGAGCATACTTTGCAGCAGTAGGGCTTCTCTCCGGTGTGCGTGCGGCGGTGGTAGATCAGGGCCGACTGCTGAGCGAACCGCCGCTCACAGTACTGGCACTCGTACGGACGCTCACCTGGGTATTACGGAGAAGATATTTAAATTGTGCTCCGTTAAATACAGTAAAATATACAATATATCTTGAGGAGACGCTGCATCTACCCCTGGAACATTAGCGGGCGCTCAGTATGCGAAGAGTAGTGGCGTGTATTTTTAACCGACGAAAAAAAAACGGAGGAGGTTAACAAGTCACCCCGTGTATATAAATTATAGAGCAGTCGGATATTTTTCAGAATATTTTGTTTCGATAATTAGGTAATGACACTCACCAGTATGCACCCTCATATGCGCGTTCAGTTTGGACACCTCGTAGAATCCCTTGTTGCAGACATTGCACACGTGGTTACGGATGCCGCGGTGCTTCTTCATGTGTTGGCATAAGGTCGAGTGTCGTCTGAACGTCTTGTTGCACTCATTACACTTCAGCGGCTTCTCGCCGGTGTGCAGCCGGAAATGGACCTTTTGCAGAAAAGATTTAGAGGTCAATATAGCATGAGTTTACATTTTGAATAAAATACTTCTTCGTTTTGAAAAATACTGGCCGTATGGTCGTATGGTTGAAAAATCCGAAAATAGCGACCTGTCATGTCAAAAATGACATAATTAAAAACTATACAAAACATTTCAAGTTTTTAGCGAAAATAATTGCGTTTAAACAGTATTTTTCTTATTTTTATACATTAACAGATAAATTAAAAACGTCGCGATGGGTTTCGATTTCTATGGGATTTTGGGTGTGAAGCGTAACTGTACCCAGCTGGACGTGAAGCTCGCGTACCGTCGCCTGGCGCTCAAATACAATCCAGAGAGACACGGCAACGATGAGAACATGAACCGCATCTTCTCTCTGATTTCAGAAGCCTACGAGGTACTGGTCGATCACAAACACCGCGCTGTCTACGACCAGTACGGCGAGGAAGGCCTCAAGCGCGGCGTGCCCGGACCCAAAGAGTACATCCAACCCTTCCACTACCACGGAGAACCTCTACAAACCTTCAACGACTTCTTCGGCACCTGCAACCCTTACGCAGACTTACTAGACTACTATGAAAACCCCCCGCCCATGTTCGAGTCCACTCTAGGAAAAGGATACAAAGAAAAGGACGCAACTATTGTTAGACCACTCTCACTTTCACTAGAAGAAGTATTCAAAGGAGGACTCAAGAAAATGAAGATCCAGAGGCTGGTGTTCACAGATGAGACGTGCACGGAACTTAAGCTACGAGAGAAAGTTCTGTCTATACCGATCAGAGCTGGTATATACCCGAACACTGAGGTAAGGTTCAAAGAAGAAGGCGATCAGGGGCCGACAAAGATCCCCGCCGACGTTATATTCATAACTGAAGATCGTCCGCACGAAACATTCATCAGATCCAGTCTCAGTGACTTGCTTTACATCAAGGACATAACTTTAGAACAAGCACTGTGCGGTTTTATGGAAACTATCAAAACTTTGGACGACAGAATACTGAGGGTCAAAATATCGGATGTAGTGACGCCCACATACGAGAAGGTCATAGAAGATGAAGGGCTTCCGCTACCAGCTTGTCCGACGAAAGCAAAAGGCAATCTTATCTTAAGATTTCGCGTTACGTTCCCGGAATATTTATCGAAGCGCGGCAAAAAAGCGTTCGAGGATGCATTCAGAATACAAGAAGAGGAAGAGGAAAAGTTTGAGAAGTTACCGTGTGGCACACTGTCCGAGGCTTCCATCCTTCGTTCTTAACATCGTATACAATTCATTAGTTCTTAACTTCTTAACCAAATAATAAAATTTTAATTTTTCTTAACCAATTCTTAAAATTCTTTTTTTATTTGAAAGGATATACTCTCGAGGTGGTCCTATTGTCACCAAGTCAGGATCTGATGTGGGGATCCCATGGAAATCGAAGGAACTCCTCAAATTTTATAGGTATACACATAGCGATGTTGGTATTTTTATCAACATGGCAAGCATTTGCATTCAGAAAGTATCATTTGGTGAAGTAAAACTAATGAAGAAGACCGCATATGGCTACTGGAACTTCTTAATTGATTTTATTCTGTTCTATTTTAAATAAATGGTTCTAATGAAAATGGTAACATCAAACTGCTCTTGTGATGTAGTTTTGGTGCATACCGCAGCGGAACTCCGTAATAAAAACAATGTATCCCAGTCGTGTTTAGACTTGTTGGCATTGTTGTGTGAAGCCCCTCTGGCTATAAATGATTTACATGGTAATATAATATATCTACCAAAACTAAAAAGATAAAATAAAAAACATTAAACCAACTTCCAAAACAAAACACTACAAAGCGAAAAATAACTTTATTTTTAGTGTCGAAAAGAAAAATAAAATAGGTACCAAAGACACCGACTTCCGAAAAGAAAGTTATCTGGATACAATCCAATAATACATTAGGTTTGGTGGAACTACCACCACCCTCTTTTCCTAGAGCTCATATGCCATGCTGCATGCATAAATATTGTTTTGGCAACATTACATTTGCGTAAAAGTGAAGTCTCGACAGATCCAACTGGCTTCGTTGCGATTGTTTGTTGTTTGATTTTGCTGTTAGCATTTTTTCTCGTCTACGTATAGGCCTACCGAATAGAAGCGCGCGCGATGAACCACGTACCGCGAGGGCTCTATTATTCACCCGATGTAGTCAATCACTAGTAGTCCAGTAGAAATCGACACTAAAAAGGCTAAAATCGCAAAGCATGATATAGTTGTGATTTATTGGTACCTATGTTGTATGGACCAGGGGTAATGTGAATCCATATTTACAACTTCGAAAACTTGTGCTCGCTGCGCAGTACGCGAGAAACTGCGAAATTTTGGGACTTCTTTCACTTTTTGTTCTAAAAGTAATAAACTACGCGTTTTTCGACAAACATAATTCTGTGCTTTTTCAAACTTTACTAAATTTGTGACAATTTCAGCCCAACCGGAGCTCCATAAACCCTATAGAATCAAACCTACTAAAAATCATAGCCTGCAAATGTAAAAGGGGTGTCGGGGCGTATACTTGCCCGGGGGCGCACGGTTGGCGCAGTGGTTGAGCAATTGACTGCTGCGCTGCGTGTCGCGGGTTCGATTCCCGCACGGAACAAAAATATGTATGACCTACAGATAGTTGTTCCGGCTCTGGGTGTTTGTGTATGTGAGTTTATATGTTTGTAAACGCACCCACGATACAGGAAGAAATGCCTTGTGTGGGGCAACGGTTTTTAAGAAAAAATAAAAATATAAGAGCTGGGCTGAAATTTCTTTTTACATGATTTTATGCCTTTCCCTTTGGTACCATGCACACATATAGGTATTCAGTGGGCTTTGTCTTAATTCTTCAAACATAAATTTTTACCTGCTTTTTATTTTTTCGAGATGAACTATTTGTCTCACAAAGTTAGTTATGTGCTTCAATGAAGGGGAATTAAATGTACTACAACGTAGAAGCGCTTGTCGCACACAGAACACAGGGGTTCTTACAAAGAGTAAGATAATGAATATGGGAGGGTTCTTACCTTCAGGTCAGTGGAGTTGTAGAAGCTCTTGTTGCAGTTGGAGCAGACGTAGGGCCTCTCTCCTCGATGGCGCGCCATGTGCGAGCGCAGCGCGTAGCCGCTGTAGAAGCGCTTGTCGCACACAGAACATAGGGGCTCTTACCTTCAGGTCAGTGGGGTTGTAGAAGCTCTTGTTGCAGTTGGAGCAGACGTAGGGCCTCTCTCCTCGATGGCGCGCCATGTGCGAGCGCAGCGCGTAGCCGCTGTAGAAGCGCTTGTCGCACACATTGCACAGGTGCGTCTTCTGCTCAAAGTGCGTCTGTCTGTGGCGGTACAGCAGCGTCTTGCTGGGGAACGTTCGCTGGCACACTGAGCACGTCGGCTGCTTGACGGGACGCTGTTCGTGGGTGCGCATGTGCATCTTCAGCATCCCTGGGCCCTGGAGGGAATACAAAGTAGGTTTCATTCTGTCCCTAACTGATTCTTAAATTAGATTGCACCACAGTAAATGTGTTTAGAGCAAAACTTATATAGAAAATATAATACTGCCTCTGTTATCTTCAAATAATTGATAGAAACAGTTGGAAGTGTTAAATGCACGCATAAATAATGCAGAAGGTACCTACTTATACCTACTTAGGTACGACAAATGACCAAAACGGCTCCGTTCTGTCCTTGAATTGATCATTATCATTTACATTGATGAAGACTGAAGATATTGCCCGTATCTTCAGTCAACAATTAAACCCAAGAACAGGAACAGTTAGAACACTTAATTATTCCGAATTCTTGTCCTCACCTTAAAAGTCCTTTCACATATGGGACACATGGGCGGCTTCTTGCAGTTCGCCTTGATCCAGTTCGTATGAGATCGCATATGCTGCTTTAGCCAGCGCGCATGCTTGAACTCCTTGTGGCACAGGTTGCAGACGTGGCGCCCCGGGGACACCGTGGAGGTTGCTTGGAATAGGACCAGTTGGAGGTAGTTCTCTTCGTCGGAGTTCAGGACCTCTTTGTCTTTCATTTGGACGACTTCTGGGTCCAGCTAGAATAAGACGAAAATCGGGAAGACGAGGAGTTTGTGTGAATGGTTAAAATTAAAATATTCCTCAGCATAAGCTTTAGTAAGAGCATAATCTTCGAAAACAAATCGGGCCTTATTATTAAAAAAATATCTAGATTAAAATTAAGTAAGTATCTATAGAATTTAATTAAACATCTGTTTATCAGTTGCTACACAGCGTTGAGATTTATAAATAAGGATAATACATCTCCAGACTCAGTTAAGAAACGTAGATAAAATAGTTCCTTACTTCTATCTAGACATCTACTCGTATATCAATAAGGTGATCCACACAAATCAGGGTCGGGGCCCTACTGAAAAATAATTGTACTTGCATTTGATCTTCCTGCCTTCAAAAAAGGAAGATCCTGAGTGCCTGAACCGGATTTGTGAGGATGGGCCTCCTATAAACAAATCTATAACGCCTTTTCTCTACTCTTTATCTATAATACTTCGCAGAAATACCTTTTCAACATCAAAATCTTGTTTATGTTGCGTCTCGGGCGTGTCGGCTGGCGGCTGGTCTGGCGTGGCGGCCGTGAAGAACCCGTCCAGGATCTGACTCGGGTTGGTCAGAGGTACCTCCATGTACTGCATGAACGGCTCCGTGCAGTTCAGGGTTAGCATCTTCTCTTTCTATTGAGTGATGAACACATTTTTAATGGAGGCAGCTAATCTAATGAGGAGAACAAGGTCATCTAAGAGCCAGCCCATACGCGCGTTGCGTCGTCGCAACCCAAATAAATTGACGCATTGCCGGCCACACAGGCGCTGCTTCATCGCAGCGTTGCTACGACGCAGTCGAAATGTTCCGTCGTCGCAGCGGTGACGCACAGTAGCGGCGAGCATTTTGAACGAAATGAACTTGCGTGTGACTCTTCCCTATCAACGCACAAGCAACTGAGCGCTGACGCTCCCGCATCGTCTCGAGGGTTGCAGTCAGTCATCTGAACATTGCGTCGACGCAGCGGCAGCGCACCGTTTGTACTGTACACTATGGTTATGAGGCCGCGGACACGAAGTAAGCGGGCGCGGGGCGGCGGCGGCGGCGGCGGTGAGTGGAGCGGCGCGTTTCAATGCATTGATTTATATAAACTAGCCTCGAAGGCAGCGGCGCAGGGGGCGGCGTGCTCCATGCGATGCGTTGCCACACCACCGCCGCCCCGCGCCCGCTGGCTTTGTGTCCGCGGCCTGTAAAACGCCATCATGATTCCGCTGTGAGATAGGGAAAGCGCTCTTCATCCTGTATAGCTCCCTCTGTCTCTCACAGTAGAACCATGATAGTTTTAACACGTCAGACGTTAGAGTACCTAAAGCCACTAGGGGAACCATGTTTGCGTAAGGGACAGATGTGTATGACTTGTATACATCTGTCCCTGTTTTACAGTCGAACTATGATAGTTTTGACACGTCAGGGTACGGGGACTGGTCTTTAAATATTCTATCCCATTTCAGAACTCGCATGACGTAGCTATCTGTAGGTATAACTTGTTACGTGAATTGCCCGAAAGGGGTAGGCGAGGACTCGTACATTTCGCAAGCTCTGTTATACTGTGATAAAAAAACGGATGTAAATCTATATGGAGCCAGATTTTCAAACGACTAACGTAACTATCCAATCTTACTTTAAATATTGATTCTATTGCTTAATAAGGTCCTAGACCAGTTAGCTTTAGGTCATAAAATATCTTTAGAATTAGAAAACGTAACCAGCCAACATGGCTTTTCCTCAAACGCATAGAAACCTTTGCAGCTTCTACCCGCATAAGTAAAAGGGGTACTAATAAAAAACTAAGCCAGGTCCTTACCTCTTCCCTCTCCCTCTTATAAGCCTCCTCTGCCATCCGTGCGGCGTGTTCTCGCAGCGTGACGTCATTCCGCTCCACCAAGTCCTTAAAGGCGTGGCACCGCGAGATCTGGTGCACGCATTGCAGACACAGCTGGGGAGGAAGACCATCGCCAACAGCAACCTGGGTGACGGGCAGAACTGGGGTTAATGGCTGCCGAAGATGACGGGTTTTTTCGAAGAGAAGTCGTTAGGAATCGGGTTGTATGGACGCTGCGCCCCTGCAGCCGACCAAGGGCACCGTCGCATTGAGAGTTATAAACTACCTAGTAGTTTTGTAGTTCAGGAAGAATTACAATGCAAATAGATCTGCAAGGTTTGGCAGATTATAAATTATATTAATTATTCATTATTTGGTAGTAGAGTAAGCTAGCTAGTAGCTCTCGATGGGACCTTTGGCGCCTTTACCCGTCGAAAACATAGCTATTACGGCGGTTGCTGATTCGGTGACTACACCTTTTCAAAGCGCAGCTCAGTCAAAATTAAAAGAACTGAACAGACTCCGCACTCAGGTCGGCCGCAGCAAAGACAATCTCCATAGGTGGGGGTTCTCTGATGGTTCCGATCTTCGGTGCTTGTGCGGCGTCTCCCCGTAGACCATGGCCCACCTTACGTCTTGTGCCGCATGTCCTGTTGTCTGTTCACGTGAGGACCTTATGACTGCGTCGGCGGAGGGCGTTGCCGTGGCTGAATTCTGGGCCAGGCAAGGCATTTAACTAAAAAGAGTCAGTTTGTCATCGACACGCTAAGAAGAAGTCAAAATGAGGATGACCCTCGCCATGGGCGCTGGTTGAGTGCAAGGAGGTGCCCCTTTTGATTTTCTTTTGCGTGGGAAATCATCCAATGACTTCTCCTACTCTGGCTGAAGCGGGAGGGCGTGTCAGACTTTTACTGACTAAAACCCACCCGTGTTCCTTCAGTTGCTTGTGCCAGGCCGTGGTTACTCTCTTTCAGGCTTTCAATAAAATATTAAAATAATCTGGGCCGAGATGCTAATTTGCCAGGTAGCTTCGCTCGCTTTTTAACCGACTGCCGAAGGATGTGTTTATCAGTTTATGTATGTATATATGTATTTATGTATGTATGTATGCATAACTCGACAAACATGTATCTCTGAAAATAAAACCTGTCCTATTCGAGGCGAGCTGCACATGCGTCCCCTAGAAAGTAGTCCTGCTGGTGCCCACGATCCTCGCTGTTATTTCTGCGTTCCACTCAAATCTTAAACTAACTTTGGTACCTACCTATCTTCTGGCGAGTTTCTAAAAAATGTACGGTTCCTGTGAAATTGGCCTATCTTCCTGGGAAATTTTCGATTATTGAATATCTCTCAAAATTTTACTTATTTAATAGAATTTTAGCTCCAAACTTGAAACTGGAGTAGGCATCTGTATACTATTTGAAGAACATGCCGAAATCAACACAGCTGTGTCGACGAGTAAGTGGGGATGTTTTGAATCGTTTACAAAGCGATCAAATCAAGGGACAAGGGAAGGACGTCGATCCAACGCGAACTATTTAGCGCAGGGCTGGTTCGTTCAGTCATTTCGCTCGCTCCCGCTAGCCTGATTGGCCGGTTCACGGGGAAAATACGTTCCATTGGCTAGATGTGTGTTGACGAACGTAACACAATTGATAAATGAATCTGCTCCCAGCCTAGCAGCTGAGTGATTGTCAGGGGTTACGGGTTCGAATAATTGCAAGGAAATTTTGACAAATAGTTTTTTATTTATGTCTTACTACTCTGTTTGTTTACGCAATAGCATGAAAATAGGTAAGTACAAGGTAATTCTTCTTTACTATAATTTGCCGGATATTTTCATAAGGTAAGTACCTACTCAAGGGGGACAGCCCTTCTCGCCCGAAAGAGCCGGGTAGAAAATTATAGGCACCAGAAACCGGGAGGGCAATTATGACTAGCCGGCTCGAGCGACTGAGATCGTACGACCCTCGGTCTCTCTCCCGCTCGGGAAAATCAGCCTGTCCAATTTGCGATAGGTATGCTTTTCTTCTTTTTGTCGTTCCGCTCACCTACGTGGCGATCCATAACTTTATATATCCTTAACAATATAATAATAATGGCAATCATCTAATAAAAAAAAATGCTCGGTTAATTCTGAGATGAGAAACATAAAAAATTATAAAAATACACCCGAATCGAGAACCTCCTCCTTTTCTTGAACTCGGTTAAAAAAGGGGCTGAATCGACTTTTGTCCGGTGCGGGCTACGGTAGCACATTGGGCGCACTGCCCCGGACAAATAGCGATGGCTAAACTAGATATTTTATGGGCATTAAAATGATGTTTTCAGAATCTATCAAATCCAAACAAAAAATCCCCTAAAAAAGTCATCTACAAAAAAAAACTGACATTTTTATATGTAGTAACAAAAATTTACTTCGCGCTAAAGAATTTCGGATTTAGAATAAAAATAAACGCTGTAAGATAACATTTCCTGATCCACAGCTATCTCCTTCTTTCAGGTATATTGCAAGCATCCGTTTCAATCATCATGCGTGCCAACGCACGCATTAGAAAGAGACGAATGACATTTCTCAACAAAATTTCGAGAATTCACGCAGCTCCTCAGGAATTCGAAATTGTTCATAGCTGATGACTTCTAAACAAAGATGACGCGATGTAAAGGACGATTGCTATCAATACATTCATATTGCTTTTCCCATGAGTGTGAAAGAGACAGAAATAGATTCCCAAAATATCTTAACAATTTGTCATCTCACCTGCACTTTCGATATGCCCATCAGCATCGTCGCTGTGAGTTGTTCAAATAGGGGTCTCATGTCCTTTTTTATCTCTAAGCAAGCGCGACATATTTTGTCGAATTTCAAAGGTTTATGCGGAGGAGCAGCCATTTTGAGCTGCACCACGAAGTTGTTTTTGTCCTTGTTATACGATAGTGATTTTCACCACACAAACATTGTTTACAATTATCACCACTTTTTAAGTGCACCTTGGGATATTATTTCAAAAAATATAGAACGGCGTAGCAATATAAACATTCTTAAAAACAGTAAGAATAAAAATTCACCACTAGTCGCTTACAAAACCAAATAGAAAGAAAGACTGCGACGATGGGTGGGGTGACGAAATTAGAGCGAGCGAATAAGCTGTGTCGAATACGGCATACAGTATATGTGAGAAAGAGATAGCTGATGGTTGAATATGTTCGATAAAGTTGGCTATGAATATCTTCTGGTAGTTGATATAGATCTTATTACTAATACGTGAAGGTTGGTATTTGATTTATTCATAGTTTATAGGATGTTGTTATACTCAACAAGGTAGAAAGCACACTTCACGAGAAATTGATAACAATATATTTTACCTCAAACTTCTTGTTCAATACGTTTTATCTAATTTGCTAAAGAGTTGTGCAAAAGTACAGATTAGCTTCACTCTACTAGAAAAAGCAGTTCTTTCTGATACTAATAAAATGAAATTGTTGAACGTTCTGGATCAACGTTTGTCTCTTTCATACTTAACTGATTTTATGGGCACTAGAAAGAGATATTGGGATACTACTTTTTATACTGATTTTACTGGTTAGTGTAAATTAATTTAGTAATTTTATATAAATTGTTTTCAGTTCAATGTGAGTTTTTTTTTAAGTTTTAGGATGCACATAAATATTTGTTTCATCGGTATAAGTAATTTTTTAGCGTAGCAACACTATTTCAGATCCATGTTCTTGTATATGATCATGTAAAACATTAATATCTAGCTATCTTTGTCGCACTTACAAAAAAAGACCATGGGAAGACAAAGGATAGAGGTTTCATATTTCAGCTATCTGTCAAGTGTCAATGTCAGCCGTCGGTGCTATCAAAACAGTGGAATTCAGTGGATACGAAAATGTCAAATGTCATCGCGAAATTTATATGAGTCAAGAAAGTCATAGATTTCTTTGAAAATAAATACGCTGGAGATAAACAAAATACACAAAAAGTGGTTATTTAAACAATTTTATATATTTCATGAACGATGACCGCGATGTCGGGTTCGTCGTGGGAAGGTGTGTATTTAACTGTAAATCAACAATGTGCCGGTTCACTTGCTCGGAATATTGTGACGTTGCATTATAAAACTTATCAACGCGTAACATCTTGCAGTGGAAAAGCTAGTTTAATTTTAACTATATGAACTGCTTAACAGCGGCTCTATTTTCACAGGAATACCATATCTTATGAAATTGTAAATTACCGTAGTAACAACATTAATTATGTGGGGTAATGGGATAAATAATATAGGTATTTGTATTCCGTTCCTATCACAACAAAACAGTTTTTATTAATACAATTAGTCAAAATATATATGAAAGTGATGAAACTTACAGTAAAAAAGACAACAGATATCAACTGGTTTATTAAGTTTGTTAGTTATCAATTAAACATAACAATTATAACATTTTAGAGTTTCGGAAGCATGCCCGCCTGCTCGAAAACGACATAGATGTGAAACTAGTGGCATTTAGCAAGCTGGGTGTGAGCTCAGCCAATGCAGGGCTTAGCTCGGAGAGTGTACCTCTGATCAACAGCGATGACATGTTTGACACCATGTCTATGGAACTACAGCAGCTACTCAACAAGGTCAGTACCCTACTCTTGTGACTATCTCTACCTATAGTACTTGTAGACTACTTCAACTGCTAGTTGTAAGTTTGTGAAGCAAGGTTTTGGCACAAATGTAGAACTATAATGCAGTAACAATACATTAGGTCCCCAAGACATACATACAGATTTACCTACAGTGAAAACCGTTTATAGCGACTTCGCTTAAAACGACAAATAATAAACGGAATATCAATGTCCTGTTTAAGGACCTATGTGCAATTGTATACATTAATAACGACTGTCAGCTACTTTAAACGGTTTTGACTTTATATAGTTTGTACAGTTCTCAGGTAATTTTGTAACATGTGTCCATGGAGTTTCTTGCAAATTCTTCTCCATTGAGACCTACTGATGCTTGTGAATTTGCAACTAGAGTCATCTTCTTTTTTTGTTAGGCAATTCAAAAGTACCTCTAAGGTTTATTCGAAATAAACTATTTGATTTTGAACTTATACTTACTGTATTTGAAACTTTTTCAGAAACACAATTTAGTTTTTGGAGAAATTGTATATTATGTTCATTATGGTGTTTCTCAAGTACACTTTACTCTCAATTCCAATATATTAATATGCCATCCTATGTAACTATACTAAAGGAATTCATGTATAAGTGTTACCACAAAATGCTGTATCTCGAGATATATTTTATAATATCTTACCTAGAAAGTACATAATAATACATAAATTGTCAATTCACAGCAGAGAAACAAATTCAGCTAAATTACTTTCAAATGTATCCTTTGAAAAGCATTTGATTTTCTACTACTAACTAAATTAGCTGCCCTATACTCCATTTGCTATAACATTAAGATGTTTAAATTAGCCCATTTTACAGCCCGTTCAACCGATTTTGAATTCTATTGCGTTGGTGATATGACAAATGGTTGCTGTAGTAAACAGTTGGTTTTGGTAACAGGTTTATGCTTTTTATGTCATCCTTATGTTTACGGGATAGAACTCAAAATCAGTTGAACGGTCTGTAAAAAGATTTGGAAACGTGTCCAATGTTATTTCAAATGGAGTTTAGTTGTATGTGACATGTTTTAATCATGCTGTAGATAATTGATAATATACAAAGGTTTTGTTCAAAATTTCCTGTTATTTAATAATTTTATATTATATGTACCTAATAAAAACAAAACAAACTCTTATATATATTTATTCTAAAATTCTAGTTGTCTTCAATAAATGACAAAATGGCAGATTTGGCACCAAGTGGTACGGCTACGATGCACACCATCAAGAGGCATAGAGAAATATTAATGGTGAGTTTCTACACATTTTATATTCAAGTACAGAAGAATAAAACACCATTGTTCGGCAGATCTTGATAATTGTGCATTAGTCATGGTGTCCATAACATTATAGCAGAATGTACTGTTCATATCTAATTCCTATTGCTGACATACTGAAATACATGAAAAGAATAAAACATCCAAATAGTAGAGTCAGTCCATGGGGAACTGAATGTAACTCAATCTGGCAACATTTATTAAAAGTCATTGATAAGGGAAAAATATTGTATAATGAAAGTGTATGTCTTGCCAGATCATAGAATTGATCACTTCATGATATGGCTAGCTAAAACTGATCATATCATTTAAATGTCAATGTTTGATGATATGTCAATCCACATTTGGCCTTAACATTAATGAAGGGTTTACATGATAGCAAAGGTTTTTTTTTTTTAATTCTTTTGTAAATTTTAAGTAGTTTTGTGTCATCACGATATAACACTTCACCTTTATCTTCAATTCTCGCACTTTTTTTTTAAATCAGAATTGTTGTCCGCCGCCATGATGCATCACAAAACAAGGATATCACGCCTCTAACGGTGGATTATGCAACTATTTTACCATATGGTCACTAATGTTTGACCATATCACGAAGTAGCCGTGCGTTTAGCTGTTCATATCGTCAAACGCTGATTATTCATTGATCTGGCCAGACCATATTATGATGTGAGCAGCGGTCATTTTCTAATTCAACAAATACAACCATTTCATGAAATGGTTGGCCACATCATGAAGTGATCAATTGTAAGATCTGGCCACAACATTTTTATTTATTTACTAGCTGACCCGGCAAACTTTGTTTTGCCATAAAAACACCAAACATTCATCTACCCTACCTACCCTAACTACCTACCCTACCCTACCCTACCTACCCTACCTACCCTACCTAACCTACCCTAACTACCTACCCTACCCTACCCTACCTACCCTACCCTACCTTTTTTTTTTTTTTTTTTTTTTGACCCTACCTACCCTACCCTACCCTACCCTACCCTACCCTACCCTACCCTACCCTACCCTACCCTATCTCTCAAGTTGGATCGAACTGCACATGGTGTGCGAATTTTATTATAATTGGTTAAGTGGTTTAGGAGTCCATTGAGGACAAACATTGTGACACGAGATTTATATATATTAAGATTTATTCAAAACTATGTAAATAACACCTTAACAGCTATAAAGCCAATGGTATGTTATTACCACAAAGATATGAGCAGCCCAAGAGAGTTGGTTCTAACCAACCACACATCCAGGAACCTAGTACCCTTAGTGAAGGAAGGTCAGGGAAGTTGTTAAAAGCCATGGCTGTTAACAACTTCCCTGTGCAATGCTGGGTTTAACTATTGTGTCTGCTATGTGGACAGTGAACCAGTTAAATTTTGTATCGTTTCTTTAGTATTATTTGATTTGTGTTTACCACAGGACTACCAGCAAGAGTTCTCGAAAACCTCAGCGCGTGTGAACGCACGACGCGAGCGTGAAGAGTTGCTACGCGGAGGCAGTCCTCCACCCGGCGCCACCATCGGCCTCTCGCGACGAGATCAGTACACCAAGGAGGCTAACCACTTACACAGGTCTGGTAAAACCCTGGACTGCTTCTTAATTTGTACAATGCGCATACCCATTCCTTTATGGAGTATATCAGCCACTTATGGTATGGCTCAGCAATATACCAGCTAGCTCCACTTGCTTTGGTGGATGGACTCAGACGAAATGTTGCTTACATGTCGGTCTGGCACATCTCCCAACCGAAGTCAAAAATCTAAAAAAGTGATCTAAAAGGAAACAGGACATTTTATGAAATCTATGGATTGACGGACAGGAATTCTAGTAATTGAAAATTATTAAAAAAAAACGTATTTTTAGCACACCTTCAAATATCCACCTTCTATTGTAACCTTATTTTAAACTATCAGCCATATTGCGGTTTTAAGCATTTGTTATTTTTTTCCAGCTCTCACATTCTCGTGGATGAACAAATCAACATAGCGATGGAAGCGCGCGAGCACCTCGCGTCACAACGACAAACATTCAAACGGATGCAGACCACATTCAACAACATCGCTAACAGGTACAGCTTATAATAAAATTTATCACATAGGGGAGGGCTGAACTAAATCTCTCATTTTTTGTTGAATTTAAATTCTAAACGCAAAAACGCCGTGTCCAAAATATTGTATGAGATTTCATGGATTCAACATACCTGAATTACCCAACGCAAAAACGCGACTGTGGCAACTCCCAAAATTGGGCTTGTCAGGACATTTGGTACAATGTGCAACCCAGCGAGTATTTAATTTACCATAATATACTAACCAAACCAATTTATTTTCCAGATTCCCAATGCTGAACAGTCTGATCTACCGGATCAATGCTCGCAAACGTCGGGATTCCCTCATCATAGGACTGGTGGTTGCCGTGTGCACATTCTTATTGCTGCTGTATGCATTCCACTGAGAGACATTGTCTAGTGAGGGGTCAGCAAGCGATGGCCAAATAGTGTTTGGAAAGTGTTAGTTAGTACCTCCAATTTATAACTTATCAATATTTTTTTCCATATATTTATAAGATAATGATCTCTGTTATCGATTTAATCAGCACTAAATTATTTCCTGTCCCAATGATATATAACTTAAGGCTACCCACATGTTTAAATTATATTTCTGAGCAAGAGACATTTTAATAGGAGGTAAAATAAATTAAAAATGATTGGATATCACCAACAAAAAATATTTATAAATATAATAAGAATGAATGAGTTTCATGCTTCAATGTGAAAAATTGGCATTCTCTTGTCAAAGTATATTGGTTACTGTGTAACGAAATGTTGGTGTTTTCTGATTAGTGTTTTGGAGATCGCGCGCCCTATCATCACGACATCTATGAATATCTGGCATAACCATGTATTCATAGATGTCTATTTTTACCCGACGGCCGAAGGAGGGTAATGTGTTTATCAGTCTATGTATGTATGTTTGTTCCTATATGGCGTTCTAGAGACCAAACGCGATGGCTGATTTTGATGATTCTTACGTCAATTGATTCGTCATAACCTTGCGAGTGTCACTGGCTACATTAAATTTTTCTTCCGAACCCAATTTATGGGGTATCAAAATAAATGATTTTAAGAGGTGATTTCAAAAATATATAAAAATGTACCTAATTCGAAAAAAAATATTTCCTAAAAATGTATACATAAATAAAAAATAATATTAAAGAAATCAAAAAACCCTACTGCTTAAGAAGCGAACTAAAAAGACGTAAACAAGAAGAAAATCATGCTGCATTCGGAGGATAAAGAAAACCAGATGTATCCTCCGACGAACTTTTTTTATTTAAGTAGGTACTTATAAATTTTTAGTTTTTTTTTATTCTGTATTGTGTCGTTATCACTACGGCAGAAAACGGCGCCGATTGAATTCATTCGTACCTACTAATACAAAATAGTGAGTGACTGTATGTTTGATCATCAATTGCGCCTCAGTGGCTGTTTGGATCTTTGATACCTAACGGTTTGTATATAATTATGTACTCGGGTAGAATGTCAAGGATCATTTGGGATATGTTTTAATACTGACAGCACGTTCTGTATACTATTTGTAGGCTATGACGGTACATCTCACGACTTGTGTCCTATACTTCATACAAGATAGCTTGATGTCTGCGACAGCTGTCAGTATCAATACAGTAACAATAGCGCTTGACAGGCTAACAATAACGTATACGTCAGTTTGACATATGTCGCAGAGATCAAGCTATCTTTTATGACGTATAGTGTCAACGAAGCTCTTTGTCTGTGGCTCAGCCCTTTTAAAATATTTTCATTCCTTTTGTAATGTGAAGGTAGATGTTACACGAAATTCAGACACATTTCACATTCATTAAATTTTTCCACATACCTATTAGTACCAAAATATTGTTGCTTTTATTATTGCATATTAAAAAACTATAAGTAGTGATGCATGTCTTTTATTTTTTAGGCCTAATATATTATCGTGTAATATAGATATATGTAAATACTTAAACTGTATGTAATTACTGTAACAAATAAAACAATTTATTTTAACGAATATTTTTTATTTTGAAACTTATTAAAACATAATCAGCGTATGTAATCATACCTAAAATTATTTTCAAATGCATTTGGAATGGCAGTCAACTCAAGAATGATTGTAAGTATCTCCTTTTCACTGGTTAAGATTCCAATGAACACGGGGTTGAGTACGAAAGGCTAGCTTATCTCTAAACCCAGGCAGAGACTTCCTTAGTCGTCATTCAGTCAATCAGGCCTATTTCTCCATTTCATGGCGCGTCGAACCGTCATAATTTTTAATTTGGTATCATGGTCAATATTCATAAATGTATTTACGAACAAGCTATTAGGTATACAGGTTGTGAACTTGCAATTGCTTTCAAACAATGTTGTGAATTTGGGCAATCACTGCATGTCATGTTATACACAACAAAATTTAATACTTATGTCTGTAAACGAAATAGCTTGTTCAACTGTACTTTACAACCAACATTAGTTTTAATAAAAATATCCAATGAAAATTATAAATACTTTCGGTTTAATTAGTTGTTCTTTCGACAACCAAACAAAAAATCGGACTAGTAGTTTTGGAGAAAAATGGCAACATGGATTTGCACAAACAAACATCCTCTCACCCCAAACGCATATACGGTCTCCGTTCCGTCGTGGGTAAAATGAGACTGGTAGATATCTAAGATATAAGTAGGTACTACATTAGAGAGGCTCATTTAGAATATTTTTTAAATGTTGATGATATTGTGAATGAAATACTTAATGAATACTTAACAATTATTTTAGAATACTTAAAATGGAAACGTATGTATATTGAATATTATGACTAGGTATAAAACAATATTGTTATTTAACCCTAGAAGCCCAATACGGGGGTAATAAACTATCATATATCGAGGATCACAGATCTTTAAGTCATAGTTATGATAATTATGATATTTTAATATAAACATTCATATCGTATTTATTAAAAGATTTTTGACATTTGTTGTTAGATAGGATCATAGAAACAAGAGCAGGACGGAACTATATAAGACAAATAGCTCTGTCCCTTTTCACTGTCTCACTATGATAGTTTTAACACGTCATGGTATGATTTTATAAGTCCTCTGCAGCCTTATTCCTTAATGATTTCGGCAAGGCAAAGAGCAAAGAGTATGAAAAATCGACCAATCACAGACGGATAACCACATCGCATCTTTAATAGGCATGTCGATTGGTCCAGTATTCATACTCTTTGCCTATTACGCAATAAGGCTGCAGGTCTTGCCATATTGAATCTTGCTAGATTGAATTATCAAATTTTTCATTGTTGATACAAAATTCGTCCATAAATTATGTGATTTTGTCTTTTCACTTTTAGTACTGCCATATTTTAAATTCTAAGGCAATTGATTATTTTTAAGGTTTTATTGACGGAATAAAGTAGATACAACGAAATTTTTGGCGTAAGTTCACAATATGCTTAGTAGATATGGAATTCTAAAATTATTGTTGGGAACACTGCTGTACACACTGCCGAAGCAATAGTATTACACACAACCGACTTGTCATCAATTCATTGCTACCAAATAAGACAAAAAATAAGGTCAAAGAACAATGATAATACTACAAATAAACTACTATGACTAAACACTATGAATAAAGTATATAATAAATAAATAAGCATGCTGCCTAACAAAAATGTATTAAAAATAAATACGCAATCTTAATACTTTTTTTTTTTTTTAATACACCTGATTCAGGTGTCTAGACCGTCTAGGATAACAGATATGATTCTAGAGGTCAGATATATGATAGTGTAATACCCCCCTACGCAAGGGCGTCGCCAGCCGATGGCCAAGGGGGGGGCAAGTTGATATGGAGAATGAGAAAAGTATGAATTGTAGCTAAAGTCGATAGCACATGAAGCTTTTCACTTGAGGTACGAGCTTTCCATGAATGAGTTTTCTGTGCATACTCATCATGGCCAGACCATTGAGGCGATTTTCACCCATAGTGCTTAGCCAGGTTTTTAGTCGCCTGAGGCTGCTGAACGATCGCTCTACCGTAAGTCAAGACTTTGGTTGCTTTACATTTTGCAACTTATTTAGAATCTCTAGGGGGGGGCAGCTGCCCCCCCTCCCTGCCCCCCCTTGGCGACGCCCATGCCCCTACGTCATTTTGACGTACACTCCGGCGCAAATACGCTAGGTCTTTCTAATGCACGATCGGATCGTCCGGGTAGACGCAACCTGGCCAACTCGTTAGCCGCCTAACAGGAGACGGCTGCATCGCCTCGGTAAGTGCCGCGATTTTGCCGTACCTAATATCAATGTTGGACGTCAGTTTGACGTATATTTGGGCTATGTGTAACTTTTGCAAATTGTTTTCAAGTTATAATATTGTCATTTTTATTCGATTTTGTTTTATTTCCCTTAATTCTTCAAACAGTACTTTATTTTTAGGAACGAACATACTATGGTGTCCCATCGATGGTTGAAAATAAAGGGCGAGTTTTTTAAGTGGGCGTGGATGGCCAAATCCGGCTATGAGATCCGAACTATGAGAAAAAGCGGAAAGCACTCAAAGGATTCACGAGGCCGATTTTGATGAAAATTAAAACCGCATCATTGGATTTTAGTAAAATTTGTATTCCTAACCGAAACCGTTGATTTTAAAAATGAAACACATGCTGTATTATAATATTGAACAGTTTTTCAACACCAGTCGATAGTGTTGCTAATAAGGATCAAATTCTCTAAAGTAACGACTTACAGCAAGCTTAAGGAGAGGGCAAATTTTTAACAAAATACTTATTTTTCATACGTTAAGTAACTCCCTAATAAACCATAAGTGATGAAATGATGGCTATTATTAAAAAAATAATAGCAGGCTTCGACAACTCAAGCATTGTACTACATCCAGCATTACAATAATTTTGATTCCGTTTAGAATATTCGCCAGATTTTTTCATGTCATCAATTGCATCTTACGTAGAAATCCAAGCTAATCTAATCCAATATTTGCACCAAGTGCAACCCCATGTCGTGTCCAGGCTATCTCTATACATTCAAGGTTGCCTGGAAGAGATCGCAGAACGGGATAAGGCCACCTGTTGTATTGTATGTTTGTTTTAATTTTAATGTTTATTTTTATATTTTATTATCTTGGTAAACAAATAAACCCTACAAAAAAGTATGTTCTTTATCTAATTAGGTATTTCCTCAAGTTTGCCGTATGACATGACTACACAGAATTGTATCCTTATTAGCTAAACTAATGGATAGTGTAATAATACAGCATGTTTTTTCCAAAATCAACGAGTTCGATTCCTGGCTACAATGTTTTTCTTTTTAATCCAATGGTGCAGTTTCAGCTTTCATTAAAATCGGCCTCGTGACTCCTTTGAGTGATTTTCGCTATTCCACATAGTATCGGATTTGGCCATCCACGCCCACTTGAAAAACTCACCCTGTATACGAAATAGCAACAGTATTGAAAAATGTAGACGATTATTCTCCGCACGATACTGACTCTGAACAGGAAGGTTGTGTTTCTCAAGCCGATGTCAGGAGTGACGTTGACGACGAGACGGTGGATTACATAGAAAATGTGCAAGAGAACTCCGACTCTTCTCCGGAATCGGCAAATCTTGAGGTAACATCATCGACTTCTATAGAATCATTATAATACCCAAGGGCGTCGCCAGCCGATGGCCCAGGGGGGGGCAAGTTGATATGGAGAATGAGAAAAGTATGAATTGTAGGTAAATTCGAGAGCACATTTTTGCCTCTTTTAGGATATCAACAATGGTTCGATCTGTTGGGTTTGGTTTATATATATTCATTCGAGTTTCGACGTCGGGAATGATCAATAAAGTAAGTCAAGTCAAAGACTTAGGACTTTGTTTGCTTTACAATTGGCAACTTTTTTATAATCTCTAGGGGGGGGGGGCAACCTTGGCGACGCCCTTGATATTACCTCAGCGTTCTGTCTTCAAACAGAAAGATTAATAGGTAGCAATGGCGGTGTTTTACTGTCACAACATGCTGACTAAAAAACTTATTAACAAAAACCAAAACGACTTCCAAAACAAAACACTACAAAGCGAAAAAAAACTTTCTTTTCCGAAGTCGGTGTCTTATGTTCCCATTGTTTTCCGTTATTCAACACCGACTTCGGAAAAGAAAGTTTTTATTTGCTTTGTAGTGTTTTGTTTTGGAAGTCGGTTGGATTTTTTGTTAAAATGTTTTTTATTTTCCTCTTTCTAGTTTTGGTAGGTACCTCCAATTAACATGAAAATCATTTATAGCTAAAGTACATCTCATGGCAATTCCAATAAGCCCAAACACGACTGACAGGAAACATTGTTTTATTTCGGAGTTCCAGTGGCTATTGTGGTCTTCTTCAACAGTTCCACTTCACCAAATTATACTTTCTGAGTGCAAATGATTGCATTATTGATGAAAATACCAAAATCACTATATGTATGCCTATAATATTTGAGGAGTTCTCTCGTTTTCTCTAGGATCCCATCATCAGATCATGGTTTCCTTATCATGGTACCACCCTTGGGATATCTCCATTCCAACAAAAGAAGAATCATCAAAATCGGTTCATAAACGACGAAGTTATCCGCTAACACACATAAAAAAATTAAAAAATTTATACGGTCAAATTGAGAAACCTCCTCCTTTTTGGGAAGTCGGTTAAAAAGAAAAAACAATGAACCGTAAAGATTTTATGAAAAAAATGAGCACAGACTTGACAGCACCGTGGATGCTAAAACGACTGGAGGCACCTACTTTGCAGATGAGCTTACGTGATAATATTGAAAATATATTGAAAACAGAGAAACGACGATATCGTGGGTATTGCTCGTATAAAAAAAAGAGAATGACCAAAATACAATGCTCCAAATGCAAAAAAGTAATATATGGAGAACAGAATATTGATATTTGTCAAAACTGTAAGTGTAAAAGTAGGTATTAAGTATTGATACGGTCAGTCGTATTAGTTACTATATTGTTTCGTGAAGCTTTGCTTACTCGTATAATGCTTCGATATTGTTCAGGTGCATAGATTGTATCAGATAGTTGATAGTTCAGCACAAAACACCTTCATTCACTGAAAGTGCAGTGCAATGCCACATAGCTCCCTCATGCACTGAAAGTGCAGTACAATGCCACATATCTGCCTCATTCACTGAAAGTGCAGTACAATGCCACATATCTGCCTTATTCACTGAAAGTGCAGTACAATGCCACATAGCTGCTTCATTCACTGAAAGTGCAGTACAATGCTACATAGCTGCCTCATACACTGAAAGTGCAGTACAATGCCACATAGCTGCCTCATTCACTGAAAGTAAAGTACAATGCCACATAGCTGCCTCATTCACTGAATGTGCAGTACAATGCTACATAGCTGCCTTATTCACTGAAAATGCAGTATAATGCCACATAGCAGCCTCATTCACTGAAACTGCAGTACAATGTCACATAGCTCCTTCATCCACTGCAGAAAAGTAAACTTTTTACTTATGTGGCTTCTATAAAAATGTTAAGTGGCAGTACCATATTCATCCCGTTTAGGCGCATTATGTCCAATTCGCAAAATGTCCAGCTGCCTAATTCGCAATTGGTCCAGTTCGCAATTGGTCCAGTTCGCATTTGGTCCAATTCGCAATAGGTCCAATTCGCAACTGGTCCAGTTTGCAATAAGTCCAATTCACAATTGGTCCAGGCGTCCTTGATAACGAGAGACGTATTTAGACGACCCCACGTGAGGTTGGGTGAGATTCGGCTCGTAGTAAAAATGCATATGATTATTGATCAACACATATATTAGAAAAACAACAGATATCGGTATAAATAATTAAGCCTGATATATCATAATCACTCAAATACATAGCTCAAATGTCACTCAAATCACTCAAAAAAGACATAAAAATCACTACGTTTATTTACTAAAAATGAGGTTACTAGCCGTGTGGTGAGGGGCGGGCAGAACAGAATACAATTGAATTAATAATAGTAGTATGTACTTATTAATAAATAGTATCATACGTTTTTTGATTATAAAAATATCAGAAAACGAAATTAAAGGAAACAGAAACGTATTATCTATCTACTAAACTTCGTGAACAATGTTTTTTAATGCCTTAAAACTATTCTACTACGATGCGGTTCTAAAGCTCAATAATCTCTGCGTATGAAAAAGATTTAGGAGGATTAAAATACCTAACAAGGATATCTATACCTAATTAACGACTATAATTTGAATTGGTCAATTTGCTTACTGGACCATTTGCTAATTGGACAATTTGCGATTTGGACAAATTGCAAATTGGACAAATTGCGAATTGGACATTTTGCGAATTGGACAGTTTGCGATTTGGACATTTCGAGCCCATTGGACATTTTGCGAATTGGACATAATGCGCCTAAACGTATTCATCCAATATGAATTTAAAAAAAATAGTGCATAATCCCTTCATCAAGTAGTAAATTTCTAAAATAAACGCACACGTGGTTGTTTTATTGTTTAAAATTGTTTGTATGCACACATTTATCATTCATTGTTTGTATTCATGCATAGGACAGCAAACCGAACAATTTTCATTCATGTCTTATTTAAATATGGTTGATTATTATAAAATTTGTGTCATTGAAATACTATGTATTCTTGTTGTAACTAGAGAGTGTTCTAATAAAAGTAAATTTTATAAAGAAGATCTTTTTCTATAAAGAAACCCTGACTCTAATAAAGGGTCTTTCAACAAGGACGGGTCGATGTTAAAATTGAATAAAACAAGATGTGTGTGAGATATTAACGAAATTTATTTTTTATTTAAAAGGCCCATTGATGCCATTATGGATGGAATATGACATCGTTCAAATGTCCGCCGCGGCTTCGTATGGTGGCACGAATCCGAGAGGTCCAATTTTTAATGACTCTGCTGCATAGATCGAGCGAGCGCTACAGATCAATGATAAACAATTTCTTTTGGCTTGAATTGAACAATATGGACGTGAACAACATGTGGTTCCAGCAACATGGCGCTACTTGCCACACAGCGAACGACACAATCGACATTCTGCATGAACGGTTTGAGGGTAGAGTTAGAGTTCCGCTAGACTTTTTCTTGTGGGGTTTTCTGAAGTCGCAGGTCTATGCAAATAAACCACATTCGACCGTTGCCCTGAAAGCCAACATAACGCAGGCCATCTCTCGGATTCAGCCGGATCTATGCAGCAGAGTCATTAAAAATTGGACCTCTCGGATTCGTGCCACCATACGAAGCCGCGGCGGACATTTGAACGATGTCATATTCCATCCATAATGGCATAAATGGGCCTTTTAAATAAAAAATAAATTTCGTTAATATCTCACACACATCTTGTTTTATTCAATTTTAACATCGACCCGGCCTTGTTGAAAGACCCTTTACATAGTAAAGTATTAATAACAATAAATGCCAAGTTTTCAATTTCTCGTATAATTATTATCCCTTCATCACATACATTGTAAAAAGGACCAGGGCCTCGCAAATATCTGCCGCTGCCGCCCGCCCGGGGCCTCGCAGCGGTTAAGGCCGCCCCTGAATATAGCATTATAAAAGATTACAATATTTAAAATACGTTTTTTTATTTCAATGACTATATTTGAAATAAATAATCAGCGTTTTGATTTTTATACGTATGATTAGGCTTTATGGCCGCAAAAGTATGCTTGGCCTTCTAGGTTTAAGTGAGTTGGTGGCCATTATTTAACAATTAAAAAGTATATAAAAATATTTTGTTGGAGATTCTAACCATGATATTATATTATAATATCATCAATCACAACACATAAGCATAAATCTTTCAACAACTACTCAACCACAAAGTTGAGATAATACTGTATCCCTCTTTAGTTGTCCTATCTCACGAAGAAGGATGAATCGTTGCAAAATGACTCTTATTTCAACGTCATAAAAGTCACGTAACCCGTCTTCGTGAGATATAACAACTATACTAATAAACACGGAATAAAAATAATTCCTATCTATTTTTTTCAGGGGTCGCACTTTTTTCGTGGACGGCTAGCTTGTGTGACTTGAGCGAGCCTCGTTGCGCGAACCGCTTGTCACAGAGGTCACAGCTAAACGGTCGCTCTCCTGTGTGTGTCCGCACATGCTTCGCGAGATCTCCTTTAGTCGCAAACATCTTCCCGCAGGCATCCAGCGGACACATTATATTCCTATTGTGTGTTTTTTGATGCAAATAATACTTCTTCCATGCATTAAACTTCTTCTGACAAACCTGAAATAATACGATATTTTTGGTTGCTATTAGCTTTACATTACCGGAAATACAGTAATCTTACTATCACACATATTATAAAGGCGAATGTTTGTGAGTGTGTGTTTGTTACTCAATTACTCGAAAACATAGTCATAGACTAGAAAGATAGATCGACACCGACTTCAGAAAAGAAAATGAGGAGACGGTTCATTTTCTCCTTGAACTTGAACGAAAAATATTATTTACTATATAATACAAACATTTAATACTAGGTATAAAAACATAGTACGCCTATCAATAAATATAGTGATTACTATATAACACTATTATTTTTGATGCAACAATGTTCCTTACTTGTCTCACTTTTTTCAAAATCTGTCAAATGTAGAATCTGTCAAAAGTAGAATCTGTCTTAAGTAGAATCTGTTTTATGTAGAATCTGTCATAAGTAGAATCTGTCATATGTAGAATCTGTCCTAAGTAGAATCTGTCTTAAGTAGAATCTGTCATATGTAGAATCTGTCAAAAGTAGACTATGATGTCAAAGTAGAATCTGTCAAATGTAGACTAAACGGAAAACGGCTGAACAGATCTAAATGAAAATTGGCACAAGGATAGATTATAGTCGTAGTAGATTTTTTGGGCTGAGTCACCCACGTCCGTAGGAGCGTACCCCATTCTGATTCCCTACACGTGGTCCCCGGGTGGTGCAAATCAGGTGACACCAACTGGTGGTAGGCTTTGGCCGAAGGCTTGCGACCACCTACGCCTACCACCTTACGTTTATTTATTTACAGACAATTAGGAACCATAAGACATAACATAGAAATAATTAGAGGCTAATGTTTATATTTAAACTATTATGGAAGTGCATCGTAACAATTTTATTAGTACCATCCGTTACAGTTGTAGATTTTTTTTTTATTTGGCTTGCGCGCGGTTTTCCAGCCAATCACTTGTTCAATACAATGTTCCCGTGCAGTCCGAAATAGAATTACAATCGGTCATTAGCCATTCACCTCATACATTCGCCGTAGTCGATTTTAGCGATGTAATCCCATTTTGGACCGCATGATTTGTGATTCATCTCTTTGCTGATTTGAACATTTACTAACAATATCCACATTCCAAATTCAAAACACTTTTAGTCCCTTGGAATTAATGAGCTGTTTTAGTCCCTGTTTACGAAGAATAAACTAGCTCTTTTTGAGTAGATGTGATTAAAGAATATAGCATTCCCCAAAAGTGTTTTAAATCCCAAGGGATATTTTACTGAGTTTATCGGGATAAAAAGTGTCCTATGTGTTAATCCAGATTATAAACTATCCGTGTGCAAAATGTTATCCAAATCTGTTCAGTCGTTTTTGTGTGATAGAAACTCAGACATAAAACTTTCACATCTATAATATTAGTACAATAAGAATATTCATGTATTTATTGGTTTTTGGAAATTCTACCCCTAAGGATATGAAAAGGTGGAAATTTTTGGGCTTATATATTTGAAACTTGGCATAAATACTAACCTATGTAAATAGTAAAGGTTTTCATTATTTGTTTTTTTTTTAAACTACACCTAAATGACGATTCAGGGGGTATTAATGATTTTGAAGAATTGTACCGTATAGGGCTTCTTTTTATGATGTAACGGAGCACTAAGAAGGGATTTCAATTCAACCTTTAAGGGGGTGAAACTAAAAAGTCATCTGTTGGATAAAATACGGATCACGCGAACGAAGTCGCGAGCGAAGTGCTAGTCTATAATATTAGTACGATAAAGGGCAGGAGGATAATGATTTGATGAGGAAATTTTGAAATATATTTTTATTTCTTGTAAAAAATAATAGTAACTGCACTTACATCGCAAACATAGTGAAACGAGTCACCAGATTCTGTTTTAATTCTTTTTATTTTGACCTTCAAATTCTTCTTTACAGATGTAATGATGACATCTTTAGTGGACGAAGTCTGAAATCAATAAAATTGTATTAAGTACTTTGCTTATTTTTATTTAACGGATGGTATGAGCAATAAGTTTATTTTTTAAACTATATGCACGAGTACAGAGGCGGACTTAATGCCTTAGGCATTTTTTACCAGTACACCTTAGGGTTGAGAGAGATAAAATATGGCAGGTAAAACTAAATTAATGAACAAACAGAGAAAAAAAAGTAATAACTATATACTTAAACATACATTTAAAAAAAACCGGCCAAGTGCGAGTCGGACTCGGGCACGAAGGGTTCCGTACCATTATCGCAAAAAACGGCAAAAAATAATGTTTGTTGTATGGGAGCCCCACTTAAATATTTATTTTATTTTGTTTTTAGTATTTGTTGTTATAGCGGCAACAGAAATACATCATCTGTGAAAACTTTAACTGTCTTGCTATCACGGTTCATGAGATACAACCTGGTGACAGAGACAGACGGATCGCGGAGTCTTAGTAATAGGGTCTCGTTTTTACCATTTGGGTACGGAACCCTAAAAAGTAATAATTATAAACTTAAACGTACATTAAAAAATGAGAATAAAAATTAACGCTGTGATGATTCTGCTAAGTTCTTGCGAATGTGTTCACATGCCTTCATTTTAAAAGAGAACCAACTGGTTGCCATCTTGATGATCTGGGGGAGCGCATACCAAAGGGAGACTGACTACAAGGTATTTGAAAGCTTGTGCTGACATGAGAGAAATAAACAATTCTTTAAATATTCCATTCATAGAAGAACCTTGTGCAATATGAATTACACTCATTCGTCGGTATGGACATTTAGGAAATAAAGACAGTAATGCTCGTTTTCACCAAGACTAGGTAACAAGTAAAAAACTATTTTCGTATCACTGTAGGACAGGGGTGGCGAACCTTTATTATAGGGCTTTATTATCTGGGCCCGTTGTTTTTCAATATATTCATATACGACATAGCGTCTTGTTTTGTACACTCAAAGATATATTTATACGCTGATGATCTAAAAATTATAAAACGAATAGAGTCCAATCAGGATCCATATAAACTCCAAGAAGACTTAAACCGTTTTTCCCCATGGTGTTTGGACAATAACATGTTGCTTAATGCTGATAAATGCAATCACGTGCATTTTTCTAGGCAAAAAGGACCGTATTTTCTTAGGCAAAAAGGACCGTATTTTCGTAATTATAAAATTAATAACCAAATTATTTCAGAGAAAGTAATTCGTGATTTGGGTGTTTATATGGACAATAAGCTTCGGTTTAATATTCACGTTGACAAAATCGCCACTAAAGGGTTTAAGAAGTTTTTTTTTTTTTAAATACTAATCCCACTCAACAAAGTTGGCGCCTATTCTGTGCAAATACTTTCATTCCATTCCTCTTTCATGCCTCTCGTACTTTCATTCTTCATACCATGGTTCTTCTTGCATACGTCTTCTTGTATACAGTGGGTGGGACTCCCGCTTTGTTAAAATAATTAAAAGGCAACTTTATTTATTTAGTGTAAGGTTAAAAGACAAAAAGTGCTAAATATACAAGAATACAAAAAAGTGCTGTTGATCACAGTAAAATATGCAAAAAGTGCTGCAAATCACAGGTAAGGTACAGAAGTGCTGTTTATCACAGGGAATATCACAATATAAATAATGCCTTACTTTTAGGGATGAGAAGCACAACAGCGCTTTTCATCACACAGACAATCTGTTGTTGCTAGGTACTACCCCAGTGCACCGTTCGTCACTGCAGTTTTGTGCGTGCTATTCTATGCTTCTTACAAATATTCTTATAATACTAGTGAAGCATAGTGCCGCTTCAACTTCGGTTTCGTGCAATGACGGTGGAAGCCACATTAACACAGTACACCAGGAACTTTTCCCTGTGTTGCTTACTCATGAGCCCATGCAGGCTCTCCTTCGTCAGTCTCCTGTCCAGCTCACATTCTAGTTGGTAGCGCTCCCTGATAAATAACGGGCAATCTACAAGTATGTGCTTGACAGTCTCTGCCACGCCTGGATCGCAGACGCACGATGGGCTCTCCTTACACTTGAAGCGATTCAAGTATTCAGAGAACCCGCCGTGCCCCTGTCAAAACCTGCGTGAGAAGGCCTGTGGGCCGCACCTGTTTTATAATACGGAAAACCGCCATGGCATCCGGAAGAAACATTTTCGTCACAGAGGCTGTCTCGCCCGACACATATCTTCGGTTCCATTCATCAAGCGATTCCAAACGGATCTGTCGCTTGATAAATGACACCGGACACTGGTCGTAGTCCGGCTACTTCCGTAACGACAATGCAGCCTTCTTTGCCAACTCGTCCGCTCGCTCATTTCCCGGCAGGCCCGCGTGGGCCTTGATCCAGAACAAAGACACAGCTTTGCTCTGGCGCAGGGCTTTAGCTAAATTGGCGCGCGCGCGAACCGCCAGGGGATGGAGACAGCCATGGCTTGCAAGCGTCTGCAATGCTGACATTGAGTCGCTGTACAAACCATAGCTCGTCTCTTGCCGCGTGAGGATCACGTCCGTCGCTTTGCAGATGGCCAGGAGTTCCGCCTGGTAGACTGTGCAGTACGCGGCTAAGCTAAGTTTGAGGTTCCGGACTTCGCCTTCGTTATTCCAAATGGATAATCCGCCTCCGACCTTCCCCTCAATCTTGCTGCCGTCGGTGAAGATTCGCAACGCCTGCACATTGTTGCTGTCTAGCAACTGTTGGTCTGCCAGGCACATGAACTCCAGGGGCATCTGTGTAGCTGGATGTGGAGCCTCTGCAAAGCTTAGCGCACTTTCAATCTCCCTATCTCCTGGCACAAACCGGGATGGCCTTCTCCTCGCTTCATACAGGGCGGCTGCCTCCTGTATGCGCAGATCTAGACTTCTAGAGGTAGCTTTCCGGACAGTACCAGTGCCGAGTTCAGGGAGACAGTACGGTAAGATTTACGGATCTTCTGGACGAATCCTCTTTGGACCGAGCCTAGCTTCTTCCGTATTCCCAGCTTCTTCGTAGCGGGAGCCCAGGGTGCGGCCGCGTACGTTATTATGGGCTCAATCATAGCAGTGTAGATTGTGTGTATGATCTGTGCGTCGAATCCCCAACTCACTTTAGCGGCGCGGGACAGCTGCTTATAAATGTTAACTGCCCTCCTGCAGACGTTCGCGGTGTGCTCGTTAAAGGTGAGCTTCTCGTCTATGGTTAGACCCAACAACTTCATCTTCTTAACCATACCAATGTCAACCCCGGCCATGCTCAACCTTGGGGTATCATACTTGCGCTTGTTGGTTACGACCATCGCACAAGTTTTGTGCGGTGCTAGCCTCAGCTTGTTTCTGATGGCCCAACTCTGAACATGGGCGAGGGCTGCATTGGCAGATGTTGAAACTTCGGTCGCTGAGTCCCCATCCAGAACCAAGACGATATCATCGGCGAACGCCTGCGCGAAGATTCCGCGCCGCTTAAGATGTTGGGTTTCATTCTGCGTAACTGTAAAGATTTTAAACGCGCCTCAACCAAAATTGCAATCTTTAACTCAATAGTCAGGTCAGGCTTAGAATATTGCAGCATGGTTTGGACTCCATTCTACGAAATACATAAACGTCGTTTAGAATCAGTGCAGAAAAGATTTATTTGGCACTTGTCATATCACTGCAACATGGTCAGAAATTTAACTAGCTACAGCTCACGCTTGAAACATTTCAAACTTAACGTGTAGTATTGTCGAAAAAATATCGATATGAATCGATATATCGATATTTTTTGCCGATATATTTTCATCCGATACATCGATATATCGATACAAAATATTCAATATCGAAAAAGGTATCGAAAACGATATGTTTTTTCAAAGAACAATGGCGAAATTTTAGCTGACTTAAATTTGAGCGTCTGAAAGTGAGTTATATACGAAAGACATTCTATTAATTGTCTATGTTTTTTAAAGTATAATTAGACCTGATCCAAAATAGATTAAAAAAAAATATAATAATTAAAAAGTTATTTGATTTTTTAGTTAATTTCTTTAGCATAGTGTTGCCATTATATATTTTATCTGTTAAGTGACAACTAGTAACTATATTAAGTAATAATATCATTATTGTATTTATTGCAGTAAATGAGTTAACAATACAGTTTATGTCTAAGTGTAGATGTTCCTTGCAGGTAGGTAAGAATATTGTAGTGTAGTAGAAATGAATGAATTACTTTCAATTAATGATTGGCAAAAAGACTAGGAACCAAGTCAAAAAAAAATATTTCTTGGTTTTTGACGACAACCTTTTGATACACGTCAAAATTACTTAGTTTAAATAAATATACTCTTTCCAAAGGTATACTACACATTTCATGCTAAAATAACTAGGTAAGGGAAATACTAATGCGATATTCCCCTTTTACTTCCTCGAAATTGAATAATATTACCTATTAAACACATTATTAAAAGTTACCCAGACAACCTACAAAAGTTTATGACTGAATATCTATTATTCTTTACATTCTCGAACAAAAATTCTTGCACAAACTAATTCAGAACATCACCCTGAGTTAAACCAGATATTTTTCATTTAAAGACTTTCGATTTTAATCTCAGCTAAAACAATGTATGGGCACCTGCCATTGTTCTTTAATTTATTAGCAGAATATTTAACAGAATTCAAAGCCGTAAAAGATAGGAACGAACGGCAAATTACTGTATTGACTTGAATGTTTTTTTTTTAATTACGGCCGCCGCAGACTGCGGTGGCCATCATCCGTCACTCTTCACTTACTTTCAAATGTGAGTTCTTTTGCGTTGTGTGTGTGTGGTCGTGTAATCTTCTAATATTTTTAGAAGATTGCTACTTAGCTTTTGAAATTTTAAAATTTTGCCTATTATAAAGGATTAGCGATTAAAATACCTTCGTTTTTATTAAGATTCTCTACATTAAAATAATGTACATTTTGTATAAAAAATAGTACTACCTATTATTGAGCCAGACTGAACAAAATGCATTATTATTTTAAAACCGAAAATCTTTAAAAATTGGACCGGTATATCGATATTTTTCCCTCGATATATCGAGGTCGATATTGATATTTTAATAAATATCGATATATTTTTGCATTTCCGACATCCCTACTTACATGCCGGGGATTACAGAGAACGTGCCATTAAACTATATATTTTTACCCGACTGCCGAAGGAGGGTAATGTGTTTATCAGTCTATGTATGTATGTATATATGTATGTATGTATGTATGTATGTTTGTTCCTATGTGGCGTTCCAGAGACCAAACGCGTTGGCCGATTTTGATGGTTCTTACGTCAATCGATTCGTCTTAATCCTGCGAGTGTCACTGGCTACATTAAAATTGGAAAAAACAAAAATGGCGGATTTTGGGCGCCATTTTGTGGGAAAATTTTTTTCTTCCATTCCATACCCATCGTGTGGGGTATCAAAATAAAGGATTTTAAGAGGTGATTTCAAAAATATATAACACTTATATGTTTAATTGTACCTAATTCAAAACAAAAATAACTAAAAAGTTGTAAATAAAAAAAGTTAATTAAAAAAATCAAAAAACCCGACTGCTTAAAAAGCAAACTAAAAAGACGTAAACAAGAAGAAAATCATGCTGTGCAGTCGGAGGATACATCTGGTGTTGGTCCGCCAGCTCGCGAGTATGTATCCTCCGACTGCACAGCATGATTTTCTTCTTGTTTACGTCTTTTTAGTTTGCTTTTTAAGCAGTCGGGTTTTTTGATTTTTTTAATTAACTTTTTTTATTATAGATGTGAAAATGCCGTGCCGCCAAAGAATCTTGAATTGGTGACTTAATAAAAAAAATGCTATTTATTTACTCTTTATTAGCAACCCGAAATTCGTACAGCAATAATATTATTTACAGATTTATGTTTTGTCGAAATAAATGAATAATAAATAGTGCCCGGCACGTAAGTTGGCAAGGTTTTGGCGTAGTGGGGGTAAGTTCGCGAACTGCCTGCAATATTTCAAATTATCTAGATGCTAAAAAACCTTATATTGGCGTGCACGAAAAATTTTGTCTTGCCATGTCTAGCACGCGTGACATAGGTTCGCCATCCCTGCTGTAGGATTTAGAGCCGAATCAAATCAAATCAAATCAGAAGTGGTCGCTACTAATTCGAAATAGTCGAGTGGCGACCTTTATTACCTGTATATAATCTTTTAGCCATATGTGTTGACAGATATCGCTCGCCTGTTATTAGGCGTCTAGGGGCTGTGTGGTCGCTGGGATCCCCCTATATCTTCGAATGAAGCGACTCATATAATATTGATCGAACTTCGCTTATGAAGTTCGTATGATCATATATTTATTTATTCACTTACACATATAATTATTTTTATCTACACTCACAACGTAATGTTCCAAATATGAATTTAAAAAAATATTGTATAAACACGTACTTTATATTCATGGATAAGTAAAATTTAAAAAAAAACCCATTACAGTGCAACATTTTCCTTCGATTTTTAAACAACTACATCATAAAATAACTTTCATCTACTCTCATAGCGTAATATTCGAATTATAAACTTCAAAACGAGTTTACATTGACATACTTTATAAACACAATACTGAAATTTAAAAATAGAATCTTATTATAACACTTTATCTCTAACAAAATAATGCTATAATAATTTTTTTTTCTATTACGATACAGGACAAATCCAAGAAGTTAATCACTAAGGAGTATACCAATAATTTTTTTGTAATGCCATTTTTATAGTACCTATTTAAAAAGATTTGATTCCTATTTTTACTTGTCTATGACAATGCCCGCCACGCACTGCGATTTTTATTCGCGCGAATTTTGTCTCTTTCTAACTGTTCATAGAGCTCAAAATATTCGCACGAATTAAATTCGCGCCGCGGTGCGGTGGATTCTGTGACAAAACACGGCTTTCTTGCGGTATTATTTCTGCACTATTTTTTTACCGCAATGCTAGCAGCTTCATAAAATTCCATAGGTTGCAGAATGGGAGGAAAAAATCGCGCGAATAAAAATCGCAGTGCGTGCTAAACCATAGCGATGATGTACTGGGTTTTGGCGCCATTCATACGTTTTGCAAGTTTTGCTGTATCGAATTTCATTAGTTTTCTTAAATTCTTGCTTAAAAATGTCTGATATCAGTTAATGTGAAGAAAATTTGACTTCGGCCGATATTTTAGATGCGGCGAAGGAAATTACTCATAATCTATTACCAGCAAAGTCGAAAAAATTATATGATAAATGCTATCACGACTTTATGGCATGGAAAATGCAAAAAAGGTAATTAGTAGGTCCAATCCCAATGTATGAGTTTAGATAAAGTAGTGTATGAAACTGCACATAACTAGGTATTAAAACATTCGTGTGAATACTATTAATACCCCTTATTATGCAACAGTTTCATAAACTACTATTTTAATTTTTATAGCACACTTTTACTTTTTAATTTATTGACGCTTATGGGCTCATTGAAGTACTGTCATTGTCTAAGGAGGCGCGCGCTGCGCAGTCATGTGCAATGAGAATCTAAATTGCCGCACTACCAAATATTTTCTCCGTTTCCACTTTTGTTTTATTGCAACTGTATGAGTGAAGATAAAGTAGTGTATGCAATGGCTTATAATTAGGTATTAAAACACTCGCGTAATATTATTAAGTAACATATATAACATTCATTCTTTGGCGTGCGCTGAGAAAACTATTGATGATAGATTGAAGAAAAATTAGTAGGCAGGGTAAGCAGGGTAGGCAAGGAAGGCAAGGAAGGCAGGGTAGGCAGGGAAAGCAGGGTAGGCAGGTTAGGCAGGTAGGCTAGGGCTTACTAGCTAGTTGCTACCTAGGTAGCAAGTTGACGGGTGCGAAGCCGCGGGGGTCAGCTAGTACTTTATAAATACTTAAGTGTGCACGTTTATAAAACACAAGTGTGCATGTTATCTTGTAGATTAAAAGGACTACTTGGTAAATATACCTATCTGAATAATTCTAGCTAGGAATAGGTTCTTTTTCTTTTTTTATTTCAACAAAAGTTACACAAGTGTGTATTATACAAATCTTCTGCCAAACTGCAGGACAGTTTGTCGGCAGTGTTCTCGTGAATACAGCTCTTAGTTAAAACAAAATTATTATATCATAAATTTAAGGGAACACACAGTTTTATTATGATAATGGTATATCTAAGGGTCAGTACATCGCCTTGTATTTTTAGCGCGCCTTATACCTACTCACACAGACGGATGTATGGCAAGCCAAAAATGCACACATACTCGAACTGCCCCTACCATCCCGACCACCGCCGCCGCACCCCCCGATGGAACACGCTAACATGGCTGACCCAATACGTTAGGTACATCATAACATCATTATATACACTTCACCCGGCGCACCCGCACAATCACTCGCCCAAACCAACCGCTAAGAAATAACTTTATTCCAATAACACTAAGATACGAGTATACTTTACATGAAATAAGTAAATAAATAAACACGCGAATCTCCGGACGAGTACGCCAAGCGAAGCAACACCATAACAATTTAGGTTCCAACGCTAGGGACACAAACCCAAATAGTGCATGCGCAGAATAGTTTTTAAGGCATTTTTAGACATTGTTTCGGTAGACATTTCCTTAGGTAATTCATTTAACAATGTCGGAACTAGCCATTGCCGCGTCCTTTGACCGAAATAATTCCTCACCTTAGGGACCGAATATTTGTTTTTCTGTGTCACTTTACGGGTTGGTCGGTTATACACTTCCTTTACCTTGAGTTCATTTTTGTTGTGTTGTTCTAAAATTATAGTTGATTTTACTTTTTTCTGTATGGGTAATATTCTAAAAATTTTAAATAATTTTTCGTACTCCTTATTAATGCTATCTTTAGTTGCCTTGTTTACTAGTAAATTTAAAAATCGAATTTGCAATTGTTTAATTTTATTTAAATGTACCGGAAATGTCAGTCCATAACCAACCAAACCGTAGTTTATTGTTGCCTCCGCAACTCAAAGTATATACAGAACTCGCCTACTAACTATATATTTTAAATTATTAAGTTTCCCCAGTACGGAGCGTAGTCGATTACATACTGTGTCTACGTGTGCGTCCCAAGTAAATTGTTCGTCAATTAATAACCCTAGGTATTTGTATTGCGTTACACGCTCAATACACTCGCATTGGCAGTTTGCATTGCTGTTGTGAAGACATTCGTACGAGTGGCCTTTTATTGAGATACGTGGTTCTAGTCAGAGCAGTGGTGGCCCAGTGGTATCGGCCGCGACTTACAAGTTGTAGGTCGTTGGTTCGAACCCAGGCGGGCGCTTTACTTTATGTAAATTATTTCATCACCACTGCTCTCAAAACGGTGAAGGAAAACATCGTGAGGAAACCGGCATGTCTAAGAACCAAAAATTCAAAGCCCATTCCCTCTCACAGAGACGAGGCCTGCATGCACAATGGGTCAAATGGGAGTCAAAATGTGGTAAAAGGGAGTCATCTATCCTAGGTTCTAGTCTCCTTATGGCATTATTATCATTATACACTTCGATCTTTATTAGTGATCGAAGATCCACACTTACCACAGCACCAGAAGTTTCAAACAAGTCTTTTCGAACCTCTATCTTTTTTTCTTCTGTTTTACTCTGAAATTAAAGAGATACTAAATACATAGTTCTAAGTCAGACAAAAATATGAAGTTGTGTAATGTTATTGATTTGATTGATTTTGAAAGGACTTTATTTATAGGTACATAGGTGTAGGCATAGGATATTGTTATTGTGAATATCGGAAAAAGAAAACCTTTTTGTTGTTGTTTACAAATGATCATATTCTATTTGTAGACAAATCGGAATTTATTTTGTTACACAGGCCGCCTTTCTAAACTGTTTTTTTTATGACAATACTTTGCATTGGAGTAACTTACTTATAAAAAAGAATCATTATTAACTACTGTGTATGTGGCGGTCTTTGAATGGACCGACATAATATTTACAATGTTTAGGTTACAAGATGTACACTTATAACAAATTGTACATTTTTAATAGTGTGTAGTTGGTGCAAAAATTTTGAGTAAACGGCCTGTGAAGCGGCTTCAGCTGGTAATCGAGCTATTGTCATGATGCGTCACGGAGGTTATCGAAAAGTTAAATAAGTTATTGAAATCAATTTAATGTTTATTTTTATACTTAGCAGATTTTATTAAAGTTATTATGTTGACAGAAAGGTATTATGTTGACCATAATATTTTTATGTAAATGTGCAATAAGCAAGTCTTTATGTAAATGTGCAGTATGTAAAGAAACTTGACACTGGGTTTCCAAATGAAGTATAATACCTAAAAGTAATGGAACATGAGTGTTTGAACTTAGAACAACAACTATGTCTCTGCATGCATACATAGCAGATTTGCTGCTGATGCACATTTTTTTACATCCACTGATATTTTGTCATTGACACCAGCGGATGCTAATTTTAATTGTTTTAGAAAGATCTTTGTTTTTTTTTTAAATTCTTAAAAAAACAGGGCCAATCTTTTTATTTCTCCATTTCACTGGTTAAAAACATTTCAAACTTTTCATGTTATTTGCTCTTCAAGTGATTTTAAGTGAAGTATAGTAGAACATTCCTTTTTCCATAAGTTACAGTTTGTGGTTTCTTGATTCACTATTTTAAAATATGGAGGTACATGTATATTTCTCTTTTAAACATACACAAAAGTTTACAAAAGAAACAATAACTGCACTTTCGTCTGCTAATGAGGTATTATAACATAATGGTGTAAAGAAGAACTTACATGTTCAAGAGAATCTGATGTATTCTTCTTTTCTGATTCACTATCTTCTACAAAACTATCAAATTCTTCTACAATCTCTAGTTTAACAGTTCTGTCTGAATCTGTGCTGCTCTTTCTTGAAATTGTCTGTGCTCCTCCTTCTTTCTGGCTCTGAAAGTGGTGATTTATGTACATTTTAATAACCTTGAATAAGTTTCATGCAAGGGCTGGTTGGTGGAAGGAATCCTTTTTCTAGGAATAAGGACAGAAAAGGACAGTAAAATATGTCATATTCGAAGATATTAGAATAATACTGAGCAAACAACAATTGATTCTACGAGAAAACCACTCCACCTCTAAGACGACCCACTGAACTTTATTTTTTTTAATCTTCTCAAGTAAAGACACACAACAACATCAGACAATACACTGACAACACACAAGAGCCAACAGACACACACAATACACAGTGCACAACAACAGTGTGCAGTGTGTTACAGTCAATTTTGTTTATTTCAACATGGTAATCTAAAAAAATATTCACAATACCTCATCTGTTCTATTGAACCCTATCGTAAATGTTTCACTGTCATCGAACAGGGACTTCAGATGTGTATCATTTGCTGTGGCCAGCACTCGCAACTGTTGTGCTTTTACGACAATATCTAAACATTGACAGCATATTTTCCGGGGGAAGTTATCTTGGCTGACAACCTGTAAGAATGCAATTTGATATTTTACAACAGATGTAAGATGTATAGGAAAAACAAGATGCGTTCTTAAGTGAACTCAATGGATAAATAATAAAAATACGTACACTAACACCTGTACAAAGAAATATAGCATGAACTAGGCCTGTTTTTGTAAACATATCATCTGCACCTGGGTTTTCAAGGCAAAGCCTACATAAATCGTAAAACAAAACAGTTTTATGAGGTTTATCCATCGTTAAGAGAAATCTAGAACAAGTCTCGTTCCAAAATAAATGCACAAATTACGCGTTGCAAACAATTATTACAAAGCTAGGTTTATCTTCCATTTCCCTCACTCAAGTCCCATCACATGTGTTTGTATGGCAGAAATGAAGGACTACTTTCACATAGATGTTTTGTTGTTTCGCACTTCGCAGCAGAGAGTTTGTCTATACAAACTCTCTGCTTCGCAGCTTTAGCCAGCTTTAGCATTTGCAGTGTCGTTTGTTTGTTTGATGTTGAGTGTTGCCAGGGCCCTTAAGTCAAAAGTTACGTTTCATTTCCTGAAATGTTACATTTTTGCTGCAAAAGTTATTATTTTTTTTTTTTGACTTCGGAGCCAAACTGATGTCAGCAAAATGGCGGCATACAAAGGAATCTATGATGTGGTGTATTTAATCTTATGGTGGATATGGTGTATTTAATCTTATGGTAAAACAGACTCAAGTTTCATTTATTTCGTATAATTATTCCTTTTTTCCGACTTTATAATACCTGAACTAACTAACATCTGATAGTAGAATGTAGTTTCACCTGTCGTTCTGCTGGTTTCAGCCAAAAGATGATTAGATGACTGCTGCTGGGCTTTTGGTTTTTGGGCTGGCTCTTTTTCGTCGTTCAGGTTCAGAATGTCGAATTCCCAAAATGTCAAGCGGTTTCAAAATGTCCAAATGTCCAGCGGTTTCAAAATGTCCAATTCCCGAAATGTCCAATTCTCAAAACGTCTAATTCCTAAAATGTCCAATTCTCAAAATGTCCAATTTTGCAACGACCCGAGGTTTTTGACAAATATCCTTAGATAAAGTAGCTATAGATTAAGCCTTAAAATGAGCTTGATTGATAGAGTGTGATGGCTAATTGGCAGCTCCATGTAAATTTTTTGTCTTTGTCACCATGGCCGGTTTTTGTTGTTTGTCAAACTCTAATATAATGGCAGGTTTGACAAACAAACTCGGTTTTGTTTGATTTTCTGTGATTTCGTGGTATTATGTGTTAATTGAGATAAGGAATTTGGGTTATTTATAGATAATAAGTGTCAGTGCGATGGTGGGTTGTAGTGTTCTTGTTCTTGTTGTAACACCAGAACTAACTATTGCTGTCTCATGTGCGGCCACGCCAGTGCTTAATCTATAGGTACTTTATCTAGCAAATATCCTACGAAACCGCGCGAACTCGCAAAGTAGGCAAAGTACGCGCATGCGCACAAGCAAAATCAACCTTTAATTAATGCAGAATATGTTTCACTTTGTCATGGCGCGTTTCATTCAGAGCCATCTCTGAATATGTCGTTCAATTTGGATGCGTTCGTACACTGTTTGCAATAAAAATCTAGTATTAGAAATCTCGTTGTTCTCAAAAGTTACGAAAATTGCCTTAAATATAAAAATTACTTACATGTTACGCGAGGGGGTCAAAAGTTACGAAAAATGTAAGAAATGTAACCTTCTGGCAACGCTGGCATGCTGGTTTGATTGATGATTGTCATTTCTGTCAATTTTGGTTTTTGACATTGACAAGTGCCAAAGGCTTTTTTTTGACCTGGCTACTGAGGCATAGCACAAACTGCGGATTACATTTGTGCGACCTATGGAAATATGAAATTGCGGTAAAAATATCGCGGGGAATTAATACCACAAGAAATCCGTGTTTTGTCACAGAATCCACGGCACTGCGGCGCGGATTATATTCGTGCGAATATTTTGAACTCTATGAACAGGTAGAAAGAGACAAATTTCACTCGGCATTTTATCTGCAGTGCTTGTTAGTTAGATTCAGTACGCGGACAAAAATTCACGCGAATAAAATCCGCGCGGCTAAAATCGCAATGCGGAAGCCTTAGGACAATTCTTTAGATTTTTGAAAGTAACTTCTTCGTTCTGCATTAAAATGGGGATGTAACACCTTTCAAGTATTTGGCAGACTGCTGAGATAGTCAATACTACAATACAATTCTCAGCTCTCTATATTTGCCCGAGATTGCGCCTATTATAATGATTCCACATATTGTCAAGATGGGTAGACAGTAGTGATGAAATAATTTACACAAATTAAAGCTCCTGCCTGGATCGAACCCACGATCTACAACTACAAGTCAGGGCCGTTAGTACTGGGCCACCACTGTTCAAAACATTAAAATTCATAAATCATCATCATCTTACTTTCAGCCGAAAAATGTCCAATGCTGGACATAGGCCTATAATTCATAAATAATTAAAATAAATAACAAAAATAAATTCAATTTCAAAATAGCCATTCAATAATTTAATAGTACTTACCTATTAATTCTATAATCTAATAGTACCTAATAGTTCCTACCAGTTCCTACACCTATTCGATCAATTTAATAATGTGCCAAAACATTATTTGCATTTAATCAAAAATAAACGTATATTCGAATGGAATATATCCACATCCGGTTGCCTGTACCTATGTCCGGCACTGCATACCGCAACGTTGTGCGTTCCGATCAAGATACCAAACACTTCAACACGCAGAACGCTATTTAGGCAGAGGCGAAAGGAGGTTAATTCAAATTATGTAATTGTATGGAACCTCATTGGTTTAATTTAAATACCGGCTAGCTTAGTTGATGCATTTTTTTTTATAGTTGTCACTTATCTAGCGTCGCAGTGCTGATGCGAATGACGATTTTAAAGATTTGTGTCGTTTTTCGATATAAAAATACAATTAAATAGTTAACGAAATTATCGAAACCATTAATTTGAGTAACGTCTTTCATGATGTGAAGCTATTTTTTTCGAGTATGTGATCTAAAACGAGGTAGGTAAGTAATTATTTTATGAATATATAATTAATCAAATCTGGTTCGTGATTGGATTTGTTATTAAAAGTAACTTGCAGAAGTCTAGTTATACTTATTCCTAGGTAAGTAGATACCTACTAAACTGAATGTCTAGTTGTGAGTGTGACCTATTAAAGGTATTAAAAAATTTTAAAGGTACGATTAGCTACACAAGCGTGGATCAAAACATGTCACTTGTATAATTTAATTTATTTTCGTAAATGTTCAGTTTTTCCTGGGATAACTTTTAATAAATGCCTACAATATCACAACGTAGGCAGATTTAGAACTATGAAATCACCTTGGGTGCCGATGCAGCCTCTGCTTGAAATATGCACAAGGGACTAAGTATTAATTAATATCTACCAGACTACCTGTCAGGCAGTCTTATTATGTAAGAAACGGTAGGTACTCAGCAATCATCGCGCGATCAAACGCTTTATGACATAAAAGAAGTCCTACACGATCGCTTGCTAATCGCTCGCTTTTTAACCGACTTACCAAAAAAGGAGGAGGTTCTATGTTCGACATTAGTAGGTTTTTTTTTTTTTTTTATATATGTTCACCGATATCTCCGTCAATTGTGGACCGATTTTGAAAATTCTTTTTTTGTTTGAAAGGGTATATTCCGAAATTGGTCCCATTTTCATTTGGTGAAGATCTGATAAAGAACTTCGGAGATATACAACAGAAATCTTTAATAAATAACGGCAAATCTCTCGGAATTGCTGCAATCGCATGTCTGTTTATTGTTTATAATATTTCGTAACATAACATCACGTCAGTACGCTCGAAAGGGGTATGCAGATCTCTCATTTCACCGGTTATATTCAAGTTTATTCAAGTTTCATGTTATATTCAAGTTTCATGTTATTCAGGTAATCTATTCTGTCGTTATAGGTACTTACTTAACTACTTCCCTATTAGGTAGGTACAACTAAAAAGTGAAAATAAAAAACTTTTTTACAAAAAAATACTACCGACTTCCAAATAAGAAAACTAGAAAGTGAAAAATAACTTTATTTTTGGAAGTCGGTGTCCATAACTTAAAAATTTGGTACCTATCAAAGACACCGACTTCCAAAAATAAAGTTATTTTTCACTTTCTAGTTTTCTTATTTGGAAGTCGGTAGTATTTTTTTGTAAAATAGTTTTTTTTGGCAAATGCACTTACTTTTTTTAAACCGCCAAATTGATTGCACAAAAATCGCTATCGTTTTGCTCTTGCATGACGTAAGCCTGCCGAGGTGCTATAAAATTTTCGAGCCTGATTCTCTTGCTTTTGCATGCTTCATTTTTAATTCTGCAAGCTTTTCTTCATAAGTCAACAAAATTAATTAAATCTGTATGAACGGACTTTGTTCTTGCATTCTTTGTTCTTCGTTTCCCGGATCCAATTTTTTTGTAAAATCTTTTGAGCTTTATCAACCGCTTGGCGGAACTGGAATTTTGGAAGGAGTGTGCAACGGAAAATTTGATCGGTGCCTACCTATTTAAACACATACGTTTCGCCTGGGATTTCTCAGCAGTTACAGCTACCAAACACAACTTAGGTATTTACTGAATATAGCATCTGAAAGCGGCTTTGCCCGTGTGGTAGGTATATTTATATGCTGCGTGGTACTTATTTAGGGATAGTCTACATTTTCTTTGTCAGATTGGGCGATTGGCCTATACATGTAACTAGCTGTCCCACGCGGCTTCGCTCCCGTCAACTGGCTACCTACCCTACATACATGAATGTTGCGTAAATTTAACCGCGTACGCAGCGCACGCAACGGAAGCTCTCAAAAAGGAATACTTTTTCACGTTATTGCAACATTTTTAATTTATGCTATGCTCTTATTAGTCGTAGCCTAATGTTATACAACCTTCTTCGATAAATGGACTATCCAACACAAAAATAATTTTTCAATTCCAACCAGTAGTTCCTGAGATTAGCGCGTTCAAACAAACAAACTCTTCAGCTTTATAATATTAGTATAGATTATGTGTAAAGCCGCAACTGATAAAATAAACGGTCCTGCAGGTTAGAGATCTGAAAGTGGACCCCTGATATATTTATTGGAGTTATCACAGCAAGCCGCACCTATCAAATCATCGTACTGAAAATGCTTGCTCAAAAACCCTGCCAGCAACACCAATATAATTGTAGTATGGAATACTTACGTATAGTGGATGCTACGATATCGTTATAGGTACTACGTATCTTATACATAGGTAGGTACCCGATTGGCGTCCAGCAAGGAAATGTTTTGATCCGGTATCCTTGGCAACGCATAGGAAAAGTTCATGTTTTCCGATCGATTTTCAGGGCATTTGTAAAGGGAAATAATAAGTCTAGCCACAAAATTATTTATTGGACACGTGATTAAACTTCTAATTTTATAACTAAGCAACGGGAAAATGACATAGCCTCTAATAAACTAATTCGTCTTTTTTGCAACGCTAACTAAATATTCTACAGAAAGCGTCAAGTAAAGATCATCAATTATTGTGACTTGTCCTTCTTATTTATACATTGCCACGTAATTTACTAACTCGGCCACGGATTTTATATCTTGTCACCATTTTACGTTTTACAGCTTCAACGCAATATCCTCAAAAAAATATAATTCAAGCTTCTATCGAAGAAAGAAAGAAAGCATAATTTATTATAACTTAGCATGTAAAACAATACATCATATTCTTTTATCGTGAAAATAGCCACTGCATGATTTGGCGCGAGTACGCGAGACGACAGCGACCGGCCATTTGCACCAATCAGAGAGCGCCATTCGATTCATGTGACGACGAGTTGAGTTGATCACATCTCGATTCGACGAGTTGATTATATTTAAAATAATAAATGACGGTCAATGAATAAGTCCAAGAGCGAGCGTAGCGAGCTCGGGAGCTTAGGGCACCCCGACACGGACAGGTTAGGTTCGAAGGAGATGACGGGAGCTGAAGTGAGCGAGCAAAGCGAGCGAACTCAGCTCCCGTCATCTCCTTCGTGTTAGGTTACTTTAAACCCTGCATACAGAAATAGGAGCCCCGCGCAGCGGGGCTCCGTCGACTCTGTCGCATAAATACTAATCCAACTTGCACCTATTCTATATTAAAACCAAAAAATATAGTCTTTTATTTTGTCTCTCCTCAATAGCTTCTGGTAATATTAGTGGCCAATATACTATTTGATGAAATGTTTTTGCAATTTTTTTACGATCAATTAATATGGGATGAGTTACATTTTAAACGTACTGAGTTAAAAAATTAGAAGCTAAATAAATATATTTTTTGATGTCATTTAATAGTATTTTAGAAATTTACTGTTAGAATGCATGTTAAAAATTTTACACGTAAGTTACATTTTAAACGTACTGAGTTAAAAAATTAGAAGCTAAATAAATATATTTTTTGATGTCATTTAATAGTATTTTAGAAATTTACTGTTAGAATGCATGTTAAAAATTTTGATGCTAAAAAATAACCATCATGCTGAGTTGTATTTAGAGTGGTTTACATAGAAGATAACTAGTGGCTAACATAGTATTATTTAGATGCTCGTTAATTGTGGCTGACTTAGTAATTTAGAAGGCAACATACATTTTTGGGGGCGAATAATGATATTAAAAAGAAGCCTGTTTAATTAGCACCCATTTGTAAACAGTTTAACTCCAATTTTACTTTTCAAAACTCGTTTGTAAATAAAATCTGTGGAAATTTGAGTGATCTGTCAAGTACAACAAGATATTTGATATGTCTTTAGGTGAGTAATAGTCTTCCTTATTATTTTCGTTAAGTTTACTTGTTTGCAACTACAAAATAAAGTGAAGAGCAGGCACTTTTAACAGCTTCATACATGGCACCCGTTCCTATAATGCTGTATATTTACAGTTTAAGCTCGCGTTCGCCTCATTTTAAGCGATGTGTTCGCCTTTCTTTAAAACATAGCAACAATTTAGCTGCATACCTACGTCTACATGTAGCTATATTTTACTGAACTGTTGAATTCCGTTCAGTAAGAAAAATAAACAAGTACAAATCGTTTGTCGTTTTTGTAAGTTTTTGGATGGTGTCTATTATAGAATAAAGCGCCAAATGCATCGACTTCCAAGAACAAATTTTGTTCACAGAACTACCTAGTCTGTCGTTTAATTTTGTATTTTCAACTTTTTCATATGTCGGGTACATACTGCTACATACCTATCTACTGCAGATATTAAAAGGTATTTTATATTTTGATGGTGTCAATTCAGGGTCGTACACATATAAAGAATAGAATAGAATAGAAAGCATTTATTCGACATAGAAACAACACAACAACAACAATCACAAAGTAACAGAGAAGAATAGTAAAAAAGTACAAACAAGTTTTAAAAATTATTATTTATTAATTAATATTTATTAATTTAAGTTTATTAGCAATACTCAACAGGCATTAACAGCCTCTAGACTTCAAGGTTGTATAAAATAATAAATCATCAATATCGTAAAAGCCTTTGATAAGATAGTTATGGGCATCTAATTAAGAAATTCATAGGGAAATTTTCCATCTGAACTCGGGGACGTGGATCGCAATTAATAAAGGTAGTACTAGCTGCTGCCCTCCGGCTTCACCCGCGTGGGATTAGTACTTAATGTCTTTAGATTATAGCATAATAGGGTAGTTGATAAAAAATATTTATTTAAACCGTCAGTTAGATAACCTAAAATATTGGACACGTACTTTTTCTTTTGCCACGTAAACGCACAATTTTCGACGATACAGTACGTTGAAATATCGAGGGACGTCACGGTGGGCTATACTTTATACTGACAAAGTGACGTCACAAGCCCCCACTCCTGCACTTTGATGCGCTTTATCTTTGTATTTTTAGGGTTCCGTACCCAAAGGGTAAAAACGGGACCCTATTACTGAGACTTCGCGGTCCGTCTGTCTGTCTGTCACCAGGCTGTATCTCATGAACCGTGATAGCTACACAGTTGAAATTTTCAGAGATGATGTATTTCTGTTGCCGCTATAACAACAAAGTCAAATGTATTGGTACGGAACCCTTCTTCCGCGAGTCCGACTCGCACTTGGCCGGTTTTTTTATTTATTTGATTAAGCAAAATATACGGCTCCAGTATTATTTGATAATCACAGTGACGGACTAAATAGAATTATCATTTGTCTACGCAGGAAACATCCCTATTGAGTTATTCAGATGTAGGAGTATAAGCATATAATATATTACTGTACAGTTCTTTAAAATCCGTTCAGAAGTTGTTGCGTGAAAGTGTAACAAACATCACAAACTTCACATCTGTAATATTAGCAGGATAAGATAGGAAAGATGCTTTTCGTTAATGTTGCAAAATTTTTAAATATATTTTTCAAACTAAATTAATCTATTTAAGTATGATAATAGCTACCTACTTACAAATCAACAGGCGCACTGGTTTCCTACTTACGTTGAAGCTTCATAAAAAATCATAGTAAAGGTGCTATACTATGTCGATTTCCGGAACAATTAATATAAAAAAAAAACATTTTTTTAACCTTTATTGCCCCACTGCTGGGTTAAGTTATTTCCCATAGCCGTCGACTCTCCCCGATGTGTTGGACTTATCCTGCCAATCACTCGTAAACGTCTCGAAGTCGTCTCGTCAGCGACACAGGCCGCTCCAAAACTTATTAAAATTTGAAAATTAATCTCAATTTAGCATTACAAACATTTGTATATGTCACCGGATTATTGCAAACACCGTAAGTTTATAAAGTCAAAATACTCTAGAAATTAAATTATAACCTCTCGATATATTGTGAACAGAACATTTCTTCTACAATAATAAGCATCAAAATTCTATACTTCACAATCTTTCCGTGTAGTGCCAAAAAAATGTGAACAGGCACAGACTGGCGACATAATATTATTCCTTGCATTAAATTGGAATAATAATTAACTTCTTGCTACGAGGCGGCTCGAGTTGTAGGGAGTAGCAGGAAAGCGTAGCACCGTAGCAGTGTATCGTAGCAAGCGTAGCGCGCCGCCCGCGTACCCGGCTACGAAGCTTTACGACTAAGAATTTGTTTTTCCGTACTTTTTGGTTTATAAACTGGTAAGTGATTATTGAGTTTTATAAGTCGAGGCACAGATATTATAATACTAGCATAGTCGAGGCTAGTTTTGGTTGTTTTAAACAATGTTTCAAGTTGCCTATGTTACGAGTACCTACATACTAAAATAATTAGATACATTATGGTTACGTCTTAGTTAGTTTTCCAGTTGCGTTGCATCCAGGTTTAGGGTAAAACCTTTTTTTGGTCCCAATTAGGTACATTTGTAGATTATGCATAATAGACGTTTGTTCTTCATGTAATTGAAAAACATTATAATAAAATAAAGACTTCTGTATACTTGACAAGTTTCAATTAAACTTATCGTCTTTAAAAAAAAGAATTTTTCCCTAATTGAACTTTCCTTTAGTTTTCCACAATAATGATTCTGCATTAGAATTAACATTTGTTTCGGGATATTGACCATGTCAGCTTAAAAAAATTATATTGATTCTGAATTACTTTGGAAAACTATGAAACACAAGTTTTCGACGAAACTTCGTGATTTTCACAAAGTATACCTTATACATCTGTGTTGCGTGTTACTAATATACATTAATCGCTGTTTGATATAATATTAGGTATATAAGAGTTTTGATTATGTGGGCCCATTTCCTCGAAAAACTGTGGCGTGTTTCTTGAAGAAAAATGCGTAGAAGAACTTATAATAGTGCGAAATTATAGTTATAAGCATCTAAGTACTTAATCATACTTCCATAAGGTTTTTTGTGACTAATCTAAAATAGGGTTTTCTGAGGAGTTCTGGAGGTCAGACAGGCAGTAGTTTCATGTAAGATAATGGTGTTCAGCTGCATCTGGCTAGACTGGAAGTCGGCACTTTTTTTTTGTTGTGGGATATCTTCCAATGACTTCGCCCGCTCTGGGTGAAGCGGGAGGGCGTGTCAGACTTTTACTGACCAAATCCCACCCGTGTTCCTTCAGTTGCTTGAGCCAGGGCCGCGGTAACTCTTTTTCAAATTTATCCGGCGACTGGAAGTCGGCCCTGATATTCATTTATTGCACATATTGTGAACACAGTTATAAAAAAATATTAACATAATGAAAGAGAATATATTACTCTACTCAGTAAGAAAAAAAACCGGCCAAGTGCGAGTCGAACTCGCGCACGAAGGGTTCCGTACTTGGTAAATTGCGGTTTACGATTTATGATGTATTAAAAAAAACTACTTACTAGATCTCGTTCAAACCAATTTTCGGTGGAAGTTTACATTACTATATTTTTTTAGTTTTATCATTCTCTTATTTTTGAAGTTACAGGGCGGGGGATATTTTACCAATTTGGAAGTGTGACACGCGCAAAAAAATTTTTTAAAATAAAAATTATATTAGAAACCTCAATATAATTTTTGAAGACCTATCCATAGTATCCCACACGTATGGGTTTGATGAAAAAAACTTTTTGAGTTTCAGTTCTAAGTATGGGGAACCCCCAAAATTTACTGCTTTTTTTCTATTTTTGTGTGAAAATCTTAATGCCGTTCACACCCACATCTACTTACCAAGTTTCAACAGCATAGTTCTTATAGTTTCGGAAAAAAGTGGCTGTGACATACGGACGGACAGACAGACATACAGACATGACGAATCCATAAGGGTGCCGTTTTTTGCCATTTGGCTACGGAACCCTAAAAAGGTTGGTAGATGATGATGAGGCTGTTCCGAAGCCTGCCTTATTCTTAACAACACCAAAACGTAGTGATTATTTGAAACTAGGGATATTCCACTAAATATTCTAAATAGAGAATTTAAAGTAGATAGGTATATACAGCTAACTAAAATAAACCGCTTCTCTCCAAAATGTTTGCATCTAGTTATACCTTCAAATAGCGTGCATCGCTTTCTTCTCGAGATTCTACTTGTAGATAGCAATCCACAATCCACATACGTTTGGCTAGCCAGACGTCATGCCATTTCATGAATTTGTTTTTAATAGTAATGAACTACGAACGGTATCTACTTATATTTATACATGGTTAAAAACGACATTAGTAGGTAAAATAAAATAAATTTTCAATACAGTTGTTAAACATATCGTATTTTCAGAGGCGATATTATGATTCGAAAATTAAATCTTTTGCATAGGCATCTTTTCTGTTACGCGGTCGTGACTTTTTTTACGAGCTCGATCATTATTTTTGCAGTTGAGTTGAGTTTGAATGTATATTATTATATCAATTTAAAAAAAGTTTAGTAGCAATTAAGGAGTTTTCATATTTAGAATAAAATGGGATAGATTTTATACGAGGAAAAATGTATAAGTCCGTACGTCTTAGCATTGAATTCTCAAGTCTTTTAAATGGTTGTTTAATATATTTAATACCAGTTTGAATTTAATTATGTTTACATAAAAATTTGTCAAAAATCGAATAGGCTGTATAAGCCGTTTTCGTTGTAAAAAAATATGTCCAGTTGCAAAAACGCGCCATTTTCTGAAAATTTTAATTTTTGTGTGATAAATAGATTACTTTTTGTTGATATGAGTTCAAGTACAAGTGATGAAATGGATTAACTCCACCCGATATTTTATCTGAGGCGAAAACTGTGCAAGATGAAATTTTGCCCCCAAAATCTCGAGAAAGATATATGGCGACTTATATTTTATGGAAAAAACAAATGTAATTCTTTGATTTGTTTTTACTATTTCCCACAACTGTACTGAAAAACGTCGTGTGATACACGGATGTGTAGGTTATTGCAAACTCGTGTCATTAAAAACCCTATAACCTACTTTCCACCCTTGTATCACAATGTACCTACTATACTACACGAGTGGAGTACTTATAGGTATTCATTGTTTTTCCTTTATTTATTAGTGTACGATTTAGCATAGCAAAGTATAATCATTCTGTGGCGTTACAATTGCTGAGATACAGACCTCCTCTCGGCACTCTCGCAGTTATATCCATCTGTAGTACAGAAGTAGGGACCTTCTTATATATCCACGAATTGAAATTATGGTTCCTTTGTGTACAATTTTTAAGGGAGTGTTTCAATGCCTCATTCTAAACAATTTCCATATGAAGCACCTTTGATATAGTCAAGTTGAGTTCTCTCGTTCATGAGATTGTCTAAAGGTGAATGCCTCATTTGACTCTGTTCCTAAAAATAGGTACTTTATTATTTCTTAAGGTGCTCCCTCACCTGGAGCGTTCGCCTGTAATGTAACATTTCAGATTCTATTTTGAGCATTACATAGCAATACTGCCTAGAGTAGTAGTAGTATTAGTTGCGCACTGTAATGCTCGCGATGCTCGGTTCTCTTCCATCACAAATGTAATGCTCGAATCTGTAACATTACAGGTTGCACACTGTAATGCTCGATTCTCCTCCCTCACTGATATAATGCTCGACTCTGTAACGTTACATTACGGGCGAATGTTCCAAGTGAGGGAGCACCTTTACATTTGCAGGTGATTAAACCGTCAGTCTATACAGATATATTGTCACTATGGTTAATCCAATTACCACAATATGTTTCGTATGTGGGTCGCCGTGCTAACTACCCGGTGGACGATGGACTAGATTGACAAGACAAACATTATTTATTCACATCGCCCTACATTTCACAAGGCTTTACGTGTGTTTTATAGTATCGGTAATGTAATAATAAGCTGTTGTAGGATTCATACATACATACATAAAACTACAGAACGCCACCTGCTACGATCCTTAAATAATTATTTTGCTTCACTCACATTCATACACACACGCCCGTTATGAGTACTGCGCACCAGGCCTTTCTGAAGAACATCACCAATAAGGTCTATGTATGTCTTACTAGGGCATCCCCTCCCGGCGTTTCCATTCACGTCTGAATTGTAAATACCTTTCGTTAGTCGCCATTCATTCATCCTCTCAACATGGCCAAACCATCTTAAAATACTCTTTTCAATTTTAGACACGACTTCTTCTTAGTTGTTACGCTCTTGACAGAGCGGTCATGGTCGATATGAAGTATTGGTAGTATATGCGGCAGATGTAATGCGTCTCACAGTGTCTCGCCACCTTTCCCGATTAGAAATCATCCGGGTACATTCGTGCACGGGACCGCCTACAGCAGACTTGATCTGGTCGGTCCAACGCATGGGTGACTTTACCACGCGGTCTAGTGCCATACACTTTTCCTTGGAAGACTAACCGCTCTATGGACTGACTGTCTCGCCTTGAAACGTGTCTGAAGATAGTGAGTATTCGGGACTGTACTATTGCGGAAAGACGCTGCTTGATGTGGAGTTCTTGGAGTATCGAGACATTTGGGCGGAACTGAGTCCACGACACTCCGACCTTTCTTCTCCAGCACCACATCTCCAGAGCGTCTATCTTTATTCTTTCCACCTCCCGCAACGTCCACGTTTCTGCAGCATACAGAAATGTGGATAAAATTAAAGTGCGCACGATCCTGGTCTTCGTGGCTTTGGTGATGTCTCTATTCCTCCATATTATTTTCATTTTGTCCATTGCACTTGTTGTGATCGCCTTACGCCTCTTTATCTCGTCAATGCAGCCACCGTTATTCGAGATTAAAGCTCCAAGATATACGTAGGATTAGGTCGCAGTTCGAGATCTGAGTTACTGCTGGCGAATTATTGTTAGCACGGTTCACAATCATCACCTTGGTCTTGCTGCGATTAATCTTTAATCCGAATTCAAGACTCACTTTTTCCATTTTGCGTAGGAGTTCTTCCATATGGCGAGCACTAGATGCAAAAAGAGTGGTTTCACCTGCGAAGCACAAATTCGCAATGTTGTAGCTACTAACCGCAACCCCTTCTGTCCAATGTTCCAAAGTTATGCGCATTATAAGCTCTGTGTAGATATTAAAAAAGAGCGGCGGTATAATGCATCTTTGGCGGACACCTGCACTGGGGTGGAAGTTACTGGACAGAGTGTCGTCTATTTGTACCGAGGCTGTGCTTACTTCGTACAACCTCCTCGGTGTTTCGGCGTGCCCATGTCATGTAAAGTTTTGTACAAGATTAGCTATTTTACCGAGTCAAATGCTTTGGAAAAATCAACAAAGCAGATGTATGTTGGCTTTTTCAATAATCTGATGAACGATATGAATCTGTTTCCGTGTACCCTTTCCCTTCACAAATCCAGCCTGTTCTTGTGCGATTTCTTTGGACAGATACGCCTTCAGCCGCTCATTTAGAATATGTAACAAGATTTTGCTGGCGTGGGATAACAGTGCAATAAGGCGATAGTTGTTACATTTCTTTGTGGAGCCTTTTTATGTAAAGGGGTAAAGACTGAGTGAGTCCATTCAGATGGCCAAGTTCCTGTCTGCCATACTCTGTTACAAATGGCATGAAACATATAGACGCCACGTTCTCCTAAAGCCTTTATGGTTTCTATGGGAATTCGGTATCTTCCCGTGGCATTAATGTTTTAAGATGTTTTATGGTAGCCCTTACTTCAGACAGAAGAATATCCGGTTTCAGTTCCTCCCTATTTACCGTACTGTGGGTCCTGGAACAGTGATTGACAGTAATTCTGTCACGTTTCTGAGATTTGGTCTAGTTATGTTACAACTTCGCCTTTATCGTTCTCGATAGGCCAGGTTTTAGTAGGTAGAGTTCTTGTGATGTGATGAATTCTGCAGTAAAGATAGACTCATGTTTTCCTGCGTATGCTTTTCGACTTCTTCACAAATTTTGCGAAGATGTGAGTTATGATCTCTTCTGCAGTAAGCTTGAATTTGAGCAGATAGCTTGTTCAGCTCTCTTTCTGCCTTCAATTCTCAATTAAAGCAAGAGTACTATCTGTTATCCAGTGTTGCCGTTTATGTGTTTCAGTTGATGGCTTTGATTCTGCGACTGCTTCCTGAATAAGATGTTTTCCTTGGTTCCATAACACTTCTGGTGTTGCCTCAGTGAGGTTTGCGTCGGCGTCGGTCCATTTTGAATACTTCTGCACAATTGCCGTAGTAAATTTTGCGGTGTCTCTGACTTCAATTCTCCTTTGTTTATTAAGGGTTCGAGCAGCTGCCAATTTTAGTCTTAGTTTCATAGTAAGGAGTTCATGGTCAATCAGCACCAGGCAATGTAATGAGCATTGAGGATAAAAGTTCGCCTGCGTGATCGTACTAAGACAGTCATTTGATTACGGTAGGTGCCTCCTGGCGATGTCTAGGTGTACAATCTCCGTGGATGATATTGAAAAAGACTATTTGTTATTACTAAGTGGTTTTCATCAGCAAATTGCATCAATCGCTCACCACTATCGTTGCGTGTACCTAGTCCAAAATCGCCCACACTTTGGCTAAATTGCCGGGAATTGGCTCCTATCTTAGAGTTAAAATCACCCATGATCAAAAGTAGCTCTCGGTTGGGCAGAGACACTACATCTTCTTTTAATCCACAACGTTGTCTTATTACATCATTTCTCAATCTATGATTTAAAGTTACATCACACATATTTCGCAAGGAGCGCATTCTACTGCATTAATCCTACTTTCATAATAAAAAACCTTTTTTTACAAAAAATTACTACCGACTTCCAAATAAGAAAACTACAAAGTGAAAAATAACTTTATTTTTAGTCAGTCAGTCTTTGGTAGGTTCCAATTTTTTGCGTAAAGGACACCGATTTCCAAAAATAAAGTTATTTTTCACTTTGTAGTTTTCTTATTTGTTTTGTAAAAAAAGTTTTTTTATTTTCACTTTTTTGTTGTACCTACCTAATAGGAAAGTAGTAAAGTAGTTTATTAAGGTACCTATAATGCCAGAATAGATTACGCGAATATCATACAACTGAACATAACCGGTGAAATGAGAGTGTACCAAGGTGAACTGTACACATCTGTGTACCCCTTTAGAGCGTACTGGCGTGATGTTATGTTATGAAATGGTATAAACAATAAACAGACATGCGATTGCAACAATCCTGAGAGATTTTCAGTTATTTATTGAAGAGTTCTGTTGTATATCTCCGAAGTTCTTCATCAGATCTTCACCAAATTAAAATGGACCGAATTTCGGAACATACTTTTTCAAATAAAAAAACAATTTTCAAAATCGGTCCTCAATGGAGATATCGGTGAACATAAATAAATTTAAAAAAAAACATACCTGAAGCCGAACATAGAACCTCCTCCTTTTTGGTAAGTCGATTAAAAAAATGACATTGTAGAATTTAATTACATTAAAAACTCTTTACATAAAAGTTTTATTATGTTTCTGTTTAATTGCAATGGTGAGCTTTTGTCGATTAAAATGACTCTGAACATAAATGATCTAATATGAAATTACTGATACCTAGAATAGATTGATAGGTTGTACCTACCAAGTATAATATATGATCCATTCCATGAAAATGTCAAGTAATACATGGGTTAAATCATCCTTTCGTGCAGAGGCGTCTCTAGCCTATGTAGCGCCCGTGTGCAATCATTACCCTAGCGCCCTCTAGTAAGCGCGCGGTCAAAATGGAAAAGGTACAAATAACAACACATTACCACAAGAGAAGAAGACTTATCGTCAGAAAACATGGTGACAATATGTACCGCGTAGACCGTCCAACAGCGCGACGTTCGTGAGCAACTGCACTCTCGAACGCAAAACTGACCTCTTGAACGCTTGACCGTGTGACAGCTCTCTGTCTGATAGAACCCTCATTACGACCTCATGTCATACGTACAGAGTTCAATATCAATTGGGACCATTTGACAGATTTGGGAAACTTAATGCGAGGCCCAATGTAGGTACACGGGTAAAAACGGGTATCGATATATTTTAAGGTAGGAAGGAGTGACATGAATAACAAAATACAACTTTGTGGTTATTTAAAAGCTCAGACCCCGGTGAAAGTCGCAACATTTGTGGCAGCTAATAACAAATCTTACATAATAGGTATATTTTAATCAAAAGAAAGGACAATTTTGTCTTATTTACATGTTTATTAAAATATAATACTTAATCCATTGCGTCAAGGCTTACTTCGCAAAACTACGTGTAGCGGTAGAACACAAAGTGTGGTATGCGCCACGCGTACACACGCTTTCGAGAAATGCCGCGCGCGTGACGTTTGTCCATGGCAATTTGAACTGTATTTTTATTCTATACAGCCGAATTCAGGATTCGCAATATAATGTACGAATTCCAAAGAACTGGCGGCGCGGGGGCGCAGCGCAGTGCTTCGCAGGGGACGACGCACAGTGTATTATTTTGAGAATCTAGACGGACAGAATCAATTTAGGATCATGTGTTAAAAGATCATTTTAACGGAATAAATTCAAAGCTAACATGTTATACTACAATCTAGTACACTTTTTGGCAATTCACGCGAAACAATAACAGGTAAAAAAAGGTTGGGACGGCCGGCTATCTGAGCCATACCGACCGAGACCGCTCGCTGCTATCGTTTCATTCGTCTGAGTTTGCTCGATGAATACCCTGTGCCTGTGTGCTAGTGGTGATTTTGTGTTGTTATCGTTTTTGTGGGCCTTTCAAGGTAAATTTTCATATATTTTTTTGTTATTATTTATACTAGTTTAATGATAAATATTAAATTAACAGAGTGAGTTTTTTATTTACTCATAAAGAGTACTTCTTTAGTTTCATCTAGGGTTTTAGTTAATTTCCCTGCATTTCCCTATGCATTGGGTATATTTTTCTGAAAGGTATATTTATAAACTACAAGAAAAATGTTCATTTACTTGCGAAAGTTTGCGACACTCATACAACATTTTCTTATTTTCAGAATGACTTCACAAATTTCTCGTCGTTCGTTTTTTGATGTTTGGTTTTCTAATGCCTGAGAAACAAGACAGGAAGCTTTGTTACATTATATTTTACATGAACTTGGTGTCCAGTCCGTTACAGATGATATTTGAAGAGTTTAAAAGCAACAATAAGTAGAGTTAGTCAAAAATTTACCAAAAATGGTCGAAATCAGGAAGACATCTAGAACGCTTCCTGAAAACGAATTCTTTATGGTTAGAGCCGAACATATCATTTGAGGGTATCGTCAGTGAAACTATCGTTGATGTTTCACTACCTAGAACAAGTAACCGGGCCGGAAGCAACAAACCGGAAACACTAATTATGGAAATACAGCTCGTAAGTTTTTCCGAAATGCTGAAAAGTCAGCAGAAATAACCTGGTGTCAATATTGAGCTCATCAAACGCATCCATATCACATTAGAGACCATAAATAGCGGATATTTCATTAATGTTGACAAATTTCATGAATTCTCCAAGGCTACAAGAGAATTGTATTTTTCGTGGTACCCAATGCCAGTAATCGTACATAAAATTTCATTTCACGGGAAGGATATAATTTCTGCATGTGTTTAACCAATAAATCAAATGTCTGAAGAAGCTCAAGAGGCACGAAATAAACACAATAGAACATTCAGGAAACTTTTTACGAAAAATCTTCGAGAATTAATACAAATCGAGATTTACTGAATAGATTGTTAATTTCATCGGATCCATATATTGCTAGTTTGCGTGCGGCTCCAAAAACAAAGCGTGGTAAAAATTAATCCTGAGGTAAATGAGTTAATAGAAAAAAGAATTCCAACCATTGAACGTGAGATATCAATAGACGAAACAGATAAAGATTCTAATGAATCTGAATCAGAATCTGAAGACTCAGATGAAAGTATGGAAGAATCTGACGAGGATTCTGAATAATCTCGATCTGTTTCGACTACTGGTCTTCTCTACTACTAATCTTAATTGTACTAAACTTTGTATAGCTTTTTTATTGTGATTACTTTTATATTAATTTTGATGTATGTTTGGTGTATGTGAAAATATGTTATATTGTTAAATTATAAGGTCTATAACTATCAATTATTATTTTTTTATTTATCGTTTATATTTTACCACCCAATAACGCATAAATATGGAAAAAATAATTTTGTCCCGCTAGATTCCCAAAATAATACACTGTGCGACGCCTACAATCTGCTAGAACCCGGGCGCAAGCGCTCGCGTGCTCGCGTATCCGCTAGGATGCACGCGCGCGCATGCTCTCAGCGACTAGTAATACTTTCACGTCGCAGACAGTTTATTTCAAATAAACAGGTAGTTAAGCTTTTCATCTGTATCCACATTCATTTTGCACGAAAAACAATAAACAAATAAATAAATCACATCAGTCTACAGTTTAAAGCATAACTTGAATGATTCAACATTCTGGCCGGCGTCAAAACAGTAGCGCGCGCGGTTGTAGCCGATCGGAGCCGACCGGACACGACGACAGCCAAACGCCGCCGCCCACGTACGAGAGTAGCCGATCGGCTACCGAGGCGTCTGAACGCAGCCGACTGGTTGACGCGGCATACGCGCGGTGCTAACCGAGTTCCAAGCAGTGTAAATACCATGCAAACATGAAACTTAACTATTATATAGAAGCCTCAATTTCCTTTAGCACAGTGTGAAATGCGCTCCGGCGCGCCCCGGCGCGCCCCGGCGCCGCCCGTTTAGTGGAAATCGTACATAGTTGTCGGAGTGTTTTCAAACGAATTAAAACAGGTGTCGGCACGCGCCTTTGGTAGCAATGCGCTGACTCACTACCAAACTAAACCAATATAATCTGTAATTATATGTTTTTAGGTTTATTTCATGTTGAAATAAAAGTTACTATTTTAAAAACCGCTCGTGGCGCGCCTTGCTTTGCTGTAATTCGATATATATAAGAAGAGAGAGAGAGAGAGAGAGAGAGCACTACTCTAGTATTAAATGATGACTGAATATTGATAGGTTTTAGATATTGATTAAGAATGTGATATTAAGAATGTGATATTTTTTTTTTCAATTATTCTTAATTTAATTATATTACTTGTTTTTATTATTATAATTTTTATTTGATTTTGATTGCTTTTAAATATATTAATGATGTGCTGTGATGTACTTAATTTAATTTATCAATCTGTTAATGTTTCAATTGTTTTAATTTTAATTGAATGCTTTTAATTGTATATGTTGTGTATTGTTCTATAATTTAATATTTGGTATTATTTTAATATAAATTTAATGTTTTTATTAAAATTTTAAAAAGACACAACGTATACAACGTTGTGTCGTTTTAAAATTTTACTTAATGGGCTTATTAACCAGAAATCTTGCTGTACTTTTATTATTATTGAATGCTGTTGTCATGTTTTGTTATATATATAATACGTAATAATAATATGCATAACCACAAAGTGTGCATGTGGTGTTAGCCTATAATTAATTGTTACACTTATAAATGAAGCTACTATGAAACTGTAAACGTTCTATGTAAACAATTGTTGGTTAACCAAATAGATAAATAAAAAAAATAAAAAATAAATAAGAGCTCCAGATGCCATACAAAATGTAAGCAAACCGGAGCTCTTTTTACCCGACTGCCGAAGGAGGGTAATTACGTGGGTCATTGAAAGAGCCGCGGCCGGAGGGCGCGCGAATGCCGCTCGGCGCCCCCTAGGGCGCTGCGTCCGTGTGCTTCGCACACCCTGCACTATAGGTAAAGCCGCCCCTGCTTTCGTGGTATTTTTTAAAAGTTATAGGGCCTCGATTCCGATTCCACGAATGGTAGAACCGTACAAGTACTTGAGTTGCCTTAATTGTGTTTACCTTTTTGTTTCAAACATATCTTCAATATTCCAATCCAATCAGTAGTAATATAAATGTGAAAGTCTGTTTGTTTGTTAATCAATCACAATTTATCAGCTGATCTGTTTTAGATGAAGCTTAGGCCCAGTGGCTATATAAGACCTCGCCTGTCGCGCTTGAGGCCGTGGCCGTGGGTTCAAATCTGAGCCAATGTGACTTTTTCATGTAATGTTCTTTCTAAGTTTATCATGGTCATCGCTGACAGCGGTGAAGGTAAATATCTTGAGGAAACCTGGACTTATCATCATTAATATCAATACATATAATAAATTTGTAGAAAAGTCGTTTTTGTACATCGAAAATATTACCAAAAAAATAGCCAGGGTGTTATAGGATAACCGACAGAACCCATTTCAAGCATTTTAAGAATTATTGTCTGTTTATCTTTTTAGTTGTACACGCATCACGTAAAATTTACGAAACCAATGTCGATAACTTTTATACATAAAAATTATGCGTAACTTGAAGTATTACTTAGTTTTTGTTTCATCGCAATCGGTTCACTCTATCAAAAGGTAAATAAATTTAAAGTGTTCAAGAAGTAAAATATCACAAACGTAATTTAGATACTCGGACAGTGGAGCTCCATATTCGATAGATGGCGTTGTGTATTTGACTTCAGTTTCTGAATGGCGATGTTAAGATTCTCCGCGGAAGAATGACACTAGAAAACAACAATTGTTTACCAAGTACCTACTTAGGTGCCTAGGCAGTTGACGAGAGTGAAGCCGCGGGCACAGCTAGTATAATTAATATAAGCTTGAAATCGCCAACCCGCATTGTGCAAATGAGGTGATTATTGTTCGTGCCTTGTTTGTATGAGACTCTTCTCATACAGAACACTTATATTATCTAAGGTCTCTACCTTAGATAGGATATAAGTGCATAATTGGTTTGTTGAACCAACTTTTTTTTTGTAATAAATGGAAAGATCATATATAAGTTTTCATACAAAACAATTTTTAGTTTTTTTTTTTTCATTGTAATTACAAAGTAAAATCCAATCGAAAATATTTTTTTGAATCCAGTACTGAAAACACCCCGACAGTTTTCCGAACAAAGCCGAGCCCGTGTGACGTCACAACGTTCATTTCTACTCATTGTGGCACATAGCGTAAACTGTGTTTTGACTTATAACCAATTCCATCTTGTTATTATCGTCAATATATTGATGAATATCGAATACATTGATCATAAATATCGAACCTTAAAAGTTATCGTGCTTGCTTCGCATCATTATGTACGAATATTACAAATATCTCCCCAATACTGTGTGATTCGCGCAATACCCAACCTAGCAAACTGTACTAAAGTTTTGAGAAATGTTCTATGTCTAACTAGATTCCAATTAAAATATGTTAATTATGTTGTTATCTTGTTCTAATTTAGTATTAGATTCTGATTAATTTCTTAATTTTATCATTAAAGATTGAGAAAAGTAAATTTTTAAGGGAACTTTTGAGCAAAGTTGACATTTTTGTATAATTACGTAACTTGAAAACATGATTTTTTGTTTATGGAGATATATTCATTATTTTAATTTTAAATGACGGATATAGGCGTAAAACTAATATTTCTGTTTGAATTGTGAAAATCGGTCGACGCATTTAAGAGATATTTGAAAATGTACCGAATTAATATTTTCACGTTTTTGTTCTACAAAGTTTTTTAGTGTTTGTAATTATATTATATAGATATTTGTGTTTAATATTATAAAGGGATATGCAAATAATTAAAAATACCGAAAATTTTAAGGATGTTATGCAAAAAATAAATAAAAATAAAGGCTCCACAGATTTCGGGTTGTATAATATTTAGTGGTACCTATGAAGTTTTTTGATATCTAAAGTCGAAGTTGCGCACCAATCGTGTTTGTTAGCTTTTTATTTTACACGAATATCACCTACCTATATGTAACAACAATTACATTATGACAATTATGTTTCTAAATGTAATGTGTACAATGAACAACAATGACAAACACCGTTCGCGGTCCTCTATCACGTAATATTCATTACGACTACTTTACTTATGCTCAATTTTTCCAAATCGTCCATCAGATGGATATCTTTTCGAAATTTGCCTTTATGAATCCTTTATCACAGATGTCTAAATAAAATTTGCTGTTATAAATAATATTTATCTACACTCACAACGTAATGTTCCAAATACGAATTCAAAAAATATTGTATAAACACGTACTTTATATTCGTAGATAGGTAAAATTTAAAAAAAAAACCATTACAGTTCAACATTTTCCTTCGATTTTCAAACAACTGCATCATAAAATAACTTTTTAATTTTTATAGCACACTTTTACTTTTTAATTTTCTGGCGCGTATGGGCTGTAGTAAAGAAGTTTCATTGTCTGTGGATGCGCGCGCTGCGCAATGTGAATCTAAATTGCCCGCCATGCCAAATATTTTTCCCTTTCCACTTTTGTTTTATTTCAACTGTATGAGTGAAGATAAAGTAGTGTATGCAACGGCATATAATTAGGTATTAAAACACTCGCGTAATATTATTATCAAATTCGGCTTCGCCTCATTTGATAAACCTACGCTCGTGTTTTAATAACCCCTATTATATGGCCATTGCATAAACTACAACAACAACTACTACTACTACTTGTACTATTTTGCACTAATTTTCGGATATTTTTAGTCAATTTACTTGACACTGTACTATGGTGAAATTCCTTGAACGTTATGACGTCACCAACATGGCGACCAATCATGGCCCGTTCGTAGACAGGTGGTTCTTTTTAAAATTTTATCGATTTTCAATTGCTTATAATAAATTGAAAAAAAATATTTAAGAGATTTTTGCAACGACAATATAATTTATGATATGTAAAGTTTCAAAATAAATTTTAAAAATCGTATTTTTGTTTAAATTCAACAACCCAATTATATATCTGTAGTAGGTTCTTTTGCGGTAATTTCTGACTTTCATGACGGTCAAGCTAGTTTCCCAATTATCCTAACCTTTCGAGGAATACAAACGTTTTATCCAAGCTTTTTGATGATGAGCTCCCCGCGATCGCAGTTGACCGGGAGAAGTGGAAGGAGGGAAGACAAGGGCCTGAATTTTGTCCTGCCTTGGAGTTGGGACAAGACGGGCTGTTATAATAGATAATAACAATATTTTCGTTGTTACAGGGTAGATAATGAGCGAGCGAGGCGCTCGACGCGGCGCAGGCGCTCCTTTCTACGCGCCTTTACGGCGTAAAACCTCTGCTGAGATCATCAGCGAAGCTCGCGCAGCCATAAACGGCGGTAAGAGAAACAAACCATACTTCTTCCTTCAAGCTTGGCAAACGTGCTTGGTGCACCAATAAGACTGGCAGCTAATGTAGAGTTGCAGTAAGTAATTCAGACTGAGCAGTGAGCATTCCTTATTCTATCCCATCTATTTTGTTAAAATGATACCGTGTAAACTTAAATGAAGTGAAGGCGGAGCAAATTTATCTTTAATTCCACCTGAAGCTACAGATTTGCAGCTGACTTCAAGCTACCTTCACCTGCATTAAGTGAATAGGGACAGAAAAGTGTGAGAGACATAAAGAAGACAACTTCATTATGTCTCTCACACTTTTCTGTCCCTAGAATTTTCGAAAGGACAACCTTTCGAGAATTCTGACTGAGCCACGTCACAGGTTTTCAAGTGTGGATGACTTTTACACATAGAAATACAGAATGTTAATAAAGATAGGTAGGTATTGACTGCACAGACGTTTTGTCTCTTTCTACACAGTGGTAATTTTTGTAAGGATATTGCTCAGTTCTTTCACTATTTTTTGCAGGATAAACCCATTCAGCAATGTAGCCAAATTTAAGACCGCACTGGAATGTCTGGTAACAAATTTTAATCGCTGTTCCTTGGTTGATATGACTATATGTCTCTTTGAACAAATATTCTAGCACTCTAGGTAGGTACTCCGGAAAGCTTGAAGCAGTATTTATATAATCTACATGCTTTATATTTTCATTTACGTATTATGTTTTGGGCTACTGTTAAACTTCGATAGCTAGGTCAATTGCTGAGAAGGAGACGATAACAAAGGTGACGTGCAAATTGCGCGCTTTCATTTACGACATCGAAACACAAAGGGTGCAAATAAACAAGCGATGATAAAACATTTTCCCTTCGTTATCCTGCTGTTTTGTACTCTTGTAAAGTAGGTATACTATGGAAAGTAGAAGTAGTATAAAAAATATTTTTTCAAATTATCTGATTCGGAGACAGTGGCGAATTTACCGGCAGCTTGAGAAAGCCGGCAGATTTTTGGGGTTGCAGTTTTGTGGTTCGATATTTTTTCCGTTACTTGCTGAAAGCAACGTTCAGCAATTATTTCATGTGCAGTTACAAAATGGAATGCCCAATAATTAGGAAATGTTCAAATCCCTCAGTGTTAGTGTAGAAAGGTTTTAAAGATAAAGCGATTAACTGGTATCCATTCAACAAAGTCGTTTAATCGATGCAGTAGATACCCATCGTAGATTTCATCAAATCGTTATCGTTTTTCGCACATCGATCGTGATGGTTAATTTGGCGCGACAATCACCGGTGCCTCACCTTGTCGATCACAAGGTGAGCTAAATGTTGAACAGTCACGATACGTTTACAGCTTTTCAAAAACAGTTTCGCATCGCCACGTTTGACGTCATCATAAAACAGATTACCTTTATGGCTTTCAATAAAGTTTAGCGTTCACATATCGTCGACAATACTTTCGATTGCCACCATTTTCTTTTACGGTATTGAAATTTGTACGTTGTTATTTGTGCATCAGTTTATGGTATTTGTTTAACTGTTACGTGTCACAAAACTTTTCGAACTCTTTTTACCGATTTCTGAATTAAGATTTTGAACCTGAGTAGATACTACTTATCAAACTTTACATTACCCTGAAAACCATTCAAAATTCGGCATCAAAGTAGAACTAGTCACGTTCTTAAATCCATTATGCTTGATATAGTGAAGTCTTTATACCTCTACTCATCTATTATTTAACCCAGACGTTTTAAACTTATTCAATTTTCTACCAGGTTCGAAAAATAACAGAAACTCGAACAAATTAAACATTTATCGTATCTAGAACGATGTCTCCACCGTAACGTTCATAAGTTCACAAACGTGTCGTCGTTTTTCATCGGCTGACGTGTTATTTTTCGCTTTGTTTCCCAAACCGATATTGTACAGCTATGGGTGTACAGTTGGGGCTTTCCTTGTGTTGCTCCTCGAGGTGGTTGATCGCCGAGGTCACGCGGTCATTCCGGCTTGTTATTCTGTTACCGACTCCGTTGCCACGGTGAACTCCTTCGCACGCCATTCTTACATTAATACTTCACATAGCGGTGGTGATTTTAAATCAAATGCTTTATTATAGGACTGCTCAAACAGAAGGTCATTGTCGGACTAGGTTATGGTTGAAGGCTAGTATTTTAATAGTTTCTTAATCACTTGATTGAGAGCTTAATTAAGATTTTTTAAGTACCTGCTACTTTGGAAAAGCATGCGAGCGAAATAAAAGGTTTTTGCTTACAGTTCCGTTGACAATCGCGTGTCTTAGAGCAATATTTATCGTAAAAACAAATGTCAAATCCAAGGAAACAGTTAAAATACTTTCTTTTTGAGGCAGGTCGGGTAATAACAGTTTTTTTTTTTTAAACATTGCCCCACACTAGGAATTTCTTCCTGTATCGTGGGTGCGTTTACAAACATATAAACTCACATACACAAACACCCAGAGCCGGAACAATTATCTGTAGGTCATACAAATTTTTGTTCCGTGCGGGAATCGAACCCGCGACACGCAGCGTTGTCAGTCAATTGCTCAACCACTGCGCCAACCGTGCGCCCGATTAGATTCTGGTAAAATTTATTGTTTTTAAATTACATGAAAGCGACCACCGGTTTCATTATGGTAATGGCCTGAAAGACGACCGTCAACAATTTTATGCGCCCAAAATCATTCACGCGATCTTTTCGATAGAATTTTAGATATTCAGGTGATACGGAGTGATGTTGTAATTGTTCCTATTACGGAAATACTACCATGAGTCGTTAGTTCAAATTAGTAAAATAACTTGATTAAAGAAAGGATTCTGAAAAAATAATAGGTTTTGAGCAGGCAGGCAGGTATTGGAAATTATGAAAATGGGCCGCCTCATCAAAGCTCTATAAGCGCCAACCCACTTTTACAACTTTTCATAAAACTTCTTTTTGAGTATAATTGGGTACCCCTAACGCATTATAATAACTTGGAAGAGAAAGTACCTACTTACCTAAGCTAGCAAGTTGTGTTGACATTTTCTAAATGTTATTATAGAGGGGTAACTGACGAAATGTGAGTGAACTTGGTGTGTTTTAGGCGCAGCCGTGAGGCACACTTTCCTGCTAATTTCCTACATCAGACTTTATACTTTCTTATTTGTTTTTATCTGATGTACATGCATCCGGTATATTGGTTGACTTTTAGTCTGTGCTAAATAAATGTACAGTACAACTATTTTGTTAATGTCCCTCGGCAATCATCGCATTTCCGAATAAAAACGAATGTTATTTTCCATGTCCATCAATTATTAGATTTATCGTGTATAATAATTTGAATTCAGAACTAAGTACTTTAGTGTTGTTTTGTATTCCGTGTGAAATAGATAGAGCTGTAAAAATAGCAGCTTTCCTCCTATTTTTAAAACAAATTACATTATGTTAAAAGAGTATTAACAACTCTATAATACTTCGAAGTTGATTGAGAGCGTCCGGTCTGCACTGGTCTGCACCAAGTACAAAGGGCAACTGATAAAAATCTGACAACTGATGGAACACGAAGTTTAGCGGGGGCCATTAAGGAAATAGTTGGCCTGTATTTTCTTTTACTTTTACTTCCTATAGTTATACACCGCTGTTTAACCCTACGTTTAGTACAGACGTGATGTTATGTTAGGTTTTATCATAGAGGTTTCTTTTGCCTGTCCAGAGATGAGCGGCACATCAAGCGGTGGCGGCGTAGGTGGCAGCCTACGCCCGCTGCGCACACGCCGGCCGTACACACCGCGTGAGCCGCAACGGTCGCTGTTCACTGACGCCAGCAAGAAGGAGCCCAGACCACCCAGCTCTTATGAGTATATGCTCACTGTTTTATTATTCTTTCTATAAAGCATCATATCAAAAGTAACAAGACAATGCAAGCATAAGTTACCCATTTAACCGAAATTATAACGAAAACGCTTGAAGTGTTTAAAGCTTTTCACATAAGATATAACATTTTCAGCGGTGTAACGCACATTATGAATGCAAGTTTAGTACTTGTAAATGCCCATGCTAGCTATCTGTATCTGCGAAAACCTTAATTTTCAATACAAATGGGAAATTAGGATAAAAATAACCTACGAGTGGGAAGCGCAAAAATGCAACGAATGAATTATAAACCTTTTTCAAAGTAATGATGATTTAACATTCAATCATTTGCCATCCATGTCTGATATAATCTTGTGTCCCTTAGCCTCAAGTTCTTGAGTCTGTCGGAGAGCAGCGAGGACACACTGTCAGCTATGGACGCGCGCATCGCTCATTTAGATGAGGAAACGCTCAACGAGATGCTCGCTGACACACCCAACACACGGAGAAAACCTACGGTAAATTATTACGCTCACTTAAAATAGTACTACTGGTAAGCCGATTCCAACATTGCTGGGAGGCAGACAGAATAGATAGATGGTATTTACTTTTTGTTTCACCTCGTTAGTTGAAAACCATAAAAAAACGAGTGAACCGAGATAATGCAATGAAAAAATTGCATTCATTTTCATTTTGAGGTATTTATTAATAGTTTAGTATACGTGGGTGATTCATAAATCACTACATCACCTGCAAATTATTGCTACTAATAGTCCTCTTAGGCTGAGGCCTCATTAGTGCGTCAACGCAGCGTCGTTTTACATATATTATATATATTATTTAGTTATATGCCACATTATGCGTTGCGTCGTCGCATGCACGTTTAACGAATCGACTTACAAGAGACGAAGCGGGGGAAGAGAGATGCGCTGTGCTGTCGGAGGTGCGACGAAGGACTGTGTTTGTTCTGATCCGATCGCGCTCTGACGCTGCGATCACAACGAGTCATGTATCCAATCAAATGTTTCATAAGGCGCCAAGCTACGCCACGTAAGTATGTTTCTGCCTTTACCATCATGCGTTCCGACGTCGTGCGTCGTCGCAACGCAGGTGTGGCTTACAATGCGTTGATCCGTTGCTCAGCCTTGCCTATTTCAACGCATGTACATTATATCAAATTATAAAAAAGTTTCGTACCAATGTACGAAACGAAAGCCTTAAAGATTCAAAAGTAATTTCAATCACGAACTCTCCTTGGTTCGGGGCAGCTCCGAAAAGAAACTCGGCCAGCGGCGCCGGGCGAGGTATGGGGCGGGTTCACCAAGCTGCCGCACCTCAGCGGCCGCAGCAAGCCGCTGCATCGCCGGAACACTACCGGACAAGTGCACGCTGAAGGTTTGTATGGCAGATTTATATAATAATAGCAATAGCTGGTCATCATTAAGGGCGAATTTCACCAATGAAACTGATCGCGATAAGCACATCTAAACCGAGTTCAAGAGTCAGTGTCAATATTCCTAAACACTGATTACACTAACAACTCTTAAACTCGGCTTAAATGTGTTGCTCGTGATTAGTTTCGTAGCCAATATTTTAAATGAGTTAGTCAAGTAACTTCTTCTTAAAATAAATAACATAAACTAAACCCTATAGTGGATGTACCTTCGGCCTTTATAATTTTACTTATATAAGTATTTTGAAATCAAGAAAGTTAGCAAGGTATGCATACGATATTTCAGTTAGCAATTAGGTTCTCACTCACTCCAGGATTACAATTTATGTTTCTTGTACTTTCAGATTTGAAACCAGAGCAAAACTTAGGGCAAGCAATCTCCATCACTCGACCGTTGGGCGACTCAGATTCTAACTACGTCGCACTCGCGGATAATCACACTAAATGTAAGAATATGACAATTTCACATAACCACATTTCTTTAACTAAAAGCTTAATAAGTGTGTCACTCGCAAGTTTCATTGTGCAAGTTTACTTCTAGAACTGGCTTGCACTACTACACGAGTTTATCCAAAGAAACACAAGATTTAGGGAGTGGAAGCGATTTTTTCAAAATTTATATAGCATATTGGCCCCTATCTCCACAAGTCAGAACACACATTTCTATCCAGATAAAAAGGCATTCGAAAATGTAAAGATCGGATGCGTGCGTATACACATGACATAGAACAGTACAACTATGTTCTTAATGCCCCTCGGCAATCATCGCATTTCCGAATACAAACGAATGCTAATTTCCATGACAATTATTAGATTTATAGTGTAAAATAATTTTAATTCAGAATAAGTACTTTATTGTTCTTTTGATTGTTTTGTGAACTTTATAGAGCTGTAAAACTATTTTCCTTTAGCAGCTTTCTTCTCGTTTTTAAAATAAATTACATAAAGTTAAAAAAGTATTAGCAACTATATATTTTGAAGTTGATTGAGAGCGTCCGGTCTGCACCAAGTGCATAGGGCAACTGAACAACTGATAGAAATCCGACGACTGACGAAACACGAAGTTTGCCGAGGGACATTAAGAAAATAGTTGTACTGTGCCTGTATTCCCCCAGGGGTGAGACAGCAAGTTTAAGCACATCCAAACTTTGCATAGAGTTTATATATCAAAATATTGCAGCATTAACTCCGGAGGTGGCAACGAAACGCAAGCAGTTCGCGTCAACTAAGGCGGTGTCGTACGACGCGGCGAACGGCACGCGCAGCATCAGCCGCTCCGACATCGACGTCAAGCATCTCGCCGTGCAGCTGCCAAACACTTCCGGAGACAGCTTGGACCAGTGAGTTCTCAGGCCGAGTTATAAAATTATAATGTCATTGTTCCAGTGCGATAAAGAGATGGCGCTAAACAGGTCATATTGTGCTATCTTTTACGAGAGGGCGGCAGTCACAGAATGGTTTTCTTTTTTGTGGTTTCAAGAAAGTTGGATAATTATTTATTTGGGACTCTTCGAGATTTACTATATTGCCAATTTTATTGGTTTCCTCTTTAGTTGATTCTGGTTCACGAGAGAGAATAGTCTGGAAATAATGTGAGAATAGGCTGGTCCTAAAACCAAAGCTCATTTATTTTTTAAACATGCTTCTGGTTACCTATCATAAGTTCGAAAAAAGTTTGACCGAATTTCATTTCACCTAAAACTTTTCAACTATTATCGTTTCGTTTTTTTTTTACTTTTTCGAAGTCACGTCTGCCACTGTCTCAGTTGACCTATTATCAATTCAATTTTTTTCGTTACTCTAACACGAAGGAAATGACTGGAGCTGAGTTCGCTCTCTTTGCTCGCTCACTTCAGCTCCCGTTATCCCCTTCGAACCTAACCTATCCGTGTCAGGGTGCCCAAAATTCCCGAGCTCGCTTCGCTCGCTCTTGGACAAATTCTTTGAAATAATTAATTTATATTTTTTTTAATATAAATATTAATTAAATTTTTCATTTGCATTCATCAAATTCATCAAATTCAAAATATACGAGATACGTAAACACAGACAAGACTGTGTGAAGTCGATTTTGCAGCGATTCGTTTCTATCACTAAATTTTGTAGCACAACATATTGACTTTTAATGACACTATTTCAATTTTAAATTGAAAATGCTACCAAGTAACCGGCTATATATTTGTGACTAAATAATTTTCCGTATAATGTTGTTTCGGTTTGGTGAAAATATGGCAAATGAAAAAAGTTCAAATGAGGCTTCGGCCAAAAGCAAAAAGTTATTTTGTAAATTGGTAAAACGTAGTTCGGTAAAATAAAACATATGCCACATGATACTTCGATGTTTTGAAAATATGTCAAATAGTGCATATAGCAAAAAAGACGTCGGTCAATAGTTTTCGGTAAAATTAAATTCGAACAAAAAAAATCTGAAAATTGATCGGTTCCCCATGCTTCTGTTTTAACCTCAACATAATATTCAAGTCTGAATTCTGTCTTTGTCTCGTAACGACTAGAAAAAACGGCTAGAATGGCATATATACGCCAAATGCAATTTCTAGCTCATCTACCGTCAAATACCTGTCAAAAACTGTTCGTTCTGGATTATCTTAGCAACGTAACTACAATAATTCCATCTTTCCGCAGTATGTCCATCCTGGAGCTCTCAGAAGCATTGACCCAGCGTTCTCGCGACACACACCGCACACTGCAGCTCCTCGACGCAGTGATAGTGACCGTGCAGGTGTCGCCTCCCAGCGGCAGTCTGCGAGAAATGTTGCTCCGATCGTTGCATGTGCACATAGACAGCGACGACGAACGAGTGCTTGTCACTGTGGCACGGGCTATGCTTACGGTATGTGCTCACTTCTAATATTTAGAAGACACCGATAAACTGGGGCTACGCCGTAGCCCGTAGCAGACAGTTTCTGGAAGAACATTAGCCGTCTTATCTCGTTGGCTGCTACGCCGTAGCGGACTCATTTGAGGGCATTAGCGATGTTTCCTTATTTGCTACGCCGTAGCGGTTGATATTCGACCTGTAAATAATTTCGTCTTTGTTCCTAGATGCGAGTGACTGGCGCGCACTTGGCTGCTGCTTGCAAGCTCGTGTTTAGGATTGCTAAAAATGACAAGAACGATCACTTCTTTAGGAACACTAATTTGTTAGGTAAGTCTAAAAAGCTGGTCAAATTAGGAAACTTATTAATTAAGTCATCAATATATTGTTAATTAGCTTTTGCCAGCGGCTTCGCCAGCGTGAATGTCGAAAATTATCCCAAGAGAATATATTCCCGGGATAAAAAGTATCCTATGTGCTATTCCAGATTATAATTTACCTCTGTGCCAAATTTCATCCAAATCTGTTCAGCCGTTCAACATCCATCCAACCTTTACAATATAAGTTCGATGAAAAACAGGGAACATACTTGAATTGTGGGTACTCAGAACTTTTGCTATGAGGACGGTGGTTATTAATTGTCATGAGCACAACTTCCTTGAAGTATATCCCTCGCTTAACTTTGCGTGGTAGAGCTGCTGGTAGAAGGCTGCGGGCGCGCGGAGCCTGTGTCAGAGAGCGCGTGCTGCGTGTACGGCTGCGCGGCGCTGCGCGTGCTGGCGCTGGAGCCGCGCCTGGCCGCACGCGCACACCGCGCCGGCGCCGCGCATCTCGCCGCGCTGCATCTCAAGATACTGAACAACGCTGTGAGTACTCTACTATGTAGATACACTGTTCTACAGCCCCTAGATATACCAGACCTTCAAAAATATAGCGGCCTTTTGGTCTTGAAGATTAATTATTTCATACTCCTAACAAAAGCTGCGGTGAATGCATTGTGATCTGAAAGTTCTTATGACTTTTGGTGCAATATGAAATCATTCAAATTTTTTTGCCCAATTTTCTCATGCCTTTTAACTAGATTTATTGCTTATAATTTTCAGCCAATAATTATTTTTTAAATTCACGTTACCTCTCGTATATGACTTTGTATTATTAATAAAATAATCCAGTGCAAAACTGCAAATAGCAGAGCCAGGGCATACCGCGCATCCTGCAGTTAACAATCTTCGTCGAACCCTGTAAACTTGATTGATCAGCTCTCTTACTCAGAAAGCAGAGAACCCCCGCTCCCTGGGCGAGCAGAGCACGCACGCGCTGTACCAGGTGACGGGCGCGCTGCGCAGCCTGGCGGGCGCGGTGGAGCAGTTCGCGCACGAGTTCCTGGCCAGCGGGGCGCTGCCGGAGCTCGTCAGTGCGCTGGGCTTGCACACGGACCGAGATGTGCTCACTAACGTGGCGAGGTGTCTTAGGTGAGTTTAATATTTGGACATTCAGAATGGGCCAAAAATATTGGATCAAACTAAACAGGGTGATAGTTGGGTTATGAGGAGTAAAAAAAAAGTTTTGGTTCTTTTTGACTTACTGCAAATAGCCCTGCCCTGCCTGCTGGCCCTGCTTTGTTTGATCCACGATTTTTGGCCCACCCTGCTTCTCTTGATTTGATAAAGTTTTCGAAGTTTGACGATGGGATTGTGACTATAAGGAAGCTGAGCTTCGTGATTGACCTTTGAACGAAGTAAGCTATTTGTACACAGATCAACTTTGAAGGTAAAGCCTGAGCATAGATATAATAAACAATAAAAAAAACATAGTAGAACCAAGAAATATTTTATGGTTTGTTGTTTTTCATGATTTTAAAGACATACATAGTAAAATACTTGTATTTACATATGGTAAGTGATTCCATGATTTACAAAATATTGTTTTAGGCTTCTGTTTTTACAAGAAACCACTGAACAACACGGCATTCATATAACTTGTCACGATCACGGTCGAAAGCGCACTAGTTCGCGGAGACGGCCATTTGTCTATGACATGCTCAGTCAGTCCATGTCGCGCGGACACCGACACGCCCCCTTGCCACTTCTCCTGTATTTTATATTTCTATGAACCTGAGTCTTTTTATTATAAAATTTATATTACCTTGCTCTCGTATGTGTGCAACTAGTAATTAATAGTAATAGATTAAGCTGAAACTTGGCTTACCTATGTAACTTTGGAAACATTGAAATAATATGCTATTATGGATCTGCAGCCTAATTGCGAAAGTGAATTCGGCAAGGCAAGGTGTTGACTCCATCATTCGACCAATCACGTAGACGGAAATCCACATCGCGTCCTTCATATCGCATGTGATTGGTCGATTGATGGGATCAAAACCTGGGCTCAAGATGGAGCCGGAAGGTGGCCATAGCAAATCCTCAACTAGACAAGATAAAACCATCGGGTTTATTGGATATAAAATTTGATATAAAATTTAGTACCATTCAGTTTAAAAAGCTTCTTTAAAGAAAGTTTTACTAAGTATTAATAAAAAATATCCAAACCCCACATACCTCCGAATGATTTCCTATCAGTCCTTGTGAAATCTCTGGTGGCTTCAGTTATGAATTTACAAATCCGGTAAGATAAAAACTGGCCAAGTGCGGGTCGGACTCACGCACGAAGGGTTCCGTACCATTATAGCAAAAAACGGCAAAAAAATCACGTTTGTTGTATGGGAGCCCTATTTAAATATTTACTTTATTCTGTTTTTATTATTTGTTGTTATAGCGGTAACAGAAATACATCATTCTTGAAAATGTCAACTGTCTAGCTATCACGGTTCATGAGATACAGCCTGGTGACAGACAGACAGACAGACGGACCGCGGAGTCTTAGTAATAGGGTCCCGTTTTTACCCTTTGGGTACGGAACCCTAAAAACTAGATTTACCAAAGCCAAACGCATGTTTTTCATCATCTTTGCTTTTGCGATCTAATCAGATCTATCTAGTCTTTTAACTTTCCTTATTTTTATACACACTGTGTCAACGTCTCTTATCCAACTCTCCTGTCGCAGGTCTGCTGAAAGTAATTTCTTTTGAAATAAGTAGCACCCTTGTAATATTCTATCTGTATATATTATGTTCTGTCTCTTTTCAGTGTTTCGTATGTTCATAAATAAATAAATAAAAATATTCATTAAAAATCTTTTTTTTAAAACAAGCTTTTTCGTATTCTTCTCAACAAACCCTTTTCATTTAATACCCATATCATGGTAGTGCACAAAAACTAACTAGTGCGCCATCTTGGGCCGCCCGTCATATTGGATTTCGAATGACGTCACTTTGCTAACCATGCATTGTCATCCAAACTAAACGTGTATGCAAAATTTCATCTTAATCGTTGATGTATAAATGCTTTAAAACTCAGTTGCACGATTTGACCTGAATACACTTACATACATACATAAATTGCAAGTTAAATAAAAGATAAATAAGTCTTTCCAATTAAAAAAACTTTTTTTAAACAAGATTTTTAGCTTACCATGCATTATCATCCAAACCAAACATGCATGCAAAATTTCATCTTAATCGGACGAGGATAACTGCTTTAAAACACAGTTGCAAGATTTGACCCGAACACGCTTACATACATACATACAAACATACATACATACATTGCAAGTTAATAAAAAACCTGTAATAATCCAAGGGGATGACGAGATATGTTCTGACCACAGATATAAATCTAACTAGATGACGCGATTGTATGTACTTCGCGTGTCAAAAAACGGAGTAAAATTACGATCAATGATCGTACTTTGACCTTTTCATTTAGCATTATCGGCACAGGAAATCCACAGAAATCTTGAAAAATGCCTAATTATGGCATATTGAGCTGTAACAACTGTATAGAAATAGTTGGTTGATCTTTTCGTTTTAAATACGAGGCTTTTGGCTAATTTGTACCTTTAGGGAATGCCACTCTTTATTTTGTATTGTGCGTTTAGTTTGTGCAGAGTAAAAAAAAAATTCTTTCTTTTTCTTTCCATGGGACGTTTTCTTTCATTGGTAAGTAACACAATTTATGTGTGTGAAAAAGTGGCACGCTTGGTTTTCATACAGATGGAGGGACTTGCGTTATCTAGTTAGATTTTATTATCTGTGGTTCTCACTCATTATCTTCGACAGTGTGGTGTCAGGCTCGGCGGAGTGCTGCGCCTGGCTGTGCAGCTCAAACGGTGCGGCGCGTCAGCTGGTGCGCTCACTCGCCGCGTGCGCCCCGCGCGCGCCTCTTGCCGTGCGGCTGGCGTATACGCTGGGGAACATGGCCGCCGCCGACGAACGAGTCAGGAATGACGTATGGAATGTTCTTTAACACTATCTAATAATGTAGCTATTCAGCAGCTGACAGACTTGAAATTTGAAAGCCAATGCTTGCTTAATTTAAAGTGTTACAGTTACAGTATTTTATACTCATTAAGTCATTACTGTGTTTTTATTCCTCTAAATATCTATAAACAATCTGGGCAACATTTTCTGATGCAAAATAATAATCTTTAATAATATCGGCCCCTGGCACGCCTATCAAAGGTTCGGCACCCCCTGAGTCTCGTGATTGTCTAATCTAAAGGAACGTCCTCACTGAGAGCATTCACGTGTAATGAGCATTTGACGTCGAATATTCGAGTGGTGTGGACGTTGAGCCGAGCGTTACAAAGCTTCCACGCAAGCGCGAACTTCGGCCGGTGTAGACGTCGCAACGATTTTTGCGGAAACGGCTCGCATTCGAATGTTCATGCAAATAAAACGCTCGAAAGCGAGTACTCAGATAATGAAATCAATGAGTATGTATGTAGGAATATTACTGGCTTCTTGTAAAGCAAGGAACAGTTCCTTGATCTTAAGTGTTTTTTACCTTCTTGGTCAATCGTATCGTATTATCGAATGAATGACATTTAACGAGATCGTATTCGAATGCACCAAGCTCGCAAGGGAATGTTCGACTCGAACGTTCATAGTTTTGCTCGAACGTGAATGCTGGGCTCGCTGGGAAGCTATTGTTGCTCGCCTACGATTGCTCGTTTACAAATGCTCACGAAAAAATGCTCCCAGTGAGGACGTTCCTAAAGGCATATAAATAATAGGTAATAATAATTTATTTAATCATTCAAACAACATGGTTCAGTTTTTGTTAGTAGGTAATCCTTATAACTCTTGTTAGTAACATACCAGTACAAATAAACAAATACTAAAAAATAAATAGCGTAAGTTAAAAAAGAAAAAAATCTTTATTTCAACAAAACACATTTTACAAATTGTGTGTACGGAGATGGATGCATTAGTATAGAACAGTGTCACAGTAATCATATAAAACAAGGCCAAGAGCGAGTCCGACTCACGAAGGGTTCCGTACCATTATCGCAAAAAACGGCAAAAAAATCGCGTTTGCTGTATGGGAGTCCCACTTAAATCACGATTCATGAGATACAGCCTGGAGACAGACAGACAGACGGACCGCAGAGTCTTAGTAATAGGGTCCCGTTTTTACCCTTCGGATACGGAACCTTAAAAAGAAGTAGAAGTACTTACGTACGAATCGCAAAAGTTTCAGTGTACGATTCTGCCTACTTCCATTAAAAAGAGACTTAACGCATTTCATAATGTTCCCAACAGATTTACAACGAAGAGGGTGCGATAGACGTGCTGCTCACAATATTAGAATCCTACAGCCAACGAACCCCACAAGATCCGATAGATGTGGAGTCCGATCCAGATCTACATTTAGTAGGTGAGCAACGAAACCTTAATGCACGCCTTCCACTAAAAAAGGGTAAATGAGTGGAAACGGAGGTACGAATTGAGCAGACCGGGTGGCGTAAAATAGTTGTGCACTTCCACTAAGAAAGAGTTTCAGCATTTGCTTGCCACTGCCAGCGGAATTTGCGGAGCGTGTGAGTCCGTTTTAACTCGCTCAATCCGTTTCGCTTACTCGCTCGCGGTGGAAGCGCTCGTATGAAAATCAGTGTTGCGAGTCGTACGGAGTCCGCACGGAATCCGTTTGACTCTGCGAACACTTTCGTGACTCTTTGAACTTGTTTAGTCCGCTCCACTGACTCTTATTCAGTGGAAGCACTTCTAAACAGTTTGCCATTGTGAGTTAAACGGACTCCGTAGGGAGCCCGTTCCGATCGCAGTAGAAGGCGGGCACAAATGGCTGTTCCAACTGCGGTGACTCGGCTAGGAGTGTTTCGTGTGTTTTGGATGCGTCGCGCGACTATTCGTGCCAGCTCTCCTCCATACAATTTGATGCCATCAGGACGAACGAATTTCGTCCCAAATGCCGCGTGGCGTTAACCTCAGTTAGAGCGGTACTCGTTAATGCTTTTGTTATTAATTTTTTGCTCAACTTGTTGAACTTATTGCTTCTAGGTTCAGATTTGGGCGGATCAGATGGTTCCAATGAAGATGTTCTTATCAAGGTAAATATGCATTCCATATATATTTATATAAGTTAGCTAAATATTAGTAAGCATATTGGTGAAGCTTCCGAAGCACGGACCAGCCAATGTGGCGACGCTTGTGGGAGGCCGGGCAGTGGACATCTTTCGGCTGGTATGATGATGATGTCCCATAATGGAGGATTGCCGCTTTTTGAAAACACCAAATTCCACAATTATTAGCTACTTCTTTTGCAGGATTTGTATCGTAATGTATTCCGTCTCCATATCTTCACAAAACTTGCTTGTTCTCAGACGGTACGCGTAGTCGCCAACCTATGTCTGGCAGAGCGCGTGGGTCGAGGTCTAGCGGACTTGTACGCCGAGCGGACTGTCAACGCACTGCTGGCTTGTCTACAACTCGCTGAGAAGATCGTACATAATACGGTAACTAGGGCATGTAATATCGGCCGTTTTTCAATTCCGATATTGATTTCCGATATTAGATCTCAATATCGGAATTGGGCACTTTTCCAAATTCGGTATAAGGCTGGATTTAGTACAATAAAACCATTTTTACCCCCCGACGGAGAAAGATGGGTGTTATAAGTTTGACGTATCGTCTCGTTTTCGGGTGTTTGTGTATCTGTCATAGCTCCTAAACGGATGAATCGATTTAGATTTGGTTTTTTTTTATTTGGAATTAAATTGAGTGTTCTTAGCTATGTTTGATGAAAATCAGTTCAGCCGTTTAAAAGTAATGGGCGTTTTACTGTTTGAATCGTGGTGTTTTCGTAAAATATCGAGTCATAATTACGTGTTCGATAGATTGTCGATCGAAGCGGGTCTACTACTATACTGTGATTTTTATTTTCGTGGACTAAACTGACAGCTGCTATTGATCTTATTTTTTTTAAATGTTGCAAGCGTGGAGCATAGTGTTGTAGGTAAGGCTCAATCATAAGTATTTCATCGAATCGATGTGACATGACTCCTGAATTTATTTTTACTAATTGGTGTAAATATATGTTTTATGAATATAAACGTAATATATTTAAATATAACAGTATTCATAAACATAGTACATGAACTTTTATTGTGTTAAATATGAAATCAACAATAAAATAAATGCAATCGATAAAATTAAGTCTGACATAAATGAGTAGAAACTAAATATGGGCCGCTAGTTTCTAAACAAATTATTTTTTTTATGCCGTGAAATAGTTTCGTTTTCGATCTACTTCGATTTTCGATTAACTTTCGATCACTCAGGATAGTTAGGGTACGACACTATTTTAATATAACGATAAAGTGACAACCCTCCAAATGTAAGTTTAGTCCACGAAATAAAAAATCACATTATAGATACATTATGTAGTTTTAAAAGCATGAAATAAAAATGTGTCGGGGATTTTTTAAAATCTTGTTATCAGTACATTTATATCACGCATAACACGTTGGATATTTAGTACAGTTTGGCCAGTTTTAAAGACCTTGGTACAATCTACAGTTCTTAGTTAGTTCTGAACCTACATTGTTATGTCCAGGACTTGTCGTTAGAAGAGAACACAGCGACGGTGGAGCGCGCCGAGGAGCTGGCGACGGCGGCGCTGGCCACGCTCAACAACCTCACGTTCTACCGCGAGCCGCCCGACCCGCCCGACCCGCTGCACGTGCCCATCGACAACATATGCAAAGGTACCTGTATGCTGCCTTCGTCGCTATATTCTGTCGCCATCTATTTCTACGGCGCTACGATTGAATTTCGCAAGTGCCAAGCAAACGCCAAATTAATGTTACAATAACGCTACACCGCCGCTACACTAGCTTAATTTGCTACGACAACACAAAAAAAATGATACAATATGTTGGTGCGAGCATGTAATACATTTACGCAACGAAAACGCAACGCTAGCCCTTGTAAGTGCTACGACATCGCTACACCTTTGTCACGCTGGCGTCAGCGTGCGCTACGTCATCGCTACGAAAACGCTACACTGCTCTTAGGCAGTGCTACGAAGACGTGCTACGTTAAAGCGCTAGCCCTAGCCAGTGCTACGACATTGCTACGCCTGAAGCCAATACGCCTTTGCTCCGTTAACGCTACGCTAGCCCTAGCCAGAGTAGCCAGTGCTACGTCATCGCTCCGCCTTTGTTACGCTGGCGCCCGCAAGTGCCACATCAACGCTACGAAAACGTTACGCTGCTCCTAGGCAGAGCTACGGAGACGTGCTACGTTAACGCTACGCTGGCGCCAGAATGCACAACGTCAGCGCTACGAAATCGTTACGCTAGCTCTAGTCTGTGCTATGACGACTCTATACTTTTGCTACGCTAATGTTAGCATGCGTTTCTTCTTTGTTTCGCTAGCACGGCAGTCATTCATATTTGTTTGGGCCAAAACTTAGCCACTTCCACGGCGTCGTCGCATCGGTGGCAGCGCATAGATCACCTTGCTTTGTCATTTTGGGGACTGGACAGGAAGTGGAGCATGGTATGCGACTCAGTACCACATGCATACCCTGCTGACTGTTCCGTCAAGATGGCCCCATTTTGCGAGGTTGGAGTTACCTGTCCTACTTGGGTCTGAGGCATGCGCTACGATTATGCTACGAACCTTAACTTGTATAGATATGTTATACCGTGTTTCGCCCACACAGCGACGTGCCGCTGGCTGCGCGGCTCGGGCGCGGCGTCGTGCGAGGCGGTGCGCGCGCTGGGCAACGTGTCGCGCGCCACGCGCACCGCGCAGCTCATCGTGCTGGAGGGCGCGCTCGACAGCCTCGAGCCTTTCTTACAGCATGGTGAGTTTAGCTGCGCGTGATACATAATGATGGTCTACCCACCGAGGTATGGTTGCACCCATAACGGTAAATGCACACACAGCAGCAAGTTGCTCGGGCAGGTTTTATTGAATAATTGATATTGACTAAATTCCAAAAAGAAACATGTTGAGAATGGCGTTTAATTTTCTGGTGATGTTAGCGTATCCGCAATATTGCGAATTTACAAGCGACGGCGCAGATCCTCGAAAAGCCGTTGTGCGCGCCCACTAGTGAATTTTGGGTGTGTATGCTCGCGTAACTACCGCTTTGTCTGCACTGATCTATGATGACGCACATCATAGAGTATATTGGTACCTAATTAGGGAACATCCTTGTCGGTTAACATGTTCTTTGTGTAGAGGACAGCAGCGTGCGCTGCGCGGCGGCCGGGCTGCTCGTGAACGTGTGCGGCGCGGGCTGCGAGTGCGCGGCGGCCGCGGCGCTGGTGGCGCGCGCGCTGGGCGCCGCCGCCGCGCGCAGGGACGTCGCGCCCGCGCCGCTGTTAGCGCGCGCGCTGTGGAACGCGCACGCGCATGAGAACACGCCGCTCTCGCCCCTGCACGCGCATCTCGTGTCTGAGGCGCTGGCTGCGTTTATTGGTGAGTACCTGACAGCTCGTGAAACTGTATTGAAATAGACGAATAAAAGGTTTACTTAAGATGTGTTGACTGTCGCGCTGGAGTCCATGGAAGTGTGGAGTATAAGATGCGCTGCACTTCCACACACCGACTTCGTGTACATCACGAAACAGGTGTTGAATTCGATTCCCAACAAACTGTACAACCGACTACACACATCTCCGCTCTGCCGCGCCGCTTGCTCGGTCGCGGCACAACATTCTATAGCAAAATGAGACATCTCCTCTCCTCTCCGCTTGATCCATTTCCACCGAAGCTAAGAACGAACTAATACAACAAACGTTATATTTTTGCCGCAAAAATATCACTTTTGTTGTATGGGAGCCCCACTTAAATATTTATTTTATTCTGTTTTTAGTATTTGTTGTTATAGCGGCAACAGAAATACATCATCTGTGAAAATTTCAACTGCCTAGCTATCACGGTTCATGAGATACAGCCTGGTGACAGACGGACAGACAGACAGACAGACGGATCGCGGAGTCTTAGTAATAGGGTCCCGTTTTTACCCTTTGGGTACGGAACCCTAAAAACAACTTTTTAACTAAAAGATTAAACCGACTTCTAAAGCAAAACACTACAACGCGAAAAATTACCTTTTTTTTGCCGAAGTCGGTGTCTTTGTTACCTAATGTTATGAATTTTTCGACACCGACTTAGGAAAAGAAAGTTATTCATATATTCATCATAGTCGGTTAACTATTCGAGATATCTTATAACCGTGACAAACTTACCGCTAAGGAATTATATATCGGTCTTCTTCATCAGTTGCAATTCACCAAAAGATACTTTCTGAGTGCAAATGCTTGTATTCTTGATGAAGATTCCAAAATCGCTATACGTATGCGTTATACGTATTTTACTTATACATTTGAGGAGTTCCCTCGATTTCTCCAGGATACCATCATCAGATCCTGACCTGATGACTATGGGACCACCTGGGCAGTATACCATTTCAAACAAAAGAATAATTTTCCAAATCGGTCCTGGCATCTTTGAGAAATCGGGTAACGAAAGTTAAACAAAAAAACTTTCCGACGAATTGAGAACCTCTTCCTTTTTTACCCGACTGCCGAAGGAGGGTAATGTGTTTATCAGTCTATGTATGTATGTATGTATGTATGTATGTATGTATGTATGTATGTATGTATGTATGTATGTATGTATGTATGTATGTATGTATGTATGTATGTATGTATGTATGTATGTATGTATGTATGTATGTATGTATGTATGTATGTATGTTTGTTCCTATGTGGCGTTCCAGAGACCAAACGCGTTGACCGATTTTGATGATTCATACGTCAATCGATTCATCTTAACCTTGCGAGTGTCATAGGCTACATTAAAATTGGAAAATAGAAAAATGGCGGCTTTTGGGCGCCATATTATGGGGGGCCAATTTTATTTTTTCTTCCAAACCCATCGTGTGGGGTATCAAAACTAGGTTTTTAGAGGCGATTTCAAAAATATATAACACTTATATATTTAAATGTACCTAATTCGAAAAAAGTGTTAACTAAAAAGTTATAAATAAAAAAGTTAATTAAAAAAATCAAAATACCCGACTGCTTAAAAAGCGAACTAAAAAGACGTAAACAAGAAGAAAATCATGCTGTGCAGTCGGAGGATACATCAGGTTTTGGTCAGCCAGCTCGCGAATATGTATCCTCCGACTGCACAGCATGATTTTCTTCTTGTTTACGTCTTTTTAGTTCGCTTTTTAAGCAGTCGGGTATTTTGATTTTTTTAATTAACTTTTTTTTTAAGTCTGTTAAAAATACAAATAAGGAAAGCGTGCATCACATTCGCGCAAAACAGCCATTGCTCACTGTAATACGAGTACGAGTTTCAATACGAGGCCAGTTTATACTAGTTTCGTAACTACTAACGTGCGGTTAACTGTCCATGACTTTCAAATTATTTTTAAAATAGGATATTGTATTTTAATTTAATTCAAATTACGAATTACATGATTATCAGCGCACTACACAGCAAAACAACTATTTCCAATGCGATTAAAATAAACACAAATGGTGCCACATCCTGTTTATCTATAATTAATGCAGATATTTCTTTCACTATCAGCTATCAGTACGTTATCAGCAAGATATAGTTGCCAATTGCTTGTATCTACGTAAAGCGGTCCACTATTTTGAAGCTACATTCAACCGACTCCGTGGCGCAACGGTAGCGCGTCTGACTCCAGATCAGAAGGTTGCGTGTTCAAATCACGTCGGGGTCAAATTTGTCTTTTTGCAATTTTCGTATTTAATCTTTGGATTTTATTTATTTTCTAACATTGTTATAGACGACGAATCTGCATTCGCTGCCTGCGAAGCAGCTAAAATGGGAGATTTATGCGACGGTGATCAAAATCTCGTCAAACATCATGTGAGTATGCGATCGTTTTCTTTAGAGATCAACTAACATGTTTGTTAAACAAAAATAATTAAGTCATTAAATACCAATTCTACTATGTCTATTTCATCATGTGCGTCTTTCGAAAAAAATCATTTGGTAGTACTTTGTTTCGCTCAGTTACACACACACAAATACAGTAATTAACGTACTATTTTCAACCGTGAGGACCGATATCAACAACAGGACAAGTCAATGTAACAATTAAAGTTGCACAGCATAAGGTACAAAATTGCCTGACACTTGCACTTTTTGCCAAATATTTTACCTGCTTTATGGCAACTCTCAGGTAACATTCGACATGGAGAACAATAACTACGCATCCGAGTGCGACCCTTCCTGCTACGCCGCGGGCCCGAAGCGTCACACTCGCAAGGGCAGCGTCGAGCTCGAAGACGGTGACGTCACAGGCGAGGATCTTGGCTTCGAGGAGGGGGATGTGGAGGAGTGCCTGTGTGATCCGTGTCGCAGGCTCGCCTCGTGGGACGAGCTAGCCGGGGTTGCCATACCGCTCATGGAGAGGTTGCGGCCTCCGCGGACCGACGCCTCCGTGGGCACCGAGTGAATGGTACCGGCCAGTAGTGTTTTATAGTCTGTGGATTGCCAGAGGAGGTTTGGAGTGGGCATGGTTTTCAAACTTCTTACATAAACTTAGAAGCACATAAATACATATTGGCTTTCAAGAAAGCTTAACAAAGATAAACATGGCATGTCGGTTGTGAATGTTTGGTAAATCGAAATTAATTAGTGAAAAACTAAGTAGTCATTAATAAAATTATCATTAGATTAATAGATTTTACCTAGTCACTTTCAGGTATTTTGCATCAATGACTAAGCGAATTAATAAGTATTTACATACTGTGATGATGGAATGCAATGTTACCTTTAATTTATATAGTCCGGTAAAATTAGACCAAACAATAGGGGTAGGTTTACAGTAATTCGCATAGAGCTGAAAATTGGTACGAATGTTCGGCACACTATTATAAATGAAATGTAAAGAGTCCCCATCGAAACCACACTTGCAAAAATTCTTATTCAAGGTCAAAGTTCGCAAATATGGGTTTTTTGCGTTTTTTAGCCGAACGGTAAATTTTATGATAAAATAGGTGAACGGTGACGTTTAGGCGAAAAATTGTAGATACAATTTTTATAGATAATTGAATAATCTACAATTTTTGTCTGACCTACTTTATCAAAAAACTTACTGTTCGGCTAAAAAACCCATATATGCGAACTTTGACCTTGAATAAAAAAAATTACAAGTGGGGCCATGGGGACTTTTTATCTTTGGGGGTGTTCCGAACATTCGTACTAATTTTCAGCTCTATGCGAATTAATGCAATTTGATATGTCTAATTTGACCGGATTAATATTTTAGAATGAATAATGTGATTTTTGATTTTTGACACTTAAACTATTTCCCAATAAATATCAACAGGGTATTTTAATAATATACCTACTTACTACTTACAATGAAGGTAATGAAACATAGTCTGATGATATTTATGTCATGATGATCAGCTATTCCTTTTTAAATTCGTGTATTAGAAACATAATATAGGAAAATAAATATATCTGTCTGTCTGTGGCCTAGCCTTTTCTCAGTTATGTTGGGGTCGGCTTCCAGTCTTACCGGATTTAGCTGAATACCAATGTTTTACATGGAGCGACTGCCTATCTGACCTCCACAACCCAGTAACTGGGTAACACGATACCTCTTGACTAGACTGGTGTCAGATCTCAGGCGTCTGACTACCCGAAACGATTGTCAAAGATCTTCAAATGACAGCCGGGACCAAAGACTTAACGTGCTTTCCGAGGCATGGAGGAATCTCGGTATGTTGAAATGGTCACCCATCCACGGACCGACCTCGTCAAGCGTTGCTTAACCTTGAAAATCAACCCGTGCGGCTGTTACTATTTATCCGCGAGCTCCTACTCCATATCTAAGTAGTAATAAATTATATATTTATACTGATGACATTTTTGTTATGATGATCAACTATTTCTTTTTAAATTCGTATATACATATGATAAGAAATTAAATATATCTAGTAATACATTATATATTTAAATGTATGATATTTGCAGTGTATAAATGTATTTTGATGCTACTGTCCAGCCCCGTGAACGAGAAGAAAATGACGATAATTATGTATACTATATATCTAAATTAATTTTTGTATTATATTCCTATCACTTTCCTACGTCTTAATTAATCGTGTTCAATGTTTGTTTTAAATATACAATATTTGAATTTACATAATTTTGATTCGGTATATCAAAATCATGATAACTGCCTATAAATAATACTGTACCTATCTTTAGTTACCTTTATGTACCTAGTGTGCAATTATATTATATTATTATTTATTGTAAATATGCAGTTTTAATTGCTATTCCTATTAAAGATACAATCAATTTTTAATTTCGTAGACTAAACTGATATTTGGGGGGAAATAAAAAAAAAATATTTCATGGAGCACAATCTTATAATAAATTCACTATAAGTCCAGATTTCCTCACGATGTTTTCCTTCATCGTTGTCAGCAATGTCCAAGATAACTTGGAAAGTACATATGAATTGAAAAAGTCACATTGGTACTTGCACGGATTCGAACCCACAACCTCAAGCACGAGATGCGAGGTCTTAGCCACTGGGCCACCACGACATTATTATCGTTTCATTATTATTATCGAAAGATGATCGAAAATTGGACTATTAAAAACAATACAAAAAAAAACAATAAATAAAAAAATAAGGTCATTGGCAGCTGTCACTTGATTCTACGGAATTAAAAATCACAGTTTGCTCTTTAATACTTATAGTTGTTTATTATTACGTTTTAATTATGCATAATATTATATCTATAGATAATAAATATTTACATTGATTGATCTTGAATGTTTTATTTCATTACAACCTGATAGTTAGACTAACCTAACCAACCAATTGAATCTCGACAATATTCTCTATATACATAGCTTCTGCCAGCGGCTTCGCCCGCGTGAATGTCGGAAATTATCCCAAGGGAACGTACACCCGGGATAAAAATTATCCTATGTTCTTCTCTAGGGTGTCTTCAATCTGTCCCTGTGCCAAAATTCATCAAAATCTGTTCAGCGTTTTAGGCGTGAAAGCGTAACAAAAAAACTAAAATTCGCATTTATAATATAACTAGGTTCTGCCAGCAGCTTCGCCCGCGTGAAAGTCAAAATTATATCGAGGAACATATTCCCGGGATGAAGTATCCTATGTGCTATTCCTGACCATAATCTATCTCCGTGCCAAATTTCATCCAGATCCGTCCAGCCGTTTGAGCGGGAAGAAGTAACAAACATACACATTCAGAGTTTCGCCTTTATAATATTAGTGTGAAGTGTGATTATAGTGTGATAGTATGACTACCGACCCGCCCCGGCTTCGCCCGTGATAAATTATACACAAAAAGTTCCTCGTTTCTCACTCTTTCTATTGGTGAAAATCTCATGAAAATCCGCTCAGGAGTTTTTGAGTTTATCGCTTACAAAGGACTTATTATTACTTGATAATATGTATAAACGTTTATTTGCGCCAGGCATATAAAAAAAAAAAAAGATCTTGTAAAAACTTAAATACAAACGCAGAGTCGACATGATGAAACCACAAAAATGTTCGAACTATTTGCTCCCGACCGAAATACCGCAAATGTTGCAACAGTTTACTGTATTCTAATCTATTGGCAAGATATCTGACGAAACATAGGAAAATATTACACAGGAAACAAGATGTGAGTGAGGAAGTGTCCGACACGTAGAGTGTATGTTTACGGTGACCGGAGGTCGCAGGGCCAGACGGAAGTGCGTCGCGATGGTTTGGCAACTCGAGTGGCGCAAGCGTCGGCGACCGGCGCTAATGTCGATGTTCTGACCGACCTTCCACTAGGCGACACCACGCCCCTAGCTACAGGCTGTTGCTATTAGCATGGCTATGAAACCTGGTTATTATAATACGTAATATTCAAGGAATTCTTGAAGATGTTAACTATCACGAAAAGTCTCAACTGCTGGTGCACTCGGTATAACCTGAACCACACCAATCACCAGAATATGCTGCTTGTTTTTTTTAACCCAATAAGACCCTTGAAAAAAAAATTTGTGTAATTTTCTCCGTATTTTCGTTATAGCTTTCAATCCCAGTAGAGACTAGCCATCGACGTGCAAGATATACAAATTTAAAAATCTGTATGCAAATAAAAGCGTATTCTCTTTCTGCCTTCAGCACATAATATAAGTAGTAAATACTGATGCAAATAAAAGGGTTACTTCAAAATAAGCCTGTTACTTTCAAAGTACGATGAGACAAATCAACCAGATAAACGGAATAAATTATTATGAATACACCTTCACTAATTCCAATGTAACAAATATGACGTACCTCAAGGTAATGTTCTAGGACCCATTTGGTTTTACATAAGTCTACAAACCGCTGTCATCATAGTTTTAGAACTAGTATTAAAACTAAGCAAATCTAGGGCTGAAAAGATTTTTCAAATTACTTAAAAGACATCAGCCTGTAGCCGCACGACAGGAACTCAGTTTTGTTATAAGTTATTCCTTTCGGCTTGCAACGACCAATAAGCGAAGGTTGACTGATTCGACCACATCTAGTCAGAAAGGTACTGTGTCACATATTTAGAAAAACCGAACGTACATTAAGTACACATTTTTTTACAAATGTGAACTAGTTGTTTAGATGTCTTAGAAGGCTTTAGAATCTGTGTACATAATGAATGTTTGCCACAGCTTTTTGCAGTAGCCCACTTAGCAACTAATTTCGGTCGGCATGCTGTGGTTTTAGTTCTATCTTTCATTTGATGTACAACGACCTGTACCCGCGAAATGACGACCTACTTCAAGATGAACAGTTAGCACAATACCTTCCCTAATCACGTATACATTGTGCAAAGTTATACCGCAAAACCAGTTCATTAGTAACAACAATGTATTAATATCACAAATTAGTGCTCCATTATTTATTGATTATGACTAGTTTTGCAACATTCTTGTTCGACAATAAAGACGTCTATTTAATTGGCAGTGAATTTATTTATATGGTTGGTTTGCTGAAGTTATTGCAGTGTCCCTAGTGCGTTGGTGTAGACAATGGCGCGTGGTCAAAGTTTTGCGTTGTTCCTGGTGCTGTCTCTGATGGCTAATGCATTCTGCGTGCCAGCCAATGGTTTCCGCCGGCGGAGAGGATTTGGTGACAACAAAGTAGATTCGAAGGAATCATCATCCAATAGTGCTTCAAAGGAATCGTTGACTGCTTCTGCTGCTACAGAATCGGTATGTACAATGTTAATATTGTTGTTATGTTGTATGTAATTATTTCCTTTTACTTTTGCACTCTGTTTTGTCTTTTTAGTACCTATATAAATTCTTGCTCGGAACAGTCTGTTGAGTTGTTGATGTAGTCTTGTTACTTTAAACCGGTTGCGATACTGATTTAAATTAATAGTTGCAATTTATATAGGTTGTGTCCCTATCGCTTCTAATCGAAGATTGTAGATACAGAATTACGAGCATGTTTAGGTGCTTTTATCTGCGTTTAATACTTAGTAAATCATTGAAGACTACGTTTTTAAATCTGAAATAATATGAATCATGCGAGTCTCAAAAGACTTTGCTATGCTACAATTCTCTGTCACTCTTCTCTTCTGGAATTTTCATTCTTGAACTTCCTAATTTTATAATTCGAATGCAGAAAGAAATCAGCGTCAAGCCTGTGTCAGCCGAAGATTTGAAGACTAGCTCCACGACAACAGTATCTATAGATGCAGACAAAAGCGACGCTGATGATGATGATGATGATGACGACTTCGGAACCGGCACGCCGAATTCATCCGCATCGAGTGGTGGTGGCAGCAATATCTTCAGTCTACTAAACTTGGCGAACTCATTATTTCCTGCGTCAGGATCTGGCGGCACTAATGTAAGTCACTCTTGTTAAACCAGGACCTAAGATCCTAATTAAGTTGGCCTTTGAGGATCACTTCTCTTTTTCTTGATGTTTTCACCTGCACTGCATTATTTGCTAGGTGACCAATTTTACTCTTCCGAACCCTACTAAGAGCGCAGTCCCATTTAGAGCTATTAACTATTAGTTTTGTAGTTCAAGATCTACATTGAGACAGAAATTATAGCAATATAATAGTTATATAGTAGTACACTGGTTTGGCGGTAGAGAAAACATAGCTCTTAGCTCGCAATGGGACCGCGTGCTTAGGCTTAGAATTTTACGGATTTTAATATTGCTTTCAAGTATTGTCTAAATGCCGCTGCAGTCATATTTTTTAGAGACTCGAGACACGACTGCTTTAGTTAGAGACTTTCTCATGAACATAATTCTTAGTTAAAATAAAAATATTATATTTAATAAACAAATGCAATGAGCGAAAGGTTCCGTGTTTACCTACCCCTGCTTCCACGCTCACTGTGCATATTTATGCATTTTGCCACTTATCGCACTGGTTGACTGGTAAAGTTCACGCATACACGGTCAAGGCTTACTGCTTTTACGTATTTTTGTTGTTTTGTTACTTTTATAAATTTTTGTCGTGATGCACGCTGTGAGTTTTGTTTCGGGATGCACTTGAACACACTTTACGCACTGAAGCACGTTGCACAAAAGGTAAGTTTGGTTTTGTTTATTACAAATTCTTTTGCACTTTCTTTGAATAAATTATTGATAGTTACGAAAAATCATCTAGTAAGTAGTAAAATAATTCATTCGACTTACAGGTTAAAAAGAACAACATAATTGTAAAAAAGTTGATACAAGACCTGATACGTATCAACCGCAACCAAATTAAGGTGATACAGAAACGTCAGGACATCGGAGACAACGAAATAGACATCGATTACACAGTAGATTTGAAACCTCCTCCGTTCCAAAAACTCGAACTTGAAGAGGATGATGATAATGACAGTAATGATAGCGATGCAGATTCCGACGAAGATAATGGAGCTGAAGAGAGTGTGGAGAAAGAGAGTAAAGAAAATGGAGGTTCCAAACAAGACTCCGCTTCAAACGGTGGTAATGGAGACGACGATGATGATAATGATTCAAATGATTCTGATTACGATGATGTACCAGGCGGGGACGGTCAAGGAGGTGGAATATTAGGCTTGCTTGCCGGATTGAGTGGCGTAAGTTGGGAACAAAAGTAAGTGTACCAGCCATCGAATATGATACTTAATCAGATATTTTTAACAGGACGGTGAATCGGATTTGGGAACTTTGTTAGCGACAGTAGGTGGAATTGTCGCCAGCTTGAGTGTAAGTCTAAAGCCAACTTTAAATTGATGGGTTGATAATTTTGCACTTAGAATTCACTAACAAATGAGAATTTTCAGGGAGACGGTGTTGATATAAACGCCATTATAGCAACTGGATTAGGACTTTTAGTTGGCTTGTTGGTAAGTGCAGAAAATCTTTCAAAATACCTGCACTCTTTACTAAAATGATTACTACAGGTCTAGCGCCTAACTGTGTCAGTTCCTGAGGTATGGGAGTGGTACGGGAGGGGTGTGTTTACGAAACGTCAAACGACGCGTAACTTCAGTTGGGCGTCAGGCTTGCTGTCGTCAACACGTGTTAATTGGACAGGTCGCTTCTATTATAAGCATATCGTAAGAGATATCTGCATTAAAATGTATCACGTGTATAGCGAGAGTTTGGACACGTCATGTCACGTCACTTGTCACCCCTCCCGTACCGGTCCCATACCTCAGGAACTGACACAGTTAGGCGCTAGACCTGTACATACCTATACTAACTAACCTATTTTCTTTAAGTCTGAGGGAAACCAGAACCCTGGAGAGATCATTGGAAGTTATCTTCTGACATCTTTGGATACTATCACCGGAGGTGGCGCGGTACGACAAGTTTTTAACTAACCTTTTCTTATTTTGAATGAGTATAACTTCAGTTTTCTCATAATACTTCTGAATATTTCAGAAAAATAACGGTGCCTTCTTTGGAAAGTTCATATCTACTTTAGTAAAAGGGACAAGTGCGGTAAGACATCAATCTAAAAAAAAAAGTAGTCCTGTTTCAATCCCTCATGCTAGTGGAACCGCTTTAAAACTTTAACTGTTTTAGGGTGGTGATCCCGACGCTTCAGCGTCAGATGAGGAGAATGGAAAACCGAAAATGGCCGACTCAGCAGGATTCTTTGCAAGTCTGCTCATGGGACTACTCGGAGAAATGTCCAAGACGAGCTCTGGTGGCAGCGGTTGGCGGCGATGAAAACGAAACACTGCTTGCTTCAGAAGGATTCATAGAAACTTGACGATATTGTAGCTCCTGCAATAGTCCCCAGTACCTATATTGTAGTGTACCTAGATAATAAGTTGAAAGAAGGCGGCTTCGTCATTCCATCAATTTGATAAAATGCAATTTCATCATCATATATTCAGCAATACAATGCTGATATATTATATGTAATAGGCACCCAATGAACTTTATTTTGAGCATGATGTTGTTATCGTTATACATTTAGGACTTTTTTTTTTTTTACTTTATAATCATATGATTTAAATTTTCTTTGGGGAATTTGAATTAAGAATTTGCTAAGTGTTTAAACTAATCGTATGGTTAAAAAGTTTTATAAATAACTCTGTTAATATATTAATGTAGTTAGTTTAATAGTAGGACTATAGATTGTAAGATGTTTATAAAATAAACACAAAAACACTTAAGAAAATTTATTTATTTGATTCCATTGCAGATACCATAGAGTAAGTATTACCACAGTATTACATAACCGTGTGCTGTGAGCGCTATCGTAGATAATCCTAGGTTATTTTAGAAGATGAGATTAACAATATTGTCCACACTTATAATTGTATTCTAACATGTGATATTTGTGTGCAGGCGCAGTCATCATCCCAGTCGTCATCATCTCCACTGTGGACCCTGAAGATGGACATCCTCCGCGCCGTGCTACAGTTCGGTACTAGCATGCTAGGACTCGCATCTTCTGCCTTCTCCAATGCTTCCGTCTGATCACTCCTAGTCTTAACGTTATGTATTCCTCGTGCTGTGCCATTTGTAGTTATTAAATATTTTTAAGTTACAACCTTCTTTCAGTCACAGGAGTTATAGTTAGCTCGTTTATCTGAAAAGATAAACAATTGTGTTAGTCGAATCCCAACATTTTTAGGCACAACCTACTAAATAATTGCTTTGGGTGAGGCCAAACGAACGTAATCGCATCGTGCAAACTGGAATAAACTAAGAATTTCGTAGCGATGTATAATATCAGAAATAAGATAATAATGTACCTATACTTCATAAAAGATAGCTTGATCGCTGCGACATATGTCAAACTGACGTATAAGTTATTGTTAGCCTGTCAAGCGCTATTGTTACTGTATTGATACTGACAGCTGTCGCAGAGATCAAGCTATCTTTTATGAAGTATAAAGACTTGTATTTATAACAAAAGACAAAGCTACTACGTCAATTGAATAACCTACTACTAATATTATAATACATACAAATATCCCTCTCACAGAGAGGAGGCCTGTGTCCCAGCAGTGGGAACATTAATAGGCTGATGATGATAATTTAATTCATAATTACAAAAAGACGTAGTAATTTGCTATTTATAGTCCGGTTCGACCTAGACACCTCGAGAACGACTAATTATTTACAGTTGTTGCTGTGCGAGAGCCAATACACATAACAGCAAACACCGCTTTAGTGCCGTAAAACGGTAACTTTCTAAAGCATACTCCTTATGATAACGGCTAGGTTAAAAGGTTTGAAAAAAAAAACAAATATTTATTATTGATTCATGTACCTACATTTTTTTAACAAGGTTTTTCTTGTAACTAATAGTTTTGCTTTAAAAAATTAACAACATAATATTTTTTCGCAACTTTTGGATACTCCTCCAAAACGACTTGGATGTTTAAAAATATTTTTACACAGAAAAATTTATGGCTGCAATTTCTTCATAACTGAAATAGCAAATGTAAATCAAATAATATTTTGCAAACAAAACTGTTCAAAAGGAGGTTCAATATTGACATTTTGGACTCGAGCGGGCGCACGGCCGGCAGCCGTATTGCGTAAGTGCGCAAAGAAGTTAAACTATCCAACCGACCAAATCGACCAATCACATGCGAGATGAATGACGCGATGTTTTTGTATGATTGGCCGATTTGGTCAGTTGGATAGAGTTTAACTTCTTTGCGCACTTACGCAATAAGGCTGCGGGGCGTGTATATCGCCTTAAAATAGATATACCAAACCAGATTCTTGATTGTGAGGTTCATCTCATCATTGCGAGCATTACCGTTGTTGTAGGTGGCAGGTGGGTCGTTTGTGATGCTAATACTACCTGTACTATTATTTATTCTATGCTAACATACCCTTAGGGCGAAAATAAACTTTTCGAAATGCAAGCTACTTGCACCCTTTTATGTAAGTTACACTTACAAAAACTACAGAACGCCACCTGCTACGACCACACATCTAGTCATACATATATATTTTTTTTTTTTTAAACGTTGCCCCACACTAGGAATTTCTTCCTGTATCGTGGGTGCGTTTACAAACATATAAACTCACATACACAACACCCAGAGCCGGAACAACTATCTGTAGATCATATAAATATTTGTTCCGTGCGGGAATCGAACCCGCGACACGCAGCGCAGCAGTCAATCACTCAACCACTGCGCCAACCGTGCGCCCGTTGCGCACATTTACGCACGCCGGTTATGAGTACTGCGCTCCTGCAGCCTAATTGCGTAAGTCAATTCGGCAAGGCAAAGGGTTTGACCCCATGAAACAGTATGACAAATTCTCTTTAAATAATAAGGTATTGTCAAAGAGTTTTGGACGCTCTCATTGGTGAAGATACCTTTTTTCAAAAGCGTCCAATAATTTTTGGAAATACCTAATTAGTTAAAGAGAATATGTCGTACTCTTTCATGAAAGAGTACGACACTACGCTCGCCTTTGTACATCAACTTTATAATCACTCTATGTTGTATGTGTCATTTTTGTGTACAATTAAGAATTATAGAGAAATCCCATGGGATCAAACCCTTTGCGTTGCCGAATTCACTTACGCAATTAGGCTGCTGACGTTTCTGATGAACTGACACTAATAAGATCTGATGGGTTATACTAACATTGACAGTAGGAGGCGTGGAAATCACGTAAAGCACGGCATCGGCGACGTCCTTGGGGCGTAGCGCTGGCATCTGCTCGGCTTGCTCTGACGGCGCTGGGTCCAGATTCGTGGCCACCAACCCCGGCGACAAGCTCTAAAGACATACAAATTTTAATATAAAAAATATGTTTTGGTTGTAATCAACTTCGTGGGTTTATGTTTAACCTGTATTAGACCAGCAACTGAATCTTTTTCATTGTTTTGATCGTTTTTTAAGGTTCTGTATCCGAAGGTTCCAAACGGAACCCTATTACTGTCACTCAGGTGTACGTCTGTCCGTCGTCTGTGACAAAATGTTGTTCCGAAGAATTTCTTAACTGTCCATTGACCTATGAAACTAACTTGAAATTTGGTGATAATGTTAATTATACCAAACTAGCTGATTATCTCGGTATTGGGTATCTGCATACCTTTAAAAAACCGGCCGGCGTGTGACACTCGCGTACAATTATCGCAAAAAAACGTCAAAAATATTACGTTCGTTGTATGGGAACCCTACTTAACTATTTATTTTATTCTATTTGTAGTATTTGTAGCGGCCACAGAAATACATCATCTGTGAAAATTTCAATTGTCTAGCTATCACGGTTCATGAGATACAGCCTGGTGACAGACGGACAGTGGAGTCTTAGTAATAGGGTCCCGCTTTTAACCTTTGGATACGGAACCCTAAAAACTAACCTAGAATGTTTCGTAGTTGTGTTAATAAGGGCTAAATTCTCCACTTAACATCACTGCGTCACTTAGCATTTTGTCTTCTGTTGGACATAGGCTCAAATAGTGCCTTCAATTCCGTCTTCCGCATAAACCAAGTTGCTGATCCAACCCACCATTCATACGTTTGGCTACTTATGGTCTTCTCTCAAGTCCTCAAGTCTCGTCCACTCCAATATTCTTCTTATTAATTAACAATAACTTACGGTAACTTTGATCTTGTTCTTATGTTCAGCTAATTCGTTGAGCAGTCCTGCTGAGAAGGCTGTTATGCCGTACTTAGTGCTGGTGTACACGTTGAACTTGTAAAACATCGGCACGTAGTGACCCGCGATACTGCGAACACGCGATAATTGCAATTATAATCACGACACGGCAGCAAATGTATGCTAATTGCACAAAATCAAGGTCAAGGGTCTTTGATTGAAAGTGACATTTTTTTTTTAAATTACTCGTCTTTGCTCCACACTAGGCATTTCTCCTGTATCGTGGGTGCGTTTACAAACATATAAACTCATACACAAACACCCAGAGCCGAAACAACTATCTGCCTACAAATATTTATTCCGTGCAGGAATCGAACCCGCGACACGCAGCGCAGCAGTCAATCGTTCAACCACTGCGCCAACCGTGCGCCCAAAACTACTTTTTGTCAATAAAAAGTATAATAGCACATTAGTGATTGACAGACGGAAATCCACATCGCGTCATTCTTCTCGCATGTGATTGGTCGATAAACCCTTTGCGTTGCCGTATTCACTTACGCAATAAGGCTGGTTTAGTCTGTTATATTTCAACTCTACTTTATGTAACAAATAACAATATACGTTAGGTATCTATATGTGCAAATACACGAAATGGTTGAAATGGGAGTAATTTCTACTCGACTGCAGGAGGGCGATTTTCTAGCGTATGTATGTTTATCCATTTCTATTCTGTATCACGCTCTTACAGCCCAAACAGCTTGACGGATTAAGATATGAGGTGTCGTTGGATTCGTCTCAATTGTGGGAGTGACATATATCAGGCTATATAATTTTTAAATATGTCTCACCACCCCCAAAAAAAAAAAAGCGGGTGGTACATTTTTTTATTTAACGGGTTTACATAGGTATAATATGAAAGCTACTAAATAGTCCAATTCAAAAATATATATATCGATACACTTTTATGTGACTATTTTGGCACAAATTCAAGATAAGCGTAATTTTGAAGCAAAATAAATAATGTTTTAGCACACATAACATATTTGGAAAACTCGTTCATTAATAAAACTAAAAATTCGGAAATAAAACAATTTTTTATAAAAATAAAACCCGACTGCTAAAAAATAATTAACTGAAAAGAGAAGAACAAGTACTAGGTATAAATAAAACATAGTTTATCAACGAGATTGGGGAGGAGTAAGTTATCTAGGGGACCACAATAGATCCCAATGGGTCGAAGTGTCCGAGTTATTTCTCGGCCCCTCCACAAGATATTTAATAGGTACATTAAATATTATGAGGTTCTGCAGGCGGGGACAAACGGAAATTATAGAAAAACCTACCAAAACTTCGTTTGTATCCGCTGGCAGCACCTCATACCAGTCATACCTAATATTTAGTGTAGTTATAAATTATATTTTCTATTTGATTTTCTCTTTTCAGTTAATTATTTTTTTGCAGTCGGGTTTTTTGTTTTTATAATAATTTTAGACAGTCTACATCCCTTTGAATTCCCGAATTTACACGATTAGGTAATCTGTCCATTTCTTATAATATATCTACTTAAAAACAGTTTTTATTCGGCTCCTTAGTAACGGGTTTACCGTTAACGAAACTCACCATAACATAACAACAAAATTAATTAAATGCAAAATGACCACAAGGCAGAATCATTAAAGAAACGTGTTTGTATCTTCACCTGTTAATGTTAACAACATGCCCATCAAAGTCGTTGCTCCTCATAGAAGCTATCGCGTGCCTCGCGCAGAGTATGGGGCCTTTCAAGTTGATGTCGATGACCGACAGCACGTCCTTCTCGCTTAACATATCGTTCCCCACGTCTGAAAACATATTAATGCTGATACTAAGCTAATTTACAAAAACAGTCAGAAATAAAGAGCCATACAAATATTCGACAGAAAGGGCGTCGCCGAGGTGGGCAGTGAGGGACAGGGAGGGGCAGTTGCCACACCAGAGATTTAAAAAAAAATGTAGCCATGCCCAAATGCAAAGAAATCAAAGTCCATTTATCCAGCATTTATCATAAACCCATCGTTGATGTCCTTACTAAATAAAAGACAAAGATCTTCTTTCCCGAAACGACTTCGGTTAATAATTTAAAATTTTAGAGAACCGGTGGCAATAAGTAGCTACATTATTTAAATGCTGATACAATAACAGAACCTAGGGTCGTTGAACTCTTGAGTTTACCAAAACCGGTCAAAATATAATCGATTCACAGTTAATACAGAATATAGGTATTCAGTTTGCAGCTGCCTTCTTATAATTTTTTATTCTAACTTAATATGTGACAATCTGTATGTAAGGCTGCCTGTTAATCAATCCTGAACATCTGAAAATAATTCGAAACATAGAGGAGACTAGGTAGACCATGACCTGGATTATAGTGTCCGACCGAAAGTTCGGTTTCGGTTTCGGTCGAGTTTCGACAAAAAAACAAATTTAGGTTTAGTTTCGGTTATGGTGGCAAACCTGCCGAAACTACGACCGAAACCTAAACTGCATTCGGGAGTTCTCGCGTTGTGATGGGTCATTTTCGGCGCGTTAAATCCCATCCAAGTGAGTTAGCGACAAAGACATTTTGCCGCGTCCACGTGCCTAATCATGTGGTGACTGGTTTGTGTTTGCAGTTTATTTTTTAAAGATAAAAATAAAGACTGACTGATTATAATAACGTTTTCTTTATTTTTCCCTCAAAACATGATCCTTGTAAGGAAGTTTCGGTTTAGTTTTCGGTGTCGGCCGAAACTGAGACTGTTGCCGAAATTCGGTTTCGGTCGTAAAAACCAGTTTCGGTCGGACACTACTGGAATATGACATAAGATATTCTTTTATCCCGATAGTCCGTTACTGTGGTATAATTTTCGACTTTCACGCGGACGAAGACGTTGACAAAAGATAGCACAAGTACCTGTGATACCCCCTTGCACCAACACCCCGGCGTTGTTGACCAGGATGTGCACGCAGCCGAAGCTGTCGTCGATCCACTTGAAGGTGGCCGCCACATTCTCTGCGCTGGACACGTCGCACTGCCGAGCTGTGATCGTGCCATTGCCTGTCACTTGCGACTTCAATTCCTGCACATATTTATTGTATTAATCGATCTGCCTAGCTTTATCTCAACTATGTTGGGGTCGGCTAATCGGCTTACAGTCTAACCGGAAGCAAAAAAAAAAGCTATAAAAAACCAATACAAATAAAAAAAATAAAAAAGTACAGAAAATAAATTTTGTGGTCAAGTGTAGTCCTGGGTCCATTAGCGAGCGGGTCCAGCTGACCAAAAATTCTTAGTACCAGAATTTAACATGGAACCACTCCCTATCTGACCTCAACAACCCAGTAACTGGGAAACACAATACACCATGACGAGATTGGTTGACAGATTTTCGGTCTTCTAACTGTCAAAAAGACACATAACCATGCAGCCGGGACAAATGCGGCTTTCCGCAAAACGGAAGGGTCTCGGTCGGTATGTAATGGATGGTCAAGTATCCATAAATCGACCTCGGCAAGCGTTGCTGAACCTTGAAGATCGACTCGTGTGCCCTACAAATCATTCTATCAGCTTGTGGAAATTAACCGTTGTAAAGGAAGCAGCGCAGCGGTATCGCCGAAACTGTTATGATAAGTCCCGAATGAATCAGAACGTTCAGGTCGTTGCCAGACAGCTAATTGCTTTTCAGATCAGAGAGAGCAATTACGTACTAACACGCAAAAGACAAGTTACAGCAGTCTTGTTTCTTTTTTCATTGACTGACTGTGCTATTATCGTTAAAAATGAAAGTATAAGTACCTAGGTATTATGTAAACCAACAATCAACTGATGAAAGTGAACCCCGTTCATGATTGTGTTCGTCGAACCGTTTCCCAGAGATAGTCAATAATATTACAGCTATATTTATCATATAAAATATCATAAAATATTGCACAACTACGGATAGCAGATTTTAATTAATTTACCTGATATCTAAGAAATTCGACAGTATTTTCTATTTAAAATACTATTGAAAATTTATTGCTTATTATGAATTAATAACATAAGATTGTGAACCATTTCTTGTCTCTGTCTGTCTGTTTATTACACGCCTTAACCACTGACGCAATTATTTATGTTTTTTGTTACTATAGAGATAGGCTGCTCGATGGGGAGAAGGACATAGCATACTTTTTACACCGACAGTACGTTTTTGGGATGAAGTTACGCGAAGCCGCTGGGAGAAGCTAGTACTTGCAAAATAATACAAACCAAGTTAGTTTATATGCATGGACGTCATTAGGCACTAAGGAGTCACAGGTGTTAAAGTCTCACCTCAATAGGGCCAGCCCTCCTGGCGAGGCCGACGACGTTGATCCCAGCATTGGCGAGCTCCACACAGATGGATGCCCCGATGCCCGAGCTCGCTCCTGTCACCACAGCTGTCTTGCCGACCCAGCGATCCATGCTGCAAACCCAAACCGTAGTAAGTTATTCAAATCACTTGGCAAAACTGGCGACTGTATTCAATCAATCTGCCTAACATTTTCCCAACTATGGCTTCGGTTTGACTGGAAGCCGACCGCAAGGTCCAGCTGAACAGTGTGCCAATATTATATCACATCTGCTCCATGTATAATATTGGTAATCTATTTTATTACCCGGCTGCAAGGAAAGGGTTATGTTTTTCGCGCGTATCTTGTTTGTTTGTATGGATGTAATATTCTTTATTACCTCATATCATTCAAACTACTTGACGGATTTTCATAATTAAGACATCGTTAGATAGGTCTTGACTGCCCAAGTGTTCTTAGATAAGTACCGTTATAAAAAAAGCTACACGGCGGATTTTGGGCGCCAGATGGAAAGAAAAAAAAAAGGGTTGCAATTTTTTTTTCTTCTCATCGAGTGGGGTGTCAAAATGAAGGGTTTTTAGAGGTGATTAGAAAAATATATACCATTTATATGTTTAAAAGTCATTCGAAAAAAAATTATAACTAAAAAGTTGTAAATAAAAAAATAAAAAAAAAACAAAGCATGATTTTTTCTTGTTTACAGCTTTTTAGTTCGCTTCTTAAGCAGGCGGGTTTTTGATTTTTAAATTATTTTGTCTTTGTTATGGACCAAGTGATTAATATGGCAGTATTGCTGAGAAAAATGCCCAATATGGGTAGGTAATATGCTAAAAACTATTGAAATAATTAAATTGACCGGGCTTTCTGAATAATGCCCATCACCTCATTGGGCCGGGTAATAAAAAGATGTTTTTTAAATTGTCTTAATATTTCAATTGATTTTAATATAGAATAGGCGCTCACTTATCTGACCTCCACAACCCAGTAACTAGGCAACACCATACCAATTAGCATGACTGGTGTAAGATATACAGGGTGTCCCAGAAATCGACGTCAAGCCGTAAATGGGTGATAGACCAAGTTATAACAGTTCTCAGAAAAATACGAAAAAAAATCTATCTCATGTTTTAAAAAATTTATGGTCACTTTAAAAATTTACTAAAAAAATCAATCCCTGTAATGGTTCTTTAATTCCAATTGCTACAAATCCCATAATTTATCTAATTTTTTTATTATTATGTAATCTTGAATAATGCTTGTGTAGATTTTTGCCTAAAATTCAAAGCCAACTCCTCCTACTTGGAAGAAAATTAAACTTTTTCAAAACCAAATTATTCAAATTTACTATTTCGCCCAACTTTAACTGACTGTACTGAAAAAAAAATGTACTACGCTAGTTTAGCAAGTAACATGAAAAATTGGCGCATTTATTAAGGATTCAAAAATGGTGTAACACTTGCTAGATTACGTTTTCAATAATTGGTCAAGTTTTTTTTTGTAAATAGTCTCAGTTTTTACACAAAATGTCCATACTTCCTTAAAATGACTTTAGCTTACCTAAAGCTTTGCTAAACTCCGTTTCTACTTCGATAGAGACGGAGAGAGTCATTTTACGAAGTGTGAGCGAGATAAGAAATCGAAATTTTACGTAATTTAAGAGCAAAGTTATGATAGTGACTCAACCTTTTTACTTTAAGTCAGGACCAGTTTTCTCATCTTAGAAAAAAAAACAAATTATCAGTTTTTTTTTTTTATTACAATAAATGTTCAAACTGCCTTCCTTCGACGGCAATGCAAGCACGACATCTTCTTAAAAAAGATCTGGTTATTTTCCGGGCAAATCGTCCCCTATTTACAAAGACAACGGCTTCCGTTATTCTTTCCCGCAGCTCGGCTAAATTCTCTATTGTTTTTGAGTACACTTTCTCTTTTACCGCTCCCCAGTAAAAAAAATCTAGGGGATTTAAATCAGGCGACCGGGGTGGCCACAAGATTGTCCCACCGCGCCCTATCCACCTGAGCGGGTATTCTTCATCAAGATGTTCTCTTACTAAACGGGCATAATGCGCTGGGCAGCCATCTTTCTTAAACTTTTTTAAAACCAAATTATTCAAATTTACTGTTTCGCCCAAACAGTAAATTTGAATAATTTGGTTTTAAAAAAGTTTAATTTTCTTCTAAGTAGGAGGAGTTGGCTTTAAATTTTAGGCAAAAATCTACACAAGCATTATTCAAGATTACATAATAATAAAAAAAATTGATAAATTATGGGATTTGTAGCAATTGGAGTTAAAGAACCATTACAGGGATTGATTTTTTTAGTAAATTTTTAAAGTGAACATAATTTTTTTTAAACATGAGATAGATTTTTTTTCGTATTTTTCTGAGAACTGTTATAACTTGGTCTATCACCCATTTACGGCTTGACGTCGATTTCTGGGACACCCTGTATATGGCTTATGAATATCCGTAACGACCGTCAAAGTTCTAAAAATGTCGGTCGGGACCAACAGCTTAACGGTGTTTTTAACTGTTGACCGTATCCAACACAGCAAAAGTCAACATCTCACTGAGAGTCGCCACAACACCCAGCTAGAGGATTATCGCCCGATCTTGCCAATTCGGAAATCAATAAAAGGTTCATTTCGATGGCTTCAAGTTAATTTGTGAAAATAACTCTGTCTGTTTGCCTGTTACCTTTTCACGACTAAGCTGCTGAACTGATATAGATGAAATTTTGTATGGAGATAGTTTAAAACCCTGGGCGTGACATAGTGTTATCCCGGTAGTGTTCCCCTGGGATGATAACAAACGTAACTCAAGCGAAGCCGCGGGCAGAAACTAGTAAACACAGTTGGTAAGTACTTAATATCGGATCCTTAATTGCGTTAATTGTGTTAAGTATACTTATGATTATATTATTTATATTTATACACGACTTCAAAGTGATGATGACAAATAATTAATGTTATCGTTGGAAATGTCAAGTAAATAATTAACAAATGGAATGTTTTGATGCCTAATGAATTCCCCTTTTCACCTTTTTAACCGACTTAAAAAAAAGGAGAAGGTTCTCAATTCGTTGGCATCTTTTATGTTTTTTTTTTATGTATGTTCCCCGATTACTCAAAGACGCCTAGACCGATTTGGAAAGTTCTTCTTTTGTTTGAAAGGGTATACTTTCCAGTTGGTCCCATAGTCATCAGGTCAGGATCTGATGATGGGATCTTGGAGAAATCGAGGGATCTCCTCAAATATTATAGGCATACATATAGCGATTTTGGTATTTTTATCAACAATGCAATCATTTGCACTCAGAAACTATTATTTGGTGAAATGGAACTGGTGAAGAAGACCACAGATGGCCAATAGAACTCCTTAATGCTAAGTATGTCATGGGGTATAAGATATCTCGAATAGTTAAAGGACTATGATGAAGCAAATACTTCTGATGTTGAAGCCGGCAGGTAGGCACTGGAACTCCGAAATAAAACAATGTATCCTAGTCGTGTATGGGTTTATTGGAATCGTCATGAGATGTACTTTGGCTATATATGAATTTTATGGCAATTGGTGGTGCCGATCAAAACTAAAAAGGATTAAAATTTCGATTATGGGCCGTTGATTTATGGCGCGGGGAGGAGGGAGGGGGGGAGGTTTGGCTATCCCCCAGTACCATCCCCACCACTCGGAGCCCTATGGTTATAGAGATATCCATGGTTAAAGTTTTCAGGTAAGAATAAAAATTTCCATAAATGTCCATCGATTTAAGGGGCGCGAAGGGGGGGAGGGAAAAGGGGGTAGAGGAGCTACCTCACTGTACCATCCCCTCCCCAAGGAACCCCATGGTTATGGAGATATCCATGGTTAAAGTTCAAGATTACTATTTAAGCAACAAAGTCGACGGAGCCCCGCGGGGCTCCTATTTCTGTCTGCAGGATCTAAAGTAACCTAACATGAAGGAGATAACGACAGCTGTGTTCGCTCGCTTTGCTCGCTCACGTCAGCTCCCGGCATCTCCTTCGAACCTAACCTATCCGTGTCGAGGTGTCCTAAGCTCTCGAGCTCGCTTCGCTCGCTGTTGGACTAATTCTCATTGTTTTGCCTCACGAAAAACATACAAAAAACCATAAAATTTCCGAATCTTGAAAATTTGTAACTAGCTTTCTATTTATGAGTTCTACCTACAAAAAAAAATTAACTTGCAAATCAACGTCCCCTAATAGAAATTTTGTTCTTAAAAAGAGATAAATAAAAAATTTTTTAACAAAAAAAAAATATCTTTTTAGCAAAGCGAAAAATAACTTTTTTTCCGAAGTCGGTGTCGAAACACGACTTCGGAAAAGAAAGTTATTTTTCGCTTTGCAGTGTTTTTTTTTGAAGTAGGTTTGTTTTTTTGTTAAAAAGTTTTCTACCACATAAATTATACATGTTACAATCAGTTAGTATATACCTCTGTTATTTAAAAATAAAGTTAAATCTACTTACATTTGAAATAAATAGAGCCGCAATTGAACCCAGCCCCAAAGAATAAGTCGAAAGATTCAATGTCAATACAATGCAGATATCATTTACTTTTTATTTATTTCATCTATACCACATCTATCATTACAGGATTGTTCCCAATGCTGTAAATGCGCTTACCCTTACATATACGTTTGTTATTTAACATCATAATCTAATCAGACCACGAACCTAAACTGAATTTAAAATATTTTCCACAGGTAATTTTTATATGAAGGTTCAATTATATTTAATACATAAAACTTAAATTTAAACAAGAATAATATAGTTTGGTACTTACATTTATTTATAAATAAAGTCCCGTTTACTTTAAGGCCTTGAGTCCCAACTTGACCGCTCACTTCCACTTTGCTACACAGAATGACTAGTAGTATATTCTTATAAGATATCGAGAGGCTGAATACAAACGAATGCAAAAAGTTATCGAACTACTTATAACTTTATAGTTTCTTTCTCATTGGCAGCTGAGCAACGGGCTGAGCTATGACTACTGTTCAACCAGTGTTTACGTAGTTATAAAAAAAACCGGCCGCGTGCGAGTCGGACTCGCGCACGTAGGGTTCCGTACCATTATCGCAAAAACCGGCAAATAATCACGTTTCTTGTATGAAAGCCCTACTTAAATATTTATTGTATTCTGTTTTTAGTATTAGTTGTTATAGCGGCAACAGAAATACATCATCTGTTAAACTTTCAACTGTCTAGCTATCACTACTGGTGACAGACAGACAGACAGACAAACGGACCGCGGAATCTTAGTAAGTGTGTCAGAGTGTTCAGTGGTCTATTAAACGCATTTATAATACTGTATTGGTCTTCCTAATCATAAACGTAAAGGTTGTAGGAATGGATGTTTGTTACTCCTTCAAGCAAAAACTAGTGAACGGGTGTTGATAAAACTTTACAATAATATAGCTTTTACATCAGAATAATACAAAGGCTATAATTTATTATGATACTAGCTTCTGCCAGCGGCTACGCCCGCGTGGAAGTTGATAATCATCCCAAGGGAACATATTCCCGGGATAAAAAGATGACCTATGTGCTATTCCAGACTATAATCTACCCCTGTGCCAAATTTCATCCAGATCCGTTCAGCAGTTCTGGCGTGAATAAGTTACAAACATACTCACAGACTTTCGCCTTTATAATATTATATTAGTGTGATAATATTTGTGTGATGTGATTGAGGGAAGTACAAATTCTACGCAGGCGGTTGCGTGGGTGTCAGCTAATATGGTTCCTGAAGTTTTGTAGAATACTGACTTTGAGGCGAAGCAATTCTCAGTCGACTACGAACACCGTTGAAAGCGATACCATTTTATACCGTTGCACGCAAGACGTAAAATATGTTTTTTGACAAACATAGTAGGTAAACAAACGGCTCGGTAGATTGTCTCGAACTACTCAGCAAAATACTTCCTCGCACCACAGATAATATAATACTAGCATACAGATGCCTCATCCTCTACAAAGAAACCGATTATTTTTTGCACATCGATAGCGTTCGGTTCCGTTCCACGGCGATAGATAGAAGGTGTTAGCAGCGACTTGCAAGAAACAGGGTTAACTCGGTTCTTGAATATTCTTTTCCATGAATACATTGACGAATTGTTTTATAGTATTTTTATTTCATTGCACCAAAATGTGTTACAATACAACTTTAAATAAACAAGTGGAATGCCTCAAATTTAAAACCACGCCATCTATCGGCATCAATTTTAAATTATCCGTTCAAATAATCTTTGAAATGTGAATTAAGAGCCCAATATTCCATAAGTTTGTGCTTAGGAGAGTTGATTAATCAAGAAAATACAATGTTTATGTTCAATTCCAGAAAATGTGTCATGGCATATCGCACCATCTAGTGATATTTATTTGAACCAAATTTTCTTTCTTAAGCTGCGTCTACGCTAGACGAGCCGAGCACGAGCGGGGCCGTTCGCGGCGTCTTTGTCCGCGGCGTCAGCCATATTTTCCAATTTTAATTTAGCCAGTGAAACTCGCAAGGTTAAGACGAATCGATTGACGTAAGAATCATCAAAATCGGCCAACGCGGCTTGTCTCTGGTCGGTCCACATTTAACGAATTTGTGCTCGACTCGTCTAGCGTAGACGCAGTTTTAGCGCTGGGACCCCGTGCTCGCACTAACCAAGGCAGTCTACGAACACGCCTCTGCTGCAGACACCACGCGCATCTCTCATTCTATAATAAAAAATATTAGTCTATGTGCGCATTCACAAAGCTTGCAATAGGTTACCATCACACTTGGAAGTCGATCTCTTTTGCACTAGCGCACACAAAATCAGAAAAATCCTAAACAGAGAATATTTTGGCGATACCCGGAATTAGTGTAAAATTGTTTTTCATTCATTGATATTTGACTGTATCTTTTGATATTGCACGATTCGACATTTCAATATTTTTTATTTTAATCTCTCCTACCTGTCTACCTTTCTGATATCGCTGTACATATACGCAAAGCCAACGCAAATTATTTGTAACGCGATGTTGTCATGTAGATGATGTAGAAGCTCGTAATCAGCCATTTTCCTACTTACAGTTTTATTTTATGTTCCTTTAAAAGATTTAAATTAAGATAAAAAATATAAAGAAAAATATTCTTAATCTTTAGAAAAGATTAAGGAAAGATTTAGATTTAAGATTGCCTTAAAATAAATAAATATGCCTAACATATTGTAACACAGTTATGGCATTAAGTCTCCGCAAGAAGCTTTAAAAAAAACTACTTGTTTCGATATGTAGATTGCAAATAGACATACGCAGAGCGACAAAAAAGCCGATACGAGCCGATACGAGCGCGCGTTAGAGTCACGGGGAATGGTATAGTTCGTTCCTGGATCATAGCGTGCACGGTCCTTGTTTATTTCTCTTTCGAAATTAGAAAAAAATCGTATGTATTCACTTCTAATCTAAAGGTGAATCCTCTAATCTGCGGTATTCACTATTTCATTCTGGAAAGTTTTACGCTACTCAATTAGTGATGAAATCGGATCGAATATTGACTTTATAGAAGGATATCGACAAAAGAAAATAAGTAATTTGCTTGGAAATCGAATCTAATTTGACTTTATTTTTACGTTTTAATTACAAAACGTCGAAAATACTTCTACACTAACACAAAATAGACTCCACCGCGCGCATGCGCCGTATGGACTACGGACTGATACTGCCAACGACTCCGGCCACTCCAATGCGTTATTCGAGCTTAAACATTATTAATTTAGAAATCATTGTTATTAAGGATGTTATGATTTTATTTTTGTATATTTTTACATAGTTCATAAGCATATATTTACTATCTGTTTTACACAGCTAACAACGTTATTTAAGTAATTTTTCAATGGCATTTGTACAAAAATTTTACTGTGCCAAGTACATTTTATAAGTTGGTCGACTATTACTCGTAAACTTGTAAAGCCTGTTATGATTTTATTTTTGTATATTTTTACATGGTTCATAAGCATTATATTTACTCTGTTTTACACAGCTATTAACTTTATTTAAGTAATTTTTCAATGGCATTTGTACAAAATTTTTACTGTTCCAAGTACATTTTATAAGTTGGTCGACTATTACTCGTAAACTTGTAAAGTCTTGTTATCCGTGATAATTTTCCTTTTAATTTCGTTTTATTTACTACTGCCGTGAATTTTTTCACATAGCCAAGAGCAACCATTTCGCTGGCAGGGGAGGGGACACTTGACTCTAACATAAATTTGCAACTTAAAGCTTAATTTTACGTAAACGAATCTCTGAATCGAAAAATGGTTTTAACAATCCCATAATATTTTTGAATGGCCTATCCAATGATACCCCACACCATGGGAGAGATGTGAAAAAAAATACATCCCCACTTTACGTCTATGGGAGGTACCCGAAAAAAAAATATTTTTTCATGATTTTATGTTACCACTTTGTCGGAATTATTAATATGTATATACATGCCAAATAATAGATTTCTAGTACTTCTCTGAGCTAAGCTGCGGACGGACAGACGGACAGACCGAAACTATAAGGGTTCCTTGTTGACTTCGTAACCCTAAAAAGAAACAAGAAATGGCCCCGCTGGAAGTTCAATTAGGAAAACGTACATAACTTTGAAACAAATAGTCGCAGGAAGAATCCTTTTAGGTAGATGTGACGAGGGTCCATCCAGGGCACTAAACAATTGCATAAGTTGCGTTCCTTTATTTTCGTAAACATAGAAAGGCCCCGCTGGCGGTAACTTTGCTTCAAGTGAGCATCACTCCTTCATCTTTGCAGCATAAAATCTAAATCCGAATAATTTGGGAGGCACTAAATAATTAGGTGGTCTGCAAAGCCCTAGGGTCGAGGGTACCGCTGCTCTGCGTACGTACACAATCTAATATAATAATACCTTATAATTCAATTTATTCATCAACAACCAAGTATGTAATACTACCACATAAATAAAACAGGTAATGAGGCCGCTGCAGCAGAAGGCAGAGCAAGACCCAGCCCTTCGCTAAGAACTAACCTGTGTTACAGGCACTGGGCACCTAATCCACCGTCACACTTGCAACACCCTTACAAACATCGAAGTAGCATAGAGGGATTAAGACTCGCAGATTACCCAGCTTAGGCAAGCCTGTACATAGGGAATCAGTTATTAATATTAAAGTAATTTAAACCTACACGATCAGTTCAACCAATATTAAAGTAATTTTAATTTAGTTGAACCATATCCAATTGAATTCAATACAATTCCAATAAACATAATTCAACACAATGCAATTCAATACAATATAATTCAATACAATTCAATACAATAAAAATACAATTCAATACAATAACAATACAATTCAATACAATACAATTCAAAACAACTTTAACTTATCTGTGTATAGTTTTAACAATAATATAATAAGAACACGGCATTAAGTATATTGCAGCTTTCAGCCGACTGTTGTTGAACTTCTCAAAGCCTCTTCTCCGTTACAGGTGTTATAGTTAATTCACCAATCTGAAACAAAATGTAGTTTAAAGACACTTTGCATTTATCAAATTATTTAAACGTTTTGTTATTATTGTATGCCATTTCACCATTAAACTAAAACATGGGCGCAACAAGTTTCATATGTGCGACATGAACCACTTACATTGACGTGCGGCGGTGTCGAGAATAAGCACAGCATTAACCAGTCCACCAGTAGCCTAGTTGCGTAAGTGAGTTCGGCAGGACAAAGGGAACAATTCCATGAAAGAATATGACACATTTCCTTTAAACGTATTCGGTATTGCCTAAATAATTTAGAAAGAGTACATCCTCCATCCTATGAGTTGAATTCACATAATTATCCTTTCCATGACCAAACCCCTTTCGAGTGTATTACGTAATACGAAAGCCGTTATTGTAAAGGTGTCGTCACCCTTACCTATACTTGTTCTTTGCAGAATACACTTACGCAGTTGTGCTGCAGGCCTCGTGGCTCATGGCGGCGCTTCGTGGTAGCTATCGACTACTCACCGGTAATAAGTAACGTTACAGAAACAAGACATGAATCACTTACATTGACATGCGGTGGCGTGGAGAGCACATACAACACAGCATCCGCTATGTCTTGTGGCTGCAGCGATGGCATCTTCATCTGCTTCACATGTATAGCCATTGGTGTGCTCACCAGGCCAGGAGATATGCTCTGGAGAACATTAGAATGAGTTAAAGTAAACACGAACTAGAAGGTAGCAAAAACGTGTTTATTGGTGGGTTGGTATATTAGTTGTAGGAATTTAGAGTATGAATAAAGTAAACCGACTTCCAAAGCAAACCTAAAAAAAAAGTTGATTCCAAAATCCAAAAATCTCGACTGCTTAAAAAGCGAACTAAAAAGATGTAAACAAGAAGAAAATCATGCTGTGCAGTCGGAGGATACATCTGGTTTAGGTCAGCCAGTCAGGGGCGGCTTTACCTATAGTGCAGGGTGTGCGCAGCACACGGGCGCAGCGCCCTAGGGGGCGATGAGCGCAACTCGCGCGCCCTCCGGCCGCGGCACTTTCATTGACCTACATAAAAAGAGCTCCGGTTTGTTTACATTTTGTATGGCATCTAGAGCTCTTCTTATATATGTCGAATTACAGCAAAGTTTAGTAATGAGTGTCGCATCGCTACCAAAGGCGCGTGTCTTGATTCGTTTGTAAACACACCGACAATTATAATGCGAATCCTGAATTCGGCTGTTAAGAATAAAAAATAAAAATCAAATTGCCATGGACGACAGTCACGTGCGTGGCATTTCCCAAAATTGTGTGTATGCGTGGCGCGTGCCGCACTTTGTGTTCTACCGCTACATGTAATTTTGCGAAGTAAGTCTTGACGCAATTGATTAAGTATTATATTATATTAATTTGATTAGTAGTATATTATATCAAATTTGAGTAAACATGTAAATAAGAAGTAAATCGGCTTTGGTTTTTATTAAAATATACTTAATAAGTAAGATTTGTTATAAGCTGCCACAACTGTTGTGTCTTTCACCGCGGTCAGAGCTTTTAAATAACCACAATGTTGTATTTTGTTATTCTTGTCACTCCTTCCTACCTTAAAATACTTTTTACCCGTGTACAATGGGTCTCGCATTAAATTTCCCAAATCTGTCAAATGTTCCCTATTGATATTGAACTCTGTACGTGAAGTCGTGTACATGAAGTCGTAAATAGAGTTCTATCAGACAGAGAGCGGTCACACGGTCAAGCGTTCAAGAGGTCAGTTTTGAGTTCGAGCGTGCAGTTGCTCACGAACCCCGAGCTGTTGGACGGTCTACGCGGTACCACCCGTACCACCTATTGGCACCATGTTTTTTGACGATAGTTCTTCATCGGAAGACGAATTAATGATTTTGTGGTCATTATCAGCAACAAGACCGAAAAGAAAATGCTGGGTGTGGCCCAGTTAATAAGGATAGAAAACAAGATGAAGATTTTCATAGACTTTTTTCTAAATGAGTTGAAGATGAAGAAATGTTTTTAATTCTTTTCGGATGACAATTGATTCCTTCGATAAACTATATGAAAAAGATAAACATGACTTAGTTAAACACAGTTATGGAGGAAAGCCATTTCAGAAAAATAAAAGATTGGTGCTACTTTTCCTCGGTTTTTATAATCGTTATCCTTCGCATCGTATATAAAACGCCTTTAACCGCCATAATTAGCTTTTCAGTCTCCATCTTCCTTCCAACACTTTTGGTCACCGAAACAGCAGTGAACGCGCGAACGCGTACGTTCTGGTTGACCGACGCGGTCAGAATGCCTCCTGTGTGGGTATATCTATGTAACGTAATACAACACATCGAACGCTCTTGTCTTGAACGGTTAACAGCGTGACCGCTCTCTGTCTGATAGAACCCTTAGAATGATGAAATTTGACAGATGTGGGAAGCTTGATGCGAGGCCCAGTATTTGTGTTAGTGTGTTTGTGTGTGTATCTGTTGTTAACCGGCATCATTTAAAATTACACCATTTGCAGTTTTGCACCTGGATAACCGTTCCCTGTTGAAAATACAAGGTGTTTGGTAAACACCCTGTAGAAGTCTAAATATAGTCAACTGCACATAGTGGCATCCAGAACAGTCAATAGATTTTCAATTTAATTTCCAAACAATAGAGTTGATTATCCATTGGGGAAATTTGACAGTTTGTGGTTATGTGCTGTTATTTGTACCTATTCCATTTCGACCGCGCGCTTACTTGAGGGCGCTAGGGTAATGATTGCACACGGGCGCTACATAGGCTAGAGACGCCTCTGCAGCCAGTTCGCGAACATGTATCCTCCGTCTGCACAGCATGATTTTCTTCTTGTTTACGTCTTTTTAGTTCGCTTTTTAAGCAGTCGGGATTTTTGGTTTTTGGAATCAACTTTTTTTATTTATAACTTTTTAGTTATTTTTTTTTTTAGAATTTGGTTCATTTAAACATATAAGTGTTTTATATTTTTGAAATCACCTCTTAAAACCCTTTATTTTGATACCCCACACGACGGGTTAGGAAGAAAAGAAATTTGGTGCCTCACAATATGGCGCCCAATCTTTTGTTTTACAGTTTTAATGTAGCCAGTGACACTCGCAGGGTTAAGACGAATCGATTGACGTTATAATCATCAAAATCGGCCAACGCGTTTGGTCTCTAGAACGCCACATAGGAACAAACATACATACATACATAGACTGATAAACAAATTACCCTCCTTCGGCAGTCGTGTAAAAAGAGAAAAATAAAACTTTTGTCTTTGTATTTTCCTCTTATTTTTTTGTCGTTTTGTGACACCGACTTCCGAAACGAAAGTTATTTTTGCTCTTTTTTGTGTTTTTTGCTTCGGAAGTCGGTTTATTTTTTGTGAATAAGTTTTTTCTTTCTCTTTTTAGTTTTGGCACACCGTGGTACCGAAAGGAGTGAAAAATACCTCTACTAACTCAACTTACACATTCGTGCTGTTTGTCGGTAAAGAACCGATTTTGATGAAACTTGTACTATTCCCTAAGTTGAGAGATACTTAATGCAATAAAAAAGAATGATCAAAGTCAAAGTCAAAGTCAAAGTCAAATATATTTATTTCAACTAGGCCAATATGCGGCACTTTTGAACGTCAAACATTAAATCTAAATTAAAAATGTACAAGTAATAAAAATTGACTCTACCGATCACGATCAGATTACTAGTTTCGGCGAAATGCGTAGACAAACATACATACAAACATACATACTTACAAAAAAACATACATACATTTTGGCGCACGTGTTTATTAGAATACCACAGAGTATTTTGTGCAATTCCAACAATACTACATACATGTACGTGTCGAATTTATCAATTCGACCTCCTTTTTTAGGGTTCCGTACCCAAAGGGTAAAAACGGGACCTTATTACTGAGACTTCGCGGTCCGTCTTTCTGTCTGTCTGTCTGTCTGTCTATCTGTCTGTCTGTCTGTCTGTCACCAGGCTGTATGTCATGAACCGTGATAGCTACACAGTTGAAATTTTCACAGATGATGTATTTCTGTTGCTGCTATAACAACAAATACTAAAAACAGAATAAAATTAATATTTAAGTACAACAAACGTGTTTTTTTGCCGTTTTTTGCGATAATGGTACGGAACCCTTCGTGCGCGAGTCCGACTCGCACTTGGCCGGTTTTTTAAGATTTCTGTAATTCAACCGCGCCTACCAAGCCTATTTATTTCAACCGTGTAAGTAGTTTAGAAAAAGACATGCTCGATCTTTTGGGTGCGTACTGGCAACTAAGCGAGGGATCCAGAATTTCTAATTTATAGCCCTTCCGGACTATAAAGCTAATGCCGTGCACCCCAATATAGAGGGCAATATACAATTGTTAAACTTACCGTAGTTTTAATTTTGTTGTTGAACGCAGCCAGCTCCGTGTTGAGAGAGGCAGTGAACGCGGTGACCGCGTGCTTCGTACTCGCATACACGTTCATATCATCCGCCCAGGGAATGTAGTGGCCGGCTATACTAGAATTAATAAAAATATATCAATGAGACCGCAGCCGTCGCCAGCAACGCTTCCCTGTACGAACTCACCCGGGCGGTGACCAGCGTGTCGTCCGCGTAACACGTCAGGTCTATGCCCGGTTGGAGTTCGTCCGTCAGCACCCAGTCGTACCCGATGTTCCACAGGGGCGGGTCCAAGACCGAGCCCAGTATACCACAGTGCCTCCCCAACACAACTCCAGGGCAGGGTGTTGCAGGTGTTGGAAATGTCCAAGGACACCGCCAGCATCACCCCACCCCGGGACACCGCTGCATCCGCCAGGACTCTCACCTGCGTTAGGATGGTGGAGTGCCCATACTGAAAGCCGAACTGGCTTTCGTCCAGGTTCGGCCCGTCTCTGTAGGTACAAGTGGTATGGTGAGGCGGGCTGCGAATATTCGCTCGAACAGCTTACCTACCTCGTCTAGCAGCACTATGAGCCGGTACGCGAACGGCGAGTCCGCAGGGCACCCTAACTTCCTGAGCAGGACCAGCCGACCAGATTGCCACAAAGTGGGAAACTGGCCCCGCTCAAGGAACACTGTGAAGAGTTCTCTCAGCCTTGCCACTAGCTCCTTCAGAGCGAGGGCTAAAACGTGGTCGTGGAACCCGTCGGGCTCCGGAGCCACGTTCTTGGCCTGGACCCGCATCACGGCCGACCCCATCTCTGCCTGTGTCACCTCTGGGACGCTCATGGCATCCTCCTCTGTAGACTCTGCGGCCGTGGGCAAAGCCGTCGGCGGCGGGATGTGCTCCGCTCTCGCCGGGAAGAGAGCTGCGACTACCTCCTCCAGTAGCTTGGGTTTAAATTTCTCCGTAAGCGGTGGCGCAGTGGCTCAAAGTTTCCCTCGAACCACTCGATAAGGGCGCCTCGTGATTTGCGTCATCGCCCCGTGGTACCACAGCGCCTCCTGTTCGACGTCGACGGGTTCGGTCATAGCCTAGCAGAGCTAACCTAAACTTGTAGTGTATCAGAGCTAACCTAACCTTGTAGTGTATCAGAGCTTTTTTTTTTTCAAAACAATCGCCGTAGGGTTAAGACTCGCACTATAAATGTAAAGCTTCCTGAGAACACACTAGCCCTAGACATGCAAAGAAAGATGAGAAGAGAACATTCCTTCCTACCTGTTAATATTGATTATATGGCCATCTATCTCAGATAATTTCATTGAAGCGATGGCGTAGCGGGAGCACAGTATCGTGCCCTTAAGGTTCACGTCCATAGTTTTGAGAATTTCATCGTCGCTCAACGTCCTGTTGCCCACGTCTGCAAACAGAATATAATAGGTGTGCAAGGGCGTCGCCAAGGGAGGGCAGGGACCCCTAGAGATTCTAAAAAAGTTGCCAAATGTAAATGTAAAGCAACCACAGTCCTAAGTCTTTGACTTGACTTGCTTGATTGATCATTCCCGTACGTCGCGAATGAATATATATAAACCAAACCCAACAGATCGGAACGTTGTTGATATCCTAAAATAGGCAAAAACCTTCTTTCCCGACACGGAAAAGCGTTGAAAATTTTGATCGCTCTTCCGTGCACAACGTGTACGGTAGAGTTGCGTAGCTTTACACGTTGGACTCTGAATAGTGCTCGCCAAACTTCCGGGCCGCCCTGAAGTTGGCTTTCCGATGCGCAAGGTACGGATCGGTACTGTTTTTGTATGATTTACTACTGCGCAGACATTGCAGCCAACTTCGGGACGGCCAAGAAGTTTGGCGAGAACTATACCGATATTATTACAATCGCTGTAGATGTAAGGCTCGTACTACAAGTGAAAAGCTTCATGTGCTCTCGACTTTGCCTACAATTCATACTTGTCTCATTCTCCATATCAACTTGCCCCCCTCTAGGCCATCGGCTGGCGACGCCCTTGTAGGTGTGTCTCAACTAACGTAGGTAGGTGAGATAGATGAATACACAAGTAAAATATATAATATAAATATATATGTAATATTTACAAAACCGTCACAAATACTTAATTTATTAGTAAACACGCTTATATCGACAATCCATCGAAACACGTAATTATAATACTATATCTTACGAAAATACCCCGATTCAAAGAGTAAAATGCGCATTACTTTTGATCGGCTGTACCAATTTTCATCCAACATAGCTAAGAACACTCTCGATAAATTCTTCTTTCAGACATATAAAACATCAAAATCGGTTCATCCGTTTAGGAGCTATGATGCCACAGACAGAAACACAAACACACAGCTACAAACGTCAAACTTATAACACCCCTCTTATGTAGTGGTATGGCATAATAACAGATAGTATAATATCACTTGAAATAACGCTCACGTGATATAATTTTCATAAGCTATAAAAACAAATAACCTAATTTTATGTCATCTAATAAATATGTTATATTTCATATAACCTTCATTTGCTCTAATAACATTTAGTATAAAGTTTATTTCATATAATTTTCAATTTTATAATACTCTTTGAATAAATATATAGAGATTAAATGAGTATAATACTTTACTCATTTTCTAAGGTAACGCACCGTTCTTGAGAAAAACAAAATATTGTAACCTAACCTCAAAAGATTAAAGTTGCTTCTGCATCTTCTCCGGTGCTGCTAGAAGTGCAACCCATTCGCTTCAGCTTGCTGGTCGTCTCTAGCGCCCCGCCTCAGCCGCTACGGCTCGCACGGGTTCCTATGCTTTGTTAAAGCGGGCGTAGCTAGGCTGCTCTCCCTTCGCACCTCTGGTTTTTATATACACTCTAGGGGTAGCAAGACTCGAGAAGGCACGAAAATTCAACAAGTCGACCTACATATGTTTTGTTGATTTCTCAAAAGCGTTTGACTCTGTGAAATGGCCAACCTTGTGGAAGACGCTACTGCAAATGGGTACACCAAAACATCTTGTGCACCTGCTAAGAGAACTCTACGAACCGGTTTTTTTTCTTTCTTTTTGATTGGTCACTACAACTTTATGATAGCTTCATATAAAGAGAAATTAAAATATTATTGTCACATTTCAAAACAGTATTATGTCGAAGATATGTTCCGTCGAAATAGAGATCTGTCGAACAAGTGCATGTCGAAGAAGGGTTCTGTCGAAGTAGGGTTTTTCGAAGATGTGTGTTGTCGAAGTATAATCTGTCGAACTAATGCTTGTCGAATATATGTTCTGTCGAAGCAATGAGTAGTCGAACTAGTGTTTTTCGAAATTGAGACTGTGTCGAAATAATTAACTGTCGAAGTTCAGAATGACACTCCTCAGTAATAGGGTCCCGTTTTTACTCTTTGGGTACGGAACCCTAAAAAGGTGCTTATATTAAATGAAATTCATAAGTATATGATTATATATAAAACTGAAGTAATAATAACATAAAACTGAAGTAGAATTGACTTGAAGAGAAAGCGTCGACAAAAGGGCGCTGAAAGAAATTCTCGATGATCAAGGACTAGGGCCAACACTGCCCGTAGCGTAGCATTAGTGTCGCACAGTCTTAGTACTGCCTTAGCTTAGCGTTCGCGTAGCAGTGTCGTAGCCCTAGCGTAGCAGTTTCGTAGCACCAGCGGTTCGGTGATGTAGCAACGGCGTAGCACTGACGTAGCGCTGGCGTAGATTTGCCTTATGTTGTTTTTAGTCGGGTTTTTGACGATAAGGATGATGGTAAACTAAAACTACAACTAAAATATACCTTCGTGCCTTCTCTGTATGAGAAGAGGCTTTTATTGCCCTGTAGTGGGACAGTTACAGGCTAATATTATTATTATTTATACAGAGTGTGTGCAGTAATGACGTACCAGTAATATGTCCTGGGTAAAGCACGCCGGCACAATTTACCAGAATTTGTACTCCGCCATCCTCATCCTTAATCCTCTTGAAAATCTCCTTCACATCCTTAGGGTTAGAGATATCGCATTGTCTTGGAATAATTTTCCGATCACTTGTAACTTCCGACTGCAGTTTCTGTGATGCAAATAATTAAAGTCTTTCATCTTGTCTTTCTTCTATTTTAGTTATTACAACTACACTTAACATCCAGCCTATTTTCCCTAAAGAGCAAGGCAGTGTAGGTATTGGGACCTAGATTACGCCCACATTTTACCAGTTATTTTTTTTTGCTATCAATTAGGTCTTGTTTTTTCTATCAACCGCCTACCTCGGGCCGAAAATACCAATAACACATTAATCAACCTGAAAATCAAACCCATGATCTCAATCAAACACTTTAGTGGTGCGCTTACGACCACTAGACCAGTGAGTTTTCAATATTTATAAATTTACTATCTGACCCGGCAAACTTTGTTTCGCCATAAAAACACCAAACATTCATCAACCCTACCTATGTAGGTAAAGTACCAACTTTTTTTTTTCTTAAGATCCTTCTCCTAAAAATAACAAACACAACAAAAAAAGAATAAGCGAAATCGGTCAAGCCGTTCACGCGTGATGCTTTGACCAAGGGAAATAGGGATTCATTTTTATATATATAGAAGATTTTTTATTATTTATAAACTAGAAATTCAAAAACAAAAATGACTTCATTAGAAACTTACATGAATATGATCGATGTGCACATCTAGTGCGATGACAGTCATCCCCGCGTTCACTAAGCTGACGGCGATAGCTGCACCGATGCCGCCGTTAGCTCCCGTCACCACGGCAGTTCCCATGCGCCAACGCTGCATACTGCTCCTTAGGTCATTGTAACATAGCATCATCTTCCTGCCTCTAACTCAATGTGTGTCTTCTCTAATGGTTACGCCTATTATATTCCTCAATGTTAAGCACAGGGCTTCATGTCTCAATATTTCCTACTAGTACGTGAATAGGTTTACCACTGTAACTTAATTTGTTTGCCAGCCACGCATTTGCGCATCGTGTGAGAGTGGGTCACAGTAGACGATCCAGCCTATAATAAGCATACAAAGCGAAGTGGGCTGCTGTGGAGCAGTGTTTTCACCTAACCAGTACCTACCAATATATAATACGACCAGCCGCATTAGATCAAGAAATTCAAATCTTTGGGCTATTACTAAAAAGTTGTCAAATGTGTTGTAAAGAAGATGGTGGATGACGACACATCATAAAACACGGAACCAGTGAGTTCGCACTTGCAACAGGACAGAGCAAATCACCAACGTGTGGACGGATCGCGAACGTTGGCACAGATTCCATTGATAAAACTGACACGTACCGGCCAACTACCAACGCTCGCCCCAATTACTGTCGTTGTCGTTGTCGTTGTTTTTTACGACCTATGTTTTCCCGAAAAAATTGTAACAAAGACCATTATTAAAAAGCAAACATGGCTATCCAATGGCATAAAAACTTGCAGCAAAATAAAACGCCAACTACTGTGGCAATATCGTAAATCAAAAACGGAGAACAATAAAACGAAACTCATGTCATATGCATCTAGATATAAAAAAAATATTAGGTTAACAAAATATGTACAAACCAATCATTATATTAATACATCTAACAATAAAAGTAAAGCCACTTGGAAAATAATCAATAACAATAAAGTTGATTTCCCCCGTGAACCACTGACAAAAATTGTTGACAGTAATAAAGAAATAGTAAAACCCAAAGACATATGCAATGCATTCAACGACTTTAACATTGATCTTATCACTACAGACCGTAACGAAAAGCCTCCACAAATAAATCAAATAGACCGAGTCAAAGACACAATTTTTCTAAATCCAGCAACGCCACAAGAGGTATTAAAAACAATCCAATTTCTCAAAAATACAAAAAGTACAGGACACGATAATATAACGACAAACGTAATCAAAAAAGTCCAACATATTATTTGCTATCCACTAGCTTTTATAATAAACTTATGTTTCGAAGCAGGAGTTTTCCCAGATAAACTCAAAATTTCTATTATTAAACCATTGTTTAAGACAGGAGACAAGACTTTACTTAAAAATTATCGACTAGTGGCATTAATACCAATATTCTCAAAAGTAATAGAAAAAATAATACATTCCAGATTGTACAATTTCCTAGAAAATAAAAATGTGCTGGCCAATGAACAAAAGGGTTTTAGAAGAAACCAGTCAATCAATATTGCTATATATGATTTTCTTAAAGAAATTATGTCAAGTGTAGATAGCAAAACACCCATTTGTGCTCTTTATTTGGACATGACAAAGGCCTTCGATTATGTTGATCACACAATACTCATCGACAAATTAGAAAAATATGGAATACGTGGCAAAGGTATAGATCTTATTACATCATACTTAAGCAACCGGCACCAATACACTGAAATTACAAATATTAATATTCAAACCAAGCGTGAAATCAAATATCGGTCAAATTTTAGAATGGTAAAGTACGGTGTACCTCTAGGGAGCGTTTTAGGGCCCCCACTATTTCTGGTGTATATAAATGACCTGCCAAAAAACATCAACCATCCAACAGTATTATTTGCGGATGATACCACGATAATGATAAAAAAAGATAAATCCTATAATTATGAAATAGAAATTAGTGCCACATTAGAGCAAACAATAGATTGGTTAGTGGCGAATAACTTGAAAATTAATCTAGATAAAACCAATATAATGCACTTTAAGCAGCGACAACTACAGAACCTGCCGGATATTAGTCACAATGGACAGCCAGTGACAAAAACTGATAGTACAAAATTTCTGGGACTAGTGATAGATAGTAAACTCACATGGAAGCTACATGTTGAAGAGATTTGTAAAAGGTTAAACAGTTTTGCTTTTGCTCTTCATAAATTAACTAAATTTGTAAATCGTGAAACCGTACTAATTGCCTATCATAGCTACGTAGAGTCAGCTCTAAGATACGGAGTAATTTTTTGGGGAAACTCAACAGACAAAAACTATATTTTCATCGCACAAAAAAAGTGCATACGAGCAATATGTAAATTAAAATCAAGGGACAGCTGCAAGTCATACTTTGAAACTTTAAAGCTTCTAACATTTCCATCCTTATATATCTACGAGGTAGCATTGTTCGTTAAAACAAATCCACATTTATTTGAAAAGCGAGCTCCAGCTGATCCACGGTTAAGGAAAAGGGAATCAAATCTGCTCTGTGTTGATCACAGCAAAACAGCTATTCTATGTAAAAGCATCTATGGAATGGCTCCGGTTATATACAATAAAATTCCACGAGAAATAAAGAATCATAATGTCACAATGTTTAAAAAGAAACTTAAGCAATTTTTAATAACTAAATGTTACTACTCCACAAATGACATTATAGAAGACAAAAACTGAAATAACATTTTGTTAATTTGACTTTAGTATTAGACATCTATATTATTGACTAATTACAATCTAATTAATGATTTATTTAATTTTTCTTTGACATATACTGTTGAATTTTTGTTATTATTTTATAGTATTAAGCATGTTTTATTATTATATTTTAAATTTATTTCAATTTATTATTACATAATCACGGTTTTTAATGTTTTTTTAATGCATATTAATTTCAATTTTTATTCTTTTTAATTTTCATTGATTTGTGTAATTTTTGTATGCCATTAACGGCTGGTTGTAGCGAACTTAAAATTGTACCATGTAACATCCACTGTACCTATGACTCACAAATAAAGATTTCTGATTCTGATTCTGATTCTGAATGTCGTTGGGACCTACGTTAGGGCCAACGCGTGGAGACAGCGAAATGTAGACGCCAATATTAGACCAGGAAAATACCTGCAATTAGAGGCCAATCTCTCAAAATAAAAAAATAAGTGCTCCAGAGTACACTCTGCTAGACCGCATTCATGCAAAGAATTATCTCTCACGTGGATTTTGGCCAAAAAGACAAGAGTGCAAACAAATCCAAGTCGGAGTCGAACTATAACGGAGGTAGCTATTCGAAAATGTATGTTTGCTGAACCAACATTTAGAAGGAATAAAAAGAAGAAGAAGAAGGAAGTTTGGATAGAGCCATAAAATTTCTCTATAATAAAAAAGACGTCTTTTGTCAATGGATATTCCAACACTACATCATCTCTGGTTTAGCAAGGCAGCGCAAATCACGAGGGTAACAAGATGAAAGTGATTCGATCCCATTCCGAGTAGCCGACTTGGCATTCGAGTCCGCATTCTCGTTACCAACGATACCAGAGTGACTAGGGATCCAAGCCAATGCAATCTCTATGCCTATACAGTGGCATTTATACAGAATTTGTTTGATCTGTAAAACAGGGGAAAATTATGACGAGAGCGAAAAGGCGATTTTAATAAATCCTGAAGGCAGCTTAGAGAATCCGAGAGGATTAGGGATTTGTTGAGTCCATGCGATTCAATATAGGAAACCGCTTCCAGAAGAGCTATTGCTTCCCCGGTATAAATAGTGCCAATGGAGAACTACAAACATTTAGAATAATTTTGAATTTTGGGATCCAAACAGCAGAACCGACTTTGCTATCATGTGACAAATTAGAAGCGTCTGTAAATATCGTGAGCTAATCGTGCCAGTCCTCAGCTAGAATTTTGTTGAGTTTATCATTGGCAGTGGGGTCATGTTTAGATACGAGTATACTAAAGTTAAGAAAAGAATTGGTTAGAAGAGTAAGGAGTCAAAATCTACTTCCAATGCGGTTCGTTTTTGACTGGACTAATAAGAAATGTGCTTATTATTAAATTTCCTGCAGCTAATAACAAGTAGAGTATTTTTATGGGTCCAATAGGGGATGGTTGGGATTAACTCAAAAAGAGTACGGAGAAGAGGGAGAAGAGGATGATTTATTCTTGATAACTTTATAAAAAAATCTATCACAGAGATATTGTCTACGAAGTTGAAGTGGGGGCTCTAAACATTCTACCTGAAGGGCATTAATAGGTGAGCATTTCTTAGCTCCCGTAACAATGCGCAAACACTTAGACTGGATCTTTTCTAGATTGCAGAGGGCAATTTTTTGCACGGTTCCAGAAGAAAGCTTCCATAGTCTAACTATGGCATTATATACAATTTTCTGGTAAGTTGCATGAGCTCCCCAGCGTACTCCAGAGAGGGACGCAGGACATTTACGCCTTTTTCAAATTTTTTGGCAATGTAGTCAAAATGATAGAAACTAAATTTAATTTCTAAATTTTAAGTCAATAATGAGGCCAAGAAATTTAACTTTATCAGTTGAAACTAAGGAAGGAGAACAGAAAGAAAGGTCTGGAACACTAATATTTTGGGTAGGGGATCCATAATTAAGAATGCAAAGATTGCGCGATCATCTAAAAGATCTAACAAGAAACTGGAAGCGGGGTCATTACAGTGAGAAAGAGAGTGACGGCAAAAAGCTCTCTTGGTGTATAAATTGTATGGAAAAAATCAACCGGTTGTGCGCAGTACGACAAACGCACCGCTGCGGTGCCGCAGCAGTCTGACACGAAACGTCTAAATTGAAAGAGCCCTTTTAGGGTTGCTGACGAAATTGTTGGCATCTTTGAATTTAACAAAATCAATGGACAACCTATTGCGTCCCAAAGACTCAGGGCCTGATTAACCCTTAGGCTAATTAGGCTGCAGCGCTGAAATCGTGTCTTCGCAAGCACTATTAATCTAGCATCATTGCATCTACCCTACTTATTTCAACTAGACCGAGACAAAACAAACTAAATGCGCTGTGAACTTAAAATGCTTGGGACTCCCTGAACAATAAATTTTAAAAAGCGCGCCTAAAGCAAACACTGACTTGTTACTCGAATTGGTCGGTGGTCGAGCGAGTGAGTGAGCTGGCAACAGCGCAGAGTGAGAGTATGACTGTGAGTTTGTACTCACGCTCAGTCGCGTTAATGTACCTAAACGTCAATTTGTATTGAAATTGGATAAGCGCCGTCTGGGTACGGTAAGGAAAAACCTTTTTTTTGTATAAATTAAGACATAAGAGATCGTTTACGTTATTATGAGTGAGTATGTCAGAAGTCTGATATCTGACATCAGTCTAGCCAAGTCGTGTTGCCCAGTTACTAGGTTGTGGAGGTCAGATAGGCTGTCGCTCCATATTAAATATTGGTACTCAGCTAAATCTAGTTAGACTCCAAGCCGACCCCAACATAGTTGAGAAAAAACTATAGGCAGATTGATTGACAGTCCCTTTGGGTAGTCCCAATTCAGAAAATCTGACACCAGTCTTGCCCAGGGGTTTTCGCGTTACACAGATACTGGGTTGTGGAGGTCAATAGGCAGTGGCTCCATGTAGTATTCAGCTGCATCCGTTTAGGCCCGGTATTCACCAAAGCAGAGAGGAGAGGAGACGAGAGAAGATGTGTTTGAATGTCTCCTCTCGCGCCGCGCAGAGCTCGCCTCTATTTTATTTTTAACGACGTCAAAAAAATGCGTGAGGTGCCCTGCCCTTATGTACGGTCAGCAAAAAAAATGGTTCGCCACCCTAAAGTTGAATGTCGTGAACATTAAAGGACAACGTTAGTTTCGCTTGCAGATCGTTCTGAAAACTTTTATAGATAGTATGAACTATGTTAAAATTTTCAAACTAGTAAACAAAGTCAAAACTAATATTAGACTTTTTAGGCCGACCGTAATACAACTGGCGTGGGCGCGTCCTCATAATTAGCCTAGGGCGGTCAGAACTCTTAATCAGTCGCTGCAAAGACTTCACACTGCCTTGTACAATACCCTTAAAACCTTTGTTGTGAATAAATTGGGCTAACTTAAGAGAATTCGACGTAAGGCTCTGCTTTGGGTCTGTTTCCACAATAGAAAAAAAATTACTCTAGCGAGGTTTCCACTCTTGCAACAAATACAGTGAAAGGTGCTCTGTCGCTCTCACTATATAAAATCTTAGAGTCTCTCTCAAATCCCAGCTTTTTATACACAGACTGAATCGAGTTAAACGGCGGATTATTTCTTTTAGCGTCAACCAGAATCTCAGATTCTCTGGGGCGCTTTCTAATTTCGGGTCTTTTGCGACCATCATCGGATTTCTGAGAGCACTCCATTAATTATATATATGAAGGTGTTCCTCCACCCCCGTCAGGGGGTTATTCAGCTTAAAACAATACAAACCTCAACACTAGTTTCCTCCACCAGACAATAGAAAACAACAGATAAAACACTAAAAACAGATTTTGTTACAAAAATAAGCTGTGAGGAATAAGAATTAGCTTTATGAATTATTTATAAGAATCCCGTGCATAATCTCACCTAGACAATAGCAACATCCGTGGCAACGTTACTGCTACCATAATGTGTCCGTAGGTATATATATAAGTTTAGCTGTGCCATAATGAACATAATTCCGGTGAAAGTACATAATTAGGATTTCTTCCGCAACAAATGTCATATCTACAGCCGTCAATAACCAAAGAGTATGTAACGTACTACGTTTAGTAACTACGTTTGTCAATAACTGGTTAACTGATACAATGTAAATCTGGCTCAAGAGACACAAAATAAATTGACACACACTAAATCATGTCGTCTGTGGCTTGGGGATTACATAAACAGATTACTTACCCTTTTGCTCCAAACGCAGCTACAGGATAGGTCTCTCAACTCGTCCGACTCGTGTATAGAAAACAATTCACTATAACACTTGTTTCCTAAAATGTTTTAACCCTTTACAATATGAAGATTACTTTTATCTTAACTGCTATTTACCATTCGGCATAAGATAAGAAGAACCTACTTTGTTGCAAGTACAATATTATGTAACAGTCAATTAGACGCAGAACACATTACAACAACTATAGCTGGTTTCTACCTTTCTTTGTCATAAATCCACAAAGTTTTTATTAAAATATATTTTTAGTGGTGATCTTTACTAAATAGCCAAAAAAACGGATTGATTATTATTAAAATACTTAAGTATGTTAATTTAACCTGTTGTTGGTTATTTATCCATCCACATTTCCATAACCAGTCCTTCCTTCAAGGGCCAAAGCACATTGACAATCAGAATCAGAATATTTATTTGTGAAACATAGATACCTATTTACATAAAGATCTTAGGTTAAATATAATGGGCGCTATGTTTTGCCGTGAAGGCGTACAAATATTTACAATATATAACATGTATCTATCGCAGAAAATGTACATTCGCGATCATTAGCGCGATAGCGAGAAAATTCGAATAACTCCGCAGGGCCTATTTGAATTCTCTCACTGAAATTTAATGTCTAATAAATCTGTTTTATTTTGTATAGCATCCTACAAAGCGCGCACAGCGTGTCGCCACGGTGTGAGCTTACCGTAAAGCAGCTTATTACGCAAACGCACGATTGACCGCTATCAATCGACAGACGGAAATCCACATCGCGTCATTCATCTCGCATGTGATTGGTCCAAGGGCGTCGCCAAGGGGGGGCAGGGAGGGCAGCTGCCCCCCCCTAGAGATTCTAAAAGTTGCCAAATGTAAAGCAACCAAAGTCCTAAAATGGTCTAGCCATGATGAGTATGCACAGAAAACTTATTCATGGAAATTTACATGATTTTCATAATAAAGTGGTCGAAAAGTTTTCAAAAATCCCCCGAAGATTATGTTTTAATTAACCTAATCAAATAAGAATCTTGGCCACTATAATATTAAAATCTGGTACATAATTTAAAAAAAATACACTTCAAATTCAAACTCCCAAATTATTTTTATTCTATTTTTCTAACAGTAATAACTTATTTAAAAGTTTTATTAATTGTACAGTCAAGAACTCGTGAAGCTTTACACGTTGGACTCTGTACCGTTTTTATTACAATCGCTGTAGATGTAAGGCTCGTTCTACAAGTGAAAAGCTTCATGTGCTCTCGACTTTACCGATAATTCATACTTTTCTCATTCTCCATATCAACTTGCCCCCCCTTTGGCCATCGGCTGGCGACGCCCTTGGATTGGTCGCTTTGCCGAATTCACTTGCGCAATTCGGCTGCCTGCCTGCCTGCCTATAAGTTTATGTGCTTCTGTCTGTGCATGCCGCCCTTCAAGATTAGACAGACGTCCGTTATTACATAAATTATTCTCCATGATTATTACAATATATATAGAGCGAAGCAAAGCGGCTTGTAAAACAAAATTACAGGATTATGTTAACTTGATGGGATGAATATTATTTTTTGATGTAGTTATTGGAAACGAAAGCAAGACACACATAAATAAAAGACCTCAATATGGTTGCATATTTTATTATCGATAATTATTTGTATGTTAATAGAAAAATCTCCGACATGCTGACACTTAACAAGGCTAAACATATTGAAATGGTCGACTATACAACACGCGGCTTATATCCATCGACAATAATCGAACTTTCTGACACACTCATAGGAACATTTGCACCTTATCCTAACGCAATTATATCTCTAGCGGACGTTTTCAATAAACCATTGTATCTTTGTCCCTTCTAGATATGGGCAAACTCATCAGAATAAAATTGGCGGTACATAAATGTAGATACGTTCCGCGCACTCCAGTCAGCCACGCCAGTCGATCGATTGTCGAAGGTTGAACCTTTGGTGTAGTAGGAACACTCGTCATCGATCAAGAGATCCTACCACAATCATCAGCCGACCTCGTCGTTGTTGCCATCTATCAACGACCGATAGAGAATCGATTGTTTGGCGTCCTTTCACCAAAATTCCATTTCACCAAATCATTTTAGTGAAAGGTTACGATTCCGTGCTGTGGTCTACCCGTTTGAGTGTAAGTATGGAATAGGGATGTTTCCTGGTTAGAAAAATGATAATTCTATTTAGTCCGTCAACGAGATTATCAAATAATATTGGCGACGTATTTTTTGCTATATCAAATAAATAAATCAAACTTTAGGAGTGGGTGCTTGTGACGTCACTTAGCCAGTATAAAGTGTAGCACACCGTGACGTCACACGATATTTCAACGCACTGTATCGTCGTAATTTTTTGTTTACGTGGCAATTGAAAAAATACGTGTCTAATATTTTTAGGTTATCTGACTGACGGACTAAATAGATATTTTTTGTCAACTGCCCTATTGTGGTAGATATGGTAGGGAAGATCAAAAAGTAACAAAGTCCTGACTTCTTACTGCTGATACATGGATTATTGATAACGTGCGTGATGATCTACGATAAGCCTATCTCTACCATAGCTAGCGAGGAAATCTGACGACCTCGACCTCCGTGTTGTAAATAAACTTCTATTGACCGCAACTTAGTTCGGGGGCCATTCATTGGGGTATGTTAAAATATTTACTTCTTACTTAATTTCTTATTGCACTAATTACTGCATATCACTAAACATATCCTCGTAATATCGCTATGGCTGCCATACGCTTATCGGGTATAATTTCACATAGCTACCTTCATTTAAAACAATTCAAAGACAATATAATTCAGTCGAACAAACTTACCAAATCCAACAAACAGTGTCACAATAAAGCGTGCAATAATAAAAAGAAAAAATATATGAATAAAAACATAATTATTTATGCTTAAACAAAAAATTCCAAAAAGAAAGACTAATTTATAATACTGGAAAAAATACTTGATTAGATTTGAATATTATACAATTTCTCGGCAAAAGTAAAATTTTATCGGCTAAAAATTATCTCACGAAATTCAAATCCATTCATCACAGTCTTTTTTAATAAAAACAGATTTTAGTAAACAATAAAAGCATAATTAATAAAGAAATACATAATTAATGTATCGATTATTTTATGATATTTTTCTGAAATAATAATAATTATTATTATAATTTATCTATTTCACGGCATAATATCTTACAAACTACGGCTTGGAGTCAAAAATAAAATATTGAAAGTTAATGCTTACGCTAATGTAACATTAATATAAAGTTGTTACAGTAAATTGCACTTATTTATTATCACTTAACATTATCGTAATCATAGATTTAGATTTTTATTAACTTCTATTAATTTGATATTTAAAAAAACAAGATTTAATAATCCAATGAGAATCTTCGTGCGAATAATAACATCTTACTATCACTACTTCGCTGTACTTATTAATATATTTCTCGACACACAACGTGCCTACACTAAAATAATAGAAGCATAATTTTATTTCACAGTTAGAAAATAAAAGTTAAAAACACAAATGATTTAACTCTGATATCCCCATCCGATACATATAAATTCAATATTGGTATGTAAACGTGTACTTATTAATATAAATCTGCAATAAAACAAAGCATAAAGTAAACTTTAAGTACAAAGCATAAACATCACTTAACTAGTTGGCCCTAAGTTAGAGAAATACAACAATGTCCTGACATGTTATAGTAACTAACTCTAGAGGTCAGCTCAGACTGGTGGTGGAGACGAAATGTGTGGTTAATGGACAATCAAGCATGGTATTTATTGCTATTTCAGTATGGTTCACATTTTAAGTGAAGCATGTCGCCCGTGACTCGCTCGACGCCAGTCTGTGCAGACCGATACGACGCATTGTCACAACATCACCCGGATGTTGCGTTCTGTCATCTGTTCCTCCACTCACTGGAATAAACTCTGCACTTTCAGCTTGGGCAAGTATTGTGGCTGCGATGATTTCGTGATTTTCACCTGAAATGGATAGATCACTCGTTATTTTCGATCATACATAATTTGATATTAAGATTTAACATCAATAAAATAAAATAATGCACGTACTTCATGGAATTCCTCTTCTTTAATTTCCAGGGGATCTTTCATCATCTGGAAACAAACAGAACATTGATACTTTAGTGTGATACACCGGTAATGCGCTACCCGTGAGTATTTCTGATAGATGTAGATCTAGTGTCATTTAAAAATGGGTGGTTTGTGCCGGATGCAACTGTTTGGAGAGTTATATGTGTGTGAGGAATCAAAATACTGTATGTAAAGCGGCATCTATGCTGCCACATACGAACTGGTGACCTACGTCACAAAAACCTGCATCGCACATGCTAAGTTTTCGGCGCGATTTGAACATATACAACCATCCAATAACAACTGCTGCGCAGTTACCCGGACCAGACGCAACACCCGTCTGTTCGAAGGATCCTCCCTTTTCAATGAAAATTTGTGGGACTTAACAACCCTGTTTTACTTCCAAATATGGGTGCAGGGAGTGTCCGTGTGTGGGGAGTGCCTGCCTATATGTGGGGGATTTATGTGTTTGTTGTACCCATAGATTTAGATTTGCTACGCCAAAAGATACACGAAGCGTGCGAGCGAGAAATCCTAATCAAGTACAAACCGCCCAAGAGAAAAAGTGAGATTGAATAAAGTCCGGTCATGTAATTTTTTTCGCGAGGAAGAGTCCATAGCGTCCCATCTATTTTACGCCGCGGTGAATTTCTTGCATTTAAATAATAATCTTAAGATTTAAATTGATAATATTAAATACGCAGCTATGGTAGCTTCTTCTGTGAGTTAATGTGACGTTACAAGACAAAATAATCCCAATAAATATACGTTTCATAGGTAAATACAATTTTGTCCTTGGTTTGTTTCGAACAAAATTTTGACAAATTTCTGCTAGTAATCGGCTCAGAAAAAGATTTTTACAATATCATATTGATTTACATTGTTTTATATAAGTATATTTCGTATATTTTAGCAGCATTTACAAAAATATTATGTAAAAGAGTAAATTGTTTCTTTACGCTAGGGCTTGACAAAGCGGTGACGTCATGAGTATCGATAAAAACTTAATCGTTTTTAATGACATCATGACATGAATACAAACTTATTTAGTCAAGTTTTGATAAAATTGATTTAAGTTAGGATTGAGAAAATGTGTTTATCTAAACTGTACTTTAAGTTGCATGTTTATTATATTAGCCTTTATTTTTCAAAATGTTTCAATGAGTTTTGATGTTTTGTTACTTTGAATAAATTTAGGCATGTTCTACTAGTTTGTCGCAACTATCTATGATGATCGTTACCTATGTGTCTGGGTATGTAGTAAAAAAGATAATAAAAAGAGTTAAATGTGAGGACTGTGTACATAGTTTATTATCAAATCCAACAGCTCGCTGTCATAATTTCTAAATTCTTAAGAGGGACTATTCTAAAACAGACGAAGGCTTATATATCCAGCTAAAGATGTTGTCGCATTATGTTGAAGTGCTGAGAAACTTTTTAGACAAAACATGAAAAGGAAAAGAATGAACGACCGCATTTCTGCAAAAATTTGCTGGAGATTCGCCAAAATAATCGCATTTACTATCTGTAGCATACCAATATTTGTTCCGTGCGGGTGTCAAACCTGCGACACGCAGCGCAGCACTACGCCGTTTGCTCAACCACTACGCCAACCGTGTCGTCAATTTTAAATATCTGACGCTGCGGTATTTTGTAGTTAGTATTTCAAATACTTTTGGCTTCAAAATACATTTAACGATTTTAATAATAAGTGCGTTCTGCAGGAAATAACGCTCGATAGCTTTCATAAGCAAAACGGTGACCGCGTACATCAAATTGTCAAGTACCTTGTCAATTATCATTTTCATTTCAAACGGTTCATTTTCACGAAACTTCTGTGTATTGATTAAGTTTATTAGTACGAATGTCACGATGGATGATCGACTGTATAAAGTCATTTTTATTTCGAATAAAAATACTGTATAGTCTTTTATATTTCAAATACACGACATTCAAATATTTTGTATTTCTTATTTCAAATACATGCGATATAGTTCTCGTATTTTGTAATTTGTTTTATTTAGCAAAGCATGTATTTTGCCCAGCTCTTATTATAGTTCAAATTAACCAATAATCCTTTAATCGTGTTTCATATTGTGTTCACCAAGAATCGATATCGATACTGAACATGAACTTTTTAACAACACTTTTTTAACTAACACATGGACAATTCCCTAACACATAGATTTTATATTTTTGGTTTCGGTTTTCATCTGACTCTGTTTATCTTGTACATACTATATCTATGGTTGTACCTTGGGCGGTCGTACGCGGCGCGGCGGGTGTCTTGTGTGGCTGAGCACTCGCAGCTGATGCTCGCGCAGCAAGTGTTCCGTGTGTGGGGAGTGTCTATATGTGGGGAATGTGTGTGTGTGTGTGTGTGTGTGTGTGTGTGTGTGTAGTACCTTGGGCGGTCGTCCGCGGCGCGGCGGGTGTCTCGTGTGGCTGAGCACTCGCAGCTGATGCTCGCGCAGCAAGTGCTCCGTGTGTGGGAAGTGTCTATATGTGGGGGATGTATGTGTGTGTGTAGTACCTTGGGCGGTCGTCCGCGTCGCGGCGGGTGTCTCGTGTGGCTGAGCACTCGCAGCTGATGCTCGCGCAGCAAGTGCTCCGTGTGTGGGAAGTGTCTATATGTGGGGGATGTATGTGAGTGTGTAGTACCTTGGGCGGTCGTCCGCGTCGCGGCGGGTGTCTCGTGTGTCTGAGCACTCGCAGCTGATGCTCGCGCAGCAAGTGCTCCGTGTGTGGGGAGTGTCTATATGTGGGGGATGTATGTGTGTGTGTGTAGTACCTTGGGCGGTCGTCCGCGTCGCGGCGGGTGTCTCGTGTGGCTGAGCACTCGCAGCTGATGCTCGCGCAGCAAGTGCTCCGTGTGTGGGGAGTGTCTATATGTGGGGGATGTATGTGTGTGTGTGTAGTACCTTGGGCGGTCGTCCGCGTCGCGGCGGGTGTCTCGTGTGGCTGAGCACTCGCAGCTGATGCTCGCGCAGCAAGTGCTCCGTGTGTGGGAAGTGTCTATATGTGGGGGATGTATGTGAGTGTGTAGTACCTTGGGCGGTCGTCCGCGTCGCGGCGGGTGTCTCGTGTGTCTGAGCACTCGCAGCTGATGCTCGCGCAGCAAGTGCTCCGTGTGTGGGGAGTGTCTATATGTGGGGGATGTATGTGTGTGTGTGTAGTACCTTGGGCGGTCGTCCGCGTCGCGGCGGGTGTCTCGTGTGGCTGAGCACTCGCAGCTGATGCTCGCGCAGCAAGTGCTCCGTGTGTGGGGAGTGTCTATATGTGGGGGATGTATGTGTGTGTGTGTGTAGTACCTTGGGCGGTCGTCCGCGTCGCGGCGGGTGTCTCGTGTGGCTGAGCACTCGCAGCTGATGCTCGCGCAGCAAGTGCTCCGTGTGTGGGGAGTGTCTATATGTGGGGGATGTATGTGTGTGTGTGTAGTACCTTGGGCGGTCGTCCGCGTCGCGGCGGGTGTCTCGTGTGGCTGAGCACTCGCAGCTGATGCTCGCGCAGCAAGTGCTCCGTGTGTGGGGAGTGTCTATATGTGGGGGATGTATGTGTGTGTGTGTAGTACCTTGGGCGGTCGTCCGCGTCGCGGCGGGTGTCTCGTGTGGCTGAGCACTCGCAGCTGATGCTCGCGAAGCAGGTGCTCCGTGTGCTCGCGTGCAGACGACAGGCGCTTACCACACGATGAGAACACGCACGTGTACTCGCGACCTGAACAAGTACACACAACATTAGTACTGTTGATTTACTATTTTGTAAGTGATTCTTTAGCCACGTTGAACGATTTTTGGAAACAGCAAAACAAAAAGTAATTGTCCGCGTCACCAATATCCTAATGTGAAGTGTTGCGCCAATGAATACTTTGGATTAACTGGCCACTATATCTTCTTCTGGCCACTTTATTATCCTGACTGCCTATTTTATTTTTTCACGCAATCGCGGACGCGTGTTGCGTAGCGTGTCGCCGCAACAGCCGCTTGTTGGGCGTGCTACAAGTAAGTGAACGTACTGTTGTCTTCGTCGCCGCTGTGCTTGAGGAGCCCGGGCGCGTATTGCGCGGCATGTTGCGCTGCGTGTCGCTGCAACAGCCGCTCGTTAGGCGTGCTACAAGTAATTGAGCGTACTATTGCCTTCGTCGCCGCTGTGCTTAAGGAGCGCGAGCACGTGTTGCGCGGCATGTTGCGCTGCATGCTGCGCGGCGTGTCACTGCAACAGCCGCTCGTTGGGCGTGCTACAAGTAAGTGAACGTACTGTTGTCGTCGTCATCGCTGTGCTTGAGGAGCGCGGGCACGTGTTGCGCGGCATGTTGCGCGGCGTGTCGCTGTAACAGGCGCTCGTTAGGGAAGCTCAGGCCGCACACGGCGCACGACGCACGTTGTGGAGGACTGCGGGTTGGACTCTTCAGCTCCGCGTGCACTTCTCGTCTGGGAATAACAAGTGAAATGTAAAACTACTACAGTTGCATGACATCGCTATTTCAATACGGATTGAGTTCTGCGTAAACGCATAAACAATTGCGGGATGGATTGCATACAGAATTTTTTTCCCTAGTGATTATCAACTCGGAAAACTGCTGCGAGGTTTACTACCTTAACATTACAATTCAATAGCTTACCTGTGCATGTACATGTGGTTCCGCTGCTGGAACTGCTCGCCGCAGACGGTGCAGTCGTACGTGGCCTCCACGGGGCGCCCGTTCAGGTGCCGCTTGCGATGCTGATTCAAATTCGTAACCTACAGACAACGCAAACTCATTAATGGCCTATTTTTCAACAAGTTGATAGGTGAAACGATATATCAAAAGTCACATAACATTACATTACGCCTACTGTGATGTAGTATGTAAGTACCTATTATTTATATGTGTGTAACCCGTATATAACCCATGTAACATCATAATTAAAGACAGTCTTGTACTATATCTTATGTAAGGTCGGGTGTCAGAGTGAATGAAACATCACAAGATATAGTACAAAACTGCCTTTAATTATGATGTTACATGGGGGTACATATATACGGGTTACACATATAGAAATAATAGGTACTTACATGCTACATCACAGACTAAGGATTCCACGAAGACTAAGGCAGAGTGTGCACCTTTAGTATAAAAAGTAATTTATTCAAATTAGGCTGAGAGTCTAACCCCGAGTTCCTCAGCTCTAAATTATCGCAGAATTAATGTGACAAATTGTTAAGCACGCGTTATCTGCTGTGATTGGTTGAATGAATTTTCAACAGCCAATCACAGCAAGCAGCGTTTGCTTTGCGTAAGCAAGCATTTTGTCACATTAATTCTGCGATAATTTAGAGCTGAGAAAAGTAAAGTACAAGTAAGTAAGTAAAGACAGTCCCCTAACGCCCGCCCGTCATCACATCCTAGTGTTTTAGCTAACCATAATCATAATCTTTATATCTCCTCACAAAAACATGACCTTATGGAACAATTTATAAATCAATTTAGAAGGGGACATTTTGCAGTCAAGTGAGTGTGCGGGGCTGGTGTCTATAGGCGTATAGGTGTTAACCTGTATTACAGAACACCAGGTCCTCACCCCATGAACAACAGGTATAACATAAAAAATATTTAATTAAATAGACAAGCGTTTGGTGGAACTTATAAACTAAAACTATCTGGTAAATTAAGGAGACAGATTCAGCAACGAAAAATAAATATCATAATGCCACGAAGCAAAATGTGAGTGTGAGTGTGCCTGGAGTGGGTGTGTGTATGTCTTTGTATGTATTTATGACTGTTTGGGTGTGTGTGTTTATGTGAGTGTGTGTGGTGGTGATGAAATGAGTGCGCGATTATACCCAGCTACCAAACGATAGTGACTACTATAAAAGTTTATCTGTGGAGATGTAGTCCTGTGGAGATGTGTCTGCAACCAGTCCCTTACTACAACACTACATTTGTTTTTAGAAAGAGAGTACATTGACAGGAATCTAATTATTTTGTTATAAAGATTACAACCCTAATAGCAGAAGAAGCGATGTGCAAAACAGGAAGCGATGTTCATAATTACGATATCTACTCTCATATCGTAATATTCGAATTATAAACTTCAAAACGAGTTTATATTGACATACTTTATAAACACAATACCGAAATTTAAAAATAGAATCTTATTATAACATTTTTACTTATGATAAATGCTATGACAACTTTATGGCATAGGAAATGCAAAAATGGAATTTAGTAGATTCAATCCCAATGTATGAGCGTAGATAAAGTAGTGTATGAAACTGCACATAACTAGATATTAAAACATTCGTGTGATATTATTTAAACAAACATACTCATGTTTTAATACCTCATATTATGCAACAGATTCATAAACTACTATTAATGGATGGTTTTGTGCAGACAATGTCCTTTCTCCGCCGATTCACAGTCAACTTTACGTCATATGTCAGCAGAGTATGTTGTTTAGTGACTAATAGTTAAATAACTCCCATTCTCAGTAACCTGCTTTACCATAAGTTCTTCAAATCGCTCGATATCTAGGGCAGTCTTTATTATTGGTATATTTACTTATTAATTCAACATACTTGAAAGATTCGACGAAAGAAGGTACATACCATTGGGTGCTTTAACTCTTTTACATGAGAATTTTATTAAACTTCGAAACTAATATTGTAAAGAGATAACATTATTTGTTTGTTTGTACGAGGTAATCTCTGGAATTACTGATCCAATGAGGGCTTCCGTTTTTGTGCTCACCAGTTGGCGACACTGGCGAGTAAGGTCCTTAAATGTAGCTGTTAAACGTTGTTATAACGCGCACGGAAGGAAATTTGGAATTAAAATAATTTCTAATGCCACAGAAGTGCAATTAAATATAAAATCGAGTATGCCGCAGTTTTGTGCAGACCCTTTTTTTCGAAGGAGGATATAATTTTACGAAACATATAAATAAAACTTTGGTAATACCCGTACCTATCTTAATCTGTCATATTCACAACTATAAAAAAGTAGTAAACAAAATCGTGTAAGAAGCCAAAAAACTTTGAAATTTGACATTTTGAAGACCTCTCACCTCACTCTACAGCAGCGCCCCTAACGGCAAATTCAAACGCGGTAGGCCTCATTACGAACATTCTTACTCTGACATTGGCTACTTCTTATTCCGGAAAAAAAACACGGTTTCAGCGAGATGGGCCACGATAGGCGCTATTTGTATAGCCTACAGTTGTTGCGGGTCAAGCTGTTTCTATATGCGAGTCTAAATGTTTGGAGCCCACGATACTGGAGAAATTCCTAGTGTGTGGAGCAACGTTTATAAAAAAAAGGGAATGAAAAAATATTTACCTGCGCGTACGCCTTATTGCATCCCGGCTCAGGGCACACGAACGGACGTTCGCCAGTGTGCAATCGAACATGGTTGTTCAGATTTGTAACCTGCCGCCAAATAAAAATAAAATCTTGACTTATATAAATACGAAAGTTTGGATGGATGGATGGATGTTTATTACTCCATCACGCCAGAACGGCTGAACGGTTCTGGATGAAATTTGGCATAGAGATATATATAGTCTGGAATAGCACATAGGCTGGCGTTATATCCCGGGAGTAAGTTCCCTTGGGTAGATTTTCAACTTTCGTGCGGGCGAAGCCGCTGGCATAAGCTAGTTATGAATATGTTTTCATAATAAAACCTTTTTCCCTGAAAAGCTGCGTTTAATCCCAAAATATAAAATAATAACGTACCTGAGTAAATGCCTTCCCGCATTCGGAGCATTTGAATGGTCTCTCATTCGTGTGGATGCGAAGATGCGCTCTCAAGTTGTTGGACTGGGAAAACGCTAGAAAAATATTTACGAGTGTTAAAGTCACCGCCAGATAACAATAAAATAAAAGTCGTTAACATCTGTCTACCAATGTATTCCAATATTTAAAAACGATACGTAAAAAAATCCGACTGGTTTTGGTCAGCCAGCTCGCGAATATGTATCCTCCGACTGCACATTATGATTTTCTTCTTGTTTACGTCTTTTTAGTTCGATATTTAAGCAAATTTTTTTAATTAACTTTTTTTATTTATAATCTTTTAGTTATTTTTTTTTTTTAATTTGGTACATAGAAACATATAAGTGTTATATATTTTTGAAATCGATGACACGATGGGATTGGAAGAAAATATAAAAATTTGGGCCCCCACAATATGGCGCCCAAAATCCGCCATTTTTCTATTTCACAATTTTAATGTAGCCAGTGACACTCGCAGGGTTCAGACGAATCGATTTACGTAAGAATCATCAAAATCGGCCAACGCGTTTGGTCTCTGGAACGCCACATAGGAACAAACATACATACATACATACATAGACTGATAAACACATTACCCTCCTTCGGCAGTCGGGTAAAAATGAAAAGGCGGTTTCGCTAACACGATCAAAACAAACGTATCGCGGTAAGGGACGTCCTTCATTGCATTCAGTAATGAGTTAATATCTCATAAACGCGTGGACCGATTTAAATGATTTAAACGGATAAAATGATTCTACACATATAACTTTCATTTAAGAACAAAATTATCAAAATATCTCCATAAACAAAAAATCATGTTATCAAGTTACGTATTTATTTTTGGTACAAGTCGGATCAATCACTTTTATTTTTAGGGTTCCGTACCCAAAGGGTAAACACTGGACCCTATTACTAAGACTCCGCGGTCCGTTTGTCTATCTGTCTGTCTCTCACCAGGCTGTATCTTATGAACCGTGATAGCTAGACAGTTGAAATTTTCACAGGTGATGTATTTCTATTGCCGCTATAAAATCAGAATAAAATAAATATATAAGTGGGGCTCCCATACCAGAAACGTATTTTTTTTGCCGTTTTTTCGATAATGGTACGGAACCCTTCGTGCGAGAGTCCGGCTCGCACTTAGCCGGTTTTTTTCTTATCTTGTGGATACTTTAGTATGTCAAGCAATCTTAAAAACAAAGACTTAAAACCTACCCATTAATTACATCAGTTCAGAAAAAAAAGACCGGATGTTACGAATTTACGATAACGTAGCCAGTTTCTTAACAAAACTAAAAATAACGTTTTCTTTTTCATTGCAACTTACGATTTTAGGATGCATCTGTCGATCTCTCGGCAGAATAGAAGTCGTGATTATATGTGAAATTTTATTTATTTTGTAGAGGTTAATTTTTCAAAAGAATTGTCAATCCAGACTAATAAACTGCCGAGCAATGAAAATGTTCCACCCACAAAATGCCGACAAACACTAATTAAATTTTTTCACATTTAATTTAAAATTTGAACACAATATTTACGTTTTTAATTGGTAATATTCTGATGCGCTGTTAAATGTACTTCAATATTGCAGACGCTAGCCTTTCCCGTTTAGGAGTAATTTGGTGCTATGTCACTGGAACTTTTTCATTGCTCGTTAGTGTATTAATGGCTTATTAATCTGTATGTCTGTTTGTTACATTTAGCTGAACAGATTTCAATGAAACTTTACACATACGTAGCCCATGCCCTGGATTACGACAGAGGATAATTACTTTTTATTCCGCAAGTATGTTCCCTTGCAAAGTTGCGATAGTATAAGACTTTCACGCGGGCGATTCCGCAAGCGAAACATAGTGTTTCTATTAAAAACAGTGGCACAGATAATATAATACTAGCATACAGATGCCTCATCCCATGCAAAGAAACCGTGCCGACGTAACTAGCGTTTTTCATCTGATTATACCGATTATTTTTTGTAAATCGATCGCGTTATTATAAATAATCAGAATAATCAGTATAGAACGTCGGCACGGTTTCTTAGTATAGGATGAGACACCACTGACAGTGGTAAGCTCACCTTTATTGCAGTAGGTGCAGACAAAGCGTCTCTCGGCGCGATGGTTGCGCAAATGGTTCTGTAACTGCATGTTCTTCTGAAAAGACTTGTGGCAGAGGCCACAATACAATGATGATTCAATTCCCTCCTGCAAGGTGCAAAAACTTTGCTGTAAGGCTTAGCACGCATTGCGGTTTTCAGCCGTGCGGATTTAATTCGCCCAAATTTTTATCCACGTACTGAATCATAACTAACACGCACTGAGGATATAATACCGCACGACTTTTCTCTTTCTACCTGTTCATAGGCGTCAAAATATTTAATCCGCAGATATGTTGCAGATTTTTTACCGCGCGGTTATTTTAACCGCAAGTGCGTGCAGCTTCATACAATTCCATATGTCGCAGAACTTACTTTTTTTATCCGCACGGCTAAAAAACGCAATGCGTGCTAAGTCTAATACTGGGTACAAATTGGCAATTCAGCTTATGTTGGGACATGAATCTTACTACATTCTGCCATAAATAAAATATTATTTTGACTATTGGCTGTCACATAAAATTACCAATGTGAACCCAGTGTTACAAATTTCACCACAGTGAAGTTAGTAAAGAGACAGTTGTGTCTGCTGATGTTAAAAGGGTGATTTTAATATCTTCCCCATTGTAGAAAGAGTACAAGGCTTGCTATACTTTACGGGCGCACGGTTGGCACAGTGGTTGAGCGATTGACTACTGCGCTGCGTGTCGCGGGTTCGATTCCCGCACGGAACAAATATTTGTATGACCTACAGATAGTTGTTCCGGCTCTGGGTGTTGTGTATGTGAGTTTATATGTTTGTAAACGCACCCACGATACAGGAAGAAATTCGTGTGGGGCAATGTTTTATTTAAAAAAAAAAGAGGTCAGGTCCTGTCCGAGGCTAAATGTGAGAATGGCTGGTAGTATTCACATTTTCAGTCCAAGAAAGGTAAACAATAATATGCTTTCTGCATGATTTTATAACAGCAACAACATGCAAGAGGACCCTTCTCTTTGCCTAAATCTAGAACTAAGGTAAAGTTTTTTTGTGTGACTGACCACTTAGTGAATTCCTATATACTATAGTCAGAATGTCTGAAGGATTCCTATTGGATTTAGGATGTAGAATTGAAGATCCTATGAGCACCTGACCTCTGTAGTTTTCATGTATTACAATTAAGACTAAAGTGTTCCTATAAATATCCAGGTGATCAGTAAAATCTTTTTATAGCTTACTTCTGTACAACTATACTAGAGTTAGTAACTCAGCAAGTTTTGCACCATATAACAAGCAAATTAAATAACAGATAAACATGCATGCTTTAGATAATAAGCACCTCTTCGCCATTGCTGGTCTGCGGCACAGTCTGATCGGAGGCATTCTCTCCTATTGTTATTTCAGGCACTAGCGGCTGGCACTTGAAGCAGGCGTACATGCCATCCTTGCCTGTCTCAAACAGTTGCTGAAACATATACCATATTATAGGTTTAATAGTTAATCTTATCTTTCTTTAATACATTTGTTCCTAAGCTACAGTCTAGTATAAAACAAAATGTTAATGCTGCTCAACATAAACTTAGCAAGACAGTCTAATATTTGCCATCCTTTCTAAATAAAATAGAACCAAACAAGTTTTTATGTATGTGAATAGCTAACTACAAATGCAGTGATATTATTATTTAAACAGAGATGCTTGTGGTACCTATAGCATATGCCAAGGTTCACTATTCAAGTACAAAAAAAAGGATCACGGTTGTTTTTTACACTGCGCTGAGCCAGACGTAAAAAAACAGCTACGGACCGACAAAAAATAAAAAAAAATACGCGGGCAGGTTTCGAATGTCAAGTTTTTTCTCATTTCTGCAAAGACTTCTATAATATTTCAGCTCAATTAGATACAAAACGCTTACTTTCGTAAACCTATAGAAGCCTACACGACCAGGGACGTTATTTTTATAACATTCTCCAAAGAAAACAAAAAAAATATTGACGATATATTTCGAGACGACGCATAAAATAAGTAAACAGATACTCACAACAGCAGGTTTAAGACAAATCCCACATTTGTCCATAGTGGACGATCACAATACTATCAAATAAATCAAAATAACTTAGAAAATTGCTGATATTTATTTTAAAAAAAGCAGCCCTCAGTGGCTCTCACTCCGAAAAATCACAGGGCGGGGCGGGAGCGGGGAGTGCAGGGGGAGTGGTGAAGACATAAAATCATAGACAAGATTCCAAGAATGTTGCCATTTAATTTAGAAATGTATTTTTCAGATTAAGTGTAAAAGGTCTCTACATCAGCTTTTTTTTTTCATTTGACGTTTTCGGGATTTAGTTCATTCAAAGAGGTTCATTCAAAATTGACCACTTGCTTTGCTTGTCGAAATACGAAATTATCGTGTTTTTTCACCTGAACTGCGTATTTTTATTTACTATAATTTTTGTTATGTTTTAATTAAATCAAGACAACTTTTTAATTGTTATACCTACTTCTATAGTTTTATATGCTCATGTGAAGGGCTTTGTTGATAAGTGTTTACTATTATTTTTGTGAAAGATGGCTGAGAAAATTGTAATAACCAGTGGCAACCAGCCCATTGTGAAGATAGGTCATTACACGCTGGGAGCAACTCTTGGTGTAGGCACCTTCGGCAAGGTGAAGATAGGGGAACACCAGCTGACCAAACACAAGGTCGCCGTCAAGATTCTGAACAGGCAGAAGATCAAGAGCCTCGATGTCGTGGGGAAGATTAGACGTGAGATACAGAATCTTAAGTTGTTCAGACATCCGCACATCATCAAACTGTACCAGGTGACAATATTGTTTGCATTATAATATTCTTTGACCTTGAATAAGTCACACTTGACTCATACGTTTTGCTGTTGTTCATCAAAATATTGATAGGAACAAATTCTTCATATATAACTTTTTTCAGTAAAACTCTTTCTAACCAATACCATGTAACATTGCCAGGTGATATCCACTCCTACAGACATATTCATGATTATGGAATATGTGTCTGGTGGCGAACTGTTTGACTACATAGTGAAGAGAGGCAAGCTGCAGGAGCATGAGGCCCGGAGGTTCTTCCAGCAGATAATATCTGGTGTAGATTACTGCCATCGGCACATGATTGTGCACCGAGATCTGAAGCCTGAGAACCTGCTGCTTGACCACAACATGCATGTGAAGATAGCTGACTTTGGGCTCTCCAACATGATGATGGATGGAGAATTCTTGAGAACATCTTGTGGATCACCTAACTATGCTGCACCTGAGGTAAGAGCAAACTTCTAGTTATTACCAATATGTTTATACAATCTAAACTAATATAATAAAAAGGTAATTTCTTTGTTAGTATATGATGTAAAAGGCAATCTTTGGATGAACTGATTCCAATAAGAAAATTCTTACACTCTATTGCAAAGTGCCATCTAGGCAACATTTTATTCCACAAAAATGCTTGGTTTTTATAAATTTTGACAGCATAGCTTTAGCTGTCATAGCTTGAGTTGAATGAACTACAACTTGTTCTCAATACTACTGCAACATAAACTTTATTAATTCGAAGTACTATAATATAATAGTATGCATTTAAGCGGAACTTGCGGAATTATTTTCTACACTATTATCAGAGTCGTCTTAATAAAACGACTTTCTATTACTTGATTTATTTATATATATATTTATAGGTATTTATTATAGTAAATATATAAGTAAGTATGTTTATTTTAGCTATATATATCTACTATTGTACCCATTTTACTATCTTTTTTTATACACCTGCCATGTTATCTCTCCACCACCCTTGGTTGACTGGTAGAGAATGACTCAGGCATTAAGTCCGCCTATGTACATTCATGTTGCATGAAGTCTTAATAAATAAATATAATATCTACTAACAGTGCCTACAGATGATTATGATAATATTTTATCCTGTTAGAAAAGCACAAACATAATATTAATTAAAAAAAAAATATTTATGAATTTCTTTTTGCACAGGTTATATCTGGCAAACTGTATGCTGGCCCCGAAGTGGATGTCTGGTCATGTGGAGTCATATTATATGCCCTGCTCTGTGGAACATTACCCTTTGACGACGAACATGTCCCAACACTGTTCAGAAAGATCAAATCTGGCATATTCCCCATTCCTGAGTACTTGAACAAGACTGTGGTCAGTCTGTTGTGTATGACACTGCAAGTTGACCCCATGAAGAGGGCTTCTATAGAAGATGTTAAGAAACATGAATGGTTCCAAAAAGACCTGCCGGGGTATCTGTTCCCGTCTCCTGTTGAGCAGGTAATTACAGTATGTAAAACTCATCCCTTTTTTTTACTAGTTCATAAGTAGATATAGTTTTCCGTTTTGTTTGTCCTGTTTTTTAGTCCACACTGTTTTTGTCATAGACAATGTTTTGTCATGTCAAATTATAGATGTACCATAGAGTCTACACTAAAACCAACAAGCTCTTAATGTAACAGGTGAAACCTGTTTTGATAAAAATGTGGTGTAATTTAGAATTATATGTGGTTGCAGGTCCTTAGTGCTTCATTAGTATTCTTTGTCTTGAGTCCTATTCCAAGCCTGTAATATGTTGATGTTCATAAATGCATGTGTGTGATTGAATCACCAATCATTGCACACACACACACATACTTTAAAATGTGCTTTTACTGTTTAGTTATATTTTTTATTTTTATATCATAGCTTAATAAATTGGGCATATGATAGCTTAATAAATTGGGCATATGACATTAATTTAGTTTTTTTTTCAAACATTGCCTCACACTAGGAATTTCTTCCTGTATCGTAGGTACTTTTACAAACATTTAAACCCATGTACACAAGACACTCAGCTCCGGAACAACTATCTGTAGATCATACAAATAATTGTTCCGTGCGGGAATCGAACCTGCGACACGCAGCGCAGCAGCCGATCGCTCAACCACTACGCCAACCGTGTCGTGATATTAATATAATCAACAGGAAGCAAATTTTAAACAGTCACAACAATAAATGCACAAGCTGCAATATTCCAGTGCAGCAACACAAACATGGCAACTCGTGACCACGCATAACTATTCTGTAAAAGCCGTGCAAAATTGATGGTTGCTAAACCTTACACCTGTCGATAAACATTGACAGATATTACTGTATTTACTTCGACTTTTTAGGACAGCAGTGTTATAGACACAGAGGCGATATCGGAAGTATGTGACAAGTTTGGTGTGAAGGAGCACGAAGTACACAACGCTTTACTAAGTGGAGACCCCCACGACCAGCTGGCCATAGCCTACCATCTCATCATAGACAATAAGAGGATCGCTGACGAAGCCGCCAAGGCAGAAATTAAGGACTTCTATGTAGCCAGTAAGATTCATTAATAATCCACAGACACCAAATTGCACATCCAATTATACGTCTATCTCCCGCATGAATCTTTTTTCCAGCACCAGCTGATGTCTCCAGCCTAATTACGTAAGTGAATTCTGCAAAGCAAACAAGTCGATTCCTTCAAAGAATTAGAATCATTTCTTTCAACTTTTTCGGTATTGTGAACTAATTTGGAAAGAGTACAAACATCCTCCTTTGAGTTGAAGTTCATCTACTGCGTTATGTTTCATCAAACTCGAATGATTTATTTCCAAATCATTAGGACATAATTTCATTAAACATTACCAATAGTGAAGTTTTATCTCGATTCATCTGCTTTCGTTCATTCTTTACAATCAATTCTACGTCAAAATATTGGTAATGGAAAGGAGCATAACCTTTCCTTTTCAGAGTGTAATATGCAATACGTTTTTTTTTTTTTTTTTTTTTTTTCTCATTTTACATCTGCAATCAGCCTCTGGGCTTTAATCAGATTGGTTGTTTCTTTCATTTAACAGTTTGAGATTCTTCACATCCTGCGATGCGTCATCTCGTTATGCATCAGTGATATTAGATTGACGCTATTCGTTTTCTTTTAAGTCTGTAAGTAGAGTTCGAGGACTTCAGTAGTGTCACAGCGAGTTCGTTTTTGTGTTGCTGGAGTCTTTGCTTATAAGACTTGCAGGACGTCTCTACAACTTCATTAATAGTGGCGATTTGTAAGTAATCATGTACTTCTATGTTCTTTGTGAACCAAGGAGCGCAGCTCAAGATTTTTAATGTTTTGTTTTGGAAGCGTTGTAGTATCTCCATGTTTGAGTGGCTTGCCGAACCCCAGAGTTCTATACCATATGTCCATATGGTTCTTAGGATGCATTTGTAGATCAAGAATTTGTTTTCCAAGCTAAGAGATGACTGCCTGCCCAAAAGCCAGTAGATGTCTCCAAGTTTTCTGTTTGCTTGATCCCTTTTGGCCTTAATGTGATCGCGCCATGTAAGTCTTCTGTCAATGTGCATGCCAAGGTATTTGACCGTACATTTCTGTGGAAGGGCATTTCCATCAAGTGTAACTGTTGGACACTCCCCTCTTCTTAGAGCGAAGGTAATGTGGACAGACTTCGCAGCACTGGCCCTGATTCTCCATTTTTTCAACCATGATCCAATAACATCCAGGTGTTCTTGGAGTTTTGTGGATGCTCTGATAGGGTCTTTATCACAGGATAGTACTGCAGTGTCGTCAGCATAAGTTGCAGTAACAATTTGCTTTGAGGTTGGTAGGTCAGCAGTGTAAACCGTATACAGGACAGGACCCAGTACTGACCCCTGGGGTACTCCAGCTTCTATGGGGTAAAGTGAAGACAGGCAGTTTCCAGATTTAACCTGGAACATCCGGTCCTGCAGGTAAGACTTGAGAAGCAAGTATGCATTGTGTGGTAAACAAATTTTAATTTTACACAGGAGGCCCTTGTGCCATACTCGGTCAAATGCCTGTTGTATGTCAAGAAAAGCACCTGAACAATACTCCTTATTCTCCAGTGATTGTCTGATTGTGTGAACCACTCTGTGCAATATGCAATACGTAAAGTCGTTTTTTGGGAAGGTTCCGACTTGCTTGCTTTGCAGAAATCACTTACGCAATTATGCTGCTGGTTGGCATAGACAGTGCATGTCCTTCAAAAAGGAAACTTTAAAAGCTTTTAGAAGACATAACATAACAAGGAAAATTTTAAAAACCCCTGACATATTTGGATTGCATGTTATATAATTTATCTAGTAGTAAACGCGCTTCGATCGACAATCTATTGAACACATAATTATGACAAGATATCTTGCGAAAACACCCCGGTTCAAACAGTAAAACGCCCATAACTTTTGAACGGCTGAACCGATTTTCATCAAACATAGCTAAGAACACTCGATAAAGTCACCTTTCAAACAAAAAAAAATACGAAATCAAAATCGTTTCATCCGTTTAGGAGCTGTGATGCCACAGACATACACAAATACACAGGTCAAACTTATAACACCTCTCTTTTTCCGTCGGGGGTTAAAAAGACGCGATTATCGGGCTTTAATCTGGGTTCCATAGCAAAGCTAGTATAACCCTCATTCTTCATCACATCATGATCCATCCTTCACTATATCATGGCTAAGCATGCGCTTACTCGTTTACCCACGTTATGTATTATATCTCAAGCAGGTAACTCTCCCCCCGCGGCCACGGAGACGGCGCGTCCGCATCCGGAACGCATCGCGCCGCATCCGCACCCGCACCAGGATAAGGCTAGAGGGACACCCGTAAAGAGGTAAGATTATTATTTACTAGCTTTCCCACGCGGCTTCGCTCCCGTCAACTGGCTACCTACGTACCCTACATACATCAATGTTGTGTAATTTTAACCGCTTACGCAGCGCACGCAACGGAAGCTCTCAAAAAGGAATAATTTTGCCCGTATTTGCAACATTTTTCATTTATGCTCCGCTCCTTATTGGTCGTAGCGTAATGTTATATAGCTTATAACCTTCCGCGATAAATGGAATATCCAACAATAATTTTTCAATTCCAATTAATAGTTCCTGAGATTAGCGCGTTCAAACAAACTCTTCAGCTTTATAATATTAGTATAGATGCTTTAAGCACAAAACGTGCAAAGGCGGCCCTAATGTGATAGGCATTTATAACCTGTCAACCTTTAGGTGATACACCTACAAATTACAAGGCATGTTCATCTGCACGGGTCCTCCTAAAGTATCAGGATCGAGGATCGAAGATTACTTTTTAGGGTTCCGTACCCAATGGTAAAAACGGGACCCTATCACTAAGACTCCACGATCCGTCTGTCTGTCCGTCTGTCACCAGGGTGTATCTGATGAACCGTGATAGCTAGACAGTTGAAAATTTAACAGATGATGTATTTCTGTTGCCGCTATAACAACAAATACTAAAAACAGAATAAAATAAGTATTTAAGTGGGGCTCCCATACAATAAACGTGGTTGTTTTTGCCGTTTTTTTTGCGATAATGGTACGGAACCCTTCGTGCGCGAGTCCGACTCGCACTTGGCCGGTTTTTTTGGGTATAGTTCTTACTAAACTTCTTGGCTGCCCTGAAGTTGGCTACAATGGCTGCGCAGTAGTAAATCTCATACAACAGAACCGATCCGTGCCTTGCGCATCGGAAAGCCAACTGCAAAGCGGCCAAGAAGCTTGATGAGAACTACAATAAAGGCGCCTTTACCTTTATAATTTTACGACAATGCGCATTTTGTGACATACTAACATGACGCAGTCATTGATGCGCAAGGCTGTAAAATAAACGGACAGTTTTACACCACTATACTATGGATCTTATTCTTTCACGTTTTGTTTTACAGAGCAAAATGGCACTTGGGCATCAGATCTCAGAGCAAGCCTAACGACATCATGCTAGAAGTATTCCGCGCAATGAAGGCTCTCGACTACGAATGGAAAGTCATCAATCCGTATCACGTAAGGTGAGACCAAACTTACTGCTGTCTTAAATGTCTAGTCACCCACTTGCACCAGGAATCCCTAAATACATGTAGTGCCATTTCTGTAAATCGTTTGAAAAAGTAGAGATAAAATTATATTTTAAATATGTTTAGTTAGGGTCATATTCCCATTAATGCACATTGAGACAAAGTGGAAGCGAAGCAACACGAAGGTCTTAAAATGTACCTATATAGCATATTGACCCCTATCTACGCAACGTAAAGTCGAGTCGAAGCGTCAAGTTCAAGCCGGCCGCCCTAAAAGTTGGCTACAATGGCTGCGCAGTAGTAAATCTCATACAAAAACAGTATCGATCCGTGCCTTGCGCACCGGAAAGTCAACTTCAGGCACAGAATAATTATTAATTCAGAGCGGCTCAGAAGTTTGCCGAGAACTGTTATATACAGTTCGCGATTTCGCTCGTCTTCAATCGAATGCGCACTTCTTTTGTTTATCTTGATAGGAATGTGTGTAATACGTGGAGGAGATAGGGATCAATATGCGATGTATATTTTGAGACAGAAACGTCGATCTGCTTCGACTCTGTCTAAGTGTGCTTGGACCCTTCAATGCATTTAGTTTGAGGTGCAAGGAACCTTGTATGTATTTAGATGACTTGAATAATAATTATGAATTCAATTTTGTGTAATTTTGGTTTTTATCCGACTACGGCTCATCAAAGGAAGGGTAATACCTTTTTAATAACAACTTGTAACCAATGGACTTACCGACAAAATTCCTTTCCAGAGTACGCACACTAAACAAGATGACAGAAAAATACGTAAAGATGTCGCTACAGTTATACCAAGTGGATTACAAGTCGTACTTATTGGACTTCAAGTCCTTATCGGGCGAGAAGGAGGATTCCGACGAAGAGGCGGCTTCGCCCCTCGTCACTGCGCCGCCTCCGCCCCCCTCGTCACCCACGGGCCCGCAGGGTCACCACACCATGGAGTTCTTCGAGATGTGTGCAGCCCTCATCATTCAGCTAGCACGGTAGTCATAACTAGCTGGCTTAAAGTATTGTTGGACCAGAGAACATAGCAAATTTTCGCTTGTTTATGACTAGTTTATAATTATGGATTGGTTAACTGAAAGTGGCGACATCTAGGTTTCACCAGTTGAGTTTAGTGACCTGTTTTGGTTGTTGGAGATATTCAAACGTAGTTAAAAAAATTGCCAGCTTGTGGTCTTCCAGAAGAGCGATGGCAGTGTTAAGTTTCTGGGGGAAACCCCCAACTTAGGCCCGCCAGATCTATGACAGGTTTGTTCTAACTGATGGAACCTCTGTGTTGCCACACTTCGGTATTCACTGGTAATAGGAATCAGTGAAGTAGATATGTCAAAGTTGTTATCTCACGGTATGAAACGAGTGTCCGTATAATAATTTCAATAAGCAATATTTTGATACACTTACATATTTTGAATTTAGCAAATTAACTAATCACAAATACTTAATCGCTAGTCTTAAATGCGTCGAGCAACGTTTATTAATGCAAACTAATATAATGGAAGTATTGGGAAACTAAACAAATGTTATTACTAGTTCCAAATTATAATATTGGAGTTGTTTGTTAAATTATAAGTATTAGCTGTACAATAGTGATGATGATCTGCAACCTTCCATTGATATTGTAACTCCAAAGTTTGAAGCATTGTGATACATTTTAGCGCGACGCTTAATGTTCCGGGCACACCCGCGCGGCAACATGCGAGCTATTCACTCGCGGTACGTTCACATCACGCGAGCTGGCAACATCGCACAATTTGCTGTTCTAAATCCTTTGGGCGCATTAAGTCCATTTCGCAAAATGTCCAATACGCAATTTGTATAAATCCCAAATTGTACAATTTGCAAATTGACCGATACAAATTACAGTCGTTAATTAGGTATAGTTTTCCTTTCAAGGTATTTTAATTCTCTTAAATCTTTCATACAGAGAGATTATTATGCTTCAGAAATAGATAATACATTTCTGTTTCCTTTACGTTACGTTTATATTTCTTTTTGCTTTCTGTTGTTTTATTAAACATCAAACTTGTGTTTAATTTAAAGTACTTAGGTACCCAGAAGTGTCTAGTATGTACACAAAAAATGAACCGCATCTTTTAATTTATTGAAAAGAGACAAAAGATGATTTTAAGGACGCCACCTAATTGCGAACTGGACCAATAGCCAATTGGACATATTGCGAACTGGACCAATTGAAAATTGGACAGTTGGATATTTTTCAAATTGGACATAATGCTCCCAAAGGTTATAATTAAGCTTTCAGCTTTATTGAGCCTTGCATCGCTTCTTAGCTATTTTTCATGTCCAGCAAGCGACTCACGTGAATGCTTATACCGCGCTGGTTTGCTCGGAACCTCGTTCATGTGATTCTACCAAAGATTACAAATGTTAATTTTAGCAAAACTAGTGCCTTTTGTATGTATTACAAGCATAACATAGCTGTTAACGTTCTCCATAGCTTAAATCTGATCGTTCACATGAAATGTAGGAAAAAATTAGGAGTTGATGTTTTTACAAGACGTATGGGTTTATTAGAATAGCTAGGATTCCTAATCCTAATATTTGATAGTCTTATTGTATGCAACTGAGTATTATTATATAAAATGTTATTTATTTATGTTGTACAGCTTTGAATATATGTATAGTATTGTGCAATTAAAATTTTACTTCCTTATTTTTTTGAAGTTACTTATTAAAGTCTCTTAGAGATAGTAAGAGAAGTTTTATTTCGTATAGACAACGCAACCCCAAGCAATCTTGCATATAGGGACAAAGCAAAGTCAAACAGTCTAACCCAACAAAACGTACAAACCTTCCCTCAGGCACCCAACACAGGACCACGTTCGCACAGCATCAGTATTATGTAATTAGCGCGTACATTTACAAAAACATTCATAAAAAACTAAATATATTAGACCTCAACAAGCACAACCTAAAATTAAAAGTGACAGAATGGTTACTTAAACAGGACTATACCGCAACGGAGTCTTTACTAACCTACATCGCCTAATAAGCACACACCCATCTCCATGCTTGCACGAATACTTCTATCCTCGCATCTATACACTCTCGCACATACAACTCCCTCACTCACTTACACACCATCACCACATCATCTACTTATCTACACTCACACACAAAAACCGACACACCTACAATTCACATTCATTCTACCCTCACCCTCGCACTCTCACATACCCTATACATAATCTAAAAACTAAAGTCAACTATCTCTTTTTTTCCCTTCTGAAGCTAAATCGACACAGTCCACACATACATAAATCAATTGGAACTTAATTGCGAAACGCTGTCTCTTAAGATACAGGGTACCCTAGTTTAGGAGACAGAGTTTAAGCTATTGTATACAGATTTCTGCAGCATCCAAATGTTTAATGTTAATGTAAATGTTTTTCTACCATAGCTATATTAAAAAAAAATAATTGTAAACTTAAAGTACCTACAATAATCTGTATTTTTGGGAAATAAAGATATTTATTATTTATTTATTACAGTCGAACCGATGCGTCAGTCTACAAATTTACATAGCATATTGATCTCCACAACGTAATGCACAATTTTCTACCAATATAAACAAAAGAATAATTAAAATAAACCAATATGGAGGATGTGCGTGAATTCGCACACATCCAACAGAATTTGCCCCTCGCGTAGACTTTACACTGTGGAGGTAGGGGCCAATATGCTCCCCCACGGTTCACGCATTGTCGAGGCGGCGGGGGGGGCTCAGTAGCCGCGGCTAGGTCACCCACGGTGAAGCGAAGAGGAACCCGAGGAGGGGCCGCTCGTCAGGGCTTTTGTGCCGATTAAGCCGACGACGTAGCGGCCAACTAGTAGGTTTTGGTGCCGCTTGGGCGACATCGCAACTGAGGCGGGCCGCGATGCTGAAGGCTGAAGGTTGGAGGCCGCGGCGGGAGAGGAGTGCCGGTATCGCGGTGCGCCGCTCTCCCTACCTTCCGCGGCCTGGACGGGGTCGCCACCGTCTGATGGCGGACGCGGTGGGGCCGCAGGCTTTCGTATTTATTATATTTCTCTTTGGCCGCAGGGGAGGAGTGTCGGTATAGCGTTGGCCGCTCTCTATCCCTTGTGGTAGGTGGCGGAGCCACAACAAGACTAACAAGCTGGTTTGGTCCCTGGGGTGGTCACGGTGTCCAAAGTATTCTGGTGCTGCCGGCGCGTGGACAACGAGCAGTCATCTTCGTGTAAGGCGATGTTGTGCGGGAGCGGGGTCGTGTGAGTGTGCCGCTCCTTTTACCACACTGAATATAGTATTGCCACATCAGTGTTTGGCACTATTTAGTATTAAGATTGTACACATACAGTGTTTGGTAATAAATGTTTTCTTTCTTTCTTTCTTTCTACGAGCTACGACCTTTAGTGGGTTGGAGTCCCACATAACTGCGCTATCTCCCCGTGGTAACGCAGTATGCATGAGTAATAATACAGGAAAAACGTAAATGGTTAATATGCTACGTACCTACATTTTTAATAAGACAGTCGCGTCGCTTCGACTCTTGTCTGAATGTGCTTTGACCCAGAATAAACTAAAGATTTTTTTTTATATTGGACACTATTGGGAAAGGAAGTAATAAAACTCTTCAAACAGAATACTGTAATTTATTACAGATCTAGGAATTATAATTAAAAAACTAAGGAATTTTAATCTTTACAAAACAAGAAGATGTAATGAATATTATCGAAGAATTTCAATCTACGCTCAACAACAAAACATAATAAATAAAGCTAACAGGTATATCGTCCTCTATAACATAGCAATGGCTTCTACTGACTGTTCAATGAATATCACAATAAAAGTTATTCATCATATCCTGACGAACACTTGAGTTCGACCGAGGATTGTCAATCATCAAGGGATCTCGTAATATAGTCGGTTTGCTTCGATTGTGGTTCCGCTTACTACACCAAACAGACATGGACATACAGAACGCGATCGTTGACATACCATATCAAGTTTTACAGAAAGTTCAGCTTATTAGAGCGTCGTCCTTATCACAAAGTCTCTTTCTAAACCTCGATGTGACATATCAACGTCCGGGAAATAAGTCCCCAATCACACGACGATGTTCGACATCTTACTGTATAATTTTCGGATCACGTGGCAATTTTATACTGCATTATTTTAACCGTTTGTATATTTTTAACCGTATAAACAGTGGGATGTTGGCGTATGATCCCATTTTTTTGTCAAATGTACTGATCATCGTCCTGTGCTTGGGGCCTAAAGGTTCATACATACATATCAATAATTATGTCACCGACAGTTTGTCTGTTAATGACTGATACGAGCCCGCCGCGACGTGACTGACTTGGACTTTATTTTTGTCGTGACTGACCAGAGCTTGATGTTGACGTGACCTGATGTGTGTATGAACCTTGAAAGTGTAAGTTCAGTCATCCGTTGTGTTGGTGGAGGTCGGCACCACGGCAGTGTTGTGTGCGCTCACGTGGCCGGCGCGGGCGCAGGCGGCGCGCTCTCGTCAGGTTTGCTCTCCAACGAGAACGGAGGAATCCGACAGTCGAATGTGTAGCCGTCTTCCCGTTCCATTCTAAATGTGCCCCTGGTAACAAAATAATTTAATTATTTATTTATTTAAAAGACTTTTATTTGTGTAAGAAAGACGAGATCGCGTCTTACCACGAAGAAGATGATGACTCGCACTGGACAGGTTCCGCTAAAACTAGAAGGAGGTTCACGGGTTCGCGAAAGTGAAAAGGAATGGAGGGAGGCTACTTTGAAGCTTGTTAGCTCACCACATGTGTCCACTGGGCGCCTGCAGACTGACGTGCGAGCTGTACTGGAAGGCAGGCGAGTGGCGCGCCAGCACGGGCTCCTGCCCCACCACGCCGCGCCCGCGCACCGTCTCCAGCAGAAGATAGTGCTAGTTAGCTCACCACATGTGTCCACTGGGCGCCTGCAGACTGACGTGCGAGCTGTACTGGAAGGCAGGCGAGTGGCGCGCCAGCACGGGCTCCTGCCCCACCACGCCGCGCCCGCGCACCGTCTCCAGCAGAAGATAGTGCTAGTTAGCTCACCACATGTGTCCACTGGGCGCCTGCAGACTGACGTGCGAGCTGTACTGGAAGGCAGGCGAGTGGCGCGCCAGCACGGGCTCCTGCCCCACCACGCCGCGCCCGCGCACCGTCTCCAGCAGAAGATAGTGCTAGTTAGCTCACCACATGTGTCCACTGGGCGCCTGCAGACTGACGTGCGAGCTGTACTGGAAGGCAGGCGAGTGGCGCGCCAGCACGGGCTCCTGCCCCACCACGCCGCGCCCGCGCACCGTCTCCAGCAGAAGATAGTGCTAGTTAGCTCACCACATGTGTCCACTGGGCGCCTGCAGACTGACGTGCGAGCTGTACTGGAAGGCAGGCGAGTGGCGCGCCAGCACGGGCTCCTGCCCCACCACGCCGCGCCCGCGCACCGTCTCCAGCAGAAGATAGTGCTAGTTAGCTCACCACATGTGTCCACTGGGCGCCTGCAGACTGACGTGCGAGCTGTACTGGAAGGCAGGCGAGTGGCGCGCCAGCACGGGCTCCTGCCCCACCACGCCGCGCCCGCGCACCGTCTCCAGCAGAAGATAGTGCTAGTTAGCTCACCACATGTGTCCACTGGGCGCCTGCAGACTGACGTGCGAGCTGTACTGGAAGGCAGGCGAGTGGCGCGCCAGCACGGGCTCCTGCCCCACCACGCCGCGCCCGCGCACCGTCTCCAGCAGAAGATAGTGCTAGTTAGCTCACCACATGTGTCCACTGGGCGCCTGCAGACTGACGTGCGAGCTGTACTGGAAGGCAGGCGAGTGGCGCGCCAGCACGGGCTCCTGCCCCACCACGCCGCGCCCGCGCACCGTCTCCAGCAGAAGATAGTGCTAGTTAGCTCACCACATGTGTCCACTGGGCGCCTGCAGACTGACGTGCGAGCTGTACTGGAAGGCAGGCGAGTGGCGCGCCAGCACGGGCTCCTGCCCCACCACGCCGCGCCCGCGCACCGTCTCCAGCAGAAGATAGTGCTAGTTAGCTCACCACATGTGTCCACTGGGCGCCTGCAGACTGACGTGCGAGCTGTACTGGAAGGCAGGCGAGTGGCGCGCCAGCACGGGCTCCTGCCCCACCACGCCGCGCCCGCGCACCGTCTCCAGCAGAAGATAGTGCTAGTTAGCTCACCACATGTGTCCACTGGGCGCCTGCAGACTGACGTGCGAGCTGTACTGGAAGGCAGGCGAGTGGCGCGCCAGCACGGGCTCCTGCCCCACCACGCCGCGCCCGCGCACCGTCTCCAGCAGAAGATAGTGCTAGTTAGCTCACCACATGTGTCCACTGGGCGCCTGCAGACTGACGTGCGAGCTGTACTGGAAGGCAGGCGAGTGGCGCGCCAGCACGGGCTCCTGCCCCACCACGCCGCGCCCGCGCACCGTCTCCAGCAGAAGATAGTGCTAGTTAGCTCACCACATGTGTCCACTGGGCGCCTGCAGACTGACGTGCGAGCTGTACTGGAAGGCAGGCGAGTGGCGCGCCAGCACGGGCTCCTGCCCCACCACGCCGCGCCCGCGCACCGTCTCCAGCAGAAGATAGTGCTAGTTAGCTCACCACATGTGTCCACTGGGCGCCTGCAGACTGACGTGCGAGCTGTACTGGAAGGCAGGCGAGTGGCGCGCCAGCACGGGCTCCTGCCCCACCACGCCGCGCCCGCGCACCGTCTCCAGCAGAAGATAGTGCTAGTTAGCTCACCACATGTGTCCACTGGGCGCCTGCAGACTGACGTGCGAGCTGTACTGGAAGGCAGGCGAGTGGCGCGCCAGCACGGGCTCCTGCCCCACCACGCCGCGCCCGCGCACCGTCTCCAGCAGAAGATAGTGCTAGTTAGCTCACCACATGTGTCCACTGGGCGCCTGCAGACTGACGTGCGAGCTGTACTGGAAGGCAGGCGAGTGGCGCGCCAGCACGGGCTCCTGCCCCACCACGCCGCGCCCGCGCACCGTCTCCAGCAGAAGATAGTGCTAGTTAGCTCACCACATGTGTCCACTGGGCGCCTGCAGACTGACGTGCGAGCTGTACTGGAAGGCAGGCGAGTGGCGCGCCAGCACGGGCTCCTGCCCCACCACGCCGCGCCCGCGCACCGTCTCCAGCAGAAGATAGTGCTAGTTAGCTCACCACATGTGTCCACTGGGCGCCTGCAGACTGACGTGCGAGCTGTACTGGAAGGCAGGCGAGTGGCGCGCCAGCACGGGCTCCTGCCCCACCACGCCGCGCCCGCGCACCGTCTCCAGCAGAAGATAGTGCTAGTTAGCTCACCACATGTGTCCACTGGGCGCCTGCAGACTGACGTGCGAGCTGTACTGGAAGGCAGGCGAGTGGCGCGCCAGCACGGGCTCCTGCCCCACCACGCCGCGCCCGCGCACCGTCTCCAGCGTGCCGCTCAGCGAGAAGATGCGCCAGTGACGCTCGCGCAGCTGCACCGCCTGGGAGCCCAGGTTCTCCAGTCGGATGCAGTAACGCCACTGGAGAATAACGTATTTTATCGTATGCAACTAGAAGGATTGAGACCCAGAACTGGAAAACAGTATTGAGTAAAATATGGACTAACTTATGCTTTGGTTTGGGCGATAAAGCCATTTTGTGTTAAATACTAGCACCGGCTGCGTGGGAAAATTTCCTGACGTTTATTTGGGACTCACACAAATGTCACATTTTGACAGATGATTAAGAAAAATGTATCACTTTCGTTCGGAGGTGGTGATAAAATTTTATAGTTTAAAAAAAAACATATTTTCCTTCTAATTACTGCACAAATGGCAATAAATTTATTTTGTGTGTGTGGTGATCAATGCTTATTAATTAATTGAAATGTTACAGGATTATTAATTAATTCTATATTTTTATTTTTTTTATTTATTTATTTATTATATACTTTATTGTACACCGTTACATTTATAAAGGACACTTAAAACTAAAAACACATACAATGGGCGGCCTTATCGCATTCCGCGATCTCTTCCAGGCAACCAGGTATGGACAGTAATTGCTGGACACGAAGTGGGGCTGTTATTGGTGTGACAATACTAGTGTTACAAAAATTATGTTATAAAAGATATGCAGAAACATAATACATATGCTATTTAATATATACATAAATACATACATACTAAAATATAAAGGCAATAAATAAAATGATGACAATTAATTCATAATCACAGCGACAGGTAATGCTCCCTCACGAGTCTTTTGAACACAGGCAACGATTTTTTTTTATTTTTTTTATTCTTATATTTAATTATTTTTTTTATTTTGATTATTACTTTTTCATAATTATTTTCTTTTATTCCATATTCTTCTTACTTTCTACATTTTTAAATATTTCTTAAATAAAACCCCCAAAAAACATTTAAAATAAAAAAATAGGGGCCCACTCATATCAAACAAACAAAGAAAAATTAATTGTTCATAAGTCTATGGTCGTAGGTCAAATATTTTGGTCGTCTATTCTGATTATGTCGCACTATGAAGTCAGCAACAAGAAAGGCATGTCGCGCCTTTAAAATGTCACATGTTTGACCCGTGCTAGCATTTAAGACAAATTGTAAGACATGACATAATTTATCATGTCTTGTCACAAAAGTCTTGGGTACGGTACGCCCATGCTCGCTCCGCTGCTGTCAACGTTGGCGGTTTCCCGACGCGAATACGAGGTTTATTCTTTGCTTTTTAGAGGTTTTTGTGTCGGGGTTTTTTTTAATATTTGAAAGAATATGTTTCGAAATTGGTCCCATTTTAATTTGGTGAAGATCTTATGAAGAACTTGGGAGATATACAACAGAACTCTTCAATAAATAACGGCAAATCTCTCGGGATTGCTGCAATCGCATGTCTGTTTATTGTTTATACCATTTCATAACATAACATCACGCCAGTACGTTCTAAAGGGATACGCAGATGTGTACAGTTCACCTTGGTACACGCTCATTTCACCAGTTAAGTCCAGTTTCATGATATTCGGGTAATCTATTCTGGCATTATAGGTACCATACTTAACTACTTGCCTATAAGGTAGGTACAACTGAAAAGTGAAAAATAAAAAAACATTTTTGCAAAATATACTACCGACTTCCAAATAAGGAAACTACAAAGTGAAAAATAACTTTAATTTTGGTAGTTGGTGTCTTTGGTAGGTACCATTTTTTTGCGTTATGGACACAGACTTCCAAAATCAAGGTTATATTTCACTTTGTAGTTTTCTTATTTGGAAGTCTGTAGCAAATTTTTGTAAAAAAACATCAGAGAAGAAAATGTGAGGGTAGTTAAAATTATTGAAAACATTTAATTACCCAATAAACTGCAGAGTTTTGTGACTCGCGACTGCCCATGTAGAATGGTATGACGGTAACGCGAACACCTTCAGTTGTCTCTCGGTGCACGTCGCTCAGCTCCAGCCAGGGGTGGTTCTTCTTCTGCCATGCGCGAAGAGTCTCTTGCGCTATGAAGGGGGGATCTAAAAAACATTAATTCTTCAGTGTAACTCTACAATACATTGGTACATATCCAGTTAATCATTTCAAATTGTGATCTATGTGATTATTTTATTCTGTTAGCAAAAGTATTGTGTTATGTGTGTACATTTATTTATTTTAAATATATATATATATGTTGCTTTATATATAAGCATTTATTAATAGCTTTATCTCACACAGGCATGCTACCTCATCAGCCATATGAATGAGGAAGGACATTTCATTCAAGTAAATGTCGGGAATTCTGTGATATTCTATTAATTCTTACCTTTGTCAGCATTATGCATAAGGAATTTGTCAAACAGTTCATGCTGCAGTGGGACTCGCTCTACTGAAGTATAGGGGATAATGTCGTCGTGGGCCACATAGTCTAGACCGGGGATGGCGTACAGACTCCTGCTTGACTCTTGGTTGCCAAGGAAGGTCACCGCCTCGGTTTGTGCACGCTGAAATTTACATACATAATATAATTATATGAATAAGGCTACTTCTAAGTATCTAAGAGCAGATATAATCTAAACTATTTCTAAGTAAAAGTCACAACCATGATATGAGTAAAAATGATTCCAATCATTTAATTATTTTGGATGATTCAACCCCCTTTCATATTCATCAAAAATGTCCACCTCCTTTTCATGAATCCGCTTCTCATTCATAACTACTTTTTGTTGTTGAAAACATTCCTATACATCAGTACAGTTCAACATGATTGAACTGTCTGAATGTTATTAAAACAATGATAACTGAGTAGAAAAAAATATTATTAACACTTACAACAAAGCTCTAATATTAGGACAATATCTTAGTAACTTTTTATTGCAGTTAGTTTTGAACCACAAACAAACACACACTATTCATGTACACAAATGTATACCTTTCTCTTCCATTCAGGACTCATATCGATGTTTGTAGCCATAGTCAAAAATAATTAAGGCAGTTAATATACACCACACTTTATCAACAAATAACAGGAAAAATTACATTTTCAAATTCAATGTCCTATATAAATTTATCTTAAAAACATTGTGAGAAAACCTGGTCTTATATTTAACAAAAGTTTGTAATTGCCAACCCGTTTTGAGAAAGCATGGCAAACAATGTATGTGTTTTTATGAGAAGAGGCCTTTACCCTTTAGTTACAGGCTGGTATTATTTTAGGCCAAAATATATATTGTATGTAGAAACAATTGGTTACCATTCATCCAGATTTGGCCTCCTGTCCAGTCTTTGTCTGGCCTTCTAATATATCCAAATTTTTGACATGGGATGCAATTTTTTTTTTTCAATTGTTCATGGCTATCCTCTATGAATATTTTCTTACTTCATACTATTCAGATAGCTATTTTTCCAGCCAAGTTTTTGTATTTAAACCTTTTGTGAAGATTTCTCAATTTTTGAAATGGTAAGCCTAATTGTATGTGCCTTATTGACCCATACAGGATTTAAAACAAATACTAGACATCATTATTCTACAACTTATGACCCAAGTATTTATAAATCTTGTTAGTTTGGAATAAGTTACTACTTTTTTTTATGACCAACAATTAATATACAAGGTCATCAATAGGAAATCATCTAAAAGAAAATGTGTTGCTATGAAATGGCTCACATATTCTAAAGGGTAGTGGAACTTTGCCAATTAGCCATTAACTCATAGCTTTTGTCCATAAATAGGCTTCACATGCAATTATAATTAGACGGAAGTATGCACATTAATTTATATTGGCTTACATATTCTATATCAGTATCAAAAAATAATAATAATTTATAACTGTGGTTTATGGATTTAGAATACTTACTATATAAGGTGCATCCCTGGTGTCAATCAGGACTTGATAGAATGTATGAGTGCGGCCTTTGACTTCCTTGCCAACGTTAGACAGGGAGTCCCCTGAGGCCTCCGTGGAGGCCGAGGAGTCCTTGCTCTCCTTCTTGTTGGTAGCATCTCTATCGTACACCCGCGCCAACCAGGGGAACAAAATTACTCCACGATATCCGAACACCTTGTGTAAAATTAACTGTCCTGTATCATATTTGCCTGCTGCCTTCGGTGGTTCGAGTTTTCCAACCTCGGCTAATCTAAAATAATGATTAAAATTTATAGCGACTAAATAGGTTATGCAGTTATTGACTGTCACGTCAGTTTTTTTACCTGGTATAATTTGCTACTTGACATAAAAATAGTTTAGAGGCAGTAACTTTTAATGGTGTTTTTGGTAAAATTCTTAACAATATCTCCATTTTATCATTGTAATTTGTATATTTTTTTCTATTTTTGTTTGACAGTTGACTTGTCAAAAACTCGATTAAAGTAATCAACGACAACTTTTTCAATTTTTAGTCATACTATCAGTTGGAGTGTCATCTACTTTTTTTTTCACGGATTGATTAGTCGATTCATAATTTCAATTTTATGTAATAAAAAATGTTCTGTTAGTAATTTCAGGTATTGGAATTTTCAAAATAATAATTACAATTTACATTTGAATTATGATAATCAATGGAGAATGCCATGTGTTTTTTTTTATTTGTATTATTTGATTTGATTTCTAAACACAACATACATACTCTTTAACCCTTGTTTCTAAACGAACGAGTTCAAAGTCCTGACTTATTTTGATTTTCAGCTGTGTTGTATTGTTTTTGTTAATATAATAATTTCGTAAAATGATTAAGAATTTTTCTAAATTGGTACTAACACTTGGTAAGTATTAGAAAGAACTTTATTATGAAAATCATGAAGAAATGGTGAACAAAATAATATCAACTTTTATTTATTTTCAGCTCCAACAAGTGTTAGACAGACAAGATGCATAGCTTCCCTTTCAGCATTATCTGAAGATTACCAAATGCTGTATAAAACATGTCGAGATTTCGCGGAAGGAGAATTAAAGCCCAACGCTGCTAAGTTCGACCGCGAACACTTGTATCCTGGGGATGCTATTAAAAAGATGGGTGAACTGGGACTTATGGCTATAGCCGTGCCGGAAGAGCTCGGTGGAGCCGGTCTCGACTACCTCGCGTATGCGATAGCTCTAGAAGAGATATCACGAGGATGCGCGTCAGCAGGCGTCATCATGTCTGTGAACAACTCCCTTTACTTGGGACCTGTGATGCACTGGGGCACTGACAAACAAAAGGAACAGTTTGTCACACCATTCACTACTGGTTTGTTGACTTTCTCTGATCATTTTGAATTAAAACTTACAAAATTTTAGGTAATAATTCTACTTTATCAACAGTATCTTATAAAAACTGAGCCCAGTAATTTGCCATCTTAATTGTGGCAACAGCAGGGTTCCAGAGATCATCAAAAGTGACGGTATCTAGGAACTTGGGACACCAGTAAGTGAGACATAGTCCAGTCAGCCACCACACCCACAGAGGGTGTGCGCCTGGGAACAATGAATAACAATAAGGACCAATGCAGTTCATATCTAGGCAGAAGGTTGCACAAAGTCAGGTGGTAGTTGCTTTCATTTCCACAATCTGCTTCTAACTTTGGGTGGCTATTCTCGAAAGTCCTGTTAAGCAGGGAAGCTCATTATGACATCCAGTTTCCCCGGATAGCATCAATTAGTCATTTATTCCAAAGGATCATATTTCCTAGAAAAGCTGTTATAATTCTGTTTAGACCCTAAGTGAGATTATCAAATAATACTGCAGATGTATTTTTTACTTTATGAAATCAACACAACAATAAATGTTGACAAAGATAAAGCTCATCAAAGTCCAGGAGCTTGTGATGTCACTTGTAAGTACAAAGTGTACCAACATTTACATCACAAGATATTTCAATGCACTCTTATCATGGTAATTTGGTTTACTTGACAAAAGGAAAAATACATGTTCAATATTTTTTATTAATCTACCTGACAGGCAAATAAAAATTTTAGTCATCATCCCTATTGTGGAGGAAGGACAGTAAAACACTGTAAAAGAAACCGGCCAAGTGCGAGTCGGCCTCGCGCACGAAGGGTTCCGTACCATTATCGCAAAAAAACGGCAAAAAAATCTCGTTTATTGTATGGGAGCCCCACTTAAATATTTATTTTATTCTGTTTTTAGTATTTGTTATAGCGGCAACAGAAATACATCATCTGTGAAAATTTCAATTGTCTAACTATCACGGTTCATGAGATACAGCCTGGTGACAGACAGACAGACAGACGGACCGCGAAGTCTCAGTAATAGGGTCCCGTTTTTACCCTTTGGGTACGGAACCCTAAAAACTATAGAGAATAAGAGTATATTTAAATAGTACATTGGTCCAACAGCATTGCTCAATTTGTTTTGTACTTACTTACTTTTCAAGTTAAGAAAAAAAGAGTAAAAGTAATTGGGTCTATTAAAGGTGATACTTACTGCTTAACTTTTCAGGGATTTGTTATGTGTAATAAAATAAAATATTCTCAGGTGAAATCGTGGGTTGCTTTGCTCTGTCTGAACCTGGCAATGGATCTGATGCTGGAGCAGCGTCTACCACAGCTAAGAATGAAGGTGACAAATGGCTGCTGAATGGTACAAAATGTTGGATCACTAATGGTTATGAAAGCAAAGCCTCTGTTGTCTTTGCTACCACAGACAAAAGTCTAAAGCACAAAGGAATATCAGCTTTCATTGTTCCAAAACCTATCAAAGGTCTAGAATTAGGAAAGAAAGAGGATAAACTAGGTATTAGAGGCTCTTCCACTTGCTCACTGATGTTTGAAGACTGCTCAATTCCCAAAGAGAATATCTTAGGGCAGCCAGGACTGGGATTCAAGATAGCTATGATGACTTTAGATGCTGGCAGAATTGGTATTGCTTCTCAAGCTTTAGGTATAGCACAGGTAAATATTGTTGGCTGATAAAGTAATAATTTCACTTTTTCATGATCAAAGTTCTACTGTTTTAATTTCTGATTACAGGCCTCATTAGATGTTGCTGCTGAGTATGCATCAAAACGCACAGCATTTGGTAAACCAATCATGAAACTGCAAGCCATTCAGAACAAGCTAGCTGACATGGCTCTGCAGCTGGAATCAGCAAGACTGCTGACCTGGAGGGCAGCTTGGTTGAAAGACAACAAGAAACCCTATACCAAGGAGGCAGCTATGGCCAAGTTAGCAGCCTCTGAGGCAGCCACATTCTTATCGCATCAGTGCATACAGGTATATTATAAATGCTTCAGGAGAAAATTGATTTTTGACCGCTTTTCTGATTACTACTTTCTGTATAAATATAACTCCTAACTTAAAGCTAGATTGATTTGCCCAAAAATTTGTAACATTATTTTCAATTTTCTAGATCCTAGGTGGTATGGGTTATGTCTCAGATATGCCAGCAGAGAGACACTACCGCGATGCAAGGATCACAGAAATCTATGAAGGAACTTCTGAAATACAGAGGCTTGTGATAGCTGGGCAGCTGATCAAGGAATATGGTCTCAATTAACTTTCAGTATATAATGTATGAGTAACTGTAGTTGTAAGCATAAGACTGTTATATTACCCATTTTATAGTTAAAAAGTACCAATCTATCTCATTTTTAGCAGCTGATGTAAGTAAACTGATATTAAATAATTTTAGAATCTGTATCTTTAGAAGTTATGAATCAAATGATATTATAAATATTTACACCTATATTAAAATAAAATATTTTTTGTATTGCCAAATACTTTATTGATTCCTTTATAAGTTCAAATAATAAAAATAATTAGTCTTAAAATATTATCATACTGTTTTCGGCTGAAATGTCTGGCCAGACACAACACTCATGATTATAGAGATAAAGTAGTTTAATGGTATCAGTAGTAGATAAGTAGCACATAAAAAATTATGTCAATGCACCATCATGAAGTGTAAAATATTTTGGAATGACATTTTTTATTAAATCTCATATTATTTAAAGAATAGGTATAAAATAAATGCTAAGTTTGGTGTATGCTGGTTATTGTCCAGGGCCAGAGAGAGACTTGTCCATGAATTTCCTTTTGGCAAAGCAGAGCCACCACTTGCTTGGCTTACCATCTTCTGTAGCAAATACCTGAGATGGAAAAAATGTTATAATTTACCAACTGTTCTTGTTTATACTTCTTTTTAATATGAAAAATAATTTTCATTGTGGCTGAACCTCAAGAAATGGATTATTACCTTTTCACAGACACGGGCACCAGTCTCATGTCTCATCTGCTGTAAATACTGTCTCATCAAATCTGAAAACAGAAAACAAGCCATACATTTTATAAGATCATTGAAATGGATATGTAAAACTGTTAGGTGTCTGTTATTCTGTCTTTATCTCAATGAGATTTTAAAATTATATTATAAATAATTCTTACAATATATTTCAGTATAAATTAGTTTCCAACATACCAGCCTCCTGAGTACTGCTAGGCTTGGCATACACAGAGTTCAGAGGAAATCCATATTCCCCAGGTATATCAAACTTAGATATGGCCAGCATATACATCTCTTGTTGACCCTGGTTCTTATTGGAACACTTCTGGAGCCGTTTCAGACATTCAGAAATGTACAGTGTTAGGTAAATGAGAACTCTGTCAGCATCAGACTGAAAAATACACCATTTTTACTACTGTTTACATGGATCAGGTAAACTTTAGGTTGAAAATGACTCATCCTTACCTTTATCTCATAAAACCTAAAAAAGACATTTGCTTTGAAGTAATTCAGAGCTTCATCAACAATATCCAATTCAATTTTGGGACTGATCGGAGCCGGGCCTCTGAAAGTTGTGCGTATTGGCAGGAGAGCCAGGTTACCAACGGACTGGGTGTAGTCCGTCAATGTCGAATGATAAGCCTACGAGGAAAATGTTAAAATTAGTATACAGTCGTAAATACTGGCACATGAAAATTATCGGATTGTAGTTCTAAGGGCAGAGCGTATGCTAATCAGACACTTACAGGCATTGTTTAGGTGAAAACTGTTTATATTAAAAATAAATAGTTTCACTGGAGTTCCGCCGGATTTGTCCACTTAACCTGAAATCTGTACAAATAAGTACGCCTACGCCCGATACCGGAGCAAACGCTACGATAAATACGCTCAAAGAATAAAAACGATTTATTCAAAATTCTTCTTTTAAGATGAGGTAAAGGCTTCTTTGAAAATGTAAACTAATGATTCACTTCATCACAAAAATTGACGTTTATTGAAAAATTGACGTATACTGCTGGCTGACAGGCTGAGTTTGACAGTTTTACAAAGACAAGAAACAAAACTGAAAAAAAAGTTAATTGAAAAAAGTTGTTTTCTCCTTGTTTACGTCTTTTTAGTTCGCTTTTCAAGCAGTCGGGTTTTTTGATATTTTCAATTAACTATTTTTTTTTTTTCGTAATAGGCTTGCGCTTGACCACTATCTCACCTGATGGTAAGCGATGATGAGGTCGACGATGAAGCACGCTTACCTAGAAGAAACCTATTCACTCTTGACTTAAAGACTCCCAGATTGTAGCTATCGGGAAATACAGACTCCGGCAGGGAACTCCACTCTTTTGCTGTGCGTATAATAAAAGTATTCCCAAAACGTTTGGTGCGTATGGGTGGGATGTCCACCGTGTATCGATGACACATCGCCGTACGTCTTGTAGTCCGATGATGGAACGGGCCAGGGGGAATCAGTTCATGCAATTCCAACGCACACTCCCCGAAATGTAACCGGTAAAATACCGACAGGCTGGCAACTCGGCGCCGATGTTCATGGCTCTGGAGCCTAGACTCGACCAGTATCTCATTGCCGATAAGCCTCTTGGCCCGTTTTTCGATCGACTCGAGTGCATCCAGCTGGTATTTGGCAGATCCGTCCCAGAGATGAGAGCAGTACTCCATGCATGCTCGAACTTGCTTTATAACTTTTTAGTTATTTTTTTTTTGAATTAGGTACATTTAAACATATAAGTGTAATACATTTTTGAAATCACCTCTTAAAACCCTTTATTTTGATAACCCACACGAATTGTACATAAGAGTCGGACGGACGAGTTGGGAAACTGACTTATGACTACATGTACAAAGGGACGTATTAGTGAAAGAGACCTATTAGAGATATCGACGAGATAGCTAGTGTGACGAGTTGTCATCACAACCCTAAATTTACCCGATGGCTACTGTAGCGCCACCCTTATTTAGTACATTTTTACGGTCCCTTTTTGATACACAGAGATCGTTCTCCTTTAATCTTCCCTCCATAATGAAAGGTGAAAGATAGGGAAGGACTAGGTATCAATTTTATAATTTATTTATTATAGTTTATTTATTATAATTTATTTATTTAGAATTCATTTTTTGCATAGCATTGTTTCTGTTTTCGTTGCCGCCAATATTTACTTTTTAACTTACTTAGCAAAAAGGATTATTTTTATTGGGTTTATTTTTGTTTACATCTTTTGCCGTTTCTGCTTCCGCTATGACACTTCCGTTGCATCACTAATTTGTATGGCCTACAGACAGTTTTCCGGTCTGTTTGTTTTTGTATGTGAGTTTATGTTTGTAAATGTACCCACGATACAGGAGACATTCCTAGTATAGGTCAAACATAAAAAAAAAACTGTCCGCCGAGAAAAGATATATATATGTATATATATGATATACAGTTCTTCTTTGAAATCGGTAGGCAAAACATCTGAAGTATAGTTCTTGCCAAACTTCTTGGCCACCCTGAAGTTGGCTACAATGGCTGCGCAGTAGTAAATCTCATACAAAAACAGCACCGTTTCGTGCCTCGCGCATCCGGTAAACCAACTTCAGGGCGGCCAAGAAGTTTGGCGAGGACTATACCTCTGGTGTTACAGATATCCATCTAACAATATTTACAGACATGCATCATTTACAGGGTCTCAAGCTGTGCTCTCCACGTACACCGTCCTGTGCTCCAAAACAAAGTGGCACCGACGGCATCGTTAGGTGATGCGTGAATAAGGTGAAAATGGCGAATTTTTGAGCCAACGACATGAAAAAGAAAAAGCCAAAACAAAAAATGTATGAATTTTTGCGTCAATCGACTAATTCCAAATTAATTTTATGGATACTCTAACGGTTTATCGCCAAGGGGAAAGTCTAATTGGTGATACCAAAAGACTAGTATTCAGGTAACAAAATGAAATGAGTGAAGGTGGAAACACATTATTAACACCCGACCCGACCCTACGCCACCCGACGTGTCGACAACCAGTGTTGCCATACTGTAGGGACCAAAAATTTGTACATCTGACCAAAAAAATCCGTACAAATTCCGTTTGTGCAATATCTGAAACTCCGTACGAAATCCGTACAAAAGAAACCTAAAATTAAAAGCAAAAATTACTTGAAGTCTTTATTCTTTTTTTATCATATCATTGTGAACATTCAAATCAAAATAAGGTATATTTGCTAAACACAAAAAAAAGCAAGTAAAACAAAGGTAATATATTTTATCTCTTTCATTCATTGATGCAATCAACTTCAACCGTGGTGTAACATGCTATCTTTGTCAGTCTCTTAGATGAAACATGAAACAGTAATTCCCCGTCATAGAAAACCACGTACGTTCTTTATTTTTGTATTACGGTTCCTTTAGGGATGTTGAGAGCCAAAAAAATATCGATGTTTTGGTGGATTTTATGTTGCATTTAAAAAAAGTACGTATTATAACGCATTATTGTAAATCCGCACACATACGCGCCTGCTGACGCGTTGAAGTACTAATCCATCCCATACATTTAGTATGGTCAGAGACACATAGTCAACACGCCATGTGACGACACGCAATCACACGCGACAACACCCAGTCGGTTTGGATCAGCGTGTTGCCGGGAGAGGGGGAAAACACGCCACCCGACGCTTCGCACACAGTGTCAATCAATCAATCAATCATTTATTTTGTAAAACATAGGTATGGTTACAGATAGTATTGTTATAATATGTGCACTATGTTTTGCCAATATCTGGCGTACAAAATTGACAATAGCATGCAAATTAAAATTAGCAAGCAACAATAAATAATAAATAAATTATTACAATTAAGGTAACATGTCAATTTACATGTCAGATTACATTAAAAATAAATCAATTTAAAATATGTCAACAAAAATAAATAATAAATAAAATAATACAATTAACCTGTCAATTTACATGTCAGATTACATTAAAAATAAATCAATTTAAAATATGTCAATAGTTAAACAGGTTATTATAATTATAGATTAATAAACACAATTATACTTTATCAATAAATCAAATCATAAATGTCCAATTGGCAAGTCGGAATCGTCATACCTCTGTTTATCAGTAGTAAACTCAGTGACGGAGTAGTAACATCTATCTACAAGGAATTTAAACAAAGACCTCTTAAAGGATCCCAGACACTCTTTATTTTTAATAGCTGCTGGTATACTGTTATATATTTTTGGGGCCATACCTAGCACACTTTTGTCGAAAAATGCGGTTTTATGAGAGGTAACATGAATGGTATTCTGATAACGGCGAGAGCGCAGTTTCTCAAATAAATGTAGGTTACAGCGAACAAACACTCCCATTTCATATATGTACATAGACGGTAGAGTGAGCAAACTAAGTTCCTTAAACAATGGTTTACAACTATCAATCGATTGCAATTTGGTAAACGATCGCAAGCATTTCTTTTGAGCTTTAAAAGCAATGTCTCTGTCAGTGGAGTTGCCCCAAAAAATTATTCCGTACTTAATGCCAGAAGCCACATAAGCATTATAAGCTATTTGTACTGTAATGCGGTTAACGTGTATGTGTATATGTAGTGTGTCTCTAGTAACACCCGACAACACGCATCAGTCATGATCAGTGGTGCCAACTTAGGGTAATTTACCCTAATTTAGAGTTAAGTTTCATCAGCACGGTAATTTTTGGGTACAAACTCGGTGAGGGTAATTTTTATGTTTATGTTATTTGTATATTTAATAGAAATGATTAACTTATTTCAGTCAAATTAGTAATGATGGACTTAAGTTTAAATATTTCCTTTAAACCCGCAATCCCCCCCCGCAATTTTCGGTTTTTATTAGTCAAGTATTTGGTATGGTCATCATCATCATCATATCAGCCGAAAGACGTCCACTGCTGGACATAGGCCTCCCCCAAGCGTCACCACATTGACCGGTCCCGTGCGTCTCGCAACCAGCGGATTCCCGCAACCTTCACCAGGTCATTGGTCCACCTGGTGGGAGGCCTTCCAACGCAACGTCTTCCGGTTCGCGGTCGTCACTCCAGAATCCCTAAATAACCAGATTTTTTTTAATGGTTTCAAATATTCTTATAGTAAAACTGATCTGTAATTATATAATCTCAATCTGTCTTATGCATGATCTTGCATGAAATGTCTCAAATATAGATGGTACGGCCAGGGAAAGGATATTAAAAAAAAACTGTTTTTTTTTTTTCGTTATACTTAAAATCTAAGGTAAATTGAGAGCAGACTTGGGATAAAACAAAAACGAGACCTGGCAATACTAGCGAAGCGTGTTGTAGCATCACGTGGGGTGTTGCATATGTGCACGGTACGCGTCGGGTGTCGACACGTCGGGTGGCGTTAGAGATGGGTCGTCGACGTAATTTTCGTCAACGAAACTAGACCGTCCATTTCCGTTGATCGACGAGTCGATCAACTAGTTGAATTTATGGACTAGTTCATAACGTAAACTTTGTTAAGTTGACGTTCACTATAAACTTTGCGACGACGCGACGCGCGGCGTCTACGGACGGACGGCTTGACAACAACTTTCAAGTTGCCGATTGAACGTAAACAAGTACAAACCGGTTTACCTCGCATCGTTCGATCGGTCAATCGCTTTGTTCTTTTGCACACGTGAAACTATTGGCGTCCTTTTCTTCTTAACAAAATTCATTTTTACTCCAAAATGGCATTCTGTCCATAGAAATATCAACTCTTTACATCTAGAGTTAGAGTTCAAATTAATTTGGTTTTGTTCGTCCGTTGTTGTTATATTTTCGGACGTAAACTAAACTTGTACTACCCAACTAAGTTCTCGCGTCGATCGTCGCGTTACAAGTCGACATGAACATAGTCGAGTCTCAGTTTAGCCGTCTACGAATTCAACTAGTTCGTTGATTATCAGTGAACCGTCGAATCGTTCATTGTACGTCGACGGTTGAATTAACTAGTTCGTTCATTCAACGCTAGAGGTGAGACGTACTAGGTAAAATGCGTACTGAGTCTTGGAAGTACGCGTCCGCATAAATACTTATTCCAAAAACTAGGTCCACGAGTATTTAGGCGTCTCTAGTTTATTGACGTTTCCATAGCTAGCGAGTCTTCGTAATATCGAGATCGAGTAGTCGCTAATCGTCGGAGTAATTTAATGGAGTATTTTCGGTTTATGGATTATTAACGTATATAAGACTAGACTACGCGTTGGTATTCGTATCTTTTCTACATTTTAAAATTGTACACGCTTCTGTATACTAACTATTGACTGGGATTAGTGGAGACAGAGAGACACACACACACACACTACACTTTGTTTTCATGGCTTGACTAAATTATCTATCTAAAATTCTAAACAAGTAACACATTAAAGTTACTTAAATATAACTTATTAATCTACGATAACTTGCACAAAAATACTTAGATAAAATCTCATTGAAATTTTCGTTACACCAAAGTTTACTTTAAATCTTTAAACATACGTCCACGTAAACAATACGTACCGTTCCTGTGACGTACTGATTTAAAAAACAAACATTGTTAAATATTTTCAACTCTGCCTACCAAAGTAACAGTGATTTTATTGGTTTTACCACATCATCGCTTACCATCAGGTGAGATAGTGGTCAAGCGCGGGCCTATAACAGATAAAAAAAAAATAGACATTAGGTTTAATAACGCGAAACAAATAAATCGACTCAGAAATTTTGAGTGCGGAACCGAAAGTCTCCGAATGTCACCGGAACTGACCGAGACTGTTGGTAGACGCGAGTATGGCAGACTACGTGTCAAACACCATACGCTTAAATACTCGAGACGCGTTTATGTAGTGCGCACGGAATAAGTTTTTACACGTCCGGCCAGAAACCTATTCCAAAAACCTATTCCAGTATATACGTCTCACCTCTATTCAACGCCCATCGCTAGGTGGCGTGGGGTCGGGTCGGGTGTTAATAATGTGTTTCCACCTTCATGCTGATGCTGATGACACTATGACAGTCAGCGACAGTTGACACTGTTGACAGTCGAGTGTTGACTTGACCGACAGAAAATACACGTGCTCCTGCTGCTCATACAGGAGTATATTTTGTTTGATTTCACTGGAAGTTTTGTTAAAATTTTGCTGGTTCAAAATAAAGAAAGCCTATTTGTTATCACATAGCTAAAACATGGCTGAAGAAACACATAATAAAGTTCTCGCGATAGTAGCAAACATAGCTAAATCAAAAGATAACTTGGAAAAATTACAAAGTAACGATGAAGACAACACTGAACAAGAAACAACATCTTCAAATAAAATAGAACCCATCAGAGGCATTCCCAAGTCTGGAAAGTTTTGGAAATCTAAGAAAGAAAGGTAACTTCTTCAGTTAGTTATTTGTTTACTATTATGTTTAAAAAATATAACCTTAAAATTTTTCTCCTAACCTTCACTCCACTTTCATTTTGCTTTTTCAGGTTTTCAACTATCAATAAAACTAAAGGACTCAGATATACTTTTGAAAAGAAAGAAGCCCTACGTCAACAAATGCAGAAAACCAAGGAGGTATCTAAACAAATGAGAGCGGAACTGAAGCAAAAAGAAGTAGACCGCAAGGAAAGGAGGCGGCAGAACTTACAACGAACAGAAGAAAACAAGCGTAAAGCTGAAGTAGTACAAGTTATCACAAATACTGCTAAGCTGAAAAGAATGAGGAAGAAACAGTTGAGGTTTATTGAGAAAAGGGACACCAACAAAGAAATACAAGCCAATAAATAACTTTATCAATTTTCTTGCCTTTCTTTTCTGTGATACTTTCAAACAAGTCCTTCTCTTTCTCTTCTCCTACACTGCTTCTACAACATCTTTAAACCAAATGTCATGGATGGTTTACAACTTACAAACCTATATTTTCAGGCTTATCTTAGTGCACAAGTGCTTCTTCTTGCTGTCTGTCAAGATTGGATCTGTGTTTCATTCAATCTTCCACAATTTGGTGCACTTTTTGTGACCATAATGATGGTAGCTTACAAGAGTAGTAATAGCATAGCAACTGAAAAACAACATCATATATTTTGGTCAGTATATACAATTGCTGTATTTTATAGGGCAACAAAGGTTCTACCACTATTCGTTTATGATTGGTCCATGGAGTAAAAGAGTAGCAGTGATGAAAATTACTGGGAGATGAATGTATTTATTTATTTAATACTTCATGCACACAAACATACAGAGGCAGACTTAATGCCTTAGGCTGACAATGTAAAATACTGGTATTCATTTACATCTGGTCAGACTGGCTGTCGACCCCAACTGCATACATAAATCTTAACTAGATAACACAAGTCTGTCCATCTGTATAAAAAACAAAAATTTTCGCACACAATTTAAAACAAATTTACTTACCAATGAAAAAAATATTTCCATTGCCACACCAACTTTTTTCTGTACAGTTTTTACAGCTTAATATGTCATAATAAGGCATTTTTGCTAAATGAAGCAGCTCAAAATACGATTATTGATCGTAACTTTACTCCTTTTTTGACACGCGAAGTACCTACAAACGCGTTATCTAGTTACATTTATATCTGTAATCCCAACATAGTTGGGAAAAGTCTAGGCAGATTGATTGGGGTATAAAAATAAAATTCAAGTATACTTCCATCTAATATTTTTATTGAGTATTTATAGCAATATATCATACTCCCACAGATACAATATAAAAATATTAAATGCAATTTTCCAAGTTTTGGCAGGTAATGAATTGTGTGGGCATTAAATATTTACATTAATAGTCTCAAGATCAATGATGAGATGAAACAGTGACGCAAATAATGGAACATCAATCTTAATATTAATTTCACGTAATTATGTATTTATGTACATCAATGAGAAAACTTCAGTGACTATTTATATAAATATCTATAAAATACACCAAAACTATTTGGTTACACTTTACATTGAAAACACAAAGCAAGAAATTTTTAAATAAAAGTACTATCTATTTGATAGACGACATCAGCAAATTCATAAGTGACACTGTCAGTTACATTCATAAAATTAAGCCTCAATAATTATATTACATCACTTTTGTCAGAATACTGCTCCATGTTAATAGTATTTAGCTCGCACACCGTAAACTTATCAATGATAACCACTTAGTACAAAATAAACCTATTAAAAATAAATCCAAAATTAAAAATGTTATAAATCGTTATAAAAATTAAATCACACATACCAAGTATACCTCTTACGATGTAATGTCTTAACATCTTTTATTAAATTCAATCAAATAATTTACAACAACAATACAGTTGTTATAATAATAACAACAATAGTTAGTAGCTTATATACTAATATTTTAGTCTAACATTTGTCTATAATACTCCATTCAACATATAGAAAAAATCTTCATTGAAAACATCAGTCTAAGGCAGTGACAACAAAGTTTGATCATTGAAACTAATGACGACCACTCGTGAACCAATGAACCAATTATAATAATAATAATATCAAATGTGTCATATAAAAAATTTGATCTGGATCCAAATAAAAACTTGTAAAAAGATGATTACGTATTAGTGTAAAATAAAAAATGAGATTCATACAAAGATCTTAACTTAATTCATAACAACCAGATGTACATTAAAATCGCGTATCTGTTCATGCGGCTCTTTACGATGTATACTGTCAACGAAAACGAATTGTCACAATAATGTAACCCTTTGGTTGTTGTAAGATTGATTGGATTATGACTGTAAATAATGAATAGAACTAAACTCTTAACCATATGATCATTATTTTAAAACAGACGAGTGCATTCCGTCAATCTTTTTTATCTTGGCACAAATGTGTGCATTAAATTAAGGAGATAAGGTTCATTATGCTATATAAATTGTTAGATTGACGCTTCAACTCTGCCTCTGTGAGCCTTTACCCAATCTTAACTACCAATCAAAGTGGTCACATTATTTTGACATACCATATAAATCTTTTTATACAAAACAAAAACGTTTGCGATATAAATTTCATCAAATGCTATGACTGAGTATTTTCGAAATACCAATTGCATTACTGTCATAGTATAATTTAGTCGATCAAAATCTCTCGTACTGGTCCTGATCACTCCACAGTTAACTCATAGACAGCAAGTTACCCTGTGCTGTAACTTTAACTTAACATTAACTAACGAAACAAAAGCGTATCGACTAACCTAAAAAGTACAACTTATGTCTTTATAATTATAATAATAATAATAAACACATCAACTCATGTGGCCCAGTGCTGCATGTACAGTTAGTTACAAGTTAGCAGATATATACGTATAGTGCAACTTGCTATTCACACGTTTGAGAGGAATAATACTAAATTATCTAGATCACCGTTACTCGAGAGAACACAGAAACGCAGATAGCTATGTAGTCAGAGTGGCGAACTAACTGTACGTCTGGGGGCTGGGAGCTGGGAGCTGGGAGGAGTCAGCAGTCAACAGTCAGCAGTCGGGAGCGGCCGGCGGCGGCTCGAGCGCGCGCCCAGGCACGTCACACGTCGAAGTCGGCGCCCGACTTGCCGGTCGTCGGGGCTATGAACGGTTCGCTCCACATTCTTCTGAGATCTCCCTGCAACAACAATTATGAGGGTTAGAATTTTGGCAAGAGGGGATAATCTTTCTGATGAGTCCAGAGCCAGATGACATTGACCAGGGTTCAATAAGCTGACAGTAAAGAGTAGTAAGTAGAGTACAGAGCAACCGTTGGGCTGCTGCTTCAAAGAGATGCTGGGCCACCATTAAACAGTTTAACAGTGCAGTATTTGCTGGTCGGGCGGATAACTATGCAGCGATGCAAACGGCGCCACTTACTTTAACATAAGCCATGGTGAGTAGCGGCAGCAGCGTGAAGGGCACGAGGTACAGCAGCGCGGGCTGCGCCGCCTTGAACACCTCGGCCGACACCGTGGCCGTCAGCAGCCCCAGGAAGTAGCCCAGCAGCGAGCAGTGGAAGTATGTCAGCCGGGAACCCTAAATACACAATACAATCGTAAAAAATAAGGTAAATACCCCCTAGGGCCGTAAAATGGTCAGCTCACACCGAGACGGGATATATATAAAAAATAGTCTTGAGATATAAAGTAAAGTGATAATGGAGTATACTAAATACGAACAAAGGGAACTTTTCCAACTGATCAACTAAACATTTGACAGATTTTGATATTCTTGTTAGATTTGTTCACGCATGAAATAAATGTGTTATTGAAAATTCATGGTTTAATTTCTAGAACCATAATTTAGCCGAATGCACCGTTAATATTTACGAACCCAATACTCACGGCAAAATAAATTAAAACTGTAAGATTAATAAAAAATCTTTATATTATTTTCAGGTATAAAATTGATTTATTAATGTTTTTTAACTTTCTGTAAAGTTTATAGGTTTCTGTTTTAAGAGGCCCTTAATTAAGGAGAGAATAGTTAATATAAATTCAATTATTAAAATAATTTTCTTAATAAATTGCAGACATACCATAGATCTGGGCCCAGGGACTTGTCCCATTTGGCATACTAGAGTAGCCTTCTTATACGCGTCGTAGCGCAGCACAAAACACAGGAGCAGACCCGGCATTACGATGTCTCCCAAACCTGAAATTTCAAATACAACGACGCATTATTTTCTGAAATAATTATTGGTTTATATTGGCATAACTGGGCTAACTGCATTTCAGCTGGATACGTCAGAAGAATGCAGCTTTGGTAACATGCAGATTGAAAACAATGGCGCTCAGAGACGAGTCGATGGCGCAGCGTAGGCCCCCTTCTAACCCCTAAATATCAAAATTTCGCTTTGACGACGCTTGTTGGTAACCTACTATGTCTCTCGGCAGATATTATAATGATGGCTTACCGAGCATGGAGAAGTGTCCCTGGTGGTGCATGGAGGGGAACACGAGCTTGGCGGGCAGCGACAGCTTGGGAGCGTCGCGCATGGCGCCGCCCAGCTGCAGGCGGCGCGCCACCACGTTCATGGGGTTCTCTGCCGGCCTGCAAACATTACAATACAGTTCACACAATATCTTTATGAAGGTATAGGAATAGGCTATTTAGCGCTGCTCATACTATATTTCATTATAGAACGTGAGCAAACAAACCTAGTTTTAAAGTGCACGCAAAGATGATCATTAGGGTTATGGTCATCTTTGCGTGCAAATTGTATTAAGTTCATTATTTTATTGAGTATTGTTGTCGACATCTTGAGTTGAATGTATTAACCATTTCGTTCTGCTACTGAACACTATTTCTTTGTTTTGTACAAGCTTTTTATTAACTTGCAATGTATTTATGTATGTATGTGAGTCGGGTCAAATCTTGGAACTGAATTTTAAAGCAGTTATCCTCCTCAACCGATTAATACCGCTTGTATGGAAGAATCTGATTTAAATCAAATCAAAAATCAAATCATTTATTTATTTGCAAACATGGGTAATTGATACATAGATGTTCTTTTTTACATAATAATGTCCTCTACATTCTACCGTCGCATGGGCATGCAAAAAATATTCAATTCTAAAATAAAATCAAATTAAAAAAATACAATATGAATAAAGATAAATGTCAAATCATAAGAAATTATAAATGTCATATTTAGTTAAATAAATGTTATTTATAAATGTCGGACTAGTTACGCTAGTAAAAATTATCACAATGGTGTCAAAACAAAATAATAAGTATGTCAATCAGGATACTTGGTAGCAGCTATAACAATAATAAAATAAGTCAACGATTCATCATTGAGGAAGTCGTCAATTTTGTAATAACTTTTCTCAATTAATATTTCGTTTAGCGCCCTTTTAAATTTCACTACAGTCATATTTTTTATTAGTACTTTATTTTAAATGCGCGGGGCAATACCAAAAAAGCTTTTCTTCATTTGCTTTCTCAACATGACAGTCTTTGTAATCAATATGAACATTTGGGTATTCACTATGTTGATGAAAATGCATTATTATTGTCTTATTTAGGTTTATTACTAAATTATTATTTAGTAATCAATTTATTATATTTTGTAAAGTAGTACACTTGATTACAGCTGTACCGCAAAAAGAACCATTTTTGTTGTTACTTTCGGGAGATCGATGATATATATTTAAAAAAAGTGGCGGTCCAAGTATCATATTTTATATTCCTTGCTTTAGATACATATATTGTCTCTAACTTACTCTTTGGTCAAATTCTATAAACTTCTACGCATTGCAGTCAACCTCTCAAGTACGATTCTACCAAATGTAGGATGTTCCCTCTTACACCATAACTATGTAGCGTGTGTAGCAGAATCTCATGGTCCACATAGTCAAAAGCCTTGGTCATATCAGTATAAATCGCACATACTGGATTTCTGTTATCTACAGATGACATGATGTTAGTTAATAGGTCAAAGAGTGCCATATTAACTGCAGCCGTATTGCGTCGATTTGGTAGATTGGATAGCGGACAAACTCTTTGCGCACTTATGCGATACAGCTGCTGTAGTATTCTTACGGAACCCCTTTTGTTCATTACAAAATATTTCATATTTTTTAAAGTATGCGTAAAGAGAATTAAATGTCGTATTTAATAATTTATGAAAAAATTTGAATTTTTGCAACAGACCTATCGTTTTTTAAATTTGTATTGTCATCTCTTTTATACAAAGGTTTTATTATAACTTTTTTTTAGCCAGTCTGGAAATATGCCATCAATAATACACAAGTTAATTACATGCACAAATGGAGGTGCTATTATGTCTATAGTAGAAACTCCATCGTATCCTACAGTCCTTGTGTTTTTAGGGTGGAAATTAGTTTTATTATATCGTCAATTGTAATACGTTGCATAAACAAGGAATTCAATGTCTGATTATTAAAATTAATATTATTCAGTCAGTCAGTTTTTAAATTATTTTCAATGTCATCAATAAAATAATTATTAAATTCGTTTGCTATGTCTGCGGAGTGTAAAAACGACAAATTATCTCTGTTAATGCACATGATAGAATCCTGTGGCAAACACAATTTGGTTTTATTTATTATTTTCCAGGTAGCTTTCGATTTATTTTGGGCGTTGTTTACATAATGATTATTTTGTGCTTTTTGTGATAGATTGATAATTTTTCTATAAAGCTTTGTATAGTTTTTAAGAACTTCTTTTTTCACTGAGTCAGAATTTAATCTATATTCCCAAAGTAACTTGTCTTTGTTTCTTACTGCATATTTTTATTACTCAAGATATCCATTTCGTTTCCTTATTTGTTTTGATGGTTATATTTTTTTCCGGAAAACATAATTTATTTAAAAGAGAGAAATTGTCAAAAGCTTTGTTTGCGTCCATAGAATCAAAAACTTGTATAAATGATAGAGAGCTGAGATGCGTTTTATAAGTTTTTAAATTATTCAAGCTTATGTCCTGCTTTTTAGTTTTCCGATACTGTAGTAAGTTTTGTTTATAGGTACTTTTAAGTATTTGAGACATAAATGCTCTGAAAGAACCAGATCTTTAACTTAAGCTTTGCAGTTTTTTCTGTAGTTGTGCGCAAAGTTGTCAATACAAGTGTTACTACTTAACCTTGTAGGTGTATAAAGCGCTAGTTTTAGATTGTACTTCATAAGAAAATACTCAAATTCTAATGTAATCTTGTTTCTCTTCAAAACATCAATATCAATAATTAGGTTTAGGAATTCTATATATACAAATAATAATAATTTTATAAGATAATAACTCTACAGAGCAACATTCAAAAAATCCCTGCAACTGATTGTTTTGCTACATTGGATATATCTTTAAATTGCAATCCTGCCCTAACAAAAATACACACCCCTCCTCTCTTAGTATTTCTAGAAAAAAAGCGGCTGGACAAAAATTTGGAATGTGCAATAAATCCTCATAACCCATTTGTATGAAATGTTCTGTTACACAAATAACATCTATAATGGTCCCTTTTTCAGATAATTCCACTAGCTTTACAGTCAGAGTATCTGACTTATTTTTCAGTCCTGCTATGTTCTGCTGTAGAATATTAAGGTATTTAAAGAAAAAACTGAGAATTGACTTGAGTGATTGAGTGATTCTGTACAAAATCTATTTTGCTTTTGAGGCAGGCAACTTCTCAGTGTGTAGTAGTCAAATTGCTTAGGTTAAATATAAGGTCTCGTAAATCTGATACAACAATCTCTAAACCACGATTATTCAAGGTCCCATATTTTTTATTATAGGTTTTATAATCATAAGGGAGATTAAGATTAGAATCTAGCAAATACGCATAGTTACATGTATCTAAGTAAAGAAGGTTATTAAAAGTTTCTATGCGGCTGTTAAACATAATGTTGGAATCTGTCATGTATCTATCTATAGGTTGGTAAACAAATAATAAAGTTTATCTACACTCACAACGTAATGTTCCAAATATGATTTCAAAAAATATTGTATAAACACGTACTTTATATTCATGGATAGGTAAAATTTTAAAAAAAGTCCATAACAATGCAACATTTTCCTTCGATTTTTAAACAACTGCATCATAAAATAACTTTAAAATTTTTATAGCACACTTTTACTTTTTAATTTATTGGCGCTTATGGGCTCATTGAAGTACTGTCATTGTCTAAGGAGGCGCGCGCTGCGCAATGAGAATCCAAATTGCCCGCCATACCAAATATTTTTCCGTTTCCACTTTTGTTTTATTGCAACTGTATGAGTGAAGATAAAGTAGTGTATGCAATAGCATATAATTAGGTATTAAAACACTCGCGTAATATTATTAACAAATTCGGCTTCGCCTCATTTGATAAACCTACGCTCGTGTTTTAATAACCCCTATTATATGACCATTGCATAAACTACTATTATGTTATTTAATGGTAACAATTTTACTCTAACAAACATAACAAGCAGTAAATAGTTATGTGTTTTGCGAAAGTCTTCCTCGCCAATATAAATAACACAATAGTCCGAAAATGATATGTGTTGTACTTTACTTGTTCAAGTAATTGCCATAATCCATAGGTAGGTTTGCGATAGTGACAGATTTCAAAGTTGCATATTTTTTTCCTTTCGGAAAGTGTATATAATCTAATACAAGTTTCGCTGCTGATAAGGCATATTATGTGCTTTGTTGAGGATTGTTCTACATCATTTTCGGCTCCTGTTTTCAGTGGTTTTAGATGAGCTTACGTTGCTGCTACCGTGCTTGATTATATTTGTGTTTGTAGGGGACGAGCGGTTTCTTTCTATGGTCTATTTGTTTTGTCTTTTTTAGGGTTCCGTACCCAAAGGGTAAAAACGGGACCCTATTACTGAGACTACGCGGTCCGTCTGTCAGTCTGTCACCAAGCCTTATCTCATAAACCGTGATAGCTAGATAGTTGAAATTTTCATAGATGATGTATATCATAACGATAACGTTGACGCTATAACAATAAAAACAGAATAAAATAAATATTTAAGTGGGGCTCCCATACATCAAACATGATTTTTGTGCCATTTTTTTGCGACAATGGTACGGAACCCTTCGTGCGCGAGTCCAACTCGCACTTGGCCGGTTTTTTTTTAGGTGTTATTAAGGATGTCATTGCTTTATTTTTTCCTGGACTGTCGGCGGCTAATTCGTCATTTTGCATAATGCCAATTGATTGCCTATTATTTCCCACAGGCATTGATTTCCTGTTCTGGTTTATTTTCTGCTTGCGCCCAGAGCGCGCAGTCATATTATTTATGTCAGTAATATTTATTTCCTTGTAAGCATTTATTATATTTATGTGTTTTTGTACATTCGTTTTTAGGCAAAAATTTTCAGAATTTAAATATTAGTTTTCCTGATGTGCGCTTTGTAAATCATTGGTCCTTTTTTTTTCCTGATGTTCTAAAACTGTTTGGCTGGTATTTAGCGATGTATTAGGTAGACTCATCATTGTCGTACTACTGATTTCTTGTGTTAATAAACTTGACAATCGGCACAAATATCAACCTAAGTAAACAATAAAGTTTATTATTATTAGATTTTCCAAACTTTCCCCAAAATAGGATTTAGCGGGTTTTAAAGATTTTTTGAAGAATTCTATGTCTTGGGTTAATAAACTTGACAGAAATACCAACCTAAGTAAATAATAAAGGTTGTCATTATTTGATTTTCGAAAATACCCACAAAATAAGAGTTAGCGGGTTTTAAAGATTTTTTTGCAAAATTTTAAGTTTTGCGTTAATAAACTTGAAACTTGACAAACACTAATCCAAGTAAACAATAAAGGTTGTCATGATTTGATTTTCAAAACTAACCCCAAAAGACGATTTAGAGAGTGTTAGTTTTTTTAAAGAATCTTATGTCTTGGGTTAATGAACTTGAGACTTGACATAAATACCAAACTAAGTAAACAATAAAGGTAGACATTATAATTTTTTCGAAACGCCCCAAAATAGGGTTTAGCGGGCGTTAAACTTTGCACATAATCTTACTGCACAGGGTTTTGTTTTAGATATAGAGATCTAGGGGAGCACTATGCTGGAATTTTTGGCAATACAACCTTTAAGGGGGTGAAAAGTGTGAAATTTGTTTTGTATGAAATAATTAATTCCTTAGGGATAAAGAAAATAATCAAAATTGACATAGTAAATTTTTAAAACTACCCGCCAAATTTTAGGGTTGTTTAAGTTATTTGAATTTTACCGCGCAATCTGACTAACATAAACGAAAAAGAAGAAAATAGTGAATACCATAATTTGTGTTGTTAAAAACTCGACCCTCAGTGGGACGAAAAGGGGTTATTATGTTTTTAGTGGAGCAATTTGCTTGGTGGCGGTAACCTACACTAACAATAGCTTGTTTTTGGTCGCCTTCACTAACTACGCATAAGAAAGTTATCTGTAGGATAAGATACGAAATCACGCGAACCAAGACGCGGGCAGAGTGATAGTCTCATTATAGACTAAGGACGATAACTGTATACAATAATATGTGCCGGTTATGGCATAGATAACCTCCTTAGATTATTATGATTATCTATTTTAAGTAATTGCTCACTGTCTATCAATCTCATCACTTAGCACTATCGCACGATAACTCTTCATAATCCGTTATCATGTTTACATAACAGCATAAACTATAATCTTACTAATATTATAAATGCGAAAGTTTGGATGGATGTGTGTATATTTGTTACTCAATCACGCCAGAACGGCTGAACAAATCTGGATGCAATTTGGCACAGATATAAATTATAGCCAGGGATAGCACATATGATATAGTTCACGCCAAACTTCTTGGCCTCCCTGAAGTTGACTACAATGGCTGCGCAGTAGGAAATCTCATACAAAAACAGCACCGTTTCGTGCCTCAAGCATACGCAAAACCAACTTCAGGGCGGCCCAGAAGTTTGGCGAGGGCTATACTTAGGATACTTTTTATTCCGATAATATGTTCCCTCGGGATAATTTTCGACTAACACGCGGGCGAAGCCGCTAGCAGAAGCTAGTATTATTTATACTATCATGACGATGATCAATTAATTAAATACAAAAATGTAGTTCGCAAGTGTTGTTGATAATTATAACATTAATATTAATAGTGATAAAGAAAGGCCACCCCGCACGAACCGCCGACGTAAACATAAATAATATTCAAAGGCGCGCGGCCGAGATAACAATAATACTCGGAAATGCTTGTAGTTTATGAGTGTGTATGTGTTTGTTACTCTTTCACGCAAAAACTACTCAACGGATCTGGATGAAATTTGGCACAAAGATAGGTTATAGTCAGGAATAGCACATATGATACTTTTTATCCCGGGAATACGCTCTCTCGATGATAATTTTTGACATTCACGCGGGCGAAGCCGCAGGCCGCTAGTAATATTATAATTATAACACTATCGTACCGACTAGACGATGTCTGTGCTTTCTCAGATTGTATAATGCAATAAGTTCTATAAAGAAAAATTATATTATTCAAATATAAGAATTCTTTCCTTGTTGATGGCAAAAGATTTCTGTGCAACAAAATCTGATATTAACTAGGGATGCCGCGAATTCTCGCTATCATTCGGTATTCGGCATTACTCGAAAATTTTTTGTTATTAGTCGAATAGTTGTAGTAAATAAAATAAACTTTTAATGAACAGAAAAAACTATACATAGACTTAAGAATTATTAAACTTTAATTAATCTTTAAAAACAAAACACACTTAGTATAATTATTATAATAATAAGTTAACATTGGGGCGTATATATCGCCTTAACGCAGTACTGGCCGTGCGCCCGCTCGATGCCAAAATATCAATATTGAACCTCCTTTTGGACATTTTTGTTTGCAAAATGGTATTTGTTTTATATATGCTATTTCAGTTATGAAGAAATTCCAAACAAATTTTTCTGTGTAAAAATATTTTTAAACATCCAAGTCGTTTTGGAGGAGTAACCAAAAGTTGCGAAAAAATATTGTATTGTTAATTATTTTTTTATATAATTTAATATATATATTTTTTTTCAAACCTTTTATCCTAGCCGTTACTAAGGAGTATGCTTTAGAAAGTTACCGTTTTACGGCACTAAAGCGGTTGTAGGCCCTTAAGGTCGTTGGCGACTGTAGTCGTCTTAAGTATAGTTTAGCGAGCTTACTTAAAATGGGGAATTGATTCATATTGGTACTCAAAGCCTACCATTCTATGGGTTTATACTAGATCAGATGAATAATTCAGAAGCAGAAATAGGAATAAAATACTTATTTAAGGTGTAGTATTAGGTATTGTACAATATGCCCCTCCATCTGCCTAATTGCTCAACATATACTTCATGGAATCGATCGAAAACTTTTTTGTTATGACAATTAATTGTGAGTAGACGGATTTATTAAATTTATGAAATAACTGGCTACCTACCTTCCTAACCTACCCTACGTACCTACCTACCTACCCTACCTACCCTACCCTACCCTACACTAGCAACATATTTTTTTTCATACCAAAAGCAAACGATGGCCTTTCTCAGGATGCCATCTAACTACTTGCCAAATTTCGTGAAAAGGTAACAGACAGACAGACAGACAAGAGTTACTTTCGAATTTATAATATTAGTATGCATGAATGGTATTATAGCACGTGCGTGCGTCTTTAGGCTCTAGACAATTACGTCAGCGAAGGTCGAAATCTTAAAATGTAAGGGATTGATCACGTGGTTTATCGGTATCTCCTGTCATCCCATACAATTTTGACTTTTTGTCAATCACTATCGCCACGCTTTCGATGATAAAATGTCACTTGGCTAAGGTCTCTCGAGCTATCAAAAAAATAACGCAATACGCAAAAGTTCTTTCCATTCCCAAGTCTCCACTTCTCAACGCAAATTCCATCCTTATGTACAGTTCAACAAAACTCATAGTTGCACGACTTACCTGGTGGCGACTTTGACCATGACGTTAGTGGTGAAGATGTAGGACGAGAAGAAGACCCAGAAGACGTCGTAGAGCAGCAGCCCGGTCAGCAGCAGTGTGGACACCTTCAGGGACGGCAGGCGGATGAGCGCGATGAACGTCACGCACAGGCCCATGCCCATCGCTGGGGAATAATGGTGAGAATATATTAGTTTGATTAATTACACGGGCGTTTTAAATATGTCGCTGAAAAGTTACAGGCACAGTTTTGTAGTTATTGGTATAGTAAGACACCAAAAGGAAATTCTTGCGATGTTCTGAATGGAAAAGTATGTAAGTAATAAGTTGTATGGAAATAATATCTGATGATTAGTGGCTTTTCCATCACTATAACTTCAGTAAAAAAAAAACGTAAAAGGTGTGAAATAATATCTTTGTGGCAGACTGTTCCATATTTCCAAAATCTGCCTCCTTACATAAGAAGGTTTTCCTGAAACTTCAATGGTTAACGTGCCGGTTCTTGCCACCCATCTCAAAATTTTACTTTGTATAGTGACTTCGGAGATGGGGGCTAAGTTGATGTGCTACTTTTGTTGACACAACTGACAAGTTTTTGAAAGGTGTCGGTTGATTGTATGCAAGATGAAAATATGCTATACTAACCCCAGATAATGAGATTAATAATAAGAAACGTAGTCTCACCGTCCATGAGCAGCCAGTGTCCAGTAAGCACCCACACGGCCACGATAGCGGCAGCTAACAAGGCCGCAGCCAGTTCAGGCGCAGAGTACCGCCCGCACACGGCGCCGCGCGCGCCGCCCCCGGCCACGTACTGGCACAGAGGCGTCAGGAGGAACGCTAGCGCTGCGCATGCTATTACTGCAAGGGGAGAAGACACCTCTGTTAATACGTAACCTGGATAACTGGGATTATAAGGGACCTACCTAGGATTTTATATCACAAAAAATATATATTTTTAATTGCCAAATAAACAGTTTAAAAATGATGCTGCCTCATTAACGAAGGACCCTCCAAAAGAAATCGTAATGCTTGTGAACAAACGTGTAAAAAAAATAGTCTTACTCTTAGGGCCTGTTGAGCTAAAAAGTCCCAAAGGACTTTTTTTGCCTCAGAAGCAAGTTTTTGCCAGGACTAACTGACTCTAGGGAATAATATGCAAAGCATTGCTCCTATCTGGGACGAGGTAACGATAACATGACATTGTGTCACAGTATAAATATGGAAAACAGTACGGAAACTACCTACAAACACTCGAATCGACGAGACCCTGAGTGACTGTGTGCCGGGTTACGGGTCGTTCGGGGCATCTGATTTCCTGAAATTAGCTCTGGCAAAAAAATCACATCCGGTTGGCCCAGAAAGCTTTGACCCGGAACAGGCAGTCACCAAAAAACTTGACATCCAACGATTTGTAAAACAGGAAATGAAAATTCACAACCTCCATGGTCTGATGGGCAGTATAACCGTTACTATTGTCTTTGGTTGACTTACTTGCAGTGCATATCGCCACCAGCGTCTGCATGGAGTCGAAGAAGAAGAACATGATGAGCAGCGCCACCGACGAGCCGAGCGGGAAGCACAGCGCTTGCATTGTGTTCAGGGTTTGGACATCTGTGGGAAAACACACTAAAGTAAAAAATTAATAAGAACATTCTTGTTTTTACAGGCCAGTTACAATATTTATGTTTTCAGATCAAATGCATTTATTTTATTTCGAAACGACAACAGCTCATAACATTAGTTTTACCCGACTGCGGGTAATGTTACTTCTAATGCACTATGGGACAGAACAAAAATAGGTTTGCGTACTGACTCAAAAATTGGTTTTCGTAATGTTCTTGAATATTTTTGTTAATGCACATGTCTAACTGAATGTCTAATGCATATTATATAGCAGTTAAAATATACTATTTCTCATTTTTACTATTAGATTAAGGCTTGCAAATTGACGCTCAAAATTATGTCAATTATTTAGAACGCAATTCCACCAGTTTACATGGTCATATTTTCACAGCGAATTTGTGAGTGTGATATATGGTTAGAATGGTTATGAAGTACTCTATTTAATAACATTTACACACATTTAAGTGGACCATTATGTGAAAACTGGAGAGGTATAGAGTTTTTATTTCAGGACCTAATATTCTATCCTTATTAGAAACTTTACATATAGACTTTTGACAGCATTGTCAACAAATGTCGTAATTTTTATAGCATCACATAGAGCAGCTAATATAGAAGAAAGGACTGATTGGGGGAAAACACAAAATATACCAAAAATTATTTTAGTTGTGATGAGATTATTGGATATTTAAATTACTTTTGACCTTTTTTTCTTAAATAATATTATAAATACTTTACTTAATATTTAGGAGTATTGGGTAATGTATTTATCGTTCGGTCAGATGTGGTTAATGTTTTGTTATCACTGTGTGAATTACATGTTTCTCATGTAGTTTATGTATTTCTCTATCGCGGTGAAGGAAAAGAGAGGAAATGGTAGTTAAAGTTATTATTAAACAATTTATCAGTACTACTAACCACGCTTCAGAAATTACAGTAGTTGACGAGGAACTTATTAAAAGGTTCTATGTTATTCTTCAAACTTTGGCATCCGGTATTGCTGTAAAGCCAGAAATATTTGGTGAATATACTCGCGCAACCGCACAACTGTACGTAGCAAAATATATGTGTTATAATATGCCTTCTTCAGTACATAAAATCTTAATACATGGGGAAAGTATAATAAGACATTTTGCTGTACTGCCCATAGATAATTTATTTGAGGATGCCCAAGAATCTCATAATAAAGATTACAAAAAAATTCAGATTGTATCACGCTAGAAAGTACTCTAGGTCCGCAACGAATCAAGACGTATTTCATGGTCTTCTATTTACGTCAGATCCTTATATATCAAGTATACTATATATAAGACTAAACTATTGGATATATTTTAAAATGCAGACTGAGAATGTTAATCGATTCTCGTATATGAAGTTGAAATTATTGTTGTAGCGTCGTCCCCACACTGTATATATCATAAAACTTTTATGTTACTATTTTGGCACAAAATCAAGATCAACTTGGGTAGCAAATTAATAATATTTTACCACATACACATTTGGAGAACTCGTTCATATATAAAACTAAAAAGTCGATTCGAAAGACTTTCTACGGTGATTCTATGCATGTACAGTTCTTGCTAAAATTCTTGGCCGTCCTGAAGTTGGCTGCAATGGCTGCGCAGTAGTAAACATCATACAAAAAAGTTAATTAAAATATTCAAAAAACCCGACTGCTTAAAAAGCGAACTAAAAAGATGTAAACAAGAAGAAAATCATGCTGTGCAGTCGGAGGATACATGTTCGCGAGCTGGCTGAACAAAACCAGATGAATCCTCCGACTGCACAGCATGATTTTCTTCTTGTTTACATCTTTTTAGTTCGCTTTTTAAGCAGTCGGGTTTTTTGAATTTTTTAATTAACTTTTTTATTTATAACTTTTTAGTTATCTTTTTTTAGAATTATGTACATTTTAACATATAAGTGTTATATATTTTTGAAATCAGCTCGTTAAGCCCTTTATTTTGATACCCCATACGATAGGTTTGGAAGAAAAAAATTATGGGATCCCACAATATGGTGCCCAAAATCCGCCATTTTTCTATTTGCCAATTTTAATGTAGCCAGTGACACTCGCAGGGTTAAGACGAATCGATTGACGTTAGAACCATCAAAATCGGCCAACGCGTTTGGTCTATAGAACGTCACATAGGAACAAACATACATACATACATACATAAGACTGATAAACACATTACCCTCCTTCGGCAGTCGGGTAAAAACAGCACCGCGCCGTGCATTGCGCATCGGAAAGCCAACTTCAGGGCGGCCAAGAAGTTTGGTGTGAACTATACCTAGTTAACGATGCACTCAGCAACATTGTACTTTTGCTAACAAATGACAAATATCAAGTGCCATTGGCACAAACAATTTGCATAATGATCTGTGCAGACTCTAATCTATACTAATATTATAAAGCTGAAGAGTTTGTTTGTTTGTTTGAACGCGCTTATCTCAGGAACTACTGGTTGGAATTGAAATTTTGTCGGACAGTCCATTTATCGAGGAAGGTTATAGGCCTATATAACATCACGCTACGACCAATAGGAGCGATAAATTAAAAATGTTGCAATAACGGGCAAAATTATTCCTTTTTGAGAGCTTCCGTAGGTCGATATTTAGGGTAGGATAGGTTAGAGTAGGTGGGTAGGCAGGGTAAGAAGGTAGATAGGTAGCCAGTCGACGGGAGCGAAGCCGCGGGGGACAGCTAGTTACCTACTAGACATAAGTTTGTATCACTAAGCGATAAAACTAACGTAATCAATAGGGCCAAGTAAGGAACCTATGGTTATCAATATGTTATGAAATGCGTTTGAATCAAAGGAATGATTTATGCGACATACTGGCGCCAAGGTATCTCCATGTTTGGTCGTGTTCTCGCAAGCTCGATAGCTGGACTATAAAATGTGCGCAATCGCAGAATGTGCGTGGAAATATCGTTTAAAAGAAAATTAGAACGCGATTTTCTCCTCGCGTCAATTGCAGCAACATTACTGCACTGCATATCAACAATGTGGAAATCGATACCGCTTATACGAAGAAGTTAAACAAATTCGCATTGACCTATTTAGGCTGTGAAGTGCTGCTACTAACTTATTGGTTTTATTAATCTTATCAGCCCATAAAATGCCACTTCTAACGTTCAACTATAGGCCTCCTGAAACCGCTATATAATCTGTGTCACTACACTTACTACCGTAAACAACTATACTTCATAAAAGATAGCTTGATCTCTGCGACATATGTCAAACTGACGTATACGTTATTGTTAGCCTGTCAAGCGCTATTGTTACTATATTGATACTGACAGCTGTCGCAGAGATCAAGCTATTTTTTATGAAGTATAAGCACTCAGGATTCGTAAGGAAGTGGCGGTAACCTCACTTTGCTAATGGAAGAGCAAGATTTTATTCGCACAGGAAGATGGTGCTTTTCTTCTGCATACCATACCTTCTACAAGTTACTGTTCTTCACTTAGTATTGTTATCTAAAATTATCGCGTTTTTTGTCAATATCGTCCAAGTAGGATCAATATCGTCCCTATCACTATTCAAATAACGTTTACTTTGTTTTGTAAATAGCGCCATATTTTGATCCAAAATGCTAAGGGCCGTTTTCACCAAAGAAACTAATCGCGATTACTTAAACTAAACTCAATTTATGCAAATTCAGCGTACTGATTGGTTGAGACTTGAGATCGCTGAGAAACTACCAAGCAGAACGCTGTATTTGCATAAACTGAGTTTAGTTGAACTAATCGCGATTAGTTTCTTTGGTGAAATCGGCCCTTATTCATGGCAATGTTATCAAAATATTCGCGTTTTTTGGCCCTTATCTTCCAAGATGGATCTTTACCCTAACTCTATTCAAATAAAATTTACTTTGTTTTGTAAATAACGCTAGTATTTTGCTCCAAAATTCTAAATGGAGTGACAGATTTAAACATTACTGGTGTTTTCCTCTTGTATCATATTGTATGACAATATCTTTTCCCTAACTCTACTCAAATAAAATTTACTTTGTTTTGTAAATAACACTAGTATTTTGCTCCAAAATTCTAAATGGAGTGACAGATTTAAACATAACTGGTGTTTTCCTCTTGTATCATATTGTATGACAATATCTTTTCCCTAACTCTACTCAAATAAAATTTACTTTGTTTTGTAAATAACGCTAGTATTTTGCTCCAAAATTCTAAATGGAGTGACAGATTTAAACATTACTGGTGTTTTCCTCTTGTATCATATTGTATGAGAATAGCTTTCCCCTAACTCTACTCAAATAAAATTTACTTTGTTTTCTAAATAACGCTAGTATTATGCTCCAAAATTCTAAATGGAGTGACAGATTTAAACATTACTGGTGTTTTCCTCTTGTATCATATTGTATGAGAATAGCTTTCCCCTAACTCTACTCAAATAAAATTTACTTTGTTTTCTAAATAACGCTAGTATTATGCTCCAAAATTCTAAATGGAGTGACAGATTTAAACATTACTGGTGTTTTCCTCTTGTATCATATTGTATGAGAATAGCTTTCCCCTAACTCTACTCAAATAAAGTTTACTTTGTTTTCTAAATAACGCTAGTATTATGCTCCAAAATTCTAAATGGAGTGACAGATTTAAACATTACTGGTGTTTTCCTCTTGTATCATATTGTATGAGAATAGCTTTCCCCTAACTCTACTCAAATAAAGTTTACTTTGTTTTCTAAATAACGCTAGTATTATGCTCCAAAATTCTAAATGGAGTAACAGATTTAAACATTACTGGTGTTTTCCTCATGTATCATATTGTATGCGAATAGTTCATGCCGCGGTAAAGATACTATCTCTTTGATAGCTGCGTTAGGTGAGATAGTCACCTTACCCTGTGTGCGCGGGACTTATCAGGCTCTTAAAAGCTAGTATAATGTAAGGAGAAGTAATCTTACTTGAGTTAGAGGAGGTACTGGTGACCGGCTTCCCGCCCAGCAGCGTGGCTTCCCGCTCCCGCTCCGCTCGCTCGCGCGCCTCCCGCTCCATATTCAGCGAGCGAAAGCTGCCGTACACGATGAGCAGCATGGAGATCAGACACGCCGATACCCTACAAACGAAACAATATTTACTATTCAAAACAATAACGGTAGCTACAGTTGTTGATCGCACAAACAATAGGCTTATGACCTTTTTATTGTAATTTTGACTTGTTGCACTTGTTTGGTGTGAGTGGTCAGTTATAACGGAAATTATTTAATTTAAGTTTGGAATGTTTCTTTAGTATTCCTGGTTCTGATGCTTCAACTGGCCAGCAGTTGAAGCTATTGGGCAATTTACACATTTTACAACTACTAACCACTAACCACGCTCTGCTACCGAAGGATTCTCATCTACTTTGGTCACATTGACCGTCGGGAATCAGACAATCTAGATAAGTTGGTGATAAGGTGGATGGGAAAAGACTTCGCGGCCGGTCACCTAACCGCTGGTCAGACCAGGTAACCGCCCTCACTGGACTCTCTGTTACAACCGCCCTGAGAGAAGCTGAGAACCGATTGAAGTGGAAGAACATCGTGCATAAAGCCACGAGGGCCTTTTAGGGACACGACCTTCAGTAATCAAGAACGCGAGCAAGAAGAAGAATAAAGTCATCTGTGTATAGGATCCGTACAGATTAGCAAAACGGTGATTAATCATGTAAATAAGTAGGTACCAGGAGAAGTTGATCAAATACTATTAGCATAACAGCTGCACCATAGTGATTAAATAGTATTTTATTTCTACTTAATACAGAATTTTATGGTAGGTAAATATTTTATTAACATATCACTAATTTGCTTGCTTTTCATAGAAATAAACAGGAGATGATCAGAGATCACACGAGTCAAGGAGGGCAACAACCGGAATTTACAAAATTGCATTCAATATTTTTATTATATTTGTTCAGGTGATATAACTTGGAATTGTTTACCATCGCATGACATTAATGCAAGCTATTTGCTTTTCCGTTGTTAGGTATTTGTCGTAAACATATTGATTAATGGACTAATTGACCATAATCGCCTAACGTTGCGAGGGCTAACTGCTTAAGCGGGGTTCATCCCGCGCTAATCGGATATCCGATTTACTAAAATCCAGTTTATAGTATGAATTTCCGGAAAATCAAATAATGTGCTACCGTTGTTTTTGGTCGGTATACTGAGTAAGGCCACGGTAAAGATATCTAACAGTATTGTGACTCGGACCTGTCCTTGAAATAAGTGCCTACAAGCCCGCGTCACGTAAACACGCTTTAGGAATGCCCGCCCCATAGAAATATAAAATACAGGAGAAGTGGTAAGGGGGCGTGTCGGTGTCCGCGCGACGTGGACAGACTGAGCATGTCACAGGCAAACGGCCGTCTCCGCGAAACAGTGCGCTTTCGACCGTCATCGTGACAAGTTACAAATGCCGTGTTGTTCAGTGGTTTCTTGTAAAAACCGAAGCCTAAACCAAAACTTTGTAAATCATGGAATCACTTACCATATGTGAGGACAAGTATTTCACTATATTTGTCTTTAAAATCATGAAAAACAACCAATCGTAAAATATTTCTTGCTTCTACTACGTTATTTTAGTTTTCAAATATCACAGCGACTGTACTATATATGCATTAAATAAATTGCTTCTTAACCATTACCTAAGTTTGTCGCTAAGTGACTGGACAAGCAATGTATAAATCACAAAACGATACTTCATTCAGCAGATGCATCGCGTAGTACGGCCGCTGCTCCTTGCGGCGAGTTAGTGATTTGCTTGTGCAGATCCACTATCGATAAAAATGTCGATTGACGAATGAAATATTGCTAGTATAGTTTATTTTTCAATTTATCAACCGTTTTCACCCGTTTGGATAATCGATGTGAAATAATGTTTATTACTTATTTTGATTATTTTACAGCGTTACTACGCGAAATGCGTAACCAACTTTTTGTCAAAAAATACCACCACAATAATATCAAAGTGTCAAGATATTTTCGTCTACCAGGCATATCTCCTTGTTTAATATATCTATGGCCCGCCCCTACTTACTTAAGTTTCTTTCTAGTTTTGTGATTGTAAATATCTCAAGATTCTATTCTCTAATAGGAGGCAGTCGGAGGATAAGTTACACGGGCTATGGTCAGCCAGCTAGCGAATATGTATCCTCCGATTGCACAGCATCTTCTTCTTGTTTACGTCTTTTTACTTCGCTTTTTAAGTAGTCGGGTTTTTTGATTTTTTGAATTAACTTTTTTTCTCATGAATTGTTAGCATCACAAATGGTGAAATAAATAAAGAGTTAATTATTCGATCATTTTGTTAGACAAAAAAATAATGAATAAAGGCATTTTATCGAAATATGAAACCATTGGTTAGCATAATTAACCATTGGTTGAGTTAAGTTCTCCGGATCAAAAAACTGGGCCTTACTAACATTTATAAGGTGCGATGTTTATACTGGATCCCAGATGTCGATTTTAATGGCTTCGATGGTGTAAGCAGTGACGGACATAACTTGTTTCCTTCGCGACATGTGGGTCAATAAATCAACAAGACAGCTATGTTATGTTACCTATATTGTAAGTCTTTCGACGCATTATCGTATCACTATAATTTTGTACCCGGTTGTCGCGATGCTGTCAGTAGTGCGTGCCGCTTTAGGGCCTACATGCGCTTTAGTGCCGTAAAACGGTTACTTTCTAAAGCATACCCCTTAGTAACGACTAAAAGGTTTGAAAAATATATATATTTATTTTAGAATCATGTACATAATTTTGAACACATGGTTTTTTCGTATAACTAATAGTTTTGCTTTAAAAAAATAATTAACAACACGATATTTTTTCGCAACTTTTGGAAACTCCTCCAAAACGACTTGGATGTTTATAAATATTTTTACACAGAAAAATTGATGCCATTGCCATTCTCATCATTCAGCCATTTGCTTTTTCTTGCTTTTTTTTGTAATTATGTAAATCAAATAATATTTTGCGAACAAAACTGTTCAAAAGGAGGTTCAATATATTTTGGCATCGAGCGGGCGCACGGCCAGTACTGCGTTAACATTGGGGCGTATATAGCGCCTTAGTGTGCCTTTTCGAGCGTTTGTAGGTAGTTTCCGTACTTTTCGTACATATTTATACTGTGCTTCCATACCAATACATATTTCTGTCGTGTTGGCCCAGTGGCTAAGACCTCGCCTCATGTGCTTGAGGTCGTGGGTTCAAATCCGGGCAAGGACCCATGTGACTTATTCAATTCATAGGTACTTTTAAATTTTATCTTGGACATAGCTGACAACGGTAAAGGAACACATCGTGATTTCTCACTCTATAAAAAGTTATGCGTGGTCATACATAGAAGAAACATAAGCATAGGAACCTCCTCATTTTTTTCGTTGGTTATAAAGTGTGTCTCACGTCTATACTGCTGAACGAATTTTAATAAAATTTTGCAACGTATACGCTGATTTAGGACATCATCATCATATCAGCCGAAAGACGTCCACTGCTGTACATAGGCCTCCCCCAAACGTCGCGTCTCGTCGTCGACTTAGGACATAGGATAGGATATTTTTTATCTTGCTAGTAAGTTCCCTCGGCATAATTACTTACGATACATTTTATTTTTAACCCCCGATGGAAAAAGAGGGGTGTTATAAGTTTGACGTGTGTTGCTGTGTATCTGTGTGTCTGTCTGTGACATCATAGCGCCTAAACGGATGAACCGATTTTGATTAAGTTTGTTTGAAAGGTGACTTTGTCGAGAGTGTTCTTAGCTATGATTGAATAAAATCGGTTTAGCCGTTCAAAAGTTATTCGCATTTTACTTTTTGGATCTGAATTTTTTCGCAAGATATCGTGTCATTATTACGTGTTTCGATAGATTGTCGATTAAAGCGTGTCTGCTACTAGGTATATTATATATAGATTAAAAAGCATGAAATAAAAACCGGCCAAGTGCGAGTCGGACTCGCGCACGAAGGGTTCCGTACCATTATCGCAAAAAACACATTTGTTGTATGGGAGCCCCACTTAAATATTTATTGTATTCTGTTTTTAGTATTTGTTGTTATGGCGGCAACAGAAATACATCATTTGTGAAAATTTCAACTGTCTGGCTATCACGGTTCATGAGATACAGCCTGGTGACAGACAGACGGACCGCGGAGTCTTAGTAATAGGGTCCCGTTTTTACCCTTTGGGTACGGAACCCTAAAAATTAAAATTGGGCGTTTTTTAATTTGTAATTTATTATAAGTACTGTAACTTCTACAATAGACCAAATATAACTGGCCTGGAAAATAACTGGCAATAAACAATGGAAGATAGATAAAGTAGGTAAACCACGAAGTGACCTATCGACCCGCGCCTAATTAAATGAAGCGCTTTCCAGCAGCGCCGGGTATCTCTCTAATGAAATGTAATATCTCGCTCAGGACCCCTTCAATTAACGACATGCACTCTACATGGCCGCACCGAGGAACAACCGACTTATTTTTACAAGTGTCGAAGCAATGAGGATGAAATAATTAACGTTAGTTTAAACTTGGAACGTTGACTAAGGTCCAATAACATAGCTGTTAATAAACGTTGGTATAACGCGCACGGAAGCAAAGTTTGAAATAAATCAGTTCTAATGCCGGAGGATGATTCGATGGAAGGAGATTAACTTTTTTTACCCGACTGCCGAAGGAGGGTAATGTGTTTATCAGTCTATGTATGTATGTATGTATGTATGTATGTATGTATGTTTGTTCCTATGTGGCGTTCCAGAGACCAAACGCGTTGACCGATTTTGATGATTTATACGTCAATCGATTCGTCTTAACCTTGCGAGTGTCATAGGCTACATTAAAATTGGAAAATAGAAAAATGGCGGCTTTTGGGTGCCATATTGTGGGGGGCCAATTTTATTTTTTCTTCCAAACCGATCGTGTGGGGTATCAAAATAAAGGGTTTCAAGAGGTGATTTCAAAAATATATAACACTTATATATTTAAATGTACCTAATTCGAAAAAAATGTTAACTAAAAAGTTATAAATAAAAAAGTTAATTAAAAAAATCAAAATACCCGACTGCTTAAAAAGCGAACTAAAAAGACGCAAACAAGAAGAAAATCATGCTGTGCAGTCGGAGGATACATCTGGTTTTGGTCAGCCAGTTCGCGAATATGTACCCTCCGACTGCACAGCATGATTTTCTTCTTGTTTGCGTCTTTTTAGTTCGCTTTTTAAGCAGTCGGGTATTTTGATTTTTTTAATTAACTTTTTTTTAAATATAAAACTCTATTAAAGCAGTGGTTGATAAATCCGGTACCTATGTGGGCATTTCGCAAATATTCACAAAAAAAAACTCGCGCTGAAAGCCAAAAAATCTATGAAATTTGACATATCGGAGACCTCACGCCACACCAGCGCCTCTAGCGGCGAATTCATACGCGGTACGGCGGTAGCCCATTAGCAACGCTTGAAATACCTCTTTGTTTAAACGTGTGTGTCATTGAATCGTATATTAATATTCAATATTTTTCAGTGAAAATAATTTATACGTAAATATTCCAAAGTTGATATAACAATATGTGTAAAACAAATAATATAACAGTATGTATGCCTATGCCATAATAACACATACTGTTATATTATTTTCAATACACTTAGTTCTTAAAATAAAACAATGGTCTTAATCGTTATCGAACTTTCCAATCTCTTAGTGACCATGGGGACTGCGCGTACAGTGTCCGAAACAAAAAGTGTAAACAACCAAGGGGCAACCGCCTGTACAGTGTACGATTTGTTTTTACGTCAATAATGGTTGTTCGCGTAAATAAAGAAACGTTTACGCAACAGACTTGTCATTGGTGTTTTAGTAATGGTACTTTCGTTGCGAATTATACAAATTGGTGTTGCAATGTGTCTTTGCCTTAGAGCCGATCGTCGCACAACGTGTTGTGAGGTACTGTCACTGTCACACGTCGTCAAATTGATTGTTATACTGCAGTATGGGTAGTCTACTCTTTCTCCCAGCGATATACAATTCAAAACATAGCTTTACCTGATCCACATAGCACCTATACAAGGCAGTTATAAAATCGTATCGGGAAATAACGCCTGTATTTATTACAACTTCTTATAATCGTGGCAATCTAAGAAGTCCGTTGACGTTTGTCATTTTACGTGCCGCGACAACTTTGTACGTAAGAAATCGAAAAATCCAATTCTGATGCCTAATTAATTACTATGTTACCCATACACTATAACAACGAGATCTTTCGTAAGCATCAAGTTTAATTATTATTAAGTATTTTTATAGCTGTCAACTCAAATCCGACTTCTTAAATTGTCACGACTTCAGATAATAAGTTTGAACTAATCTGAGTTTACGCTTCATTCATTTCCTTCCGGCAGGCTTATTACGTATCTTTTGCAAGAGCAAAACGATAGCGATCAAACGCTTTATGTCATAAAAGTCGGAATTACCTGCAGTGTAGGTATGATAGGTCCTACACAATCGTTTGCTAATCGCTCGCTGTTTGTCAAATACACTTATTTAAAAAAAACTGCCTACAACTCTAAAACTTTTGTATTGAAGAGCAATTATTGCGCAAAAATCGCTATCGTTTTGCTTTTGCAAAAGATACGTAATAAGCCTGCGGGTTTCAGGCCATCAGGCTGTCAGTGCCTGATGATGAATAAAGATAAATGCAAGTATTATTATTCCTGTCTCTATCGGGTCACTGACCTCGGACTAACTAAAACTCGGAAAGCCGTGGCCCCTGACTCCTAAAATCCTAACCCTGTTAAGTTTGTATGGACCTACTGCCCTTATCCACAATGTTTGTGAAGAAGGGCAAGAGGGGCTATCTGTATCACTTGATATCTAAAAGGAGAGATGTTGATATGCTTATAACAAAAAGGTTTAATTACTTGGAGGAGTCCATGATTGAGTAAGCCCACTTATACTCCTGGTATTCCATATTAGCTCCGACTTGCGCCATCTTCACTGTTTACCACTCAAATCAACGGCCAGGATGTGGTGGTAGCGCTGTGTCCAACACGTCGTGGGGACCTGGAACAATACACAACACCTAAGTAAACTTTCAAAACATCTTTATCAATATTAATTAAACCATAGATAAGAAAAAGAACACATTCAAAAGTGAAGAAAAATAAATCGCCATAACTTTTTCAATCGTTTATAAATGAATTATAATAGAATACCACTAGCTTCCATCAGAAAATTAATGATTGCATATGAATGGAATGCATTTTTTTATCTGTTCAAATAAACGTTTTTTTTTAGCAAAATCAATAATCACCGTGGTCCGCGGATTCAGATGTACAATGATCTGTTTTAGACATGCTAGTTTGAAGAAGGTAATTTAACGAACACCGAATACCGATATTTGAATACTCAAACAACGCTGCAATTTATCTCATAACAAGGCAGTGGAACGTGATCTCCATTTCGTATAATAATAACATGTTCAAACATTTTGTGGGAGAATACCGTATGTGAAGACGCGAATGCAAACATTAACTAATAAAATTAATAAGAGGAGCTAGGTAACTTAAAATTGCACTGGCACAACGAATCGCCATTGGTTGATGAACTTATAAATATTCATAACAAGCGATTTTTGGTACTCGGAAATCGTGTGTGGTTTTCATTTTTTGAACAATACACAAGGAAATGTTTGTTGTGCAAATCGTTAACACAGATTTAATATCTTTAGTTAATATTTTGTAGACATAGACGAAGAACTCACTCTGTTAGATTTATTTCATAGATGATCGATATATACAGGCTGTTTTAAAATGAGACATGGACAAAAAAAATACAAAAAAGTATACATAGTGAACTCAATTTTCATAACATTAAATGTGTATTAATTATGAAGATTTTAATACGAATTAACCTGCTATAAAATTATAAGTGAAGTTTAACGTAGAAGTGAAAACATAACTAGTTAGTAATTTATTGCCAAAGGAATATAATTATTGTACCATACTTGGTAACTTTCGTAATTTTACAGTTGTAACGGGAAATTTGTTTCAGTAAATTTGTACTGTTGTTACTTCCTCACGTACAATTTCGATTCCTCATGTAATGAAACTAACGACATGCAACGGCTCTATTTGAGCTTCAAACTATTTGCCAACCTCCTTTACAAATAGATAAAATACGTGATTAAAACCCTAAATAATATTAATGTAACTGTTAATTCCGTAACCATACCCTTTCTACGTCAAAGATTCTCGTTAACTTAGTTAAAATAGGGCGTGTTTACAAGTGTACCTACAAGTTCTATGAGTTATTGAGTATTCACTGCATATGGTTGGCAGGCAGTAAATAGGAATAATTAAGGATATCATAAGGGCATTGCCCTGCACTACCGCAGCAGCGTGGAATTGGTCCACCTACTGTAATTAAACTTGTAATTTGATATATGAAGTTCTATCAAATTATACTGCACTAACTTCTGCCCACGGCTTTTCTTTGAAAAATGTTCTTTTATCGCAAGGGAACTTACAACTGGGATGAAAACATATATGAATCAGATCATAGTCTATTTGTGTGCGAAGTTTCATCAAAATCCGTTCAGCAGTTTAGGTGTGAAAATGTAAAAGAGAGACGGATACACTTAGGCATTAATAATATTTGTATGGATTATTGTGTTGTTAGAATATTGTGTTGAGTCATTATCACCCAAGTTTTAGCTACTTTTAGTCTAAAGAACCACAAGTTATGATTGCTAGTAAATGGTGTGGTGTACAAATAAATCTAGTGAAATCCAAAATGTTTAAGATGTGGCCAGTTATTTTATTGACTTCTGTAACACAGGTCTCACCTAGCACAGGAGTCAGGGTTTCAAATGGAAATGTAACTTGTTTTTCTGTGTCAATATTATTATTGTTTTATGAGATCACATTTGGTTAAATTTCTTGGCTCCTGTATTTATTAGAAATTATTCATCTAGTAATTTTAAGGTTAGCACTTTAGGAGACGTAAAAAATCAGATCAGTATAGAACTAGGACATTTTCATGTGCACTGACAGATATAAGTTATGTTTTCTTATACACGTACACTTTATCAGTGGCGCGTACGCACTTTAGTTAGTATAGACTGTCTAGGTCTGATGCCGATTTGTAGACCTTCTGGGGTGTTTGTTGTGCCACTTCTTATTCGCAGCTAAAACACTGGGAAGTGTTAACGGGCTGGCGTTTTGGGGGACTGTCTTTATGTCAAACTTTGATGTTCATAAAGTGGTGGTTCTCAGAGTGTAAGACGAATTTGAATATATGACTTATGACTTTTTTCTGTCAACTTGGCAAGGCATGCTAGTTATTGGTCAGTAAGACCATAGACGGATAGTGCAGCCTAAGGGTCAAGGCCTTCCCCGGTGGGTGCGGGAGCAATGTAGAGGCGGCAGTAACCGTGGCCTGGTCACCAACGGTGAAGCAAAGAGGAAACTGAGGAGAGGTCGCTCGTCAGGGGTTTTGCCGATTAAGACCGCCGACGAGTGCCGACGACATAGCGGCCAACAAGTAGGTTGCGGTGCCACTTGGCAAAAGAGGCGACATCGCAACTGAGCAAATAAAAAAAAATGTTGACCCCTTTCTCTACAATGTAATGCACACATTTTTATCTAGATAACAATAGACAAAATGCACGCATCCTTTGTTACCTTGAAGCTTTGTTTACTTATCAAACAATAACTCAATTGAAACAACAGTAAATTTTTCATTTATAGAAATAATAGGGGATTATGCATTTAACATAATAACATTGAAATTACACTTGAGGCTATTGTAAAAAGATAATGGTTTGAAACAGTTTCTGGTTCCATTTTTTTTTTACCTTTTTCTAATATCTGGCATTGTTTACGTAATGATCTTTACAACAAATTTTACTTGATTAATATTATTTTTAATCTAAAATATTATGTATGTATACAAAATCTAAGTATTGTCAACTTTGGTAAAAACAGCAAGTTTCATGCTCTGTACAAGTAATAATGCAACTATATATTTAATTTCTCTATTTCTGTTCAACTGACATTTAAATTTTATAGATCACTGCTACTTACGCAAGCAAAACAATTTTTTATTCTTATAATATTTATGATTTCTAATAAATAAACTAAATTACTCCAGTCCCCAAAACCTATATCCAAACATTGTATTTTTTTAGTACATGGAGGACTTACAGCTAATAAATACAGACAAAAAAGGAAACCATAGTCAATAGAAAGCCAATTACAAATCCTCACGTATAGACTTATAATAATAATTTATGGTCTGAACACAAAAACAAAAAACTCACTGCTTTAATTAAAGTTAGAAGCAATATAAATACTTGGTTTGCAATTATATGACTGATGAGAAAGAAAATAATAAATTAATAAAAACAAACAAACAATATATACTGCTACTTGAAAAATTTTACCTTCTGGCCGAATTCACACTGATTGTGAATGGATCTAAATCATATTCCTTGCATATATCATTGAAATTTCTGCTTGCGTGCACAATATAACTGTTAGTTGTTTGTGCCTATAATTCGAAGAAGTATGAGGTACACGTATGGGTGGATTAAACTGAAATGTTTTACATGGCACATTGAAATACTATTTTGACAATAACCAATATTGTTATTGAGTACTTTCAACAAGAATAAATAGGCAGCAATCTTATCAGATCTAACAGTCGATCTAACAGTGGTAGCAGATGATACTTCTTACAGTCCAAGATAATTGGTTGACTGATATGAAATCTTTTGATGAAAGCAAAGATATTTTATGAAACGTCTTTGGATGTTTTCAATGTGGTTAATGTATTTATGATAATGTGGATTCAATATATGAGACGCATACTCTAGCCGACTTCTTACAAAAGTGCAATACAATATTTTAAGTGTTTTAGCATCTGTAAACCCAAGCAGTTTAGAAGCTTTTATGTATGCTTTGCTGTGTTTTTTTATGTTATAAAATATTTATTATGAGAAATATTAGAATGTTTACTATTATATTTAATTAAATTGATACATTCATAACTTTATCATTATAATTAAATACATAAATCAAACAAGCAGCTAACTGTGCAAATAATCTTTTTTATTAGTAATTATTAATCAACACAAATGGGTAAATTTATCCTCTAACTACAGGAAAACCATTGTAAATAAATACCAAAACAATAAATACAAGTCTTCCATCTCTTTTCAGTCTCTTTCCAAGATTAAATGGGTATTTACAATCTTTTCAACATAATGCTACAAACCTGAAGTGTATCCAAAAGCTACTATCAAAAGGGTAGCAAATTATAAGTAGGTCATTTTAAATGACAATAACACCTATGTCCATCACTAGGCTTGTGGGCTGACTAAAATAATATAAAATAACTGAAGGTCATTCTAACTATCTACAAGCCGACCAGAAAAGTTTCATTTAAAGATGAAGAATATAATAAAAAAGAGCGAGCTCGAAATAAGTAGAGCACGAAAATAATGTACACAATAAAGTGAAAGGGTACCAAAATGAACTGTCTCATTGTATTGTAAAGTATATCTGCAAATTAAAATGAGCACAAGGAGGAAGATAATTAATATATTTGGACACTGATATTGTTTGGCTTATTAGCATCTTAATACAAGTATCGGGAATCTTAAAAATACAAATATCTACTGAAGCCTAATAATAAGATACGAAAATTACTTACCAATCCTGGAGACTGCTCCAAAAAAAGAAACAACTGTCAGCCCCGGGATCCCATACTTAAAATATAAACGTATCCCTATCAACAATTAACTTACATTAGGAATTAATTGATTTTCACACAATTTATTTACGACAATACGACACCCCTACGCTCGATCGACAGCCATTCTGACCATAGACTAGAGAGAGTAATATAGAGTTGAAAGTGTTATAACTAGTCTATGCTATAGAGTCGATTTCTTATTTTACTTTTTCTATTTTGTTGGGCAAAATAATTTTTATTGCGTGATACCCAGTTTTACATAAAACAAATATTGAAAAACAATTTTTAATTACATAGACCCAAATAGATTTTTTAGCCCAGTACACCAGCCCAGTATTTTTTAGCCCGATGGATCAAACGAACGAAACCACTATGCCGTTACCGGGCCAGTAGGTTTACTGCACGAGCACAATACTTTAACACTTCACTTATTCACTATCTAATAAATGCAACGTATAGTTCAAACTTCTTGGCCGCCCTGAAGTTGGCTACAATGGCTGCGCAGTAGATAATCTCGTACAAAAACAGCACCGACACCGATCCGTGCCTTGTGCATCGGAAAGCCAACATCAGGGCGGCCCAGTAGTTTGGTTTGGCGAGAACTATACAGTACGACCGATGAGTCGTGCGTGGCCCATCTGGACATTGGCTTTGCGAACTTTCGTGCATCTAAACTCGTGAAGAAAACAGCTAACTGCGCTAACTTCAGACGGGCAACGACTCATCGGTCGTACTGTATTTTATTTAATGATATTATTCAAAATAAATAAATACACCATCATTACTTTCAAAATGCCCGCCACAACTCTGATATCTTCTGAAGTTTATGATTTTGAACTACAATCACTAATGTCATTTTTTGTGTCTGTCTGTCTATGCCCTAACCTAACCTCATGCTCTTCTATGTCAAAGTCAGATTTTAACTTGAATATCTGTAATTAAAAAAATATTTCCATTTAATATCATCAATTAAATACCGTTTGCAAACACTTCAACATGAAACTATCCCTTGTGCTTTTTCGCCGTAATCGCTTACCAAACGGACATTTGTTTAGAGGAAAAGATCGGCTAGTACAAAAAGTAGAACCGAAACATTTAAGGCAAATTAAAGAAGATTTTGCTATAGAAGAACAAAATATGTTGTATTTACGCTATCCTTATCTCACACAGGCAAGTTTTCTTTTATATTTAATATAATTTCATACTAAACTTAAAAAAGTGTTCTAGCCCACAAGCCCCAGCCAGTCTTTACTATTAATCTTTAACTTCTTGCTATAAATATTTTCAGGCTGAAAGTTCCGGTCACACAAAAGCCCTAGGTAAACCAGAAATGAAGAAACAAAAAATTTTGGATAAAACAAGAAGAATTTTCAAACAAGATGTAACACTATATGAGAGACTACAACATTTACGTGTCAAAGAATCCTGGGATTAACTGTACATGACTTATTTGTTTTTGTAAATAGTCTTATTTTTATGTAGTAGTAATTCTAAATAAAACATGTAAAACAAATTGAAATAATGAATCTAACACAATCCAAACTAATATTATGTTGCATATTATTTTTATTTTTCTCTCTTTCTGCCTCGTGGCAATCTGTTGAAAGTAACAATAGGCCACTTCTCTGTCCGATACATTGTATCTGTCTGGGTTCTTTAGCTTGGTGAGTCACTTCACAGTTACGTGTCTCATTCCATCGTGACGAATCTATCCAGTAAGTTTGGAACACTATGTCTCTTCAATCTCCTATATTGCAAACTTTTGTCTCCTGATAGTCCAAGGGCAAGCTCATTTCTATGCTGTTTAAGTCTCCTCTGATAGTTAATACTGTATTTCATGATCTCCTGTTTAACAGTTGGTAGTTTCAGGTCAAGATATATGATTTTGTTACTGATATACCTTGGTATGTTGAAGATTGATCTGAGTGTTTTGGTTTGGAATCGTTCCAGTATCTCAATATTGCTATTACTGGCTGTGCCCCAGAGCTGGATACCATAGGTCCAAATTGGTTTCAAGATGGCCTTATACACAGTCAACTTGCTGTGATTGCTCATTTGCGAGTGACGTCCTATTAGCCAGTACATGCTGCGCAATTTCAAGTCAAGTTGCTTCCGCTTGGCCCATATATGTTTTTGCCATGTCAGCCTTCGGTCCAAGTGCATACCCAAGTATTTTGCATGATCATCCTGCGGAATTTCGTTGTTGTTAATTTGCACCGGAGGACAAGAGTCTCTCCGGAGCGTAAATGTAACATGGGTTGACTTGCTTTGGTTTGCGTGCATCCGCCAGATCTTAAGCCATTCCTCTATTTTGTCTAGGTGATGTTGCAGGTGTTCGGATGCCGTACTTGGGTTCGTATTTGTGGATAGTAAAGCGGTGTCGTCCGCATACGTTGCAATAGTAGTGCTGTCAGTTGTTGGTAGATCAGCAGTAAATATGGTGTATAGGACTGGTCCCAATATGCTGCCCTGGGGCACGCCCGACTTAATCTCGAACAGATCTGAGAGTTCGTCGTCATCGCCCATTGAGATATGACAGCAGTATTTGGTAAAAAGAGTGTGGGAGCATCTTTTTGATTTTATATAATAGGCCCTCATGCCAAACCTTATCAAAAGCCTGGCTAATGTCTAAAAAGACTGCGGAACAAAACTTCTTTTCTTCAAGCGATCTGCTTATGACGTCGACGATACGGTGAACCTGTTCGACCGTTCCGTGGTTCTCCCTAAAGCCAAATTGGTGGTTTGGAATAACTTCATTTAGGTGAGCCTTCATCCTCCTCAGTAGCATCTTTTCAAAGAGTTTGCCTATTATTGGCAGAAGGCTAATAGGTCTGTATGAGGCTACTTCGTTTGGTGGCTTACCGGGTTTGGGTAACATTATCACCTGCGCTATCTTCCACTGTCCTGGGAAGTGGCTTAACCGTAAGCAGGCATTGAATATCCTGACTATTGCAACGATTCCTTTCTTTGGAAGATTTTTCAGAAGAGTGCTGTCAATAAGGTCATATCCCGGTGATTTTCCGTCCTTTAGATTTTTTATTTCGCCGGCTACTTCTGTAGGACTTACATATTTTAGTGGCAGGCACAGTTGTAGTGGACTTTCTAGGTAGCTTTCAATTTCAATGCCTTGCTCAGGCCTCACCTCTGGAAATGGTTGAAATACTTTACTAAGGTGTTCCGCGAATGCTATAGCCTTCTCCATGTCTGATCTGGCCCAGTTTCCGTTACTTTTTCTGATAGGAGGGATCTGATTATTGGGACGTTTCAATCTATGCGTTGCTTTCCATAGTGAGTAGTTTGTGTCTAGGCTTGGAGTCAAGTCAGAAAGGAACGCTTGTAGGTGATCGTTGTTGAAAGTTTTTATCAGCTTATTCAGTTCTTTAGAGGCTCGGTTGAATGCGGCTTTGTCTGCAGGATATCTTGTTCTGTGCCATACTTTCCTCAGGTTACGACGTTCGACTAGCTTTTCCCTTATAGTCTTCGGATATTCGTTCAAAATAAGAGGAATTTTCCTTCGCACCCTTGTGGAGGTTGTAGCTGCTTTATGTATGGTCTTATTGAGGTTCTCTATAGCCTCCTCTATATCATCTACTGTTTGTAATGGATTTATGAGCTTCGTTTCCATTGAGACGATTTCCTGATACATTGCCCAGTTTGTCACTTTGTTATATAGCCTTTCCACAGGTTGCACCAGTACTACCCTTGAGTTGACATTTAGTATGACTGGTGTGTGATCAGATGAAAGATCCGTGCATGTTTCAGTGGTCATGTAGTTTCGGCTTATATTTTTGGTGACAAAGAAATCCAGTAAGTCAGGAATTTTACTTCTATCCGTTGGCCAGTATGTTGGTTCTCGTGAGGTCAAACACTCAAGATTTAGGTCTTGTACTAAGCCATAAAGTTGCCTTCCTCGGTGTGTAATTAAGCGTGAACCCCAGTGTGTGTGTTTAGAATTCCAATCCCCACCACATATAAATCTGGAGCCGAGAGTAGAGAAGTACAAACGAGTTAAAGTCTCTTTTGGTAATCGTGTGTCTGGGTGGACAATACACTGCAGACATGGTTGTCTCAACTTTACCGTTGTACACTTTTATTGACGTTGCTTGTATTTTATCTGTCTGGTATTTCTCTAGTTCATAGTTTTTTCTTATAACTACTGCTGTTCCTCCGTGGCTATTCCCTGACGGGTGATTTGTCGTGTACACTGTATAATTAGTCATGGTAAAGTGAGATTTTGAAGTGAATTTATTAACACCGAAAATGTGCATCTTTAGTGTACTTAGATACTTTATTTCGACAATGTCTCAGTGTGCTTTGACCCTCAATTACTTTATCTATACTAATATTATATTTATAATTGTTTCACCATTAGAAAGCTACATTATTCCTGAATAACATAGGCTATAATTTATTTTCAAAAAATTAGAGATCCATATGAAAATTGCAATAATACAACCCAAAGTAGCAAAATTTTGCCTATAAAATTTATACATAAAAATTATGTACTACACGATTAATGTACTCACCTACAAAAAAGTCTTCGAGTGAATAAATCTATCATAGTTAAGGCACAATAGCGAAACGCGAAAGTTTTAAGTTAATATAGCAGCTTTTATGGTGTTCTAAATTTTTATTAGATCGCCAGTAGCAACAAAAGTTGTTTAGATTCGTATTGAAGTATTCATTCTTATTCAAATAATAAGTTTAAAAAAATTGTTAGGTAGGTAGGGCAGGTAGGTGGAAGGTAGGTAGCCAGTTGACGGGAGCGAAGCCGCGGGGGTCAGCTAGTCAATTTATAAATGAAAATAAACATGAAACTGGCACATTCCGCACTACATGCATTCAGTCTACATGAAGACAATTTTAAGATATAGACCAACCATCTTACAGAGGCGGATGAATAGTAAAAAACTTCGATCATAAAAGTCATGTATAACCCACCTTCGTGATATAGAACAATTATAACATATTAATATTTATATTTCCAGTATATCATGTGTGAAGTTGTATGAACATAAAGAAGGCATAAATCAGCTCTATGGGTATTAGCTAATTTGAACCTTGAGCACCAATGATAAGGTTCCATATAATAATGGTAAATCCTCTCTTCACGGTCTATGCTCCAGCCATTGACATCTCTAAAATACACTGGGCATTCAACATACAAATTATATTGTCTAACAAAGGTCAAAGGTTGAAATATGTTACTTGGTGTACCTAATATGTAAACAAATTTTTATTTAACAAATCTCTACCAAAGCAAAACTTGTCCTTCTGTAATAATAAAAAACTCTAGTTACCTAAGATTGATTTATCATAAACTAGCTTTGCCTTGTTCAGATATTTTTTGGTCATCTGTTATACAGAGTACAAAAGGGTCAAACTACAAGCATCATCATTTACCCAACTACCCAGAAGAATGTTAATGGCTTAAGATCCGAGTAAGGAATGACCTTCACCCATCTGTTTAATGATGAACGTCAAGATGACGGGACCCCGCCAGGTTTTTCGAATATCATGTGAATAGGATTTAATACAATATTTCATACTTTCATAGTACAATTCTATACTCAAAATATTCCACAACGAAAGTGGTCCCGCTATTAAATTAATGAAAAACACATGGCGTGATCATGGCTGAACACACCGTAGCAAAAAAAATCGAATTGATGGAACACACCGAATTTTATTACGATAAACGGAGAACGGATGGCCGATGGGGCCGAAAAGTTCTGGAATGGCGACCGCGAACCGGAAGACGATACGTTGGAAGGCCATCCATTAGGTGGACCGATGACCTGGTTAAGGTTGCGGGAAGGCGCTGGATGCAAGACGCACGGGATCGGTCAATGTGGCGACGCCTGGGGGAGGCCTATGTCCAGCAGTGGAAGTCTTTCGGCTGAAATGATGATATAGTACGACTACGTTTGAATCGTTATTATACTTTTAAAACTGTAATTTAAATAAAAAAGTTTTTATTATAATTATTACCATCAGAAAAGCGCATGAAGAATAAGTATCATTTTAAGCAAAGTAAAATTGTAAGGCTCTTACAATTTATTTAGGCGTTTAGTTTTTTACAGATTTACACGAATGGTTTAAAAAGATGGGTGAAGGTCGCTCCACCCCCTTGAGTGTCCATCGCGCCAAATTGCCATTAAACAATGGAATTTCTATAATGTTTTATATCTCTATATAAATCTGTGCATTACAACGTGGAGATAGGGGTCATTCTTAATGCTATAAAATATTCAGATTTTATCTTCGACTTTGCTGTCAGTTGTTTTGCTTAGGATTAATACAAAAAATCAATAAATAATTTATTTATTTATTCAAATATGTACATACATCTAATAAAGAGGCAACAATTTATAATATCACATTGATAAGAATGTTTATATCAAGCAGAGTACGAAAGGAAGAAATAATGCCAGTTATCATTTCTAGATCTGGGTTTTCAATCACAATGTTCAAGAGTCTGCTGGACCAGAAAACTAGATTTTCTCATGTGAAAATAACACTAACTAGTACAGATAATATAATACTAATATACAGATGCCTCATCCCATACAAAGAAACCATGCCGACGTAACTAGCGTTTTTCGTCTGATTAAACAGATTATTTTTCTAAGAACATCGTTCGCGGAGGGTTCCATTTCACGGATATAGATGATGCTAGCAGCGATGATTTGTTTTTTAGTATTGTTTTGAACGTTTTTGCAGTTTCATTGTATCAAAATGTATTACAAAACAAATTAAAAAAATCGAGTGGATGCCTCATAAATTTAAAACGCGCCATCTATTGGAATCAATTTTGAATGATATATTCAAATAATCTTTGAAATGTGAATTAAGTGCCCAACTTAATTTTGTACTTAAGAGAATAAATTAAACAAGAACATACATTTTTTATAATCGTCTCTAGAAAATCTTAATATTTCACAAAACTCAATAACAATTCGAAGCTTATCACGCCATCTAGTGCAATTTATTTGCATCAAATATTCTTCCTTCGCGTTGGGTGCCCGTGACACTAGTAACAACTTTGACGCTATAGTATAGCATTGTTTACATTTTCACAGCATTATATAATGAGTATTCCTAGTCTGTCCTTTAGGATCTTTAAATTCAGTTGTATGTATAACTTAGGTATCTGGCTTCCTTCCTTCTCCCGTCCAAACATAACAAAATCATTAACTATGGGCTTAGATAAAGTACATATAGATTAAGCCTTAAAATGAGCTTGATTGATAGAGCGAGATGGCTAATTGGCAGCTCCATGTAATCCAATAAGGACAAAAGATTATTTTTTGTCTTTGTCACCATAGCCGGTTTCTGTTGTTTGTCAAACTCTAATACAATGGCAGGTTTGACAAACAAACTCGGTTTTGTTTGATTTTCTGTAATTTCGTGGTATTATGTGTTTATTGAGACAAGGAATTGGATTATTTATAGATAATAAGTGTCAGTGCGATGGTGGGTTGTAGTGTTCTTGTTCTTGTTGTAACACCAGAACTAACTATTGCTGTCTCATGTGCGGCCACGCCATGTCGAAATCTATAGGTACTTTATCTAAGACTATGGGCCAACACTAACTAAAGAGCACATTACATGTACAACTTATTGTGACACATATTTTGATATAATTTTGGAAGTGTTGTCTAAGGACTGTGATGTGCATTTTAGCGATATTACATGTGCTTTGCACATTAGTGGGGTGATGCACGCGTGTATGTACTTTAAACATATTTGTATAAAAGTATAATCGTCCTTCTTCTGTTTGACCACAAAGGGCCATTGAGACAAACAAACTTTTGAACCTGATAATACAACATGACTTCATAAGTCCAGTGTTTTCGACATATGCGGCAACCAAAACAGTTGGTTAAAAGAAAACGAGATTGAACCTAAATTCTAAGTGTTTCATTCAACAATTTTAAACCATTGATAAAATCTGAGGTAAAAAAATATGAATATCATTACAATACGATGTAATACTTCAGTTGGCAATTAACTACAAAATTATAAGTAGGAGTATATCTTAAAATCTGCACTATGAAAAGTACATAATATCTTAGTAGGCACCTACTTTGTAATTTAAATAATTTGTTAAACAAAAGTGTATGTAACTGTACATTAACATTTAAAACTTTTCTTAATTTCTTGTTTTGTACTTTTATAATTTTGTAATACAGTTAAAACATTTTAAGTACTTATAAAATAAGCTCACATATATTATATTGTATAGAATTGTAACATATTAACATAAATATTAAAATTACCTTGAATCAAATGCTTACACACAGGATTATTCGATATCAATATTTACTATGAATTATGCTTTTATAAATACTTTCCCTAAATGCGAACACACATTGAAAAAATCTACATAATAATTATACATACACACAAAAATGCAATATTTTTTATTAAGGCCACGATTTAGTTCGGCAGCATAAAATAATCTCATACACGAATACTATACAATCATCCTTGACTATTGCATAATTTAATAAATAAATGATAAAGTAAGATATTCAAGAAGTACCGGTATATTATACGTTTACCGGCAAAAGAAATAAAGTCTCGAGCTTATTTGCATTCAAAATAATACTGTATTCCTTTAATTTTAAGGACTATTTTTCCAAGTTCGAATTTGGAGCCATAAAAAAGATTGTTGGCTAAAATCTTGAATTACAATAAAAGCTCACAATTAAAAGCGTATAGGTACTCTACAGACACACAATAATATAGTTCTACATGTACAACTCTTCTAAATATATAAATAGAGCTTCGAGCTTACAAAATATAATGTGATAAGTACACAGATTTCCTTCGAAAACCAGAAGCTTATTGGTCGAGTTTTTAAGCAATAGAGACATTGATTAGTTAACAGTAATTTTCGTCCACGCAAATGGATCTTCTTTGAGATCCTTCTTGTGTAATGTTTTGCCTTGCTGCATGAACTCTGCGAACTGAGCAACGACTGGATCTCTCATACACGAAGCTACCGCGATTACTTTCTCAGACTCATCGAAGAAGAAAATGACAAACTTCAGGCCTTCTACGTCTCCTTCCACTTGAGTACTGGCAGCTTTTCCGCAACCTGCGTAGCGGATCGACTTGCCGAACAGCATGGTCCAGAAGAACGGAACTGTCTTCAAGGGAATTTCCTTCTTTAGAATATTTAAAGCAGCAACTCGACCGTGGTATTGAGCTAGCCCAATATGACCAATGCTCATGTGTTTATTACTATGGGCGAAAACGGGTGCGAGGGCGATATCGCCGCCTGCGTACACATTTTTAACATTGGTTTCCAGCTTATCATCCACATTGACCGCACCATTTCCCTCCATTGATATTCCACAGTCCTTTAAGAAACCTGTATTGAATGTCGTTCCCACGCCTATTATCAGCATGTCAGCAGGAAGTGTGGTCCCATTGGCCAACTCTACCGATTTTAGGACTCCGTTCTCACCGTTACATTTGACTATAGTAGTTTCAAACTGAAACTTGACGCCCTTATCTTCGAATAACTTTTGTAAGCTGCGGCCAATTTCATTGCCGAATATTTGTCCAAGAGGTGAAGTGTCTTTGCCGACAACAGTCATAGACTTGGCTTTATCATTACAGGACGATGCGCTTTCTAAGCCAATAAAACTCAAACCTAATACTACAACATCCTTATCCTTGTTAGTTCCTAATGTGTTCAGGATGTTAACGGAATCATCAAAGTCTCGAACCGTGAAGATGTTTTGTAGATCGACGCCTGGCATGTCTGGTACTCGCGGAGCGGAGCCGGTGGCGAGGTATAATGCGTTGTAACGTAGTTTGTTTCCATTGCTTAAGTGTACAATTTTCTCTTCGGTGTCTATTTTAGTGGCATCGACGCCTAGTAGTACTTCGATATTAGCGTCATCGTAGTACTGTTTAGACCTTGCTTGCAGTTTTTCGATGTCGGTGACCGTTCCGATCTTGGAGACCTTGACTCTGTCGTAGGGCAGGTAGTTTTCTCTGGCGACCAGTGTGATGCGCCCCTTGAAGCCTTCGCTGCGAAGGGTCTCGGCGCAGGTGGCGCCCGACGGACCGCCGCCCACGATGACGGCCACTGTGCCGTCGCACGGGGACGCCATGCCCATCTCCTTGATGCGTTTCTTCGATTTCAAGTCGCTGCGTTTAGCTCTTACCTGAAATTTGAAATGGCATAAAGTGAGACGTCTGTTTTATTTTAGTTGCCTATCCAACGGGTACGATAACCGATCTGGCGAATACTCAGACATGGCTATATGAATAAGGATTACCTAGAACAGTCCGAATTTCCCACGGTCAAATATAGAAATTAATGATTTAATAAATAAGGCAAAATAAACTCTAGGTAGATGTACTAGAGTAGGTAATAATTCAATGAAAGTAGTCATACGTACAAAAATGTACTTAGTGAAAATTTTAATCGGATATTATAATAGAAGACACGCCAAATCAGCCGTTACCATAGAAAATATGTAGTAGGTAGGTACCTAATTGTACTTCATTTTGCTGTTACTCATGCCAAGTTGACCAAACCCTAAAAAGTAATGAACCAAAACGTTTTGGAAATACTTTCATTGTGCGTACCTACCTACCTACAGCTAAAGAGTGGATTTCTCTGCCGGAGTCGGTGTTTCCTAATAGTCATAACCTTGGGGTATATATCATAGGACAAAAGCGAATTGGCTTGAGCTTATCCTATAGACCTAGTTAAGCTTGCTCTATCGTCGACTAATCATAGCTTGCCATAAACGCAAGCCCATAAAAGGTAAAAAACCGGCCAAGTGCGGGTAGGACTCGCGCACGAAGGGTTCCGTACCATTATCGCAAAAAACGGCGAAACATCACGTTTGTCGTATGGGAGCCCCACTTAAATATTTATTTTATCCTGATTTTAGTATTTGTTGTTATAGCGGCAACAGAAATACATCATCTATAAAAATTTCAACAGTCTAGCTATCACGGTTCATGAGATAAAGCCTGGTGACAGACAAACGGACGGACGGACCGCGGAGTCTTAGTAATAGGGTCCCGTTTTTACCCTTTGGGTACGGAACCCTAAAAAACATCAAAACAGTTAATTAAAAGTAAATTGATAGTTGAAAAAAAAAGTGACGAAACTTGTAACATTTGTAATGTTTTATGTGTCTGGCTGGTGCTAAGTGATTGCTCTGGGGAATGACATTGAGTCACCATCCGGTGAGCTATAACATAAACAAGTAATATAACGTCATGTAAAGAGCCAGTCACTACGATGTTGTAAGCCTTTTCTATGAGTTGGTCAAGGTGAGCCAAGGTCAGCTCAGCTACTTCTTAGATCACGATTTTATTGCGTACCTACCTTACGATAAGTTAATTTGCGTAGGCGCAGAGTTGAGATAAGCTATGGGTGTTTTTTACTCCAAATGCTCAACCTAATCCATCAGTAAAATCATTTGTGAGAGCAGAATACTCTATGAATCATCAGCCTATATAGGTACGTGCTTAGTAATCGTCTAAGAAAATCTTTCTACCGTACAGTAACAGATTCCAAGTTAAAAGAAGTAAAATATTGACTTTAGACAATCATCTGCGAATAAACAATTTAGCTTATTATTCAACGTAAATAGTAGCTTGGTAAGTAAATTGTTGCCCACGCATTTACCGAGTTAAAATTGGCATGGATGCTCTGATAGAGATTTTTCTGAAGACAAGCGCAAGATATTTTGTTTTTCTTTACGGAGAACTAGTAAACATGACGGTACGAGGGCCGTTTGATAAATCCGTGACTTTTTTATTTTCTCGCGTAGTAATTTTTATGGCAACACTGCTTCTGTAAACTACCATTTTTTAATAGGCTTCTGTAAAAATATGAGCAAGTTACGTTATTGGGTTTATGTTTGCCAGCCATTTAAAGCATGCAACCGCGGGAATTTTTACGAAAATGGGAAAATGTGAATTTCGTGTACTGATTAAGCATTATTTAAAAAAAAAAAATATCATCGAAACCAAGGAAATGCTTGATAAACATTACGGGGACTTGCACCATCAATTTCACTGGTTAACTTAGTTCCGTTGAGGTCGTACCAGCACAAATGTCGCCGAACGTTCATGGGTATACATCTTAGATAAAGTTCCTAGGTAGGTACTTTATCTAAGGTATATATGGTTCATGGTTCTGAGTGGGTACATCACATTTTACGTGAATATTTGGACATGAAAAAGCTATCTACAAAACGGGTGCCGCGATTGCTCACACTCGAACATAAGCGCAACCGTGTGACAACTTCGAAGGAGAGTTTGGGGATGTTTACCTGTAATTTGAACGAGTTTTTGCGCCGTTTCCTAACCGTGGACGAAACATGGATCCAAGAGAATAAATAACAATCAATACAGTGAGTTTTTACGAGTGCACCAAAGAAGGCAAAATTGGGTCTATCGGCCAATAAGGACATGGCCAGTTTTCTGAGATGCACGCGGTGTGTTTCATATCGACTACATTTAAAAGGGTAAAACAATCACCAGCGAATATTATTCAGACCTTCTGGACAGATTCGATATTGATTTGAAGCAAAAACGACTGCATTTGGTGAAGAAAAAGTGCTGTTTCATCAAGACAATGCACGGTTGATTACGTGTGTAGTCACCATGGTAAACATCCATAAATTAGGCTACGAACTGCTACCTCATGCAGCATTTTCACCAGATTAGGCCCCCTGTGGCTATTTCCTGTTTCCAAACCTGAAGAAATAGTTGGGTGGAAGAAGATTTGGCTCTAATGAAAAGATCATCACTGAATCAAGCGCCTATTTTGAGGGCCTTTATAAAACCTATTATTTTAAAACGAATATTTTATTTTTTAAATGTTCGATTCAATGAATTGAGCTAAAAGAAGACTGTGTTGGGCAATAAAATGCTTTTTTGCTACTGAACTTTTTTTTTATTCAATAAGTCACGCAAACTGCCCACGTATATTAGCAGTTCATTGAAAAATTACCAATATCAAATGATAAATATGGAATTACTATTTTTTTACATACAATAAACGACTGTTAATGGTATTCTAACACGTTTGCCTAGCAAAGAATGCGGTTTCTAAATATTTACATAACTTATAAGGTGTTTCAGCAATGTTCTAGATTTTCTTTATCTTAAACTGCAGGCTAGGCTATACAGACGGTCCGATAAAAACATCTGGCTAACGTTGGCCATAACAAAATAAATGAGGTAAGCGCATTACTCACTGCACTTGTTAGTCACAAATTTACAAAGACGCTGTGATGTATGCAGGTTCTCACTCGCATTTTTTTGGTTACGAAGCCTTGCCAACAAACAATAAGAATACATAATTAAAACAGATAGACAAGTTGGAGTTTTAGAGCGAACTAATTAATATAAATATTGCAAGGCCTCAAAGTAACGCAACTTCCTAATTTTTTATGGTTGAACTATTTTATGTGTAGGAACCGAACGAAATCATTGCGTCAGCACAAATGAAGCTGATAACGCTGTCGATTAATTATGTAAAAACCTGTCACGTGTGAGATTGGCTCGTGCGCTTAGGGTTCCTTATAATCTGTATAAAGCTACGCGAAGTTAGCAGGGCACGAATTCGTGAAGCATAGACAGACTTAGGGCTCCCAGCCCCCACACCTAACTGCGATGCGTTGCGTATTAGATAGATTTAGTATGTGCGAGCTCGCAGATATTTGCGATGCGTTGCGAATTCGCAGTTATGTGTGGGAGCCCTTAGAGCCTCCACGGAACTCGCTACGCCTATAGCAAGCCGCGGCCGCATTTTGCTCTGGCTCCGCACGCCTAGCGTAGACGCAGCTTTACCGTCCTAAAGTTGTGTAACATAAATGAAGCAAACTATGTGAATGATGTGACTACCAGTCACAAGTCCGAACGTAGGTACAAATTATTAATAATTGAGACGGTCCGCAACGACAACAATAGTATTTTCCTTGAACAGATTTTTCCGTGTTGGAGTGGAGTTTGCTCATTTGCCTTTCAGATCTTACTTAAGTATTTTTTTTAAAGATTATTGTCTGTGGGATGGGCATACAAGGACAAATCCAAATTTTTGGATGCCACTAACTATCTACGGAAGGAGATCCGTTTGATAACTGGGTAGGAATTTGGTTTATGGTACTTAATTGCTTTTAATTAATTATCTTAAACTTTCGCTCTCGCAGGCATTGTTTATTGTATAATATTTTCAGAGAAAATCGTCTATAGAAGCCTCGGGATTCCAAGTGTTTCATTTAATAATCTAACCAACTTCCGCACGGAACACAAACGCAACAGTCACTTTTAAGAAGCTTCTTGTTAAAATTGTTTAAATATAAACATTTTGTTAAGACTATCGGCGTAACTGCCGTGCCGAGCAGGAAGTTTTTATTTTTTATTTTTCGCAACCGGACGATTTATATTCTCTTTCATAGTGATCTGATACTGTCTACTTGCAGAGACCGTCGATCACTGAATATAATTAATTAAAGTTGTACGTCATAGTCCACGTAGCGACGCTTCGGGAAGTCCTATGTCCATCATTGGACGTCTTTTGGCTGACATGAGGATGATGATGTACTTCGATGTACATTTGGGCAAAATTAATTCAACAAATAAAAACGGAGGATACATATTCGCGAACTGGCTGAACAAAACCAGATGCAGCGGGTTTTTGATATTTAACTTTTTTTTATAACTTTTTAGTTAACATTTTTTTTTCGAATTTGGTACATTTAAACATATAAGTCTTATATATTTTTTTGGAAATAACCTCCTAAAACCACACGATGGGTATAAAAGAAAAAAATAATTGGGCCTCCACAACATGGCGCCCAAAAGCCGCCCTTTTTCTATTTTACAATTTTAATATAGCCAGTGACACTCGCAAGGTTAAAATGAATCGATTGACGTAGGAAAGAATCATCAAAATCGGCCAACGCGTTTGGTCTCTAGAACGCCACATAGAAACAAACATCGAACATACATAGACTGATAAATACATTACCCACCTTCGGCAGTCGGGTAAAAATGAAAAATATTTTTTTTTTATTACGGTTTTGATGACGGCAAGGGACCGCTGGCTAGCTAGCTGTCTTGTGCAAATCAGGCGCCGATTACCTACTTATCACCGATTACAAATCTTTTTAGAGTAAATTTATCAAGAAATTTATCGAATCATGCAACTTAGTATTAACAAATGGATATAATATTATTATTAGCAGCACTTATACATTCGTAAAATGGCAATAAAACCCAATTTACACGCTCTGATTCGTGGAAATTGAAAAGAATTTTTATCAGAGTCCTTGACCGATGTCTTGTCTGCAATTATGGGCAAGTCCATTATCAGACGATAGCCATCATAAAATAATATTATATCTGCTATCAGTCATCCGATAAAAACAATTAATAAGTTAAATTATTACAATAACACGTACTGCCATTTACTAATTCTAGATTTATACTAGATTCCGTAACATAATCATTTCTATTTTCTAGACGTATTTAATCGAATAGCAGCTTATACACTAATTAATTACCCAAGCAGACCAATTAATCACCGTCAAAGATAAGCGCCTAATAGGCAAGCATGACTCTGGAATAATCAAGACGGTCAGCAAAAAAAAACATTTCGCTCTCGTGTGTCTGAAAAGGTCGTCGTGGTCTACTCAAGCAAGGGTCGGACAGAAAAGCAAGGATAACCCATTGGTGATGTCGTTTCTAGCAGTATATTTCAATCCGGACCGAGACAGGCGTTTGTGCACTGCATTCGATCCGAATCCGACATAGAGACCTCACAGTAATGCACAAATACGGTACTCTAGACCGTCGGGTCGAATAATAATACAGTTTAACAGTTTTTATTTAGCATATCCATTAGCTCTGTGTTTCTAAAATTACCAGGGATTCGGTCATCATATATTTTAGGAGAATTATGCTTTTTGAATCACTAATTCGCAACAGATATGGTAGCCTACCAATGTTTGTCTGTCCGTCGAATGCCACCAGTCTCCGAATCTTATTTTAAATTCACGCATACTCTTGAAAATTAGCACATAGAGCGTAAAAGGTGGCATAGGTACTGATAAAATGAACTTTGATTGTAGAAAATAAATATATCATCGGGAGTTAGATGAGAGATCAAGAAGGAACAGTCTAGATAAAATAAATTCCGAGGAAGTGGCCGGTGGCTCTAGACCAGAGTTTGGAAAGGTCGCGCGTCTGTCAGGGTCGGAAATACTTTACAGGTCAAATAGTTTTGATGTAAATCAAAGTCACGGTGGTAAAGAGAAACAGACGAAAAGGTTGAGTTCATTTTGGACAGAAAACGACAAAACACGTCACTCGATAAACTAAGTTTATATCAGCATTCAGCGGACGTAATCGATCCTAAGCCGATGTGACATGAATGACATCATCCCTCGTCCTATTGGAAATTATTTTAATATATTCCCATTACGAACTCGGGAAGAACTAGAGCAGCCAAGGAGCAGTGCTATGCTGGCAAAACGAGGATTTCAGGCTTATTACCCGACTGCGGGCGGGTAATGTTTTTCGAGCGGGTGTATGTCCATTTCTATAGCACACTCTACAGCCCAAACGGCTTGACGGATTATGACATATGAGGTGTCGTTAGATTCGTCTCAATTGTGGGAGTGGCTATATAATTTTTGAAATAGCGCACCCCCTAAAAAAAGCGGGTGATACAATTATTATTTTTCGTTATTCTAACAATATGGGTATCTAATGAAAGCTACTAAATAGGCCATTCCAAAAATAAATATATTGTAAGGCTTTTATGTTCCTATTTTGGCACAAATTCAAGATAAGCATAAATTTGATAACAAAATTATCTTTTACCACATAACTTATCTGGAGAACTCGTTCTTTACTAAAACCAAAAAGTATGAAATAAAACAAATTATTATAAAAACAAAAAACCCGAATGCTATAAAATAATTAACTGAAAAGAGAAAAACAAGTATACTAGATAATTATAATTTATAGGTAACTACATTAAATATTATGGCAGCACCTCATAATATTTAATGAATATATTATAAATCTAGTACTTGTTTTTCTCTTTTCAGTGAATTGATTGAATAGTGATTTTATAATATATAATAATTTGTTTTATTTTATTTATTTATTATATGCTTTTTTGTACACCTTAAAATACAATTATAGAAATAAACTATTTGCTAACTATTTTTTTTTTTACTATTTTATGCCTTCTACTCGCAACAAGTACACAACTTAATACAAAAATAAGTAAGATACATAAAATCACGCCTTTTCCTTCTATTTCCAATAATATTTACTTGTTTAAGTAAGCCAGCTTACAAGCAGTTGTGGCAGATAAGATCAGTCATGGACTCAATGATGATAACAAACAGGTTAGTTATGACATCACCTAGGCGCAGTTTCAGACTTTCATTCGTTTTTTCTGCGACAAATAATATATTATTTAACACTAGACAGTGTTGGCATTACCTAGTTCGAAATACAAACTTAACGCTTCGCTTTCATGAAAATGAGGAAAATGTCGTGAGGATAGTGTTGAGTATAAATTTTAGATGTTTCGTCTTATGAACATGGAGTAGGGAAAGACTAAAGGAACTATAGATGGGCCGTGTGAAAGATAGCATGGCTAGAAAGGTTTGAAAACTGCGTTGAGGACTAACAGAGAAGTATGAATGAGGAATGTTCCTGCAGTCGGGTTTTATGATCTTTTTAATTAACTTTTTTTTTGTTTTTTGTGCCGATTGCACTTGTTTTTTTAATGTTTTCAAGTTTTATCAAACGACTTCGGTCCTGTGGCCTATTCCACGGTAACTATACATATCGCCGGGATTAAAATTAGCTTGACACTCACTCAGCAAAGGAGTAGCTATCCTGTAGTGAAAATATTTTCGTACTTACATTTATAGATCAATAATTCCTGATTTATTTAGTGACGACAACATAATTATGTATGTTGGGTCGTCACTAAATAAATCAGGATAAGGCCAATGAGGCACTTGTTCCACCACCGACGATCGAGAATTGAGTTAAGTGTGTAGTTCCGATAGTTTTACCATTTAGCTATGAACGAGTGTTTTTGGGCGACGGGCGATAACGCTCGGGCGGTCATGAACGCGTTTGTTGGGCTTGAGATGGGCTTGAGTTCTGGATCGCCAAGCGAGCATCCCCAAGCGAGTATCGCTGAGCGAGTATTTCCTTTGATAGCTCTTGTCGCTGCGACAAACTTGTGGTAAAAGAGTACTCGCCGGCAGTGTGAACAGCAAGCGATCACCTATTAATATTATTTAATATATGTGTATCTTTTATTGACATGATCTTTATCTGTGTCTTTTGTTCGTTTCTTCAGCGAGAAAACAGTCGAAAGTTAATCGCTTCGTCGCCGGCGGCGGTGGTACCAGTGCCTGAAGAAGGAAGAATGAATCTTCTGTTTAGTCGTTAAGTTCTTGTTAAGATAAGACCTACTTATATTAGTATATACTAGGCCTAACCCTGCGCACAAACATAACGTTATTAATCAATTTTCCAAAAAAGAGGAGGTTCTATGTTCAGCTGTATGTATGTTTTTTTTTGTGTATGTTCACCGATTAATCCGTCAATTGTGGACCGAATTTCAAACTTATTTTTTGCTTGAAAAAGTATGTTTCCGTATTGGTGCCATTTAAATTTGGTGAAGATCTAATGAAGCACTTCGGAGATATGGACCAGAACTCTTCAATAAATGACGGCTAATCTCTAGGAATTACTGCAATCGCATGTGTGTTTATTGTTTACACCATTTCATAACATAACATCACGCCAGTACGCTCTAAAGGGGTACGCATATGTATATTCCATTTCATGTTATTCGGGTAACTTATTCTGGCATAACTTTGGCCATTATATACCTACTATAGAACTTGCAGTTTGATGCACAGATGCATTCAAGTCATATACATCTGTCCCTTACGCACAATGGAAATAACCTACCTCCAAGACCCCATGGTAGCCCCGCAGTGCTGGAATACTTTTATTATATCAAAAATGAGTTAAACAAACTCCCAAAGTTTGTTTTGGACATTGTAGATCCAGAATATAAAATTCAGCTAAACAAAACTGCGATTATTACATTGTTCTTTAGAGGAGAAAGGGGCCTTGCGCATGCTTTTACTCAATTTACCTTGTGGCGTATGTGCCAACCCAACAGGTGTTTTTGTAATAAGTAACTACTGCCTGCGTTGCGAAGGTATAACTGGAGTTTAGTTTGAGGTTTAAGATTATATCGTGGATTCCACAAGGCCAAAAAACAAAGTCTGAGTGAGAAAATAATATTTGTCTTCAGTTTGTCATGTAGTGACGACGCTAATTATTGATCACGCGGCCCGAGTCCGACCTCTATTTCGCTCCGCTCGGGCGTTGCAACCTCCACCCAACTTTTGAACGACCGCGACATTTGTTTAGTTCTACATATCTATGTTTTTGTGTAAGTTCACAGCCTTAAGGTTACACTAGTCGACGGCACGAACTATTTTGTGCGCGGGGTTAAAATGCATGATATATCAACCGACAACACGTGCGGAAGAAATAGATGCTGTGATGAGCAGTAAGAAGCTAGTTCGCGTACGAATACACACTTTTGCATATTTGTAGCGAAATGGATGATGATTTAGGACGAAAACGAGCGCGCGATGTTTTATAAACAGACCTTTGGGAGTCTGGATATCATGAGAAAACGACTAAATGTATCTGTTCAAAATAAAATGATTTGCATTGCTGAACTACTAATCTATCCCTGTATGGTGGCTGATTTGCAATTTTCCTTCTTCTTCTGGTATTAATTTTCGCCCAAAGATGCGTTAAAATTAGTGTTGAAATATGGAACTTTCAACGTTCTTAACTTTCAAATATTCTTTTTCGTTACTTTTTTGTTTCCATACAGGGCTAGATAATGATGAGATAAATTGATTTTTATTTTGAATGTACATCGTCAAACAGTGGAGTAATCGCCAGACGATGTTTATATGGAAGAATGATCGACTAGTGTACCCTTAATGGTGCAATGTTTATTCTCCTAAAACATATTTTAAGAGAAGTACGCTAGGATTTTATAAGTCCCGTGGAATTATTTACAATCAAATTCATAAGCTTAAATTCCGACCTCGTTTAACCTTCAGGTTATACAAATTCCGTACGAGCGCGATCTGTTGCGCACAAGCCGACCTCTAATCGACTCTTTCAATCTTTAATGTGATACGTCCTATGGTGAAATAGCTGTCAAAAATATTTCTTACCTTAACTTCTCCCTTTTCTGTAACCGTAACTTGGTAGCAAGGTAAGGAATCGAAGCCAGGAAAATCTTCAATGTCTCCGGTTTTAATGTTGAAGCAGGCTCCGTGCCAAGGGCAGCGGACTCTGCCATCTCCTAGCGCACCAGATACGAGTGGAGCCCCGTAATGAGTGCAAGTGGTTCCTACTGCACTAAATTCGCCTTTCTGTTTCACAAGCAATACTTTGCCTTCTTCTCCAATATCAAAAACTTTCATTTCATTTTCTTTAAGGTCATCTTCCTTGCAGACGACTGATTCCACATAGCTATTGCTTGACTCCATCCGCGATATTGTACCACCTGTTTCAAAACAAAAACAACAATTTTAAGGAAAATAGAGATCTACAAACCGGTTATTGGTAAGCAGTGGTAATTCAAATTTTTAGTCAAGGTCTTAGAAATGTTTCATATATTTTAGATAATCGGCGATGCCATAGCAACGCCAAACAAAACATTTAAAATTATAAAGCAAGTATTGTCACGACGTATAGTGCGATACTAGCTTTTAGGCGCTGCTAATAATGGGACAAAAAACACTATCTACACATTTTTTTCAATTTGGGAATATCCATTTCAAATTGTGTCACCATGACTAGTGGATGTTAGGGAATATTTTCCCTACCGGTGGCTCATTTGCAGCTCGGCGGCCGGGATAGTTTCTGGGCTGGTATGGATAATTACTATTCTACCGATTGGCCGTATTTACGAGTACCTACTACGTTAGGACGTTTCGGAGTAGGCCTACGAAGGAAAATACAGATACTACCGGCAAAATAAATGTATCAATCAGTTACAAACAAGATCTTCTTATATCGCGATTCGCGCTTCCAACGGGAGACATTAATTTCGGGACGTGAGGGACATCACAAGATCGCAATATCAGGACTTGACGAGAGACCGCAATATCCGAACTTGGCGAGAGATTGTAATGATGGTGATCGATCAGTGATCACAATTGGAATGTGAGAGGAACACAATCAAATTCTCGTCCCGTTTGGAGATTTCTATGGTAATAATGACACTTGCAAACAGTAGTGAATTATTTGTTCAGCTTTGTCTAGGAAATAAAATCCAATCCAAATCCAATAAACCAAAAAAAAATTGGACCACACTTCCGCGGATATACAATCTCATGACCGACGATCGTGAGTGATGCATTCGATATGCAGTTAGCAGTGTACGCACCTGCCTATCCAGGGCGTCAAGTTCCGTTTGAGTCCATTTGAGTATGCCGAAAGAGTAAATCAATACGGCATGACCCAACCGTTGAAGGCGCGCTCCTTGTTTCCGCCCGAAAGAAGGCTATTAAATACCTTCTTCAGGCGGCTAAAGAAGCGTTCCTTCAACGATTGCTTCATGTCAGTAGCCTAACGTTTATAGTTTTTAGTATACCTAACGCTTCCGACATACCCAAATACTTATAGGTTTCGTTTTGAGAGAGAGATCTCAGGTTTATGGAATCCGCGAGTTGAATTCCTACGGATTCCACATCTCGCCTCGCTTTACATGCATGACCGCACTTTTTTCCACACCAAACTCCATCCCTAAAAGTTTCAGTTACCTTCAGTAGCTCCATCAGCTGAAGATTGCTAGGAGCAAAGAGCTTCAGGTCATCCATGTAAGGGAGGTGAGATATAACCTGACCACCTCTCTTCAACCGATAGCCTAGCTCTGAATTCTCCAGCAGCATGCTTAGAGGTTTCAGGGCTAGGCAAAACCAAAGTGGATTCAAACTAACGCCCTGGAATATACCTCGCTCGATCCTTACAGGTTCGCTATTCCTCTGGATATTTCGACATCCTAGATAGCGAAGGACTGTGCTCCATTGCCCCATACACGACATCAGGAAGGTGCGTAGAGTTGTATCTTTTTTACCAGAGCCATGTATGAGGCACCATTTTAAAGGCCTTCTTATAATCTATCCAATATGTCGACAGATCCTTTCGGGAACGCCGAACCTGTTGGCTAATGGCCATATCTAGAAGGAGTAGCTCCTTAGTACCGCGGGAGTTATTGTCGACGTGTTTAATTATTTTACCGTTGGTAAACGAAATAGGTCAAAAATGTAATAGGTCTATAATTTGTGGGTTCCAGGGCTACCAGACTTGTGGAGCAGGTGGGTAATTCCTGTTGTAAGGAATTTAGGTAGCGAACCAGACTCTAAGGCTGCCTGGTACTGAGAAGCCAAACGAGCGTGCCACCTTATATTTAATTTTACCTATTATAACATAAGTATTATTAGAACAGCTCTAATTTTAGAGTTATACAACTGAAGCCTACATTTTTTTACGACATTCCTAACTAGGTGGTAGATTGGGATTTAAATCGAAAACTGATCAATGAAATAACTGCTTATGGTAAATAATTTATTCCATAAGGCAGAAAGCTTCAAGGAACATTTCTGCATACGGACAAGGCGAACAAGGGCCATACAAGGTTTAAAAACATGAAATAAATAGAGGCCACTTATGAAATACTTTCCGTTTCTACGTAATTTATATAGCGTAATAATGTTACTTACGGTTTCCGGGATCAGTTGGACTCTGTCCACTGTTAGGGGAATAAGATCTTGAATATGAGCTGCCCATTGTGCTAGACAAAAATGAGCCTAAAACAAATTTAACAGTTCGATTTTAAAATAAGTACTATATTTTGATAGTGACGCAGCTATTTACTATCAAGATAAAAATATATTGATATAGCTATACTTATTAATACACAAATTCATTAAAGCAAACACAGAAATATACTGAAAACAATGCACTTTTTAAATTAAATCGTGAAAGGTTTTACCTTGGACAAAACGTCTAGCAACCTTGTCTACCAAAACGTAACTTTTGCGAATAAATCTCATTGTTTTTTTCAATCGCGTTCGCGTGAACGAACTATTATGACATTCATTCATTAAATCTGTCATTTAGTTCAGTCGTTCCAAAGGAATGTTGCCATTCAAACAAAAAAGAGATGTGACATTTTTTTTATGCACTATATACTCGCGCTTGACTTACCAGTCAAGCAGATATACCTATCACCTGATGGTAAGCTTATATATATATATACCCTATTATATCATCGTCAAACAGAGATATCCGAAAATTTTAAATGGTGCTGGCGTAGGTTTTCACATCAAAACAAAACCAAAACACAAAAAACTTCTAAAGCCTCCTCCAACTTGAAAGCGTGATAGCATCAAATGGCTAGCTAGTAACCTGTGGTCTCTTAATTTCTTCAGCATTAGGATAAAATTAATGCTCTAAGCTTAATTTGGACTAAGAAATAGACTTCCATTGTTTATGGCTCTTATAGTCGATTATTTTGACGTTAGCCTTAGCATTTTCAGCTCTTTCTTTTCGATACCACCTCTATTTCACTTATGTTTCGCTATCTATCTATTCTCAAGAGACCGATCAAGATTTTTTCGATTTATTATCTGTGTATGATGAATGAATGAACGATTTAGATTGATATGTTGGATCGGCGACGGACGTGGCTGGCAGAGAAATTATATTATGTTTTTCTAATTTAAATTGTGTTACTAAGCGAAAAATGTCGGATGCCATCGTAGCCAAGGGTCAGCCCATTCCCGGCGATCCCGAAAAAAAGGGTTGGCTTTTCAAGTGGACGAATTATTTGAAGGGTTATCAGCGAAGATGGTTCGTGTTGTCGAATGGACTGTTGTCGTATTACAGGTAATTTAAGATTATATTCTTGCTTGTTCCTTCCAGTTCCAGCTACCGTATCCTGTAAAAGGCAAGAATAGAAATCATCAAAGTTTCACCTGCCGACAGGTTTTAATAAAACAAAAATTGTCTAATGACGCAGTGTTTTTGCAGTATTTCTAATTGGTTTTCTTGCACCATAGACGCTATTTAGGAAAAACATCTATTTATTTTATTTTAACACTTTAAAAAGTTAATAGGGCTGTGTTAACACAGTTGAAATGATTAAAATTCTGCAGGTACATGCAGTGCAAACAATAATTTTATGTAGGTATAGTGACAGTAGATAAGTATATAATTTTGGTTCCAGTGATATACTCATTACATACCATCATAGTCAACTACACTATGATGATATAATATTTTTGACAGTTCTAAAGATACCTGTTGTTATGTTAATATAAGGAAGTTAAATTCGTTTTTCCAATGCTAGTACATGTTATCAGCCCATTCCAATTAATTTCTCATAGGAAAACTATTTTTTTGTACATTTGTGTTAGTTTATACTTCATGGTTTACATTTGTTTAATTTTTAGGGGCCATTTTCAAGACCTTTGACCTACCTGTACTACCTACTATAAAATAACAAGATAATAATATAATATTATCGTTTTTCCTTAAATACATTCTACTCTGTTATGGTTTTTCAAGGTGAGCAAGTTTTTACTGCTCACAATATAAATCAGCACTGTTAGATGTTTCTTGAGTTGTACCTAACATGATAATTAGTTCTAATTAGACACTTTTCATATGGATCTTCTGTTTAGCTTCTCATTACAGACTCTTAATAAATGAAAAACATACAGTATGTCACTTCTTCCAATACTGACAAAGGTAGTCTAATATGAGAGTACATTATCCAATTTTTTATTAATTCATTAATGGGTATCTTAAATTCAAGTACATATAAGCATGTGTGTTATTAAAAATGTTAGGAAATGTTAGTAAAATGTTAGTATCAATTTTAAATCAACATTATAAAAACAAAAAAATATTTAGTTTATAGAATGTATTCTCTGGAAGGAATAATAGCCCAATTACAAACATTGGAAATATTTAGTATCGGCACAGATAATATAATACTAGCATACAGATGCCTCATCTCATACAAAGAAACCTGGTACTGACTACTGGTATCGGATTGTAAATTCTAACTGCAACATTATTGAGTTGAGTGTTGGCTTTGCTTAGAAAAAAATCACGGTATTTGTGGCATAGGCCCCAAAAGCGAAGCTAGTCATTGATAAACCACTATCCATTATTTACTAGCAGAAAAGCAGTAGTGCATAAATAAATAATTAACATGAAAGTTATCTGATAACCATTGTGATAAAAACCAGTGATTGTTTACTTTCTTGATAAAACAGGAATATTAAAAGGACCTAGTTATGCAATCATGAACCAATCCACACACATGCCAAATAAAGACACAGAAGCTTTCAAAAATTAATTTTCTATCAACCCTGTAAATATCAAAATGATCTGACGATTTTGACAATATAAAACATTTGTATGACAATGTTATCAACCAACATAACAGTAGTTGTTAAATAAAACAAAAATCGCTTTTTCTCAAATCTGTCATTGATTAAAAAGTGTGGGTTGATTCTGTTTTGCTTAATTAGGTCCTATGTATTGTAATAGTTTTTTTTTGGTGTTAACCTAGTTTAATTCCTAGGTAAAACCAGCATGGGTAGGTAGGTATTGGTTAACCCTATTTCATTTATAATAGTGTGAGAATACATGCCATACAAATAACATTAAGACATATACAAGTATTTATAAACAAAATCCTACTTCCTAATACATAAATGTGAAAGTTTAGATCTTTGTCAATCAATCGCACAAAAACGGCTAAACTGATTTTGGTGAAATTTGAAACACAGGTATAATATGGTTTTGGTTAGGATTTTTCATATTGTATGTTCCCATGGAAGACTTTCACTGGTACGAAGTTGCAAGTCGCTACTCAGTCATATAAGCTAAATATGGTCCATTACATTACATAATTAAATTTTCTATGGTGTAGGAAAACTTCTTCTTCATTCTTCAATTTGCTTCTTAAGGCACAAAAATAAATTAAATTATAGTAAATATTATTACAGAAATCAAGCGGAGATGGCGCACACCTGTCGAGGCACCATATCTCTGCTAGGTGCCCTCATCCACACCGCAGACTCCTGCACCTTCGTTATCAGCAACGGAGGCACGCAGACCTTCCACATTAGAGCCCATGATGAAGTGGAAAGACAAAGTTGGGTCACTGCTTTAGAACTGGCAAAGGCGAAAGCAATGTAAGTTTCCTTTTATATTCTATTTTTACATTTGTACAAGCAACAGGAATGGCACAAATCTTATCATACCTACATACATAAACTTTAAACTTAAAGCTTTACGTAAACAAAAGGTAAAAGCAAGTAGCAGGTGGCATTCTGTAGTTTCTACCTGCCATGAGATATCTTAGTAATTCAATAAAATTTTGAAATGGCTGTTAATTGCGTAATTAATTGCTTGTGTAAGTGCAGAATAAAACATTAATGATTGTTTGCCGAAATTGGATCACTCAATCGTTTGTCTAGAGTGCGCTTTGCGCCGCCTTAGTACACATACAATTATCACAGCATTTAGATGGGGACTAATGATGACTAAGTAAAGTCTGGGTTCATTTAAATGATCAAAAATGCAAGGTATTACAAGAATCATTGTAATCAATGTTCTTTTTTCAATCAAAACAAAAATCTAATACATAAAAATCTCTGTTATTCTTCAGATTTTTTTAAAACACTTTCTAAGCATATTCTTAATTCTAATTCTCTATAAAGGATTTTGCTAATCACTTGCTGAACTAAATAGAGGGTGCTAAAGTAAATAGAGATTTTTTAATAAAACACTTATTATGTTCTAAAAAAAGGACAGTATTTAAACGAGAGAAAATAAATTCAAATTACAGTTGTAAAAAATACTGAATATGGCTTACTGTAATACTAAGTGGGCGACAAACAGTGGGCCAATACAAATGTTTAAAACAGCGACTTGAAAATAAAAGTTTGTCGAATCTGCAGGGTCTAAAGTTACTTAACATGAAGGAGTTGACGGGAACTAAGTCATCCCTTTCAAACCTAACCTATCCGTGTTGGGGTGCCCTAAGTTCCCGAGCTCTCTTCGCTCGCTCTTGGACTAATTCGTTGAAAACACGAATACATCCGAACTCTCGCGCTGCACAACGATGTCGTCTCGTCGGTTTTTATGCTATTTTCAAAAGAATAATATGATAACAAAGAAAAATAGGACCCCAAATACATTTAAGGCCGCAGCTCACAAAAACCTAAAAGGTATTACTCAAACCGGATAAACAGTCACTTACTTAGTATAATAGTCGCCCAGTCAGTATATTTTTCGCTCGGTTAATAATTAACCAAATAAACACATCACCCTCCTTCGGCAGTCGGGTAAAAAGAGACCTCTCATTTGGTGCTAGTAGAGCGCTCAACGGAAATTCGCAATGCAGCCTTTCTTCAGCGGTTGTGCAGGGTATATCTTTAAAAACAAACAAACCTTATTATTTTAGTGTTTTTGTCTAGGATAGATTAATTGTACCCATTAATGATGAATAAATTTTATTTTATTTTATTTTTATTTTATTATTTTAGGGTGGAACTGTACCTAACTACATAATAATAAATCATATCACTGTTGCATACCAATAGGCAGGAACCAAATACCGTCATTGGCCACCTGTTTGATATGAGTACAGAATAGACAACAAAGATAAAAAAAAAATTGTTTAAATTCTTGTTGAGCTGAGCAAACATATGGAGCATTAATTTAAAAAAATCTAATTCTAAAACAACCTGTGGACCTGTTATCTATAAAGATTATGAATTGGATTATCAGCTAATGAATGAATGTATTGAAATCACGTGATAGTTAGCCCCAAAATATTGTCATCACTAAATAATAATCTGTTTATTTCTCAACAGTCGAGCACAAGAGTCTGATGACGATGAGGACCAGATATCAACAGGTGTGGTAGCATCGGGGGGTGCTGACGGAGAAGGGGAAGACGCGGGCGGCATCGCTAGAGAACTGGCAGCTAGGTTCCATGACCTGCGGACCTGTTCCGAACTGGTGGCGAGGCACGGGGCAGCTCTACAGAGGTCCCTCGTCGACCTGGAGATCCCACCCACGGATACCACGAAGCAAGTCTCAGAGAGGGCGACGCTCTTTAGGATATCATGCAATGCCATGATGAATGTAAGTTCTTCGAGATACCCTTAGATAAGAGTGCAACAAAAACCTCGCATGGGTGGATGCAGTAGCACTATCTTTGCTTTCCGCTCGCGATTCCTTTGTCCCAAGCTCCCAAAATGGAGAGTTTTATTTATTTACTACCCCCAAACCCAAAATAAAGGGATCTTTTGAAAAGTTGTTGATCAACTAGTTGGAAATTTTATCCAGAGACTTAATAATAGCATGGCAGCACAGTAAAAATATACAAACAGTATGGAAACTTTACAAACGCTCGAAACGGCGCACTCACACAAACATACGTGACCACTCGTCGCGTCGCGTCGCGGTGCTCAGTACTGTCAGCACCGCAGAAGTGCCCGAGTGGTCTCGTCGGTGCGTATATTTGTGTGAGTGTGCCGTTTCGAGCGTTTGTAGGTAGTTTCCATACTGTTTGTATATCTTGATCATTACTGTACAATTTAAATATGATCTTGCTTGCCAATTATAAATAACATTGTGTAAAACACCGAGATGGCCAAAAGTCGTGACGGAATGTCGGCATGACGTCGAAAAAGGAGAGGAGAGTCTTTATCAGCCCACAAAAGAACGCAGATTTAAAGACAGCATAACTAAAATTATCTTTCATTTTCAGGCCTGTTCAGAGTTCATGAGTGCGGCGGCGGCGTCGAGTGCGCGCATGAGTCGCGCGCTGCAACATGAACGTGAGCAAAAGATGAGGCTGCAGGAGGTGGTGGAGCAGCTCGCGAGGCAACACGATAACTTAGAGAAGACTGTTACCGCGCGCAGTACCTCACAACCTGGTCAGTGGGATATTTTTTCAAATTATAAAATCTCGCAGGTCGTCTTTGGTTGACGACTGCTTTACCGGACTTCTTGGTAGTGAGACTCCAAACAGACTGAGGGAAAACTGGCGAAGCAACATGATAACATGGCTAAGACAGTCATTGCGCGCAGTAGCACAACCTGGTCAGTGTTTGTTATTTTTTATGACCCCTCCAAGGTTATGTCAACCTTGGAAATCGTCGGCTGCATTACCCGCAGGCTAATTACGTATCTTGCAAGAGCAAAACGATAGCTATTTTTGTGCAATAATTGCTCTTCAATACGGAAGTTTTAGAGTATTTCGCTTTTTTAGGGTTCCATACCCAAAGGGTAAAAACGGGACCCTATTACTGAGACTTCGCTGTCCGTCTGTCTGTCTGTCACCAGGCTGTATCTCATGAACCGTGATAGTTAGACAGTTGAAATTTTCACAGATGATGTATTCCTGTTGCCGCTATAACAACAAATAATAAATAACAAAATAATAATAATAAAAACAGTATAAAATTAATATTTAAGGGGGGCTCCCATACAACAAACGTGATATTTTTGCCGTTTTTTGCTCGATATTAAATATAAAAACAGGTAGGATGCTTGAAATATTCACAGAATATTTAGTTGTATATTCTATTCAAAAAATAATAATTATTAAATTAAAATAAAATAAATTAAGGGGGGCTCCCATACAACAAACGTGATTTTTTTTGCAGTGTTTTGCGATAATGGTACGGAACCCTTCGTGTGCGAGTCCGACCCGCACTAGGCCGGTTTTTTTTTGTCATTTGACAAACTGCAAGTAATTAGCAATAGATTGTTTAGGACTTACCATACCGTCAATGTAGGTAATTCCGACTTTTATAACAATGCGTTTGATCGCGCAAATATTGCTGATTGCTGTTTCTTACGTAATAACCTTGCGGACTTTCTAGTGAGAGTTTTGTAAAAAAAATATAGGAACTTCCAACCTGAGCATTAACAGAGAAGAATAAGTCATGGTAAAACTCGCAAGGGATAATTTGGAAAAGTTCTTCGTGTAGTACCGCAGGCTTATTACGTAAGAAACAGCAATCAGCAATAATTGCGCGATCAATTTAATGACCTGGCTACTGAAGCCCTTAAGTCAAGTCTTAAGTTTTTTGACAGTCACTTTAAACAGAAGCTAATATGACTGTCAAAAAATTATGAAATTTATCGTTTGTTTTTGTCACCCGCCTATGTTCTATGATTATTAACAGCCGTATTGCGTAAGTGAATACGGCAACGCAAAGAGTTTGCCCTAGACGTGGGGCATAAATATTGGATTAGGTATGTGGATTAGGTATTTTTCGATACGAGTCTGTACCTAATCCAAAGCGCGAGGATTAGGTATGGCACAAAATATTCGTACACAGTCTACACAGAAGATATTCCGTACCTTAAAATGTGGGGGTTAAGTTTCAAGTTTAATTAGCACTGCCGCCAGCACCATCTATGTAGAATACCACTGGACTAATTAGTGCTCTAGCGATGTATTTGGTAACGAATATACGTCCTCTTTAGGTGGCGTTATTTTAAGATGATAATCTCGAAGACAAATAACAATTTTTAAGTCTTTTATTGATAAAAATAAGAAATAAATGTGTAATAATTTGTATTTCACCCATATTATATGGGTAAAATGCATGTTAATATAATAATGCCCTGGTTTCTATACCTAGTACACCAGTTTTAATTTTAAGCCTATTTTCGGTAAAAAAGACAAAAGTATTCATATTGACTTTAAGTACCGTTTGCCCATAAAAAATGAACGTTCCACAATCTATCAGAAACGGAACGTCTATATTCCATGCCAAATATTTCTTACCCAATCCACATACGATATCGGTAACAGGCTAGCGGCTATATTGAATAAATATTCGGATTAGGTAAATGGATTAGGTATTTTTAAATACTAGGATTAGGTGGATTAGGTATCGTTTTTACCTAATCCGACCCATGTCTAGTTTGCCCGCTATCCAATCGACCAAATCGACCAATCACATGCGAGATGAATGACGCGATGTGTATTCCGTCTGTGTGATTTGTCGATTGGATAGTGGTCAAACTATTTGCGTTGCCGTATTCACTTACGCAATAAGGCTGAGGCAACCATAGACAATAAAATGCAATACTTGGTGGACGCTGTTTTTTTTACAATAGTCAATTGATTACTATTTAGCTCCAATATTCCGATAAATTAATATTTGCAGATGTAAAGAATGTAGGTAACAGTATATTTATGGCAGATAATATTGAATATTTTCATTTATTTTATTTACTTTCATACGTAAACAAAGGCAGAACGCACAGAACGGCGCCTGCTACGATCATTTTATTTACATAATATAATAATTAAATTGTCAAATTAATTTAACGTATTTGAAAAATTGGAATAAAAAAAAAAGTTTTGATTTGATTTTTTTAATTAACTTTTTTTATTTACTACTTTTTAGTTATTTTTGTTTGAATTAGGTACATTTAAACATATAAGTGTTATATATTTTTGAAATCGCCTTAATTACCCTTTATTTTGATACCCCACACGAAGGGTTAGGAAGAAAAAACATTTTTTCCCCACAAAATAGCGCCCAAAATCCGCCATTTTTGTTTTTTCAATTTTAATGTAGCCAGTGACACTCGCAGGATTAAGACGAATCGATTGACGTAAGAATCATCAAAATCGGCCAACGCGTTTGGTCTCTAGAACGCCACATAGGAACAAACATACATACATAGACTGATAAACACATTACCCTCCTTCGGCAGTCGGGTAAAAAGGCTTAGTCGCAAAACGACTCTTTCGCAAAATATCTACTGGTCGTATAATGTATTTTTCACATAATGTCGCTTTCACAAAAAACTATTTCTCAAAAGCTCGCTTTGCCTCTTTCGAAGAATGCCTCTATCGCAAAATGTCGCGATTGTAACTAAATCGGTGTCGGCTATCACTCTGCTGTCAAAAACCATGCATAATACGAAATGATCGCGATCACCTTGCGATAAATGCACATTTTAGTTTACAGATTGTTATTATTAGCAGCGCTTTCGCAAAATTGTTATGGTGTGGCTATCGTTCTTAGATAATGCAGATTCGCGATTGAAGAGGAATTATTTCACAAAAATAAGCTGGCTGATATTTTGACATAAAGCGATTATCGCGCGATGACTGCGCTATCTCTGCGCAATTATTGCTGATTTCTGTTTCATACATAATAAGCCTGCTGTTCAGCCTGATGATTTTCATAATGGTCATCTATTAAACGAAGTCACTCGCTCGTTTATGAGCGAAAAGTGGAGACTTGGCTTTACATCTCAAAGAACGTAAGATGGCAAATTGGATGCCTGATATTCAGATAGTCAGTAAGCTGGTGACCCTAAGGTGGTTGGTGTAGACTGTTAGGACTTAACTATTGCCGTCGCGATGCGATAATAAGGTTAGCATTAGTTGGTAAGGCCAAATTTGCGAAAGCAACCGACTTTTTTTACCCGACTGTCTTAGAAAGAGGTATGGAAGTATATCTATTTCTTTGGCGCATTCTACAGCCTAAACGGCTTCTTGAGTTTTAACAAATGAGGCATCACTACACTAGTTTCGTCTTGAAACTTTTGAGTGACAATGGCTATATGGATTTTGTAAAAAAAAAAAAACTAGATGGCGGCGCCATTAGGTAAGTGCCGTCGGTTTTGCTTGTGACATAATAAAGTATCATATAACCACTAATATGCACAAAAAGAAACAAATATTTTTATGTTTTCGTGCTCTAACCTGAATTGCCTGCTAGATTTTTCTGCTTGTCATCCCATTTAGTTCTAGATATAGGTCCGCATTTTCATGTTTTATACCACCATCTCATTTGCAGTTTATTCTAACGATTTCATTAAAAACGAATGAGGCAGGCTCTACTTAAGGGTCTACCACCGCTTTAGTGCCGCAAAACGGTTACTTTCTAAAGCATACTCCTTAGTAACGGCTAGAAGAAAAGGATTGAAAAAAAAAATATGATAATTATTGATTCATGTACATTATTTGTAAAACATGGTATTTTCGAAATTTTCGATTTGTGATCTACACAATAGTTTCTAACTCTGAGCACTATTGGGTGATCTGAAAGAATAATAACAATAAAAATAATCTTGAGGGGCTCGCTCACTTCATTAAAACGTCATTCAATCAAAAACTGTAGAAGTACATAAATTATCTTATTTATTTTTCTTTAGGTACAAAATAATGTCTTTATGAAAAGCTATTACCTGTTGATAAATCTCGTTGAGGCCTGCCAGATGGACTCACGCAACAAAACTGTCCAAAAGGAGGTTCAATATTGATATTCAGGCTCCGAGAGGGCGCACGGCCAGTACCTACTGCGTTAACATTGGAGAATATATACGCCTTTTTTTTCTGTAATCTTTATTTGGTCCACAAGGCCCTGACTCCTGCTTGACATGAGCTTGAAATATTAACCAATCCATGAGTGAAATGACCTAGTTTGACCTCTTCTTTTATTGAATTACAAACTTGCTGTGGTTGTGTTGTTATGTATTCTTAGGCTGTTCTACTATATATTTCTTTTGCTGTTCACATGGAGACAAATATTTTTATAACTTATTTATTTAGGAGTTTAATAGATTGCATCAGGAAGAGCACGTGGCTAAATAACAGCCGCACGGGTCGATCCGTGGATGGGTGACCATTTTTACATAGCGATTTTCCGCTTTGGGATTACGGTGAACTGACCAAACAATCGTAAATTAGGACCCGCCGTACTCTGCGGCTTGTCATGTATCAAGGTTTGCCTTTTTGGAAGTTTGATTAGGTTTGATCAGTGGTAGCAATGATCTGAAAACACAAAAGTTTATAGCATACTCAATACGCTGCCATCATTTACCTCAAGCAAAACCCACGCTCCGTTTTACCTGTTGCATGCGCTTCGTGTTGGATCCCTTACAGAAATTGGTGCTTTGAATAGACCGCTTTAAATTCGGATCGGTTTCAGAACGATTCCGAGTCTGACTGAATGTTGCCAACGCAAAATTCTTATTATAGATGTGCATTGAAAAGTTGAAATGAATGAATGGAAGGAATGGAATGTAGCAGTCATTCTGAATCTGAACGTAAAACGGAAAGTGTTGCTTCGTGACGGATGAAAAATCGAAAAGAAATTTGCTTTTGGGCTAAAAAAAATTAACTTCACTTCAATATAAATTAATCTAACATCTAAGAAGTGTGTGTGAAACAAAAACAAAAATGTATGAGAAAAAATAATACTTTATTAATTCGGTATGTAACGTGTAAAGCGAAACGATATAATTTGTCATAGTAATAAGTATTGTAGACAGATTTTTTGGTGATTTTCAAGGTTGTTGTTTTTCAGTTCAACGTATTACAGTTTGTAATTGGTTGGTCTCTCTTCATTTATTTAATTAACGTGTATCGCGACTGAAGTGTTGTCATTTGGCAGTGCAGTATTGTGTTAGTTCTACCTAGTAATAACAAAATCACATTCATGTACGCGTCTATTGTGATCTTGGCCTTGTAAAGCTAGCTTTGCGTTATTTATTATTCGTGTTAGGCATAATGCAATGATAAATTGTCTTCTCCATAACCATACCACATTATGGGCGGTAAGTGAAATCAAATATTAAAAGAAACACATCATCACTGAATGCTATATAAAGGCTAGCTTTCCAGTTGATTTCATGGGGTTATTATAGTGAGGAAACTATCATCATACACTAAGACATGTATCAATGTATGTTATCACATGCTGGTAGAATAGGCCAATTTGATGAAATACTCTGTGTACACTTCATAAATACATGTAAGAGTAAATATCCACAAAATTGGATATGTCAAAATGTTTAGTAAATTACAGGCATGTTTTTTTATAACTGTTGCCAATCAGTAACTTTTGGTGTTTGTAAATTTCCCACAGATTTAACACTGTATGGCATAAATAAATCACTTGAGTTTGCTTTGATCAGCTTCTGCATGCTTGCTGTTAATAGTATTTTCTCATTGTAGGTTAAAACATTTTGGTCATGCAAGAAAGAAATGACTAGTGTCATACAATGGTGCTATAATTATTTGTACGATACCTTTTATGCACCATGGATTGAGCAAAGTGATGTACCTATTTATTCATTGCTTTTTATGTTGTGTATAGAACTACATTGCCACAAAGTAAAATTGTATGCAACATATTTTTTTATGTAAATTTGCAGTAGGTAGGTAAAGACAATATTTATTTGTTTCGAGATTGAAATTCTTTTGTATGGTCTTATTAGTGTTCAGTTTATATAGAATTTCTTATTATCAATACACTTCTGTAAGTTGTTATTTTGTTTTCGTTACATGAATGCTGTTGGTTAATAATTTAAACAATAGGTTTTGGAAGTCATTACATAGGCTGAGGCATATTGTGGTTAATTACTAATAAATTGATAGTTCAGCATGGTCACAACTCATTAAAATTGTAGACAAGAATAGATAATAATTAAAGCCAGTAGTATGTAATAAATAGAATATGACTAATGTTTGCTTATAAAATATATTATATCTAGAACAAACATGCTGTGGAACACTTAAATACATATACAATAGTCTAAAGTTTTATTTTAAACAAGCTATTGTTTGTACTATTCAGATTTTTTTCTAGGCTGACACAAAATTTAATCTGGCAAAGTCTTTGAAAAAATACTGTGGGAATATATAATTCTATTAACTTAAAATTGTAAAATAATAATATATGCTTCATCTGTATAATAAACACACTTATTTGTAAAAAATATATTACATTATCATTTTGGTAAGATTTTATTCTGCCATATTCACTTTCTTAAAATGTCCTTAATGCTACTCTTATTGTATGGTACATTTTGTGTGCAGGAGGGAACGGCACGGGTCAAGGCAACGAGACTGAGGATGAGGACCATGAGTTTTTTGATGCTGTGGAAGAAGGCGTCTCTACAAATATGGATGACAAAACTTCATTTGTAATTAAAGTGCCCGTAAGTCTGCCTAACTCTTTAACCGCCCATTCAGAAAATATGTGAGTCATAAATATTAATTGCATGTTGTTCTTACTCAAATATTAGCTATTGTTAATATAAAATTTCAATGTTACAAGCAAAGTCAAGAAAACAATTTGAAAGAATAATCTCTTCTGCATGATTATGTTAAGTTTACAAAATTGACCATAAACAAGGTTTATATTGGTCTTATCTTTATTTGTTTACTAACAGAAATTGTATTTCCTTATCTTATCATACATATGGATCTTAAAGCAACATATTAGTTGTTACATTAACTTTCTGTGCTAATGATATTGTTTGTGACTGATATCTTGAAATAACAATTCGTTGATTTACTTTTGGTTCACAAACTGTGTAAATTATTATCAATATTAGTCATCAGTATCTTGTGAGGGTTGAGGGTGCTCAGTGATACATGCTCGTTGTTAATTCTCTCGTGTGTGTCTTTACAGGTAAATAGGAAAAACAAAGTAAAAAGCGGTGAAAGTTCCGATGAGTCTGAGGGTGAAACTGTCACAGAGACTCAACAGGTCAGTTAACATTTTATTCTTTATTTTTATGTTCTATCTGTATCATTAAGTTGATGAACCACTAAGGCATTATGTCGTGATTCCATCGCGTATCGCATGCCACGTGAAATAAAAATAAGCAGGGTTACTTGCTTCTAAACAGTGCTATTCATACTAAAGTCACTTTAGCACTTGTAAAACCATATTTAAACATATATTTTTTATCACGTGAAACGAACATTGCTTTAATTTACATAATTATGTAGCGTCAATTTGGAAAGTTTTAATATATTCAGCATTAATACGGGTTTTGTCTCGTTTTAGATTAGATTATTATTGATTACATAATAAATACAATTAAACTTGAAAGTAAGCTGTAAAACAAAACTTAAGGATGTTCACAGTTTAAATAAATATATTTGCACGATTGCTCTTGCACGTGTTTTACAAAGCGTCCGCTATTGTGTAAATCCTTAATGTTGCTATTACTGTAGAAAATGGAGCAAGCGTTTAGTGGTGTATTACTTTAGTCAGTTCATATTAAATATATTAGCCTTCTTTTATCGCTATTTAAAGCCCGCATGATGTGAAGGCCTTGTGTTTAAACAAATTTAAACTGTGTTGTTAACTGTAGGTAATTTTCGTGGAAGACAAAGAGCGACCAGAAAGTGTGATGTGCGGATGTACAGACAAGGAACCTGCCGTCGAAGGCGAGGGCGGAGCTGTCCTGCCGAAAGCAGAGGAAATTATTGTGTGGGTGAGTAAACTTGTTACAATTAACCATTCGTAAAAATGCCGAGGCATACCTTGCGCATTTAGTTTTTCGGTAATATCTCGATGATCCCAACCAATCATTGTGGACGCGCTCTTTTAAATCGGAATATATTGTTGGTTGATTTTGATACTCGTAAAATTTACGAAAGGTTAGTATCTACGGAAACTTTGGTGTGTCTTTGGTTTGGTTTATTTATTTATTTGATTATTAATTACTATGAAAACATATTTTTTATGTTATAATAATATCTGATTAATAATTACTGGCATTTATAAATCACTATTTAGATATCAGTTTTATTTGCATATGAATTTTATTGTGTGTGCTTGTTCTAAGAGTCCTCTCCGAATCAACCGATTCTCAAATGCGAAATAGAAAAAAAGACCATGAATAGAAGATCTATATTATTTGATTAAGGGAATAATACTGTTAATTTAGCTCGTTTTTATCTTAATTTAAATTGATTAATTAAATATTCATGTTTTAATCTCTCTTAAAATTTACGAATGGTTTGTGATAGCTTTACTCGAAATTAAGGTTGGTGAACCAGAATTAAGTCATTTTTGGCCTTATAACTATATAAAAATCTCGACTGTTTATTTAGCAATTGATTAAAATATTCTAAATTCAAACCCTCTAAAGAAAATTCGAATTAAACATCTACTAGTCTGTCGCTAAACAGCGTCGAGATTTTTATAAGTAAGGGTGTGTGTGTCATATCGGCAAGCTTAATTAGGACAGGTCATGTTATTAAAAGTAGCCAATTGACAGTGGTGACGGCTGGCTGTCCAGCTTTCACCGGACGTACGTTTTAGTATCGACACGTGGAGGCTACTTTAATGTTCTTTAAAATATAAAATTCATTGACGTGACCCCAAAAAGTTGGTAAAATATTCTACTGCATCCCATGACTAAGGATGTTGGCGTTCATCCAATACACAAAAACTAGTCGACCCACGGTGGGGCCAAATACCTATTTGCCTAAAAATTAATATGTCGCGTTGAAGAAAACGTAATAAATAACTTGTAACTTTGCTATGGCAAATATTATTATATGGAAGACATTAAAAAACAAAATGTTAGGTGGACAACTTCTAAAAGTCATTAAATGTGCTCCTGTAAAAGCAAGAATATGAAGATCTATTTATAGAAAGGATTGACATATGAATACCAATGCCGAGGAAAGTGCCAATTTACCTCTGATGGAATGTAGTGACTAGTGTGAGTCAAACAACTCGTACAATAATTACGTGACGCCCGGTACAACGATCGTGTATTCTATTAATTATTATCTACTATCTACACGAACTTGGTACTCGGTAACAACAAAGTACAAACATGGAAGTTGTAATGAAGGTACTGCATATTTTAGGGGAATGGCTTTCGAGAATTATCTCAACATCAATGCAGATTATGTCCAAGATTTGCTTAGCTACAAGTATAGGATGTAGAATGATCACTATTTGTGCATATTTTAGACTTCTTTTCATACTTTTGGCTTTACGTAAGCCTTTTAAAAATATCTACGTAACTTGTCACCGTAATGTGTCGATCTTCAGACTTAGTCTATTTAGTTAGTTACATGTGGTTCGGTAATTTACATATTAAAGGTTGTTGCATATAACAGTCATCAGCGTTTTCAGACATATGTGCTCACTTAGGCATTGTTTGGAAAGACTCACGATAATCTGCGTCAATATCGTCTGCTCAGACGCAATCAATCTTAAATCAACACATTAGGCTCAGAATTTGTCAAAATATCCACCCTTTACTACTTCCTGGCAGTGGCGGCGTTAGGGGGTGGCGAACAGGGCAATCGACCGGGGCCTCGCTCTTGAAGGGGCCTCACACTACAATCAACCACTAATATTTAGTGTGATAAATAATCAGACTAAATATTAGTGTATATAATAAAGGCGAAAGTTTGTGAGTGTGCGTGTGTTTGTATGTTTGTTACTTCTTCACGCTCAAACGGCTGGACAGATCTGGATAAAATTTTGCACAGAGATAGTTTTCATTCTTGAATAGTACATAGGATACTTCTCTTCTTTTTTCCCGGGCATATGTTCCCTTGGGCAAATTTTTGACATTCCCGCGGACGAAGCCGCTGGCAGAAGCTAGTTAATAATAAAAACAATTAGTACCAAGTTTTCCATTTCTATATATCTATATATCTCATACATTGTAAAAAGGACAAGGGCCTCGCAAATATCTGCCACCCGCCCGGAGCCTCGCAGTCGTTAAGGCCGCCCCTGCTTCCTGGGAAGAAGTGCCGCAGCTAACTGTCCGGGCAAAACATGGCTGTGGCTCGTGTAAGGGGTCGTGTAAACCAAACGATTTTCATCTACAGGTTGAACCAAAAATCGTGGATCAAACGAAACAGGGCGATAATTGGGTCATTATTCAAATGTCGTCCTTCGCGGCTCTAGCACTCTTCAAAGCGATCTCTAACATTCATGAAAACGCGCTTTAGAAGTTGAGTAGCCCAGAATTCACATTATTATATAGCCTATAACCTACCTCGATAAATGAACTATCCAACACAACAAAAAAAAACATTTTCATCCAGTAGTTTCTGAGATTAGCGCGTACAAACTCTTCAGCTTTTTAATATTAGTATAGATATTTGTAATTTTTTTGTAAGTGAGTATTTTCTGAGACATCTGTATATCATCGTAATGCAAGCAGGAAATCTGCCTAGCCTTTTCACAACTATGTTATTGGTATCGGCTTTCAGTATGAACTGCATGCGCCACCAGTATTTTACATGGAACCACTGCCTAACAAACCTCTAAAACCCAGCAATCCAGCAAGTAATCCTAAGCAGTAAAGAAAAAACCATACTAATTATATAAATGCGAAAGTAACTGTGTGTCTTTCTGTCTGTTTGTTACTCGTTTATGTTCCTCGAGGCACGCCATGGCGATGGCGAGTAGACCATGTCCTGGATTAGGACATAGGATACTTTGAATGCCGGGATATGTTCCTAAGGGCTAATGTCCGACTTTCAGGCTGGCGAAGCGGCATGCAGAAGCTAGTGTCTATAATTGTTTGTGTGTATGTTTGCAGCCGCACGTGATGCACACTCAGGCGGTAATGATCGACGGGCACCCCCGGCGGATGCGAGTGCCGGACAAGCCTAACTACCCGCTCAGCCTCTGGTCCATTATGAAGAATTGTATAGGTATGTGTTATCATTATCAATTCACTTAGACACAGGGTAAATATTGTCAAACAAGCGTTAGCTCGTGTGGTTGGTGAATGATTTTTAACACCCAATCAAATCACTTGACACACGTTTAATTTGTCTCGCGTCGATATTTTCTTTGCAGAAACCATGTATTATAAGCCTATAGGATAGTTACTGTTATATGAAAACATTGTATAAACCAGTTATGGTGTTCCGCCTTATTTCTGTAGAAAACGACCAATTGTATAGTTCACCCCAAACTTCTTGGCCGCCCTGAAGTTGGCTACAATGGCTGCGCCGTAGTAAATCTCATACAAAAACCGCACCTATCCGTGCCTTGCGCATCGGAAACCCAACTTCAGGGTGGCCTATATTTGCACTTGTGCACCTCACTTTTGAAACATATTATTATAATAGTAGATATTTTAACAGAAACTGTCGTTGCATATTATGAGTGTCAGAGACAGTGCTCTCTACAAAGCCGAATATTTTTTAAACAACGATCTAAATTCTAAAAGAAAGAATCTTTAGAAAAGTAACGGTCAATGACCAACCGGCCGTGACAACTTGGCCTTGATCGGCATCTCAGTGACTACTTTTTTGCGGCTAGCCGAATCTTACCACCTAAAATTTAAAACCACGTCCAATATCTTAATTTGAAACCAACATCATAAAGAAAAATGTTTTTCCACTACCTTGTCTATTGTGTAACACATTGCCTAAGAAAGTCTTAAGTAATAAAATAAAATAAAATTAAATAAAACAAAATTACATTATAACAGTTACGAAATGACTTTTGTATGGACATTATGTAACCGGCAGAATGATACTGAACATGTTAAAAGCGCACGTTGATCGTGTGTATATCGCCGGGTTAATTCAAAAACCAACTAACTCGGTGATTTTGGGATTTTGAGTTAAATATACCAACCGATTCGAAATTTTATTCTCTTTCTACTGGTAAAACATACTAAGCCGTGCGATGGTTAGTTTCAGAGATACTGAATGGTGAAACCAACTATCTAACCAAACCGTTTATATGCAAAACAAATATTCCTTGTTAATCAGCAAAATTATGTTTTGTATCGAAGTCAAACAAGATACTTAAATTTAATCAGTTTTCAAAATAAAAAAACCTGCAAAATATACGGATTTTTTGGAAAGAAAATCGATCAAATGCAAATATATGGTTTTAGTACTTAGAAAAAACAGGAAATAGCTTTAATATTCAATGATAATAGCAGTTATTAAAGGATAATAGCAATTACTTGTTGATTATTCATTTATTCTTGACACAAAATCAAGAAGTAATTGTTAGTAAATAGGTTTAGTAGGTTTTACTTCTATAATTTTGAGAATTTTGATCATGATCTCAACAAAATATTGAGAACTTAAACAGATTAACCGCGGGTAGTTGGTTTAAATTGTGCAATTTCTGAACGCGCATGCGTCGATCCTTGAGAAGAAGAACGGTCGAAGTAAATATAAAAGCCCGTAGACCAGCACGCGGTCCAGAACTTCTTAGACATCACCGAGTAGCTCGACTTCAGTTCGCATGTGAACACGCCAGATGGACCTACGAGCAATAAGCTCGAGTTCTGTTCACAAATGAGTGTCGAATCGCGTCGCACCAGTTGGTCGGGAGCAAGTGTGGAGAAGAAGAGGAGAGAAGTTTCTACTAATTACAAACTGGGAGTTTTCATGGAGGTTCTTTGATCGTTTGGGGACGAATAAGTTCCGATGCTCGTACGGAGCTGGTTATTGTTGATAACTGGTTAACTGCAACCCGATACATCGAGGAGGTCCTTCAAGAACATGTTTTGCCATATTCGTGGTTCATTGGGCACGACGAGTTCCTCCTAATGCACTATAATCTACGCCCAAACGTTGCACATTGTGTTGATGAGTAGTAATGAGTACTCATCTTCAAAACGTCGGTATTTCAAAATTGCAGCGGCCAGCTCGTAGTTCGGACCTAAACCCAATACACAATAGACATGCTCTGGGACTTGCTCAAAAGAAATACCAAGTCCACCTCCAACCCGCCAGAATCTCAACCAACTTCGAAATGGAGCACTGGCCGCATGGGAAGCCACACATATAAATAAAAAACACTTATTTAGTGCATTTACCCATAATTCAGTGTGATGATAGATGTGGATGGATGGAGAGGGAGGGGACGGCCAAAGAAAAGATGGATGGACTGTGTGAGGAATGATATGAAAGAAAAGGGCGTCAGTGATGGAGTGACGAGGGACAGGATGGTATAGAAGAAGAAAACGAGTTGCGCCGACCCCAAGTAACATGGGACAAGGGCAAGAAGATGATGATGACCCATAATTCAGTGTCAAAAATTAAATTTTTATAAGACTTATCGATAAACTCGCATGTGGCCAAGTTTCCGTGCCGCTGAATTTAAAATCTTGGGCAGGCATCATACATAGTGAAAAACAAAAATAAAAACATAGGAGACAGAGTGAACTGGTTAAAAATAAGGAGAAAGAAATACGAAAAGAGACAAATTAAAATTTTGCCTAACTATGACACGTCTGAGGACTCGTTGGTTGTAGATGTTGAAGTTCAGGAAACAAACGTGGAAGCTACTTCTACTGCTGGTCTTGACATTCCCGCTCGCCACTAAAGAACCAGACAAAAAAGTCAGTAGCGAATTTACCAGCTGCAACTACAAATGCCATCGACTTGCTGAAATTGTGCAAAAAAGGAGTAATCCCCGAAGAATATCATGCGTGGAATGAAAATTTAGCGACTGATGAATGAAACTAAATTTAACCTTGAACCGGATGCTATTGTGTCTGATTGACTTCTGATGAAGAATATTCTTTTATAAGTTTTTCATGCCTTTGTGTTGGTTTTTCTTAAATATATTTTTTTTTTCAACTCGGGTGTGTTTTTAATCAATCTATTTTCAATTTATTAAACCATCTTTAACACTTAGATAGTTTTCATGATGAAAACGCTTTGTTAAGGGACACGGTTACATATGTTAGTTCAAAGTTTCTACAAATATCGGGTAGTAAAAGCGACTAAAATTTCATTTTTTTGCATTTTTGTCGAAACTAACAGGATTTATAAGAATAATACATTATTGTTCGATGTATATATTTGAATTAATGACCAGTGACTTTCTGAGATTCTACAGTAGCGAAAATAATGCCTTTATTTTGTAGGGAGGTAAAAGCAATTAAATAAGGGGGTTTAGGTCACAAAATGCGATATTCTGTGCAACCCTGTTACTTTTCTATGAACTGCTATAAATCAACGCATACGTGCTTTTATTATAAATCAGATGCTGTTTTTCATAATAGCATTATCTAAGATAGTACATGTTTTTTTTTATACAAACTTTATAAACGCCCTAGCACAAAATCATAAAGTGGGCAGTTAGTTGGTTTTTGAATTAAACCGGCGATATAGTCTGTGGTTTTTAGTCTGAACGTTTCTAATAAATTGTTGTTGAAACTTATTTGCATTTAATTAAGCAAGCTCATCAGGTAGTGGAAACAGAATTGTTTGTTTCTCGCATAAAAAGGCTTTATTTTAACACTCGCATGTAGCTTTCGGGTAAAGGGAGGAATTGGCTACATCGCTTGTGTTAAAATCTCGAACTTTTATGCTCGACACGAAATGTACTATTATTTTGTTTAAGATTAGCTTAAAATCTTTAAGTCCTTATTCGATTACGAAAATGCTGTCACTGATTAAAAGCATTGTCGAGTGCTATTGGCTACTTTTTATCCCGGAAAAATGCACTGTTCCAGCGGGATAGACCACGGCAGCAAAACTGCAGGGAAAGCTCGTATATCACATTTATATAACACTAATCACACTATATCGCACTAATATTATAAAGGCGAAAGTTTGTGGGTGTGTGTGTGTTTGTTACTTTTTCACGCTCAAACGGCTGGACGGATCTGGATGAAATTTGGGTCAGGGATAGATTGTAGTCTGGAATAGCATATACTTTTTATACTGGGAATACGTTACCTCGGGATAATTTTCGACTTTCTCCTGGCAGAAACTAATAATGCATAAAATGCTTGTTCGTGTTGCTGGCACAAAATATTTATAATATATATGTATAATAATTTAGTTTCCTTACTCCCAAAACTTAGTCATTTCCACGGCATTGTCTATCAAAGCATTTATTTATTTATTAAAACTTCATGCAACATACAGGTAAATAGGCGGACTTATATTTTTTGGCATAGAGGTCAGGATAAATGAGGTAGAGCATGGTTTGCGACTTCGTATCCACATCCTGTTTTTGTTTCGTCAAGAAAGCTCCATTTTGCAATGTTATTGAAGTTACATCTTAATATAAATGAAAACACTTAAATCTGTAGGTAAGGAGTTATCGAAGATTCCGATCCCGGTGAACTTCAGCGAGCCGCTGTCGATGCTGCAGCGGCTGACGGAGGACTACGAGTACTCGTCGGTGCTGGACCAGGCCGCCCAGTTCAGCGACCCCGCGCAGCAGCTCGCCTATGTCGCCGCATTCACAGTCTCATCCTACGCTACCACGGCGAACAGGTACTTATTTTTTTTTAATCGGGGGAAAACCCTCAAAAGACACCTGGACTTTTGAGGAAAAGGCAAGGCAGTGTGGGATTTTTACCTCGCTTACCACCCCGGTGGTCACCATCAGCACATAAAGGGACCCCGTTATCTCTTGAAAAATCACCCAGGTACAAAAATTCTTTACTATTTGCAATCGGTATCATAAGTGAATACCTTCAACGATTAAATGGCATTTTGTTAGAGCAGCCAATGTGCGCCGCCCACTTTGGTTCCTGTTCAGCGTTTTTTACGACTGATTTCTGTTTTTAAAGATCAATAACTAAAGGGCTCGGGTGCAAGGTTAGGCGCTCATTGCTTTGTGTTTTTGTACAACCAGTTTATCCCGGTCCTACAGTAAATGTTATCTAAAGTAAAAATGTGTCAGCAGTATTACGAGGGCAGTTTGATAAGTCCGGCAAAAAAGCATTTCATTTCTCAACATAGACTTTTTTTAGCTCAATTCATTTAATCCACCATTTAAAAAAAAACGTATATTCCTTTTTAAATAATAGGTTTTATAAAGGCCCTCAAAATAGGCGCTTGATTCAGTGATGACCTTTTCATTAGAGCCAAATCTTCTTCTACCCAACTATTCACTACCACCACCACCTACTACCTACTACTTTTTTCTATTCTTTTTTTTTTTTTTTTTTTTTTTCTATTCTATTTTCTTTTTTTTTTTTTTTTTTATTCTATTCTTTTTTTTTCTATTTCTTCAGCTTTGGAAACAGGAAATAATCACAGGGGGCCTAATCTGGTGAAAATGCTGCATGAGGTAGCAGTTCGTAGCTTAATTTATGGATGTTTGCCATGGTGACTAAACACGTATGCAACCATGCATTGTCTGGATGGAACAGCACTTTTTCTTCAACAAATGCGGTAGTTTTTGCTTCAAATCAATATCGAATCTGTCCAAAAGTTCTGAATAATATTCGCTGGTGATTGTTTTATACCCTTTTAGAGGTAGTCGATATGAATCACACCCATTTTGCCTTCTTTGGTGCACGTTCACTCGTAGAAACTCTGTCTTGATTGTTCCTTGGTCTCTTGGATCCATGTTTTGTCCAAGGTTACGAAACGGCGCAAAAACTCTTTCAAATTACGGGTAAACATCCCCAAACACTCCTTCGAAGTTGTCACACGGTTGCGCTTATGGTCGAGTGTGAGCAATCGCGGCACCCATTTTGCGGATAACTTTTTCATGTCCAAATATTCACGTAAAGTGTAATGTACCCGCTCAGTTGAAATGCCTGCAGCCTCAGCGACCTCACGCACTTTCATTATCCTATAGTCCAATATCATTCCATGGATTTTATCGAGTATTTCTGGCGCGACTACCTCTTTTGAGCGATCTGAAAGTTCGGCGACATTTGTGCTGGGACAACCTCAACAGAACTAAGTAAACCACTTCTTAACCAGTGAAATTGATGGTGCAGAGTCCCTGTAATGTTTATCAAGCATTTCACGCAGTTGCCTGCTTTAAATGGCTGGCAAACATAAACCCAATAACGTAGCTTGCTCATATTTTACAGTAGCTTATTAAAAGATGGTAGTTGACAGAATTAGTGTTGCCATACAAATTACTACACTTGAAAATAAAAAAGTCACGGACTTATCAAACGGCCCTCGTATATTCACAATCGTATGTTACTATTCTCCGTCCAGCTTGTAATTTTATCTTTGACAGCTCTAAAACTTATCATTAAGTGATGCACTAATGCGGCACTGAATCAATTTCTTATAACAATCAACTTATTAATGAAGAAATTTTAATTGACTTAAGACATTGTTATGCACAATTTGTTTACTCGAGAATTAGTAATTAATGTTAATGAGGATTCAAGTAATGATTACAGTTTATATGGAGTAATAAAATCGTAAGTATTTTAGGGATTTATTTGCTGTTTTCTATATTTATAAATCCAATACATTGCATTATTGACTGCTACGTAAACTCGATTTAACTGTGAATTTTAATTTATCCGCATAACGGAGTAAATAAGCACGTCGCTTCACTACTGTATGCGTCCATGAAGTATTGCATTTTATTGTCTATGGTTGCCTGTTAATAATTATGAAACTTCTGCCAAAACAAACTGCATCTGCCAAAAATTTCAAATAATAACAGGCTGGACGGAGAGAAGACACTTTATTTTTGTGCCTATTCAACACAGTTTTACACAGAAAATATAAAAAAGTTAATTAAAAAAATCAAAAACCCGACTGCTTGAAAACCGAACTAAAAAGACGTAAACAAGGAGAAAATCATGCTGTGCTGTCGGAGGATACATCTTCGGGAGCTGGCTGACCAAAACCAGACGTATCCTCCGACTGCACAGCATGATTTTCTCCTTGTTTACGTCTTTTTAGTTCGCTTTTCAAGCAGTCGGGTTTTTGATTTTTTTAATTAACTTTTTAGTTATTTATTTTTTCGAATTAGGTACATTTAAACATATAAATGTTATATATTTTTGAAATCACCTCTTAAAATCCTTTATTTTGATACCCCACACGATAGGATTGGAAGAAAAAAAAATTTGGGCCCCCTCAATATGGCGCCCAAAAACCGCCATTTACCTATTTTCCAATTTTCATGTAGCCAGTGACACTCGCGGGGTTAAGACGAATCGATTGACGTAAGAACCATCAAAATCGGCCCACGCGTTTGGTCTCTAGAACGCCACATAGGAACACACATACATATATACATAGACTGATAAACACATTACCCTCCTTCGGCAGTCGGGTAAAAAGGATTTGTCTAACTGGACGCGACTGCCTACACTCGTCATCTCAGAAAAATAAATCTAGCTTGATCTACAAATGCCAGCCGGTAGCAACGGCTGAACTTGCTTTGACTTTGACTTACATGCATATGATGACTGTTTCAGAACGAACAAGCCGTTCAACCCGCTGCTGGGCGAAACGTTCGAGTGCGACCGCATGGCGGACCTCGGCTGGCGCTCCATATCCGAGCAGGCAAGTGATTTTCTCAAGTGTTAGAGTGTAGTGTACCATCCTTATCCAGTAACCCTCATCCTATTCCTTGTGATATTTGTTGAGACAAATGCGCTAACATTACCCGCAGAATAGACAACCGGACCGTCATAAGACATTAACGAAAATAGTATCGAATCTTAAAGGTATGACAGAAATAACATTATGTGTGAAAAAAAAGTAAAATAAGAAGTTGAAGTAGCTACACGCAAAAGTGATGGAGGCCATTCTGTCCTTTTCGCGCGAAACGCTTATCTGTGCGGTCAATCAGCTGTCGGGAGTGCTGTCTGTTAAATGATATTTATTTTTAAAATTGATAAAAAGTAACGGGTCTATGCGATATTTCATGAAAAAAGAACTTCACGGGCAATTTTGGCGGATCCGCTCGAGTCATTCAGATCTAAGTTCTCACTGTGGTTATTAAATAGTCTCTAAAAATAAAATAAATCATCTTGTATCCGGAAATTCTTAAGATTGAACTAAAAGTGCAACTCAACAATTTCCCTGTGGTATTTTCTCGAAATTAGCATCATACTTGTAATAGGCAACTCTGTATTTTAGTTAGAATTAGAGAAAAACTTGCCATAATGCTTGATAAGTAGAAGTAAAAATTGACATAATTGTATTTGAATAAAAATTGTATTTTCATTTATTATAATAGCATGTCAGTCACTGAATTATTGCTGACATCTTAGGTTTGTAATTAAATCTTGTTATGAATTCATTTCAAATACAATAAATCCCATCCATATTCTATAGTTCAAAATATACCCGTGCCGTATTGAGAAGAAAGAGTTTACAATATTACGGGATTTATTGTAAACTTAAGATCTTTGCAATAATCTAGTGACATATCCATCGCGTGAGCTTTGAACAGGGATTTCTTTATGAATGTATTCTGTAAATCCCTCAATACTTGTTTCCCTGAATATAAAGTACCAAATCCTTTTCACAAGTCTCCCTGCCGCATCCCCTGCCTTCCTCTTCCTTCCTGCACTAACCTATTACTTATCATTTGATTACATTTCGGCAACTGAATATAAAATGACTAAATTCAAAATTGTATGTGGTCAGGTGTCCCACCACCCGCCGATGGTGGCGCAGTTCTGCGAGGGTCAGGCAGGCTGGCAGTGCTGGCAGGAGTTCACAATGACCACAAAGTTTAGGGGGAAGTACCTGCAGGTCATCCCGCTGGGCGGCGCGTCCGCCATGTTCCCGAGCTCTGGCAACAAGTACACGTGGAGGAAGGTAGGCGGGCGGCAGGGGTACGGGCACCACGCACTAACGCAATACGTACTCATTCACTGGTTTTGGGCTTTTATACCTAATTTCACTTACACGATTTGAAATACCAAAGCCAAAATTGAAGATTTTTTTACTTGATAAGTTGTCAACCAAAGAAGTGATTGCGATTGCGTTACGTGTCGATACGGTGTCGCTGAGGCTTGGCAGAAGTGACGCAGCGAGTACGAGTAGCGAGTAGCGAGTAGCGTGTAGAGAGGTTGTGCCCGCTCAGTTAGGTGTCGCACCACCCGCCGCTGTCGGCGCAGCACTGCGAGGGCGCGGCGGGCTGGACGTGCGAGCAGTACATCTCCATCACCAGCCGCTTCCGGGGACAGTTCATCACGATCGACCCTGCAGCCGATTCGCGTGTCTTCTTCCTAAATAATAATGTATTTGCTTGGCATAAGGTTAGCTCTTTATTTAGCTGTGTATTGCAGTAGACATTCACTACGTATCAGCCTCTAAATATCAAGAATATTCTGTTAGAGACAGCATATTCTTCTTTTCGAGTTAATGGTGATATAACCCTTAGACAGACTCCTTGATAAGAGGCTGAATATTAATATAGTCCGCCTGAATTAAACTCTTTGTGCACAATCACTACATATTATAAAATAAAGTCCCCTGCCGCGTTTGTACGAGATAAACTCAAAACCTATTGAATATATTTTCATGCGGTTTTCACCAATAGAAAGAGTGGGCAACGAGGCAGGTTTTTATGTATAATATGTCACGGGCGAAGCCAGGGTGGGTTGCTAGTAAAGAATAAGTAATCCCTGTTGGGGTCAGCAAGGTGAGCATATACTACCACAGATGACCAAGCTTCTTAGGTTGAGTACCAGAGTACAATGATCACAATGGGGGCTAACATTTTATTGCTTTCCAGTTGGCACCACTGTTGACTAGGTCCATAAATATAGTTGATAAAGGCCAATGACCAAAAGTGGTACCAAAAAGTCTCACGCATCAAGACCAACATTTTATAGTAATTAGTTTCATCATTTTTTACGACATTACACATCGGGGATTTGATTTTTGAATAGGGAATTTAATTTTGAGTATAAAAGTATGGATATTGACTATAGTTTTACTACATATAAATGACGTTCCGTTTTACATGATATTATTATAATTTACATAACCTTGATTTTTGAAAGTGTCATTGATCACTGTAAAAAAATAATATATTAGTCGATTCTACATTAATAAAAAAAAAACTAGTATAGAATAGAATCTTTATTTAAAAGATTATCATTATTTTATCTATGGTTAATAGGCCTTTCACAGCCGGTCATAAAGATGTAGAATGCAATAAAATAATTTTTTGATGAAAAGACTAACCTGTAATCGTTTCTTTTGTGTAATAAATATCTATAACGTCCATGTATAAAATTTCTATATAAATTACGTCGTTGGTAGCGTCGAACAAAATAGACCTAGATTTTAGGTTATTTTCGATTTTATAATATAATTCCGAAACCCGGGTTTTGTTTTCATAAATAACTTTTGTAGGAGTTAACATAATCAGTGTAGTCTATAAAAAACAAAGATTGATTTTGATGCATCTTGGTACGGGATTCCATACATCCATGAGCATTCTCTTTTGTTATGGGTCATTCCATTATCGCGGGTGCAACACTTAGACGCATGTTTTAGTCTCATGTAATTAAATAAAAAAGATTTTAAATTGAATTAAACTTTTAAAGATTACATTTTAATATGTTCTTTTAATATTCATTTACAAGGATTTTAAAATATTTTTTTAAAAGCCAGAAGGAAGGTTCAAATTGCCATTGCGGGTGCAACAGATTTGGTCCAACCATTCCAGATCATAGACGAAAAACTTATAAATCTGTTAATTGTGATACATTTAATATATTATGCCTTTATATTTCGTAAGATGTTTAAGTAACCATGAACATAAAATATAAATTCTAAAGAAAACAAAAATAAACAATTAATTATTCACTTTTGACCGAATCGCGGGTGCAACATCAAATTATCGCGGGTGCAACCAGTCTAATTGAAGTGAACATAAACGTCTATTTAACTTATATAGAAACAAAATGAGAGATTAAACAATATTTATTACTAATAAGTACACTTTCTTTGTCGCTTATATTAATTATTTCTTTTCAAATACGTCAATATTCGCCAAAATTCTATGAACGTATTATTTCCATCAGATTTTTCTCTGGCGCTTCCAATTTCACGAAAATATCTTTAAATTGCACATATGCTATGTCATTTACGATTTCTGTGAAATGTTTGCCATCAATCGTCGTCATAAATTGTACTCTGGTTTCTCCATCTTCATCCATATCGCTCTGAAATACCCCCACATAACGGTATTGAGTAATTTTTTTGCCGATTTTTCGGATTTCACATCTGCATCTGTCTCCATTTTCTCTTTCATTACTTCTCTCCATTTTGAATCACGAGCCCTTTCCCGACGGAGGTGTTTGGCATGAAGCTCGTAAAACATACAGAATATAATATAAAGACACATATTAAATGTATCATCAATAGTATTTAGCATATATTATTAGTCAAAGCAAATAAAAACAACAAAATATGTTATTAATCACATAAAAAGGATAAGTGACAAAAAGTTGCACCCGCGATCTGACATAAAGATCGCGGGTGCAACCAATTTAAGTTAACGTTTATTTTAACCTAACAATCATTAGACTCTTAAAAGCTATTCATTTAAGTTGAGTTTTGATTTCTTCTTACTTTTACAAAGTTTCAGAATGTTAGCTCTTAATTTCTGTGAAAAAAGTAAACTTTCTTACCTTTTGTATCGCGGGTGCAACAAGTTAACAATTTATTCTAGCACTCAATAATGCTTTTAATAAATAACAACATATGCTTACATTTTTTGAAACAGAAAGATAAATGAATATTGTCACTTCAAGTTTAACGGTTAAAACATTACCTTAAATTGTCAGTAACAGGTATTTCGCGTCAGTGTTCATAGGTATGATTTTCAGTTTGTACCAACTCTTTGGATGGTAATATTTTCAAATGCTCCAAAGAATTGTAATATGGAGTAAAATCGAAAAAGATATTTGTTTTTTATTAAATTTCGACTTTCTTCTTCGCACTATTCGCAAAAAAAACAACTAATAACGTGATTAAATAATTAATGTCGGGAATCGTCTATAGCGGAATCGCCCTTATTATACCCGGAAGCAAAGTTTAAATTAAAATTCATTTCTAATGCCGTAAAAGTGCGATTAAATATATTCAAATGGAGTATGCCGCAGGTTTGCGCAGTTTAAAATTTTTAACGAAAACGTTTTAAAAAAAAGGAGGATAACATTTACCGAAACATAAAACTATTAAAGCAGTGGTTGGTAAATCCCGTACCTATCTTACATATTTGTAAAATATTCACAACAAAATATATTTTTAAATTAAATTTAAACTAGTGCTGAAACTTAAAAATCTATGATGTTTGATATTTTGATGACCTCAATCTACATCAGCGTCCCTACTGGAAAATTCAAACGCGGCAGCCCCCATTGAATTTAGTTTCTAGGAAGATTTAATTAAGATTTTTTTTAAACAAAATAGATATTTGTATGCACTGTTACTTTGATACAGGTGACAACAACAGTACACAATATAATAGTGGGAAAGCTGTGGGTGGACAACCACGGCGACATGGACATCGTGGGCGAGGCGGGGCAGGCGGAGGGATACGTGGCGCACCTGAAGTACCTGCCCTACGGCTACTTCAGTAAGGACACGCAGCGAAAGGTCACCGGCGTCATCAAGGACCCACAGGGAGTGGTCAGTCTACGCTTTGTACTTTTCTGTAACATCAAAAGAAAACGAATGACAATTATTACTAAAAGAATAAGTAAAAATATGCTGATTTAGAGTGGTACTATCCAGATAGTAATATTGTATGTGTGTTGCAGCCGCGCTACGTGCTGCAGGGCCACTGGGACAGCCGCGTGGAGGTGGCGCCCGTGACGTCTGCGTCGCCCGACAACACCGTGTGCAAGACCGGCAAGTTCACCGTCGCCTGGGAGCGCGTGGCCGCGCCGCCCGACGCCGACAAGTGGTACAACTTCACGCTGCTGGCCGCGCAGCTCAACGAGTTCGAGGACGGCGTGGCGCCCACCGACTCGCGGCGCCGCCCCGACCAGCGCCTCATGGAGGAGGGGCTGTGGGACGACGCCAACACCGAGAAGCTGCGCCTGGAGGAGAAGCAGCGCGCCAAGCGCCGCGAGCAGGAGGCGGCGGCCGAGGCGGCGGCCGCGCGCGGCGTGGCGGCCCCGCCGGCGCCGCGGCCGCTGTGGTTCTCGCGCCAGGCGCTGTCGGCGCACGCCGCCATGCCGCAGCCGCACCTGCGCCACCTGTACACCAACCGCTACTGGGAGTGCAAGCAGAAGCAGGACTGGGCGGACTGCCCCGACATCTTCTAGCGGCGGGCGCGCACACCGCACACCGCATGGAGTCTCAGTCTCAGTCGTCAGCGTCGCTCTAGGCTAGCGTTGTATTGGTTTACGCCGTCACATTTGCGTTGGAAGTTTTACTCATTCCAAGTTACTGTGGTTGTTTTTATTATTTATTGTTATTTTTCAAAATTAGTTAATCGTACGGTTAATGTGTACATAATTCTTATTTATGACGCTATCTCGATTTCCACGCGACTTGTGGCCTAATAGTTAAGTTGTTAGCTAATAGACATTTGTGAGCACCGCTTTGGTCGTACGTTTCAAACGTTTCGAAGCTTCACACTCTACAACTAACAACGAAAGTATTTCACTTACATTATCGAAACTAACAGGCTTGTCACGGTGTTCCAACTAACACGATTCATTATTCAAACGAGTTAATGCTTTAGCAGTCCAAACAAACAGGAGTTGTATTCATGAAATGTTCTGGACTGGATTATGAAGGTATTGTTGTCAGTTACAAACTGTCTGATGCTATTATGAAGTTTTTTTTATTCCCACTCTTGGGTCCTGGTAATTATATCTTAATTTAATTGTATATTATCTTCTGTAGAAGCCAAGAAAATTAATAAGTAGACGTGAATATAAAATTATATAAAATCAGGTGCTTCTAATGAACAGGTTTCAATTTTAATCAATAATTAATATTGTCATTGCTACTAATCTAAAAAGTGACTAATGTCTAGCGGGCATTAAACGAAGCTCTTTTACGTCCTAATAGAAAATGTCGCGTCGTAAAACTATCTTTTAATGCCTTAAAGTAGGAGCAATAGAGCATTATCTTTGTAAGTGTTAAAATTGAACACAAGTTGATATCAGGATATTGCCGTGCGCCGACTGCCGACTGACTGCTCGGCGACCGACGGCGTCGCGTTCTGATATCAACTTGTATAATTCTCACAACGGATCTTTGTGTCTCTGAATTGGCTGCTGCGCAGCTATTTTTGTGTCAATGTTGAAAGTGAAGATAGCATTGTATAACCGTCTCTTTCACTCGCTTACGTTTGTCGCATCGTCCTATCTCTCTTACTCTATGCAGTATACTCGATGACAAACTGTTTCTTGCGCAATGGTTGGCAGAGCCAACTTCAGAGACACAAAGATCCGTTGTGACTATTATAGTGCTCTAGAATATTTTGTAAGGTCTATTACAAATGTACATTTTCAAGTGGATGTAAGATAATTTGTTAATATTTTTATTATAATAGAATGATATTTAAATACGAAGCCATAAACATCTGTATCATGTTGATTATGAAAATAAAATATTATGTCACAGAATATTTTGAGATTATTATTTTTGCTATAAGAAACATATGCATGACTGAATTATTCATGTGGTAAGTACAAATAGGTGGGCTTCCACGATTGTCAAACTGTCGGATCATACCGGAAAAACATTACGGAGTTATCCAGCAAAAACATTTTACGCAAGTAGGTCATCTTCTTTAATCGGTTTCTCATTACAGTGGATCGTGGATTCTGGACCCTCTTTAAGAGGGCTTCCATCCTCCGATCCAAAGTTGCCAATGCCACCTGCTGAAATTGCTTATGGACGTAGCTTCTTTCACTTGGTTAGACGTTCGTGTTGGTGGCCGGCCTCGTGCTTTTTACTTCGGTACTTATTGCCGACAATGACGAGCTTTTCATGACTTTCGCTTTTAGGGTTCCGTACCCAAAGGGTAAACACGGGACCCTATTACTAAGACTCCGCGGTCCGTCTGTCTGTCTGTCACCAGGCTGTATCTCATGAACCCTGACAGCTAAAATAAATATTTAAGTAGGGCTCCCATACAACAAACGTTATTTTAATTTTTCATTTGGACGTATGTCGCACGCTTCGAGACCTCAAGCCAAAACGTTCCGCAGGGCCTGACGGCATTCCACCTTACATCTCTTCGTGTCTTTCTCTTGCTGGGATAATCTCAACTCCATGGAATAGAGGAAAATTGGGCAAATTAGTGCTTTGACCAAACGGGCTTTGTTTTTATAACTTACATATTTAGATGTTCCGGAGGGGTCATAGCATATGCTATGATACAACACCGCTCCACTACTGTGCCGTGGATATCCGTAACGGTGAGACGCAAGCTACCTTCATTATTAATATTAGAGCCCAGATAAATGAAACTCTCCACAGATGCATTGGATGTTAAGACGCTCGATAGCTTTTCCTAAATTAGCAAGCTTATAGTGATCATGCGATCACTATAAGCTTGCTAATTTTCCACTTTCCACCTCCAATCTATGTAGTATCATCTTCATGTCGTCAATTGTAGCAAGGCGAACAGTGTCGTCAGTGTATCGCAGATTGGAAATGCGCTTGCCATCAACAACAAACCCCAGCCCTCAAGAGTTGTTGATTTACTTTCAACACATAAAAGAAAAAAGTAGTATCCCTTCTTGAAGGAGAAAACATTTGAACAGTCGGTGTCTTATTATCTACTTTGACGAGAGTGTTTGTTGATGTTGACATTCGACTAGGTCAATAAGATTTTCAGGTGTACCACGTCTTATAGAACCTCTCACAGTTAGCAGTAAATGTAATCAATGAAATAACAGGGCTGTTAAATTCCTGGGTTTTTTCTATCATTTGGCGAACGTTCAGGCTTTGTTCCCGCATGTTTTTGCCTAGCCACAGATAATATAATACTAGCATATAGCATACAGATGCCTCATCCGCATCCCATACAAAGAAACCGTGCCGACTTACTGTATTATATTGATTATTTTTTGTACATCGATCGCGTACGGTTTTGTTCCACGGATATACGGCGATGCGTTATCGGTATGTACCACCATGTGGTGGACATCCCACCCATACGCACAAAACGTTTTGGCGACACTTTTATTATGCGTACAGCTAAGGAGTGGATTTCCCTGCCGTCGTCTATGTTTCCCGATAGCTACAATCTAAGAGTCTTTAAGTCAAGAGTGAATGGGTTTTTTCTAGGCAAGCGTGCTTCACCGTCGACCACATCATCGCTTACCATCAGGTGAGATAGTGGTCAAACGCGAGCCTATAGATTTAAAAAAAAATATAGATGGTGATCTATCGCCGTGGAACGGAACCGAACACGATCGATTTACAAAAAATAATCGGTATAATCAGTTGGAAAACGCTATTAACGTCGGCACGGTTTCTTTGTATGGGTTAAGGCATCTGTATGTGAAATTCTGTATGATTATTTTATACTAGATCACTAGACTGAACAGATCTGAATTAAATTTTGAACACAAGTATACTATTAGGATATTTTTATGTATGTCGTACGTTCCCGTGGGATAACTTTCGTCTTTCCACGGATAAACGCCTTTACATCAGTATTGTAGTATTGCAGTACAAGTGTATTTACACTTTTTATGTTATTTTACGTCTTTTGTAGTTCGCTTTTTAAGCAGTCGGGTAGATTTTTTTAAATTAATTTCTTAATTAATCGTTTTTTATTTAGATTTTTTTTATTTTTTTTTCGAATTGGGTACATTTAAACATATAAGTGTATGAAATACACAAACTTATGAAATCACCTACTAAAACCCTTTGTTTTGATACACAACACGATAGGTTGGAAGAAAAAAAAATATTGGGCCCCAGAAATATGGCGGCCAAATTCCGGCATTTTTCTTTTTTACAATAATAATGTAGCCACAGTGACATTCGCAAGGTTATGACGAATCGTTTGACGTAAGAATCATCAAAATGGGTAACGCGTTTGCTCTCTAGAACGCCAAATAGGAACATACATAAATAGACTGATAAACACATTACCCTCCTTCGGCGGGGTAATAAGGTATTTTGCTTTCCTTATGATCTGTCGACACAAACACAGCTGCCCCATTTTTTTCTATAATCCTTATTTTCACTTAACTTCAAGTTCGTGCAAGATTTTTGAAGACAAAAGATTTTGTATTTTCAACATTTTATTAAGAAAACGGAAACAGTGAAAAAGTACATAACTGTAAATTGCAGTTGGTTACAATATTGTTTATATAAACAAATCTTTTACAGTTAAAATCGGTACTAAATTTTTACTCTATTCACATTTACAAAAGGAACATCAGTAATAATGTACAGGAGAAAAATGCGAACAAAATCAATATTATTGTCGCGCCTGCATGACCCTAAACATAACTATAGAAAAGATTACGCAGTCGTGGACGAATCCTCATATTTATAAACACTTTTAAATCAATTTAACATCTACATAGATATATAATGGAGGCAATTAACTCACATTCCAGTATCATACATTGGTAGCAAACATAAACCAAAATCAATGATTTTTCCACGACTGTTAGTAAATATCGAAATTAATAATAATTTTCGTTTTATAACTATTACAAGAGAGGCTGATCGAACACAAGGAACCTTCTGACATCCGGGCGCAAACCATTACAGAATAATACGTCATGTTAATAGTCTTCAAAAACGAGTAATGTAATAAAAGACGACATCCTGAAAATTACACGAACTAAAAAAAAATACTTGGTTTGTAAGCTACCATACCATTTGCAGGCTCTCTGATTTTTTTGCAGAGAGCTTACAACTACTGTGATTGCTTGTCACCGAGTTGTAATCGGCAGAAAAGATGACAGACCACGACAAACATTATCCACACTCCATAAAAATCGGATAAGTTGTATGAACAATAACAATTCATGAGGCATTTCAGATAAAATAAAATATGCAAAAATGCTACCATATTAATAAAATTAAGGGATTGTGAAATAAACGGCAACCACAGGTTCGTTTAGTTGCCCGTGGGTCAAATGCCAGTATTCTTGTAGTTTATTATATTGTACCTATTTCACAGAATGTCGTCTTATAATTACTTTAGATAGGCGTAAGTAACGAACAGAGTAAAAACCTAGAATAATTATTAAACAGTTAGATGCAAAGCAGATAAATAAAATTTCTCATATTGGTACATATTATGATACAGAACGTTTGTCTCATTTTCTAGACAAATAATTCTATAGAGTGGTACTACGGCACTGAATATGTTGTAGTACATTATTACGTATTTATTCAGAAAATGACACAATCGTACAAAACTTATGTCTCAGCATTAATTTATTTATACATTTACACTTCGCCAAATAGCTTTCCTAAGCAATATCACTCCATTACCTAAACAAAATAATTACATTTATTTCAGCTCAAGATAATTAATTTTAGCTCATCCATACTCTCATTATATTTATTCTCTTATGTTTATTTTTAGATCTCCAGATACTTTGCGTAAAAAAATATTCAAGTAGCTTTTAAAATACGATAAAATTAATATATATTAAAATGGTTATGTTTTCTGCATAGTAATTGCAATACATATTTTATTATTTGGAGAGGCACAAGACCCCGAGCGTATGGCACGCCGCGCCACCCCGCCGTGCCGATTCAAACCATCACATAGCACGGTATCAGATATTCTATGTACATTATGATGTGAATGCTAGTAGTCTGCGCAAAGGACTCGTGCGCATACAGAAAGCCAGCTAAGAAATCCTTAACACAATGGAAGTACAGGAGAGATCATGACACATACATTTGTATCAGGATCAATAAATATAGCAGTTTATTGGTTCGAACGGACGCGCGGCGGGGCGGTCGGGCGGCGCACTGTCACAAGTCTGTTCCGTGTGTAGTTACAACATCCAAAGAGATCTTTTATCTACAACGTCTAGGATGCACTAAAACGTTAAAAATCCGATAATTTTCTGCATATCTATATATACATATTTTACAAGGGAAAGAAATAATAAATAATTTCTATACCTTTGATATGAGCTTCCTCTCAGTACATTGAACAATATTAAAAAACATTATCTCTCTGAAAACAAAATGAAATTAATGTACACTATATTTACAATATTGTGGCCGTTCATACAGTTTTTTTTTTGTAACGTTTGCCATCGTGGTTCACTAATGTGATACTTATTTTATTATAGAAACCAAAATGAGTCAATTTTTGGATAACCTAGTTATTATTGAAATAGATCTAGCTTGCTCTCAGCTTTTTTATTGGAATGGGCCCTAAGCTCAAATAGTTATTACTTAATTACATCAGACCCTTCGTTTCTAGATTTGATTTGTACAAAAAAGTAGCTAGTTGTTTGATCTAGTGTTGATAGGTAGATAGTTCATGTTAATATTGCAGCCTGGATGTAGAATTCAGGAGCAAGTATGATGTGGAAGACATAATGACAAGATTTCAGATTTCATTGTCTGGCTATTAGTACACTTTCGTCGCAGGGATAAAGCTGAGTCTTAAGTTTTAAAATAATAAATAACGGTGTAGAAATTGAGGAGCAGCACTTTAAATAAACATAAGAAATCTAGAAATAGCAGATTAACAATTCTGAAAAACAAAACTCAAAAGCAACTTCGAACAAATAGTAACCCGCGATAATGAGGAAATGCGGTCGCAGACATCAGGCTGAATATCTTAAGTAAAAAGTCGATTCGAGGTTCGATTCGGTTCGAGGTTTGGCCCTCGTCTATTTCCTCATCTAATATTGGACCAATTTAAAAGAAATTCCACAAACTGAAAAAAAAAATAAACTGTGCCCGTATGTCTTCCTTTTTAGAAGCACTAGAAACCTCAAAAGATACTCAAAATTGCGCCGTCAACAGAGGCCTAGTGTACAAATGAAAAAAGAAAACATAGAAGCACAAAAATTATCTAATATTCAATTTATGGAATATATTTTAAATTTGTCCTATACTGAAGGAGGAAATTGATAGAAGAAATTCAGTCGGTCCGTATTTTTTCTTAACTGGCGAACAAATAGAAGCGCGAGCCGGGCGGGGCGACATGCCGCGCGGTCTTTGGCCCCGGTGCAGGCGGTTCACTCAATACCCACGTTACGTCTAGACTATTGGTTCTAAAACAAAATCATTTTAATTTTATCTTTACAAATCAAATCGATACTGTTTCAAGCACCGTACCGACCCTCCACGGGATTAAAACGATTAAAATGTAACGGTGTATATGAAGTCGTTTTCAGAAGTGCTCTTTTTTTTGGTAAATTTTCATTAGACATTTTTAGATGCAAGCGTTTCTATTTATAAGTTTACAAAAATATTTTGAAACACCTACTTTGGTACGACTAATATTAGGTATACGAACAGCCGTGAACTACAACTGTAAACCAAACATATATTATTCTCTTTTGTGCACAAATAATATCTCCTGTGTGTATTCTAGAAAAACCTGATGTAATCGCATTATACGTGTTCATATATATATTGTTATGTTATTGTTTTTTACTACTAAATTCTAAGAAGAATTTTGATCATTATTCTCATCATCATTATAGCAATCTTTTTGGTAGAATTACATTGTTTGCTTTTTGAAATACAAAAACGAAAAATATATTACTTCGGTATTTAGTTTTTTGAGTTCTTTAATTTTCATTCATTTACAGTTACAATTCTGCAATTCCATAAAAATGCTTATCTGACCACATTATTTTGAGTTCTCGACAAAATATATAGCTTCTTACATAATATTCAATAAATTTGCCATGCTACAAGGCATGCCAAGGACCCTGACATAACATTACAAGTAAAAGGCCAATACAAGACTAATTTTATATCTGAGTAAAATTAGAAATGCTTATTGTAACATTTACTTATGTGTGAAAAGAATAATATTATTCTAAGTCGCATAAATTTCGTAGTAATAATATTTAATTTTTAGTTTTTCAAGTCGACTAGTTTCATCTCAAATTTAGGATCAGAGATCCCAAGCAATAGCACATAGGCCCGCTCGCATGCTAACTCACTTCAAACAATTAGCTAGAAATACATATTTCTATGTCGGTTGAGACAGATAGAATTATATTTAACACAATATGTACTTTGTGAGATGTCAAGCGAACGAGCCCTAGCAAAAACGTATGAACAATGTTTTGGTAAAAAAAATAATCACACAAAACCTTTGTATACGTAAATGCGGCTTTTCACACAATTGCCTATTTTTTTACATCATAACTATAATTGCCACTTTAAGTATGTTCAGAGTGATTTTAAATAAACCATGATTTTCATTACTGATGATATCACTCATCACACTATTCATACAGAAGCCTTAGTTAATTTTTTTGTAATTTTTTTTTAATTTCACATACCCAAAGTAACACTCATTCACATGAAACTGCTTTTAATAATAATTAACTTAGGACATGATAGTATGTGTCTGTAAATAATCAACACTACGATGAATTTTAAATGACTTCTTAATGACTATATAAATGTTTGGTCAAACTTTTTCCTTGTCATACTGGCGTTTGTACGACAACAAATGAACAAAGAAAACGCCCGGCGCCGAGCATACCGCGCGGAAGCGTTTTCTCATCGATGTACAAACACAAATCCTCATGTATAAATTATTTAGATGTTAATTTCACATATTGACACCATTCTACTCGATCATGATCTTACTAATGAATACAAATTAAAATTTTATGTACAGAATAATGTACATTCCAACTCTTAACAGGCGAAAATAATGAAAATCACACAGCCAGTGGTGCCAGTACATAACATTACTTACATTATAATATGATCTCTAAATTAACTTGTTAAAGTTGACGAGTTCAATACAAAATCACATCATAGCAAGATCATGTCCAAGCGTGGTCGCGCCGCCCCTAGTATGGCCAGTTACTTCTTATAAGATCTTCATTTTATTTACAGTAGGTAGTATCTAATGGTAAAACTTAAAAATATATAACAAAATAGACTTGAGTGGCTAGTTAGAAAAATCTACCAAATATTTGTGATTACAGTATAACAAAAGCATAATAAAAATCAACAGAAACAAAATAATACATGCCTCTTCAAGTGGAACCAAAACATGAGTAATGTTCGTCTGGCGCGCTGCGTCTGGTGGTGCGAGTGCGAGTGCGACACGCGAGCTACCGGCGGCGCCACGGGCTGTTCGTACGCAAGGTAGCCATGACACATTACCGCACAATGTGTGCAAAATCAATAATATACCAATGTTTAATTGTTGGGTATAGAAAAATGTTTTCACAATTATTTTAAATATTATTTATCGGAAACCAAATAAAATCTGTCATGTTGAATACGTTAATAATGTTAACAGTATTATTGTCTAAGATATTGAGAAGTTAATGCAGGAACAATCCTTCAGTGATTATTGCCTAAGTACCCTATCAAAAAAATATCAAAAAACAGAGACCTGCAGGTTTAAGTTTCTACAATAAACCCAACTAAACAGACCTGTATTTAAGAAATATATAGGTATAGCCATACAAGGATCTTTTGACGCATGAACAAAATCGGAACAAAGGTCGACATCTTTTTGTGTGTTTACAAAAATACATACTAAGAACAATGTTTTTCAAGTGCCAAGAGATCGTTGCAGCACTTATGAGGATGACTTTCAGATTGTATGATATAGGGCTAATGTACCACTGATTATTAGTTGTGTCCAGCTCATCCTGCCATCTTCTACAGGTCTTCTGCAACGCTGTGTAAGGTCACCACATAGTGGTGATTTTGACCCACAGCCCAATCAAATTTTTACAGACATTATGCAAAGTCAGTTTGGTGTGCGCCATTAATACCTGCGCGAACAGAATATAGTGCACCTGTCACATCTACCACACCACGGAACTATCAGTAATGTTGTACTTGGCTAGTAGTCAAGTCAAGATTGGTTTAAGTGTGTTACTTCTAACTGGTACATACATTACAAATAAACAAATTTTAAAGGTTAAAAGCAAGACATGGTGTTATATTACTGCGAATGCAAATAACATCACACAAATTGTTTAGCGACATTTGTACATGTTAAAGGTAATGTTGTTCATTCACAACGCCATTCACTCGATACTGCCCACGCGCCAGACCACCAACTAAAACAACGTCATCCTCTAAATTAATTTTAACAAATAAAGATTTTTAAAGTGCAAATTGAACTGTTAAATGCTTATTGCCACATACTTTGAAGCGAAATTAAATTAACTTCAATTACAGTGAGAACACTGGTTAGATAGCGTAATCACTTCACATATTTGATAGTATGAACAAGATACCGATCACTCGCTTCACAGTCCGTCACGACAAGAGCGCACGCCGACGTCTCCGCACTGGCGACACGACACGCGTCTGACGGGTCCTTCTGACGTCATCCCGTCACGTCACACTGACACCTTGCACGCCCATCGAGGATGCAATAATCACTAGCATCGTCACCTCACTCGTTACCCATACGATATTTCGTCTCGAGGACACCGCGGAAAGATTCAACATCGTTTGTTTTTTATTTGTTTTTTTTTACTAATGTAAACTATAGTAACATGTAGCTTGAACACTCGCGAGTATCGGCTCGGTGACGACTGAACCCGAGCGTCGGCGAGCGTGGCCTCGAGGCCGCGCGGTTCCCTCAGCATGCGGCCGCGCAGCTCCCTCAGCATGCGGCCGCGCAGCTCCCTCAGCACGCGGCCGCGCAGCTCCTTCAGCACGTGGCCGCCCAGCTCCCTCAGCACGCAGGCGGCGCTACTCGCTGAAGTAGCGCAGCTTGCCGCCGCCGCAGCGCACCACGTCCTCCCAGGCTGCAACACAACAGATAACAGCGGTCAGACACGGCTCGTACGTCACGCGCGCCCTAGCCCCCCAGCCCGCGGGCCCACACTCACCTGCACCCACGTAGTCCACGAGCTGCAGCAGCTGCGCGGTGTCGTGCGGCGGCTCGGGCGGCACGTAGCGCAGCGCGGCGCAGCCGGCGCGCACGGCCACGCCGCCCTCGGGCGCGTCGCGCAGCAGGTCGCAGCGCGGCCGCCGCGCGCCGCCGCCCAGCAGCTGCTCGTTGAGCTCGAAGCCGAACGTGACGCCGTCCATGTCGCGCGGCCGCGCCGCCTCGTCCAGCAGGATGACGGGCGGCCGCCGGTCCTGCACCACGTCGGGCTCGGGCTCGGGCGGCGCGCAGGGCTTGCGGGCGGCGCGCGGGGCCGCCTTGCCGCGCCGCGCCGCAGCCGCGCGTGCCTCCAGCGCGGGGTAGCCGTCCGCGTCGGCCGGCGCCGGAGCCGCCGCGCCGTCGCCCTCCGCATAGAAGTTGCACGACTCGATGAGATCAGGGATGTTGTGGCGCGTGCGCGCGATGTCGGCGTAGGACGCCACGGGCGGCGGCGGCGGCGGCGGAGGGGGCGCGGGCGCGGGCGCGGCGGGCAGAGAGTGCACGGAGTCCATGTCGTCGTTGGAGTCGTTGGAGCGGTCGGAAGGCGGCGCGGACTCGCGCCTGGCGCGCGGGGAGGGCGCTCGCGTGCGGCGCGGCTGCACGTCGTCGGCGCGGCGGCGCGGCTTGCGCTTCTTGGTGACGGTCTGGAAGTCGGTGAGCTCGGCGGCGGCGTCGGGCGGGTCGCTGTAGAGCGCGTCGTCGCCCCAGGAGCGGCGCTCCTGCTTGGCGGGCTGGTGCGGGCGCTCCTTGTCGCGCAGAGGCGCCTCGGGCACGTCGGTGAGGTCCTCCAGCTTGGTGCGCGACAGCTCCTCGAGGCTGGAGGCCCGCTTGGGCTTGGTCTCCTTGTCCTTGCGGCGCTCGGTGGAGCGCTTCTTGCTCTTGTCGTCGGAGTCGTCCTTGTGCTTGACGCGGCTCAGCTTGGCTCCGCGCCCGTTGTCCGCGTTCGATTCGATGAACCGAAGCAGTTCATTGACATCCTTGTCCCCTTGGTAGCCGTCAATCTGTTGGCAGTCGATGACGGTCTCGTTCTTTGAAGACTTTTTCCTCCGAGGTTTTTTGTGTTGACTAGATCCCGAAAGAGGTGAACTGAATCCTTGTACTGAGTTGCCGTTTTCGTCTAAAGACTTCTGTAACAGGAAATATATTATCTTTTAATTTTCTAAATTCTGATCAACTTGTTTATTGTGACAAATTGGTAGGTGAATTATTTAACAGAAAAGCTAGTTAACCACATAATAGTTTAAGGTAGGTGAGCATATGTTCGTGTTACCTTGTAGTCGTCCGAGGCGGAGGTGCCGGTGGAGCCGTAGTTAGGTCGCGACAGCGGCAGCCCGTTGAAGCTGCTGGAGATCACGCTGCGAGGCTGCCCCAAGGAAACGTTCATGTTTATTAACGATCAGTTCACAACGGGATCACAGTAATCTCACAACAGGGAATATGCAAGTAATTCGAAACGTATTAATTTTAATTTTGATATTAATATTAAACTATAAATTCAGAAGCAAAAAAAATAACAATTACGTATTGTTCTTTTATTTTTCATAAATATACTAAATAATTAACAATTAATTATTTAAACTATCCCATTCAACTCGAAAATGTGTGATTCTTGTTTGAAATTTGTGTTTGTGACTTTTGAGTGACCTAAAATTGAAAAGTAAACAGTTTTGTGAAAAATAAAGTCACATCATGGCTATATGTTTATACTGCAGCAGAAAATTGTTGGAGTTTTCATGATTTTGTATTACTTGATTTTATTTATGAAGTACGTGAAAAATAATAAATGCATATTCCCCATTACAGTAAGGAATATTCATAGCAAGATATGTCACCTTAGGATCTACGGCTACCGCCGACTGCACCGTCGACGATGTCGTGTTGCAACTGGACACAACCTCCGGTGTTGTGATGCAACTAAACGATATAGCGGAATCGACCTGCGGGAACAAACCAGCGCTATTAGTGCGACTCCTAGCTAACACTAGACTCAACAAAACATTTAACTAAAGTGGACATCCTACCTCGTCATTGGTGTTAGCTGACACCCCGGAGTTTCGCGATAAGTTCTCACCAGAATTGTTTTTAAAAAGATTTTCAAACAGTAGAACTTTAAGGACATTTCTATCTAGCGCACTTTTCTTCACGTCGCTACTGCCGGGGTGTTCTGGGGGCATCTGTTGTCTTTTCTTCTTTACAATGTTCAGTTTATTATTTTCGGAGACGAGAGGTTTCATATCGTTATTATTTTCAATTTCGAATAACTGGGGAGTATTAACATTACTATTAGATGGCGAAACTAAAGGCTTGGGTAATGTTAGAAAAATATAAGCATTGTTAGGAAGCTGGGTTAAAATAATACGATCGCTCTTCGTGGTATGTTCGACTTCAGATTTCGTAATAAGTTCATCATCAGGTTTCCTGAGATTTTTGTTATCAGGTTTCGTGGTATGTTTTTCATCAAGTTGCTTGTCATGTTCGTCATCAGGTTCCCTGACATATTCTTCATCAGGTTTGCTGATAGGTTCGTCATCAGGTTTAATCGTATGTTCGTCTTCAGGTTTCGTAATATGTTTATCAGTTTTATCTACACAAGTCATCTTCGTACACTCTTGTTCTGTGTTATAATTTACAACACTATTAGAGTGACCTGTGACTTTAAAGTCTGCGACTTTTAAGGCTTGACATATTTCGTCTTCCTCGTATCCAGGAGTATTTGTCATACAGTTGCTCTCTTCAATATTACCTATTGACTCTAAAAGTTTTTGTTGTTTTGAAACAAATTCAGTGAACGAATCATCTATATTACATTTTTGTGACTGACTAGGATTAACATCTCTCAACTCTACATCTCCACCTTGAGACTTGTCATTTTCTAAACACACAAAAGGATTTGTGAGCCAAGTAATATCTTCCCCTTCATCAGATGAATTATAGCATTTAGTAGATGAATCAAATAATCGGTCCGACTGCGTCGTATCTTCAATACTTTGTAATTTACTTGTAACATCATTTAAGATTGAATTTGTTGTGCCATCCATTTTGCTTGAACATGTTATAATAACGTCTTTTTTAGTAGTTTCCTGAAGACATTTTTCGTTATTATGTGCATCAATAAAATGGCTAGTTTGATAGACAGGTGGGAGGTGTGTACCTATGGACATAGGTCTAACATTCCTTTCATCTGACAATATCGGCACTATTAAATTTGCACCTATTCGTTGCCTACACCTTTTTCTTAATTCAATATCACATTCTTTATCATATTCAAAGCTTTTGAAAACATTGTGTGCTTCTTCTTCATGATGAAGTACATCATTAAAATGTTTAGTTTGAATCGCTTTAAATTCAATTTTTTTATCTTTTTCTGGTAGATTAGATATAAGATTATTATTTGAACTGTTTTCAAGACCATAATCAGGATAATGTTGGTCACCATTAATTATGGCAAAAGGTAAAATATCATTATTTTCCAAATTTGTACTTTCAATTTTTCTTGAGTCTGATGGAATATCGGTAACTTTAGCATGGGTACTTCGTGTTTTTGATTTGATTATGTTCATGTGTTGTAGGGGGTCGCTATATTTCGATAAGGTTTTATACCAATTATCTACACTGTCAACCCACAGCTGGGAATCGTCTGTGCGGTGTTCGTTTCTTGTTATTTTAGCAGTCGATCTTTCGATATTTTGGTCGGGCATGGAGAAGCGTCGTTTGTCTTCTTTTGCCACATGCTGCTTGGTTCGGTTCGGGCCGCGCGGTTTTTTGTTTTCATGTTTGGGGGCTATGACAGTCGTACCTTCGGCTGCTCGTCCATGGTCCATAGCAACACCGGGTCCCTGGACGCGAAGCGCTCGCAGCAGCATGTCCTGGGGAGGGGTACGCACCTGGTTGGAGGGCGTGGTGGTGGTGACCGCGCGGCCCGAGCACACGCTGCCGCTGCCGATCTCCAGCGTGGCGCGCGCCGTGTACGTCATCGGGAACATCGGCTTACTTCTTCTGTGAACAAATTTCATGTGGGAGATCACATTCGTCGTGGATTGACTTGATACTTTTGTTTCTGTAACGAATTTCAAACGATGAAGCTGATGAGTTGTCGTTACGTCGTACCTGTTGAGGAGCTCCATCTCGGCGGGCGCGTTGGCGTCGCTGGCGGACACGCGGCGCTCGGCCAGCGGCGGCGGGTTGACGCAGCGCACGGTGGCCAGGTAGCCCGCGCGCGCCGGCTCCTCGCTCAGCAGCGACGCTGCGCCACAACAACACGATCATGGTTAGCAGAACTTTATAATAAGCTTACACCCGTTTCTCGACACTCGATTATCGGGCTGCTAACGTAATCGACGAATAATCGCCAGTTAATTCTACTTTTAGTTTCTCGAAATCCAAATGTGACAAGCGTTTATCAAGAATTAACCACATGTTACAGCATTTTTGAGTTTCTGGGAACCTTTTTCAATGATAATCTCTTGTCAACGAGCCTAATTTATAATTGTTGGATATTGGCCGATTATACGCAGATTAAAATTAATATTATTATTTTAAAGGCTAATAAAGATTCAGCGAAAACTATAAAAACCGGCCAAGTGGGAGTCTGACTCGCGCACGAAGGGTTCCGTATCATTATCGCAAAAAACGTCACGCCCGTTTGTTGTATGGGAGCCCCCACTTAAATATTTATTTTATTCTGTATTTAGTATTTGTTTTTATAGCGGCAACAGAAATACATCATCTAAAAAAATTTCAACTGCCTAGCTATTACGGTTCATGAGATATAGCCTGGTGACAGACGGACAGACAGACGGACCGCGGAGTCTTAGTAATAGGGTTTTGTTTTTACCCTTTGGGTACGGAACCCTAAAAAGGGTTCAATAGGTAATAAAAAATATGTTAATTAGATTAATTATTGTTGATTACTAAGATAAAATAACATTGCCATGATTGAATAACATTTTTCATAAAAAAAAGCTTGATACTTACTATGTATTGTAGGACAGTCATTATATCTTTTTGTGTATTTTTCAAGATTCATTGATTATCAAAACATTTCTTTAAACGAAAGTTTTGCAACAAAAGTAATTAATAGGTTGAGACAAAAAATATGACATCGTCGTTGCGTTCCAGCCCCAAGTTGGGGATTTATTGACATGCCAAACATAAGCGAGCGAAACAGACAATCTTATGCGTTCTAAGAATGCGTGGTACAGCAACAAAAATTATTTATCGCTTAAGATTACTTTACATTTTCGCTTTTTTTGAGAATGAACGGAATGCATTCTACTATACTCTATTTGAAATAACATTAGAAATTTATACAAACCGTTTTACAGTCCGTTCAACCGATTTTGAGTTCTATCCCTTAAATATAAGGATGGCATTAAAAGTATAAACCTGTTACAAAAACTAACTGTTTAATACAACTGCCATTCGTCATATCACAAACGCAATAGAAGTCAAAATCGGTTGAACGGGTTGTAAAATGGGATTATTTAAATGTCAAATGATATTCAAATGGAGTATAGGGTAGACAGAAGAAATAAATTTAAGGCATTCATTCTTTGTGGCAAGTGTTTAGGTAATTTTTCGATGATGTAGTTTTGAGAAACCCACTGACAACTGACGGCTGGCTAATTTGTGACAAATTGCCAGCGGATTTGAGATGTGACATCGTCTTCAGAAACCGGCCCTTAACGTTGTAGAAATTAAAAGATGTTGCTTCGATGGAATAAAAAAAAACATAAAACAATAAGGAGACTGCAGTAATCCCACAGATCACACAGTTTCTCGCTAAACTTCGGACCGAGAATTAATGCAAAATGGATCGATCGTAGGGAGGATCGCAAGCAGGTAAGAGTGACTGGAAGCTGAAGGGTCGTGCACAGTTGGCGTGCGGCAATGTACTCACAGGTGTCTACGCCGCACGGCAGGCTGCCGCCGTGGATAGCGCGCGCGGACACGCTGGAGGGCGCGGGCGCGGGCGCGTGGTGGCGCACGTGCGCACGGCGCGGCGCAGGCTCGGCCGCCAGCGCCGCCACCAGGTCCTGCAGCGAGTTGGAGTGCGGCAGCGCACGACGGCCACGAGCCCCGCGCCGCGTGCTGCGCCCGCCCGGCAACGTGCGCGCCGCCGCCTCGCACGCTTGCTCGTCCTGCTCCACCTCCTCCAGCAACTCCTGAGATCACGTCACCACAGTTTAGGGCACAGGCCGCACTCGATTGATGACAGTCGACAGTAGTAGGTAAGTTGCCATATTTGTGGCGAAGGTCGGTAGGGCTCAGTAACAAGGGTTTAATTTCTTCTTAACAAGTTGGTGTAAAATATTCAAGTATTCGTCAACAAGTCGACACAAATTCGTTGTTCCAAAAGAAAGTCGGATAGAATCAAGTTCTAAGGACCCGTCGACCTTGAAAAATATTGCAAACAGATTTTGATCACAGTCTGAGACGTGCCACGCAATGGGGTGCAAGTATAACGCTGTTTGAGAGTAGATAAATAACACTTAAATCGCACTCCCGCAGGACGCGTCGCATACTCGCATCAGTGTGTGACCCTCTTTATTTTAGTACATGGAGGACTTACAGCTAATAAAAATAAACAAAAAGAAAACCATAGTGAAAAACTAACTTTAGTGACACGTATGCTGAAGCTACTTTATTCGCCTTCCACCAAATAAATATTGTGAAGCGGTGTGTATTCCGAATTTGTAATGCTTAACATAAAATGTTTTCCAGAGATCACTTATACATATACCGCTAGCATTTTTGTGCGTAACGTTGTCTAGGTCTCATTTACGCAACTTCAAGTTAAGCATAAGACTGCGTGGTATAAATACAATGTATTTTTAGTACTAACCTTAAATAGACTGCTTTTACCCTCTCGGTCTTTGGGACATTTGTATGTGATAGCCTCGTCCAACAGTGCTCGTAATTGTCCGTCGTCCAACGTCTCTACATGTTTGTTGTTCTGTTGACAAAAGAAAATGATTTTCTCAATAGTGTTTCACCACATCTTAACATATAATTAAATTGAACATAACGCCAATATTACATTAAATCCTTGTCAATAAAATTGGTATAACATAGAAAGCATAAGTCCAAATTACGTAATTAAATTGAAATTTATAAAAAAATAATGGTTTCATGAATGCCAATCTTAAACTAAAATACGTAAAAGTAAATATTACCAAATAACTGGTTTAATAATAACAGTATTTATATTGTCTCTGAGAGGTAACACAAACACGCGAGTAATAAATAACACAATATTTTGTAAGCAATGGGAAGTAACCAAGCAGATAAAGATCATTAATATCACATTAACGTAAAAGATGGAAAGTCAGTAAACACCGGTCACCGTTATCCGTCAAACCAATTAGCGGGTGAGTTTTATACTCAACAACAATGCGTGTCAAAATAGCCAGTGAGCCTACACCCGATACCGCAAAAGTATGATAACAGAGTTCAAGGTTAAGCGGACTCAGACTAGCTCCCTGGAGTACACCAGACACTATTTTGACAATTTCGCTATTTCTATGGATTTGAAGACATTCCAAATAGGGATACGTTCTCCATAACAAACTGGTGATATACAGCAGTTGCCAAGAGTTCTCTTTTATTTATACAACTATTAGTCTCCTGATGAATGTGGTACCGTACCGAGTAATAAGCTCTGTTATAATCTAACATGGCGACATATCCTTTCGGGAACGTGTTGGCTTATTGCCAAATCAATGAGGAACAGTTCGCAGTGTCACAGGTCACGTTCATACATCCATTCCGAGAAGCAGACTTCATAGAAAGCTATTAATATAATGTTCATGATCGAATTAAGGCTCAATGAGGGCGTAACGATATTGTTTTTATTTTTAGGGTTCCGTACCCAAAGGGTAAAAACGGGACCCTATTACTAAGATTCCGCGATCTGGCTGTATCATGAACCGTGATAAAAAGTTGAAATTTTCATTGATGATGTATTTCTGTTGCCGCTATAACAAAAAATACTAAAAACAGAATAAAATAAATATTTAAGTGGGGCTCCCGTACAACAAACGTGTTTTTTTTTGCCGTTTTTTGCGATAACGGTACAGAACCCTTAGTGCGCGAGTCCGACTCGCACTTGGCCGGTTTTTATGTATTGTATGTGTATTATTTCTAATTAAAATTATGGTTGAGATATTATTATATTTTAGTTTTTATTAAAGAATTTAAAAGTCAATTTACCATCGTTACTAACGTAGCATTGTCTATCAAATAAAATGTGTTATCAATCACATTATAATTAAATAAATAGTTGATATGTCATAGTTTTAACTATTGAGAAGTTCACTTCGCGTAGGAAACACATGACCAGTGTGCTTATTCCGAGTTTTTTAACGTACTCACCCGTGATAACGTAAACGATCTCTCATGTCAAAATTTATACAAAAAAGAGGTTTCTCCTTACCGTCCCCAGACGGCGCTTATCCAGTTTCAATACAAATTGATGTTTACGTTAACGCGATTGATTGTGAGTAAAAACTCGCACTAAGGCCTCTGTGCCGGTAAGTCTCATGTTGAATAGAGCAAACTGAAGGCTCGAGCGTCTCGGGCATATATTCATCATTCACCTCAGTGTGCTTTGCAGTGAGTTTTTTAACGTACTCGCTCGTGACAACGTAAACGATCTCTTATGTCAAAATGTATACAAAAAAAGGTTTCTCCTTACTTGTCCCCAGATGGCGTTTATCCAATTTCAATACAAATTGATGTTTACGTTAACGCGATCGAGTTTTTACTCACGCTCAATCGCGTTAACTTAAACGATCTCTTATGTCAAAATGTTTACAAAAAAAGAGGTTTCTCCTTACCGTCCCCAGACGGCGCTTATCCAGTTTCAATACAAATGGCTGTTTACGTTAACGCGATTGAGCGTGAGTAAAAACTCGCACTAAGGCCTCTGTGCCGGTAAGTCTCTTGTTGAATAGAGTAAACTGAAGGCTCAAGCGTCTCGGGCATGTATTCACCATTCACTCAGTACATCACCTAGACACGATAGTCATGCCACTCACAAGTCACGCGGCCGATGTAATTCCTAACACTAATTAACTTAATGCCGAGCCAGGTTTTGGTTTATTCAACACCGAAACATCAGCATTAATGAATGTCCAAAGTACACAATTAGGGAAAATAGTATTTGTTTTAATTATTTCTATATTGCTGATTGCTTGGTGTTTTTGAGTCGTCAACAGAATTTTTCGTCTGATGTATACAGTACAGATTACCTATTGTAGTAAAACGCTACAAGACGTAATTGCCATCACGCCTTTTTTTGAGTTGTCAACTGGCCGGTTACATTTTACAAATTTTTAAATTTCGATTGACATGATAAGTCAAATTATTGGATGAACAAGTAACTTATTATGTTACATTTTCATCCAATATTTTGACTCGTTGAAAAATGAGTCGAGGTCTTTTAAATTTTTTATATTATAAAAATTTAAAAGACCCCGACTCATTTTTATTTCATGCTACATAATTTATCTAGTAGTAGACACGCTTCGATTGACAATCTATTAAACACGTAATTATATCACGACTAGCTGACCCGGCAAACTTTGTTTTGCCATAAAAACACCAAACATTCATCTACCCTACACTGCCTACCCTACCCTACCTACCCCACCCTACCCTACCCTACGCTACCCTACCTACCCCACCCTACGCTACCCTACCTACCCCACCCTACGCTACCCTACCTACCCTACCCAACCTACCCTACCCTACCTACCCTAAATTTTCTTTGCTATAAACCTCACGGAGCCCGAGATCTTTCCAACGAATGCAAAACCGTGGAAATCGGTTCGTGCGTTCTGGAGTTATAGCGTCAGGAAGGAAAACCCGACTTATTTTTATATAGTAGAATATCTTGCGAAAACGCCCCGATCAGAACAGTAAAATGGCCCATAACTTTAGAACCGCTGAACCGATTTTCATCAAACATCACTTAGAACACTCTATAAAGACACCTTTCAAAGATAAAATCTAAATCAGAATCGGTTTATCTGTTTAGGAGCTATGATGCAACAGACAGATACACAAACACACAGGTACACACGTCAAACTTATAACACCTCTCTTTTTCCGTCGGGGGTTAATAAAACGTCATCTACAGAAAATTCATGGCATAGAAACCTAAAATCAAATTATTGGTACATTATAGCAGCTGTTAAAAGCGTCGATATTATTTGAAATGGCGAGCAGGATGGTCCGACAGACTCTAGACGTATCTAACATTAGTTTCTCTGGGCAAAGTTAAACCTCTCGTTAAAAAAGGCTGGTGTGGCAACTAAGGGTTATACTAAAACTCGATATATTCCTGCGGTTTTTCTGTATTTTTAATAATGTGTTTTACCTTCTTGTTTTTTCATTTGTTTTTGTAAAATTGTTTTCAAATAACGGTGTATTTTTACTTAAAACAAATTTAGACGTATTAATGCGACGTTAAGTGCTTTTTACTTATTTTAATAGCGTTTCACTATGCAGATTACGGACCAATCCTTAACGGGTCGGAAGTCGGAATGTGAAAAATCGAAACGCTAATCATATCTTTAACGCTGCTGCAATAAGAAACTACAATTAGGATCAAGAGTATATTAGACAACATATTTGCACAGGCTAGGGCTAGGATGACTATACAATGCACATTATAATTGATAAAAACTTAATTTGTACTCCCCGGTTTTTATGATCTAGACTCTAGATTAAATTAAACAATTCTATGTAAATGTACAATACCCGCTATAAGCTGCAATAAATACGATTACGATGATAAGTGAAGTATTGACAGGTGTAACAGTAGTAAACCGGAGCAACCGCGTGTTGTATTATGAAAACACATAACGTACACAAGCAAACAATGAAATAGTTTTGTGTGACAATGCAGAATCCGTTCAGTGATAAGAATCAAAGTCTTCAGATAATGGAGATAAAAGGTGCGTCACTGTTCCTAACGATTATATGGGCTCAGAAGACAACGAGCAAATATATTATTATGGAAGAATGCCAAAATTCTGACGACATTACGAGACAGACTGTCTGGTCTCGACCATATTACATTGTTATCTGGGTTCGAAACACGCTTAAACCATTAATGATAAGCAATTTTAATTAGCTTTTAATACACCACACATAGTGCTTGGCAAGAAATTAAGCATTTTACTAAATGCTAAAACATTAAGGAAGGGGAATTGAATGAAATAATATATTTTTCGGCCTTTTTACGCAATAGAATCATCCAATATTTATTTATTTATTTTGACTTCGTGCACAAAAAGGTACAAAGGCGGACCTAATGCCTCTTTACGACTGCAATATGTAAGTTCAGTGCCGAATTGAACCTTGTCTAGGCAGAAATGCCATGCCGGGCGAGCACGGCCTCTGTGATAGGCTTGAGTCACGCATTTTATCACGGTTTTAACTCCTAAATTGTAATAAAAATGTGTGACACAGTAGGCTGTGCTCACCCCGTTGGTTGTAATAACCACGTAGGTACGTGGATATAATCAGAAAAGGGATCTAGTATTCGAATATGGTTAAAAAGATCACGCAATGTTTTATTGTCACCAGTGTCCTGCATAACTAGAATAGCAAGACAAAAAGATGAAGTTTTCAGGCGATTTGATGACGAGAGTCGTAGATAAACAGCAACAAATGTTGTGTGTCGTTGTCATTGTTGTGTGTGCATTAAAAGTTAAAGCAAGTTATAAGTTCTTACGCCAATCTTAGTTAGTAAACAAACAAATAATTGCATAGCTATTGCGATGAGTGAAAGGATTGACGTCATCAAATCTGTGCGTCCTACAGGCCGCACGGGGCTCTCGGGAGAGGTCAGGGTCGGGCCAGGAGCGGCGAGGGCCGGGATCGATGGCGCGCCCTTGTCCCTCATATTAACGGCTTCCCGTCCCTCACTAGATAGTCGACATACTTTTTTTAGCTCGTAACAGGTCTACTTGTTGCGCTTGTAAAATCGCTTGGATGGTCGTTTTTAAACGTCTAGTCATCTTCGTATGCGTAACAGTTGTGAAGGCGGGTGTGAAAACAACGATTGTGTGTCATATTATTTAAGCACTTATCCTTCATGTACTCATACATCAGAAATATCTGTGTACGTATCTGTAAATAGTAAATACATACTACGACGCACACTAGGGTTTTTTGTCGTTTTTTCCGGTTGTACCGAAAAACCAACCCACAGTATCCCAAACCGAGCAGATAGGTATAATTCTCGACGAACTTCTTGACCGCCTTGAAGTTGGCTACAATGGATCATGGACAGCACAGATTCGTGCCTTGCGGATCGGAAAGCGAACTTCAGGGCGGCCCAGAAGTTTGGTGAGAGCTTTACCGGTTGTAAGAAGTTCCGACAGCGCATATTGTTGATTGGTATTGTACGCTGGCTGTGCTCAATGCTCTCTGAAGTCCTGACATCCACACTGAAGTGTGATCTGTTTACCACGAGATGAATAGATGGATATCGAGCGTGAATGATTGAAATTTAATAAAGGATGGACGCTTTTATACTGAAGTTGCGTGCTTGTTTTCTCGCTCAACAAAAAAATTAGAGTCCAAATGTATATCCCTTAAAATTACCTAAATGATAAACCGGTCACTCTTTTGTCATAAGTTCGTATCCCTCGAAATAAGTACTTAGATCAGATTACTTAGTAAGCCGTCTGTCAGAATTATGTGCGAGATTAGGCGTGCTGTCATTATTAGGTTAATTAATAGTTACCTACATTACATACCCTAAAAAAGGTAAAAATAGGTTACGTTGTAATTAAAGTAAGGAAAGGTGTCTGACCGCAATTATGAGTACAAACATGTTTCGTGACTCATTTGCAAAATAGCGTTAAGTTGGCGAGACTGGAAAAATGGATCATACAAAAGCTAACCTGCAGTATTGGCCCATTGCCAAATACCTAGTGTTCAGAGTTCTGTAAGTACAGAAAAGATATAAAAATGCGTATCATGTATTCGAAATAAAGCATAACTTCGTGGTGGTAACACTGGTGGGTGCGTTGCCCAGTCGCGTCTCGCGGTGCCACAATGCTGACCAGACAAACAGTCATGACGCAAATTTTTTGTTTGCTGGTAATCTACTACAATGTTAACCGACACCTTGGGAATTAACTAATCAGCAGATACTTACCGCTGTGGTCACCGTAAGTTTTGCGTTTTCTTATGGGATTTATTTACTACACTTTACATAGGAAATCTTTTATTCTATCTAACTTGTTTAAACCCTAAAAACAATATCATTCAGAAGTGGGATCAAGTAGCGGGCCACAAGAAAGTGGATACAAAGTTGCCGAAACCCGCAAAATAAACCGCGAGCAAGCCAGAATACGACACGTGTTAATCTAGAACATGTGGTCGAGCCAGGAGGCCGACACTTGCTAATGCAACTTGTAATTTCATACAAAGCCTTATGACTCGTACAAACACACTCAACTATTACTATACGACAGTGCTTATAAAACGGCTGTGCAAGTGTGAACGACACAACTCACACAACTAAAATACTGTACATCAGAAAGAATGCCAGAAAGGAGATTCCCCGAGCGACGTTAAAATGCGGTACTCAATCCCCAAAAAGTCCAGCGCACCCTGGACACCTAGTACTTGGTAACGCAGTGTCTAGGTGACCAATCCTTTTACCACAATGGCACGAACCGATCTTTCTCAAGACTAATCCCAAACGGCTCTTTTAAAGTTGCACTAGTCGATCATTCTTCGATACAAACGTAGTCTAGCGATTACTCCACTGTTTGAAAATGTACGTTCAAAATAAAAAATTATATCAATTTGTCTCATCATTATCTAGCCCTGTATGGAACCAAAAAAGAAAAAAAAAAATTAAGGTATGAGCGTCGAAAGTTCCATATTTCAACACTAATTTTAACGCATCTTTGGGCGGAAATAAATACCATAAGAAGGAAAATTGCTAAACAGCCACCATACAATTACAACTTTCAACAATGCAAATACCTAATATAATTTTAAAAATATAGACTTTGTCGTTTTTTCATGATATCCATACTCCCAAAGGTCTGTTTATAAAATTTCGCATGCTCATTTTCGTGCTAAATCATCATCTATTTCGCTACAAATTTGCAAAAGCGTGTATTCGTACGCGAACTAGCTTCTTATTGCTGATCACAGCATCTACCTTTTTCGCACGTGTTGTCGGATGAGATAACATACATTATAACCCCGCGCACAAAATAGTTCATGCCGTCGACTAGGGCCTCCTTAAGAGCCAACCCCCGGAATTTCACTTCACCAGCTCTTAACAATTTATATATTTACCAGCTCTTTGTGTCGTTTCAATTAATATAGAAGGATTTTCGAAATAAAAGGCACATTCTCTCAGAGCTCTCCCGCACTGCCAACTACGACGTACTATGTATACAAAAAAGTCACCGCAGCAAAGACCAGACAAGACCTGAAATCCCCGGTCTAACACTAGTAGCCGTAATAACACACCTAAAGTATGGGAGAGCTGTGTTCGTCAAACCCAACACTGCAAAAGTATCCACCTCCATCTGCTCCAGTCCTCACTATCGACACTGGACATTCCACCGCCACTTCTCTCTACAATCCACCGAAATAACAACCTTTCAACTTGACCCCAACCGACAACTTTAATGATCAAAAATAACTGTTGGTGATTTTAATAGCCAGAATACAAATATATACATTTATCCTAGGGCTATCAGAATACAAATCTAAATGGTTCCGCCGTGGAGCAATGGGCAGAAGTAGAAATCTTGACCTTATTACATGACGCAAAACTACCAAAAATTTTCAACAGCGGTCGGTGGAAGCGGAGCTATGATAACCCTGATCTTATTTTCACCAGTGACAACATACCTAGAACTCTAGGACAGGCCAATAGCATGTCAGATCTATGGTGCTCTAAAACCGACAATGGTTTCTTTCAGACGTCGGTTTAATTTTGCCAAAGCCTGGAGTCTGGAGAAGCTTTTCACAAGACTTGGACGATGAGCTAGAACCGGTACCAGAAAATTACGATCAAATTATGAAGACAGTATGGTATGCGTTTCGTCGACATATTCCAAGAGGATGCCGCTCCCTTTAAGTACCTGGCTTGGATTCGGACTCCCTAGAAGCTTACGAATCACAGTGTGCTAATGACGCCTTTTCTGAGGAAAAAAAATCAGAGCTGGAGAGGAGCTACTATCTAAGGTCAGTGAAACCCATAAACAACAGTGGCTTAAAGTAGTGGAAATCATAGACATGACGAGAAACAGCAAGAAGGCATAGACAACATTAAGGATACATACTGGCAAGCCCCCTGAACCAACAAACCCGTGTCAAGTTACGGCTAATCAGATAGCCCACCAGCTCCTGCTAAATGGTAAGGCTTCAAATAAACTGGCAAGATTACCAAAAACCCCCAAGAACTTAAAATCGTCAATAGATATCAGTAAGCCCTTCACGATTTCAGATGTAATCCCGGCTATCAAGGCGTTGAAGAATGGAAAAGTGGATGGACTAGACGATATAACTGTCGAGCAACTTAAAAATCTCAATGATTACTCAGCTTTTTTAATCGTGCCTTGAAAGCTCAAAAATCCCTCTACTCTGGAAGAAAGCTCAAGTTATAACACTGCTTAAACCAGGAAAACCAACTGCCTGATAGTGAAAGCTTCCTACACGCTGATGATCTCGCCCTGGCAACCCAAACAAATCATTTTGAAGACCGAAACAACCCTAGAAGCATGTCTAGATGTGCTTGGAAAGTATTACACTGAAAACGCTCTGAGACCGAACACTTAAAAAACACAGGCATGCGCTTTCCATCTTCGCAACAGTTCAGCCAGGCGCACTCTGAAAATCAATCGACAAGGAGACACTATTGATCATTACGGCAATTCGACCTACTTGGGTATACTCTTGACAGGGTACTGACATTTAAGAACCACTGCCTTAAAACTAAGAAAAAAAAAACAATTTAGTCAGGCGCCTAACATCAACCAACTGGGGGGCCTCATCTAATGTTTAAGGTTGCTCTAGTCGACGGCATGAATTATTTTATGCGCGGGGTTAAAATGCATGCTATCTCATCCGACAACACGTCCGAAAGAGATAGAAGCTAGTTCGCGTACGAATTAGCACATTTGCAAATTTGTAGCGAAATGGATAATGATTTAGGACGAAAACGAGCCCGCGAAATTTTATAAATAGACCTTTGGGAGTATATCATGAAAAAAAGGACTAAAGATATAAAAAAACAAATTGCATTGGAGTATAATCATGAAAAAAAGACTAAAGGTAAAATTTTAAAAAAATATACATTGTTAAACTACTAATCTATGCTAGTATGGTGACTGTTTTGCAATTTTCCTTCTTTAGGGTGTTTATTTCCGCCCTAAGTTGCATTAAAATTTAAATATGGCACTTTCAACGCTCATAACTTTCAAATATATATTTTTTTACTTTTTGTTTCCATACAGGGAACTAGATAATGATGAGATAAATTGACATCATTTCTTTTTTTAAACATACATCGTCAAACAGTGGAGTAATCGCCACGTTTGTATGGAAGAATGAACGACTAGTTCAACCTTAACGACACAAACCGTACAATTACCGGCTGCCTCAAACCGTAGCTAAGTTTTGGGCCAAACAAATTTGAAAGACTGTTGTGCCAGCGAGACAAGAAGATGATCCAAAACAGCCAATTGCAATAAAGTGATGTTCGTAGGCAGGCAAAAGAGAGTAGCTAGACCTCTGAAAGGTACACTCCACTACAAAACCAACAGGTGTTAACTCCAAGAGGGCTGATACATCCTCTCATCTATATGTGATTAGGTAACACCCGCAGCCTTATTGTGTAATGAATTCGCAAAGAGTATGAAAAATCGACCTATCACAAGCGAGCTGAATGACGCGATGTGGATTTCAGTTTTTTTCATAATCTTTGCCCTTTGCGAATTCAGTACGCATTAAGGCTGCCGACAGCCTTCTTTAAATCTACGGCAGTGCATCGGGTTTCGTACTTAACTAATCTGGAGGATATAGTACGACCGTAGCCCGCTAGCATCAGAGAGAGTCGAACATAATGCAGAGAACACTGAAAGTCCTAGTGTTGTCGCGAATCATTGAGTCAATGAAAATTAAAATACTTTGCTGTAACTGAAAGATTAACTGGATAAGCATACAGACCAGCATTCCCTAGTACCAGTACTAATAAAGCAGGATCATGTTAGTGCTAGCAAAAGTATACGCGGTTACAGCTTGTTGAGGTAGTCTATTTCCAATCTAATAAGTCGGTTAAGGAAAGAAAGCTTTTCTGGGGAAACTTGATCACGAAGCGCAGCCGCAGTAATCTATACTCCCTTTTCATATAGACCGCAAGACTTTTCTAAATAGCGCATAAGAACACTAATTCAACTTCCTTAAAATAAACCTAACCCAATTAGCGGGCTGAATTTTGGATTTGATAATTATGATGATTGCGTAACGTTTGGCGTCCAAAGCGATCGTGATAAACATCGGTAATGGAACGGAGAAACTATAAGTAGGCCCTGAAGTTTTTTGATCCCTGGCATGAATTCATTGAAACCATAACTTACAGACCGTAACCTATGCTGGATATTGTTAAGGTGAGTTTCGTCACAGATTTGAGGAGCGTTTTATTAGACTTGAACATGATATGAATATAACCAGGTCAGTGGACATCAATGCTAAGACTAATATTGATCTTAGCCTTTCTATTACTTCTTGATAATTTTAGCAAAAAAATACGGATCTATAAGCAAAAAAATATAGGTACCGCGAGCTTACTTAGTTTAATAACCACAACCCATAGGGGGCGGGGGGCCTGAAAGCTTTTAAATGGTATACATATCATATCCGGTCATTAAATTATTGGAAAATTAGCTTAGCCGCCTTGATTCGGAATTCTTAGATCAAGGCCATTGTTATTGCTACTGGAATCAAAATATTGAAGACACGAGACTTGTGATGAGAGTGCGCAAATGGCTTCTGCGGCAGCGGCGGCGGCGGCGGCCCGCCGTGACGGGGCAACAATGCGGTGCCCGAGCTTCCGTTACATTACCAGGACGCAGCGCGTAAACCTACACCGTCTCCTACTGTCCCACTATTGTCAGTTTGTCACCGACCCGTACTTTCTGTCTACCTTTACAGTTCTGCTCGAAATAATTTGTCATCTGACCCGGGTTTTTGTTCAGTTTCATGATACTGATAATTATGAACTATTTCATCGTTTACATGACTATGAAGAGATAGTTAAGATGTGAAAGGCTTCTGAGATGGGCAAATTCTTAAAATCAGTAGGTATAGAAACTGCTGTCGATACAAAATTCATATCTTGCATATAAATCTGGTTCTGGTCATCATTATTTATTTATTTTCTAAAGCGAATCAGAATGCGCAGTTTGCATGCTAATGTATCTATCTTAGAAGATGCTGAGAAATTGTGACCTAGCTCAAAAGCACGCGATTAGAGAAATGTCGCAGAACTGTTACCTAGTGCGCTATACTATCGCTACAGTGCTCACAAAACGAGCTCAGTTTTTCTCGGCTAAATAATTATCTACACTGTACAATCGTGGTACAATCTATGATACTTTCTTTTTCATCTCGTGTTGGAGTATCGTTACACTGCAATGGAATATTATATTTTTAATATTGAACACGCCAAATATGACTAGCTGATTGATTCGACGGCTGCGCCGGTTCGATGCCTTATTCAGTGAACCATCTGTTGTCATAGATAAGTGAGATTGTAGAAAAAAAAAATGAGTCACCAGATGCAAGTTTAATTCAATTTTTTCTGTCAGATTTACCGTTACAGTACCTGGAATATTGTCTACGCGGTATACCAACATTGTATAAAATACGCAAATGCAACTAGAATAATTCTATTGTTTCTTAATGTTTTATTCACAACATTAAATATCAAGATCATTAAATTTCTATTTCGTTTATGAATACAGTCTGTCTACTATTTGTATAAATGCGGTATTAATTAATTATTGAGAACTATCCGCATTCTTTTCGAGACTAATTGGTGTTGCCATCGCCTAAAACTTGTTATTTTTCGGATTCGATTTGGTAATAAACGGTAATATTTTCTTAAGCAAATTGAAAACTATTTTTTACTTTACCGAGTAACTAATAGTCCTGAAAATAGTGTTCATTGGCCATAACAATAAATACGGTACAACAATGTTTTTTTATAAAATGACGAATTTAAGACAGGATAATGATATTGGGCCTAGATTTTTCACATGTGCGAATGCAGCTAACGATCAATATTCAACACGGTATGACTGCATTAGAATCGCCGCAACCCAACCCAAGTGGTTAAATTTGGCATCTCATGTCCGCCTTTGCCTTTTCAAACCGACGAAAGTCTCGTAAAAAAACAGACCTCAGCAACATAACTTGATCTATTTACTGTACTCTCCATTATGGTACAATCTGTGCCATTACTGTATGTACCTATACTATCGTACATCTTCAGGCATATTCAGAGGTATTGAGACTAGACGACAGACCGATTTTTGTCCTTAGTCCTTAGGGCCCTGGTGCTAATTAGACACCTTCGACTGCAGTTTATAAAAGCTTGATAAACTCTAAGGGAGATTTTCCCGATACCATAACGTAAGATCAAGTATGTGATCTAGGAAAGTAATAAGCGATTTTCGCTGGTTCATCGCCGTTCATCTCGAGTCTACTCAACTGATTATGGAAAGGGTATGTGGACGAACAACTTACCTGTTTAGCTGTAACCTGTAAGGTTACAGAGCAGGCAGTGTAGGGTACAGAACTTTTCTATATACCTAGGTAAGTTGAAAAACCTAACCATGTTGGGGTTGGCTTCTAGTCTTACCGAATGCAGCTAAGTACAAGTATTTAACAAGGAATGACTGCTTATCTGACCTACACAACCCAGTAACTGGGTAATACGATAGGTACACCTTTGGCAAGACTGCTGCAATACGATAGGTACCCCTTTGACAAGACGGGTCAGATATACTGGATTTTGACTATCAAAGGTATGCAAATGAAAGCTGGGACCAACGACTTGACGTGCTTTCCGAGGCACAGAGGAATCTCGGTATTATAAGATCGTCCATCCAGGGGCCAACCCCGGCAAAATTGGTTTACCTTGAAGATCGACTCGTACATCTATTATTATTTACCCAAGAGCTCCTCTGGAACTTTTATTGTAGCACTTAAATCTCTAAATGTTTTGACAACTTATCACACATCAGTAGAATGCACTCTTGCATAGCAGGGGTGGTTCGCTAGTTTAGTAAGTGTAATGACATGTTATCTGTAGCATTTCCATAGGTTGTTACTACGTTTTAACAGCTAGTTAAGCTTTTAACTCAGTTAGAAATGGTTATCAGGAAGGATAACTGTAACTGAGTATAATATATTTTTCAATAAATGATTAAAAACATAACATAGGGTAAAAAACAAAGAAACAACTGAGGAAAAAGTAGTTGCATAGTTTCCTTGCTTTGTTTAACCCCTAAATATTTATTAGTAATATTTATTATTAATATATAAGCATGTTTTAAATCTCCACTGCCCATTATTCAAAATTTGGTGTTTTTGACCATGCTAGCTTTTGTACCTTTAGGAGACTTGCTTTTGGACCAACAAAATTCACTTTTTATATGTTTAGTGAGGGGACTTTGGGAGCTTGAAGACTTTGGGAATCTTGACTATCAAATATTTATGAATCCTTAAAGATATCAAAAAGATAGGATATACCTACTGTTACTGGTACCAGTGAGAGCAGTGGTGGCCCAGTGGTATCGGCCGCAACTTACAAGTTGTAGGTCGTGGGTTCAAGCCCAGGCAGGCGCTTTACTTTGTGTAAATTATTTCATCACCACTGCTCTCAAAACGGTAAAGGAAAACATAGTGAGGAAAATGACAAGTCCTAAAACCAAAAATTCGAAGACATGTGACATCCACCAACCCGCACTGGGCCCGCATGGTGGTTAACGGCCCATTCCCTCTCACAGAGAGGAGGCCTGAGTCCCAGCAGTGGGAACATTAATAGGCTGATGTGTGGTACCAGTTGTTAAACTATTGTTTGCCGTTGGGTACAGCCTTGATGCTGAGAATTCTTACTAGCTAGGGAATCAACTAATAATTATCAAAAAGAAATTATGTTTCTTGAATAGTTGCCAACTGGGCTACATTATCATAATTTATTGAAAAAGATTTCTGTGAAAAAGTGAGTTGGGTTATAATTCATTTTTATTAAACCAACTCCATGCTGATTGATTAGAGATGGTCAGGAATAAAAATTAAAAAATTAGGTTTATACCATGTTATTTACTTATCTTTAGTACAAATGTTCTTCAATCTACAAAATATTGGAAGCTTGATTATTACTCTTTGATTTAGTACCTAATTACTTTCAAAGAATAACTCAATAAGTGTCAGTAACATAATAAAGGTATAGTTATCGGCACATAACTTGGCAAGAGTCATTTTTTAGGTCTCTTTGGTTACCTAGCGGGACGCAGGGAGCGTTTAGCACCGTTCCAAGCGCACGATTGGTTAGTCAGTTGACACAATTATGGACTGACCAATCGCGTTGCTTCCACATTCCGTTCGTACTATACGGTGGTTGGTCAGTACACGCACTATGCGCAAACTTACCCCCACTACGCCAAAACCTTGCCAAGTTACATGCCGTGGACTATATATAATAATGTTCTGTTCACATTCCAGAAACTGCACTGCAAGTTCAGGTTTACTCTCTGCTTGTATAAAAAAAAACAAGTACACTTTTAATAAAATACTCAAGAGATTAAGTCCTTACAACATTGTCTTTTTTTTCCTTTTACTACTTAAGCAGATAGTTATCTGGAACAGGAAGGGTTTCTTTTTATCTAACCCACTATGGGTTCTTACAGGGAAAATGAGTGATTCATCATTGGAGTTAGTTCCTCATCCATTGTGGTATTAAATATATTGATGAGCATGGAAAACTGTATATATATATGGATCCTGCTGGGCATAAAACAACCTTATTCAATAATGTTATCTTATAATTTTATTGTGTTGTTTTATTATATCTTCTTAATAAACTTTAGAAAGGTATGACATTGAAATTGTTGTATTATTCAACTAAAGGTAGAATATTTTTTTATGCAATAATTCTTAATACAATGAGAAGGTAATTTTACAAAATAACCTTAGTATTATTTTGTAATACTGCTTTTGTGTTAAACTTGTAAAATTAAGTTCTTTTTCTAGCCAGGTCATGGCTAAGTAGTTTGTATCTGTGTAAACTGTAAATATCTGTTTCATTTTTGACAGTCAAGACATGAGTTGTTTTGAATAATTAGATTAATAGATTAGGAATTAATCTTAGCAAATTAATTTCAACAAAATTTTTACCTCTCTTACTGCCGCACTCAGAGACATTTAACGGTTACTTAAGGCGCTCCTTAGTGTAGATTTTGTACTAAAAATCTATACTAAGGAGAGCTTTAAGTAACCGTTAACGTCTCTGAGTGCGGCAGTTAGATTACTTACTTCACAATGAATGAAGTTTACAAAAAAATCCTTGAGTGCATTCAATATTGGATAGATTACTGTTCAATTACAACAGCTCTATAGTTATTTTTTTTTTAATATAGCAGTTCCAATAAATGTGGTAAATAAGCGTACAAAAACCAATTTAAAATGCATACTCATGCTTACCGTACACCAGATAAAGTAAATTAATTATAATTTTTTGACAGAACTGTTATCCTTCGCCATTTTCACCTACCTACTTTATTATTACACATACTGTTAGAACCGTTTAGATTGTGAAAGAATCAAGCGTGCTCGAGAAGCTACATTTGGTGCATAAAATTACAAACACGAGAAATATACTATCGACGACAAATAGGTTTCAACTTTACAATAACTAAAATCAAAAAATGGCAGCAGAGATCGACTTACCTCAACTTCAACGGCAGCGGCCGTATTTGTTGGTTTGTGGTCTGAATTTGTGTGCTGGTCATTTATTAGATTACGTAGAAGTTTTGAATCTTCAGTGGAAATATTTGTGGCACTTTTGTCCGGGGCTTTGGGTTCCTTATCATACTCCGGCGGAGGAGCCATCTTGAAGGAAGAGCAGTCAGATGACACAAGTCGTATGACTTTCGCACACCGAAATCACTCTTTTCCTTGACAAAATGTCTTTTCCACTTACTAACTACTAAATCGAATCATGATGAGTAATTTAGCTACAACATAATGAAAGTTCTAACCATTTGCAAAAACGGATTCATCATTTTCGACAGATTCCGACCAACATTTTTAACGACTACGAGAACGCCCTCTAGCGACGTGAATTCCAAAATTTGTTACAGATTAAAAATCTTGCTCTGAAAAATAGACATAGACTTCAAAAGCCAGCAGTAAGATTTAATTTTAATTAATTTATTAGCTTGATTAGTTTATTTTGTATCAGGATGGAATACCGATTTTAGATCGCTAAATAGGATGCTCGAAAACCCCTGCCGAAACTGCAGTCCAGCAATACCATATCCCAAAGGAAACTGCAGACGATAAATCATTCAAAAATTCAACCCAAGTTATTTTAGTTGGAGTGGGAAAAAATATAACTTTCTTTACTCGCTCATAGGTAGGTCCTGCATTCCCGATTTGCCACGTGAGCCAAAATACTTGCCAAACCTTTGATAAAGGTTCGCCGATGGTCCGTGTTGCTCTATGACCTATAGATTTCGCCATAAAATGAGCTTAATTGATAGAGCGAAAAATTTTCCTGCTCGCTTTTCTGCGCGTCAAGGGAAAGAGTTTAGCGGAGCCTTGGGCTCCGCTAAACTCTATGGCTCGATAGGCTAATGTTTCTTTCCACCTTGTGCTCCATCAGATTTTTATGTGTCGCGAACAGGGAACACTGTCGAATTCTCTGTCTCAAAAGACTATATTCTAAAGTTTGTCTAACATCGATAAAAAAAGATGTCATTACAGTCTGTCAACGTCAGTCAAAGTCAAGTGTCATTTTTCTAAAATTGGTAATTGGTTGCTGTCAATGTCAATACTGACTATTACTGACATGACATTTTTCTTCTGCTATTCTGTTGCTGTTGCTGTGTACCTAAACGCTCATTTCAGCACCATTCTAATTACAGAATTCACATAATTGTTTGGGTGTGATAGCCTATATTACTTTAAAGATGACCGAAAGTACGGAAAACATTTTTCTTTTTGTGCCTAACATAATTGGTATGTATTTGAGAAGACGATGTTTCTATTTGGATAAAGTATTGCGCATTTCATTCCTATTGTTTATGCATTATGAAAATGTTTCAGGTTTTGGGAGGGTAGCCCTTGCGATTATTTCGTTCTATTTTATGCCGACACACTGTATTCTGGCATGTGTATGCTATGTGACCTCCGCTTTGCTGGACGCTATCGATGGTCATGCCGCAAGATACTTTAATCAAAGTAAGTGTTTTATATGGCATCATATAATTAAATTACATATCTGTCACTGAGTAAGTAAGCCGGCGAGAGATAACGTTGGTAATCTGCCCAAGTCAGTAAACATAAGATATGTTACAGTTAATATTTTGGTCCTTTGATGTTTTATTATGTAGAACAGTAATAAAGATTATAATATAATATATTATTATTATAATATAATATTAGCTATCTATATAAACTTTTCTTAGAAAATTTTGTTCCATGATCCAGTAGGCATGATAAAGATATTGAATGTGTACAAAATATATCATCACCATCATCAGCCTATTAATCTTCCCACTGCTGGGACACAGGCCTACTCTTTGTGAGACCTCTCTCAGAGGGGGCTTTAATCTACCACGCGAGCCCACTGCGGATTGGTGGATGACACATCTTCGAAATTTTGGTGCTAGAACATGCCTTTTTTTCACCATTTTTAGAGCAGTGATTATGAAGTAACTTACACAAAGTAAAGCGCCTGCCTGGGTTTGAACCCACAACCTACAACTTGTAAGTTGCGGCCAATACCACTGGGCCACCACTGTTCTCAATATGCTAGTATTATATTATTTGTGCTTTAGTGAAGTTGCCATCTTGATTTGCAAATTAATTTGTTTAACCACTGCTCTTACAAAATATATGTGGATGAATAGGTATTTTGTACACATTCAAAAATAGGATTTCGCATCAAAAATTGAATCTCATTAAAAGCAAATAAACAATAACAGCCATAGGAATTGCATAATGATTGAATAATAAAAACGACCAAGTGCGAGTTTGACTACCACACGAAGGGTTCCGTACCATTATTGCAAAAAATGGCATAAAAATCACATTTGTTGTATGGGAGCCTCACTAAGATTTATATTTTATTCTGTTTTTAGTATTTGTTGTCATAGCGGCAACAGAAATACATCATCTGTGAATATTTCAAGTGTCTAGCTATCACGGTTCATGAGATACAGCCTGGTGACAGATGGCCAGGCAGACAGACATACAGACGGATCACGGAGTCTTAATAATAGGGCTCCGTATTTACCCTTTGGGTATGGAAGCCTAAAAAAAAGTTTGGTCACTTAAAAAATTCACTTCACTTTTTTCGTAATTGCCATCTTTACCTTATTAGCACTCAATAGATAAAACTTGTTTTTCAGGCACGAAGTTTGGTGCTATACTTGATCAGCTAACTGACCGTGCTGGCACTGCCTGCCTGATGATGACCCTAGCAACATTCTACCCACAGTACACATTCTGGTTCCAAATATCTATGGCAATTGATATAACATGCCACTGGTTGTACTTACACACCGTGACCCTGCAGGGCAAGGCTTCTCACAAGTTCATTGACATGTCGGAGAATCCTATCATGCGCATCTATTACACTAACAAGACGGTACTCTTCTTTATGTGCGCAGGCAACGAGGCTTTCTATGCAGCTCTCTATGTTATGTACTTCTACACTGGACCTACAGGTAATATATTTTTAAAATTTTTTGCATGTAAAAGGAGGTCCACCAAAACAAAATTGTGTTCAGAAATTGGAACTTATAGTAGCTGATGTGCGTGTATGTTTGTGCTTGATTGGTGTAAGGCATTCCAATGCGAGAATAAAGAAATAGGTAATAATAATAATGTATGAACTAAGCAAAAGGATCATAGCTGGAAGCATTCTACTGTTTCTGCCTACCCACATGGACAAAAGGCGTAAATTTGGCTAATGAAACATTTCTCATTTCAGTTCTGGGTATTGGGCTGTACAAGTTGATTGTTATCATCACTGCACCAGTTGCTATAGTGAAGGCGGGTATATCCGTCCTGCAAGGCGTTGTTGGAGCCTTGAACCTCTCCACTATTGACATCAATGACCGTGCGGCTCTGGCAGCTAAACAGAACAAATAAACATGACACAACTGGATCACTGGCAGAACTTTAATCATTTAAAACGCAAAACATTTGGTTCTACTGAAGCTAATAATATGTATTAGCTGGCCCTAATCAAAATTATATGCATAATATTTACTGAATAAAATAGAAGCTAGTCACCCTGAATTTACTTAGAAACATAAAATATTGATATTCTGCTATTTTTGATCGTTTTTATTACCAAAGGTTTTTTTTACTGTTGGTTGGGTGTATTATTTCATAAATCATTTTTCATATTTTGTTCTTGAGCAGTGATATTCAGAATTAAATTTTAGAACAGGTTTGTGAATTAATACTATCACTATATTTCGTTAATGTCGCTGATTGCGCGCTTATGTAACATGTTTAATTGTTTATTAACTAATATTATTATTGAGTCGCATGAATATTTATTGCGAATCTCGTATCTGTTATGTTGCGAATATTATATAGGCTAATTGTTGTATTTTGTGATCTATGACACCCTTTATGCAGAGGAGTTACTTTTATTAGTTACCTCCTCTCAGAGATACCTCTTTGAAGTGAGGTTTTTTTCATGGGATAACTTGAACAAATTCTTTTAATTTAATGTAATGGTAGTATGTAGAATAGTAAGTGTGAAGTCTTTGTGAAATAATGTATGTAATGTGTCCCTATAATATCTAAACAGATTTTAATATGTGTGATTCCATGCTATTATTACCTACATCTATTTCACTTGGGTAAATTGTTCTTTTTTGTGACACTGTGTACTCTACATAGCGGTATGAAATGATAGGGATTTATCATTTTGTTTAAAATTACTCCAATCGCATTTATTTTGTATTTTTATATTTGTTTTTATTTTTAGACACCTTTTCAAATGTTTTTATTGTTTACATTCCATCCACTAGGAATAAAAAGAATGCAGTGTATCTTTGTTTTGAAATTTAATACCACAGAACTTTTCTTTTGTTATTTTAATGTTTATTTACTCATAATAGTTCATTAACCGGCTACAATTAACAATGTTTGTCATTTGTCTTATTGAACTTATGCATATTAATTAGGGTTTAACAACATCACAATTTAATTAGTTTGCTTCTGTGTTAGAATAAGTTGTACTTCCAAGTTGTAATGTAATATTATGAACATAAATTATACTAAAATATGAAAATGTTAAGATAGTAAGATTTTATCTCTGGACATGGTTTACAAATATTTACATTAATATTAAGTGACTGTATTTATTACCATTTTATAATTGAATTGATCTCGACCATTGTTGTATGACTCGTATGCAATCCATTAGGCTTAGCCTGAAGTACCCAATAAACAATATGTATGTTGACCCAATAAATGTAATAAAGGAGAATGTTGTTTCTTTTATTCCATTTGATTTAACAATGTAGGTAATTGAAACAAAAGTAATTTATTAGTGTACAATTATTTATTTAGTACTAGCAGTACATAAAGAAAAGTATTATATTATTAAGTTAATTTTCTTGTTACTTGCAGAAGCAATACAGTAATAGTAATAACAGAAACACTTGCATAGTGAGAAATAATACTATAAATTTATTATTTTTGAAATGAGAAGACAGCTGTTCTTAAAGCATTATCTTATTATTAAAATAACTTTAAATTATCCTTTCAGACTGCTCATACCAGCTCTCATAATCTCATCAACAAGGAGGAGGTTGCTTGCAATCACGGAACAGGAGTTGATGATTTGCTTCTTGACGACATAGTTGTCAATAATACCCAAGTCAGTTGGCTTGATAGCTTCTCCAGTGCTCAGGTCGAGACCAATTGGGTCGGGGCTCAAGCGAGACTCTTCCTGAAGCTTAACAATAGTGTCCTGGGCGTCATAACCAGAGTTAATGGCCAAGGTCTTGGGGATTACTAGTAAAGCTTCAGCATAGGCCTGGATACCAAGGCGTGCCTTGCCCTTGACGGTGTCCTTATATTTCTGCAGTTCCATGTTAGCTTTAATCTCGAAAGCGCCAGCGCCCGGAATGACACACTTATCTTCAATGGCGTTGTTGATAGCTCGGAGGCCGTCACGGACGGCGTCCTTGATCTGCGCAAGTGTGTGCTTGTTGGGTCCCTTGATGAGGATTGTAACAGACTGGGGATTCTTGCACTCTTCTACGAAAGTGTATTTTTCTTCACCAAGAATATGTTCATAAACAAGACCAGCATAACCAAGGCACTCTTCAGTGAGTCCATCGACGGAGTTCATGGCGATGCCGCCGCAGGCCAGGGCCAGACGCTCCATGTTACGCCTCTTAGCTCTACGCAGTCCCATGATACCTTCTTTGGCGAATGCGTCCAGAGAAAGGGGGTCAATACCTTTTTGGTTGATGACAACAAAGTTCTTGTCAGTTCCATCGCACAGCTTCTTCTTTAGCTCAATGATCTGTAAAGAGATATAATTATTAATTAAACTATTTCCCAAAAAACCAATATGAAGTATTGCAAGAATAAAATCCACCGGTATATGAACACTTGATGGATAGAGGAATTAATTTAGATTTTTCCTAACTGACTGTCTTTCAGGCTTCTGATTGAATGTACCTTGATAGATTTATTTGAGGACGATGACTCAACAACTGATTTAGCATCACCACTCTATAAGGCGTGGGTTACAAATTAGAATTACTTATAGGACATAATATTACTCAGAAGTATGGGGCCTTGGCAAATAATACTCTTATAACGAACTGGTACATACCGCCTTAACGCGCTGGTCAATAAAGTCACGTTCAGCAGCAATCAGTTTCTCCCTGTCCTCAGCAGACTTGTAGAAGAATCCAGAGTTGACTTCAGTCTTCTCATACTCGAGGGAGATGTTGCATGTGAGGATGTACGCATTCTCGACGCGCTTCGGCATGTCAGGGTGGCGGGTTCCGTGGTCCATCACGATACCTGTAGAACAAAAATTATTGTCAGGTGTAAATAACATAATTTTTATAGTCATGGTTGCTATAAAAAATAATGCTTGTAAGATGCAGTAATCCAGTTTCAATTTAGCCCTCCTGACACAAAAACCTCATTACATTTACATGTTGTTTATTACTTTTTTTTTTAATTTATGCCATATTTTAAATTTAAGTTTTATTTCTAAAACATATAGCTTCTAGGAGACACGCTACGGTCGACAATCGACCGATATCTCGCGGCAAAACTGGCCAAGTGCATTCGGACTTCGTACATTTACCAAGTACCAAACCGCACCAAACCAAATCAAGTTGGAATAAATCTAATTTATCAATATATTGGTATGTGTTAGTAAAATAGTCAAAAGGAAGTTAATAAAACCAACGAAGTGAAATTTGTAAAAAAGTTGACTGGTTCTTGGGCTGACTCTTTCTTTTGCTTTCGAATATATTTTAAAACAAAAAATACAGTATTTATCTCCTTAACGAGCTCTAAACAAAGATACCCCCTCTTGATGGAGGTAAAAATTTTTTTTGCGCCCCCGTTCCCGTCTAGGGAAGGTTCATATTTGACGTAAAATAAGTCGAGCGTATCATCGGACGCACTTACGTATCATCGGTTGAGTGTGAACGGTCAAGAGTTTTTCTATACATTTGTCTGTTCGCGACCGATAATACGCGACGCATGTTCTACTAGAAAGAAAAAAAATACTATTTCAACAAATTAATTTTCAAATCAAGATGGCAGCTTCACTAAAGCACAAATAATATAATACTAGCATACAGATGCCTCATCCCATACAAAGAAACCGTGCCGACGTAACTAGCGTTTTTCGTCTGATTAACCTGACAAGTAAGAATATCGATTGCGTTCGGCTCCGTTCCACGTATATATATGGTGTTAGCAGAGACTTGCAAGTAAAAGGGTTTATTTGATTCGTGAATACTTTTTTTTAGGGTTCCGTACCCAAAGGGTGAAGACGGAACCCTATTACTAAGACTCCACGATCCGTCTGTCCGTCTGTCTGTATCTCATAAAACCGTGATACCTTGACAGTTGAAATTTTCACAGATGATAAAAGTGATTTTATTGCCGTTTTTATGCGATAATGGTACGGAACCCTTCGTGCGCGAGTCCGACTCGCACTTGGCCGGTTTTTTTTATACACCGACGATTTGCTTTACAGTACTTTTTTGGGCGTTTTTACAATTTAATTGTACCAAAATGTGTTACAAAACAAATAAAAAAATCGAGTGGGTGCCTCAATTTCAAACTGTACACATCGGTTCGCATTTGTACCAGACGGTTAAGTAGGACAGACAGGCGACATGACGGAAAACTTGTGGAGTATTAAAATTATTAAACATTTGTGCTTTAGTGAAGCTGCCATCTTGATTTGAAAATTAATTTGTTTAAATAGTAATGTTTTTCTTTCCTTAAACAAAAGTTAACCAAGTTGCTGGATTCGGTAGTCCCCTCAATCATAGAATAACCAACATGCTTAAATTGTAGCATTGTTTCTCAAGAGAAAACAAGAACAAGATATTTTTTTTAAGTTACCTTTGACTAGTGCAGTCTCAGTGGCTGTCTTGTGCTGCATCTCCATGATCTCCACCATGTGCAGGTCAGCAGGCTTGTCTTGTGTACGGATGGTCAGCACTGCATCAACACAGGCATCGGTCAACACCTCTGATAAGCTTGGATGAACCTACAAAATTTGGATTAAAATCTTAAGCTCAATGACACTTGAATCTCTCTAATTAGCTTGTGTGACTACTAGCAAGAATTGGGGTTAAATAAAATGGTACAATAAAACTAATTTTAATATATTATTGAACATTGATGCCAATAGGGTTTGCATTGAAGATTACAGATAAAACAAAGCATTCAACTTAGGAGCTTGACAATTTTGTACTGTTCCATGGGGCCATAGACCTAAATATTTTGTATAAATTTGAAAACAAGAAAGCAATTTTTCTTTGGACATATGGACAATGAAGCGTTCCTATAAGGGTTCCTTATAGAAATAGGTAAAACTACAAGCAATTATTATTATTTTAGAACTTTAAAATTTGACATTCAAAAGTGATAAATATAGGGATAAAATATAAAATAAATAAATGATTTAACTTTGAAAACCTTGAGTAGTGTAGGTTGACGGTGTAGCATGTGTCTAGAGGTAGGTATCTAGACAATGTCTACCACATCATCGCTAACAATCAGGTGAGATAGTGATCAAGCACAAACCAATTTATAATAAAAAAAAAGGAATTCGGTTTTACACATTCACATACCTTAGTCTTGAGTGAAGTGCGAGCAACGTCAAGTAAGTCTGACCGTTTTATTTCAATAGGAATCTTGATCGATTCCAGAACTTCAAGAGCCTTAACGCGGGCAACATCAAAACCTTCTGTGAGTATCCTGGGGTGCAAACCTGTTTGAATATAAAATTTTGTAATGTTAAATAGTGATGTGAATATAATAATTAGGCATGGGTGTTAGACAAGCTGTGATTAAGACTAACAAAGCATTTTGTATGGAAATAAGAGTTTGTAGCCATTTTATATTAGTTCCCCCCTAAATCACAAAAATATACAATTAGATTAGGAGACAGAAATTAAAAATTAGCATTCAAGACCAAGGACATTTAATTTTGTATAAATTTTTTTTTAACAAAAATAAAATCAACAAAATAAAAAGAAAAAAAAAATACTATTTTCTTCATGTAAGAATAAACAATAATAGAATAAATGAATAATAGAATAGTTTTTTTTTTGCTTTTCAGTCCTTTACGAATTTTGAATGCTTTGGGAATATGTATGAATAATCATGTGAAAACTGACAAGATATTGATATTTTTCACTCGATAATTATCAATACTATTTATAAATAATGATATGATAAATATCAAAATATTTTTTCACTTGCCCATCCCTAGAAGGCTTAAAGTGAAAATAAATTATTTATTTGCAGCCAACAAGTTAACCATTAGTGTACCTTCACTGATATAAATATCAGCTTGTTTGAGCAGCTCTCCAATGAGGAGCACAGTGGAGGTTGTGCCATCGCCGGTGGCGTCATCTTGGGCAGTAGAAGCCCGAGCTATCAGCGACGCAGTGGGGTGCTGGATTTGCATCTCGTGTAGGAGGACATTTCCATCTTTAGTTATTTTAATGTCACCGGCGCCAGAAACCAACCTTAAATAACAAATAACTTAGAATAATGGCCAAAACAGAAAATCATATCTCTTAAATATTAGAAATTAACTTTAAATCCCATCAATAACCAAGCATAGACCAAAAAGATAAATCTCGATCATATGACTTTTTCAATGCGAATAATTCACTGAAAAACACAAATTCACCTAACTTTTTTAATGAATTATAGTCTATGTAAATGAAAATTTACATTTTAAACTAAAAAACAAGCGAAAAATATCATAATATCAGAAAAAAGTTACATTTTCATTGTTCCTTTGGGACCGAGGTTAGTTCTCATCACATCTTGAATTCCTTTTGCTGCAGAAATGTTCACTGCCAAAGCTTGCGAAGCCCTCGCTAATTCAGCTTTAGGGTTAAGTAGACTGATTGCGGCCATTTTGGTAACTTAATTCTCCGACAATTTGGAAAAACTTAAACACGCGGACGATTAATGGCGAACACAAGTACAAAAAAAAGAAGGAATTATTGAATGAATGAGTTCAAATTTGACAGTTGATTAAGGGTAACCAATTGATAAAAATCATGAAGTTAAGACTATTATGCTAGGGTCACATGCAGTGAATAGAGTCGCCGGTGATCCGGGTGATCGCTGGCGATTTATAAAAACTTGTAAATCCTAATTCCTACTATCCTCCACAAAGCACCGAATTACCGCCGAGTCTGCTGCTAGAGGGCCTAAAGGTGGCATTGAACTAGTGAACCACAATTCTGACCACAATGAAGAAAAGTCTAAATTTTTTAACAGGTAACTTTTTGAAAAAGCATGTTCATAAACTTTATTCTAATTCTTCTTAGATTCTCTGTCGTACAATTCAAATGACAATGTTGATGTATTATTAAGTTACTTCATAATATTTATAAACATTTATTTTTTATAAGGTAATACTTTTTATTATAGAATCATTTCATATTGTTTCGAAATTTCAGAACGCAGCTGTCAAGGATCGTATATACCTGTGTGTGTCAATGTCTTGTTTATCTCACTGTCTTCTTTCCACATATGGGGTACAAAAATAAATTTCTATTTTAGTTCGTATGAGTATTTGAGATGAACTTACCAGCGTTTACTAGAACAATCTTTAAAGCTGGATATATAAGTGTTGCCGGAGTAATATCAATCTATTAAGTTGAATAAAACTGAAAGAAACAATGGGTGTTCATAGCGATGAAGCAGAAACTAACAAGAATAAGGGAAACGAAGCCTTTAAGGTTGAAAAATATGAAGAAGCGGTGTCTCTTTACACCAAGGCTGTCGACCTCGCTGAAAAAGACAGCCGCGACTTGTCTACTTACCTGAAGAACCGTGCTGCCGCTTACCTGAAGATGAAGGACTATGATAAAGTTATAAAAGACTGCGATGAAGCCTTACGAATTGTTCCGGAAGATCCAAAAGCCTTATTTCGACGGTCACAAGCCTTTGAAGCCCTAGAACGGTTTGAAGAAGCATATCGTGATGCTAAAGCAATATTTACTGTAGATCCTTCCAATAAGGCTGTGCAACCTGTACTGGCGCGTTTACACACAGTCGTCCAAGAAAGGGCAAGACAAAGTGCACAAACCAGCAACAAGGTGGAGCAAATGTTTAAACTTGCCTTTAACTTGCAAGAAGATATTGAAAAACGAGAAAAAGCTATTTCTAACCTTGTAGTGCTTGCTAAGGAAAATGCAGGTGCCGAAATAATGTTGAAAAATGGTGTAGTTCACAAAATACAACAGTTACTTAAAGTTGAGAAGCATCCTGAAATTTATATAAACGCAGTGAGAGTTATTAGCCAACTTTGCAAGAGGAGTGTTGAAAGGACCAGGGCAGTGATTAAGATTGTTGGCATACCCTGGCTGCTTGAAGTCATTGACAGTGAAAATGAAGAGAGGGTCAATGCAGCCCAGTACTGCCTTCAAGTTTTACTCAATACTTTTTCTGGAATGGATAACAAGAAGGACTCTACACCAGATCCAAAACTCTGTGAAGAATACAAAAGTGAAATAGATACTCTACTCACCTGTTTGACTTACTCCATTACAAACAGAGTGATCAGTGGACTTGCAAGAGATGCAATTGTTGAATTGATCATGAGGAACTGCCACTACACTGCTATAAACTGGGCTGAAAGGTTCGTGGAAATCAAAGGATTGCAGCGATTGCTTGAGGTCTGCAGTGAATTAGAAGAGTACAAGTATGAATCAGCATTGAGCATCACCCCTTCATCTAGAACTATATCTGCTGCCTGTCTTGCAAGGATTTATGAAAATATGTATTATGATGAAGCCAGAGAAAAATTCAACAATCAAGTTGATGATTTTGTAAAAGACAAGCTCATGTCACCAGATTTGGAATCTAAAGTTAGAGTAACTGTTGCTATAACCTCTTTGCTGAGAGGTCCTCTGGATGTTGGAAATTATGTTATTTCCAAAGAAGGTATTATTGAGATGATATTGGTCATGGCTCAAACCGAAGATCCTCTCCAACAAAAAGTTGCTTGTGAATGCTTAGTGGCTGCTGCATCTAAGAAAGATAAAGCCAGAACCATTATCAATAAAGGAGTTGACATCTTGAAAAAACTGTATCAGAGCAAAGATGATGCTGTAAGAGTGAGAGCTTTAGTTGGTCTGTGTAAGGTTGGCAGTTTTGGAGGTGATGATGCATCTGTTCGTCCCTTTGCTGATGGATCTACTAAAAAGTTAGCAGAAGCTTGCAGGAAATTCCTTGTTAACCCTGCTAAAGAAAATGATGTCAGGAAATGGGCAGCTGAGGGGCTTTCATACTTGACTTTGGATGCTGATGTAAAAGAAAAGTTAGTAGAAGATAAAGCTGCCCTTCATGCTCTTATTGAGTTGGCTAAAAGTGGTGATCAGTCTTGTCTGTATGGGGTAGTTACCACATTGGTAAACTTATGTAATGCATATGAAAAACAGGAGCTTATGCCAGAAATGATGGAACTTGCAAAGTTTGCCAAGCACCACATACCAGAGACGCATGAACTGGATGACCCAGATTTCATAAACAAAAGGATTACAGTATTAGCTAAAGCTGGTGTAACTTCGGGTCTAGTTGCTCTAGCCAAGACTGAGAGCCACAATTCAAGAGAATTAATTTCCAGAGTGTTTAATGCCATTTGTGGCTTGCCAGAACTTAGAGGAATAGTTGTACAGCAAGGTGGAACTAAAGTTTTACTGCCAATGTCTTTAGAAGGCACTTCAAATGGCAAAAAACAAGCAGCTCAAGCATTAGCACGTATCGGGATAACAATTAATCCAGAAGTTGCTTTTCCTGGCCAACGCAATTTGGAAGTTGTTAGGCCTCTTGTGGCTTTATTACATCCTGACTGCACTGCTTTGGAAAATTTCGAGGCCTTAATGGCCCTTTGCAATTTGGCTGGAATGAGTGAATCTACCAGAAACAGAATACTAAAAGAAGGAGGCCTAGCTAAAATTGAGCATTATTTGTATGAAGATCACGAAATGTTGTTAAGAGCAGCAACACAGTGTATTTGTAATTTACTGCAATCTGAAGATGTCATAAAAACTTATGAAGGTAATAATGACAAGACAAAATTTTTGTATCTTTTGTGTCAAGAAGATGACATAGATACAGTAATGGCAGCTGCAGGTGGTTTGTGCATACTAACATCTACAAGCAAAGTCTGCTGCAGAAAATTATTAGACGTTCAAGTATGGCCAGAAACATTGAGGTGCTTGTTAGCTAATCCAAACAAGGAAATTCAGTTCAGAGGAACATACATATTACTTAATATAATTTCTGGGGATAAAGATATTGCTGCAAAAGTCTTTGAAACTGATATAATGGAAATATGTATGGCTTTGACGAAATTAGAGGATCCAGAACTAAAAAGGACTATAGAAAATGCCCAAAAATGTCTTGATACAGCTGAGAACATGGGTGTCATAAGAAAGCCTGATGAAGCACCCATGGTAGACCCTTTTGTAGAAGCAGAAGCTGAAGTTATTGAAGAAGAAACATAAATATAAGGAATTGTGTTGAAACATCTTATAAGTTATATTTTAGTGTAATTAATGTTTGTTGACTTGTGTTTGACTCAATATGTATATTTGCATACATGAGATATGATCAAAATCAGATGTAAGATACATCTACTTTTAAATTTGTGTAGCCGTCCCAACCAGATGTACTGAATATTGCCATGTTTAGGTGGCAATATTCAGCACCTCAGCAAAAATAATATACAAATTATTTATATGTATCATTCAGAAAATATATAATTCTAAAACCAAATACTTTATTTTAAATTGTTTGAATCTATATGCTGTATTAATTTTATTGTAAGAAATATTTTTAGGAACACACATTCTTTTTTCTATTTATGTTTTTTTTATGAAATAAACTTTTTACTTTTCATATTTTTTTATTTATCCATAATTCGTATGTTCAAGTCTGGCTTTAAGGAGGTAAGCCCAGAATTGTTAATGTTCTGGCCCTGGGCTTACCTCCTGGCCCTGGGCCCTAACAGTTCATCGAGAACTTTGCCGCGTCACCTATTATCTCTAAGTAGTCTGTGGCGTCACCTATCTGTAGTAGCGAAACAACCGTGTCACATCAATAAATTTAAAAACAAAAAAAAAAGAAACAACGCCTGTCCCATAGACTACTATTGCCTTTCCTCTCCTAAAAGCCCAGCTCGGTGGTATTTGGGACTCCCACCGATTTGTCAAATTCCCTTCCCAGTAAAACTGGTCAAAAATATTTGAATAAACCTGTTAAATGTTTATTTTGAGCTTGTAATAAAATAATTGTAAGAACTAAAGCCAGCTCTACATAGTAGCCATAGATCGCGTGCTATAGCATTTGACCAGGCGTTTGTTAAGGCGAGTATCAAAGTAAAATAGCTAAGGATTAGCCTGCATGAATTTCCGGGCACTTTCTAACATGTGGTTGAACTATAGGTATAGTATCAGATATAAAGACAAACTCTTCTTGTAATATTTATTATTTAAAACTAATATGATTGCCGGGCATAAATGGGTCATGCTCGCTGAGTGCTGCTACTATAGATCTGTATTAAATCTATGTCTGCCATAGGACAGTTATGTATAGTTCGTCTGTATAGTGTGTTAGACGGATCTATTGCCTATCCTATTCTTGATCTATCTATTTTATATCTATGGCCAAATCCGTCTAGTGCATTCCCCGCATTATACGGAGTATGCGGCCCTTTTGCGATAAACGTAAACTGAGGACGGTGGCCTGTGGCCTCGACGCTACCCTCTTCCAATAATATATAAAATACTTAGAAGTGATAGTATTTTGACCAAGATCGTAGGTCATAACTACAAAAATTGTTTTTATTTTTCAAATTTCCCGCATTATTCTACAATATTCGACACTAAAATACCGCGTCCTTCCCCCACTAAAATCCCTCCCTTTCCCACCATTTTTAAGTTAAGGTTATTTAATATGTCACGATGCCGCCATTTTCTATTTCACGCTTTTTAAAACTAGATTCAGTGTCTTAAACAAAGTTTTGTTAAAAATTCACATATTTTTCATCTTGTGTTTTCTATTAATCATTTACTACAGCTCAACTTTTCTCATATAATCAAATTATTGTGAGCGGTTGTTAGTCTGCTCCGGAACGTGACATATTAAAAACCTTTCGAAATGACAGCTTGATTTGGTTTGGTTTCCGCTACTGTGCTATTGTGCTATTTTTCGGTTTTTGATACGAAAATCATCGGAAAATGTCAATTTCTACTGCTACAGGTATATATCCCAACACAGAGTATACTTATTTGTATAAATTAACTATAATCTTTACGTGTTTACCATCAAACCTGATAGGAGTTGTTTTTTCGGAGAAATGCCATGGAATCCCATATGGCGGTCCATACTCCACATGATTTAATGACGCTATCTGATAAATGAAAATATGTTTTTTCAAGAATCAATTCATAAATGCTATATTTGAAATGCCGAACAGCAGGTTAATCAAGCAATCGTAAACGTTAAGGTTACTACAATATCTAGATTTTACTGGTCTTTCTAGCGTCTTCGTAATTGCCGGACGCTCACGACTGCCAATATGAGTTAACTTTTAGTTATGTCACATAGCTGTTAATATTTAATACGTCAAATAAAGTGATTTTTGCAGCAACTATTCTTTGAGTAATACATATCATGCAAGTAGAACAATGATATGTTTTGATTGTGTTAGAAGTGAGTAAAAATATTTTCTCAACTGTGACTGTCACTTTCTTACAGATGAGCGTACAGAAGGTGATGATGATACATCACAGGGAAGCCAACCAAAAGATGACAGTAGTGACTCAGACAATGAAAATGAGAATGAGCCTCAAAGCCAAAATGGGGTATCACCAGTGCCTGAGGTTCATGAGATTACAAGTGATGATGATGAGGATTGTGTAGTGACTAATGATGAGGATTGCATAGTAACTAATGATGGTAATGATGATAATGACGATGATGATGACGATGATGATGACAGTTCAAATTCTAGTACAGATAGCAATGATAGTTCAGATGAATCGCAAAGTGAAAATAAGGTTATTGAAGAGAAAAAAATTGAAGAACAACATCTAGAGAATGGTGGAGAAGAATCTGATATTGAGGAAGTGTCTATGGAGGATCCTCTCAATGAAGCCCCTGTTAACAAGAACAAACCCATAGTAGTTAATGACACTAAAAGTTTGGCTGACTTAGCTACTAAACAATCAAAGCCTAATGGAGAACAGAATAATGAGCCCACTGTAGTTATCATTGATACCAATTCTATTTTGACCACTAAGCCACCACCACAGCCAGTTAGCAAGCCTTCTACTACAAGTGCTATAGATGCACACAATTTGTGCCAGAGTATTGCTGCCCGTGGCACAACTATTACTCCAGTGAGTGTTAAAAATACTTCCATCAACAGCAGCACCCCTGCACCTCAACCAAACATACTGCCATCCCTCACTGATGACATGTTTGTTGTTGAAGCACCCTCCTTTATAGTCCCATATGTGTATGAAAAACCCTCTGTCAAACCATTTAGGGAATTCGTGGATAAGTTAGGAAAAGAATTGGAAGAACTAAAAATTAAAGAAGAACATGAAAAGCTTGAAAAAGAAAAAGCTGAAAAAGAGAAAAAAGAAACAGAAAGGCAAGAGAAGATTGAGAAAGGTGAAATGGAAGAGGAAGAAGAGCCCAGTGATATCAAAAGTAAAGATGAATCAGTGAAGGATGAAAAGTCTGAGAAAAAGAAAAGGAGGCGTGGCCATGAAGAAGACGATGATTCTTGGGATGGAGAGTCCTCCGCAGACTCTGAAGATGACCAAGCAACTGATGATGATGCTATAGTTATCAAGGACAGAGATGATACTATTGATCAACTCAAAGACCCAATCAGTTTAATAGCTAAAGGGCTCAGTGCTGGTAAACCAGATAGTTATTTTGATTGTTCCCTTGGACAATTTTTTATCAATGTTGGCCTTAATTTAGTTCAAGAATATGTGCAGACTGATTTGTTGAAACATCAAAACCGAAAATTATATAAGGAAAAGAAATCTGGCAGGAGCACTAAAGCTACTGAGGCAGCTATTGCATCACTTTCTCAGAACTTGGAATTTAGCAAGAAAACAAATGCACCCTATGCTCTTGTACAGAGACGCTGTGAATTTTGTAGTTTTAAGACTGAGTCCATGCTAGTGATGGCTCATCATCTAGAAGCACCACACATGCGAAATAATATTTACAAATGTAATTCATGTGAGTTTGAAATTCGTAGTCCTCATGACATACTATTTCATATGGAGGCAGAGCACAACATTCGGGGTCGGTTGGAACGGGCACCGGCGTACCAGCAGTGTGCGAACTGTCACTTTGAGGATAACAGCAAGACAAAGTTAGCACGACATCTGATCGCATGTGCTAAGAAATTCAAACCAGATGTTAATTTGGGGCCTCCAATGGAGTGGGAGCCACCAGCAAAAATACCAAAACTAACACGAGCTCGAAACAACATGGTGGGCTCTTACCAGACCAACTTCAATAGGACACAGATGAATATGAACAATTTAAGTCGGCCTCAGATAAATATGGCCAATGTAATTCCAAGCATGCCTATACTTGGCAGACCGCGTGGCCGGCCGCCCATCAGCGGACCGCCGCGCCCGCAGCCCGTGTCGGGCGTGCCTATCATACGCAGCGGCGTCATGATCATGCACAACACGCCTGCTGTAGGCACAACCATTGCCAATTATCCTATGATACAAAACCAGACCAACAATGCTACACCTAAGATATCTATCACCCCACTACCACGGGCCCCACAACCATCTTCTTCACAAGCATCATCACATAACTCCAAGGCTACCTTTGTCATATGTGAGATCTGTGATGGCTACATCAAGGACCTAGAACAATTGAGAAATCATATGCAGTGGATACACAAAGTTAAAATTCATCCTAAAATGATTTATAACAGGCCTCCATTGAATTGCCAAAAATGCCAATTTAGATTTTTCACTGATCAGGGATTGGAAAGGCATCTTCTTGGTTCACATGGCCTAGTAACTAGTTCCATGCAAGAAGCCGCCAATAAAGGCAAGGATGCTGGTAGGTGTCCAGTGTGTGGCAGAGTGTATCAATGGAAGCTACTAAATCACGTTTCAAAGGACCACAATATGACTTTGAAGCCAGCACACCTATCATACAAGTGCACAGTGTGCACAGCTACTTTTGGGATGTACAAACAGTTTGAGAACCATGTCTACTCAGCTCACAGTGTTGTGGCCAAGCGTGTGATGGATAAGAGCAAGACACCTGCATCAGCAAGCAAGCCTGAGTCTGATCCTCTGTTGAAGCCACTGAAAATTAGTGATGAGATAACAATTATACCGCAACCTGCAAAATCAACTGTTACTATCACTGCTAAAGGTAAATAACATTAATGTTTGTGGAAGTGTGCAGACTGTACTAGCACCAGTAGACCGACAAGCCTGCTTCACCAGGATGCACATCCATTGTATCAAGCAGTATTGTGTAAATAAACTTAAGCTATATCAAACTTATTTAACAATATTAATGGAACACCAGAAGTACGGTGAATATTAGAAAGTAAATTCTCTATGGATGGTGTTAATCACAAATTAAGTGTAAATTCAGCCGAGTTGTAAATTCACTGTACAAAACTGTTGCATAAATAATGTATGAATGTCAACACAATTTTTAATGATTATAGCTTTGTCCCCACTACCCATCTATACATTATGTATTATTATTATCGTGGTGGTCTGAGTGCTATGTGATTGTTTGATTGTCACAAATTAAGTAAAATCTGTTATTATGATAATGGTATGGATCTGTATCCTCATTACTGTGTAGATATTTGTGAGACGGAATGTGAAATAATTGCATAAATTAAACTTGTCTAATTCCATTGCACTCTATGAGTATTTATTTATTTCATTCTCATTACTTCTCATGTATAATTCTGTTTGTATTTGCTATCAGCCTTCTCTAGTTTAATTCTCATATAAGATAACAAATACTTGTAAAAAAAAATCTTAGGTAGATACTTTCCATTATGAGTGTATATTGTAACAGGTTAGGTAAGTTTAGATTACAAATCGTAGACACTAATTGTAAGTGAGTACTACTGAGCCGCAAATTACCTTTGTCTTTGAATGTCTACCACCAACAGTGCTATTGGATACTAGCAAAACCATTGCTAACATCGTCGGTCTTATTTATTTCTGATCTCAGGTCAACCAGGTGAAAGTGTTGATTTGGTAAAAGTTTACTGAATTGTTAATGTACTTATAGAACTGAAAATGATGTATTTTTTTTATTTAATAAAAAAGACCACTGTAATTGAAAAAATCTTTAATGAATTATTATTATTTTCTTAAACCATTTTTATTGCAATGTGTATTGACCGCATTGACATGCCATTAATCATCGAATCATGCTTCTGGATAATATCTGCCAAAAAAGAAACTCATCCTATAGGGCTTTAGAAGCTACTGACTACTAGCTGATTTAACAATTAATTGCTATCTCATTGCTTGCCCAAACCTAATATCAATGTACAATAGCTGATACTGAATGAGTACCTCAATTCAAAGACAGTTTTGTAAACAAGTGGAGTTTCTATACTACCCTGCTAACTTAGATATTGACAAAACTGCTAGTGGAAGAACAGATTGTAGGATTATTGAAAGTAATGGGCGGCTCACGGGCCGGGCGATGTGTTGCTAAGGAGGGTCTTGAATAAAAAAAAATGCAGGAGTAACGCTGCGCGCTGCCACTAGAGGGCGCTCGCTACGCTACCCATCCACGCCACACGCCGCGTCGTCGCCATGTGCCACCAAGCCAAGCCATGACCTCATGACGTCATATCCTGCTTCCATTGCCTAGCCTGACATCTGACGGTTGAAAGATAAAAGTATATTGTGGCGCCAAATACGTCAATCAAGCCGATTTGAAATGTGTCCTAGAAGCCGGATAAAAAGTGGCTCTAGCTCTCACACTTCAGATCCTCCAAAACATTTTGAAAATGCCAATCTTACCGTCAAAACCTATTAAAACCCGCTTATCTTTGGTTATCTTGAATTTCGACGATCTCCTAACTTGTATACAGTGTAGTAATACAGTGGCTCTGTGAGCTGTAGACCTCGCGAGCCTGTCGTTTTGTTTTTTTTTGTCGATTCAGTATTTTTAAATTTTTCATAATGGCTCGGTATCAAAAAAACAACAAATACAAAAAATATCCATTTTATTATCGAACCTGCACACAAGATTTCACGAGAATCGTTTAAGAAATGGGATCTGTAGAGGCCGGACATTTGAAAGATTTTTGCTCAAGTTGAAACGGAGGCGCTTTGCGCTCGCTCGTTCAAATAGTAAATTTCTCTCTTCTAGCGCACTTGCTTCGCACATTATTTATATAGGCGCTGATGAGCAGATATTTTTTTAGGGTTCCGTACCCAAAGGGTAAAAACGGGACCCTATTACTAAGACTCCGCGATCCGTCTGTCTGTCTCTCTGTCCGCCTGTCACCAGGATGTATATCATGAACCGTGATAGCTAGACAGTTGAAATTTTCACTGATGATATATTTCTGTTGCCGCTATAACAACAATAACTAAAAACAGAATAATATTAATATTTAAGTGGGGCTCCCATACAAGAAACGTGATATTTTTGCCGTTTTTTGCAATAATGGTACGGAACCGTTCGTGCGCGAGTCTGAATCGCACTTGGCCAGTTTTTTCAGATTTATTTTCGTAGACCTATGTAAGTTGTACCTTTACAATCTCACGCCAATTGTCCCATAGGGATTTCCGGGTAGGACTTACATAGTATATTAGTTCGCTAGTCAGTGGTGACTGTGGTGAGCACAGACGTACTCGTAGATACAAGTACCTACGCGGTTAATACCCAAGTGTGGTAGCTCTTTGACCAAGAGCTAGTGCAGCTTAGTACTTCAATCAATCTGCTCATGGCGCCGACAGGACTATTTTCTGAGGGGTGCATTTTCAGCACACCGCCACAAATAAGAAAGGTTTTCTTTTGCCCATTTGTACAGGTATAGAAATAATTATGTCGAATTATAAGCAGGAACAATATGAAGATTTAGGGCAAGCGCCGCGGACTCGAAAATATTAGCACCCCGCCTCGGGCTTGCTAGGTTCTCGGTTTCATTAGTAAACCGAGAACCTAGCAAGCCCGAGGCAAGCATAAAATGTATACCCATAATTTACATTGGCTTAACGAAATTCAGCATAATGATAATTACGCATAATATTATTAGGCATAAATGTTTTGCCATAATGTTTCTTTCATAAAATTGTCCTGTCGGCCCATGGGCAGATTGATTGAGGTACTGTAGGGGACGTAGCCAGGGCGCTACGTAATGAAAGACAAATAATTTACTTTTAACTTATATATTGAGAAGCAGCGTGCCTGCCTCATGGGCGGCTTCTATCGGAATAATAATAAAAAATTCTATCGGATCGGTGCAGTCGGAGGTTACCTACATATTCGCGAGCTGGCTGACCAAAACCAGATATCCTCCGACTGCACAGCATGATTTTCTTCTTTTTTACTTCTTTTTAGTTCGCTTCTTAAGCAGTCGGGATTTTTGATTTTTTTAAGTAACTTTTTTTTATTTAACTCTTTTTAGTTATTTTTTTGTTCGAATTTGGTACATAGAAACATATAGTGTGTATAAGTGTTATATATTTTTGAAATTGCCTCGTAAAACCCTTTATTTTGATACCCCACACGATGGGCTTGGAAGAAAAAAAAAATTTGAGCCCCCAGAATATGGCGCCCAAAATACGCCATTTTTCTATTTTACAATTTTAATGTAGCCAGTGACACTCGCAGGGTTCAAACAAATCGATTGACGTAAGAATCATCAAAATTGGTTTGGCCAACGCGTTTGGTCTCTGGAACGCACATAGACTGATAAACACATTACCCTCCTTCGGGAGTCGGGTAAAAATAATATATCGGGAATAGACCATCAAAGTTAAAGAAAAACATCTTTTATATATGACAAGTGTTCCTATTTCAATTACATTGCAAAACTATTTATCTGATGCCAGACTTATTATATGTAAGGAGTTTGCCTTTTAGGCAGAGTCCTCACAGTACTAACCGCGGTACGGTAAGTTGGACATCAGAGATAAGAAAACCACTATAAGTACGTACAATCTTTGACATTCTGAAATACGCTACAGGAGACTTATTGCGTAATAAATTCGGCAAGGCAAAGGGCAAAGAGTATGAACAATCGACCAATCACATGACGAGATGAAAGACGCGATGTGGCTTTCCGTCTATGTAATTGGTGTTAAAAAGGTGGCCAAAGTGTTACCTACCACACTTGGTTATAATAACCGCGTACTTGTATCTACGACACAAACAAGACGCTTCCAAAGATACCTCAATTGTCAAATTATGGTAAGTAGTTTAGAAGTTATGAGGGAACAGATGAACATATTTACATACACACGTACCGGTCAAAAACATAACCCTCCCTTTTGTTTCGCCGTAGTCGGGTAAAAATGGATAAGCGATTATTGGAATGCTTAGCGACGGGGAATGGCTACACGGCCGATTTCATCCCGGCCCAGTCCTTGATATATGAAAAATGCCAACACAACACAGAAAATCGTCATTGGGGACCGAGTCACCCACGTCCCTAGGAGTGTACCCTTTGATTCCCTACACGTGGTCCCTGGATGGTGCAAATCAGGTGACTATAACTGTTCCACTGCAGGCAGTGGAACAGTTTGAAATTATGTAAATAACACCTTAACAGCTATAACGCCAATGCAATGTTACTACAAAGATATTAGGACTAACAGAATACAATTAAAATTGCAATCAAATATTGCAATTAAAAATCAATTAAAACTCAATCAAAATACAGAAAAATTACAATTAACATAAAATTAAACAAAAGTTGAAATACAATTCAATTCATATATAATTCAAATACAATTCATTCAACATGAAAGGCTGCGCCCCGCCAACTATCAAAAATTCCCAGAATGCACCATCGTGCTGGTTTGCGACCAGATGGGAGGGCCCGATGGACATTCTGGAGGGGCCCGGGCGTCCCCACAGTCTCCAGTTTAGTGCCCCAATTATGGAGTACTTCCAGTGCGTGTCTGAAGGTTAGCAGCGTGGGACCTCGTCTCACTTCCTTCTCCTCTCCTCCATTCACTCTTCTATATTATATGAAAAGGAAAAAGAATACTGGAGATAAACAAACAAACAATATTTATTTGTTCAAGACTTAAACCTATTTACAACGATTGTACCTTAAATTAGAATCATTAAGTTAGTGGCAAGATACAAAAAAATGTGCAACTGGGCATAAACTAGGAGGATTCCTGTGCTATAAGAACAGCGGCTGCACCCCCTCCCCCACAAAGTGCACCTCACCAACATTAGACGTCTGTACTCAGTTATCACTGCAGTCAACTTGAGTCAACTATCACCTGGAGGCAGAGAAACCACGCAGCGCTCTTTTTCCTTACGGAGACGCACGCAGATAGCGAGTCCGTCAGACGTGTCGTATTTATCTTACCCAGGGTTTATCCTGGAGCAAAATTTTAAACCACGAGCGGGTGTTTTGTATGTAATTAAGCCCATGATGATAACTTGCTATCGGCCTCTTGAGGTCTCGTAACCTTGGGGACTCCAGATTCACAACGCACTGGGCTCTGGTGGAGAGCTCTGGATAAAATTATCCAGGCTCACATAGTACCTCGGTGAGGTGGCGGATGCGGCACAGCAGCGGTACCCATTTAGTGTTACTGGGGCCCTAATGCCCACCACCCACCAGGACTCCAGGAGTGGCTCTTTCCATACCAGTGCACTGATCATGCTGGACGGGAGATGCGTAAGCTACCGCTAGCGCTGAATCTCACACAGCTGGGGGCAACGAGGATACCGGATGTTGATTCGCATACCCACAACCAATTGCTTGGACCTTCTGCTGACAACAGATCCAGACCGATACTCTGTGTCGATAACTTCAACTTTGGGCAGTTCCTACCAATGTCTGGTGAAGTCTGTGTCCTGCATCTACTCCCAGCCCAAGAGGCACCCGGTGGGTTTGGCGGTACAGGTTAGCAGATTGGGATGGGAGACGATCTTTCTTCGCATGCTTTCATTGGCAGCCTACTTGCTTTTCTTCGACTGACCCTTCGTTGTGCGCGGACGCCGTAATGGATGTGTTGCTTCAGGGAATGCAGTACTACATTCCGTTCTCTGACGTAACAATATCTAGCGAAGACCGGACGTGGTTTGGCGCCGAATGTAATTGCGCAGACGCGCTTAAACATGAGGCGTACCTGGCATGGGTCAAGTGATGTAGGTCAGAAGAAAAAGGCCTTCAACGCCCTGTTGAAGGGCGAGGTCCCTATCCCCTGCGGCCGATAACTGGTAGGTGGCGGGGCCACTGACCCGACCCACCTATCTGCGCTATCTCTTCGTGGTAGCGCAGTATGCATGAGCATTACTAAAAAACAACCAGCCAAGTGCGTGTCGGTCCACGCGCAGTAATAGGGATCCGTAGTTGCATAATAATGCGGACTAAGAAGAGGGTTTTTTGTTGTTACATGAACATTAAAACGGTTTCAGTGGCGCACAACATCTAAAAACGATGGCATTTGTACAAAATTTTTACTGTTCCAAGTACATTTTATAAGTTGGCTGTGATAGTATTCCTTTTAATTTCGTTATATATACTATTGCCATATTTTTTTTCATATAGGCAAAAGCAACCATTTTGCTGGCAGGGGAGGCGGACACTTGACTCTAGCAAAAAATTTCCATTTAAAGCTTAATTTTACGCTAACGGATCTCTGAATCGAAAAATGGTTTTAACAGTCCTGTAACATTTTTGAATGGCCTATCCAACGATACCCCACCCCATGGGATAGACGGGAAAAAAAAACATCCCCACTTTACGTCTATAGGAGCTACTTACCAGTTTTTTTTTATTTTTCTTTATTTTATTTTACCACTTTTTTGAATTATTAATATGTATATATCCATGCCAAATTATAGCTTTCTAGTACTAAGAGTCCCTGAGCTAAGCTGCGGACGGACAGACGGACATAGCGAAACTAAGGATTCCTTGTTGACTTCGGAACCCTAAAAATGGTATGGATTGTTTCCCTTGCATTCATTGCTTCATATGTTCAAAAATCCGTCTACTCGACAGCGTAAAACACGCAATGAATATTGCTTAGTTACAAAAATGAAAGGGAAGGAGTGTGTGCTTTGTGCTGTTAAAACAGATACGCAATTAGGGTGCCGGTTCGATTACGTTTGCCTAATATGGACCATACGTGCTTCTTACCCAGCAGGTAGTACTTCTGCCGTCCCTCACTACTACCAGTGCTGAAACCCGACGGGTCGCTGGCCCATTCCGCTGTGGAAAAGGCAAATTTATTTGCCTCCCTATTTGTGGAATCTTCACGTCTGAATCCTGGTAATGCGATGGCCCCCTCCTTCTCCGGGTGGATGTGAGACGACTATGTCGCATCGCATATTCGCATCCATCAAAAGGATGTCCGTAGGGTGCCGCAACCTCGACGTGAGCAAGGCTAGGCATACCAGCAATGGTAGCCGAGAACCTGCGCTCCTGAACTGTCTCCGATCATGACACGCCTTTCGTATAAATGAGACTGGAAAAGTGCCGAATGCTAAAGGTATGATTCGAAGTCGAACCACGCTGCACCACGCGGCAGCAATGTCTACTACATTGCTGCCGCCACATTGCTGCCTAGCTCGGAATCGAATGAAATCTCATATATGAGCTTATAGAAATTGTATGGGGACCAGTAGTGTCGCGGCAGCACTGCTACGTGCAGCGTGGTTTGGAATCATACCTTTACGTAAAGCAGCCCGTGCCCAAGAAGGGTAGTCGAGCTGATCAGCTGACCCGCAGCCGAATTGCGTAAATGAACACGGCAACGCAAAGAGTTTGACCGCTATACAATCTCTCAATCGCAATATGGCTGCAGGTCAACTACAGACCCATCTCTGTAACGTAACGTAAAAGTATGGAGCGTGTACTAAACATTAAGTTCCTGGCAGAAGCTAACGATATCCTTATAGTGACCACCAATACGAGTTCCTGATCGCTCGTGGAACCTGATCGAAGATAGAAGGCATCTTCAACTGAGACTGCTTGAGACCATAACGACGCCATACGAGCAGACCTTAACACGCAATACCGTCAGAAACGCAAGGAAATCTATTGCAGTACCCGCAAAGATAGGAGACGGTGGGCTGATGGTATTGCCCCAAGTAGCACAAAACTGCATTATAGGATGTCACAAAGGGTAACATCGGTAACTTTAGCATTTATGAAGACTTATTACAGTACACACGAACTGCAATAGCTGAAAATCACGCTTTCGTCTGTATAATAATGCTTTTATGCGTCACGGAGACAACACTGTAATGCTGCAAGCGTTAATATAGGTATGCAGTTCAGTATTAGTACTGTAAGCTGCAATTAAGCATTTTTATGGACTTTAACTCAGCAATATTCTGAATTGAAGGCCACAAGTGTACCCTTAGACCGCTTGCATTTTAAGAAAGAACATGTGAGCTACTATAATGCAATCAGTTAGTCTGTGACTTCAATTAACAATGATATAATGCGTCTTGCTGCACATTGTTGAACTTTAGTAGTGTTAATCAGCTTGTTACACGCAATCTTATAATAGCACTTATATAGCCCACATGATCACTATGGGTGAACTTATATGATGCTAAATTACAGCAAACTGCTATAAATTAGCTCACACGTTACCTATGATCCTGGTGAGAGCTGAATACGTGTACTAGCGTCGGCAATTAATCTACTAATGCAGTTAAATAAGATATTGTAGACTTATCTTTTCAGTACCCCAGTTTGCAAAAAAATATTACGAAAATCGGAGGAGTGTTTCTTGGGATGATGTAGGTAACCAAATAACATAAAAGGATTGACACAACAGACGTAGGTATAATTTTGTAAAATAAATCCATGGATCCCTAGAATTCCTGCTGAGACTTTAGTGGTCCACTGATGATTACCAACAATATTTGCGTACATGTTACCCAATATCAAGCTTTACAGGAATCTGTGGCTGACTTGATTCACACAAGAACTACTCGTATCAGCTCGTTGCTGATTTATGTACCAATAGTGGATACTTAAACAGCACATACCGCTTAATTGTATTTAATACAGTGCACATTGCTTGTCTGCCATTTTTTAGGTTCTAACCTATGTAAAATAATATATAAACATTTTTTATTTGTTAAATAACGAAAATAACAACTGGATTTCAATAGAAAATCTAATGATTTTATACGCAAACAGCTTATTGTCAAATTACAAATGCAAAATAAAATTATTTATTTTTTATAATATAACATCAACTTATTTTATACTATAACTTTCAAGTAAACAGTGATATTTTGAGAGCGCGTGAAAATTTTCACCTATATTCATATACTATTTGACAATAAACTCTCTTTCCCCTTCGAATTTCACGCACAGGAGGAAAAAGCAAAGTTTTTGTTACGGAAAACAATATTTGTCTATTTCACCACAAAATGTTTAACAGAAACAACATATCAAAATAATAAGGAGTAGGGTGAAAACCAAGGGCGGATCCAGGATATTTTTCTGGGAGGGGCACAAGGGGCGGACAGGCAAAAAATTCAACTAACTGTCAGAAATAAACTTGAAGTATCATTTCATTATTTCTACAAGTTCAAGTATGTACAGGAAGGGTTATGAAAGACAAGAGTTTCACTCATGTTCTTTCTGTTCATCATCATCATATCCGCCGAAAGATTTCCGCTGCTGGAAATAGGCCTCCCCCAAGCGTCGCCACATTGATCGGTCCCGTGCGTCCCGCATCCAGCGGATGCTCGCAACATTTTTTTTTTTTTTTTTTTTTTTTGCCTGTAGTAATGGGAGATAGCGCAGTTATGTGGGACTCTAACCCACTAAAACTCCACGGTGTCCTCCTGTGCCGCTTTTGGCGGGAACACGGGTACGCGTTAGCACTCACCGCGAACCCGCCGCGGCTGTCCGTCACCGGACCCTTCTCTGGGGATTACCCCCCATCACCGGCGCACCAGAACACACTGTGCGCCGTGACCACCCCAGGGACCAAACCAGTACATGGGTGCCAGACGACCCCGTGTATGGCACCCTTGGTCCCCTTGTGACGGGTCAAGGTCAATGGCCCCGCCACCTACCATGTTTCGGCCGCAGGGGATAGGGAGAGCGGCCAATGCTATACCGACACTCCTCTTCCCCTGCGGCCCCACCGCGTCCGCCATCAGACGGTGGCGACCCCGTCCAGGCCGCGGAAGGTAGGGAGAGCGGCGCACCGCAATACCGGCACTCCTCTCCCGCCGCGGCCTCCAACCCTCAGCCGTGATATCGTATGGGTTTGGGAGACCCCATACGACATCACGGCCCGCCTCAGTTGCGATGTTGCCCAGGCAGCACCGCAACCTACATGTTGGCCGCTACGTCGTCGGCTTATCGGCAAAAGCTCTGACGAGCGGCCCCTCCTCGGGTTCCTCTTCGCTTCACCGTGGGTGACCAAGCCACGGTTACTGAGCCCCCCCGCCTCGACAATGCGGGAACCCACCGGGGGGGGGGGGGATGCTCGCAACCTACACCAGATTTTTGGTCCACCTGGTGGGAGGCCTTCCAACGCAACGTCTTCCGGTTCGCGGTCGCCACTCCAAAACTTTTCTGCCCCATCGGCCATCTGTTCTGCGAGCAATGTGCACTGCCCACTGCCACTTAAGTGTGCCAATTCTTCGGGCTATGTCGGTAACCCTGTTTCTCTTGCAGATTCAATCACGCAAGGACGGTTACCTATCATAAGTTCGAACAACATTTGACCGAATTTCATTTCATCTAAAACTTTTCAACTATTATCGTTTCGTTTTTTTTTACTTCATCGAAGTCACTTCTGCCAGTGTCTCAGTTGACCTATTATCAATTCGATTTTTTTTCGTTACTCCAACGTTTTACTTGGTCGAAAAACTTTTTACCGAAGTTACACTTAGCCGAAATAACATTTGTGCTTCAATGATTTGTGCGTAATATTTATATTTAAACGCATATCAAAATAAAAAGTGAGAGAGAAACAGTGGGCGAATACAAATGTTTAAAACAGCGACCTGAAAAAAAAATGTCAAACATACCTTAAAAATGAATGAAAAATGTCAATGTCCTATTTCTGTCTGCAGGGTCTAAAGTAACCTAACACGAAGGAGATGACGGGAGCTAAGTTCGCTCGCTTTGCTCGCTCACTTCACCTCCCGTCATCCCCTTCGAACCTAGCCTATCCGTGTCGGGGTGCCCTAAATTCCCGAACTCGCTTCGCCCGCCCTTGGACAAATTCTTAGAAATAATTAATTAATAAAAATGTCTAATGCATGACAGCTATTAATAAAACATTTGCATGAAAATATTAGGTATTTTACACACAACAATTTAGTGACAAAAACGAATCGCTACAAAATCGACTTTGCAGTGATTCGTTTTTTTACTAAATTTTGTAGCACATCATATTGACTTTTATGACATCGGCTATATGTGACATGTGACTAAATAATATTCCCGAACATATCGTTTCGGTTTGGTGAAAATATGCCAAATGAAAAAAGTTCAAAAGAGGCTTCGGCCAAAAGCAAAAAGTTATTTTGTAAATCGGCGAAACGTAGTTCGGTAAAATAATAAATATGCCACATGATACTTCGATGATCTGAAAGTATGTCAAATAATGCATATAGCAAAAAATACTTCATTCAATAGTTTTCGGTAAAATGAAATTCGACCAAAAAATATTCGGAAAAGTGATCGGTTCCCCGCAAGGACACCTCGAGCCCGGCCCTCCCCTTTGCCCTTTGGGTGACTGTAAGCTTACTGATGAGGACCATTGTGAGCGACCACGTCTCAGAGCCATAAGTTGAGACACTGTGGTAAGTTGGATGATAAGAAACCGCGCAGCTTCCCGAATGCTGCCCCGTCGAGTAGGATTCGACGGTTGACCTCTTTCTCGAGATTGGACCTGCCTAACTGGACCGTTTGTCCCAGGTAGACATACGTCCACGGCTTCGGCTGTGGAGCCACCGATCTTGATAGGAGTGGGTGCGACATGAGCGCTCAACATAACCTTGGTTTGTCCATGTTAATTTTTGGCCCATTCTTTCGGAAGCTCTACTGAGGTCATCGAGCGTTGTACAGGGGTCCTCCATGACAGCTTTATCATCGGCGAATCGGCCTCTCCAGTCTAGAACCTTGAAGACATCCTCCAGTGCAGTGGTGAATAGTTTCTTTGTTATTTTATTCATATATTTTAACAACTCTGTAATTTGATTTGCTTCTAAGTATGTACTGTGATGGAATCTCCACAGTAGACAAAATACCGTCTGGGGGGGGCACGTGCCCCCGTGCCCCCCCCCTAACTCCGCCCTTGGTGAAAACTATTCACAATTTTGCCACTTGTGAATTTTCAATTCCAAAGAAGCATTATAAATATTCTGGTGTGTACCTTGTGCTGAAAAATAGGTAACCATAACTCTATTAATCGGCCATTGTGCTATATAAAAGGTAACAAATACTCTAATAATCAGTCAATATTCAGCTCTTGGGATGACTGTTACCTTTAATAATGCTCAAATAATGCTGATATAATGCAAATAGTTACCGTTATTCAACTAACAGCTGTTTAATTTGTGCCCAAACCAGAGTTATATCAGCTGAAACAGCGCCTTTAATGCTCTTATTCAGAAGGCTTGTTCAGCTTAGGATTCTATTGTGGACAGTGATTCAGCTACTATACAGCACTTTTGTGTTACTTGGGTGCTGATCGTGATCAACAAGCTGCAAACTCCGGCAACTTGAAAGAGTTGTACAATGCTACCAAAACCTTGGCAGGTAACAGCAAGTCGAAGAAGAAGCCGCTGAACTCCAAAGATGGTCAGCTCATTGTGACGTCAAAAGGGCAGCTACTTCGCTGGCGTGTACACTTTGAAGAGGTCTTCCGTTTGTCAGCTACATCGACTCCTGACGCGCTGCAACTCAGTTCCCCACCACCCCAGCTCCTCAACATTCAACATCAACCACCGCCAGCCTCTGAAGTTGCGGAGGCAGTCCGCTCTTTGAAGACAGACAAAGCACCAGGACTCGACCTGATAACCCTGATGACCCTGATAAGCCATCTTATAACTGTGTTCCTAAGAAAGGTGATCTTAGCCAGTGTGATAACTGGAGAGGTATAACGTTGCTCTCGATTCCCTCTAAGGTTTTTTGCAAGGTCAGGATAGATTGTCGAAGGCCGTGCATCCTCTGCTACGCAAGGAGCAGCAAGTAACACAAAAGTGCTGTATAGTAGCTGAATCACTGTCCACAATAGAAACCTAAGCTGAACAAGCCTTCTGAATAAGAGCATTAAAGGCGCTGTTTCAGCTGATATAACTCTGGTTTGGGCACAAATTAAACAGCTGTTAGCTGAATAACTGTAACTATTTGCATTATATCAGCACTATTTGAGCATTATTAAAGGTAACAGTCATCCCAAGAGCTGAATATTGACTGATTATTAGAGTATTTGTTACCTTTTATATAGCACAATGGCCGCTTATTAGAATTATGGTTTCCTATTTTTCAGCACAAGGTTACCTATTTTCGAGAATATTTAAAATGCTTCTTTGGAATTGAAAATTCACAAGTGGCAAAATTGTGAATAGTTTTCACCCTACTCCTTATTATTTTGATATGTTGTTTCTGTTAAACATTTTGTGGTGAAATAGACAAATATTGTTTTCCGTAACAAAAACTTTGCTTTTTCCTCCTGTGCGTGAAATTCGAAGGGGAAAGAGAGTTTATTGTTAAATAGTATATGAATATAGGTGAAAATTTTCACGCGCTCTCAAAATATCACTGTTTACTTGAAAGTTATAGTATAAATTAAGTTGATGTTATATTATAAAAAATAAATAATTTTATTTTGCATTTGTAATTTGACAATAAGCTGTTTGCGTATAAAATCATTAGATTTTCTATTGAAATCCAGTTGTTATTTTCGTTATTTAACAAATAAAAAATGTTTATATATTATTTTACATAGGTTAGAACCTAAAAAATGGCAGACAAGCAATGTGCACTGTATTAAATACAATTAAGCGGTATGTGCTGTTTAAGTATCCACTATTGGTACATAAATCAGCAACGAGCTGATACGAGTAGTTCTTGTGTGAATCAAGTCAGCCACAGATTCGTGTAAAGCTTGATATTGGGTAACATGTACGCAAATATTGTTGGTAATCATCAGTGGACCACTAAAGTCTCAGCAGGAATTCTAGGGATCCATGGATTTATTTTACAAAATTATACCTACGTCTGTTGTGTCAATCCTTTTATGTTATTTGGTTACCTACATCATCCCAAGAAACACTCCTCCGATTTTCGTAATATTTTTTTGCAAACTGGGGTGCTGAAAAAGATAAGTCTACAATATCTTATTTAACTGCATTAGTAGATTAATTTCCGACGCTAGTACACGTATTCAGCTCTAACCGGGATCATAGATAACGTGTGAGCTATTTTATAGCAGTTTGCTGTAATTTAGCATCATATAAGTTCACCCATAGTGATCATGTGGGCTATATAAGTGCTATTATAAGATTGCGTATAACAAGCTGATTAACACTACTAAAGTTCAACTATGTGCAGCAAGACGCATTATATCATTGCTAATTGAAGTCACAGGCTAACTGATTGCATTATAGTAGCTCACATGTTCTTTCTTAAAATGCAAGCGGTCTAAAGGTACACTTGTGGCCTTCAATTCAGAATATTGCTGAGTTAAAGTCCATAAAAATGCTTAATTGCAGCTTACAGTTCTAATACTGAACTGCATACCTATATTAACGCTTGCAGCATTACAGTGTTATCTCCGTGACGCATAAAAGCATTATTATACAGACGAAAGCGTGATTTTCAGCTATTGCAGTTCGAGTGTACTGTAATAAGTCTTCATAAATGCTAAAGTTACCGATGTTACCCTTTGTGACATCCTATAATGCAGTTTTGTGCTACTTGGGAGGCTGGTTTCCGCTAAAGCCGCTCCTGTACGGACCAGATCAACAGTCTCCGTATCATACTGGAACAGGCATCAGAATGGCAGAGGGAGATTTATCTAACATTTGTAGACTTCGAAAAGGCCTTTGACAGGTACGCTGAAGTGGTCTAATATCTGGTCCCGCCTAATGGACATTGGAGTGCCACCGAAAATAGTTCGTCTGTTGCAGAGTATTTACAAGAAATATTCCTGTAAGATTACTCATAACGGCCTCATATTGGATGACGTAACAGTGCACGCGGGTGTCCGCCAAGGCTGCCTCCTGTCGCTGCTCCTCCCTCGTCCTAGTCGTTCTTGATGGAATTATGCTTCGCATCTATGATAACAGGCGCCGCGGCATAGAGTGGGGATTATCCAACGTCTTGGAAGACTTAGATTACGCCGATGACCTATGCCTGCTGAGTCATACCCACGCCGATATGCAAGCAAAGCTAAACGATCTACGTCAGGTTAGGCAAAACCGGGGCTCAAAATATACATCTGGAAGACCCAGGAAATGAGAACTGGTGTGAAGAACCACTCACCGTTGCTGATTGGCACAGAGGCAGTGGAACGCGTCCACAAATTTACATACATCGGGAGTGTCGTGCCAGAGACTGGGGGTAGTGTAGAGGACATCGCTTCATGGATCGCCAAAGCCCGAGCAACCTTCGCGCAGCTGATACCTGTTTGGCAATTGCGGAAACTGACCCGAAGGATTAAACTCAAAATCTTCGGGTCCAATGTCAAATCCGTGCTGCTCTATGGGTGCGAAACGTGGAAGGTCACAAAAGACATCTCACGCCAAATACAAGTCTTCGTCAACCGCTGTCTTCGTTGCATACTCGGAATTTACTGACCCGAGACCATCTCCAATGTAGAGCTGTTGGAAAAATGCCACGAGAACACGATCGACAGCCAGACCAAGCGTCGCAAGTGGAGATGGATTGGCTACACGCTCCGAAGTAGGAGGGAGTTTCTTGTGCGTTCTTCTCCATAACAAGATACTTTCCGAATGCACGGTAGAGTCAATTTTTATTACTTGTACATTTTTAATTTAGATTTAATGTTTGACGTTCAAAAGTGCCGCTTATTGGCCTAGTTGAAATAAATATATTTGACATTGACTTTGACTTTGAAGGGGTCCCGATCACATACCCAAGCAAGAAAAGAAGCACCACGCTTTCTTTTCCCCAAGGGCAAAGAAAGCGTGGCCGTCCCCGTCAAACCTGGCATCGCACCGTGTTGGCAGAAGCGCCGAGCATCGGAATGACATGGAGCGAGGTGAAGCGTGAAGCTCAAGACCGATCGCGATGGAGGATATCTGTCGACGCCCTCTGCCCCGCGGAAATAGTTTTGTATTTTTTATTTTAATACTTTGACAGTAGAAATTTCTTCCTGTATCGTGGTTGCGTTTACAAACATTTAAATTCACATACACAAGATCCGGAACAACTATCTGTATGCCATACAAATATTTGTTCCGTGCGGAAATCATACCCGCGACACGCAGCGCAGCAACCGATCGCTCGATCACTACGCCAACCGTGTCATCAAGTCTACTGGGGATCTTCTAGCGTATGTCATTCACATTTGGAGTGATGCCATCGAGAAGCACAGGGAAACGCTTGCCGTCCCCCTCGATATATCGAAAGCTTTTATATAGGGTCTGGCTGGCAGCCCTGGAAAGCTGACTTCATTTGGTTTGCCCGGTGGTCTGTGTGCAAGGGCGGATCCAGGATTTTTTTCTGGGAGGGGCACAAGGGGCGGACAGGCAAAAAAATCAACAATAACTGTCAGAAATAAACTTGAAGTATCATGCTTCATGTTTATTTCTACAAGTTCAAGTATGTACAGGAAGGGTTATGAAAGACAAGAGTTTCACTCATGTTCTTTCTGTTCATCATCATCATATCAGCCGAAAGATTTCCACTGCTGGACATAGGCCTCCCCAAAGCGTCGCCACATTGATCGGTCCCTTGCGTCACGCATCCAGCGGATGCCCGCAACCTTCACCAGGTTTTTGGTCCACCTGGTGGGAGACCTTCCAACGCAACGTCTTCCGGTTCGCGGTCGCCACTCCAAAACTTTTCTGCCCCATCGGCCATCTGTTCTGCGAGCAATGTTCCCTGCCCACTGCCACTTAAGTGTGGCAATTCTTCGGGCTATGTCCGTAACCCTGGTTCTCTTGCAGATCTCTACATTTCTGATTCAATCACGCAAGGACGGTTACCTATCATAAGTTCGAACAACATTTGATCGAATTTCATTTCACCTAAAACTTTTCAACTATTATCGTTTTGTTTTGTTTTTACTTCATTGAAGTCACGTCTGCCACTGTCTCAGTTGACCTATTATCAATTCGAATTTTTCATTACTCCAACGTTTTACTTGGTCGAAAAACTTTTTACCGAAGTTACACTTAGCCGAAATAACATTTGTCCGAAATATTTATATTTAAACGCATATCAAAATAATAAGTGAGAGAGAAACAGTGGGCGAATACAAATGTTTAAAACAGCGACCTGAACCGGAGCTAAGTTCGCCCGCTTTGCTCGGCTGCTCGCTCACTTCACCTCCCGTCATCCCCTTCAAACCTAACCTATCCGTGCATGACAGCTATTAATAAATCATTTGCATGAAAATACGTAAACACAGACAAGACTGCGTGATGTCGATTTTGCAGCGATTCGTTTTTGTCACTAAATTTTGTAGCACAACATATTGACTTTTATGAGACTATTTCAATTTTAAATTGAAAATGTTACCAAGTAACTGGCTATATATTTGTGACTAAATAATATTCCCTAACATGTTATTTCGGTTTGGTGAAAATATGGCAAATGAAAAAAGTTCAAAAGAGGCTTCGGCCAAAAGCAAAAAGTTATTTTGTAAATCGCCGAAATGTAGTTCGGTAAAATAATACATAATTATGCCACATGATACTTCGATGATCTGAAAATATGTCAACTAATGCATATAGCTAAAAAGATTCCGGTCAATAGTTTTCGGTAAAATGAAATTCGACCAAACTATATTCGGAATAGTGATCGGTTCCCCGCAACGACACCTCGAGCCTGGCCCTTTCCATTGCCCTTTGGGTGACTGTAAACTTTCTGATGAGGCCCATTGTGAGCGACCACGTCTCCGAGCCATAAGTTCGTCTTGAGACACTGTGGTAAGTTGGACGATAAGAAACCGCGCAGCTTCCCGAATGCTGCCCCACCGAGTAGGATTCGACAGTTGACCTCTTTCTCGAGATTGGACCTGCCTAACTGGACCGTTTGTCCCAGGTAGACATGGTCGTCCACGGCTTCGGCTGTGGAGCCACCGATCTTGATAGGAGTGGGTGCGATATGAGCGCTCAACATCACCAAACCAAGGTGTGACGAAACCCATGTTCATTTTTGGAGTCATTCTTACGGAAGCTCTACTGAGGTCATCGAGCGTTGTACTGGGGTCCTCCATGACAGCTTTATCATCGGCGAATTGGCCTCTCCATTCTAGAACCTTGAAGACATCCTCCAGTGCAGTGGTGAATAGTTTCTTTCTGTTATTTTATTCATATACTAGCTGACCCGGCAAACTTTGTTTTGCCATAAAAACACCAAACATTCATCTACCCAACACTACTCCACCTACCCTACCTACGCTACCCTACCTACCCTACCCTACATTCACTACCCTACCAACCCTACCCTACCTACCCTACCTACACTACCTACCCTACCTACCCTACCGTACCCTACCGTACCCTACCAACCCTACCCTATATTCCCTACCCTACCTTACCTACCCTACCCTACCCTACCCTACCCTACCTGCCCTATCCTACCTACCCTGCCCTACCTACCCTACCTACCCTACCCTACCTACCCTACCCTACCTACCCTACCCTACCTACCCTACCCTACCTACCCTACCCTACCTGCCCTACCCTATATACCCTACCCTACCTACCCTACCCTACCCTACATAAGAACCTTCTCCCAACAATAACGAAAACAACAAAAAAAAAATAAGCCAAATCGGTCAAGCCGTTTTCATGTTATGTCGTGACAACGGAAAACGGGTTTCATTTTTATATATATAGATTTTAACAACTCTGTAATTTGATTTGCTTCTAGTTTCTTTGATTAGTTTCTTCTTCTTTTTTTCTTCTTCTTTTTCTTTGTTATGTACTGTGATGGAATCTCCACAGTACACAAAATACCGTCTGGGGGGCGCACGTGCCCCCGTGCCCCCCCCCTAAATCCGCCCTTGTCTGTGTGATTGGATTGCAGACTTCCTGAGAGATCGGTCCATTCGAGTGGTTATCGATGACTGCTCGTCGGACCAATTGGATATTAATGCTATGGTCCTACAGGTTGGTACTCTCAGCAACATTATTCTTGCTGCACATTAACGATCTGCTATAACCTTTGGGTATGCAAACGACAGCACTGTTGCTGAGAGATACTTATCCAACGAAGGGGCTACCGGGCCTCAGATCTAGTGTCACCGTGAGGCTATGGAGAATGGGGCGATGCCAATCTGCAGCTTTATTGCGTAAGTGAATACGGCAACGCAAAGGGTTTGACGGTTGACCGCTATCAATCGACCAATCACACAGACGGAAATCCACATCGCATCATTCATCTCGCATGTGATTGGTCGGTTTGATAGCGGTCAGCCCTTCGCCTTGTCGGTTCACTTTCGCAATTCGGCTGCTGGTCAGGTTTAATGCTGCTATAACCCAGGTACTCTTTTTCCGCTAAAAAGAGCCTATTTCAACCAGATGTACTTGCCGAGATGTGACCGTGCCATTAACGGACCATCTTGAGCTTCTTAGCGTTACGTTGACATCGACTTTCAATTTTGGCCCATACATTGAGGCAAAGGCTAAGCTGGCTGCCAAAAAGTTAGGGATCCTTGCAAAGGTGAGAAGAACTTCACGCCGGAACAGCTGCTCAACTTGTATCAAGCGCAAGTTCTATCATGCATGGAGTAGGTACTGTTCATATCTCTGGGGTGGATCTGCCAAATACCAGCTTAAGTAGCAAGCAGTAACCAGTAAGTGGGGCCCCATATCTTTGATAAGTACAGCTAAGTAATACAGCTATGAGCTACGTCCCTGGTTCTATGGATTATCTGTGCTCTTTAATATGCGTGAGGCCACTTCCTAGGATCATACGATTTATATTGAAAATTCTTAGTTTTATTTTTTGTAAAATGACAGAATTGCATCCAGTAATTTCATTTATTCAACTTCTACAACTGTTCTAGTGTTCTACAAATAGATTAACATTTTGCCCAGTGTCCCTGAATTCCGAACCGCTCCCGAATTCATGGGAGTTCTTCTGATGTCCCTTAAATTCTTATGTTATTTAACACAAATGCTATGACATTCCAACATTTTCTCTACATATAAAATTAGATATGTAATCAATAAAAAATTTACGAAAAAGGGGAGAAGGAGAATGCTACTGGGATTGGTTTGATAACACTGGTTATAGCTCACAGCGCCAGCGGCCCACCTTACAGTCACTTGTTGCAGCTTTGCCAAATTGCCAGTCCGAATGTGTAATTGGTGGGCAGAGCGATTATGTGGGCAAAACGGACGGAAACACACTTACGTGTCGTGGCGTGGCGCCTTCTGACGCAGCAAAACTCGTTGTGTTATGGCGTAGGCTGAAACAGAGTTGTTTGTTTGGTGGATCCTGCGCCACGCCATGCCATAACACGTAAGTGTAGTTCCACCTTAAGATATAATAAAAGTAGTACTAGAAGTACTTATATGTATATTTAATTTAAATCAAGCTTAACTCAACTTATCCGGCAGGAAGGTTTTAGAGTTTATTGTACGGCAAAATGTATGACCATCAAAAGCTAAAAATAAGACTATTGCTCGTTCTACCTTTCTCAAACGCATCTGTCGAAAGAAAATTTTGAGTATAAATTAGTTAATCATTTCTCATGTAAGTGAAATAATTTCTTATGGGAAATAAAAACATCTCAAACCTCAACCTCATATATTTGATTAAAATTTGTGGGGCAGATGTTGGGAATATTGATTTTATTTGCCCCAAAATTGGGGGTCCGGGGTTGTCAGTCTGGTTTTTATCTAAGGGTTTTTGGGTAATCCAGACCATGGACATCGGCAACACTGGTCACTTGCCACCATTGATGTGTCATTCAGTCATTCAATTCAATTTCATTAATTCATTTTTCATTTTTGAGTCGGGCGGGTTGGCAGCCACAGACAAACTTATGTGGCAGCGGCACAGCGGCAGCATAGCACGAGACAAAAGGTTTTAAAGGTTAGTTGTGTTTGGTAGTTTTCAATTAGTATTTTATCAAGCGGTCAATATCGATAGGTGTTGTAGTGATGATAGGAATACAGATTTTTATAAGTGATTTTAATTCAACTTAACCCCACCATCTACATCAAGTCTCGTGGTATTTAATTTCCACGTGCCATGCAGGTCTCGTCTCAGCAAAATATTGGAATTATCTTGCTGTTAAATATGATTAAATCCTAATCACTGCTTTCGATTTGTATTTGAGATAAGATTTTTTACTTGTATTTACATAATACCAATACTTCTGTCCGATAAGATTATTTGGTTAGGCCATGCGGGCGGCACGTTTCTTGTAGAAAAGCAAATAAATCGATGAGGTGGTTATCTGCTACTTATTTCGTATTTATCTAGATAAAATGATGACAATAACACGAGCCGAAAAGTGTTTATATGATATTAACACGTGATATTAAATGATAGGGCTGATTTTCCTAATTATACAAATAAACTTACTTAATTTTGAATGACCTAGGCTAATCACTCCTTTTTTTTTACTTTCCAGGTAAAACCACATTTCTGCATTGTTCTTAACAGGTGAGAATATTTAATTTAATTAAAAAGGTTTCACTGTTTCCAACCAAATTTTTTTTCAATCAGTCTTGTCTTCCGATTATAATGAGCATTCAATAAAATGGTGAAGTACCTATAGTATAGTTCTCGCAAAACTTCTTGGCCGCCCTGAAGTTGGCTACAATGGCTGCGCAGTAATAAATCTCATATAAATACAGCACCAATCTGTGCCCTGTGCATCGGAAAGTCAACTTCAGGGCAGCCCAGAAGTTTAGCGAGAACTCTATGTTGAATTTTAAGAATGTGAAGTGACTGATGCAAGCTCATTCTTAAACAACCTAAATACATACTCAAGTTGAGTATCTCTTGCTTTTTATGAAGGTAGTAAAACTGAATTAAGTAATCAAATACCAATCTGAATGTTTTAAAATAAAGGAAGATGATTGATTGACAAACAACATTAAAATGATGAGAATCAACATGAGCCAAAAAATGTTGTTTTGATAACAACGTGATAGTAAATGATAGGGCTGATAAAGAACTTAACCAGTTTTTAAAACATTGTATTTATTGACGGAATTTCTAACGCAGTGTATTTCTTCTACAGGTAAGCTGACTCTGCAGGACAAATACAGGGACGCACCCACTGCGTTTTTTAAGGGAATCCTTCTTTCTGGAGATTAATTAATTTATTCATAATTTTAAACTCTGCCTAGAAGTAACTTAAACTGACTACCAAAGATCTCCAGAAAGGAAAATTGCCTTTGGTAGTATTTAGCAAAATATTAATCAAGTACTTGTTTCAATGCATGTTTCATATTTTTAAATAAATGGTATTTTCTTATGTCTTGTTTTCTTTCTTTATGTGCCATATAAACCCTGACATCAACTCCTCACCAATAACTGGGGTAAAGAGACAAAATAAAAACAGTTAAGTTTATTTACTAATATTTATTTCAAGATTATTTTCTATCTACACTAGTAAACGGGTCTATACCTAGAAACAATATAATTCCTAATTTTATTTACATTATTTACACTTGGTTCCTTTAACCTAATAATCAGCCTTTATTTTATGATGCTAGGTACTTAATTAATATAGGAGGTACATTTTCGTCTCAACACAAAATGCCTAGTTGTTCATGGGGGGGTTCCTTGGGTTTTGCTCAACTTCGTTCGTCAGGCGAATGGTAATATCTTGCAGTCCCATATTGCCTAGAATGAAGTCTTCAATGTTAGTGGCCGTGCTTGAAGGCCTGTCGAAGGGGAAGCCCATAGCGCGTCTGTCAGGGTACTTCTTATCCTTCAGACCACAGAAGCTGGATGCTTCAACGCAGCTCAGTTGTGAGCCATCGGGTTGATCCACCTGATTAAAATATACGAAATTGAAAATAAGATTCTTGCGCTTATGCTCATAGTGTATCGTATATAAGAGGGTTGTGGAGTACTTACGCTGTCAAGATCGTAGTTAGAGAGCATGACGAAAAGCTGGTATGTGGCACCTGCTTCAGTGCCCTTGGGGACGAGCATGTGCTGGGGCCAGCCGCAGCCGCAGAAGTTGAAGTCAGCGAGAGAGGTGCGGCGGGGGTCGTTGCTCTGCACCGACAGGTCGCGGAACGTCTGCTCGAAGGGAATCGTCACCGAAGACTGCGTCGATAAACGTGTGATGGTGTTTTGGCCGGCGTTCACTGGAACATTGCAATGACAGTGTAAATATTTAAGGGAACCCGGCTATAATTGCCCGATCTCTTTATCGTAAATGGTGGTAATGCCTATATCATACAAGACTAAAGTTGAAAGTGATAAACAATTGCTGGGTAAATACTTACATGGTACAACGAATCTATCCATTTCTATGAACATCTTGCGTTGGTCGGAGAGGGCCCAGGCCAAGTTGCGTTCATCAAACTTAGGTCCGATGAAGATACGACAAGTTGTGCGGCGGGCATTTCCAGTGTTGTTACAATTGATACTGAAAAATATTAGATTATTAAAAAAAGGTAAAGGACAAACCTATCTTTTTCGCTGCATTTTATCCTTTAAGTAACTTACACGTAACGGAAACGTCGGTGGTTAAGATGAGTGAAGCGCGCGTATACGGGACCGCGGTCAGAGAAGTCCAAGCCTCGAGAAAGATCGACATCACTTGACATCCAGTGGGTGTTCAACGTGTTAGCATCGAATCCATCGCTCTCGATCGCTACGGATGTCACTTGGACGCCTGGGTTTTCAAGCTGAAAATAATAATCTATTAATACTAGATAAGCACCTACTTTATTAGTTACACGTCTGTCGTAGATACACTTCTGCCTACTAGATAACCCTTCAGGGAATAGAGGCGTTATATAACTCCATTTGAAATAACGTAAGACATGTTTCCAAAAATTTTTACAGTCCGTTCAACAGATTTTGAGTTCTATCCCGTAAACATAAGGATGACATAAAAAGCATAAACCTGTTACCAAAACCAACTGCTTACTATAGCTACCATTTGTCGTACCGTCAACGCAATAGAAGTCAAAATCGGTAGAATGGGCGTAAACGACTAATGTTATCGCAAATGGAGTTATTCCTGCAGTCCTCTGTATCTCATCGAGCCGATCTGCTGGTCCTCTTGACTGTTGGGCCGTTCCATGCTGTTACCCGTTTTGTGAATGCTTTAAATTGTCTATTTGTGTAAAAATCCTATTGTATGATCGGATATTCCCCGATGTTGGAGTTTTAGCTAACGGTTGCGTTTTTACCTCGGACCGAGTGTAGGCGCGCACGTAAGCAGACTCCTTGTGCGTCTGGCAGATGTCGTCGATCCACGCGTGCCAACGGAAGAAGAACGGGTCGCGCATCGTAGTAGCTTCATCAGCGATTACTCCAAAGCTTTCCTGTAAAAGAAAATAGCGTTCATATAGTAACGCCTACCGTAAACTACAGAGCAATATATTGTTGTATAGACAGTTTTTGTTCATGATGTAGTCTCTGGCTCTCTGAATGTTGTTCATATTAGAAGTCAGTTACATGCGAGTGACTTACCAGGTAGCGGTGGGTAGGGTCGTGAATGTAGGCAGAGAAGCTGTGCCCGTTGTTGTGGATGCTGCCGTACAGCTCCTGGTTAGGAGACAGAATGCTGGACTCCAGCATGTTGCCTAGTTTATCGATGTCCAGAGGGCTTTGCGAACCGTCAGCCTGCAATTATTAAGTTGGGTAGGTACAATGGTATTAGTGTTTAAATTATCTTACCATGAATGATTTTTAGTTTCATAAGCTATACTTACGTGAGTACACCTCCCGGTGGAGATAGCTTCCTCAATATTCCTCCTCCATCGTTCCATATCGCTGATGGTGACATGAAGTCCATCAACGGCACGGTCCAGGTCTTGCCAGCGCATGTTCGCCTGCCGTGGCGGCCAGCCGCGCGATGACGTAAGACTGTCCAGTTTGGGGAAGTAGGCCTCGGGGATAGGATCCCTCCAGTTGCTGAACTTCTTCACTCTCTTTAGAGAATTGTTCAGGCGCTCACAGTTGTAACTAAAGAAATTAAACCGGTCAAAGAAATAGTTAAAATTTTAAGCGGGGAGATCCATTTACATCTAAAAGGAACTTTGCGATTTGCCTACAAGGTAAGGTCAAGCCCATAGGCCTAGGTCTATTGGACATCATTTGCGACTTTATAGGCCCGTAAATTCTTTGTTTACAATTACAAGTTAAGTACACAAAAAAATAAATTAATAAACTAAGTATTGGCGGAATAATTACCGAGCGATAAGTTGTTGATGCATGTAGAAGAAGAGCTCGCCGCGACGGTCTTTAGCAACGATGGATCTCTGTGTTGCTGTGAATGGGTAAACGAGATGCCAATGCCAGTGATGTAGGTTAACGCCAATATCTTCGCGCCAATACGCCAAACGATGTTCTTCTTCTAAATCCGTCGCAGTGTAGTCCCGAGGAATGATGATCGGTATGCGCTGTGTAAATTAAATCAGTTACCTACTAAAAATGTTTCAAGGGGTGCAACAGGGTCCTAGATTTCGGTGGTCAAGCCTCCAGAGACAAGACCTCTCAAATAAAAAATCTCGTCATTAAAATCATTTTTTAATTAGGCTCTTGAACCAGAGATCAACGACAGCCACCTGATATAATGGCTTAGTGACCGGGCCAGTGGTGGCAGTTACGAACTATGGGGAAAATTAATAAGTAATTAGTAAACCGTCAACGCCCTACTGTTTGTCTCGTGTGCTGAGATTTTTGGGAATATTTTTTTTTTAGCTTTCACATTTCCCATTGACTCATCACTTATCTCTTTTAACAACAATACAAATAAGTTTCTCTGTGAATAATATACGTGAAACGAAACGTATTTGATTTGTCACTTTGAAGCTTTGATAGTTTGTTTTGTCATTTTTGTCCGCTTCGTTTTACGCTTACTTTGAGTTATGTACATTGCCAATGTTTACATTAGTATGCTGCTAACCTGAACACAAAGTCTATAAAATTAATATTAAAACTTAGTGCTGCATCTTTGATCATTTAAATCAATCAAATATTTAGGATAATATGTTATATTTGAGTGACAACTGTATACGAAATTATGAATGAGACGGAACGCAAATTCATGCGAAAAGTCACGTAGGCCACCGCGCGTGTTTATATTTTGATTAAAATAATAACCTGTGAAATAATGTGTATTGCATTTAAACAATTTTAATTATTAAAGATAATGTGTCTATAGTGTTCCTAACATGGAAGATCTTGGCTTAAGCCCGGGCGTTGTCGTGGTACGCGCAAAACCAGAAGGTCAAAGGAAGACTTTCAAACCAAATATACGTGCTGTAAATAAAATTCCAAATGAATTATTAAATGACCCTCTGTTGAATAGAGCGTGTGAAGCATTACCACAAAATTACAATTTTGAAATACATAAGACAATATGGAGAATAAGGTCTTTGGATTCAAAACGAGTGGCTCTTCAACTACCTGAAGGTAATAATTATTCATGTATAATTTTTTTTTTCTGTTTTGGTAGTATTGGCGACCTCTAATATACTTGTAAATATGTCCTTACAGGTCTGACAATGTTTGCGACGACGTTATGTGATATAATAGAAACGTTTACTGAAGCTGACACCGTCATAATGGGCGATGTAACTTATGGAGCGTGCTGTATCGACGACTTTACCGCCATCGCACTTGGAGTCGACCTGCTGGTACATTATGGACACTCTTGCCTGATACCCATAGACCAGACTTGTGGCATCAAGGTACTCTACATATTTGTCGATATAAAGATTGATCCATCGCATTTTGTGGAAACTGTTAAACTAAATTTTCCAAAACAAACTCATTTAGCTTTAGTTAGTACAATTCAATTCGTAACAACCTTGCATTCTGTTGCTAAGATTCTAAGAAGTGAAGAATATACAGTGACTGTGCCACAGTGTAAACCTTTATCACCTGGAGAGATCCTTGGCTGTACATCTCCCAAGTTAAATTCTGATGTAGTCATATATCTGGGAGATGGCAGATTTCACTTGGAATCAGTCATGATAGCTAATCCAAAAATTGCAGCATTTAAATATGACCCCTATGAAAAGAAGTTTACTTCAGAGTTGTATGAGCATCAACTGATGCAATCAAATAGACACAATCATATTAAATTAGCAGAACAAGCAGACAGTTTTGGTCTCATACTAGGAACATTAGGAAGACAAGGTAGCACTAAAGTACTAAGCAATTTAGAGAAGCAAGTTAGCAACTCTGATAAAACTTTTGTAAAGATACTTCTATCAGAGATTTTTCCTAGTAAATTAGCATTATTTGGCCTAGATGCTTTTGTTCAGGTAGCATGCCCAAGACTCTCAATTGATTGGGGAACTGCTTTCCCTAAGCCATTGTTGACACCATATGAGTTTTCAGTGGCATTAGGAAATAGTAAATGGTTAAAAGAGGATGGGACATATCCTATGGATTTCTATTCAAATGATAGTCTTGGACCTTGGACACCTAACTATAAACCTGTGATGTGTTCAGACTCAGACAAAGTATGTGATAACTGCTGTGGTGGCAAAGATAAGTAATGTAGTGTACTTACGGGCACAGTCTGAGGGAGCACAGCGGCCACCTCACGGGCTCTCTGGAACACTTGAGAGTCCATGAACTTGGAAGGGAAAGTCTCGGCAAAGTTCTGAATGGGGACATTCTTGGTGTCATCACTGAAACAAAAGTTTGCTTTTAGTTTAACTATATTTTTGTAAAATTTAAAAGGAAGAATAGAACTATCTGTTGTTTTGTGAAACCTAATATATTCAGATTAATTAAAGAAAACATAATATAATAAGTTTTATTATCTATTTATATAGTGAACTAACAAGCTTTACTGGGATGTGCAAACTAAGATTATTATGACACTCAACAAAAAACAAAAAATCACAAAAAATTTGAATATGGTTGATGAGCCAGCATATAGATAAATGTTTAGAGAAATGACAGATTAATTACTATTATTGAAATAGTGTCAAAAGTAGGTACTAATAGTCAAAGAATCTAAATGTAACTATGAATTCATAAATCAAATAAAAACACAAGACCTAGACTTTTGACACTCATACTTAATAAGTAACATTATAGACAATTATGGGGACCTGGATGTTATTGAATTGTATTGAAGTCTTTATGTATAATGAGTTGTATTCTGCATATTTATTATATTTAGTAACAATTCATGTAATGTCAACTTACCGATGCATCAGTGCCACTGAGAAACAGTAGTTGAAGAGCTGTGGGTTCAGGTTGGCTCTTGCAAACACACATGTTGACAGAAAGTCTTGCAGCTGATTTTGAGGTACATCTATAGAATGAAACAAATATTGAACATAAGCTGCTAATATCTACTTAAGCTATTGTTAATAAATGTTTTTATAGACTTTTTATGTTTTACTAGCTTCTGCCAGCAGCTTTTCCTGCATGAAAGTCTCAAATTATCCCAAGGGATCAAAGGTATCCTTTGTCCTTCTCTAAGGACCAATCTCTAAGTCAAAATTCATGAAAATTGGTGCAGCGGTTTTGGGGTTAAAACGTAACAGACAGACAGACAAGATCACAAGAGTTACTTTCGCATTTATAATTTTATATTATGTATGGCCCAGCATGGTAGCGACAGGCGGGAAATATCAAACACTAGCTTCTGCCAGCGGCTTCACCCGGTTTAGGCATAAAAATGAACAAAGTTTAGATATCAGCTTCTATGCAGCAGTTCAGATTCAGCTACTTGATGAATTCTATATTTTTATTGTTACTCACTCAGTAGTGCGTCAATGACTTCCGTTGCCATTTCCTGGTGTTTCGGCAAGAACAGTGAGAAGTCTGCATCGGTGGGCAGTTGCGATGCGATGGTGAAGGTGGGGTACTTATCCAAGTCCTTCAGGGGAATCTTTTCCGTGGCATCGTCACCGAAACGGTCGTTTAGCTCGACGCCGTTGTTTGCATATTCTGGGGGCTGTGAAAAAAAAATGGGTTGATTTAATATTATAATTTATCTATCTCTTAAAATGCGAGATTCAACAAAAAGTAGCGTGCCACACATGTTGATTGCCAACTCCGGGTTCGATTCCCATGTCAGACAATTTTTTACGTATTAAATTAATCGTTCTGCAGGATTTGTGACTGGCCGAAATAATAAATAAAACACCTCGACTCCTAACGCTAGTTCAGTTCTTGCGAAGGGGTAATTTGATGTAAATAATGTACTTACCAGCTGTTTTTCCGAGAGCTGAAAGACAGCTCTTTGATCACCCTTCGGAGAAATCAATGGTTCGTTTGGCCTATCGAACAGCAACTTAAGGTTTTCGACGATATCAGACATTTTATTAAATTAACTATTAAATAAATTAATAATTAAATAATACTCACTTCACAGAAACTGTGAAGTGGAATAATTGTTTTAAAAAAATCGCGTCAATTTATACCATGTCCCTGGATAGTATGGGGTGCAATATACGGAGTGCAAAACCGCACGGGCATTGATTAAATATTGTGGGAAAGACATAGCTATCAAGTTGTGCGGTGAGTGAATTCACGTTGCGTAGGTAATTTAGTAGCAGTGATGCGAATAGTAACTAACTAGGTATTTCTAAAATCTTTTTATCAAAAAAATGAAACCGACTTCCATATCCATAACAAAACGGCAAACAATAGGTACCAAAGACACCGACTTTGGAAAGGAAAGTTATTTTTCGCTTTAGGTACTACTACCTATTTTGTTTTGGAAGTTGGTTTGATTTTATTAACCGACTTACCAAAAAAGGAGGAGGTTCTATGTTCGACATTATGTATGTTTTTTTTTTTATGTATGTTCACCGATAACTCCGTCAATTGTGGACCGATTATGAAAATTCTTTTTTTGTTTGAAAGAGTATATTCCGAAATTGGTCCCATTTTAATTTTTTGAAGATCTGATGAAGAACTTCGGAGATATACAACAGAACTCTTCAATAAATAAGGGCAAATCTCTCGGGATTACTGCAATCGCATGTCTGTTTATTGTTTATACATTTCATAACATAACATCACGCCAGTACGCTCGAAAGGGGTATGCAGATCTCTCATTTCACCGGTTATAATATGCTCAAGTTTCATGTGATTCGGGTAATCTATTCTGTCGTTATAGGTACTTACTTAACTACTTCGCTATTAGGTAGGTACAACTAAAAAGTGAAAAATAAAAAACTTTTTTACAAAAAAATACTACCGACTTCCAAATAAGAAGAAAACTAGAAAGTGAAATTAACTTTATTTTTGGAAGTCGGTGTCCATAACTTAAAAATTTGCTATCTACCAAAGACACCGACACCAAAAATAAAGTTAATTTCACTTTCTAGTTTTCTTCTTATTTGGAAGTCGGTAGTATTTTTTTGTAAAAAAGTTTTTTTGTTAAAGAGTTTGTATTTATCTCTTTTTAGTTATGTTAGGTACCTACCTACCTCTAATTACCATAAAAATCGTTTATAACCAAAGTAAATCTCATGGTGAATCCAGTAACCCCAAACACGACTAGGATACATTGTTTTGTTTTGGAGTTCCAGTGCCTACCTTCCGGCTTCATCATCAGATCAGTTCGATGGTACCTACCGTTTTCATCAGTACCATTTATTTATAAGTATTTGCTTCATCATAGTCGGTCAACTATTCGATATATCTTATACCCGTGACATACTTAGCATTAAGGAAATCCAGTGGCCATCTGTGGTCTTCTTCATCAGAATCACTTCACCAAATGATACTTTCTGAATGCAAATAATTGCATTAATGATGAAATTACCAAAATCGCTATAGTAATAAAATTTATTCAAAAAGGCACATAATCCCAATTATTTCAAATTACGAGTTCATAGTTACAAATCATCATACATTCATTAAAATTAATACATTGAAACGAAATTCTTTAAAAATAAATCATTAATATAAAATACATCGTCAGTAGAAATCATTAAAATTAGTCAATAGTCGTAGCATTTATTATACCGTCGGTTGGCACTATGGTGGACGCCGAGCCAATACCTGTGGATCGGACTGGACCAATCCTCACTAACGACCCTTATAAGCTGGTTAGCCGATCCTCGCAAACTGTTGGAAAAAAAAAGTTTATTAAAAAAATCAAAAAACCCGACTGCTTAAAAAGCAAACTAAAAAGACGTAAACAAGAAGAAAATCATGCTGTGCAGTCGGAGGATAAGAGCAAGCTGGCGGACCAACACCAGATGTATCCTCCGACTGCACAGCATGATTTTCTTCTTGTTTACGTCTTTTTAGTTTGCTTTTTAAGCAGTCGGGTTTTTTGATTTTTTTAATTAACTTTTTTTATTTACAACTTTTTAGTTATTTTTATTTAAAATTAGGTACATTTAAACATATAAGTGTTATATATTTTTGAAATCGCCTCTTAAAATACTTTTTTTTGATACCCCACACGATGGGTTTGGAAGAAAAAAAAAATATTTTTCCCCACAAAATGGCGCCCATAATTCGCCATTTTTGTTTTTTCCAATTTTAATGTAGCCAGTGACACTCGCAGTTTTTAGCACCCATTTAGTACTATTTTGTACCTATCCTGAAAGTTTTGTACATCACACGGCATACGCGGAATTTCACGATATCACTGGTCCCGCCATTATGACGCATCGTAATGACGAGACCATGTCTGTACTCCGAAACTACAAAGAATTACATTATTCTGATTAAACCAGTACCTGATTTAGTACCTCCAAAAATCAACAGTGGTTGACGGAAATCCTAGTCGTTTCCTTGAAATGAATATTCAACTACAACCACAATGTAGGGACATTGTGGTTGTAGTTTGATATTCATTAATACGATTAGAACAATAGATAGTTAATTATATTAAAATGTTGATTCGAAGACCTGCCTTCATCATCACCCTTTTAATGTTACCACTGCTGGGACACAGGCATCCTCTCTGTGAGAGAGGGAATGGGCCTTAATCCAGCACGCGGGCTCAGTGCGGGTTGGTGGATGTCATATGTCTTAGAATAATTAGAATTTTTGGTTCATAGACATGCCGGTTTATCACGATGTTTTCCTTCACCGTTTTGAGAGCAGTGGTGATGAAATAATTTATACAAAGTAAAGCGCCTGCCTGGGTTCGAACTCACGGCCTACGACACGAAAGTCGCGGTCGTTACCACTGGGCCACCACTGCTCTCTAAGAGACCTGCCTTGCTCGCCTAAACTCCACAAACTTAGTACCTAAAGAATCTCGTTGCTAAGTTGAAATTTTCAATTATAGGGAGAGTGTGTTCACCAAAATTTAGTTAATGAATTTTGAAGAGAATTTATGTTGCGACATTATTGTTGGTCCATTAAAAGATAAATCGATTTAAGAAAAGAAAAAAAATCGAATTTCCAAAAAGGAGGAGGTTCTATGTTCGACCCCATGTTTTTAGGGTTCCGTACCCAAAGGGTAAAAACGGGACCCTATTACTAAGACTTCGCGATCCGTCTGTCTGTCCGTCTGTCTCCATCAGGCTGTATCTCATGAACCGTGATAGCTAGACAGTTGAAATTTTCACAGATGATGTATTTCTGTTGCCGCTATAACAACAAATACTAAAAACAGTATAAAATAAATATTAAAGGGGGGCTCCCATACAACAAACGTGATATTTTTGCCATTTTTTGTTCGATATTAATAACGGCAACAGGTAGACGCTTGAAATATTCACAGAATGTTTAGTTGTATATTTACTTAAAAAAAAAATAATGACTAAAATAAAATAAATTAAGTGGGGCTCCCATACAACAAACGTGATTTTTATGCAGTGTTTTGCGATAATGGTACGGAACCCTTCGTGTGCGAGTCCGACTCGCACTTGGCCGGTTTTTTTTTTGTGTATGTTCACCGTTTTCGTCGTCAATTGTGGACCGATTATGAAAGTACTTTTTTGTTTGAAAGAGTATGTTCCCATATTGGTCCCATTTTAATTTGATGGAGGTCTGATGAAGAACATCGGAGATATACAACAGAACTCTTCAATAAATGTATAGTATTTTGTTTTACTTTTTCCTTGATCTGCCAATTTTAGTACCTACTTAAATAAATATTAGGTACCTACTAAAACCAGACGTGGCAGAATTTTTCATTGTTTTATCTGGTCTCTGTTAGTTTTCTGATCGTAAACACGACTACTGAGTCCTGCAGCTTAATTGCGTAAGTGAATTCGGCAAGGCAAAGGGTTTGACCGCCATCAATTGATCAATCACATAGACGGAAATCAACATCGCGTTTTACATCTCGCATGTAAATGTAATTGGTCGGTACCCCTAAAGCAATGTACATAAAATACCTACATTTCATAGGGCGCACGGTTGGCGCAGTGGTTAAGCGATTGACTGCTGCGCTGCGTGTCGCTGGATCGATTCCCGCACGGAACAAATATTTATATGACCTACAGATAGTTGTCCGGCTCTGGGTGTTGTGTATGTGAGTTTATATGTTTGTAAACGCACCCACGATAGAGGAAGAAATTCCTAGTGTGGGGCAACATTTAAAAAAAAAGAAAGAATGTGGGTACATCTCTGCCTACGCCTTTGGAGAATACAGGCATGGTGTTATGTCATCATAAAATATCTGGATCTCGTGCCGACTCCAATTTAGAGTAACGGCTTTTATGCAGTCGCTGAATGTTCATAAAAATGTCACCGAATTATCCATTCAAATATCACGAGTGTACAAGCGCCAGTTAATACTTTTAGGCTAAATGTCTAAAACTGTTGATGTACTTAGTATGCTTATCAACACGAATTCATTTGCTTTATCTTTTAGTTACGACAATTGCTGGGTATCTCACCATAATGAGGATGTGGTTGGGGTAAATGTTTAGAGGTCAAATACACAAATAATAACAATAAAATTACTCATGGTATATCACATTTTATTCATCCACTATGGATGTAACAATAAATAGCCTAATAACAATTATTTTACTACTCAATGATTTATGACTACCTAATTTAATGAGAATTTATATTAGACTTGTATTCTTATTTCTGTTTTAAAAAAGTACAAACTGTTTCTAGGAATTGTTCTGGCTTTTGACTATGCACCCAGTGACCGGCACCATCTATGAAGACCAGCTCTGCAAGGGGGAAGTATTCCTGTATCTCCTTTAGGTCATTTTTACTGTAAAAAGAATATACACAAATAAATAGAGGACCAGATTTACAACTCTTGTATTTGATATTGGGCATAGACTTAAAAGCAGTATAGTGGATACTTTGTGTGGGATCTATAATGTAGTTAAACAAGTGTTCTTGAAATATCCTCTGCTATGCATATTCCAGCCGTGTAAGATCTTACAATCAATTCTTGTTATAATATTCACATAAATATTATATTATATTTATATAATTGGCTGCAAGACCAGGGTCTAATAAATAACACAAAAATAATTTTATTTTTGTGTCACTATTGAAAGTGAAGATAGCATTGTATAACTGTCTCTTTCACTCGCTTATGTTTGTCCCATCATCTTATCTCGGTTACTCTAGATGAAAAACTGTTCCTTGTGCAATGGTTGACAGAGCCAACTTCAGAGACAGAGATCCATTGTGAATATTATAAGAACTTGAAAATTTCCATAAATATTATGTTTTAGTGGCCTCCTCTAATGATCTTCAAAGAATCCTTGCCAGTTAGTAATTGCATGCAACTGTTACCACTAGTCAATATAACTATAAGGCTAGTTTACTATTAGCTTAGCCCAAGAATCTAATACATACCCTATGTAATCAGATAAAGATCCTCCTACAAACAGTGTTGGTCCACAATATTGTAGTCCTCTCAAGTTTGTGGGGAAACTTGAAATGTGTGCCTGGAAGCTATCCTTTAGAGCCGCTATGTTCACTCTCCAAGTATATGAGCCAGTATTTGTTTGTACTAAATTAGTTATTAGAAAATTCCTGAGATTAATATCAGGAGTTATTCCTTTTAGTTGCTCATCTGCCAACTTCCGAGCTTTAGACATTGCAATTCCTGGTCTGATAGCTACTGCATTCATAGCATCAAATAAACTGGCCATTGAGAAGATTTGCGGGCTCGTCTTGACAGGAGAGATATCAACCACAATGAGACTCGACACCATGTCAGACTGAAAACAGTAAAAATATTTTCCATTCTTACGTCAATACAAATATTGTGTGTAGATCTATCATATTGCTAAGGTCATAGTAACTACAAGTATGACAAACTACGTACAACTTACACAGAGCAGTGACAGCACCATGGCTGTGCGTCCGCCCATACTGTGGCCCAGGATGGACACCTTGGACAGCTCCAGCTTCTTCAGCAGCTTCATGACGTCGTGAGCCATGTGCACGTACGTGTGCTGCGAGGAATGTCTGCTATCCCCGTGGTTCCGTGCATCTACACTTATAACTTTCCTACCAGTAGTCCTATGGATAGCTTTGCTCATACTGTTCCAATTGTTTTTCGATCCTAATAACCCGTGTAATATGACTAGAGGTGGTCGATCTTCATTTTTTGAATCGTTTGTACTTTCGTAAGAAGCGTAGGCCAAGTCCACTGCTTCTGCATTTTCTGACGTCGATGCCAGTAGTCGGTGGGTGATTTGTATAGCACCGGGGAGTAATTTAGGACACACGTTCAAGCTATTGAAAACATTTTTAAGAGTTACTACGCTAAGTAACATTTTTATTTAAGTGTTTTTGATAAAATTTATTAATAATTTTGAAGGTTATTTGTTTGACATTACGTAGAGTTACATTTTTGACTGATGACATTTTGATCAATTTTGATTGGTGATGTTGACAGCTGCAATGACAGGTAAAATAAAAATCTGAATGGACACCACAGAGTAAGTAAGGCACTATGAAACATGGACTTGTAGCGTTCTGTGAAGTGTGAACGCTCACTCGCCTCCCAGTGATTTATAATCTGTGGGTCACGCGCACACCATTAATAAAACCGATAGATTGGGGTGCGCGCGGCCCCATCCCTAGAGGAAGTAATCTATGGTCAATGACGGCTGATTTAATGATTAAGACGCGGGAACTTGGTTTTTGTAAAACAGCGCTCGCATTTCACAAATTCCTTGTGAAGCTACGTTTTTACAACCGATCCCATTCCACTTTTTCCTTGCCTTTCTTCCTACAACAACGTGTAAGATTGGACACTCGACAATATAAGTGTACTTGTTGGAGAATCTACGGTGGTGTTTCATTTAATCCGCACCGTCATCCCCGCCCTGTGAGGGCCTACAGGAAATACACAGATTCCTGAGTCCAAAGACTTAATATAATCTATGTAATAGTTTTGAGAACAAGGAGTTACCATCGCCCAGGGCCGCGCTGACCCCTGGCAGCAACTGTTTGTGAAACCTTTGAAGCGCCTCTTTTTCTGTCGTCGTGTTTCGACAGTAATATGTTTTTATTTTTCAAATATTGACTGAAATAATTATGTTCTCAAGTTTTATATAGTAAGTCAACAATAGTTAATCTACCTACTGTTATTTTTAATATTCACATGTAAGTGAATTATTGCATTCTTTTGTGAATAAAGATTTCTCAAACCTCAAGTACTGAATGTGTCTGCGGCTTCACTCCCGTCAACTGCTTATTTACCTATCCTACCCTTCTTATCTATCTGACTACCCTACATACCTAGTACCTACCTACCTAGTACCCTAACTTACCTTGTTACTTACCCTACCAATATTTTTCTAGCGTCATTGTTCCGCGGACAATCTATACACCGCCATTCAGTAAATGACGTCATATGCACAACGCCATCTATCGAATATGGAGTTCAACTAGAATTTGGGTTAAAACCTTTAGGTAAAAAATTAAAAAAGAACCTAAGTGCTTTCACTCAACGACTCGGAAAGTAAGGGTTTGGTGTCTGTTTTTGCCCTTTAAGAATAATGCGAACGCTTAAAGTGATCCAATGAACGCAAAAAACTGACAAGTTTGATAATTCGTAGAATCAGCTATAGATCATAAAATTGGGTGATTTGAAACTGATTTCGAATTATTAGGGCTCTTTTAGGTAGGTAGGATATATAGGTCATTGGCGTATCTGAATTGCGTGTTGTGATATTTTACTTCTATAATTTACTAGCTGACCCGGCAAACTTTGTTTTGCCATAAAAACACCAAACATTCATCTACCCTACCTACCCTACCCTACCCTACCCTACCCTACCCTACCCTACCCTACCTACCCTACCCAACCTACCCTACCCTACCTACCCTACCCTACCTACCCTACCCAACCTACCCTACCTACCCTACCCTCCCCACCCTACCCTACCTACCCTACCTAGCCTACCCTACCTACCCTACCTACCCTACCCTACCCTACCTGCCCTACCCTTCCTACCCTACACTTCCTACCCTACCCTACCTACACACCTACCCTACCCTACTTACCCTACCCTAAACGGGATAAAAAGTATATATATCCTATGTCCTTCTCCTGGTTCTTAGCTACCTACCTACCAATTTTCAGCCAAATCGGTTCAGCCGTTCTTGAGTTATAAATAGTGTAACTAACACGACTTTCTTTTATATATATAGATTTATTGAATTACATTCTAATATTATGGAAAAATTCAGCATAATTTATGATGATTATTGATCATTTTATTAACCTCTAAAGTTTACTATGGTCAATAGTACCTCGATAAACGGGTTTTCTTTTCCATTATAAATTAATAAATCTGCCTAGCCTTAATCCTAACTATATTGGGGTCGGCTACCAGTCTTACCGGATTCAGCTGAGTACCAGTGTTTTGCGTGGAGCGACTGCCTATCTGACCTCCACACCCAGAAACTGGGTAACACGGCACCCCTTGGCAAGACTGGTGTCAGATCTCAAGCTTCTGACTACCCGTAACGACTGTCAAAGATCTACAAATGACAGCCGGGACCAACGGCTTATCGCGCTTTCCGAGGCACGCAGGAAACTCGGTATGTTGAAATGATCACCCATCCACCGACCGACCTCGTCAAGCGTTGCTTAACCTTGATGATCGACCAGTGCGGCTGTTATTATTTAGCCACGAGCTCCTCAATATTCCTTTATAAATTAATAACAAATAAAATATTTTTATAATGAATTAAAATTTACACCATTTACCAATCGTTTGACAAAACTACTTTTATATCTATTAAATTGTTCTTTGATTTTTTAAGCCCGAGCAACAAACTTTCAAAGTTAGAGCACCTTAGATAAAGCAGAGGACTATTTATTACGTCAACTATCCGCCAGCGTCAGCCCCGTCAAAATCACCCTGCACTGATTTTGACTGGGCGTCGTTTCGAAGATTACGAAACAGACAGAAATACAGAAAAAAAATATTCGCCGTTATTTCATAAATCTTAACGCATTTAGTGAAAAGCTGTTATTTTGACATTACAAACAAACAGACACTTTTATTTATTTGTATTGGTAATTATATACAAAGTACATACCACTGCTTAGAGCATTTTTTGAATAAGTTTTAACACCTTCATCGACAGAATGACTGATTTCTGTTTCGAAACACTGAAATGATTCCTTGGAAGTGGACGGTAGAGCCGATAAATATTTAAATCGGGGCACAGTGCCGGTTTTAGCACAACCAGCGCCCTGGGCGAGATTTCTACGGCGCCCCCTAACTGCGATTCAAACCTACACGAAAAAAAGTAAAGGATATAACCATTTATTTAAAGAACCCAGTTAACCCGGTGATAAAAAAAAAACTTTTCTAGCCTTTCTATAGGCGAACTCTTTTAATAGGTTATCTATGTCCACGTTTTCAGTAATTTCATTTTTGATTAACAAGATTGCCAAGTTTGTCGTTTGTTCTCGCTCGTTGAGATATTGTCGATCACAGATAGGTTTTTGTCAGCTTAAGCAAGACCGCCTTTGTACCCATAGTTTTAAATTCTTGTAATGAGATGTGTTACTTTTTGGTGTGCAAATATAGTTTCTATTCTAACTCCTCTCTGCACTAGCAGTAGCAACCGTTACAGGCATAGTCAATAACATTCGCAATACTATCCATACATTTGAATATAGCCCTTGTAAGTTGTGATATTTGATAATTAGTTAAGATAAATAGTTATATAGTTGTTAGTCTATTTTAAGTTTCCTTATTTCCTTCTACACACTGTGTCTTCGTATATCATCCAACTTTCCTGTCGCAGGTCTGCTGGAAGAAATTTCTATTTGAAATAAGCAGTACCTTTGTGCTCTTCTATATGTATTATTTCTTTTCTCTGTTAAGTGTTTTGTGTGTACATAAATAAATAAATAAATAAATAAAACTGAAAACAAAAACAGGGGTAACCACATTCTGATCAAACAAAAAAGATTTCAGCCTTACGAGTTTATCACAAATCTATATATGATTCAGAGTCTACAGTTAATTTCAGTTGGAGATCACTACAGAGTTTGACGAAGTCGGGTTTTTCTGGAATCTGTACAACAAAAAAAATATGTTTTTTATTTCACATAGGCCTTCATGGGCACTTATAAAACGTCGACAAAAGGTGCACGGTTCGGGTTGGTCGTTTCCTGTGGAGAAGAACCGGCAAGAAACTCCACGGTTACTCTTTTAAAAAAATTGGTTTGTTTTTACAATATTTCCATGTTATAGTATTAGTGCTTAGATATGGGGGGACAACGTAGGCCCGACAATAAGTCGTAAGAAATTAAAAAAAAAAAATTGTTTAAACGAGAGAGTTAACAAATATTAACAAGCGTCTAGAAATCTAGAAGACCTAGGCTACAATGTTCACACATTCACAAAACAATCAGTAAAAGAATCTCTACAAAGGAAAAAATAAATAAAAATATATAACAAGACTAAATTTAACATGTGTTTTATATTGTATAAAAAAGATCAAGATGCCGAGTACTTCAAATCTTTCATTGACTGAAATTAATGGAGTGTCCAAAAAACAGTTGAAAAATTCAAGCACATTTTTTTTACTGGAGTGGTTATAGGTTCATCACGGGCAATTTCACCATTTTGACGCCTTAACACATCGAATTCTTTTTGAGGCTTTAAATACAGGTTCAATTTCTAGTTCGTCAACCGATTCCTTCGCAATTAAAATGACGCTTTCAAAGCCTGTATTTCTACATTCTACCAAGAAAGTGCAGCATTTTTCAACATTTCTGTGCATTTATCGAGATCCATGTCTGTTAATTGAAGAGATTATAATTTGTAAAAGTATGTCATACCTACAAACAACCAATGAAACTATGAACCTGAAATCTTTTAACAGTTCAACTTGAGCCTCATTAGAGACTTGAACATCAGTTTTCTGAGTTTCAATAGCCAAAGTAATTAAAACGTCATGGATGGCACTAATTTGATAATTGACTGCTTTAACACTGCTTATTCTTGCTTACAAACGTGTGTCACTGAGCTTCTTTGGAGCGGCTGCGGCGCCCCTTTATATCCGGCGCCCTGGGCGATCGCCCAACCGCGCCCTACCCTAACGCCGCTAGAGTCTGGCCAACGAAAGTGTGATCTGAAAAACGCGGCAAATTCAAAAAATCCTAATGTGGTATCACCAACTATACCTCTAGTTAAAAGTTTTGATACTTGTATTATTTGTGTTTATTATACTTAATTTATTTTTTGATTTATTGGCTCCGTTTGGTGAAGTGTGACGGAGCCGTGACTGTCATGGATGTGAGTTAAAAAAGAGTGTGTAGATTTATTTATTAGTATGTACATAATATTAACCCACTTAACATTTAATTTATTAATTACTTAATCATCATACTCAAAATCATAGTCCAAAAATTCAACCTCTAAGTATTCATCTATATCTGAATCATCATCTACACTTATATAAATTTTTCCAATACTTCTTCTGTTATGTGATCTCTTTATTTATATTTATTTGCCACATTTATTAGATGGTCCGTCAATTTTTCCAGTCTTCTGCAGTTATTCGGCCAAATGAGGAACATTGAAACATAAACATAAGAAAAGGTATCATCATATCGTAAATATATAACAATTAGCCAACATGGATCAAGATTACCAAGTCATACTAACAATCGCAATCACAGACAATACACAGATTAATAATGTTGCAATACCCCAACTTTGAAAATACCCCAGATCACGCTTTCGTTGGCCAGACTCTACTCTCGGGGCATCCCCGGTGAAACCACCCCAAAACAAATAAAATAATACTTTAAGATTAATTAGTAAGCAATAGAATGACTGCACATTTGTGGATTACTTTGACAAATTTAGCGTTTTCAATGCTTATGGGTTATGTGGCAGGATTAATTGAATTCTAGATCAGCAGCCGTATTGCGTAAGTGAATACGGCAACGAAAAGAGTTTGACCGCTATACAATCGACCAATCACACAGACGGAAATCCACATCGCGTCATTCATCTCGCATGTTTTACACGTGCAGCCTATGGGTCAAGCACACGAAAAAATCGTACGACACCCTGCGCATTCTATACAATAATGCATTCAGGGCGCTGATGAAGCTGCCTCGCTTCTGTAGCGCGTCGGGTATGTTTGCGGATGCAAATATAGATGGTTTTGCGGTGATTATGCGTAAAAGAGTTGTATTTCTGATGCGACGCATACGAAGCAGTTCCAACAGCTACCTGCAGCTGTTTGCATGGAGCATGGATCTGGATCTAGATTGCCCAATAATGCGGTACTGGACCAGGCTGCATGTTGAGCACTCCGGATCCAAACCTAAATTTAGAATAAGATAAAACAAAGTGCATTTAATATTTTTTGTTATTGTTGAATTGTAATTTATAAACTATATGACTTTTGAAATGTATTTCTAATTGTAATTTAATATTAATTATTTACATTATAAATTTATAATAGCATTTACTTAATAGAAATATAACACAATATATTTTTATTTATTTACATAATATGTACATTATTTACAAACTAATATTAGAACTAAAATAAGAAAACCTAATATGTACAATTACGGGGCGACAAAAAATTCGTCCACATCGCTGTCAACAGGAAAAGTGCCCAGAAGACTGGTACCATTGCCACGTTGGATGGCAATGCTGATTCTTTGGCCAAAAAAAAAGGCCAGCCCTCTGGTCACGTGAAGAGTCGACCAACCGCTTGGCCCCCATGGCCCTAGTGTTTCAACCCCAAACGGCTCAAACACATTATTACCAATTAAGTTGTTGTATTTGCGCCGTTTGAGGTTTTTAGCACCTGCAGCAGCCGCCCCAGCGCAGCCAACCGTGCTAGGAAGATGGGATGGTGCAAGGGTGTCGACGCAAGTTGCATCCCACACCAAAGACCTACCCAACTTCCATGGCATTATGTTCATACCATCCTGGTCTCTTCCTATCGACGCGTGCCAGGCCATTGGGTTCTAAGACAGCTGGCACCCCGGCGGTGGCAAGAGCACGACGGATGAGATCATTAATGCTAGCGTGCCGCGCAATCCGACCTGCACTCTTACTACAGGAAAGGCCATGGTGTCCGAGGCAATCGACTGCTTCACCGCATTGGCAGCGATGTGGAGCCCCACAAGGAGAACCCAATCGCAGACATGTAGCGAGTCGGAAGGTTGTGTCACTTAGCATAGTGCCTATATAGGTGACGGTAGCGCCTGAAGTCAAAGGCCCGACTCCCACTCACCCACAGCCAGCAGGCGGGCACGCTCAGCAGTATTGGTTAAGGTTATTCTGTACCAACCTGCAGAGCGGCTCATCCCACCGTCTCTGGGAAAATGGGTTCTCGGGCCAAAATCCGTATCCGGGCAAGCCACTTTCCAGGCGTCCTCTGCGTCGGTCAAGCACGGCACATCCGAGTCAACCAGGGAAAGAGCTAAAATTTTCCTGGTTAGCTGTTCAGTGCTGTGGACAGAAGGCAGGAACGCCGGTATTTATTTATTTATTTATTAAAACTTTATGCATAAGTACAAAGGCGGACTTAATGCCTTAGGCATTGCGGTATTGTAATTTATAATTTGTGTTTTAATGACTTTGTAATGTATTTCTAATTGTAATTTATAATGTGTTTTAATGACTTTGTAATGTATTTCTTATTGTAATTATTTTTAATGTATCTAATATTTAAAATTTCTCATGGTAGGTATGCATACGGACTGGTTCCAAAATAAATGAATTTTAATTGAATTTTAAAATTATGTAGTCCGGATATTATTTGTCTGTCGGAAACGTTCATAGATCGAGGAAATGAAAAACTTATAAAAATATCTGGTTACATCTTAGCCACCTCTTACTGCAGGACCAAGAAACAAAAGCGCGGAGGAGTCTCTATCCTCGTAAAAAAGGGTACCTACCATATTCAAGGAAATATCATTTTTAAATCAGCATTGTATTGACAATATCTTTGAGTGCTGTGGCATTGAGATCATGAACCAAAATTTATTTATCTTATGCATATATAGAACTCCAATTCCTACGAAGTTACTAAATACTTGAAACAAATTTAAGAAAAAAATTGTTATAGCAGGGGACTTGAATATCAACACGCTACAACTAAATAATATCTAAGGCGTTAATCGAAATGGCCCAAAATTATGATCTAATGCTCCATATTCAGGAACCAACACGACATGACGACAACATTCATGTAGGTATGGATCACCTAAACAGCAACATCAAATCGGCTAAAGGTGAACTCCTACACCTGGGTCTTTGATCATAATACTGCACAGTTACTGAATATACCTGTGAAAAACAAAGAAACAGCTTTGACAAAATATTCAACGTTTAAGAGAGACTATACATTTACTTACTTTTTTATACACATTACTAAATTTAAAGACTGTAGGTATGTCCGAACTATCGTTTTCAGAGGTATTTAAAGAATCCAACATTAACGGAGCTTATGAAAAGTTCTATGAGCTAATATAGAGCGATATACAATCTTCACCGGCGCGATTCTCTAAGGGAACTGTTTAAGAACATTAACATCATGACGGTACCTTGTCAATATATTTATGAAAACATAATGTATGTTAGAAAGAATTTACATCTTTTTAGTAAAAACGGCGACAGACATAATTATGTTAATAGAAATAGGGACCAACTAATTCAACCAGGTTTCAGGCTGGCTAAAGTAGCATCATCTTTTAAGGGGTACTGTATAAAATGTTACAATAAAATTCCTCCCCACATTCTACAACTAAATGAGACGAAATTTAAGACTTGTATAAAACGCACACTATGTAGGCAAGCATATTATAAGTTGGGGGATTACATCGCTGATAAAAATGCTTGGCTCAATGCTGGTCCTGCTCCGCAGCCACTAGGGCGCAAGAACAATTAGTGATGGGCAGAAAAGTATCGAAGTATTGTTGGACCTGCTGAAGACTGTATGAAATTTTTTGTATTGTATAAACTCAATTTCTTTTAGTATTATATAATTGCACAGCACATGTGTGAGTACTATGTTCCGACTGTAGATAAATTGGATCATTCGGTTCCCTTCATGATGGTTGAGCTGAGTGGTGTCGATCCATGCATCATGTTCGTGAACGGGCGCCATCAGTTGGGATTGGTCATAACTTAGCTGTCTCGGCCTGTTAAAGTGCTTTTTTTTTAATTTTTTGTTACTCGAGACGCTTTTACGGACACGTCTTTTTACATCGTTCTTACACATATGTATTTTTTCAACAAGAATGATGTAACCAAAAACTTGTAATTAAAACTGATGGAAAAGAGTGTCCGGGGAGTTTCTTGCAAATTCTTCTCCATTGAGACCTACAGACGCTTGCGAATTTGCAACTAGAGTCATCTTTTTATTAATTTTTTGTTTGACAATTCAAAAGTACTTCTAAAGTTTACTTGAAATAAATACCTTGATTTTGATTTATATCTATTTTTAGGGTACCGTACCCAAAGAGTAAAACGGGACCCTATTACTAAGACTCCACGATCCGTCTGTCTGTCCGTCTGTCACCAGGCTGTATCTCATGAACCGTGATAGCTAGACAGTTGAAATTTATACAGATGATGGTTATTTAGATTCACCAGAATCCTTTCGAAATATTAGTTTTACTCTTAATTCTATCCTTTGTTACTAGTTTTGCCTGATTATTTACATAACTTTATGATATTTTTTTTTTTTCAAATTAAGTAAATTGTCAACCTTCCCCATATTAAACACACAAAACTCATTGCTACGCAACTAGCTAATATGTTCACCGCAGTTGACAGTTGGTGACGTTGTGTTGTTGTCGATAAAATCTCTTAACGATAAAAAAAAATATGATATACCAGTGTCGATAAAATCTTTTATCGATATTTTTTTCAAATTATTTCTTTTTTTCAAAATATTTGTTACACTGCCTGTAGTGTTGTATGTTCTATGTAGCCATGATTTTAATCAATAAGATTTCCTTACCTAACCTATTATCGATATTCTAGTATTTAGCCCATACATATGACTTTTTATACTACTCTATTCTTACTAATTGTTCTTTTGAATGTCGATTTCTTCTGGTATTTCAGACCCTTTTGGTTCTATAATTTTGATGGTCCGTTTCCTTGTCTGTAGATATCAGTTGTGCCGACTTCGGCTTTTTACCCCGGAACAGAACGAATGACTTCAGGAGTACATGCAGTCTTCGGGATTCCGAACATCTTTCAACGGGTTCCGTACATATTTTCTTTAAAAACTGTCTCAGTTTTTGAGAGGTTCAACGGAAGACGGTTTTGTTCATCCAGCGTGGATACCTGACGAATTGCTGTTATCATATTTTTTAATTTTAGATTATACTAGCTGTTGCCCGCGACTTCGTCCGCGTGGTTATGAAGATATAAAGTTTAATGATGTTTAACGCAAACTATTTTTATATTTCAGTCAACAGAAAATGCCTTTTACACTAAGCAACCTTTATTAAGCCACCAATTAGAAAAAAAATAAAGAGTATCATAAAATTCTTTCTTAGCTTATGTCTCCTACTCATAAACTCTAGACTTGCAAAATTTCAGGACGGTAGTACAAAAAATAATCCGAACTTTCATACAAACTTGCGAGAGCCCTTAAACCCCCTAAATCCGGCCCTGTCGCAAAATCTGTCCTTAGCGGACGTCTTCTAACTATAAACTACCTCCCTGCCAAATTTTAAGTTAGTAGCTCAATAAATTAAGGACTTTCATAAAAACTTGCTAGAGCCTTAAGGTCTATCCACACATATCAGGGGCGTGCCCGGGACGTGACAGGGCCGGGTCCCGTCAGGGGCTCAAAAAAATATCGGTGGGAACATTTTATATGAACTCGTTCACACACGTCCGTGCACGGGACGTGCCCGGGCTCGTGCACGGACGTGTGTGAACGATGTCATATAAAATGTTCCCACAGATATTTTTTTGAGCCCCTGACGGGGCACGGTCAGTCCACGTCCCGTGCACGTCCCGGGTACGGCCCTGATATGTGTGGATAGACCTTTAGACCCCCTAAATCCAACCCTGTCGCAAAATCCGTTCTTAGCCGACGTATACTAACTATAAATTGCCTCCTTGCCAAATTTCATCTTTATACGTCAAGCGGTTTTCGATATTTCGTGTTAGGTGAATGAGTGACTTTTTCGCTTTTTAACCGACTTACCAAAAAGGAGGAGGTTCTATGTTCGGTGTCATGTTGGTATATTTTTTTTGTGTATGTTCACGTATATCTCCGTCAACTGTGGACCAATTCCCTGAATCAATTCCCTATACGGAACAGTACCTTCGCCTAACACACTCGTATCAGTAAAATTAACATTTGGGTCCAAAGGACATTCCGACATACCGAAACTGTAGAGCAAGCGCGAGTTTTGTTCGTCCCGTCATGCTCTACCGCGACCCCGAGAATATGCCGCACCGCACCCAATTCTTTAATCTTAAATGGTTCACGCAAACATAATCTTCACTATACTTTTGGGTGAACCCCTTGGCTACTAACCTGGCCTTATGCCGCACCGCACCCAATTCTTCGATCTTTCCCTCGGCGTCAGACTTAATTTTGAAGACCCATTTATTCCGAACCACCTGATTTTTCAAAAAACCGATCCACCAACTCCCAAGCCTGATGTTGATTGAATGAGTAAATCTCTTCCTGCATAACTTGCCGCCACAAGTCGCTCTGCCCAGAACATAGAGGTTCCTTAACAGTGCGCGGTTCAACTGGGATCGCATTATGTGCCAAACCCTTAGGTTGTCTAGATCTGAGATTGTACCTCGGTTCCGGAGGCTCCATCACCTCCTCAATGCTATCTTCGATCGATTGTAGTTTCTACTGTAAGTTGATTGCGGTCAGCCTTCAGCCTAAAATATTGCGTCTATCACCACAAAAAAAGTTAATTAATAAATCAAAAACTCGACTGCTTAAAAAGCGAACTAAAAAGACGTAAACAAGAAGAAAATCATGCTGTGCAGTCGGAGGATACATGTTCGCGAGCTGGCTGACCAAAACCAGATGTAAGCAGTCGTTTTTTAAGCAGTCGGGTTTTTGATTTTATTAATTAGATTTTTTAATTATAACATTTTAGTTAACTTTTTTTAGAATTAGGTACATTTAAACATATAAGTGTTATATATTTTTGAAATCACCTCTTAAAACCCTTTATTTTGATACCCCACACGATGGGTTTGGAACAATAAAAATGTTGGTGCCCCACAATATGGCGCCCAAAATCCGCCATTTTTTATTTTCCAATTTTAATGTAGCCAGTGACACTCGCAGAGTTAAGACGAATAGATTGACGTAAGAATCATCAAAATCGGCCAAAGCGTTCGGTTTCTAGAACGCCACATAGGAACAAACACGCGCTGCGTGTCGCGGGTTCGATTCCCGCACGGAACAAATATTTGTATGACCTACAGATAATTGTTTCGGCTCTGGGTGTTTGTGTATGTGAGTTTATATGTTTGTAAACGCACCCACGATACAGGAAGAAATTCCTAGTGTGGGGCAAAGTTTAAAAAAAAAAAAAAAAAACATACGTACATAGACTGATAAACACATTCCCCTCCTTCGGCAGTCGGGTAAAAAGACTTTATCACTGGCACGAATGATTCATACAAATATTATGAAAGTAAAGGAAAGATATAATCGACTCACAAATACGTTACAACATAAAATCCGTACCCAAGGGCGTCGCCAAGGGGGGCAAGTAGGGGCAGTTGCCCCCCCCCCTAGAGATTAAAAAATAAGTAGCCAAATGGAAATAAATCAAAGTGCTAAGTCGACATAAACCCAACCCAACAAATCTAGCCATTTGTTGATGTCCTAAAAGAGTACTAAAAGTGTTGAAAATTTTGGTCGGTCTACCAAAATCAATCGTTTAGCAGCCTCAGGCGACTAAAAACCTGGTTAAGAAGTACTATGGGGGAAAATTACCTCAATGGTCTGACCATGATGAATGTGCACAGAAAACTTATTAATGAAAACTTATAAGATTTACATAATTAAGTGGCTCAGAAGTTTACCCAAAACCCCCGATGATTGAGCTCGTGGAACGTTACCCATTGGACTTTATACCGTTCTTATAACAATCGCCGTAGGGGTAAGACTCGTACTACCAGTTTAAAGCTTCATATGCTTTTTGATTGTACCGTAATTAAATTCATACTTTTGCCCATCCTCCATATATGAACTTGCCCCCCCCCGATCCATCGCTGGCGACGTCCATGCCTATTGCAACAGTCGGGTTTCCCAGATGCAAGTTATTCGTAAACATTCGCTGTATCGTTAATGAATTATATCAAAGAGAATATGAAAAAAAAATGTGGATGGAAAAACCCACAAGAAAGAGGTACCTACTGCGTAGGTATTGGCAGCTGGCATCGCTATCAACCACGATTTTACGTATCCTAATTGTTTATCAAACCATGACAAAACTTCAAAACAATGGAATTAAAAACTTGTTAGGGTGAACGCGCACCTATCCGCGCCGCAGTCATCGCATTTTCTCGAACGCGCCGAACGCGACGAAAGCGCCGCACGCGTCGTATCCACTTCTGTACATCTTCAACAATATTTTCTATAAGGATACGGATGACGTCTCCGCGCCGCGCCGCCTACAGCATTTTGCTGAAATGCTTGTCGTGCGGCGCGGATAGGTGCGCGAGTCTGTCTACATACGATTTCATAATTATAAAGATTTATGAAATACGACGACTGCGGCACGTGCGGCTCCTGCGGTGCGTCTAGGTGCGCGTTCACCTTTAATGTGCATTTTCCTGGATTGCGTTCGTCGCAGTAAAAAACAAACTATCACTGAATTTCAAATTTTCTTCAGAAGAAGTCGCATTTTCTCGACACGCCCATTTTTATCAGGTTATATTACATAAAACGAAGTGTTCAATATAATTCGGTTCGACCGTGGAGCTTTCTTATGTATTATGTTTTGTTGTGAAAGTGTGATCGATTGAACGTAAGTTGACTACAAGCTTTTGTATAGTAAACATTGGTTTTTCATTGTCGGTGTTCGAGTTGTTAACTTTTCAAACATAGTGGTTTCTCTTTAGACATAATTAAACCCTTTGTCACCGTCTGTGTTTCCTACCACTGACACACAACCCATCAGCCTTCAGCCCAAGTAGGTATACAAAGGTGTCGTTTGCGTTCTTCGTTCTATGTATACCTCATCTAACAGTTTCCAGCAGGCAAGATCGAGATCAAGCCAAAAAAGGATTCTTCAGTCAAGTTCAAGGAAATTCAGTTTTAGCAATATTGTTGCAAAAGTTTTCCAATTAATCAATATAATATGCGATGCCCGAACGTTGCTATTTTGTAAGTATTTTGTTCATAAATATTGAATGAAATTCTACTTACACTCTTCTACTGCGCATTCTTTTGGCCTGTGTAGCCGGTTACTATCTTGCTCCACACACTTTAGGGTTACCACACAAGATGTCATGCTTAAGAAAAGTAGTTTAAACCATTTAGAATCCTTATTTGAACAGAGATTAAGAAATAAGAATGACTCATGTCTCTAGGCGAGGTATGAGTAAATGACGATTTTGATTTGTGAATAACCAGCCAGCGTGTCAATAGTACTAGTGTCGTGGGGTTCCGTAAGTAGTGTATTATTGGGCATTCTATGCCACTGTCGGCAAGTAGCTCGGCCAGTGCGCCTCGCTACGCGACAGTGGCATAGAATACCCAATAATAAACGATCGACTCGACTGTGTAGTATATTAGTGTACTCACCTGAAGATCTTGTAAGAAATACCACTGGCTACCAGTAGCTGAGCGAGTACGCATTACTACATAAAGTAACGCTGAATAATGTAAGTACGATCGCTTCTCAAACGATCACTCTATCGCGAAAAAGGTTGCACTACTATTTCAATTTATAAATATTAATGTATCAGATACATTTTACTCATTACCAATCAGATTGTTTCCAAGTGTAATCATGAAGTTTGTAAAGCAGCCACAATCACTGCATGTTACAACAATCTGCGAGGATGTTAGTAAGACTAGTTTTCGTCACGGAGAATTGTTACCTGACTCAGTTCGATGTATCATATGCGGACCGTCTAACTGTGGAAAAACCAATTTATTGATTGGTCTTCTCATACACGAAAATGGATTAAGATTTAAAAATGTTTATGTTTATTCGAAAACTCTGTATCAACCCAAATACATGTTTTTAGAAAAAGTTTTACAACGAGTGCCAGGTACTTTACTCCAGAAATATAATGGAAATGAGGAAGTGATAAGAGTTCAAGACGCAAAACCTAACTCTGTGATAATATTTGATGATGTGGCTTGCGAAAATCAAGATAGCATGCGTGATTATTTTGCAATGGGAAGACACAAGTTCATCGATTGTTTTTATCTAAATCAAACTTATAGTAAAATCCCTAAGCAGTTAGTAAGAGACAACGCGAACTTAATCATACTTTTCAAACAAGATGACATTAATTTGCGTCATATTTATGAAGAACATGTCAACACTGATATGACATGGAATGAATTTCGTGAAATGTGTTCAAAAATATGGAACGAGCCCTTCAGTTATGTAGTAATTAATAAAGATTGTTTAAAAAATAAAGGATGTTACAGAAACAAATTTGACACCTTTGTAGTCTTTGATTAAGAATAGGGTTATTTAAGTCCGTTACCTTCGTGATATTATTATTATTCTTCAGACATCGTTTCATCAATCACTATCAGCTCATTTTTTTCGCAATGGAAAAATCTTTAAAAAGACAAATAGTAGTTGCAGCTGAAGCTGTTAAGAAAAAAGTAAGAAAAATGAGAGATGTCGAGAATAACAATCAGCAAACACTGGAATCAGTTTTCAAGCCTGTAACAGAACCACTCAACCAGATTGCTAATGCCAGTAAGCAGACTTCTTACCTGTGTCCTACAAAAAAAGAAGAACTTCCGTTTATTGATAAAGCTTTGCAGAACGAAGAAGTCAATGTTAGAAAAGAAAATTCAAATGAATATGAATCTGATATCGAAAGTGACTCTTCATATAAATCATTAGTTGAAAACAACCCCGCTCGTGACACGTCATCCTGGTCAGTATCCTCAGAAGCTCTTTCAGATGTTCCATTCGGTGTCAGAGTAGAAAATGGGAGATTGATGTTAGGTTCTGCTCGTATAACGATCGGCGATAAATTTATCACAGTAGCTGGACACAATTATAGAAATACGTCTGGTTTGAAACAGTTGTTACTGAAAAAGAACGTAGATTTAAACATGGTTACAGAAAGTGATATGCAGCATTATAAGTCAATGCTACTTGATACAAACGCACATCGACGAGACTATGAGCCGGATAAACCAATAAAAAGCAATAAAGGTCAAAAGTATATGCAAGTTATCAAGCCTATTTTCAAAATACAAAACACTGTTCAGACTCCTCAATCGAAGGGAAAAGGACTACCCTTAACCAAAATGTGGAAGAAAAAGGTTGATTTTGTATATTGGAATGATCCAAATGAACTGGTGGATAGGTTAAAATTATTAATCGCATCTCGAGATGCTGGTAACACAGGATTAGATAATGAAATTATATCTATCATTGAAGAATTACGTGAAAGTAAAATTATAAATAAATAATACATCTACGTTTTCTAAAAGGTGTGTTCATTTTATTATAAACCTCACAACACAATACACCTTAAACATGAACGTAGATAAATTCGGACATCATATTCATAAAAGAATGCGATTATCAGAGTTATTTGAGATTAATGAAAATACATTATTAAAATCAAAAAACGGAGATTTTGATTTAAAAACATCAAGACTGAGAGGAATCAAAAATCCAGTAGAAGCTGACGATGCAGTGAACAAGGATTATGTAGATCGAATGACTGCTAATATGATAAAAGAATTTAATACACTTATAGGGACATTGCGTTCACAAAGTATTATAGACGCACGGGAAACATTTCAGGTTTCTTTAAAAGCCAAGATGCCTGCAATTGTAAGTCATTTGCAAGATAAGTTTTATACTAAAGAAGAGGTTGATAAATTAATTCAAAAAAATCAGTAATGGCAAAACAGCAAATTGTTAATGAAATACACAGAGCAGCACGAAGAAATTTCCTTAGACGTCATGTCATTCTAAAGGGAATCGATGACTTGTGGCAAGCTGATCTGATGGATATGCAAAATCTAAGGAAATATAACAAAGGCTACAATTACATTTTAATAGTGATCGATTGCTTCTCAAAATATGCTTGGACGCAGCCGTTAAAATCAAAAAATAAACTTGATGTCACTCATGCATTTGAACGAATATTACTTGACAGTAATCGAAAACCTGATAATTTACAAACGGATATGGGAACAGAGTTTTATAATAACACATTTCAAGCGCTTATGAAAACATACAAAATTAACCATTACTCATCGTTTTCTACCAAAAAAGCATCAATTGTTGAACGACTAATAAAAACCATAAAAAATAAATTGTACAAATATTTTAGCCTTAATGGAAACTATAAGTGGCTAGGTAAACCATTAGAAGTTACACTGGAATCGTATAACAACACAAAACATCGAACTATTAAATTAAAACCAATCGATGTAAACAAATCTAATGAGCAAGTAATAAAAGAAAGTATTTTAAAAGTACATAAACCTGTATCTATTCCATATAAACCTAAGTTTCAAATTGGCGATAATGTTCGTATCAGTAAATACAAACACAATTTTGAGAAAGGTTATACTCCAAATTGGTCAACAGAAATTTTTACTGTAAAGAAGATTAATAATACAATACCAGTGACATACCATGTACAAGATCAACGAAAACAAACTATATTAGGAACCTTTTATGAACAAGAACTTCAAAAATCAAACTATCCTGGTGTTTATTTGATAGAGAAAGTTTTAAAAAAGAAAGGAACTAAAATTTACGTGAAATGGTTGGGTCTTAGTAATAACGAAAATAGTTGGATTGACAAAGCTGCATTAGTGGATTGAGTTAATAAGTATATAGTCATTTTTTTTAAATATTTTTCCATTGCGCTTTGTACAATGCAAGGTGGTGGACTAGTTAATAGTATAATAGAAAATCTACCATTCGAGCTTCATTTGCCTGGATATAATTATTGCGGACCAGGAACAAAACTCCAGAAACGTTTATTACGTGGTGACCGAGGTATTAATAAGTTGGATGAAGCTTGTATGCACCACGACATTGCATACGCTAACCACACAGACTTATCACATCGTCACAAAGCTGATTTACAATTAATGAATATGGCAAAACAAAGACTTAAATCAAAAGATGCTGCTAAAGGTGAAAAATTTAGCTCATGGCTAGTGAGCAAAGTTATGAAAGCCAAATTAAAGTCTGGTGCCGGAATTAAAACGTTTCAAAATTTTGTATCAAAGATAAAATCAAAAATTAAGAAAATTAAACATAAAGATAGTAAAGCTTTAATTAATGCTGCTTACTTAGCAGCAAAAAAGATATTTCCAAAAATTCAGAAAATTCGGGTACCTCGAATCATACCAATACCAAAGACTGGAGGTATTTTGCCTTTAATTCCAATTTTTGCTGGCTTATCAGCTTTAGGCACTTTGGCTGGTGGTGCAGCGGGTATTGCAAAAACCGTTAATGATTACAAATCAGCTCAACAAAATTTGCGAGAAACAGAACGTCATAATAAGACTATGGAGGCTTTAGCGTTGGGTAAGGGTTTATACATTAAACCGCATAAAAATGGTAAAGGGTTATTTATTGAACATCCAAAAAACTGATGAAGAAGCTACCTAATCGCCCACTGACTAATATCGACATCCAAGAACATGCACGAGACATCCCACACTTTCGAGGAGTGTACATGAAGGATCTATTGCCAAGAAAGCCAAAACAGATTGAATGTGGTATTGTTAACTTGGACGATTCTAAAAATGAAGGAACGCATTGGGTAGCTTATGTTAAAGTAGCCGACTATTGTGAATACTTTGATAGTTATGGAGACTTGAAACCTCCAATGGAATTAATGCGATATTTTAAGAATTGTACTGTTTATTACAACTACACAAGATATCAAAAGTTTAACACAGTAAATTGTGGTCACCTATGTTTAGAATATCTGTGGCAATTTTGGAATAAAGATGTATAAAATTAATGTGTGTCTTTCATTTCAATCATTTGCAAAATGTCACTCACTTTATCGATAACCGGAAACTCGTCTACCTTATCCACGTACTATCCTAATACGTTACAACTAAATGGACAGTATGAGTGTGCATTATTGCATTTCTCAACATTTAATTCTATTCCAAACATTGATGAAACGAATAACAAGTTTTACTATGGTTCCGAAATCATTGAAATACCGGATGGAACCTATGAATTGCAAGATATCAGTGATTATTTAAAATCGGAGATAAAAGGAGCATCAATAAAACTAGGTTGCAATAACAATACTTTAAAAACTACTATACACTGTACGAAAGACATCAATTTTGAAAAAGAAAACACCTTTAGACGTCTGCTAGGGTTTGATAAGCAGATATTAAAAGGTAATAAATGGCATGTATCACAGTTTCCCGTCAACATTTTACCTACGACCGTGATCAGGATTGAATGTGATATTATAAGCGGATCCTACATAAACGGAGATCCGAGTCACATTATCCACGAATTTGCACTCAATGTGCCGCCTGGATATAGGATCATAGAAATCCCGAAGAACGCAATATACTTTCCAATCAATCAAAACAACATAAGCTGTATACATATCAGACTGTTAGATATTAACAATCGTCTAATAAATTTACGTGGTGAAGAAGTACAACTATATTTACATCTCAGACGAAAAAATGATTGACTATAATAAATATGAGCAGCCCCAGGTCAAAAATATCAGTGCTAATTTAGCAACCAAGAAAATAAGAGCGCGCTCTAATAAAAAAATAAAATTAACCAATAATAATAAGGCATTCCTGAAAGCTATCGGTTTGTTAAAATGAATATTTTAGACGTTTTATCCGCTCCGACTTACGACAATACAGTTGAAGGAATCGAATTTCATTCCTACAAGCCCTACGTTACAAGTTTTAATAGAAATGATGAAATTCGCATACCCATCAACCAACAGGACCTATATGTACTACCATCAGCTAGCACTCTTTATTTGGAAGGAACTGTAATTGTTAGCAAAAAGGACTCAAAAGACAAGGCTTCTAGCGTTCATTTTACGAATAATGCTCTCCTTTACTTGTTCCAAGATATAAGGTATGAGTTGAATGGAGTAGAGATTGATAAAATAAAAAATGCTGGCGTTACTACCACCATGAAATCTTTAATATCAATGAATGAGAACGAATCAAAGACATCGAATTCATGGGGCTGGAATATCGATGGCACAAAAAACATTCACGGAGGTAATTTTTCTGCTTCTATACCCCTCTGTAATATCATTGGTTTCGCAGAGGATTTCAAGAAAGTCGTGATAAATTGTAAGCATGAATTGATATTGCTACGAAGTAACACTAACCTGAATGCTGTAAAACTAAACACCGGTGAAATTGCGGAAGACGTTCAGATAAATAAAATCATTTGGCGCGTACCGCACGTTAAAGTGTCTGACAAAGAGAAAATAAGTTTATTGAAACTATTAGAAAAAGATCGACCACTGCAGATGGTATTCAGAAATTGGGATCTGTACGAATATCCGGCTTTACCTAAAACTACAAAACATACCTGGTCAATCAAAACATCCTCGCAAATAGAGAAACCAAGATACATTATTATGGGACTACAGACAAATAGAAAAAACAATGCCAGTTCTGATATGTCTCAGTTCGATCATTGTCATGTTCGTGATGTAAAAGTGTACCTCAACTCTACTTATTTCCCGTATGAAAACCTAAATGTGAGTTTCGCGAATAACAGAATCGCTTTATTATATGAGCAATACGTTAGATTTCAGCAGTCTTATTACGGGCGTCGACCGCAGCCCTTACTAAGCGAAAAACAATTTAAAGATTTAGCGCCACTATTTGTTATCGATTGCTCTAGGCAAGCTGACAATTTAAAGACTGGGCCCGTTGTAGACGTAAGACTGGAAATTGAGAGTGATACGGAAATACCAGATCAAACTTCTGCGTATTGTCTTATATTGAACGATTGTATTATTGAATATAAACCTTTAAGTAATACAGTCAGGAAAATATCATGAATCCTAATATTGTTATATTAGATGTTCAAGGGTTTAAAGACCTGTACAATAATTTTATAATAAAAGAGTTGGCTTTTGCTACCCGTGATTATACGCAAACATTTTTGATAAAACCACCATACTTGTTTAAATACTTAACAAGTGAAGAAAAGAGGCAAGTTAAGTGGCTGGAAAGAAACAGAGGTATTTATTGGAATGAAGGGTATATCGACTATAAAGAATTTCGTCGTATAATTGTTCCCTATCTAGAAAATAAGGAAATCGTTGTTAATGGTTTGGAGAAAGTAAAGTGGATAAAGGAACTTTGTGAGAATTGTAAAGTATCAGACCTTGGTACTGAAGGATGTCCTAATTTCTTAATTTTACATAAAAAATACTGTGAAGGAAGAACTAATTTAAATTGTGTAAAACATTTAAAACATTGTGCTCTTAAAAATGTGTTATGTATTAGAAAGTATTTAGAGTTATAAATGTGTACCTGGTTAAAGTTTATTGGTTTCATAAATAAAAAACTACATGTATTGTAAAACTGCTTTTATTTCAAACACCTAAACTTCTACAAATAAAACAATCTTCTTTAAAATTAAACAAAACAACACAAATAAGTACTCAACTTCTTAGACAAACAAGTACTAAAAATCACTATCTATCAAAGATTTAGATATTTTTTTAACTAAAGATTCAGTTTCGTCCATAACATTGTCGATAGCGTCTTTAACGATATATTGAGCACTTATAATAACGTTTTCACTGTCACTGTCACTTTCACTGGTTTGCGGATTGTTATTGCATAGATCTAGGACCGATATTTTTAATTAATTTGATGCCTCGTCGCTGTAATCGGCTCATCACAAAGGATTTAGTTGGATTGTGCTTCTTCGACTTTTCCCTGCTTCGTTGTTTTGATTTTTTTTCTTTCGTCACTTGTTTGCTGGGCCCGGGTTCGTCATGGAGCATTTCGGAGAATCCTTCATAAGGATTTTGAGCGTACTGGCTAAACATAACCTCTGATTCCGTAATCTGGAACAAAAATAGACACCTATGAAATTTAAACTAAAAAGAAAACTTTGAAAACTTTTTTTTACAAAAAAATACAACCGACTTCACCAAAAAGTGCAAAATAACTTTAATTTCGGCAGTCGGTGTTTCTATTAAAGTTTTTTTTCTCTTCGTTATTTAACACAAACATCCGAATTGAGAACCTCCTCCTTTTTGTAAAGTCGGTTAAAAATAGTGATGCATACACGAATTGTCAGCAGATTACACTATTCACACTACATAAATCGCTAGTTTATAAATAATATAAAAAAAAATGAGAAACTTACCGATGACATGATCGCAAGACACTGTGTGCGTGATACAAGTACTCAAGACGAATTTTATTTCGTAAATTGAAAAATTATATATATTGCGATGGCGAAACATGTTCCAATTTAGATTAAAATGCTAACTAAGCTTTTATGAGGGTAATGCACTGCTATGTCTTTGTAATAGTTATTTTGCATGATCAGCGTTATGCAATTGATGCAACTATTCATTATTTGAAATTTGTATAATCAGTCTTATTGTATAGCGTACAAAATACATTTTACGTAAAATGAACGATTCATGTTTCAACATGCATATCATGTTGCAAATTAGGAGCGCTACACATGGCTACGATACTATAATATTTTATCTTAAGATACAATATTGCTCGCCATACAATTCACCTATTAACGAAAATATTAAATAAATATCTTCGTCGTGTGTAATGGTGCATTGAATTGTATGACGAGTGATATTGTATCTTAAGACATTTTTTTTATAAACCAGTGCTTGACTGCGATTCCACCTCATGTTAAGCAGTAATGCAATCGTTGAAGATGAGGCGCACTAGTTTATTAAAAAAATCAAATAAAATAATAATTATAGTACCTTAGTCGTGTGTGGCACCCTTAAATCTTGGTCGGGTTTCATTTTATTTAACCAACTACAAAAAAGGAGGATGATGTCTTAAAATATAAATTAAACAAGTAGTCATAATCATTCACATTTTATTAAATTAATATCTTTACATAAACTTAGCTTTTTAAAACTATGAATTATATTTATCATACATTAAAGATCAAGAACTATGTTACATAGGTTACATAAATCATATTCTAACTCTATTACTAATTACATTCAAATTAATTTTAGCGTTTTAAAATAAGCGAGTGACCCCAGGCTCGCGTTGATATTCGATCTACAGATATTAAGCGTTTATCGTCATTTCGAGATAAGGCAATTTTGTTGACACTCTTAGTAAATATTTCGTGCTTTATAGATTGAAACATAATATTTTTTCCACGAATAATTCCCCCATTTAATAAAATATTTTCGTAATCTGTTATATTTAAGTCTTTTATTACACTTGATTTTACTCCTTTTGCTTTTTTAATGACTTTATCGACTGTTTTTATTGAGTAAAGTTTCGATCTCAAACCAACAAAATCTGATATATATTTTCCTCCCATTTCGTCTTTGAACAAACCTGGAACTTTTTTGTTAATAATTGGTATTTTAAAATTATTTTTGTCATCATAGTTACTGGTGTCGAAATATTGTAAAAAATTATACTTTAAGTCACTATAAAAATCAAACGTGAATATTTTATAGACAAACGAATCGGTATCTGTATAACACAGCTGCACTCGATCTTCATAAAAAGGTTTTACAATGTTATAATGAAAGTCATACATATGTGTCTTAGAAAGTTCTAATACAGTGAATCCAATATAAATAGGCTTATCTAAAATAATTTGGTCAGGTTTCATTTGTATAGCAACTAAATTTTCAGTTAGAATTGAAGCGCTATGGAAATAGGGGTTGGCTACAAGTCTCTCGGAGGATATAAATTTCTTAGTTCGATTAGATTGATCACACCATTGATTAACTAAGTGTACGGTTACTCTATTTTCAGTATTTTCCAATGTCTTGCCAAAAACACTGTTGTTTAACAATTTAAAAAAGTCTTGTTCGAAAGAACTTTTTGCCTTTTGTCTTAACCGAGTGTTTAATTCTATGTACTGTTTTAAATAAGGACTTTGTCTAAAAGTAATAGCTTTATGAACTTTACGTAATGTTAAGCCATGTTCTAAACACTTTTTTAAATGAATATAATGTATTACGTAGTTGTACTTATTATGTAAATTTGCAACTAGTTTCTTTGTTTTACCTCCTGGAGGTATACATTTTTCGGGACAAAATGGTAAATCATTATGGCATTTGTGTAAATGTTCAGGATAAAAAAGATCGACTTCTAATATAAATCCCCATTCAGAGTTATCCTCGACATTTTCTACACAAAAATTAGTTAATTCACTTTCATCAAGGAATCTAAAATTAGAATAAGGTAAATACTGACACATGCTAAAACCGTACAAATTATTACAATCTAGATATACTATGAAACTCTGAGGCTGTGATGCATCATATTCTGGCATGTATTTGTGATTTGCTTTTGCATACCGATGGGAACACATGCACAAGCCGCCTCGTATACCGCTTTGAATCATTCTGATGATAGCTAAATCCGAAATCAGTTCTAACTGAACACCTGTTTTTAGCAACATTGCATCGAACGATAAACTAGGTGCAGTTATGTAAAAGGCGGGATCGAGTTTGTAATAATGTTTACATGTTTTCCGAAAATTTTGAAATATGTCTGTCAACAAAAGCACGTCTGTTTTTAAGTATAGATCTGTATATTCGCCCAGATCAGTAATACTGAATTCAGCCCAAACATTTTGTGCATGACTATAATCTTCATCGCTAATACCTTCGTTAGTCAAAGAATTATGGAAATAATATTTAGAAGGTAACGACTTTTGTTCGTAACATTTCCAATCTTTAATATAGTCATACGGGTACACACCTTTACGAATCAGCAAACTAAATTGTGTTTCATCAGAAAAATTTGATTTAAGATTAACAAAATCATCTGTTTGCAATGTTTTAGCAAGTTTGTCTAAACTAGTTCCTAGAAAGTTGAAGGAATCTAAAAACCTTATTTGTATAAACTCGTTATCAGCAATAGGAATAAACTTTGTAAATGATATATATTTTTCTTTAGTCTTGGGTATTATTTTAATTTGTCCAGGTATTTCGCCTAACTTTTTAATAAATAAATGACAATCGTATCCGGATAAGTTATGAAAAAATATTGGGATGAATTTTGGTACTTTGAGTTGTAGGTTGCAGTGTCGATGTGCTGCACCCCGGTACCGGCCTGTCATATGACAGTGATCCCTAACTCTATCTTTCAACAGTAAATTTTCACAAACGTAGCACTTAACAGCGCGTTTGAAATCAAGAGCATCTATATCTGTGAATATCATAGGCTCGTTTTGAGTGAGAATTCTGTGTATTGCTTTAGCATCTTCAGTCAGTAAATGTATAAATTTTGAAACGCAATCTTTTCCGCGATAACTTCTATAGTCACCAACCGTATCGTTAAATGATGACACTATATTATAGGCGAACGCAGTCGGCACGTGTCGGTGAGAATATGACGTGTTAGCGGTGTTGAAATCTTCGCCGGAAATCGGTTCAAGTATCGTTTCGAAATCAGCATATATGACGTAAGGAACATTTTGTTTTCTATCGTAATTTTTGAACTTTAAAAATGTTCCTTTTTCTGGTAATACCGTGGCAATCCCTCCACATAGGTGTGAATCAATTTGGGTGCGCGTTGGAAAAAACAATAAGCACGTTTCGCAGAAGTACAGTTTACCATGGTGTTTGGTTATCTGATTTCTGACTAGACGAGGTAAATCAATGATAAGACAATAATGAGTATTAGTATTATTTTCCAAGAACAATAGATGGATGCTCTTAGATTTATGATTCGATGTAGAATACAAAGGTCCAACGATAGTTTTATTATTTTTTAAACCATACACGTAAATATTCAAAAACGGATTATTTTTCTCAAAGACAGCTATGTCTGAAAATGTTATCGGAAATGTCAAACCATCAACGTTCAAAACATCCTGAAAGTAAGGATAAGATGAAACTCTGTCGGGATGTTGGCTAGTAGGGCTAGGGTACAGAGCCGCTACTACGCACCATAAAAAGCAATACTCATCATTGTTACGAATATTCAAGCAAGCTTTTTTATTTTTTATACATTTCGGTAAAGTTATAAATTTAGATCCGCCGAGAGGTTGATATTTATTAATATTTATTTCTACATGGGAATTGCTTAAAAATGTCCAACCGCTATCTCTCTCCTGAAACTCTTCAATTTTCTTTAACAATAAATCAATCACTGCTTTATAAATTGAATCAAAGTCGTAATTAAAATTAACAATAATGTTTTTTGTGGCGAATGATTTTATTTCTTTTTGATCATTTTTAAACATTAGAAAAAAAGAAAAAAGTTCAAAATTTATTTTCAGAGCTGTATGTTTCAATAATGATTGATTTATTAAAGTTTTAACTTGTCTACTAATATTAATGAGAAACATTTCAGGAAAATTATTTATTTGTTCGCCAGTTGCGGTGATCTTGTAACTAACGATTCGTTTTTTAAATGCAGAATTAATAATTGCGACATTGTCAAAAACAGTGGTCGCACTATTGGTTTTATGATTATTACTACGTAAATGACCAGACCATCGACTATTATCTACCAATATATTACAAACTGAACAATGGGGCATTATTGATTAATTTAATATAACTTATCGTTACTATAACGTACTTAACGTTTGACTAAAAGATTAGAGTTTCTAAGTATAATATGTATAACAAGAATAATACTAAGAACTAAAATTAGTGATCTTGTGAAAGTAATCAAACAAAAAAAGTAGAAAAAAAACTAAAGAAATAAAGAGAAAAAGTAAAAGTATACAGTAACTGAAGAAAGTATTAGGAGGATTACCTAATTATTGACATCCAAATAAAAATAAGTTCTGAAAAGAGAAAAGCATAATATTAATTAGGCGCACAGTTCAAATAATTGTTCAATTGGCCGGCCTGTTGGTCTAGTGATTAGTGACGGAGGTCGTGGGTTCGATTCCCACCCAGGACAAATGTTTGTGTGATGAGCACGATCATTTGTTCTGTGTCTAGGTGTAATTTATCTATAATATGTATGTATTTAGAAATATATAAGTATGTTTATTAGTTGTCTAGTACCCATAACACAAGCTCTGCTAGTTTAGGACTAGAAGGCGTTGTGTGAAAGTTTTGGAATGTTATTATTATTATTAATTATAGTAAATATAGTATACAAAATTACCTTCAATAAAATGGATAGTCAAGTCATCCAGATTAGAAAGTTTGCTGTTAGTCCTCTAGTTTAATAATCTCTTCTTTATAAAATATTCGAGAAGCTTGTCAAATTAATTGTTTCTGGAAAGAGAAATGCACAATAATTATAATTTGCCCCTCAGATTTAAGAATTAAAAAAAAATACAAAAAAGTGCATAAAATTATCTGCAAAATATAAATATTTATACCTAGGCATGATCCAGAGGTCAATAATTTGCTGTAGTTATTTATTTAGCGAGATTCGAGTCGCTTGACAAAATAGTCCTGAAAAGAGAAAAGCATATTATTAATTAGGCGCCCAGTTCAAATAATTATAGTAAATATAGTATACAAAATTACCTTCAATAAAATGGATAGTCTAGTCATCCAGATTAGAAAGTTTGCTGCTAGTCCTCTAGTTTAATAATCTCTTCTTTATAAAATATTCGAGAAGCTTGTTGAAATAATTGTTTCTGGAAAGAGAAATGCACAATAATAATAATAACAATTCGTCCCTCAGATAGTAGAATAAAAAAAATACAAAAAAAGTGTATAAAATTACCTGCAAAATGTTTATACCTAAGAATGATCCAGATGTCAATTGCCCAAATTCTTAGGTAAATAATTAATTTAATACAAAAATATTTAACCATAAGTAACGTCTTTTGAGCAGGCTTCCGTCGTTGATTTTAGGTATTAAATTTAAAAGATGTATAAGTATCATATTTTGTATTATAATACTTATTGCGCAAGTATTTGTTTTTTTGGGTCAACTAAGTCGTTTTGTGTCGTTTGCATCAATCATCTATTTTAGGTAGGGTTGACACGCATTCAACATTATGTTACCTATTCAGATAATTACGTTGTTATTGTTCCGTTCAACCAAAGGATATCTAAGAATCTCATTGCTAAGTCGCCCGATCTATGCTCCTTTGGTTTTTTTAATAATTTGACAGTTTTCAGTTGAAATAGAACTCCTAGGGATAAAAAGTATAGCTTTCATCCCGCTCCATAGGCAACTTTAGACCTACTTTCAGAGAATGAAAAATATGAAAAAACTCTTTTTTACTAATAAACTTAGTTGCTATGCATTTTTACAATAAACTAAAGGTCACATTTAAGTCACTTGATTACTTTTTTATTTGTTACAAAAGTTTTTTTTTTTTTTTCTTTTTTTTAATGCTCTACAAAAAATCATGCATTGACGAAAGGGGCGCGCCGTTGACGACTTGGGCTCGGTTCAGACGGATTCTGAACGGTCGGACAGCGAGCTGCCCATAGCTCACCGTCCGATTTGTTACTAAAGTACTGTTTCGTTTCGTCAACCCTACGTTATTTCGCTGCATCGCCAAATCGTCATCCGCTACTAGGTATACGAATAATAACTGCTTAGTCTTTATTTTTGAACTGGTATTATACGTCCGAGGAAAAAAGACGATTTATAGTATCACATTTGATTGAATGAGGTAATTTTTGAAACAATTAATTATAATGCGTTATCGATTTTATAAGCTACGTGTTTTTGGAGTACATTAAACAATCTAATTGCAGTTTGCAAGTGTGGAAGTCGTCTATAAGAAGTTCTGTACCATCAGTTATAATTAGATAGTGTAAATCTCGAGTTGTTGTCAATACCAGTATTAATATTCATCAAATCAATTCAGTGAAATTCTAACTGCAGATTGGCAAAATGTAAGTATAATATAACCCTCCTTCTAGCGCAGTCGGGTAAAAATATTTTAAGTGTTTACTGAGACCCGTGATCTGTTTGTATATTTATAGCATGCCATGATTTAAACAAAACATTTCATATCTTTGTTTCAGGTCTGATTCTGAGTGTGAATATAGTCAACCAGCTCTAACACTTGATCAGAAAACTAAACCAACTCGCAAACCAACAAAAGTCAGTGGGAAACGCAAGTCGGATTCACCATCGACTCATGCAATTCGAACAAGGTAAACGATTTTTTATTTTGAATTAACTCTATTAATGCTGCTTTCTATTAATTAAGTCTTATGTCTTATAGATTTTACAAATAATTCGTTTGTTATTTTTGTGTATTTTTTATGTGTTCTTAATATTCTATCCTAATCTAACGCCCTGCTCTGGATTTGCACAGGTGTAATTCTAAACAAAATACAGTTTTTGTCACTCAGGAAATATAATGTAGCTTTCTAGTAGAGAAACTATTTTCAATTCAGTAGTTCCAGAGATTACCCTAATTAGTATAAATGACAAATATATAAATTGTTTAATAGGATAACATATTAACATCAGTTTTATTTTTCAGCAAATTATCAAATACCAGCACTGATATATTTGGTATCAGTCGCAACCATGAAAATGACACAGAGCACAGCACGGGTTCATCTGGTCTGCCATCGTACTTCGTAAGCCGTGTGGCCAACGGTTGCGAGCGTCGAACAGCAAGTACGGTCGGTGAATACTACATAGACTGCAAGGTCTACAAGGCTAGCGACGCGCGCCTCACCGACTCTCAAGAGCTATGGAAGAAGGCGCTCGTTCGTGTTAAGTTCCAGAGCAACGCGGATTCGTCTCAGTGGCGAAAACTGCAAGAGTTCGTCCGTTCGGCTGACACATTGTTTCCAGAACAACCAAAATTTTACGATAACTGACTGTTGTTACACACATGAGAAAACTTGTAACGTTATTGGATGCAATTAAAGTATAATGAATAGACTGTTGTTTTACTTACATACTTCAAACATTCTGTTGCGATGAAGTATTAGGCCCAGCTACTGGCAGCCAGTGGTATTTCATACAAGATATTCAGGTAAGTACACTAATATACTACACAGTCGTGTTTTTCGCGATAGAGTGATCGTTTGAGAAGCGATCGTACTTACATTATTCAGCGTTACTTTATGTAGTAATGTGTACTCACCCAGCTACTGGCAGCCAGTGGTATTTCTTACAAGATCTTCAGGTGAGTACACTAATATACTACACAGTCATGTTTTTCACGATAGAGTGATTGTTTGAGAAGCGATCGTACTTACATTATTCAGCGTTACTTTATGTAGTAATGCGTACTCGCTCAGCTACTGGTAGCCAGTGGTATTTCTTACAAGATCTTCAGGTGAGTACACTAATATACTACACAGTCGAGTCGATCGTTTATTATTGGGTATTCTATGCCACTGTCGCGTAGCGAGGCGCACTGGCCGAGCTACTTGCCGACAGTGGCATAGAATGCCCAATAATACACTACTTCCGTAGTTACATAATATATAAGGAGTTATAAAATCCAACTTCACAGTTGAAGTTAGAAAAAATATTATCTATTTGAGTACCACCACGGGTAGAGGCAAGCGTTTGTAATAGGGCATGTGCAAGGATATCGGAATTCCGATATTAATATCGGAATTGCGCTCATTCGTTAAACATCGTATTTTTTTTGTTTATTTTGCAAATTCTGTATGAGATTGGATTAAGTACAATAAATAAACACGTCTATGCCGAGACAATAATATTTTCTATTGTATCTCTCTAATCAGCAATGACTGGATAATCGGACTTTTAACTAAACTTCACATTATTGTTCCCCAGGAAGAATAACTAACTAACGTCATGCCTTTCTGAAAAAAGGACAATGCAAAAAAAACGAAAATAAATTTTTGTCGATCAATCTCAAAGTACTCCCGATTAGTGACTAATAATTATTTATAAATTCAGTATAAGTATCACTAGCCAAATCCATGGGATAAAGGAGATGTCTAACAAAATATTGAAATATTATTTCTGTTTATTGTTTTTTAAAAGACTAGAATAAATTTTGAGAATAGTCTTCTTCATTTGATGCTTCCTAATCAGGATAATCATTATGATACATTGATTGAAATAGGTATCGTAGAGATCGACGATAACCGCATTGGTTTTTGTCAGTACAGCTTGAGCATTATTATTTATGTTAAAGGAATCCTGGATTGCCGAGATAAACTTATTTCGTAAAACAACTACAATAAACTTAATAAAATATAGCAGTGGTAAAATATAACTATCCCATCTTTGTTTTATTCAAAATCAATGGAGTATCAACAAGATGTATAGACTAATTTGTTGTATTCAAGACTAAAAAATATTAAGCTTTTATTTATTGAGTTTTCTAAGCAAGTAACAATATAAATTTGAGAGACAGTTTAACAAGGATTGGTATTTGTTCCGAAACAGCCTTCTCAGAAGTATGAAAAGTATCAGCGTTCATCATTATCATCATCATTTCAGCCAAAAGACGTCCACTGTTAAATATAGGCCTTCCTCGAGTGTCGCCACATTGACTGATCCCGTCCGTCTAGCGGATACCCGCAACCTAAGCGTTATTCAATGTAAATATAATTGAAAACAATATATCACGGGAATATAATTGTTATAACGGGTTCTATGAAGCTGTTTATTTACTCTTATAGGTAACATATTAGCAATATCATGACTGTAATTCCGGGATTCGATTCGAGTAAATAAGCGCCCAATTATCCGATCACTACTAATCACCGTAGTCAAAGGGTTTAACCAAGATATCGTGTTCGGCGCTTCACAATGAGCTAAAATATAGGTGTTTTTTGATTCCGAGATTCTGATATTGGATCACTCAGTATCGGAATTGAAATATTGCAAATTTCGTTCCAAGATTCCGATATTACGAGATTCCGAGATTCCGATATTCATGCCCTAGTTTGTAATAAAGATTTATAACCAGCGTCACTTAATAATATGAATATTGCAGTATTGCAGAATTTTGAACACACCATACAATGTATTGGACCTCCGTCTCAATGCTTTGAGACGGAAAACAAAACCATCCTTCTTTTGGCGAAGTCGGTTAAAAATTACCGAACAATAGCCAAAATATCCGTTTTTTTTAAAATTATGATAAAGTCATTTATAACTCAATATACCAATATTTTACCAAATTTAACATCGTATGCAAAGAACAAAATGGTTTTCGAAAAAATAAGACAATTAACATGGCCATATTTGATTTTTTAAATAATGTTATATCTGCAGTTGACGAAATGACTCCCATCTGCGCTATTTACACAGACATGACTAAAGCCTTTGAGTATGTGGATCACAAAATACTATTAGATAAATTAAACAGTTATGGCATCAGAGGTAACATATTAAGATTACTGGAATCATATCTATGCAACAGATTGCAATGTTCTGAAATTACAAGAGTGTGCTCAAAGACAAAAGTAGAATGAACATATCTGTCCAAATTCAGGACTATAAAATATGGAGTGCCGCAAGGAAGCGTGCTTGGGCCACCACTCTTTCTCATATACATTAATGATTTGCCACAAGTGACACAACAACAAATGATTTTGTTTGCAGATGATAGCACTGCCATAGTAAAATGCAAAAATTTAAATACCTATCAATTTGAAATAACCATTACACTTACTGACATTATTAATTGCCTTAATATGAATAATTTATTAATTAACCTTAAGAAAACTAAAGTAATGCATTTTCACCAAAAAACAAATACACGAAATATATGTGTTAACAATAACAATAACGAAATTGAAGAGGTAAAAGCAACTGTGTTTTAGGTATCCATATTGACAACCATCATAATTGGAAAGCACATATAGAAAAATTATGTAAAAAAAAAAACTGTCTACGCACTCTTCCAACTATCGAAAAAAGTAAACAGAGATGCGTTACTGGTTGCATATCACAGTCTAGTAGTTTCGATTCTAAGATTTGGAACTATATTTTGGGCAATTCTTCAGATAAATTACTAATTAGGGCACATAAAAGATGTATAAAAGCCATGTGTGGTCTGAAAACAGATGATAGCTGTGCACCTTACTTTAAATCCTTAAAAATAGTTACATTACCGGCGTTATACATATTAGAAACTAGTATTTTCGTCAAAACAAATCCAAACCTTTTTGAAAAAATATCTACTGTACGAGATGTTCCAATTCGTAGACAATACAAAAATTCTTTGTGTAATCGCAAATGTAAAACTGCATTAATAATAAAAAAAACCGGCCAAGTGCGTGTCGGGCCACGCGCATTAATAGGTTTCCGAAGTTGCAAAATAATGCGGACAAAGAAGAGGGTTTTGTTGTTGTTATATGAACATTAGATCGGTTTCAGCGGCTCACAAAGTCTAAAAACGGGCCCACATAGCATTTATAAATGTATATTCTCGCGTTTGACCACTATCTCGCCTGATGGTAAGCGATAATGTGGTCGACGGTGAAGCACGCTTGCCTAGATGTAATCTATTCACTCTTGACTTAAACTAAATAAGGACTAAATGGTAACTAAAGAAGGAGTTATAAAATCCAACTTCGCAACTGAAGTTAGAAAATATTATTTATTTGAGTACCACCGCGGGTGCGAATTGCGAAAGGAGCCGATACGAGCGCGCGTTAGAGCCACGGGGAATGGTATGTTTGTTCCTGGATTCTTGCGTGCACGCTCATTGTTTATTTCTCTTTCGGAATTAGAAAAAAATCGTGTGTATTCACCTCTAATCTGCGGTATTCACTATTTAATTCTGGAAAGTTTTACGCTACTCAATTAGTGATGAAGTCGGGTCGAATATTGACTTTATAGAAGGATATCGACAAAAGAAAATAAGTAATTTGCTTGGAAATCGAATCTAATTTGACTTAACTTTTACGTTTTAATTACAAAACGTCGAAAATACTTCTGCACTAACACAAAATAGACTCCACCGCGCGCATGCGCCGTATGAACTACGTTCTGGTACTGCCAACGACTCCGGCACTCCAATGCGTTATTCGAGCTTAAACATTATTAATTTAGAAATCATTATTATTAAGGATGTTATGATTTCATTTTTGTATATTTTTACATGGTTCATAAGCATATATTTACTATCTGTTTTACACAGCTAACAACGTTATTTAAGTAATTTTTCAATGGCATTTGTACAAATTTTTTTCTGTTCCAAGTACATTTTATAAGTTGGTCGACTATTAGTCGTAAACTTGTAAAGCCTTGTTATCCGTGATATTTTTCACCTATGCTGATACCAGGATAATACAGCAGAACATACATTTGATATAAATTGCCCTATTGTATCAACAACTAACAAAACATGCATCTAAAATCATAAATCATGAAAGTAATGCAATTATTATTTAGAAATTTGCCATGGTCCATAAAAAGTGTAATCATCCCGCATCACTAATTACATCATTAATCAATAATAATAATCAATAATCATCATTTATTTGTTAACATAGGTGTTTATAAATACAGATCTTAGCTTACATGAAATAGAGCGCTATGTTATGCCAGGATGCGTACAAATATGTTGTTCAAAGATTTAGTACAAATTAGTTAAAAACTTAATTCAATAAAAAAAATGTAAATTATTTTTAGTCACACTTATAGTAGTTACTTATTGAAAAAGAAAAGATGAATATAATAAAAATAAAATGTCATGTTAAATTATTTTGTCATCTAAGTATTCGTCAACAGTATAATAGCATTTATCAAAAAGTAAAATTTCATTTTTTTCTTGAAATGTATTAAATCTATTTTTTTTTATCCAGTTATCAAGTGCAATAAAGAGACTTCATGTAATAGATTCCGCAATTTCTGCTCACCCCGAAAACGAATTTGGCCCACTCTTCATCGGTGGTTTCTGTGGAACACCAATATTTTGCCAATCAGTTTAATGCCTGCTGAAATAATTACGTCATGGCTGGATGTCAAAATAATTGAACTGTCAAAAACTGTTGACGCTTGATATAAAAATCTATCGACAATTTTTGTGAATGAAAACCTATCGTCAGTTTAGTTGACCGACCGAAAGCTGCAGTGACGTAGTCACTACGTACTCCGCGATTCATCCGCTGTTAAGGCGATATATACGCCCCAATGTACATACCCTACATACCCTTTAGTGCCGTAAAACGGTAACTTTCTAAAGCATACTCCTTAGTAACGGCTAGGTTAAAAGGTTTGAAAAAAATAAATATTTATAATTGATTCATGTACAAAAAAAAAAGGAAGAAATATATATATGAAAGGTTTTTTCGTGTAACTAATAGTTTAGCTTTAAAAAAATAATTAACAATACGATATTTCTTCGCAACTTTTGGAAACTCCTTCAAAACGACTTGGATGTTTATAATATCTTATCCAAGTCGTTTTGATATATATTTTTTTCAAACCTTTTAACCTAGCCGTTACTAAGGAGTATGCTTTAGAAAGTAACCGTTTTGCGGCCCTAAAGCTGTTGTAGGCCAAGTGACACTGTTTCGTACTGCAACTAATGAAGCTTAATGGTTTAGAGTTGGAATGTTGCCGATTGATTGCAACTGAGACTATCCATTATAAAAAAACCGTCAATTCTCTATCACCCATATCCTATAGTTACATTGCCCTCCTAATGTTCTAGGTGTGAAGATGAGCTCGATAGTGACCGCGGCCGCCGACGTGCTATCCGGCACGGCCATCGCCGCCGCAGCCGGCTCGCAGGTAAACGTCCGCTAACCTAATATCAGACACTACATCATAATACGCAAACACGATATAGAAACAACATACCGTCAAGCATGATGCTTCATTCTCTGTAGTCAGCAGGTAAAGCACGTACACATAGGAAGCGTTCGGTAACGCCCGAATCTGCGGCAAGTTAAAGGAGATGAGTAGATATTGAACAGAGAGCAACCTTCAAGCTACGAACCGCTGATAGTTGGGCTAGACTAGTTCTTGTGAACACCACATATAGGTAAACGCTGGTAGGAACACTTTCAACGCCCAAACCCAATAATGTATCCGTCCGTAAATTTGTCTACTAGAGATAGGATTTGGACATTACTTAAATGTTGAATGTGGTGCAACGAGCTTTGCAGAGTATTTGATAGCAAAAAATGAATGAAACTAGCTGAGTTATGTAAATTCTGTGTCACTGTTGAGTTCTATGTGTCCAGCAGATGGACTGTACTAGTTATAAAAATGAAGCCTCTATGAATGTGCCTTGATGGATTCAATACATGTTGACTTGATTTATATCAAGTCAACATGTCTTGAAGTATTGAATCATAATCGTATTGAAATGAATGATAGTGGTTGATTAATTTGTCAATTTATAACCACTAGACTTTTCGCAAACGCAAAATAATATGAAGCTTAGTCTCTGTTTGTTACTTTCCTCTTGTGACTAAAATGCGTGTGGGTCTTGTGTATGACCTATTGTGTGCTTGCGTGTAGCATACAAGTGTGCAAGTCATACCTGCCTTATATGACGTCACGTTACACCCGACTTGCATTGCATGCCTTGCTATGCACGCGATATTAGAACGAATGCGACTATCTGCCGCCTTCCGGTAGGTACTAAATTCCTGTCTAGATTAAACCAGCCAGGCTTTAGATCCATAATGGAACCAGAAACTGGAGACCGGACTCGTACCGGCTTATGCTCGTATTTGCCATATTAGGCAGGCCAGACACTTTTACTAAAGTTTAATAGTTGTTTATAATTCCACAATAATGACAATTAAATTCATTGACGCTATTAGTATAAAAAGATTTTAAAAGTTATTTTTGGCGACCATCAAAGGCACAGACCACAAGCGACTGATTCAACCACAAACGAAAATATGAAACGGAAACTGTGTTTGATATTAATATTAAGATTGTTCTGTGTTGGCAATACATGTTTTCTTTAAAATAAATTTAAAGCGATAAAATATAGGCATAAAACAGCTGTAACCAATGAAAACTCTCTTCTCTGTAAAGAGTTTTTCGTTTTTATTGAATACCCAATTAACGTCATTTTCTTTCTTTCTTTGTTTCATGGAACTTTGTGACGTAGTTTACTTCAGAACTTATCACTAACTCCTAGTTTCCTCAACATTCCAGGTAGCCTGGTTCCTCCCAATGCTGGTGGCCGTGATAGCCTACTACAACTTCGACGCGACAGACCCTGAGGGCAGACCAGCTGACATCAGCGACGACCACATGCTGCATGATTACGACTTCATCATCGTTGGAGCGGGCTCTGCTGGTCAGTGGTTTGTGATTTTATTACTACCACGTTATACCATAATCCCAATAACTACATCTGTGCTAGGAAGGAACTCTTCAACTAGCGGTTCTTTTTCTAAAATAGCAAAAAAAAACCTACGAAAAATTCCAGCACTAGGAGACCAGAATCATATACTGAATCCATGGTATTTTTTTTTGCGTCGGTGTCAGACACACCATGAAGGTAGTCACGTTCTCAAAAACGTCTCGATAAAATTTGCAATATATGGGTTTTCGGGGGAGAAAAATCGGTCTAGCTAGGTCTCATAAAATATTTATAACACAGCCAGTAATTGCCCCACTGCATGGCAAAGGCCTCTTCTCATACAGAGAAGTCACGAACATTGATGACCACGCTTGCTCAACGCGGGTTGGCGTTCAGACTTACTACATTATCTGGTTTCCTCACGATGTTTTTCTCTACCATTGTCAGTGATGTCCAAGATAAACTTAGAAAGTACATATGATTTTGAAAAACCGGCCAAGTGCGAGTCAGACTCGCGCACGAAGGGTTCCGTACCATTATCACAAAAAACGGCAAACATATCACGTTTGTTGTATGGGAGCCCCACTTAAATATTTATCTTATTCTGATTTTAGTATTTGTTGTTATAGCGGCAACAGAAATACATCATCTGTGAAAATTTAAATTTTTCAACTGTCTAGCTATCAAGTTCATGAGATACAGCCTGGTGACAGACGGACAGACAGACAGACCGCGTTGTCTTAGTAATAGGGTCCCGTTTTTACCCTTTGGATATGGAACCCTAAAAAGTCACACTGGCCCAGGTACTAGTAAATAATGTAATAGCCACTACCTAATAATATAAGATATTATTTATTCATGTCAGTGAAAAAAGCTTTTTACAAAAAAATACTACCGACTTCCAAATAAAAAGACTAGAAAGTGAAAAATAACTTTATTTTTGGAAGTCGGTGTCTTTGGTAGGTACCATTTTTTTGCGTTATAGACACCGACTTCCAAAAATAAAGTTATTTTTCACTTTCTAGTCTTTTTATTTGGAAGTCGGTAGTATTTTTTTGTAAAAAGCTTTTTATTTTTCACTTTTTAGTTGTACAAGTTGTTAAGTAAGGTACCTATAACGCCAGAATAGATTACCCGAATATCATGAAACTAGAGTATTACCGGTGAAATGAGAGATCTGCGTACCCCTTTAGAGCGTACTGGCGTGATGTTATGTTATGAAATGGCGTAAACAATAAACAGACATGCGATTGCAGCAATTCCGAGAGATTTGCCGTAATTTATTGAAGAGTTCTGTTGTATATCTTCGAAGTCCTTCATCAGATCTTCACCAAATTAAAATGGGACCAATTTCGAAACATACTTTTTCAAACAAAAAAAGAATTTTCAAAATCGGTCCAAAATTGACGGAGATATGCGTGAACATACACAAAAAAAAAAAAAAAAAAAAAAACATACATAATGTCGAACATAGAACCTCCTCCTTTTTGGTAAGTCGGTTAATAAAACAAGAGTGAAGATCGTTCACGAACTCTCGTTCGTCAGTGAGATACAGTTTTGCCGCTTTTACTAGTATTAATGGAAAACGCTAAATTATTAATACTACTGGAGAAATATTTATTCGTGACAGTTCGAATGGTAATGTAGTGAAAACTTTTAACGAGGGACTTAATATAATGAGGACTCACAAAGCATATTTTTTTATTATAATCTGTTTTAATATGTATTCATAAACTATTTTCAGGCGCAGTGGTAGCAAATCGGCTATCAGAAGTCAGCAACTGGAAGATCTTGTTATTGGAGGCTGGCGGAGTTGAGACGGAGACATCTGACGTGCCTTTTCTAGCTGGGTACCTGCAGCTCAGCAAGATAGACTGGCAGTACAAGACTGAGCCTTCGGGAACTAGCTGTTTAGGTAAACAGTTTTTTTTTTTTTTTTGAAAATGTTTCTGTAATATTTGTCTTGTTAAAGTTTTGGTTTGCAAAATATTGTTTAAAAAATTATATCTTTTGAAATATTGCTTATCTTAACGTGAAGCAAACACATAATAGAGCAGTTTACTCAGTGTTTTGATTTCTACTTATTCCAGCAATGGAAGGCGGCAGATGCAACTGGCCCCGCGGCAAGGTGCTCGGAGGCAGCTCAGTCCTCAACTACATGCTGTACCTACGAGGCAACAGGAAGGACTACGACTCCTGGGAGGCCTTGGGCAACAAAGGCTGGGGTTACAATGACGTCCTCTACTACTTCAAGAAGTCTGAAGACAACAAGAACCCTTCCCTAGCCCACACACCGTACCACAGTACTGGAGGATATCTGACGGTTTCCGAAGCTCCTTATCACACACCGCTGGTAAGGACGTTTATTGATGGTGGCCAAGAATTAGGGTACATGAACAGAGACATAAATGGAGAAAACCAAACAGGTTTTATGGAGGCACAGGGGACAATCCGACGCGGCAGCCGTTGCTCAACATCCAAAGCTTTCCTAAGATCAGCTAAGGATCGTGCTAATCTACACGTATCCATGCATGCACACGTCACCAAAGTGATGATAGACCCCAGAACGAAGGTTGCGTTTGGAGTAGAATTTGTGAGAAATAAAAAGATATACCGTATCAGAGCTAAAAAGGAAGTCATCCTGTCGGCTGGAACTATCAACTCGGCCCAGTTGCTCATGCTGTCAGGAATAGGCCCTGCAGAGGAGCTGAATAAATATAAAATACCATTGATCCAGAATTTGAGAGTTGGAAGGAACTTGCAGGATCATATTGGATTGGGTGGATTAGCGTTTATGGTGAACCAACCTATTTCAATCGTAGAATCTAGACTATATACCGTTGGTCCACTGATGCAGTATGCTATATTAGGAGAAGGTCCTTTGACTATCATGGGAGGCGTCGAAGGCTTAGCTTTTGTTAACACTAAGTTTGTAAACGAGACTGACGATTTCCCAGATATTGAGTTCCATTTCATATCTGGGTCAACTAATTCTGATGGTGGCGAGCAAACAAGCAAGATAGATGGACTTATGGACACGTTCTATGATGCAGTGTTCAGACCAATAAACAATATGGACGTCTGGAGTATCATTCCTATGTTGCTCCGACCGCGAAGTAAAGGTTTCATACAACTGCGCAGTGCCAACCCTTACGATTACCCATACATTTATCCTAACTATCTAGCAGACGAGTTGGACGTCAAAACTTTAGTAGAAGGAGTAAAAATCGCTGTAGCGTTGTCCAGGACAAGAGCCTTCCAGAAATACGGCTCAGTTTTGAATAAGCACGTCTTTCCTGCTTGTGTGAGCATCAAGAGGTACTCGGACGCATATTGGGAGTGCATGATCAGACAGTACACTTGTACTATTTATCATCCTGTTGGAACAGCGAAGATGGGGCCGTACTGGGACCCTGAGGCAGTTGTAGACAACCAGCTGAGGGTATATGGAGTCAAAGGCCTACGTGTCATAGACGGCAGTATCATGCCTAACATAGTGAGCGGGAATACCAATGCACCTATTATTATGATAGGAGAGAAAGGCAGCGACATGATCAAAGAATTTTGGCTGAAACGATGAAGTTCTAGATATTGCATTTAATTGACGTACAAAACAAAAGTATTTATCAGTATTATGGGGTGTGAATTTTGTTTCAAAACGGTGAAGGAAAACATCGTGAGGAAACCGGCATGTCCTAGAACCAAAAAAAAAATCGAAGACATGTGACATCCACCAACCCGCACTGGGCCCGCGTGGTGGATTACGGCCCATTCCCTCTCACAGAGAGGAGGCCTGTGTCCCAGCAGTGGGAACATTAATAGGCTGATGATGTGATGTATGAATTTTGTTGTAAATATTTTCTATCTTGGCCGAATATTGTGAATTTATTTATTTTCTTTTTATTGTGGCTTGCTATTGTAAATTATTTAATTAAGGATAATGTTCATAAATAATAAATTATTTCTAATACTAAACGTTGTGTTTTCACTCTTGTCATCATTTCTAGGTCAGAGACCCCCGATGTCTTATTGCTTATTTGCCGGCTCTGATTCATTATTGTGATACGATGAACTTAGTACAGAGTAATCAAATAAAGTACAGGTTACAAATTGTTGTATTTATTAGCTATACTGTCATAGTTACTTATATTTCAATTGCATGGCTAGTCATGATAAAATGATACTAAACCGGCGCCAGCGCCTACCATTTTCACAAAGACGTGATGTTTTTGTACAAATAAACTTTAAAGAACAATGTTGGGAAGCACAGCAATCTAGTTTTAGGCCTAGCATAATTATAGAGGCACGTATTAATAAGATTAAGCAAAGTAAAGTAGAGTCCGAGCCTTTGACGCTCTTATTTAGGTAGTTACAGTAAGAAAATAGGGTTTTTGGAAATGTAATAACCTTAGTTTGACCCTAATCTACCTAACTAAAGTTTAAAAAGTACAGTATATAAGGGGAATGTCCATTCTAACAAAAGAACAAAGGAAAAACCGGAGTATATAACGGTACCCCGCCCGTTCCCCTGTAATCTGTTTCCGCCTCGCCCCTAGCCCCGCGCCCCTCAATCTCGACCGCTGTGATTGGCGGATGCAAGCGTCGCGAGAGTAAGAGGCCCGGCGCGACTGTGCGTGCATCACGCGCACATAAATAGGGCCGGCCCAAGGAAACGTGTTCAGTCTTCATCGAGCAACCGATCGAACACTACGTGTCGCTTCCGTAAATTATAATATATCATTCTTCAAGAAAAGTGCAATAAATAGAAGAGTTTATCCTTGTGTAAATATACGTTTGTCAAGAAAGTTCAACTTGTGTTTTCGTTAATACTCACAGAACATCCACCCTGCTCCTGAATCCCCTACAAAATTTGGTCCTGTCGTGCCGGATCGCCTGTGAGTATTAACAATGAGCGAAAGAAGCACAGTGACAACAAGGAGCAAGCTGCGAAAACTAGAAGCAGAAATTAGCAAGCGAAGAGCTATGGAAGTCGACTCAGGAGTGCCGTCCGAATTGGCACCAGGTTCACCGTCAATCGCGCCTACTATATCGTCGGTTCCTGCACCTGTGATCCCACTGGCTGGCCCAGGTCGCGTCATCGACCATCGGGAAATGGCCACGCCCGTGAGATCGGAGAAACTACAGAAGGCAAGATCCCGCACGAGCCACGCCTCCACTAGAAGCGGCCAGAGAAGTGCCGACTATCTACGTCGGAGGGTTGAGTACGAGGCAGAGAGAGAGTTAGTGCGACTGAAAGAAAACCTAGTGAAGAAGAAGCTCGAAGCCGACCTAGCTGAGATAGATGCAGCGGCTGAAGAAGACTCATCCGACGACGAAGTCACAACACGTCGAGTTGAAGAATGGGTGACAGAAACGACGCCCGCAGTGAACAACGAAGGGCCCGCGCCCGCTCAGTGCCGTGATCCGACGCCGCCGCGACGCGTACCGACGCCCCAGGCGGCCCGCGACGCGAGAATAAACATGCCGCCGCCCCCGCAGCCCGATAGTATTACCGCGCCCCCGCAGTGTGCGCCCGCGTCGGTTCAGTTCCGCGAACCGGAAATATCTACGACGCCCGCTCCTACGTTCAGTGCACGCGCACCGAATAGAGAGCGTTCTGAGTAGGACAACGCGTTCGGTGACGACACGGAAAGGAACAGATCGCGGGACAGGAAAATTGATCAACTAGCGGACGCCATATCCAACTTAGCGCGCCCGCCGCGGCCGGTCCCGAGACAAGCGTACGAGTTACCATTCTTCAACGGCGATCCAGCAGAGTGGCTGTCGTACAAAAATATGTACCACGACACGACGGTACTATATCAGTTTAAGGCGCACGAGAACCTAGCGCGCTTAAAAACGTCTTTACAAGGGGACGCTAAACTCGCAGTAGAAGACCTGCTACGTACGTCTACTAACCCGGCGGAAATAATGAAGACACTGGACGAAGAATTCGGACATCCCAACTTAGTGCTTGAGTGTGCCCTAAGAAAAGTACGCGCCCTACCTAAAGTTACGGAAAGCGGGCGCGAGCTCCGACAGTTCTCAACAACAGTGCGTAATTGTGTGTCGCTGTTAAGAAGTGTGCGTGCGAACGGGTACCTGAATAACCCACAGCTGGTAAGTGAATTATTAAATAAACTTACACCTATACAACGCGCTCAGTACGGAGATTTTGCGATGGGCATGGCAGCAAATCAGGGCATAGATGTGCGGGTATCACCCAGCCTAGAAATACTCGCGGAATTCTTGAGTCATCTAGCCCGAGCCACGTCGTACTATGTACAAATGCACATAGACATGCCCACCGCCGTGAATAGCGCTAATAAGCCACGAGGCCAGCCGCAGTTTGTTAAACAGAGCAGAAATATTCAGCGATTGCACGTACACACAGAAAGTGAACATCATGACAGCACAATAGAAGACAAATGCACACTGTGCGGGCAGCAGCACAAGTTACCGAAGTGCGAAAAGTTCACCGGGTTAAGTGTCGACGAGAGGTGGCGTCACGTCAAGCAGAATAAACTGTGTTTTAAGTGCATTGTTAAGAAGCACAACAAGAACGTGTGTCGGGCAAACAAGTGTGCGTCATGCAATTACGCGCATCACGTAATGTTGCACGCCGACAAGAAAACTGAGAGTGTCACTAACGTCAGCGACTACACTGGGAAGGCGCTGCTAAAAGTAGTACCAGTGTGCGTAACAGTGAACGGAGTGGACAAGCAGTGTTATGCCCTTCTGGACGACGGGGCTACCGTGTCACTAATCGATGAGTCGCTGGCGGACAATGCCTCAGGAAAGCGGGTGCCACTGGTACTGAAGACTGCGCGAGGCCAAGAAATCAACGATGAAGCCTCGCGTGTGATAAGTGTGTCAGTGCGCGGACCGAACGGTCAGACACATAATGTGAAGTGTCGGACATTAAAAAGACTGGACCTACCCGCGCAAACAGTGCCCGCAGCAGTAATGATGGATAACGCCCACATCCGCCACTTGGGATGCGAGGAGATGAGGGGCGCCAGGCCGCTGCTGTTGCTGGGGCAGGACAACTGGGAGTTGCTCGTCAGCCAGGAAACCCGCCGAGGAAAGTCAGGTAAGCCGGTTGCCTCTTTGACCAGTCTAGGGTGGGTTGTGCACGGACCCGTAGGTAATAATTTTAAAGCAGACGAGGAATCCGTCAGTTGCGTTGTAGAGTCGGACGCTGACTTGCACAATATTGTGAAAAAGCAGTTAGAGTTAGAAGCAATAGGAATTTCAGAGGTGCCTCGGACGCACCAAGATGTGGAGCGCGCGAAATCCCTATTGGATTCAACCAGTCGCCAAACCGAGAGCGTGGCCTGGGAAGTAGGTTTGTTGTGGCGCCGGGACGAACCCCAGCTGCCCGACAATTATAGATACGCATGCCAACGTCAAGCGGGAATCGAACGTCGACTTATAAAAGACCCCACGTACGCTAGCGCCTACACAGCTCAGATAGATAGGTTGGTAGGGGAAGGTTACGCTAGTAGGGTAGAGGGTAAGGTAGAGTTCGACCCGGTGTGGTATTTACCCCATTTCGGGGTAAAGAATCCCAACAAGCCGGGGAAACTAAGGTTAGTTTTCGACGCCGCGGCTACGTATAACGGAACGTCACTCAACGACAACTTACTTGCAGGTCCGGACCTATTAAATTCATTATTAGGCGTATTGTTTAAATTCCGAATCGGTCCCATTGCTTATTCCGGGGACATAGCCGACATGTTCCTCCGGGTACAAATAAGAAAGCAAGATAGAGGGGCCCAATTATTTTTGTGGAGCTCTGAGCGTAACAGAGAACCTGACGTTTATGTTATGAACTCTATGATTTTCGGTGCAATGTCGTCTCCAACATCAGCAATTTTCATTTTAAATAAAAACGCAGCTAAGTTCGTTGACTCGTGCCCCGAGGCAGTAGCGGCCATCAGAACGAAGCATTATATGGACGATTATCTCGACAGTACGTGGTCGGTCGCAGAGGCCAGTCAGCTGATTGAGGAGGTGACTCACATCCACGCCCAGGGTGGGTTCGTGATACGGGGGTGGGTCACCAACTCTCAGGAGCTACGCGACCGACTAAAGGTGGAGATGCCCGACCGCGTGTCGCTTGAGAAAGATGAAGGCGCTACGGAGCGCACATTAGGAATGATATGGTCACCTAGTTCCGACCAATTGGCGTTCGACCTATCATTTAAGCGGCTACCAAAGACCATCATAGAGGGGCAAGTAATCCCAACCAAACGCGAGTTTCTGCGATTTATAATGTCGATATTTGATCCATTAGGCTTTTTATACCCGTGTGTGATACAATCGCGCATCCTTATGAAAAGGGTATGGCACACGGGTATACAATGGGACGAGCATTTGAGAGAGGCTGAGGCTAACGTATGGTTTGAGTGGCTGCATAAGCTACAATTTTTAAAGGAAATATCCATACCACGCTGGTACGGCCTTAAGCCAGAGGGGCTAGAGCTGCACGTGTTCGGTGACGCTAGCGAGTCTGCTTACGCCGCGGTAGCTTACATAGCGGGTTTAAACGCGGAAGGGAACAGGGACGTAGCCATCGTCATAGGAAAGGCCAGAGTAGCGCCTCAAAAGGTAGTGTCCATTCCGCGTTTAGAGTTGCAGGCCGCAGTATTAGCTTGTAGGTTAGCCGACACGGTAGAGAAAGAATTAGGCCTACAAATTGTAAAGAAATTTATGTGGACAGACAGCAAGACCGTGTTAAAATGGATTAACTCCGATGCATTGGAATTCCAAAGGTTCGTGTCGCATAGGTTGGCGGAGATAGATAGGAGGTCAAAGAGGTCCGACTGGCACTGGGTTCCCTCGGCGATGAACCCAGCTGACGAAGCCACCCGCATGGACTGGCCCAATACCAGTAACGAGTGGCTGTCGGGCCCTCCGTTTCTTCGTTGCCCACAGGAGCAGTGGCCGGCGAGCGTCGAGCTCGACACAGTGGCGGAGGCGCAGCTAGAAAGAGTGCAGCGAGTACACGCGACGGCAGCACCAAGTGAGCCGCTGCTGCACTACGAACGGTTGCCCACATGGTCGCGCGCCCTGCATGTGGTGGCCCGACTGCATGTGTTCGCAGACCGCTGCCGCAGGCGACGTCAGTCATCTGTCGTGACTGGAGCGGACCTAGCCAAGGCAGAAAGGAGTTTGATGCGGCTAGCTCAGATGGAGAGCTACGCCGCTGACATATCGGCATTACAGGAGGCCCGCCCGCTGCCTAACAGCAGCAAAATTCGCACGCTGAGCCCCATGCTGTACGAGGATGGGCTGGTGCGAGTACGTGGAAGGCTGGGCGCCTGCAACGCGCTCAGCTTCGGAGAACGTCACCCCATAATCCTAGATGGGAAACACGCGCTCACACGCCGCCTCATTCTCAACTATCATGTGGCGGCTCTACATGCCAACCAAGAAACAGTGGTCAATAGGGTCCGAGAGAAGTACTGGGTGACCAATCTGCGATCGACCGTCAAAGCCGTCGCAGCGAAATGTCAACGGTGCCGCCTTGAGAAGGCCAAGCCGGTGGCCCCGAAGATGGGTGACCTGCCGGCCGCCAGGCTGGAGGTCACAAGGAGAGCGTTCGTCCACTGTGGGGTTGATTACTTTGGCCCCATGGAGGTCGCCATCGGTCGGCGCAGGGAGAAGAGGTGGGGCGTGTTGTTCACGTGCCTCGCCACCCGCGCCGTCCACCTGGAGCTGGCGTCATCGCTGAGCGCTGACTCAGCCATTCTGGCCCTGCGGCGCCTCATTGCGCGCCGCGGGCGACCGTCAGACATGTACTCTGACCGGGGCACTAACTTCGTCGGCGCGCATTCAGAACTGCGCGCAGCCCTGCGCGATATGGACCACAACAAGGTGGAGAGCGACGCTACAGGCCGCGGGATTGCGTGGCACTTCAACCCCCCGGCGTCCCCACATATGGGCGGATGCTGGGAGCGCCTGGTGCGCTCTGTGAAGAACGCACTGAAGGCTACTCTACGCGAACGCGCCCCTCGCGAGGAGGTCCTTTACACCCTCCTCGCTGAGGCCGAACTCGTCATCAACAGCCGACCATTGACGTACGTGAGCAGCGACCACGATCAGCCGGTGGTGCTGACCCCCAACCATCTCCTGCTGGGCACTGCCGCGGGAGATGCTCCGTGTACGCGCGGGCATGCAGTCGATGTCGACTCCCAGCGCATGTGGCGAAAGGTGAACGCGCTGGCCGACCTCTTTTGGAGGCGCTGGCTGCGCGAGTATCTGCCGACGCTGCAACAACGCCACAAGTGGACGGACAATGTGCCAAATGTGAAAGTGGGTGATGTGGTAGTGATCGTTGACCACAGCAAACCGCGTAACCAGTGGACCAAAGGCGTGGTCAAAAATGTGTACCCCGGTGCGGACGCTATAATAAGAGTGGTAGATGTAAGAACCAATCATGGGGTCCTGCGTCGACCCGTTGTAAAGGTTGTTGTGCTTCCTACAAACGGAGATGTAATCGGTTGAACCCTCTTACGGGGGGTGGGATTGTTGGGAAGCACAGCAATCTAGTTTTAGGCCTAGCATAATTATAGAGGCACGTATTAATAAGATTAAGCAAAGTAAAGTAGAGTCCGAGCCTTTGACGCTCTTATTTAGGTAGTTACAGTAAGAAAATAGGGTTTTTGGAAATGTAATAACCTTAGTTTGACCCTAATCTACCTAACTAAAGTTTAAAAAGTACAGTATATAAGGGGAATGTCCATTCTAACAAAAGAACAAAGGAAAAACCGGAGTATATAACGGTACCCCGCCCGTTCCCCTGTAATCTGTTTCCGCCTCGCCCCTAGCCCCGCGCCCCTCAATCTCGACCGCTGTGATTGGCGGATGCAAGCGTCGCGAGAGTAAGAGGCCCGGCGCGACTGTGCGTGCATCACGCGCACATAAATAGGGCCGGCCCAAGGAAACGTGTTCAGTCTTCATCGAGCAACCGATCGAACACTACGTGTCGCTTCCGTAAATTATAATATATCATTCTTCAAGAAAAGTGCAATAAATAGAAGAGTTTATCCTTGTGTAAATATACGTTTGTCAAGAAAGTTCAACTTGTGTTTTCGTTAATACTCACAGAACATCCACCCTGCTCCTGAATCCCCTACAAACAATGTTCCAGATACATTTAGGCTAACATATATGTTTCCACATTAAGGTAATGTTTCAGATAAAATATATGTTCGTAACTAACATTTGCTTTAAAAAAATATCATGTCTGTGCAGTGCAACTTGCAAGTGTGACACAATACGGATTGACCCGATAGAAACAATAACTTGCCTAATGTGCTGAATCATTCGCCATTCAATTTTAACCATGTCGACCCACGAAGCCACGACCCAACGACACTCAGAGGACGGAGGAGGAAAAAAAAACAAATATAAAGTCGAACATAGAACCTCCTGCTTTTTCGAAAGTCGGTTAAAAAGGGTCCGGCTACAGGCTCAATCTTATTTGCCCAAATTATAATTTGTACAAACAAACATGTGCGTTATGACGGCAAAACGGTATACCGCAAAAATGGGTTGCACAAAACGCTAATTTGAACAAATTTGATTAGCACAATTATTAAGCATGTGAGTACGTGAAGATGGTACAATATAAATGCTTAAACGTTTGCACTATCAAGCAAACAAGCGTGCAAGTAGCTATCAGGTGGACGCCATACAGTTTTTGCGCCAATTTTTGCATAAACCGCATGCAAGTCGCGATCGTGTAGTTACGATGCAGTTGCATTTCTGGCAGCGCCACCAGTTTTCTTGGTGCATCGTCCCTGTTGATTTAATGCAGTATTCCACCACCCTCTGCGGACTTCATCCTATGGTCGCAGTTCTCCCGATAGGCGTTTGCTTGAACACGGCGTGCCGTCCGTCTGGATCAGGCGATACGAGATCGTATCGTAGATTCCCCAAGTTTGTCGCCTGAACAGACTGTAGCACCTGAAGAGACCATGACCGCTTTCGACCACGGCCTGAGTGAGCGATACGTTTAAATCCAAATTCCGGTAACCTATACTTGCATCTATGGGTCGGCTTCCAGTCTTATTCAACTGGATACCAGTATATAACATGGAGCGACTGCCTATCTGACCTCCAAAACCCAGTAACTGGGTAACACGATACCCCTTGGCAAGACTGGGTGTCGATTGCCAGGTTCTGACTTCCCGCAACGACTGCCAAAGATCTACAACATCCAAAGGCTTAACGTGCATTCCAAGGCACGGAGGACTCGAGACTCCCTGTATACCAAGAATGGTCACCCATCCACGGACAGCCCTCGGCAAGCGTTGCTTAATTAACCTCGAAGATCCACCCGTGCGGTTATTATTATTAAGCCATTAAGAGCTCTTCTAAATTGAATGTTACCAACAAGTAAAAATAAATGGATATGCCAGGTAATTATTGTTTTCGTATTATCTTTCACATGATATAGTATAGCTAGGCCTAACAATAGACGTAAACGGTATGGAGTTGCGATTTCAGGATATAAATTGGGCAATTGTGTTGAAGAAGCCTGTTGGGTCCTCAGCGTGTACATTATGACCGACCCCTTCAACATAAACCAAATTTGCTTTAGGGAAGAGCTTTCGGATCCCTGTAATGTCGCCAGGCCTGAAATAAAACAGATTAACATTTAAGCACATACTTTATTGGTAGCATACTTGCAATACTAATTTTAATTGAATCAATTTAATCTTACGGGATAAAATCTGATCGCTTGCCGCCGACGAATAGCGTAGGCCCATCATACCTTTTACCAGTCATATTTGGAAATTTGGCAATATTGACAAAATTCTTTCCCAACGATTTTACATTGCACTTCCACCCGAAAGTGTTATTAGGTAATTTAGCAATATTCATTAAAATGAAATGCATGGCTTCTTTACTTTCAAATAATTCCGCTAATTTGGTTTGGGCTGCATTCCTTGCTTTAATTAATGTGTCCATCCCAGTAAAGTCGACACTGCTCATGGCATTTATTATCTTTGGCATGAAATCAAGATTCCTACCGCCTGAATTCGGGATGACTGGCGATATATCTACTACGACCAAACGCGCTACTTTAGATGGCTGCAAATAAAGAAAACACATAAGGAGTAATAAGATTATGTGCATGCATGAACGGCACGGATTATAATAATTACTACCTAATATCGCTAGGTTTGAAAAATGCCAGCTGTCCATTCTCAGGCAAAGGAGAAACGCTATAAAATATAATACTTATACAGTTTCTGAGCTGTAGGTTGTTACTACGTGAAGGTTTATAAAAAAATAAAATCGCAAATAGAAAAATAAAACCGGCCAAGTGCGAGTCGGACTCGCGCACGAAGGGTTCCGTACCATTATCACAAAAACGGCAAAAAAATCACGTTTGTTGTATGGGAACCCTACTTAAATATTTATTTTATTCTGTTTTTAGTATTTGTTGTTATAGCGGCAACAGAAATACATCATCTGTGAAAATTTCAACTGCCTAGCTATCACGGTTCATGAGATACTAATAATAGGGTCCCGTTTTTACCCTTTGGGTACGGAACCCTAAAAAGTAAATCAAACTCGCAATTAGTGAAGACCAAAATGCCTTCATAAGATAAAACATCATCATATTACATCATCAGCTTATTAATGTTCCCACTGCTGGGACACAGGCGTCCTCTCTGTGAGAGGGAATGGGCCGTAATCCACCACGCGGGCTCAGTGCGGGTTGGTTAAAGATGTAAGATAAAACAAAGATGTTTAATTAACAGCTTACGACTGCTACTCAGTCTTGCAGACTAAAGAGACATTAGGAAACTATCGAACCTCTGTCAAAGCTAAAACCATCCCGGTCCTACCTCCCATGCTGTGGCCAATCACAATACTTTTTTTAATTGAAAGTTTAGATATTAGTTGAGAGACGTCAGCGGCTAAAGCAAAGTAATCGTGCTCATCACTGTGAGGGCTGTCCCCGTGGTTACGAGCGTCCATTGCTACCACAGGCTTGTTCGTATGAAGTGATATCTTCCCACACATGGATTGCCAATTCCTTTTGGATCCAAGAAGCCCATGGAGCACAACTATTGCTTCGCCGTTGGGTGTGACGCTGGGACCGTGGATTTTATGCGATAAATCAACCGTTGATTGAGTTCGAACTTTGATTGCCCAGCACATTATTTTTAACTGCATGTATATCTGGGGTCTGATTCTATGGATTTTAGATAGAATAATCATATCATTTCTATTTGTTTATTCAAAAGTTTTGCAACAAAACATTTTTTTATAAAGTTACTCAAAAATAAAGCAAGCCTTCAAAATACGTCAAACGTCCTGTACACAGAGAAAAATAATATATCGTCCTGTAAATTGATATCACAGATTAGATAATCATTTGAGCGACATTGTCCATTTCTGATGTCACCACAGAGCAAGAAGACCTTAAGGGGTTTTCGGTAATGAACATCATAATGGACAAAATCTCATGCTCGAGTTTGTCATGTAGTATAAAAGGCAGTAAAAATAGCACTTAGCGTGTAGCAGCGTATTACGGTGCTGGGTAGCTCGTAGCTGCGTAGCTCGCAGCTGAGTAACATGGGTCTGCGTAGCTCTTAACAGCTAAGTACGTATCGAGTATATGCATAGATCATAGCTTAGTATATGCGTAGCGTGTAGCAGCGTATCAAGTAGTTTGGTAGCTCGTAGCTGTGTAGCCTGTAGCACGTAGTAGCTTAGCACGTATCGAGTATAATTATGCGTAGCAAGTAGCGTATAGTAGCGTATCATGTTAGGAATAGATACTCCTTTAACATCTATCACCAGCCTTAGATGTTACCATAGTGTCGCCGCCGCCTAAGCGGCCCGCTGTCACGCTATCTATCGGACCAGCAGTCCAATTGCGTAAGTGAATCCTGCAAAGGAAACAAGTCGATTCTTTCAAAGAATCAGAATAATTTCTTTCAACTTTTTCGGTAGTGCGAAACTAATTTGGAAAGCTAGTGATAGCGTTCCAAATCCTCCTTTGAGTTGAACACAGAGTACTTAGAGATACTACGTATGTTTAACGCTTGTGAAATATAAGGCATTTGCATTACACAATACCAATAGTGAAGTTTTATCTCGATTCTTCCGCTTTCATTCATTCTTTTACAATCAATTCTACGTCAAAATAAACCAAAAAAAAAGAACGGAAAGGAGCATAACCTTTAGCCATCTGTGGTTAAATATAAATTGATTCCCACCATTCTAATATTTCATGTACATAATTACATACTGTGTTACACAAGATTTGTAACTCGAATAAACCCATTATCACTTGTGGTGATTTTAATGTTAATTTATTAGAAAACTCAGGTTCTTGTAGTAAAATAAAATGTCTGTTTCAGTCCTACAATCTTGTAAACCTATTTTTGGAGCCCACAAGAATAACCCCTACTAGTGCCACATGCTTAGATAATATTTATACTAATGTTATACCAGTCCACAAAGAAATTATAAATTTACTAGATTCTGATCATTGCGGGCAGAGGATTACTATACCAAACCAAAATAAAAAAGTGGCTAAAAAGGATATCACTGTTAACCCCAAAACTGCAAGTCGCTTGGCAGCTTTTAAAGTTAAACTTATTAATGAATTACCAATATTGGCAATTCATTCTAAACCTAATCATCTATATGATGATTTTTTTAATATATACTGTAGACAATTTAATTCCACTTTTATTCCCAAAACTATCTCGGTTAATAGTAATGCTTCATTCGGAGATTGGGCTACCATTGGTATTCATAAAAGCAGAACACGGCTTTATGAGCTGTACAGTGAAAGGACTTATGTAAACACTGCTAAATTTAATTTATATGTTAGAAATTATTCAAAATTATTTAAAAAAGTTTGTTGTTTGGCCAAGTCGCGTTATTTGAGTTCGAAGATTAAAAGTAGTAGTAATGTTATTAAAACGACTTGGAATATTATTAATAGTGAAACGGGAAGATCTGGTAACCGGAATATTGACTACAGCCTATCTATTAATGACAACATCATAAAATCAGACTCACAAGTCGCAGTGGCTTTTGAAAATTTATTTTCAGATATTCCCATTTCAACTACTAAATCCCTAAACTCATCACCTTCTGTTGCTGAGTCTATACTAAAAGAAAATGTTAATGTTTGTGATTCGGAATTTATTTTTGAACATATTACTTGTAGAGACATAATTAAAACCTTTCACACTTTAAATGTTAAAAAGACTGCAGATCTGTGGGGACATTGTGTAGAAGTTGCTAAGTCCATTATTGACATTGTCGCACCTAGTTTAGCTATTATCTTTAATAATTGTATCGACAGTGGGGAGTTTCCTGACCTAATGAAAAATAGTAAAATAATACCTTTGTTTAAATCAGGTAGTACTTCAGACCCTACAAATTATAGCCCTATTTCAGTACTACCTACGTTTAGTAAAATATTTGAGAAATTAATTTTAGAGCAATTGCAAAGATTTTTTAATAAACATAAATTATTACATAGCAAACAGTTCGGTTTTACAAGGGGTCGTTCAACTACTGATGCCGATGTTGAGCTTTTAGGACATATTTATAACGCATTGGGAAGATAAGTGCGATGCCTTGGGAATATTTTGTGATTTGTCCAAGGCATTTGATTGTGTTCTTCATGAAACGCTAATCAGGAAACTCCGCCACTACGGGATCCGGAACGGCGCTCTGGCTCTTCTTACTTCATACTTGAATAATAGGATTCAGAGCGTTGACGTTAATGGAAAAAGATCTCCCGGATCTATAGTAACAATGGGAGTCCCGCAGGGTTCAATTCTTGGCCCTTTCTTGTTTCTTATTTATATTAATGACTTGCCTTACCTCATAAAGGATAACCATGATATAGTGTTGTTTGCGGATGATACTTCACTTTTGTTTAAACTTAAACGTCAGCAGCTGGTTACTGACGATGTAAATAGCGCGATCTCAAAAGTAGTTCACTGGTTGAATGTTAACAATTTACTTTTAAATGGAAAAAAAACCAAATGCATTAAGTTTACCCTACCTCACGTTAGGCAGGTGAAAACTGATGTGATGTTAAAGGGCGAAGAATTGAATCCTGAAAATAGCACAGTATTCTTAGGCCTAACTTTGGATGCTAAGCTTCAGTGGGGCCCACATATAGATAAATTGTCAAAGAAGCTAAGCTCCGCAGCATATGCTGTTAGAAAGATTCGTAATTTAACTGACATAGAGACAGCCCGTTTAGTATACTTTAGCTATTTTCATAGTGTAATGTCGTATGGTATTCTGTTGTGGGGAAATGCCGCCGACATCCAGACTATCTTTGTTTTGCAGAAAAGAGCTGTTCGATCAATTTATAAATTAAGCCCGAGACACTCTCTCAGAGAGAAATTTAAGGAGATTAATGTAATGACTGTGCCTTCTCAGTATATTTATGAAAATCTTTTATATGCCCATAAAAATATAAAATTGTTTAAAAAATACAGTGATATCCATAACATAAATACTAGGAACAAACACAAATTTGTAGTACCTACAACAAGGCTCAAGAAAATAGGTGGCTCGTTTAGATGTCAATGTGTACGCTTTTATAATAAGCTTCCAAGCGACGTACAAGGTTTAAGTGTTAATAAATTCAAATCATTCATTAAACGTAAGTTGTGCCAGAAAGCGTTTTATAACATTAAAGATTACGTTGAGGACAAAAAGGCTTGGGATTGAGCTGCTCCAATTAATTTCGTTTTTTATTTTTTTTATTTTGCTTCGTGGATTTAGTTTTTAATTATATTTTTATTTTTTTTATTTTTCTTGCAATGACAAGAATATTTACTTTTTTAAGTATTATATTATTTTATTTTAATTATTGTGAATGTGAAGACTATGTGGATTATTCTTTTTTTTAATTTTAATTTATCTTAGTTAGTTTTTAATCATGGTCTGGCAGTTTGAGTATTTATGCGGCCTACCCGAATGTCCTTTCTTTGGTATTGTTCGTCAATTCGTTGAGCTCCATAAATTCTAAGTTGAGCTGCACGGTTATTGACAAATGCGTGCACTGACTGGACAGGTCCACTCAATCTGGCTGGTTCTTTTCTCAAAAGACCATTTCAGACATCAGTCTACATGGTCTTCACATGATCTAACCAAGTTTTTGTCTGGACTTTAAAAGAGACTGTGACCTCTGAGTTTGTTTCGGCCTTTCTTCTCAGAGTAGTCAGACAGGAAACGCCGACCTCATCTAGTTTTAAAAAATATGATCGACATGTGAAAGTGTTTGTACAAACCAACTTACAGAAAATAAATCATTTATCATTATCATTTACTTAAACGTTTCTAGTGTCTTAGGTGTGAAGTTATAGTATAGCACAGAAATGTTTTACGCATACACATCTGCTAGGATTAGTTATTCATTTACATGCTCTACGAGATACTAAGTCATCGTAGTTTGTTGTGTATTAAAGAGTTAACCGCAGCCAAGACTGCTAATTTACCTCTTGCTATCTCTGTGTGCACCACAGTTAACCGCAGCCAAGTCTGCTAATTAACCTCTTGCTATCCCTGTTTGCACCACAGTTAACCGCAGCCGAGTCTGCCAATTAACCGAGTCATCATAATTTGGGTATTAAAGAGTTAACTGCAGCCAAGTCTGCTAATTAACCGCTTGCTATCTCTGTGTGCACCACAGTTAACCGCAGCCGAGTCTGGCAATTAACCGAGTCATCATAATTTGGGTATTAAAGAGTTAACTGCAGCCAAGTCTGCTAATTAACCGCTTGCTATCTCTGTGTGCACCACAGTTAACCGCAGCCGAGTCTGGCAATTAACCGAGTCATCATAATTTGGGTATTAAAGAGTTAACCGCAGCCAACTCTGCTAATTAACCTCTTGCTATCCCTGTTTGCACCACAGTTAACCGCAGCCGAGTCTGCCAATTAATCGAGTCATCATAATTTGGATATTAAAGAGTTAACCGCAGCCAAGTCTGCTAATTAACGTCTTGCTATCTCTGCGTGTACCACAGGACTCTTTCTCATAATATAATATCTCTCTGTAGCATGTACTTTATACCCTCTTAGTACATGCAGCTGTACACTATTTTGTTAGGGAGACTTCGTATTGTAGCACCGAAGGTCTCCTTTAACGGACTGATCACGGCCTTTCGCCCAGTCTAATTCTCACGAGGTGTTCGCATTGCAATATCGAAAGACCTCTTAATGTAACCGACTTCTAAAAGCATCAGAAACCTTCATAAAGTTAGTAGATCTAGAGTTTAGGCATTTAGGTGGGGAATCTCTACACTATTGTCTTAGTGATGTCGGAGTTCCTCAGGGGTCTGTTCTCTCTGCAACTCTTTTCCTGCTGCACATCAATGACCTACCCTGACCTACCCTGGTATTGTTGGGTAAGCAGATGACAGTACTGTTTCAGAGAGATACCTGTCCAGCGCAAAAACCAGCGTGGATGAAGTTCGTTCCATGAGAGAGGCTATGGTTGAGTGGACAGATTTGACCTTAAGCCTTGTCTCCCATTGGGGTGATGACAATCATCTGGTCTCTTTTAACGCTACCAAAACACAGGCGTGTCTTGTTACCGGTAAAAGGAGTCTTTTCGATCATACTCCTACTTTTCGGGGTACGTCTGTTCCTGTGACTGATCGGCTCGAGCTCCTAGGCATGGAGTTGACATCCAGTCTCAACTTCGGCGCCTCCATTGAGTACAAAGCCCATATTGCGGCCAAAAAACTGGGCATCCTAAATAGAGTGAAGCGATACTTTTCGCCTGGATAGCTTTTAACCCTATACAAAGCGCAAGTCCGATCCTGCATGGAGTGTTGCAGCCACCTTTGGGATGGCTCAGCTAAGTATCAGCTTGCCGCGCTTGACTCGGTGGAACGCAGAGCCAAGAGGCTCATTGGCGACGTTGAACTGGTGGATGCCAAGCTTCATAGCTTGGCTCATCGCCGCAAGGTTGCCTGCTTGTCGGTCTCCTACAGACTGTACTTCGGTGAGTGTGCTCCAGAACTCCACGACCTCATCCCACCAGCCCCCTTCTACCATCGGACATCTAGACGCACAGCAAGTTACTATCCATACCTTGTTGCCATTTCAGCAATTCGCACCAAGCGCTTCCAAACATCCTTTATAATGCGCACAGCGAATGAATGGAACTCACTACCTGCGTCCGTGTTTCCGAACGCCTTCAACCCGAATCTCTTCAAAGTTAGAGTGAACAGGCTTCTTCTGGGTAAGCTCACTCCATCGTCGACTCGTCTCTGTCACCTCTGACATAGACTAGAGTCAAGAGCAAACCCTTCACTAATAAAAACATAAAAAAATAAAAACTTAGCTTATATTTATCTCTGATGAGCTGCCACCAGGTTGGAAGTCTCCAAAACACTAATCACTTTTACTTTGCACTTATTGAATAATCTAAGTTACATTTGGTGTAGTTCAAATGACACAAAATGAAGCGGCAAACGCCATAGACTATCTAGAGATATTACTCAAGCGTCATAACCATGAAGTTATAGGTACAGGTCATAACCATAACTATAAATACTCTTTATCTATAGTGATTGTTCTATGGATTCAGTGTTGCCAGCATGTCACCTAATGTTGTCATTTATGACTAGGGATGGCGCGGTTTTAAATGTCTGAGGCATCCCATTTTGGTGCAATTAAACTGTAAAAACTTGCAAAAAAAATGCTATAAAACAAATCTTCACTGTATTTATAGAAAAAAAATATTCATGCACCGAGTAAACCCTTTTACTTGCAAGTCGCTACTAACACCATCTATCTATCACCATGTAACGGAACCGAACGCGAACGATTAACAAAAAATAATCGGTTTAATTGGCCGAAAAACGCTAGTTAGGTCGGCACAAAGAAACCGTTCTTTGTATGGGATGAGGCATCGGTATGCTAGTATTATATTATCTGTGACCAAACACATTTCAATTATAATATCGTCATTTTAATGATGAATGAAGATACAATATCGCAGTTATGTAGATAGCAGACAGAACTTATCAGACATGCAGATAGATTATATCTAAGTATTTTTTTCACTAGTAATCAATGAATTATTGTCAAAAAATTGCAGAACAGCGCTCAAAAAGCCAGTTGTGTCTTCAACGTGAACGTTATGTCCTACTCCATCGATATAGAGCAATGTTGCTGCAGGAAACAGTTTTTGGATACCCACTAAGTCTTCAGTCCTGAAACAAATCAGACGTTTCATAAATAACATGGACACTTAGTAAATCATTATACGCAATCCCTAAACCGATTGCGGGTACAGGTTGGTCACTGCAGAAAAATCTGGAAAAAATAGAGTCTCATAGTCCCATCTCAAACACAGTGCCAGTGTGGGGCCCCGTCGCAGGATATGCCCCACCTCCTTGTCTGCCCTTCGTGCCCAACCACCTGCATCTGCAGTACATGAGCGTGACAAATGACAGAGCGGTCCAGGTGGCTACATACTGGTCAGACAAAATTTGAGAATAGTTGAGTCAAAATTTGAGTTCGACACGAAAAGAAGAAGATTATACGCATAAAACGTTTTAGGAGTACTTTAAGGCATACAACTAAATAGTGAAATTGCCTGCCACAGTGTTTCCTGATCACTGAACCTAGGGGTTTTTCAGTCAAGAGACAATAGGTTCCTCCTATTATAGGTAAACGTGCACCGTCGTCGACCACATCGTCGCTTACGATATGTGGTGAGATAGTGGTTAATCGCAAGCCTATTAATAAAAAACCGGCCAAGTGCGAGTCGGACTCGCATAAGAAGGGTTCCGCACCATTATCGCAAAACATTGCAAAAAAATCACGTTTGTTGTATGGGAGCCCCCCTTAATTTATTTTATTTTAATTTAATAATTATTATTTTTTGAAGAGAATATACAACTAAATATTCTGTGAATATTTCAAGCGTCTACCTATTGCCGTTATTGATATCGAGCAAAAAACGGCAAAAATATCACGTTTGTTGTATGGGAGCCCGCCCTTAAATATTTATTTTATACTGTTTTTAGTATTTGTTGTTATAGCAGCAACAGCAATACATCATCTGTGAAAATTTCAACTGTCTAGCTATCACGGTTCATGAGATACAGCCTGGTGACAGACGGATAGACAGACAGACGGATCGCGAAGTCTTAGTAATAGGGTCCTGTTTTTACCCTTTGGGTACGGAACCCTAAAAATATGGCGGGTGTTTCTATCCGTTGCACCCAACAACTTTTCAAATGAACACTGTAAAACTCGACAAGACTTCCCTTCCTATGTAAGGTAGACACAGACTACCTACTCAACATGACAAATCAGATATAGCTTTCACAAGGAAGTTAGTTAATGGTAGTTTGTCACTAAAGATTAATTATACCTACCTAGGCAGTTAATCTTAAAAACGTAGAATCTTTGGTGTTAGTCCCTTCCAGACATATTAGATACTAGCCATCAACTAGCATCAACTAACTACCCTAGCCTACTTACCTGCCTACCTTACTACCTACCCTACTCACCTTGCTACCTACCCTGTCTATCTACCATTTTTTTTATAGGGTTATTCTTCCGCGGCGAATCTTAACACCGCATTTCAAAAAATGACGTCAAATGCACAACGCCATCTATCGAATATGAAGTTCAACTGTCCGAGTATCTGAATTGCATGTGTTGTGATATTTTACTTCTTGAACGCTTCAAGTTAAGCACAATTTTTTTTTAATGTATAATAGTTATCTAAATTGGTATCGTACATTTTGCTCACAAGCTGGCAATGGGTTCTGTTGGTTATCCTTTAACACCCTGGCTATTTTTAGGGTTCCGTACGCAAAGGGTAAAAACGGGACCCTATTACTAAGACTTCGCGGTCCGTCTGTCTGTCTGTCACCAGGTTGTATCTCATGAACCGTGATAGCTAGACAGTTGAAATTATCACAGATGATGTATTTCTGTTGCCGCTATAACAACAAATACAAAAACAGAATAAAATAAATATTTAAGTGGGGCTCCCATACAACTAACGTGTTTTTTTTTGGCGTTTTTGCGATAATGGTACGGAACCCTTTGTGCACGAGCCCGACTCGCACTTGGCCGGTTTTTTTGGAAATATTTACGATGTACAAAAACACCTTTTCACAGATTTTTTTTTTGATATTGATTGATGATGATAATCAAGTTAGTTATTAGAATATCCTGCCAATTTGTTAGAAATTAAAAAGATCATTAACAAAAATCTTACGGGACACAGAATGAAAGCTTGCCAGCGAGAAATAGCGTGGGGCCCGTATACGTTTTGCTACCCATATTTGGCAATTTAGTCATGTTATTATACTGTTCCTTCAAGTCTTGAAGATTGTACTTCCATCCAAAAGATTTGTCAGATAACTCTTCAATATTCATTAGTATGCCTTCTATTTCCGCTTCTGATTCAAACAAACTGTTTCGTTCAAATTTTTTTCTAGCTGCAGCCTTTGCTTCTTTTAAATCCAGTCCTTTAAAGTTGACACTCATCAGTACATCTATTATATTTGGAAGTATGATTTCCATATAACTTGATGTAGATACTGGCGATATATCAACGACGACCAAACTGGTTACTCTGGAAGGCTGCATAAAAGCAAGCAAGGCATTAATGTGAAGTCGTATGTTTAATGCAAGGTGAAGATTACCAAAGCCATGGATGCAGGACCGGACGTTGTGCCTGGGGGAGGCCTATGAGACTGTCTTTCTACTGAATAGTGATCCTGATAAGGATAGCTCTTCTTCCTAATGATTGATAACTTGATAAGCGAAGAGTTTGAAACGCTGCATCCCGAGAATTATAACACAAAGTTGACTTCTGCATTACTTCATAAGTTTTTATTGTTTTACTACTGAAAAGGAGAGGTAAGTAGAGTGTACTTATGTAGATATAGAAAATCCAAAATTCAGCTATGTTTAAGTCTCATTCCAGACTCACCACGATTTGCTACCAACGAGTCCTGAGCTACTTTCGTCATATTGCTTGGAGACAATCGGACATCCTGCAGAAACTGGCTATGGTGGTGGAAAAGGTGAATGGAAAGAGACCACGTGGTCGTTCACCTACTCGCTGGCCAGACCAGATAAGGGCGATTACAGGACTGACGGTGACCACTTCCCTGAGAAGAGCTGAAGACATAGTGGCTTGGAAGCAGCTCGTCAGTGACTCCCGTCAAAGTGTACTAAGGCGGGCACGACCTTCAGAAATGAAGACAACGAATAAGAAGAGAAAATGGGGACGAGCTATTGCGATCAACCGGGCACAGTCCTGGATCTGTAGATGTTTGGATCTACAGCCCAGAGTCCGGGCTGCTATTAAGAATTTCCAAACCGATGACTACCCGGGGATCAAACCCGAGACCACATGGTCAGACCATATAGCATACCAACTAAGAAAACAGTAAATATAAAGACGAATGAATGGTCAACATAATTATTCGAACCTCATTCAGAGCCACCATCATCCCTGTTCGGCCTCCCATACTGTGGCCAATAATAATACACTGTTTAAGTACAAAATTAGACATCAATTGCGAGACATCTTTAGCTAGTGAGGTGTAGTCGTGGCGGCTACAATACGGGCTGTCGCCATGGTTACGAGCATCCACAGCTATCACAGTTTTTTTACAGTAACTGTTTAGCCTTTTACAGATATTTTCCCAATTCTTTTTAGTTCCAAGACAGTCATGGAGTACAATAATTGGTACACTGAAGGGAGTCGGACTGGGACCATAGATTTTATACGCCAAATTCAGTGCTGTTGATTTTGATCGAAGAGTTTGAATGACTCCGTTAATCGTGGCCCTGCATAATAGATTTAAGGCAATGTACTGCATAGCTATTATTTGACTTTTTATTCTACATTTACGCAACTTATTATCAATGGCTTGTATACTGCTTTTATAGTTCAAACGCTGAATAAATGAATGCACAGACTACTTAGATATTACTACCGTAATGAATGTGTCAATGTTAATGTCAAAAACGTTGACACGATTGACAGTATTGGCACCACAATGACACGTTAATATTTTAGTGTTATGGATGGCGGGAAGTGAAAAAATAATATAAAATATTTCCAGCCTAGATTCAACACGCGGCTCCAGTGCGGTTTACGGCACATCACAGAGATGAGGCCTGTGTCCCAGCAGAGGGAACATTAAAAGACTAATGATACAAATTCAAATTAAATTTATTGCATCCATAATGCATGTAGGTGGTGAATATAAGTTACAGAAGCAATTATGGACCCTGTCGGGCAATGATAATGATGATGCCACTGATTCACTTGTTAGCTTTACATGCCATGAACCCTTTATTTTAATCAAATAGGTAGCTGGGGTTTGATGCAGTTCAGTTGAAATTTGTAACTGCTGGGCAGGCTTGGCTATGGCGAATACAGCCCGCTCACCAAAAGACTTCTTGAAACGTCCTGTCCTATAACGGACCATGAGGTACACGTTTTGACTGCCTCGAACCTTATTTCGACAGTCAAACAAGAGGTTAAACACGACAATTTTTAAGTCTAACTGTCTGTACTTCACAGATGTGACGGATACTAGTACCTTATCACGATAAAACAAACTACGCCAAAACTTATTTGTCTAATATTAGATTTTTATTATCTTTTCGTTATATTATATCGATAACCATCACGCACGCAAAGTTTAACTTAACTTTAACTGAAACGGTCACGTTTGTTCAATGAGATCAGTGGTAGAGTTAGCAAGGTAGCCCCAGGTAGCAACAAAGTATCGGCCGCCTGCTCTGGTACGCTAAAAGCTCGAAAAACAATAGTCGTACAGTACCTAATCCCAAATCTTTTTTGCAGGTTAAAACATAGCTTTTTTTTTCAATGCGCATGGCATGGCGGTACTCCGGTTTAATACGAAATTTATTACTGCCGGGAAATTGTAACCAACTTCAGACTGGCCAAAAATATTGTGGATTACTGTACGACGTAAGATCGAGCGATGCGAGCACGAGAATTTTGCACCCAGAATTTTGTTGACAGTTTTTTTTAGGTGTACGAGTACTTTGTCGAATAATGCAGAAAAGAACATAGGATACCCCAGCGAGCGATGCGAGCTTGAACATTTTAGAAAAATATTAAACCGATTTTTCGATCTCGAAATTTTTGGCACCATACTTACAGGTTTGGGGCTAGGTGGAGGGGGGTGTAAAGTCCCGCAAAACTCCATAGAAAAGGGAGGTTATTATATTACTCTTTGGATCCTCCGACCAGACGTCGATGCCGCTACACAGGCTTGCAACTACAACTGCGTCTAAACTTAGAAAACAGATATTTTCCAAGTTTGAGCTTTGATTAAAAAATGCCCCGGGCTCCGGGGCGGTCCCCTTATCATATCAGCCGAAAGACGTCCAGTGTTGGACATAGGCCACCCCCAAGCGTCGCCACATTGACCGGCCCCGTGCATCTCGCAACCAGCGGATCCCCGCAACCTTCACCAGGTCATCGGTCCACCTGGTGGGAAGCCTTCCAACGCAACGTCTTCCGGTTCGCGGTCGCCACTCCAGAACCTTTCTGCCCCATCGGCCATCCGTTCTGCGAGCAATGTGCCCTGCCCACTGCTACTTAAGTTTGGCAATTCTTCGGGCTATGTTGGTAGCTCTGGTTCTCTTGCAGATCTCTACATTTCTAATTCGATCACGCAAGGAAACGCCGAGCATTGCACTCTCCATTGCCCTTTGAGTGACTGTAAGCTTTCTGATGAGGCCCATTGTAAGCGACCACGTCTCAGAGCCATATGTCATCACTGGCAACACACACTGGTCATAGACTTTCGTCTTGAGACACTGTGGTAACAGTGTGGGTTGGACGAGTAGATACCGCGCAACGCTGCCCAGCCGAGTCGGATTCGGCGGTTGACCTCTTTCTCGAAGTTGGCCCTACCCAACTGAATAGTCCCAGGTAGACATAGTCGCCCACAACTTCGAGTGTACAGACTCCGACTTTGATAGGAGTGGGTATAACATGGGCATTCAACATCACCTTGGTTTTGTCCATGTTCATCCTAAGACCCACTCTTTCGGAAGATCTACTGAGATCATCGAGCATTGTACTGAGGTCCTCCATGGTCTCAACCATAATATAACCACTATATCGTCAGCAAACCAAAGGTGAGTGATGTACTCACCGTTGACGTTCCTTCTCCAGTCCAGAACCTTGAAGACAACCTCCAGTGCAGCGGTAAACAACTTCGGAGATATGACGTCTCCCTGACTCACACCTCGCTGCAAAAAGACGGGTTCCGAGGTCTGATCCTGAAGTCGAACTGACATGGTGGCGTTTTTGTATAAACACTTCAACACTTCGATGTACCGGTAGTCAATTTGGCACCGTTGGAGAGACTGCAGTACAGCCCAAGTCTCGATCGAATCGAAGGCTTTCTCGTAGTCCACAAACGCTAAACAAAGAGGCAGGTTGTACTCTTCGGTCTTCTGTATAACCTGCCGCAGCGTATCTATGTGGTCTACGGTGCTGAAGTCTTTACGGAATCCGGCTTTTTCGGGAGGCTGGAAATCGTTAAACCTGCGCGCGAGACGATTCGTGATGACTCTTGAAAACAGCATGTAGACATGGCTATGAAATGTGATGGGCCTATAGTTCTTCAGTAGATCATTGTCACCCTTCTTGAAGAAGAGTAACACCACACCCCTGCACCATGCCTGTGGCGTTTTCCCCTAGAGTATGATGGAATCAAACAGCTTCTGAAGGGCCTTAAGTATTGGTTTACCACCTGCCTTCAGAAATTCGGCCGTAATTCCGTCGTCACCCGGTGCCTTGTTGTTCTTAAGCTGTTTCAGAGCCATCCTAATCTCATACAGGCTTACGTCCGGCATGTCTTCGATGTAGTGTCGGGTCAATCTAGCTCTAGGGTCATTCGCTAGATTCACAACGGGTTTACTGGTTGACGTGTACAACTGCCCATAGAATCTCTCGATCTCCCTCAGAAATTCCGGTTTGGCGGATACGATCCTGCCATCATCGGTCTTCAGTTTCGTGAGCTGGCTCTGCCCAATAGACAATAGATCTCTTGCAAAGAACTTGGAGCCCTTATGCCGTCCAATCGCGTACTTCCGGTTTAAAGCGGTGGAGGTCGCTTTTCAAGGACTTTGAGATCCGTCTATTTAGCTTAGTATTTCAACGCATCGTCTGAAGACTGCAGGATCATCTCACGCCTCTCCTTCATGAGCTTGAGAGTAGGATCTGACAGCTTTTTGTTCCTATCTGTACGGTGTGTCTTGAAAAACTTAGACCCGACCGTATGGACAGCTTCCACGAACACATCGCTGTCGTCCACGGAGCTCCCTAGGCACTAGAAACGATTCTGGAGTTCGAGCTGAAAGCTCTCGCAGTTTTGGGCCTGGATCTGTGCTGGACGGAGCGTGGACTTCATCAGTCGAGACCTTTCATGCTTAACGTTAATGTTCAATGTCCCTTTAGTTCATCAGTAAATTAGACTGAGAATGCAGTAAAATCCTTTACGGATTTTCAACAATATTAATTCGAGTACTTCAGTGGCTTTTCTAAAAACGAACTGCTATTTTGTTATTCTCGTGGTTTTTCTGTTGTTGTTTTGGCAATTGCAAAGACGCAGCCATTACAGTAGATCACTAAAAATATAATGTAGATAATAAATATTTTAATACACTTAATAACAATTTAATTTATTTTGATAGTGTCGGGCGTTTAAACTGCTGCTTGTAGTGATGAGTCCGGATGAAATCAATTGTAAGTTCCAAGAAAGATCTAGGGTCGTCAATATGAACGTTGTGGCGTGTTTTAGGAATGTATGTTACAACAGCCTTCGGGAACATGGCTCGAATATCTGTTAAATCGTCGGGTCTGTAATGAAACACAAGTACGTATTAAACGTTTTGTACACTAAAGGAATTCAATTTACCATTGACTTCATTGCTATATATTTTATTTTTATATCTGCTAGTTCCCGCTTTTGACCTCGCCAGGTCTATGATGAAACAAGCGAGCTTTGAGGCCTGACGGGTAGGGAACACAGATAACCTACTAGGACACTCCATAGCCCAGTAGAAATATACATAAAAATCGCAGAGCTTGATGTAGTTCTGGATTTTTGGTATGTTGTATGAGCCAGTTAGATTAGTGTTAATTCTTATTTGCAACTGATCCATATTACAACGTACCAATAAATCAGAACTACATCATGCTTTGCGATTTTAGACTTTTTAGGGTTCCGTACCCGAAGGGTCCAAACGGATTATTATTGCTGCTACTCACGTGTCCGCCCGACGTCTGTTACAAATTTGTGTTTGGAAGATTTTTTAACTTCCCATTGACATATGAACTTGAAATTTGGTGTTTATTATCTATACTTCTATACTATCTATATATATAAAAAATAATCCCTATTTCCCTTGGTCGCGGCATCACGCGTGAACGGCTGGACCGATTTCATTTATTCTTTTTTTGTTGTGTTATTTCTACTGGGCTACCAAGGAACACATAATCATATGCATTGCTAGATGTAAACATAACTTCAGGTCTAATATGTTGTTAGACCTTTACTTTGACTGATACTAGAGTTCAAAAAGTTCAACTTACGGAATTAATTCAGACAACTGACCACCGAGAAAAAGTGTGGGCCCAAAGTACCTCTTCCCTTTCAATGACTTAGGAAAATCAGCAATGTGTTTGATATCATTCAATAACACATCGATATTGATCCTCCAGCCGATTGTGTTATCAGTTTTATAATTAATGTTGTGAATAATAGCTTTTAAGAGGTGATCATCTGAGATTAAGCCTTTTAACTGTTTTTTGGCAACACGTTTAGCTGGACTTATTTCTTTAGGGTTCTTAAAATTCACCGCCTTCATGGCTTCTAATATTTTTGGGAACTCGTCTCTGTAGTGCTTTGAGATTGAAATAGGAGAAATATCAACCACTAATACGCCAGTTATTCGATGTGGCTAAAAATAGAGAGATCAAATAGAATGGAGCTGGCGTTGGTTCGAGCACAGATAAAATACAAGCATACTGATGCCTCATCCCATACAAAGAAACCTATATCGAAATCTGATTATTATTTGTACATCGATCGCCGATACCACGGCGATAGATAGATGGTGTTAGCAGCGACTTGCAAGTAAAAGGGTTTACTCGGTACTTGAATATTTCGTCAGTAAAGATTTGTTTTATTTATTTTTTTGTACGTTCTTTACAGTTTCATTGTACCAAAATGTGTTACAATGTTCATTTTACTCACAATACAATGACAAATCGGTGCATATCGCGCCGTCTAGTGAGATTTATTTGAACCAAATTTTCTGTCTTAGCGCTGGGACCCCGTGGTTAGAGATAGTCTTTTCAAACTGGCTGGGTAGGTATCACAACCATCATAGTTTTCCCATAGTACAACAACGGATCATACAATGATTTGGCTTTGAATCTAATCGAATTGCTCATATTTGTACTTATGTTTCATAATCGGCCTTTTTAATGTTCTCACTGCTGGGATACAGGCTTCCTCTCTGTGAGTAGAAATGGGTGGTAATCCACCACGCGGGCCCAATGCGGATTTGGTGGATGTCACACGTCTTCGAAGGTTTTAGTTCTAGGACATGCCGGTTTCCTCACGATGTTTTTCTTCACTGTTTTGAGAGCAGTGGTGATGAAATAATTTACACAAAGTAAAGCGCCTGCCTGGGTTTGAACCCACGACTTTATGTTTTATTGCTATTATTTTGTTTCTGTTGATTATGAGACTGATGAAAAAAACTACGAAACGTAGGTTTGACTAAAGTCTTGCTAGCGGTAAAAATAGTTATTTTAATCACCAAGGTTTTGCGAAACGATTCCACAATTGCTCCACAAACGGACTTACCTATCCTTAGTGAAATTAATATTCTGTAAACTATCGCAAAAAATATTAGACAATGCTCCACGCATGTAATTACTTGGCATGGTAATGTGGTTTGTAGGTACCTATCATCTATATTTTTAACTAACGACAAAAAAGTTTTCAGACTTCGACACGGAATTGAAATCCGAAAACATTAGATACTGTCGTGATTTTATTAAGCATTAGCATGTCCGTAATACTAGTAACCTTCCGGACCGTAATGTTGAATTTGTAAAATGTTAAATGCCCAAATTGATGAATTCTCAAAAATTTTAATCTCAATATTGAATTTGGAAAATGTTGAATTTCCAAAATGTTGAATTACCAAAATGTTGAATTTCCAAAATGTTGAATTTCCAAATAGTTGAATTTGCAAAATGTTGAACTGTAAAATCCAAAAAGTTGAATTCGCAAATTGTTGAACTGTAAATTCCAAAATATCGAGTAGTTATCGATGACTGCTAGACGGACCCATTGGATATCAATGCCGGTGTCCCTCAGGGTCAGGGGTCGGTACTCTCAGCAACATTATTCTTGCTACACATTAACGATCTGCTAAAACCTTCGGGTCTGCAGACGACAGCACTGTTACTGAGAGATACTTGTCCTTGCCCAATGCACTGACTACCGGACCGCAGATCCAGTTTCTCCGTGAGGCCATGGTGGAGCGTTTGAATCTGTCCTTGCAGGCAGTCTTTGAATGGGGCGATGCCGATCTGGTCAGGTTTAATGCTGCTAAAACCCAGGTGTGTCTTTTTTCCGCTAAATAGAGCCAATTTCACCCGGCTCAACTTTCCGAGATGTGATCGTGCCAATAACGGACCATCTTGAACTTCTTGGCGTTACTTTGACATCGACTCTCAATTTTGGCCCATACATTGAGGCAAAGGCTCAGCTGGCTGCCAAAATGTTGGAGATCCTTGCAAAGGTGAGAAGGTGCTTCACGCCGGAACAGCTGCTCAATTTGTATCAAGCGCAGGTTCGATCATGCATGGAGTACTGTTCTCATCTCTGGGACGGATTTGCCAAATACTAGCTTAATGCACTAGAGTCGATTGAAAAGAGGGCCAAGAGGCTAATCGGCAATGAGGCACTGGGGAGTGACCATAAGCTCTTAGAGCAAGGTTATTTCAGGTTGTCCCTTTCTTACAGTCAAACTATGATAGGCATTCGCGAGCAAAGTCGCCACAATCGCAGCAAGGGCTCACAAAACGGACGTAACCTTGCGAAGTCGACCACACATTCGAACACACACAACCACAGCAACAACCACAACCACAAACACACAAACAACAACCACAACTACACAAGAAACAACAAGCACACAATTTACTGATACACAAATTACACACACACATTCTAACCAACGGCCATTATCAACGGTAGCAGCAGCGGTAGCAGCAACAGCCAGCCTACAACCAGCCCCTAGCATGACTACCACACAATTCCTGGCATGCGGAGAAGACGGAGTCCCTGGCATCAGACTGCGAGGCGTCGCTCTGTTCATGAACAGGGAACAGGAGAAGTTAGGCATAGGCTTCTGCATAGGCTCAAGTCGAGCTACGGCCCGAATACACCTTTCACCGGGCCTTGCCGCCTTGATTAACGGAAGCACCACCAAAACGAGCATAAAAGGCAGCAAGTATGCTGCACTACCTCAAGTGGAAGTGGCCACTCACCGATGCCGTCTAATGCGATTTAAAGGGAAAACAATCGCATTACTCGAGTGGGGAGAGGCTACTTCATTTGCTCAGGCAAGCTCATTGCTTCAGAAGATCGGGGAGGCAGGATACTACACGTCAGCCGCGGCCCGAACCATAAGTGTGGACGCAATGGTGGTGGGAGGAGAAAGAGGAGACGTCGCAGACCGCTTTGGCTGTCTAAAGGCCTCAGAACATCATGAGGTCGTTGTCTACGAGGATAGAGGGGAAACCCTAAGTTTCCTCAAAGCCCCCAGACAACCAACAGCCAGTGCGACGAGCTCCACAAAAAGCCCCACCACTCAAATCGGATCGGAAAGGGCCCAGCAGAAGGCAGCAGCCGAAAAAGCCGCTAAGAAGCAGTGCAACACCATAAACCCGGAGGACCGGGCCCGGTCGAGGAGTCGCCTGAAAGCGTTTGGCACTTTCCTCAGTGCACTGCTCCCAAGCACCAGCCATGCATCACCATCTCACAAGCAGGAGACAGCACTGGAGAGGTTCCTCAGAAAAACACCAAAGGAACCAACCCAGCAAAAGCCTAAGCCAACACGAGCCGACAAAGGGCAAGTCAGCCCGCCGACCCTCGCAGTAAAGTCGGGTACCACGGACCACGTAAAAAGCGCGTTCCTCGAGTACGTAGCAATCGTAAGAGCGACCAGAGATGTCAATCTGACGACATGCAGGAAGATCCTGCAGACCTTCCAAAGAGACACAGAGGGTCTGTTAAGGATACTGCTCGAGGAAGCAGGGGCAGCGGTTTACGACAACGTCACATCCCAAATCATCAAAGGGGAAATGACGGGGTCGTATATGGCAGCCTACAGCGCGAGGAGTGGTTTTGTGGCCCTGGACAAGGAGGAGAAGGAGCGCTCAGGCAAACTCAAGTTCAGTGTGCCAAATGACGACCCGATAGTGGTTACCGCCAAATGTACTAAGATCATGCCGGATGATAAGATCCTGGAAATGGCACAGTCCATTTCGGGAACCCCAGGTATCCCGGCATCGCAGGAAAGTTGGGCGGTACCCAATATCAGGTGGATTAACGGAGTTCCGGGTTGCGGTAAGACAACCTGGCTGGTAAAGCACTTCGACGAGGACAGGGACGTGATAGCCACCACGACAACAGAAGCTGCCAAAGACCTTAGGGAAAAGCTTGCGCGCCGCTTAGGAGACCGAGCAAAGATCAAGGTGCGAGGAGACCGAGCAAAGATCAAGGTGCGCACTATGGCCTCAATCCTAGCAAACGGTTTCAAGGGCCAAGACAAATGCTACCGTCTTACGGTAGACGAGGCTCTTATGAACCACTTTGGGGCAATAGTCATGGCAGTAAAGTTGTCTGGAGCAAGCGAGCTTGTCCTCGTCGGAGACGTTAACCAGCTCCCATTTTTGGACAGAGAGAACATTTTCGAGCTTAGGTACACCCATCCAGACCTGGTGGCTGGCATCACCCAGGAGTTTCTCTGCACACACCGCAATCCAATGGACGTGGCGTTTGCACTGAGTGAGATATACCCCGGTATATACTCCTCCAAGTCGTCGCTGTCGCGGGTCCACTCCCTGAAGGTGAAAGGTTACACAGAGGCGCAAATACCGAGCACTGCCCAAAACACCCTGTTCCTGGTTCATACGCAGGAGGAGAAAGCTACTCTTGCGAGCCAGGGATTTGGGTCCGGTGAAGGGTCGCGCCTGCTAACCGTACACGAGGCTCAGGGGTCGACCTACGACAGCGTCATCATCATCAACACCAAGTCCAGGAGGCTTCAGGTCCACGACAGCATCTCCCACGCGGTAGGTGCGGTGTCCAGACATACAGTCAGTTGCGTCTATTACACCGACGACGCCGATGACGCCGCAGGCCGCCTTGCTAAGAGGGCGATGGATGCGCCGACTAAAACGGTCGTCAACTACAATCTTAAGACGGCCATGCAGCATCGAGACGTAGTCGTCATAGAGGCCTTGCTCACGCTGGTGAAGTCCCTGGTCAGCAGACATCACCAAAACACCACCTAACAAGTCCCATCCAAAAACTCCAACCCAAACACATACCCAAACCATCACCCTGTCTAAACCCTGAAAAGCAAAAAATTATATATATATTTGTAAAGCTGCATGGTGGAGCGAGTCAGTCATACACACCTTAACGTCCTAACGACGGGGTTCTATAGCCGAAACCGTCGGCCGGGACTGGTCTGCTCGCACTGCTATGCATCTTCCCCGAAAATGTACCAATAGATATAAGAAAACAAAATAACATAAGCAGTGTATCAATAGAAATAAACAACAAAATAGTTAATAACATTAAATTGAAATCAAATAGAAACTTAAATTGTAATGCCGGTGTGTGATATATATATATAGTATTTAGTGAGGGATGAACTCACGTAGACTTAAGTTAGTTAAGTAAGCCTAAAAATAATGTCCGACGTAGGAGTCAGACAATTGTAACGTTAATGAAAAAATAACAAACAAACAAAATAAAACCACTATAAAAAAGATCGCGGAGTGCCACATGTCCGCGGTAGAATATTGAAATAAAAAAAAAACTATGATAGTTTTGTCACGTCAGGGTACGGCATTGGTCATGAAAAAGCTCCAGAGCCTTGAACATCGCCACCGAGTTGCCAGCTTGTCGGTTTTTTTATCAGTTACATTTCGGGGAGTGTGCGATGGAATTGCATAATCTATTTCCACCTAGCTCGTTTCATCATCAGACTACCAGAGGTACGGCAAAAGGGCTCATTACAATACACGGTATTCAGGGCCCTGAATACCGGGTCACTAAATCATTCCGAAGCAATAAGGTTAATATTATGATAACCCTAGCTCTCTAACAGTTATTACACCACCCTAAATTAGGGTTTAGGGCGCTGAATACCGTGTAGTGTAATAAGCCTTTAGGGCGCCATCGGTACATGGTGGACATCCCACCAATACACACAAACGTTTTGGGAACACTTTTACTATGTGTACAGCTAAGGAGTGGAATTCCCTGCCGGAGTCTATGTTTCCCGACAGCTACAATATTCTTTCGGGGTCTTTAAGTAAAGAGTGAATAGGCTTTTTTTAGGCAAGCGTGATGCACCATTGACCACATCATTGCTTACCATCAGGTGAGATAGTGGTCAAACGAGAGCATAGGCTCTCTATAGAGAGAGCAAAGAAAAAAAAATGCGAAATGTTACTACGCAGAACTAGTGGAAATAAAAAATCCTTCCAGACCCTCTTTCAGTTTTATGCCACTTGTGCACTTTGTGTGAAGGAAAACATCGTGAGGAAATGTCCTAGAAGTGCCTAGAACCAAAAATTCGAAGACATGTGATATCCACCAATCCGCACTGGGGCCGCGTGGTGGATTATGGCCCATTCCCTCTCACAGAGAGGAGGCCTGTGTCCCAGCAGTGGGAACATTAATAGGCTGATGATGTGATGTGATGTGTGCACTTTGTGTTGCTGTTGGCTGCCGGCCCACCGACCAACCTCGTTGTGGGAAAGAGCAACAAAATGACGAAATTAACAAAATCTACCTGACCATAATATTGTATTCGGGATCATGGTCCCGGAATTAAATATTATTTAAATTCAACATTTTGGTAATTTAACATTTTGGAAATGCACCATTTTATAAATTCAACATTTTGCAAATTCAACATTACGGTCCGCAAGGCTTTGAAATAGTGAAAAAAAAGCTGCTACTTCATTACAACTTAAGAAACAGCAGGGGTTTTTTCGCCTTTTTATTATTTCAATTACACCGTTATTGGCGCTTACCGCCATTAAGGCTAAACACATGGCTGCTTTGCCTCCCATGCCATGTCCGATGAGGCTCGCTTGTTTAACTCCGAGTTTCTCAAATAAATGCAGAATATCTTCTGCGTGGTCTTCATATTTATGAGAGTTTACATGTGGACTGTCGCCATGATTCCGCAAATCTACGGCTACTACAGATCTCTTTGTCATGTTTAATATTATCTTCCCTATGCCTTCCCACTGCTTTTTACCGCTTAGAAGGCCATGAAAAAGAAAAATGGGCGGTTCCTCTAATTCCGTAATTCCTACCCCGAGTACTTTATACGATAGGACTACAGATCTTTTACCGATCCGGTAAGAAGGTGTTTGTTGTTTAAACAGTGCAGTATACTGAACAATTGAATGGAATCTTCTTTGCATGGTCTGCGGCCACAGGATTACTCAGGCAACTTGTAGGTCTGTTATAAACACGAATTTGACATTTATCAACTTCAACTTGACTTCTAATTTTCATAGATTTATGTGACAATAGATAATGTAGAGTCTTACCATGAGTCCTACTTACTCGGAAAGTATGTTAGAAAAAACGCGCTGGATAAAAAAACCGGCCAAGTGCGAGTCGGACTCGCACAAGAAGGGTTCCGTACCATTATCGCAAAACACTGCATAAAAATCACGTTTGTTGTATGAGAGCCCCCCTTAATAAATTAAAATAAAATAAATTAAGGGGGGCTCTTAATTTATTTTATTTTAATTTATTAATTATTATTTTTTGAAGTAAATATACAACTAAACATTCTGTGAATATTTCAAGCGTCTACCTGTTGCCGTTATTAATATCGAGCAAAAAACAGCAAAAATATCACGTTTGTTGTATGGGAGCCCCCCTTTAATATTTATTTTATACTGTTTTTAGTATTTGTTGTTATAGCGGCAACAGAAATACATCATCTGTGAAAATTTCAACTGTCTAGCTATCACGGTTCATGAGATACAGCCTGGAGACAGACGGACAGACAGACAGACAGACAGACAGACAGACAGACAGACAGACGGATCGCGAAGTCTTAGTAATAGGGTCCCGTTTTTACCCTTTGGGTACGGAACCCTAAAAACGCGCACATTCAAGCGCATTTGACCGAATCCGAGCATCACTTTTATCAAAATTTTATAACATTTGCAATATGTTTAAGTTACGTTGTACACGACGTAACTTAAACATATTTAAAATTTTCTATATTCGTATAGCATGTTATAATTGAAATTGATAAGTAGATAAATTTTTAGATTTACACTAGGACTCTGCGTCTATTTGCCTTGAACCCTAGATATTTTAAAGTAATTTCAATATGCTAAAAATGTGTAAAAATCACCTTGATCCCTAGGCACGTTTTAAACAAAATAATAAGATTTAAATAGGTATTTCCTCAGTATAATTCAAATCTTATTACATCTTCCTTACCTTATCTATACTTATACTAATACTAATATAATATTATAAAGAGGAAAGATTTTTTTATTTGTTTGTACCGAATAGGCTCCAAAACTACTTGACCGATTTAAAAAATTCTTTCACCAATAGTAAGCTTCAACATTCCTGAGTGACATAGGCTATTTTTTATCCCGGAAACGGGTCCTGTGGGGTGGTCCACGAGAGCGAAGCCGCGGGGAAAAGCTAGTTAATTCTTTCACCAATAGAAATCTACAATATTCCTGAGTGACATAGGCTATTTTTTTATTCCGAAAACGGGTTCTGTGGGGTGGTCCACGAGAACGAAGCCGCGGGGAACAGCTAGTTAATTCTTTCACCAATAGAAATCTACAATATTCCTGAGTGACATAGGCTATTTTTTTATCCCGAAAACGGGTCCTGTGGGGTGGTCCATGAGAGCGAAGCCGCGGGGAACAGCTAGTTAATTCTTGCACCAATAGAAATCTACAATATTCCTGAGTGACATAGGCTATTTTTTTATCCCGAAAACGGGTCCTGTGGGGTGGTCCACGAGAGCGAAGCCGCGGGGAACAGCTAGTTAATTCTTTCACCAATAGAAAGCTACAATATTCCTGAGTGACATAGGCTATTTTTTATCCCGAAAACGGGTCCTGTGGGGTGGTCCACGAGAGCGAAGCCGCGGGGAACAGCTTGTTAATTAATTCACCAATAGAAAGCTACAATATTCCTGAGTGACATAGGCTATTTGTTTTTTATCCCGAAAACGGGTCCTGTGGGGTGGTCCACGAGAGCGAAGCCGCGGGGAACAGCTAGTTAATTAATAAAGGAACATCACCATTGAAGTTCAGTATACTACACAAAAGTCCGTTAGAAAAAAAGAGGTAAATGTTACACTGAATATTCAATTACGTTTAAATGCAGACCATTTTAACTTTTAAATATTAGAAATTCAAATGTAGTTAGGTACAAGTAAATGTTATTTCATGACAAATAAAACGGAAATAAGATAATATGCGTTATCAACAATCCAACAAAATTTGACTACAATTTTTATAAATAACATAGATGGCTGTAAGCTTAGCACTGCGGTTTTTAGTCGCACAAATTAGTGCCGCCATTTTTTTTTATTGTATATAGGCTTGGGCTTGACCACTATCTCACCTGATGGTAAGTGATGATGTGGTCGACGGTGTAGCACGGTAAAATTCATTAATTCTACGACATAGCTATATAAAAAAAATAACATACAAAAATCACGCAGTTTTTTATCCGCCGAGCGTTTTAGTTATGATTCAGTACGCGAATTAAAAACCGTGCGAACACAATTCGCGTGGATAAAAACCGCGTTGCGTGCTAAGCCTAACATTGAAGGCATTTCTAATAGCTACATCGTAGGGCTTGTGGTTGCAAGCGCTACTTACTGCTAAACAGAAGTCCGTAGTCCGATACCCGGGTTTTATTATACGGTATGCTGTTTTCTATATGGAATTTCTCAGAAGCAACCCGCGGTGTCTAAATTTGTGTCCGGATGGCAATAAATTCACTCCCACCTTCATTATATACATCACTAGCTGTTCCCCGCGGCTTCGCACCCGTAGACCACCCCACAGGACCCGTTTTCGGGATAAAAAAATTGCCTAGGTATGTCACTCAGGAATAATGTAGCTTTCTATTGGTCAAAGAATTTTAAAATCGGTCCAGTAGTTTCGGAGCCTATTCGGTACAAACAAACAAACAAAAAAATCTTTCCTCTTTATAATATTGGTATAGATAACTGGCGAAACTTTCTCCATAACTAGAGGAATAAGTATTAAGGTACTGTGGTATAAGTACTTGTTCATCATCATTCCAGCCAAAGGAGGTCCACTGCTGGACATAGGCCTCCCCCAAGTGTCGCCACCTCGATCGGTCCTGTGCGTCTCGCATCCAGCAGATGCCCAACAACATATTGTAACTATACAATTGTTTACTTATACTGCGTCGTGAATTTTATTAAACTGTTAAATACCGTTTTGTTTTGAATTAACAGTACCCAATTTCGAAGTCTACTCAAATAAACAATCGATGTTTTCCTTCACCTATTATGCTAAGCTGTAATGTTTTTAGGCAAGGCCCGCAATACTAGACCTGCTGTTTTATTTATAAAATCTATTTGTGGCCGTAAAGGTATTTCGTTTTAATTAGAATTTGGACTAACTAATGAATTGTCATCTATTTACATATTCTGAAATGGCTCTAATTTATATCTATACCCAATATTATAAAGAGGAAAGATTTTTTTGTTTGTTTTTACCGAATAGGCACCGAAACTACTGGACCGATTTCCAAACATTATTTCACCTATGGGAAGCTACATAATGCCCGAGAAACATAGGCTATAATTTTGACGGGAGCGAAGTGGGATTTAGGCGGGGGTCAGCTAGTTATTTATATAATCGTAAAATAATTTAACGATAGCATGTGACTTATGTCGACTATATATACAAGTCGATATAAGTCTACGAGAGTCCCTCGTTACGCTTAAGTGGGTTCGTTTTCGGGTTCAATATTGAATATATATTCCGTGACGTAAGACACTGCTTTATCCCCTTGGTGCATAATATATATGCGTTCATAATGATAAGTATCTACAATTACTTACCTATAATCAGGAATTGCGTTGTTTCTGCTGTGTAGCTTTTTTTCTATCACTAGGAAAACACAGTGACCGACAGTGAGCCCTGCAGCAACATCTATGCCGCCACATACGAATTAATGACCTGACGTCACACAAATCCTGCCGGGCGAGCACGGCCTGTTAGAGTCATGTACTCCACCAGGTTTGAGTCACGTACTTTATCACGGTTTTTGCTCCCAAACTGTGATATAAATGTGTGACTCAAGCCTGTCACAGTAGGCCGTGCTCGCCCGGCTGCATCGCGCAGGCAAAAGCAAATAATTGACTGTACTAGACTCCACGAGGTTAACACGTATATTTTTTTGTGAAATAGAAGAATAACATAACATAACAAACAAACATAACATATTGTTCTAAAACCATAGGATTACATAATAAAAACCGGCCAAGTACGAGTCGGACTTACGCAACGAGGATTCCGTAGAAACAGCTACATTCACCAAAACAATTAGGTAACATTACTGAAGATCATAAACAATGAAAACGCCGAACATTGCTTTAACGAAAAGATAAACTGGATTGAGGAACAAAATTATTATTTTACTTGACAAATTAGTGTCCATACCAGCGGATCCCCGCAAACTTCACCAGGCCATCGGTCCACCTGGTGGGAGGCCTTCCAGCGCAACGTCTTCCGGTTCGCGGTCGCCACTCCAGAACCTTTCTGCCCCATCGGCCATCCGTTCTGCGAGCAATGTGCCCTGCCCACTGCCACTTGAGTTTGGCAATTCTTCGGGCTATGTCGGTAACCCTGGTTCTCTTGCGGATCTCAACATTTCTGATTCGATGACGCAAGGAAATTCCGAGCATAGCCCTCTCCATTGCCCTTTGAGTGACTGTAAGCTTTCTGTTGAGGCCCATTGTAAGCGACCACGTCTAAGAGCCATAAGTCATCACTGGCAACACACACTGGTGATAGACTTTCGTCTTGAGACACTGTGGTAAGTTGGACGAGAAGATACCGCGCAACTTCCCGAACGCTGCCCAGCCGAGTCGGATTCGACGGTTGACCTCTTTCTCGAAGTTGGCCCTACCCAACTGGATCGTTTGTCCCAGGTAGACATAGTCGCCCACAACTTCGAGCGTAGAGTCTCCGACCTTGATAGGAGTGGGTGTAACATGGGCATTCAACATCACCTTGGTTTTGTCCATGTTCATTCGGAAGCTCTACTGAGGACATCGAGCATTGTACTGAGGTCCTCCATAGTCTCAGCCATAACCACTATATCGTCGGCAAACCGCAGTTGAGTGATGTACTCGCCATTGACGTGCCTAAGCCCTCTCCAGTCCAGAACCTTAAGAGCGCGGCGAACGGAGCTCGCAAATGCAATTCGAGACGAGTGAAGAATTCGTTCAGAGTATTGCTATCTCGCTTTGCACACACACGCGGTGCACCGTGCGCAGCCGTGTGTGTGCGAGTAGATAGGCTTCCATTCATAACGACTCGAAAGCCGGCAAGCCGGCCAACGTGAACTGCGCCGGCGCACTGTGGATCGAAAAACGGCTCTAGAAGACATAGGAACTTAAATTTAAAAGTGTCGGTTTTTTTGATTGAAATGGGTTCTAATAGCCAATATCATACTTATATATTTCATAGGACGCAATCTGGTAGGCAAAAGGGCAAGTTTTATTTTTTTTGCAAAAAAAATGTATGGAGCTGATATAAAAAATGCATAAATCTCCGGAACCGCAAGACTAACCGTAATATCCTTGCACACGGTTATAGAACTATTTATTTATGATTTTTTGACATACTTCATATGACGAGAAAGACTGCGTTTTTTTTTTTAAAAATCCTCAACTTTTTTTACCTAATATATGCTATAAATAGAAATAGACGTGTTAAGTGATGTGTCTATCTAACTTAAAAAAAATATTTAAAATTATTAAAGATATTTTGATGTTTATTAACCGACTTCAAAAACGGAGGAGGTTCTTAATTTGTTTGAATTTTTGTGTATGTTTATTCAGAGATATCTTCGCCAATTATTAACCGATCTTGATGATTTGTTTTTTGTTTGAAAGAGTATGGTCCCGGATTAGTTCCAGTTAAATTTGGTAAAGACCTGTTGAATAACTTCGGAGATATTCAATGGAACTCTTCAATAAATGACGGTAAACCACCATAGATTGCTGCAATCGCATGTCTGTATATTGTTAACACCATTTCATAACGTAACATCACACTAGTAGACTCTGAAGGGGTACGCAGATGTGTACAGTTCACCCTTCTACACTCTCATTTCATCAGTTATGTCCAAGTTCCCTGTTATTGGGGTTATCTATTTGGGCATAGCATTTTTGTTTATTAACCGATCTAGATGATTCGTTTTTTGTTTAAAAGAGTATGGTCCTGGATTGGTCCCAGTTAAATTTGGTAAAGATCTGTTAAATAACTTCAGAGATATTTAAAGGAACTCTTCAATAAATGACGGTAAACCACCACAGATTGCTGCAATAGCATGTCTGTATATTGTTTACACCATTTCATAACATAACATCGTACCAGTAGACTTTGAAGGGGTACGCAGATGTGTACAGTTCACCCTTCTACACTCTCATTTCATCAGTTATGTTCAAGTTCCCTATTATTAGGATTAGATATTTGAGCATATCATTTTTGTTTGAAATAGTATGGTCCCGGATCGGTCCCAGTTAAATTTGGTAAAGATCTGTTAAATATCCAATAGTACTCTTCAATAAATAATGGCAAAACACCCAAAATTGCTTTAATCGCATGTTTGTATATTGATTATAATTCAGAGTTTGGGAGATAAGTGATGTATATTGGCAATTAAAGTTATGATGATTTACCGTCATTTATTGAAGAGTTCCATTGAATTTCTCCGAAGTTCTTCATCAAATCTTTACCAAATTTTACTGGGACCGATCCGGGACAATACTCTTTCAAACAAAAATGATATGCCCATATATCTAATCCCAATAACAGGGAACTTGAACATAACTGATGAAATGAGAGTGTAGAAGGGTGAACTGTACACATCTGCGTACCCCTTCAGAGTCTACTGGTGCGATGTTATGTTATGAAATGGTGTAAACAATATACAGACATGCGATTGCAGCAATCTGTGATGGGTTACCGTCATTTATTGAAGAGTTTCATTGAATATCTCCGAAGTTATTTAACAGATCTTTACCAAATTTAACTGGGACCAGTCCGGGACCATACTCTTTTAAACAAAAAACGAATCGTCTAGATCGGTTAATAAACAAAAATGCTATGCCCAAATAGATAATCCCAATAACAGGGAACTTGGACATAACTGATGAAATGAGAGTGTAGAAGGGTGAACTGTACACATCTGCGTACCCCTTCAGAGTCTACTAGTGTGATGTTACGTTATGAAATGGTGTTAACAATATACAGACATGTGATTGCAGCAATCTATGGTGGTTTACCGTCATTTATTGAAGAGTTCCATTGAATATCTCCGAAGTTATTCAACAGGTCTTTACCAAATTTAACTGGAACCAATCCGGGACCATACTCTTTCAAACAAAAAACAAATCATCAAGATCGGTTATTAATTGGCGAAGATATCTCTGAATAAACATACACAAAAATTCAAACAAATTAAGAACCTCCTCCGTTTTTGAAGTTGGTTAATAAACATCAAAATATCTTTAATAATTTTAAATATTTTTTTTAAGTTAGATAGACACATCACATAACACGTCTATTTCTATTTATAGCATATATTAGGTAAAAAAAGTTGAGGATTTTTTAAAAAAAAAACGCAGTCTTTCTCGTCATACGAAGTATGTCAAAAAATCATAAATAAATAGTTCTATAACCGTGTGCAAGGATATTACGGTTAGTCTTGCGGTTCCGGAGATTTATGCATTTTTTATATCAGCTCCATACATTTTTTTTGCAAAAAAAATAAAACTTGCCCTTTTGCCTACCAGATTGCGTCCTATGAAATATATAAGTATGATATTGGCTATTAGAACCCATTTCAATCAAAAAAACCGACACTTTTAAATTTAAGTTCCTATGTCTTCTAGAGCCGTTTTTCGATCCACAGTGCGGCGTTCTTTTGTCTTATTTATGTAGGTAACTATGCCTTTTACGAAACCTCAAATATGTATTGTTATAATAAATAATGAATGCAAGTAAAATAATACAAATGTTACTTAGGCAAAGTATTAGTACAAGACAAATATTCCAATAATTTATGCCTATTTACGCATACGTAGGTACAGACAAATAACAGCGCTCTGATCTAAGAATATTCAAAATAAAAACAAGAATTTCGTATAAACATTTATTTATTTAAAACATAACGTTTTACTTTATAGATCATCATTCATCTATTTAAAAAATATAAATCAAAACGTGATAAAGTCGTGTAGGGGGTGACCATAAATATTATCGACTGAACGAAATACAAAAATACAATAATGATAATCAGAAAACATTTTCACGCACGCTTTTTAGTTTATATGTACAATTGTACATTGTAATAATTGTACATTACGTAGGTAAAGAAAAAAAAAAGTTTATATTCTGTCTCTGATAGGCAGATTTCTACTAATTCAGGTAAACGGGGCTCTATTAATTCAGGCAATATACATTTAAAATAAAACTCTTCTAATTTTAAGACTATTGAATTCCAAAATTCGTTGTCTTTTTCAATTTTTTCATATGCCAGTCCTTTAGGCGTCCATATTATAAAAATACAGTATTTGCGGTTTGTTATTTGCAATTGTCCTTGTATCTGGTAAAAATAGTAACTTATTGTATTATATCATTGGGATATAGGTACTTACTGTGAGAAACATCCCAACGCTCGGAGTCCATGTCGGCAACCAAACCAAATCGTAAATAATAAAGTCCGTAAACAACGCAAAGTTCGTAAGAAAGTAGATTACTCAATATCAAAGTTCAAATCACAAGGCAAATCTAAATCCAAGTTCATAGCTTAGGTCAATAGTGTCAGAAATATTACAATAAGTACTTAGAAAATAAATAAATACGCACGAGCAGCACAGTAAAGTAATCGTCTAACACTGACAACAAACCACAAAAAAAAAAGTTAATTAAAAAAATCAAAAAACCCGACTGCTACTACAAGCGACAAGCGAACTAAAAAGACGTAAACAAGGAGAAAATCATGCTGTGCTGTCGGAGGATACATCTTCGCGAGCTGGCTGACCAAAACCTGACGTATCCTCCGACTGCACAGCATGATTTCCTCCTTGTTTACGTCTTTTTAGTTCGCTTTTCAAGCAGTCGGGATTTTTGATTTTTTTAATTAACTTTTTTTATTTATAACTTTTTGGTTATTTTTTTTTTCGAATCAGGTACATTTAAACATATAATTGTTATATATTTTTGAAATCACCTCTTAAAATCCTTTATTTTGATACCCCACACGATAGGTGTGGAAGAAAAAAAATATTTGGGCCCCCACAATAAGGCGCCCAAGAACCGCTATTTTCCTATTTGCCAATTTTTATGTAGCCAGTGACACTCGCGGGGTTAAGGCGAATCGATTGACGTAAGAACCATCAAAATCGGCCCACGCGTTTGGTTTCTAGAACGCCACATAGGAACAAACATACATACATACATACATACTTACATACATACATACTTACATACATACATACATAAATAGACTGATAAACACATTACCCTTCTTCGGCAGTCGGGTAAAAAATATACAATACAATAAACAGTAAACAACCCCGAAGTGCCCCGAACAAAAGCCGTACGAGCGATACCTACTCAACCGTATGAAGCACGACTACACACACATTGACATGACGTGCTCGACGCGACAGCAATACTAGCTATTGAAAATGTATGATTATTTTTATGTGTTCCGTAATACCAAAAATTATGAATGAAAACTTAATGTATTTATAATTTTTTTTCGATAATTTGTTTCTTGATAATATGAGCTATGTTATAGCGTTGACAATTTTATAGATATTCTTTTTTTAAGATAGAAAAATCAATAAGAAAACATGTCATTTACGCTGTAAAAATGTACGAAATGGAATTCGCTTAAACTTCATTTTAGGTAAGTATTTTGAAAAAAAAAAGACGTAGGAACCTAGATAAATACTGTCTGAATCCGAATATTAGCATAATTTGGTGTAAATATGCTCAACTTACAAATGATTTAGGTATTACGTTTGTATGGACAATTCTTGCTTCGCCGCGCCCTTAAAGACAACCTCCAATGCAGCGGTAAACAGCTTCGGAGATATGACGTCTCCCTGTCTCACACCTCGCTGCAGAAGGACTGGTTCCGAGGTCTGATCCTGAAGTCGAACTGACTTGGTGGCGTTTTTGTATAAATACTTCAACACTTCGATGTACCCGTAGTCAGTTTGGCACCGTTGGAGAGACTGCAGTACAGCCCAAGTCTCGATCGAATCGAAGGCTTTCACCTAGTCCACAAACGCTAAACAGAGAGGCAGGTTGTACTCTTCGGTCTTCTGTATAACCTGCCGCAGCGTATGTATGTGGTCTACGGTGCTGAAGCCTTTTGCGGTCAGTTCATCAACTGCAAATAAGTTTATAATCGATAAATTTTCTTCACGGAACACCGTCCAGAACGAGTAAATTCTAAATCGCCAATGTTGCACCTATTTTACGTAATACAAAAATACATACTACTACATAGATAGACTGGTATTATAAACAAACCCCTTTCTTTTGACTTTGCCGCAGTCGGGTAAAAATTTATCACAATGACGGAAGGAACAACAAGTTATTCTCGGCTTTGGTAGCATCTCAACATGCGTGGCGCACTTTGCTGCGCTAGTGCCGAAAAGTAAATTAAAACAAACCTCTGTGTGAATTTCACTACATTAAGAAGTTAAAAGTGGTGCAACAAAAATAACTTTTCGATCAAGTGTGTTGAAAACTAAATTTAAAGACACATTGTTTTATTTTTAGTATAATGTAAGCATTTACATCGATGCAACTCATTGTGTCGAACAATTAAAAATTTCACACACCTTGTAGGATTGATTAAGGGCGCGTTGATCCACACGCGTGTGCGTGTGGAGGCACACTGCTAAAAGGTGGCGCACTGGCATTACTGACAACAAGGAAAGTGAGTTTACTTGGATTAATTCAGTATATTTAATTCATTGACGCGGGTTAGGCGCCGAACCGGCCTGCCGCATCACTCATTCTAGCCGAATTCTTGACTTGGGCTACACGTTCCCCGTCCAGGTATTTGATCATTTGTTATAATAGTTGTAAATTGTGATCATTAGTAATAATAGTTGTAAATAAGGATTACTTAAAAAACAACAGTGGTGGTATAAAATTAATATAACTTCGGTGAGCGACCAGTGAGTTGAAAATTGCATAATTTAATTCAGATTTTTATTGTGCAATTGTGATTTTTTATGGTTTGTAAACATTTGCATAATTAATGTTAACATCTTTTCAGCCGATTTTGAAAATAAATAAAACCTAAAGTATATTTCATAGTAGGTACATAACACATCTTGTGTAGGGACTTACTAGGAATTAAAAATTAATCGTACTATCAATAATCATCTTAAAAATATTATAACAAGTGTTATTTTAGTCATGTTTATATTAATCACGTGTCTTATTATATATTTAATTATGGTACTCCAACGACTAAAGGTTTATCCACACATATCAGGGCCGTGCCAGGGACGTGGACGGACCGTGCCCCATCAGGGTCTCAAACAAATATCGTTGGGAACATTTTATATGAACTCGTTCACACACATCAGTACACGGGCCCGGGCACGTCCCGTGCACGGACGTGTGTGAACGAGTTCATATGAAATGTACGTACCAATATTTTTTTGAGCTCCTGACGGGGCACGGTCTGTCCACGTCCCGGGCACGGCCCTGATATGTGTGGATAGACCTTAAAGGTCTATCCACATATACCAGGGCCGTGCCCGGGTCGTGACAGGGCCGGGCCCAGGCATTGAAGCTCCGTCACTGACCCGTGCACGGACGTGTGTGAACGAGTTCATATAAAATGTACACACCGGACGGGGCACGGTCCGTCCACGTCCCGGGCACGGCCCTGATATGTGTGGATAGACCTTTATTCACTTAAATATTTCAAGTTTTATAATACATAGAGTACATATAGGCTAAAAAAAACAAAATACATGAAAACTAAATTTAAAATTAAAATAAAAAGAACAGAAATAACTAAATGCATTTTGTTGCTTTAAAGAATAACGCAACCAATGACAATAATAAATAAAAAGCAATAATATATGAATAAGTAATAATATAAATAATAATGTTAATATAATGTTAACTGAGGCCACTGTGGGTCAGTAACAATAGTTTGCGAAATTGCGATAGCTTGTTGGCGAAAATGTCAATGCTATTGGAAAGTGTATGGAGCTGAATGACGAAGGACCTGTTCATTGGTGCCGAATGTCCGAGGGTCTTTTTGGAGATGGAGTGAACACATCCAGGATGCGTTGAGATATGGGTGAAAACTATGGCGAGGGACAGATATCTTTATTTCGACTAGAAGCTTCGGTACTTGTCCGTAAGTAAAATCAGGTCGTTAGTATGCCTACACTGTTTTTAAGTTCTCATTTTGAAGTAACTTAGACTTTGTGAGTAATCAGCGTCCAGAGGACAGCTGTCAGATTTGTACAGAGATAGCGTGTAAAGCTTTTTTGGACCCGTTCTATGTGAACCACATGTGTACCATAAATTGGATTAAAAATATTTATTCAATTCAATTAATTAAGGTAACAAACATTTATAAATATTTATTCAATACAATTAATTAAGGTACATACAATTGTTTTTATATGTACCTTAATTTAATTGTATAAATATTTTTATAAATTGGATTTCAAAGAGGTGACGCGTATTCCAAAACTTATTTATTACTCAATTAAGGGTGCGGCGAAGCATGAATTGTCCATACAAACGTAATACCTAAATCATTTGTAAGTTGAGCATATTTCCACCAAATTATGCTAATATTCGGATTCAGACAGTATTTATCTAGGTTCCTACGTCTTTTTTTTTTTCAAAATACTTACCTAAAATGAAGTTTAAGCGAATTCCATTTCGTACATTTTTACAGCGTAAATGACATGTTTTCTTATTGATTTTTCTATCTTAAAAACAACAATATCTATAAAATTGTTAACGCTATAACATAGCTCATATTATCAAAAAACAAATTATCGAAAAAAAAATAAAAAAACATTAAGTTTTCATTCATCATTTTTGGTATTACGGAACACATAAAAATAATCATACATTTTCAATAGCTAGTATTGCTGTCGCGTCGAGCACGTCATGTCAATGTGTGTGTAGTCATGCTTCATACGGTTGAGTAGGTATCGCTCGTACGGCTTTTGTTCGGGGCACTTCGGGGTTGTTTACTGTTTGTTGTATTGTATATTTTTTTACCCGACTGCCGAAGGAGGGTAATGTGTTTATCAGTCTATTTATGTATGTATGTATGTAAGTATGTATGTATGTATGTAAGTATGTATGTATGTAAGTATGTATGTATGTATGTATGTATGTATGTATGTATGTAAGTATGTATGTATGTAAGTAAGTATGTATGTATGTTTGTTCCTATGTGGCGTTCTAGAAACCAAACGCGTGGGCCGATTTTGATGATTCTTACGTCAATCGATTCGCCTTAACCCCGCGAGTGTCACTGGCTACATAAAAATTGGCAAATAGGAAAATACTACGGTTCTTGGGCGCCATATTGTGGGGGCCCAAACTTTTTTTTTCTTCCACACCTATCGTGTGGGGTATCAAAATAAAGGATTTTAAGAGGTAATTTCAAAAATATATAACACTTATATGTTTAAATGTACCTGATTCGAAAAAAAAATGGTTATAAATAAAAAAGGTTAATTAAAAAAATCAAAAAACCCGACTGCTTGAAAAGTGAACTAAAAAGACGTAAACAAGGAGAAAATCATGCTGTGCAGTCGGAGGATACGTCTGGTTTTGGTCAGCCAGCTCGCGAAGATGTATCCTCCGACAGCACAGCATGATTTTCTCCTTGTTTACGTCTTTTTAGTTCGTTTTTCAAGCAGTCGGGTTTTTTGTTTTTTTTTAAGCTATTGCATAGCTTCTATCGCGGGCCTTGAGCGCGGGGACCGAATCCAGAAATTCCGTAACGAAAAAAACCTCACGCTCCCCACTCCGACGGGCAAGGAGGTGTGGCTTGAAGGCCGTGCATCGTCTAACGTCGTTTCAGTTCGGCAGTCTTCGACACGGCGTTCTGTGCGATTAGACGTATTGTACGACTCTACGAAACTTGTTTTTGGTGTATAGATAATGCACATGAATGCCGCGCAGAGAAAGTATATATGATATTATATCTATATAAATGTACATCGCGCGAAATTCGATAATCACTTCTTAATATTGTTATTTTTTTATAAATGAATATTGTTTTGGTGTGTCATTACACTATTTATACCTAATTATTTATACCTAGATATTTTCGTTTAATAAACAATATTAACTATTTTTATTTATTTAATAATAGAAAAATTTGTTTTCTTATCGGTCACCACGCTCAAAAAGTGTAACTCAAAGAAAAAGCAATACTGCATGAATAAAAAAAAAAAATTAAATAAAAATATAATTGCATAAGTTGATACAAAATGCTATGCAATAGCTTTACCGCGGCAGTCCCCGAGTGCCACACGTCTTTTTTTTTATCATTTTTTGTGTGGTTTGTTGTCAGTGTTAGACGATTACTTTACTGTGCTGCTCGTGCGTATTTATTTATTTTCTAAGTACTTATTGTAATATTTCTGACACTATTGACCTAAGCTATGAACTTGGATTTAGATTTGCCTTGTGATTTGAACTTTGATATTGAGTAATCTACTTTCTTACGAACTTTGCGTTGTTTACGGACTTTATTATTTACGATTTGGTTTGGTTGCCGACATGGACTCCGAGCGTTGGGATGTTTCTCACAGTAAGTACCTATATCCCAATGATATAATACAATAAGTTACTATTTTTACCAAATACAAGGACAATTGCAAATAACAAACCGCAAATACTGTATTTTTATAATATGGACGCCTAAAGGACTGGCATATGAAAAAATTTAAAAAGAACGAATTTTGGAATTCAATAGTCTTAAAATTAGAAGAGTTTTATTTTAAATGTATATTGCCTGAATTAATAGATCCCCGTTTACCTAGAAATCTGCCTATCAGAGACAGAATATAAACTTTTTTCTTTCTTTACCTACGTAATGTACAATTATTACAATGTACAATTGTACATATAAACTAAAAAGCGTGCGAAAAAATGTTTTCTGATTATCATTATTGTATTTTTGTATTTCGTTCAGTCGATAATATTTATGGTCACCCTACACGACATTATCACGTTTTGATTTATATTTTTTAAATAGATGAATGATGATCTATAAATTAAAACATAACTAAATAAATGTTTATACGAAATTCTTGTTTTTATTTTTAATATTCTTAGATCAGAGCGCTGTTATTTGTCTGTACCTACTTATGCGTAAATAGGCATAAATTATTGGAATATTTGTCTTGTACTAATACTTTGCCTAAGTAACATTTGTATTATTTTACTTGCATTCATTATTTATTATAACAATACATATTTGAGGGTTCGTAAAAGGCATAGTTACCTACATAAATAAGACAAAAGAAAAAAAGAAGCCGGCGCAGTTCGCGTTGGCCGGCTTGCCGGCTTTCGAGTCGTTATGAATGGAAGCCTATCTACTCGCACACACACGGCTGCGCACGGCGCACCGCGTGTTTGTGCAAAGCGAGATAGCAATACTCTGAACGAATTCTTCACTCGTCTCGAATTGCATTTGCGAGCTCCGTTCGCCGCGCTCTTAATTTACGTATTACTATTCGTTATTATTAGTTAACTAGCTTCTGCCAGCGGCTTCGCCCGCGAGAATGTCGAAAATTATCCCGAGGGAATATATTCGCGGGATAAAAAGTATCATATGTGCTATTCCTGACTATAATCTATATCTGTGTCTTTCTGACTATAATTTCATCCAGATTCGTCCAGCCGTTTGAGCGTGAAGAAGTAACAAACATACACACTCACAGAGTTTCGCCTTTATAATATTAGTGTGATATGTTTTCCCTTATTGTGGCTTGTTTTACTCTTAGTTATCGGGTTAGTTGTCTATTTTGTATTCTTGATTGTGTTTGCTAATATTTGTTGTATAACTTTATACTATTACCAGCGACCCGCCCCGGCTTCACAAATTATACACAAAAACCTTCCTATAATAGTTTCTCACTCTTTCTACCTTAGGAGAAAATCGCATGAAAAGCCGTTCAGTAGTTTTTGAGTTTATCGCGTACAAACGTAGCGAGGGACTTCATTTTTAACCGACTTACCAAAAAAGGAAGGAGGTTTTATGTTCGACATTACATATGTTTTTTTATTTTTTTTATGTATGTTCTCCGATATCTCCGTCAATTGTGGACCGATTTTGAAAATTCTTTTTTTGTTTGAAAGAGTATATTCTGAAATTGGTCCCATTTTAATTTGGTGAAAATCTGATGAAGTACTTCGGAGATATACAACAGAACTCTTCAATAAATAACGGCAAATCTCTCGGGATTGCTGCAATCGCATGTCTGTTTATTGTTTATACTATTTCATTCACATAACATCACGCCAGTACGCTCGAAAGGAGTATGCAGATCTCTCATTTCACCGGATATATTCAAGTTTCATGTTATTCGGGTAATCTATTCTGTCGTTATAGGTTATATAGGAAGTAGTTAAGTAAGTACTTAACTACTTCCCTATTAGGTAGGTACAACTAAAAAGTGAAAAATAAAAAACTTTTTTACAAAAAAATACTACCAACTTCCAAATAAGAAAACTAGAAAGTGAAAAATAACTTTATTTTTGGAAGTCGGTGTCCATAACTTAAAAATTTGCTACCTATCAAAGACACCGACTTCCAAAAATAAAGTTATTTTTCACTTTCTAGTTTTCTTATTTGGAAGTCGGTAGTATTTTTTTGTAAAATAGTAGTTTATGCAATGGTCATATAATAGGGGTTATTAAAACACGAGCGTAGGTTTATCAAATGAGGCGAAGCCGAATTAATATTATTATTATTAATATTAATATTACGCGAGTGTTTTAATACCTAATTATATGCCGTTGCATACACTACTTTATCTTCACTTTTACAGTTGAAATAAAACAAAAGTGGAAAGGGAAAAAATATGTGGTATTACGTTGTGAGTGTAGATAAACGTTTTTTATTTTTCACTTTTTATATAATATGTGGTGATTATTATGTAGTGATAACTATCGTGCTAACAATAATAGATTTTTACATAAAACGAAATGGTCTTGTCTTAGCTCTTAGAACACTTGTCGGTCTTAGCAAAATGTGAACTGTGGTCCTAGAAGTTCAACATGGTAGTGCCTACCTATTGTACATAATTCTAAGTACCTAGGTACTATGATAATTATATTTTTATTATAGTTATTTTGTGACGCGTACAATTAGTTGTACTACGTAGGTGGTGATCTTTCGTACTCCGGAGCCCGGAGACGAAAAGCAAGGCCTAGACATATCGACGAACTAGCAGTTGGTTACACGAATAGGGAAGGCGTTTTTTCTGTTCTGTGGGACGAAACTACCATTTGTTTATATAAATAAAAACCTGCCAAGTGCGTGTCGGGCCACGCGCAGTAAAAGGGTTCCGAAGTTGCAAAATAATGCGGACATTAGAACGGTTTCAGCGGCTCGCAAAGTCTAAAAACGGGCCCACATAGAATGATGTTTTTTCTTAATCTATATTCTCGCGTTTGACCACTATCTCGCCTGATGGTAAGCGATGGTGAAGTCTACGGTGAAGCACGCTTGCTTAGATGTAATCTATTCACTCTTAGAGGTAAATCCTCTAATCTGAGTTATTCACTATTTCATTCTGGAAAGTTTTACGCTACTCAATTGGTGATGAAGTTGGGTCGAATATTGACTTTATAGAAGGATATCGACAAAAGAAAATAAGTAATTTACTTGGAATTCGAATCTAATTTGACTTTACTTTTACGTTTTAATTACAAAACGTCGAAAATACTTCTGCACTAACACAAAATAGACTCCACCGCGCGCATGCACCGTATGGACAACGTTCTGGTACTGCCAACTACTCTGGCCACTCCAATGCGTTATTCGAGCTTAAACATTATTAATTTAGAAATCATTATTATTAAGGATGTTATGATTTTATTTTTGTATATTTTTACATGGTTCATAAGCATATATTTACTATCTGTTTTACACAGCTAACAACGTTATTTAAGTAATTTTTCAATGGCATTTGTACAAAAATTTTACTGTGCCAAGTACATTTTATAAGTTGGTCGACTATTACTCGTAAACTTGTAAAGCCTGTTATGATTTCATTTTTGTATATTTTTACATGGTTTGTAAGCATTATATTTACTCTGACTTATACAGTTATCAACTTTATTTAAGTAATTTTTCAATGGCATTTGTACAACATTTTTACTGTTCCAAGTACATTTTATAAGTTGGTCGACTATTACTCGTAAACTTGTAAAGCCTTGTTATCCGTGATAATTTTCTTTTAATTTCGTTATATTTACTACTGCCGTGAATTTTTTCACATAGCCAAGAGCAACCATTTCGCTGGCAGGGGGGGGGGACACTTGACTCTAACATAAATTTGCAACACATTGTCTCTTTCGATGTCTCTTATTCCATCATATCTCACATTTGTTTCATCAAAATGTACATCTCTCGAGATTTTTATTTCATTACTTTCTGGAGCCCACGATCTATTGCCATTTGGACTATAGCCAATAAATCTCATTGCTTTTGCTCTTTCTTCAAATTGTGACTTTCTTGGCAATACAAACATCCATGCTTTCGATCCAAATATTTTCATATTATCTATTTCATATTTACCATAATACAACTCTGCTGGTGTTTTAAATTTTATTTTTTATTTAACATCTATTTATTTGATACGTTGCACTCTTAACTGCATCTCCCCATAATTCTTTCGGAAGGTTGGACTCCATCATTAATGCTCTTGCTTTATTATATACAGTCCTGTTCATTCTTTTAGATACTCCATTAATTTGTGGACTGTAAGGAATTGTGTACATTTTTAACCCAACCCAAATTCGTTTATTATTCTATTCTTAAATTCGCCACCATTATCGCATCTTATCCTTTTTACTTTATTATGTTTTTGACTTTCTAAATATCTCACATAATCTATTACGGTTTGAGTTGCTTCATGTTTATAATTTAACAGATATATTACTCCAAAATGTGTATAATCATCTACAATTATCTGGTAATATCTTTCTTCATTTATGCTGGGTACATTTACTGGACCTGCAATCACAGTGTGTAAAAGATCGCAATTTTTTTCTGATCTTGGCATAACTACTGGATATAATGGTAATCTCGTAGATTTTGCTCTCATGCACACATCACATCTTTTCTCGTCATTTGGAAAACTTAAAGTTCTCAACCCATTTCTATTCAAATGTCCTAGTCTTTGATGCCATAGATTTGTATCATTTGCCGTTGTATGGCATTTATTCTCTGTTTTTATTTTATTTTTAGTTGCAGTTTATATAAATTCCCAAATTTTTCTCCATACACTCTCAAGTCATTTTGTATAATTTTTACAATATTTTTTTGAAATATTACATGACTATCTAATTTACTTACTGAAAGTAAGGTTTGCGTTAAATCAGGCACAATTAGGGCTTCAATATCTGTGCATCTGCCATTTACTTCTGTTTCTAACATTCCTCTCTCATTTGCATCTAAATACTCGCCATTCGCGACTTTTATTTTTACTCGTTCCTTCAATGTTTGAATTTTTGTCATATAATTTTTGTATTTATCCTGTACCATGTTGTCTGAAGCTCCTGAGTCTTTTATAAACTATTACATTTGACTCAATGTACTCATTTGTTATATGTATTGTTTCATCATACGCCGTGAACATATGTTTTGTAATGTTTGCTTGTACATCTCTACCTCTATCATTTCTTCTGCCTCTTCCAAAAATATTTCCTCTAAAGTATCTACCTCTTTGATTACTCCTGCATTGATATGCTTTGTGTCCTTTTTGCTTACATTTATAGCATACTACATTTTCCGTCGAAAAACTTGTCTCGGTACCTGTCTCATGATTTCTATTTTCACTATAACTTTTAATTTTTAGTTCAGCGTCTAATAATCTAGCTTTCACAAAATCAATTGTGATATCCTTTTCTGTTGACATTGTTTCTAGTGTGTTATTACATTTTCATAACTGGCAGGGTTAATAATAATTGACACACTTTATCAGACTCAGACATGCTTTCTCCAATTTCAATTTCATTTATTATGTTATCAAACCTTAGATAGGTACTGAAGCTTTGTATCTTTTTGACATTTCAAATTCAGCAATCTTCTCATAAGTTGCAATTTATTAAAAACTGATTTTCGTTCAAAGATAACTTCTAAACATTTCATCATGTCTAATGATGTTGTACACTTCTTATATATGTACATGTCTGATACACATTGTACGATTATTGACCTTGCTTTAATATCCATTTCCTTAGTTGGTTTCTCACTTTTTATCGCTTCTACAACTCTTTTTTCCTCCAACAGTGAATTGATACGAAATTTTCTATGTTTGAAATTTACTGCATCTTTCAGAAATGGCATCACTTCATATTTTCTCATTTCCATTTTTATACTTTTGTTTTTCTCTGACAGCTCAAAATTTTCTTCGTATTTAAATATTTTCATTTCATTTAGTACATTAATACCTCAATGTTTCATTTACCATTTTTCTTCTTCATATTATTATCAGCACAAATATGCGGCCCATAACCTTTTATGTTATTGCTGATGGCATACTGCTAGAGAAACAATTATTTTAGGTTTACGATATTTATTTTTCATGAGCCATCTTCTACAGAATTACCTTGACACCTTTCAGCTACTTATAATATTTTCTTTACACCACAAACAAATACAAGTAGGTTACATACTTACTTAACACAAAATACTTGCTTACATAAAATAAAACTAGGAAATAAATAGTCATATGTATAGAGAACAAGAAATATGACACTGGATCGCAGCACCCGATATATAATTTTTCTCTGTGGATCGCAGTCTGTCATAACGAAGTACTTGGGCTACTTGTGATATAATAAGAGTGTAGCTGGTAGACACGGTCAATTGAAAGCTGTAATAGTATCTCTGTAGTCTGTGGCTGTAATGAAACCATCACTTGACACAATCATATATGTCAGTATCTCGCTAGAGTAAAAATGTTCTGTGGTCAGTACTCTCTCTTTGTCTCTGCCTAGCGTTTTCCCAATTATGTTGGGGTCGGTGGCTTCTTGCAGTCTAACCGCTCTTAGGGTACTTTCACACAAAACATCCGTATTTCCAGGCTGGTTTTTTAGGGTTTCGTACCTCGAAAGGAAAACCGGAACCCTTATAGGATCACTTTGTTGTCCGTCCATCTGTCTGTCTGTCAATACCCTTTTTCTCAGGATTGCGTAAAGGTATCAAGCTGAAATTTATATCAAATACTCAGGTCTACTGTCCATTAAAGCTGTGAAAAAATCAAACTTCTAAGCCAACACAATCAAAAGATACATACAGCCGTTTATGCCGCAAATTTCCGCAAATTTTCGACACTCGCAAGGGAATCAAAACCTACAGGGTACTTCCCGTGAACACAGAATCTTGAAATTTGGTACGAGGCAACGTCTTATAGCACTGATAAAGGAAATATTGCGAATATCGTAATTTTTTTGTTACATCATATAATAAAAATATTTTTAATAATTTTAAACTTACTACGCCTCTCCTCATGAACGTGTAGAGGTATTATATTGAAATTCATATCAAATACCCAGGTCTTTAATACCTTTAAGCTGAGATTTGTACGGAACCGTCGGTGCGCGAGTCCGACGGTTTTCTACTGGGGGTAATGTTCACACAACATTTAGTCAGTGTACCACCAACTTTCAAACAAAACGGATCAGTATTTTAATAATGTGGTGTGGCAAATAAAACGTATACGATACAGAGGATCTATAAAACGGACTGCTGTATATTTTGTCGGATCGGTATTTTTAACTAGATCTGGAATACTGTCATGTGTGTGAACTCGCTGATACAACTACATACGTTGAGCACTGAATAAAAACGTATACGATAAATCGGACCCGTAAAACGGGCCCCTATTTGAACGAGTACTTAACTGAGAACCAGTATTTTACATGGAGCGACTGCCTGGCCGACCTCCACAAGCCAGTACACGGGACCCCAGTTATACATACACGGATATATAGGGACTCGACCATATCGACTCCTGAAAAGGCGATCTTTCATTGGCACATCCAACTAACTTAAAAGCTTATAGGTCATTGGGTATAATCTAACCCGCTTTGCGAAGAGTGGCGGACATTAACCAAAATAGTTTAAACTAAACAGAATAATGTGACGATTGCATAAATTTATTTAATTCGAAATCGATGGAAAAAATGTACTGCATTGGTTAAAAAAATTAAAATCGAACGATTTCAGAGAACTTTTAAGCTATTGCATAGCTTTTATCGCGGGCTTTGAGCTTTTATCACGGGCTTTGAGCGCGGCGACCGAATCAAGAAAAACAATTTTTTTCGTAACGAAGAAATGCCGTAACGAAAATGTTCCGTAACGAAAATAATCCTGACACCCCGAGCTGCTCCGAAATTGGACGATGGATTCCGAGTGTGTGAGCGGGTGAGGGGGGAGGGGCAGGAGGGGTTTGTTGCGCGATTTTATAGAAGTTTCATTTTGATATTTTTAGACTGAAGTAAAAAAAAATTTGCAGGGGGAAGGTAAAGAGTTAACGGGGGGGGGGGTTATGCTATCTTGTTCTCCGGCTCGAAGTGACAGGCGGCAAGGGGGCAAAATTTTTCTTAGAATTGAGCTAGCTCCAGCCGTTTCCAAGATATGGGACTTTTTAGTTTTTATGATTGGTCGCCGGTTCGTTCTTGGTGGCGGCTCGAGGTCGGTTCTAGAAAAGTGTTGGCTCAGGTCGTCCTGTGATGGAGGCTTTTGTACGTCTGGCGTTTAATAATATTGGTATTCAAAGAAAACGACCTTATGTCCCTAAGAATACGTCACTTTTGCGTGGCAATTAAAAGTGGCCTTATGCACTGGCATAAGGCCACTTTTAATTGCCACGCGGCACCAAATTCTGAATGACCCTTATTACCACTGGGTAATAAGGGTCACTCAGAATTTGGTGCCGCGTTTTCCAGTTCGGAGGTTCGGTTCCGGTTGACAAAGAAGTTTTTTATTCTTGCTAAAGAAATTTTTACAACTGATGGATGAACATTTTTTAATTGAGATTTAGCATAAATAAATAATAAATAAATAATTATAATTGCATAAGTTGATAAAAAATGCTTTGCAATAGCTTTACCGCGGCAGTCTCCGAGTGCCACAAGTCTTTTTTTTTTCGTCTGTACATTTTGTAAAAAATTAAGTATTTCCTTAAGTTTGCCGTGTACTTTCCAGAATTTGATCCTTATTAGCGACACTATCGGATCGTGTAATAATCTGCGTGTATATTTTCTCAAACTCAACGGGTTCGATTCCTGGCCTAGAATATTGAGTTTTCAAAAATCCCACAATGTAATTTTAGTTTTCATCAAAATGGTCCCGAGACTCCTTTCAGTGTTTGTAGCTTTTCCTCATAGTTTCGGATTTGGCCCCAGTAAAAAAACTCAACCTGTATTTATACAATATTTTTTATATTTTTTTCGACATTTCCGTGATTCATATTAATGTGATTAATGCCATAGTAAATCAAAGCCTTATATCAATCATCATCATCATCATCATATCAGCCGAAAGACGTCCACTGCTGGACATAGGCCTCCCCCAAGCGTCGCCACATTAACCGGTCCCGTGCGTCTCGCAACCAGCGGATCCCCACAACCCTTACCAGGTCATCGGTCCACCTGGTGGGAGGCCTTCCAACGCAACGTCTTCCGGTTCGCGGTCGCCACTCCAGAACATTTCTGATCCATCGGCCATCTGTTCTGCGAGCAATGTGCCCTGCCCACTTAAGTTTGGCAATTCTTCAGACTATTTCGGTAACCCTGGTTCTCTTACGGATCTCTACATTTATATATCAATACATTCTGCTATATTTCGTTTGTGTACGCCTTGGGTATGGTTTCCATACTAAGATGTCCAACGACCTTTAATATTCGTCTGATAAAATTGGGGTTAAAAGGTTAATGGCCGATGCTCCACCTCCACGTAAACTGCAGACTGATCAGAGTCACATACATAACTACCAAAAATAATTAACATTTAATTATTCATATTGTTACATACGAAGCCAAGATTCAAAACGAAACCTAAAGAAAAATAAACTCCTTTTTTTGAAGTCGGTTAATAAACGATCCTAGTTTACACATAACGTGACGTTCCGTGCAAGAGACGTTGACTTTGTCTATGTTATAAAGTAGTTCACATTAGTGCACTCCAGGGATCATTAAACCCTTCAGTTAATTTGCTGCTTACATGAATATTTAAATGGTGACATTTCCATAGACCCTGTACATTATTTGTAATTTAAAGTCGCTGCGTCATTCACAATGTACGGGCACTGCTGCTCGAAAGAGCTTCAAATAGTTTAGTAGTTCGTAGAGCAAAAGGTCATCAAAGCAAATTATTCCTTTTATTCTTTCTTTATTGTACTAAAAACATAGAAATGGATAAAAATACAATTAGACATTTCGTTTTGTCTGTTTTGTGGTTTGTTTATTGCTTTTGTTGCCAGCTTGTCGGTTAGATTTCGTGGAGTGTGCGATGGAATTGCATGATCTAATTCCGCCCAGCCCGTCTCATCGTCGGACTACCAGACGTACGGCGATGCGCCATCGGTACATGGTGGACATCCCACCAATACGCACAAAACGTTTTGAGAATACTTTTATTATGCGTACAGCTAAGGAGTGGAATTCCCTGCCGGAGTCTGCGTTTCCCGATAGCTAAAAAGTAGGGGTCTTTAAGTCAAGAGTGAATAGGTTACTTCTAGGCAAGCGTGCTACACCGTCGACCACATCATCGCTTGGTGGGATAATGGTCAAGCGCGTGCCTAATTTAATTTAAAAAAAGAAGTCTTGGGGAGCCATAGTGGCGTCCTTTTGTTAATTGTTACTACTGTTTGTTAAATACACCAACAGAAAATTATCTTTTTATTACTTCCCAGTAGATTTTGACTATTGTGAGTCTAAGTTTCGTGTTTCAAAGAAAACTAGCGGACAAAAATTGCATGATTCTTTATATTTTTTATTCTTTCTTAAAGTTTCTTATGTACTTTACTGGTACAGATAGGGCGGGGCGAGCCGGGCAAATGCCCAGAGCGGCATAAAAATGAGGGGCGGCCAAACTGAACTAACAGCCCGTTTCATTTCATCAGAAAACCTAATTTATTGGTTGTAATCCCACCGTTAAATAACATAACATTCATGATGTTGCGAAAATTCTAAGGTGAAATTGTCGAGCTCACTTCGTTTTCACTTAGCTCGAAGTTGTCATAAAAGCGGCTTCATCCGATCCGACGGTTAAAAACCAAATTTTTCTTCAATATATGTATTGTGTAAATATGTAAATATTTACCTCTTTATAAGGCGTCATTTTAAAGGGCTCCAAGTAGGGCATGAATTCCGAAATTCCTTAACAATTTTTGCCGGAATTGAGAGGAGTAATATCGGATTTTCGATATTCATAAATGTTTAATATTTTGATTATCAAGTAGTACGTGACACGTGATACATACTACGATTCAAATATCGTGTGTTTTTTTATTCATATTATAAATGTTTAATTCTATTGTATGATAAATCAACCAACTGGGCCGCCTCACCTCACGTTCTCCGGACTACAGGCCTAGCTCTCTGCTCCTCGGCTGGCGAATATGTGAGTCCATTGTGGCGTCGTTCCGCCCACGCCTTCCTTGGCGTTTTTCTTCCTTGGAGATTTTGCTCTTAACGACACATGCCGTACAATTACAGGCTGCCTCAAACCAACCTGGTCAGCGTACTATATCCCACAGTCGGGATAGCACCTCCACACGTCCGAAGGGAAGTTGCAAGTGCAGTCGAGAAACAAAAGCAAGAACACCAGACACCCACTATTCGGTGCCTACCGACGCAAAGCCTGAAAAGCAGACACAGCTTCCTGAAAACGGTGGTTCTCCTGTCAGTAAACCCGGCCGACGACCGCTGCAGACTGTGGCCAATACCCACCAACAACCTATTTATCTCCAAGCGAGCATCTTCCCGCAGAATTTAACCCCCGAACCGCCTCAGAACCCAGGTAGGAAGGTGTAACTTCAACCTCGCAAAATGGGGCTACCTCGACGGAACAGTAGCAGCGTGTGCATGTGGTGCTGAGTTGCAAACCATGCTTTACCTCCTTTTTTTTTTTTTTTTTTTTTTTTTTTTTTTTTTTCCCGAGGTGGAAAATCCTCATTGGATGTCCTCCGCCCTGGGGAGGGCGGAGGGGTCTGTCAGACTCGTACTGACTAAAAACCACCCCGGTGTTCCATCTCACACCTACGCTGGGGGTCGCGGGAACAACGATACTTCCGCAACCCCCAGCTAGTGCCGGCCCGCCTCTGCGGGCCACGACCTCGGGTTGGGGGGGGAGTGAGGTGTTGGACTCCCCCCACGACGTCTAAGAGGGGCGCGCGTGGAACACTACGCGCCACCACCTGGGGTCCTGATGTGTGGGGGGCGACGGACGTCCCCGAGTCCGTCGCCCCTGGACCCATTTAGGGGGGCTGGAAGAGGGCGTTGTCCGCTCTCCACCGACGCCCGGCGCGCCTGCTGCGGATCGGGTTAGCGGATGAAATCTCCCTCTCCCTCTCCGCAGCCTCCTTCTGCGAGACGACTGTTTCGCAGAAGGATACCACCGCGTCCCAGGACTCCACGCTGCCGACCATAGACTCGACTACGGCCGGCAGCGACAGGTCACTGCCTACTTCAGATATGAGGGCACGGCGTGGCTCCTCCCAAGCGGCACACTCTGCCAGCGTATGCCGCACCGTGTCCTCCCGGCAGTCGACGCAGTGGTGACACCGGGCGTCCGGCTCCCTGTTTATGCGACACAGGTACTTCCCGAAGCAACCATGCCCCGAGAGCACCTGCGTCACCCGAAACGACAGGGAGCCGTGCCTCCTCCCGAGCCAGCGCTCGAGCACTGGCTGGTGGATGCTTTACCTCCTGCCCTAACTTCTGTGCCCCAAACCATGCAACCAGGGTCAATGTGCTGCCACAGATGACGCCGTGGAGGTGGCTAAGTTTTGTGCCAAAATAATTTGAAAGACTGTCGTGCCAGCGACACGATGAAGAAGAAGATAAGCCTTGTTGATCTTACGGCTTAAAATGTTTAATTAGAGTATTAAGGGAGAAAGATGACCAAATATGTATAATTTGTTACTTAAAATATTAAAAGAATTATATAATTATAAATCTTGTTTGATTTAAAACAAACTTTAAAAGTTACCAGTTCTGGAACCAGTTTCGGCATTCCGGAATCAGATCTCCAGTATTGGAACTCAGTTTCGGAATTGAGAACCTTGCGATATAGCATGTCCTAGCGCCAAGGGTGGCAAATATTGCCTATGCCCGGAGCGGCGAAATAGATGTACAGTAATGGTATCTCCCATATTATTAATTTACTCTTTGAATGGTATGGTGTACCGTTGGCCAAGACTATGCCTTAGCTATATTTGAACAAGAGATTCCCTATTATCATAAATGTATGTTTTACAGCTGAGATAGGATATATAGGTCATTACGAAGTTATATTAATTTTTGTGTGATATACGTTCATGAAATAGAGATGTGAACCTTATTATATACATGATATGAACATAAGTAAGACCAAAAATAATACTTATTATTTACATTTTGCAGCAATCAGCATCATGGGCACCCTAATAAGGAATATTACGACTTATTATCGCTACGTAAATGAGGACCTAGCGGGTAAGCGCCTTTATTTCCTCATTTATTTATAAATAAATCATTGAACCGGAAGACGTTGCGTTGGAAGGCCTCCCCTACCACTAGGTGGACCAATGACCTGGTGTAGTTGCGGGGATCCGCTAGATGCGAGACGCACGGGACCGGTCAATGTGGCGATGCTTGGGGGAGGCCTATGTCCAGCAGTGGACGTCTTTCGGCTGAAATGTTGATGGTGAAATCATTGACCTGGAGAGGAACCTAAAATAAAATCTACCTCGAATTAACCTTGTGGTGTGATGTATAAAGTAAAAATAAAACATAGTTTTCTGAGATCTCAAGGAGAATTGTTGCAATTTCATTGTGCAATATTATTTTAGAATACATGCAAACTCTTCACAAAGTTTCATGACATTCTAAAGTTATGTGATTCCTTCATAATTAATTATATTTATGAAAAATATTTATTTATGAAAATTTCTGCATTGGGTCAGCCGGGTTCTTATATTGTGAATATTGAATACTCTTTATGCTTAAGTAGACAATACATTGTCAAAATGAAAATGGAAAACGGAAAATCGACACATTTATGTCTTGAGGACAAAGTCGGCTAACTTATGAGTAAAATAACGGTCTGTGAATGCCACCTTATCGATTGGCACAGCCACACTTTTGAGATACTGAATATGTCGAACTGTAAAATTGAGAGTGAAGGAAGAAAGAGTGTACCTGCGCTTGTAGCTTGGCGCACACACTTTTTCGCAAGTGATCTCTCGTTGTTGTTCTCACAAGATCTTCCATATCGATGGCTGGTCTCGTCTGAATATAGACGCGTCTATTCAAACGTCTGATATGTTTAAAACGTCTGTTCGTAGTTAGGTAAATTTGATGATAGATTTGCTATTCTGCTACCCCCAAAGACATACCTACTGCATGGTCACAATTGAAGACCTCTGTAATAATGACTTTTTTTTGCATTTTTTTCAGATCCTCGGACGAACAGTTTCCCGCTAGTCTCGAACCCGGTCCCCATCTTACTGATATTGTACCTGTACCACAGATTCGTCCGGTCTTGGGGCCCGGCATTCATGGCCAAGCGTGAGCCGTTTAACCTTAAGAACGCCATCATCATATACAATGTAGTACAGATCGGATTATCGGCGTACCTCACAGCACAAGTAAGTGGCAAAGGGCTGCTATTAAAATTATCTATAGGACAAGTCAATCTGTGTGTGCTATGTAGTTTTTAATATATCAATGTAGATGAGATTTACCGACCTCTGAAGTCCTCAACAGGTCCACATGAGGATGTTAGGAGAAGTCTTTGTGCTCAGGGTCGTTTAAATAAGAGATTTGACTTTCTACCACAATTTAAGCTGGTGCTAGCATAGACCCCACTTGCGGCGATTCCTTCTTACCTCTTCTCCTACGTCTTTTCTTGTCAATTTGACTCAAAGTTTATGTGACCAGTAATGTGGTGCAGGTCTTTGTGCCAAAGGTGGATAGTCATTGGGCCAAAACGTTGAAAGCAGGCTCCACCTGAAACAAAGTAAGTATCCGAACACGGGACGGCTTCAGGATTGTTTCCTTTCTCTATTGCTCCATAGTATGATCGCATTGTTCTCTTTGATGGATTGAGTCGATGAAACGCCTATGCCAATTGTGATGATTCTTACGTCAATCGATTCGTCTTAACCTTGCGAGTGTCACTAAAGACATGGCAGTAAAAAATCACCACAGCGACCACCGGTCGCCATACCTATTGGCAAAACGAAAAAAAACAGTGTTTTTCGCTAGCTTAACTTAAACCAAAATCGGTGTGCAAGGCTAGTTTTTTTTAACTACTTGCACAGTTTTGATAATTTGAAGCTATACCTAACACGGAAGCGATGTCCAGTGGTAATAGCAGAATTGTTATTAATTCGATGGTAAGTGTAATGTGTTACATTAAATGTAACAACCCCAAACCCGCTTTGCATCCTTGTAAAACCAAGAACCACTTCTTTACTAAAGAACTCATGTCCCAGCTGTTGGAACTAACTGTTGAAACTAACCCATTACGGTACTTTTGAATTGCCAGCAAAAAAAAACAAAAATGAAGCTAGTTGCACATTCGCAAGATTCATTAGGTCTCTATAGAGAATAATGTGCAAGAAACTCCACGGGCACTCTTCACGGGCCATCAAATAAGTTTTAATTACAAGTATTTGGTTACATCAGTCTTGTTGGAAAATAACATATAATTATTATTATTATTTGACAACGATGATGTAAAAAGAGCACGTAAAAGTGTATAGAGTAAAATAAACAACCTCAAAATACAATAATTAATTAAAAACAGGCCAAGGCAACCAAATTATGACCCATCCCAACTGATGGTGCCCGTTCACGAACATCACGCATGGATTGGCACCACTCAGCTCAACCATCATGAAGGGAACCATATTTTTTTATCTCTCGCTTGACCACTATCTCACCTGATGGTAAGCGATGATGTGGTCGCCGGTGAAGCACGCTTGCGATGTTCACCATGTACCGATGACACCAGACATACGGTGAAGCGTATTCCGATAATGGAACGGGCTGGGCGGAATTAAATCATGCAATTCCATCGCACACTCCCCGAAACGTAACCGATAAAAAACTGACAAGCTGGGAACTCGGCGATGATGTTCAAGGCTCTGGAGCTTCAGGATCTCATGGCGACATGGAGAGGGCGACTGTCGCAACCCAGCGCTGGGCTGGGATAATGCCCTTTTTTGAGGAATGGCTTGAGAGGCGTCACGGAGTCCTTACCTTCCGCCTGACGCAGGTCCTCACCGGACACGGCTGCTTTGGGAAGTTCCTGTTCAGGATAAGGCGGGAGGAAACGCCCGGGTGTCACCATTGTGAGGATCGCCCGGAGGACACTGTAAAACATACGGTAGAGGTCTGCCCTGCTTGGGTGGAGCAACGCCGTGTCCACGTGGAGGCGATCGGTGGTGGCGACCTCTCGCGTCCAGCCCTGGTTCAGGCCATGATACGGAGCGAGAGGGAATGGGGAGCTGTCACCTCCTTCCGATGCCTGTCTGGGTCGCGGATAAAGAGTTACCGCGGCCCTGGCTCAACTGAAGGAACACGGGTGGATTTTAGTCAGTAAAAGTCTGACACGCCCTCCCGCTTCACCCAGAGTGGGAGAAGTCATTGAATGAATTACCACCCAAAGAAAAAAAATAAGCTCTGGAGCTTTGACTTGACTAGTGCCTTATTGCCGATGAGGCCCTTGGCCCGCTTTTCGTTCGAATCTAGTACATCAAGCTGGTATTTGGCAGATCTGTCCCAGAGATGAGAACAGTACTCCATGCATGATCGAACTTGCGCTTGATACAAGTAGTTGAGCAGCTGTTCCGGCGTGAAGTACCTTCTCATCTTCGCAAGGATACCCAACTTTTTGGCAGCCAGTTGGCTGAGCCTTTGCCCCAATGTGCTTTGCCCGGTTAATGATCGCAAGCCTTCGGCCGAAGCCTACCACCAGTTAGTGTCACCTTATTTTCACCACCCGGGGAGTGGTCCCCACGTCCATAGGAGTCTATCCTTTGATTCCCTACACGTGGGTGTAGGGAATCAAAGGGTATACTAAAGATGAACGGCCGGGTACGGCTGTGGGTAATTCGGCCCCCATCAGAGAGACATTTGAGTGAGTATGACACACTCTTAACTGCCAGGGAATATTCAAGTCTTTTCAAGTGTCTCAAGATTATGCCTTTTTTATCTCTTTTAAGATGCCCGGGCAACTAAAATTAAATATAAATACCATTAATCAAATTGTATTAGAAGTTTATCGTAACCAAGACACCTAAACCGTTAGATAAAAAGTCGAAAGCGAGCCGGACTAGCTGCGTTGAAATTCTGTTACATTACGAAAGAATAATTGCAATTGTGAAAAGCGTAGGAAATGACAATTAAGTTACTGAGCCAAGGCAAAGGATACGCAGGGCTGCCTCGCCTCCACCGGGGTGCATGCGAGTAACAGTGAAATCGACCCTGGCCTTAGTTGGTGTTACCTGACTATTTTTTGTGAATTAATGTGCAACCATGCATTCGTTTTATTCGCATAAGTTATCATGTTTTAACTGCTATGCTTTATGTGGCTAACTCATCAAAAAAAGTCAGGATGAAAAAAAAACACTCGAAACTTCCGTCGAACTCCCGAAGTTTTTGACGGGGGGTTGTTCTAGTAAAAGACATATAAGAGATCAGCAAACAGGTGTGCATGTATGAATAAAAAATAAAAATAATTTTTTTATGGGCAAATGTATTTCCAGACGAATATTTGTGTGCCATGTGCATCATTCAAACATTTTAAACAATTTCTGATTTATACCATTCAGAACTTAAGAGGTAAACTTTTCATAGGCATCACTCGTGATAGCCCTGAAAAACCACTTTATTATAATTTTACTTGCACCGAAGGCCGTGAACTATGCCCCGTCGTTACTTTCAGCTTGACTAGTATTTGTACTTATTTTAAAACCGCAAATATTAATGTAAAAGTTTACTTTGTTGCTAAAGTGTTACGGGAGAGTTGTTATACAGATGCGTGGTGGTTATGTTATAGTATTACGCGGATTTCGTCACGCACGTGGGCTTTATAATAAAGAGCCAAATGCGGGCCTATCACGCGTGCGTGAGCAAATCCACGTGATACTAAAAACGCCCTTACTGCAGAGGTATATAGTAAATAAAATCTTTTTCACAAGAAAATTACTTTTTGGGCTCCTACACATAACTGCGAATCGCAGACTCAACGCATCGCAAATATCTGCGAGCTCGCACGTACTAAATATATAGATATCGCATCGCAGTTATGTGTGGGAGAGCCCTTAGTGTTTTGCTTTTGAATCCGGTTTATTTTTATGTGCAAGTTTTTATTTCTCTTTATTTAGTTTTAGTACACTATCACTACAACGTGAGCAAGTTCTATAGTAAGGAACCTAAAGGATTGACATTTGACAAATAAGGAGTTCGGTTGTATGTTCCATATCTTCAAAACTGCTGAACCGATTTGCATAAAACTTTCACTTTTCCTTAAGTTGAGAGATACCTAATCCAATATAAAAAGGATGGTCACGATCCCATTAGTAGTTCCGGAGAAATGCGTGGACAAACATGGCACAAATGTTTAGAAACCCAATTGAGTAACTTATGTGAATATTTGGCAATTCCAACAAAACTACAAACATACATGTCGAATTGCTTAGGTACCTCCTTTTTTTTTCAGTCGGTAAAAATATAGATAAAGCCACAACCCGACAAAGCAAAAAAAATAATATATATATAATATTTTCTAAGAATCTTAATACCTAACCTTAGTCTCATGATATCGATTAATTTTATAATTGGAGTACATTTTTCAATAGTCTATTAAATTTTAACTAAATAACATAATTTCGAATACAGACTTGTCAAACCGCCATTTTCATTCCTCAGGTAAAACTTTTGCAATACCTAAGTTGATAGTTATAAAATAACTGTACGGTGATTTCCGTCTTCATCACTGTTTTAAACTAAGTAGGTGTCGAGTACCTTGGGAGTCTTGACCGAAAATAATCAATAAGAAGAACCTTCAAGGTATTATTAGAAGTACTTACATGGTGCGTGAGAATTTACAGACATTTCTGTTAACGACCGGAGAAAGCAATCATTGAAGATGAAGAAGAAGTGTGTTCCACTTCAGTGAACTTGACGAGTTCAATGTTCAAAACGTTTGGTTTTGCTCTCTTGCGTAATTTCATAGCAAATCATCGTAATGCCTGCGTAAGTGAATTCTGCAAAGCAAACAAGTTGGAACCTTCCTTTTCGTATTGCATATTACACTCTGAAACGGAAAGGTTATGCTCCTTTCATTACCAATATTTTGACGTAGAATTGATTGTAAAAGATTTAATGAAAGCGGAAGAATCGAGATAAAACTTCACTATTGGTATTGTGTAATGCTAATGTCATATATCTTCAACTCCGTAGTATCTCTAAGTAGTCTGTGTTCAACTCAAAGGAGGATTTGGAAAGCTAACGCTAGCTTTTCAAATTAGTTTCGCAATACCGAAAAAGTTAAAAGAAATGATTCTGATTCTTTGAAAGAATCGACTTGTTTCCTATGCAGAATTCACTTACGCAATTAGGCTGCTGGTTTACACAATTTATATCTACAACTTTCAGAAACATCCAAGAGAAGTAATTTAATGCCATAAAGTATCCGTTCAATAGGTCATTTCTTTAAAATGTTCATTGAATAATGAACGACAAACTTGCCAAGATAAAAATCGCATAACCGAAAATAAACCGCCAAAAATCCACCTTTGATTGTTCTTCTAATACAGTGTTGTTGTTGAGCTGTGAATTGATAAATCCACATACCTACGTTAATCTATCCAATGCCCACATGCACGAAAATCTTAACTCGGAGTTTGCTAAAACGAGTTTAAATTGACAGTTTGTCACACAATATTATCATTTCAACATCGTGTTAGTTAAGTAAGCCTAAAAATAATGTCCGACGTAGGAGTCAGACAATTGTAACGTTAATGAAAAAATAACAAACAAACAAAAAAAAACACTATAAAAAAGATCGCGGAGTGCCACATGTCCATGGTAGAATATTGAAAAAAAAAAAAAAAAACATCGTGTTACAACTAACTCTGAGTTAAGTCTTTCGTGTAAGTGGGCATTATGGAAGTTTTTTTATAATGTTGCAGTGTCTGAGCAGGCTGTACTTGTCGGGCTACTACAGCATGTGGTGCCAGAAGATAATCTACGAGGACACGGAGCTGGAGCGCGTCGTGGTCAGCCGCGTGTGGCTCTACTACATGATCAAGGTCATCGACCTCATGGACACGGTGCGTACTCCTTTCTGAATAATCAAATCACTCACATTACAAACATAATCATAGATACAACATAATTGTGAAGTTGAACTCCCGTATTTTAAGAGATAACATGTTGAGTGCGTTTCGTTTAGCCAAGGGACTTAAGAGCGATCAGCTGGGATTTACTGGAAATCCAAATCGTGTGTATATGCAAGGAATGAATTATTATGCCAATGCAAAGTCGCAGCTATTAAAAACAACTAAGTGCGTATGGGGCAAGCATGCCACATTCTCGTGCGAGTGTATAAATCAGCGCCATCTATTGCCATTCGATTGCTCGAAGATATTGCCGAAATTAAGCCTGCTAAACAACCTACGAGTTCTAGTAAACACGAACAACAATGATTGTAGTTCCCTTTGCTATTGTGACAATTTTATAGTTACGTTACTTCTATTAGGTATGCTTATCTGTAACGTCAAGCGGTCGGTTTCAAAACAATTGTTTTAACAAACATTACTCTTATTTTAATCTATACTTATTACTTATAATAATATATAAATATCTATATATATAAAAGAAAGTCGTGTTAGTTACTTCACTTATAACTCAAGAACGGCTGAACCGATTTAGCTGAAAATTGGCAGGGAGGTAGTTTAGAGCCAGGAGAAGGACATAGGATACTTTTTATCCCGTTTAGGGTAGGGTAGGGTAAGTAGGGTAGGGTAGGTAGGGTAGGTATGTAGGTAGGGTAGGGTAGGTAGTGTAGGGTAGGGCAGGTAGTGTAGGGTAGTGTAGGGTAGGTAGGGTAGGTAGGGTAGGTAGGGTAGGTAGGGTAGGGTAGGGTAGGTAGGGTAGGGTAGGTAGGGTAGGGTTGGGTAGGGTAGGTAGGGTAGGGTAGGTAGGGTAGGGTAGGTAGGGTAGGGTAGGTAGGGTAGGGTAGGTAGGGTAGGGTAGGTAGGGTAGGGTAGGTAGGGTAGGGTAGGTAGGGTAGGGTAGGTAGGGTAGGGTAGGTAGGGTAGGGTAGGTAGGGTAGGGTAGGTAGGGTAGGGTAGGTAGGGTAGGGTAGGTAGGGTAGGGTAGGTAGGGTAGGGTAGGTAGGGTAGGGTAGGTAGGGTAGGGTAGGTAGGGTAGGGTAGGTAGGGTAGGGTAGGTAGGGTAGGGTAGGTAGGGTAGGGTAGGTAGGGTAGGGTAGGGTAAGTAGGGTAGGGTAGGTAGGGTAGGGTAGGGTTGGTAGGATAGGATAGGGTAGGGTAGGGTAGGGTAGGTAGTGTAGGGTAGATAGTGTAGGGTAGGTAGTGTAGGGTAGTTAGGGTAGGGTAGGTAGTGTAGGGTTGTTAGGGTAGGGTAGGTAGGGTAGATGAATGTTTGGTGTTTTTATGGCAAAACAAAGTTTGCCGGGTCAGCTAGTAATATTATAAAGAGGAAAGATTTTTTTGTTTGTTTGTTTGTTTGTAACGAATAGACTCCGAAACTACTGGACCGATTTAAAAAATTCTTTCACCAGTAGAAAGCTACATTATTCCTGAGTAACATAAGCTATTTTTTATCCCGAAAACGGGTCCTGTGGGGTGGTCCACGGGAGCGAAGCCGCGGGCAACAGCTAGTATAAATTATAAAGTGCTTTATAAAATCCAATTTAATGTTCCAAGCTATTTTGATATCTGTTGTATTCTGTCGAATCTGTGGTTATACGGTAGGTCATTTAGGTTTATCAGTGTTGAAATATTTTCCCAGGGAAGTATTATACCGGGACGAAAAGTAGCATATGTGCTATTCCAGACTATAATCCAAGTCTGTGCCAATTTTCATCCAGATCCGTTCAGCCGTTCTGGCGTGATTGAGTAACAAACATACATCCATCCAAAGTTTATAATATTAAGTAAGAAGTAAGATTTGTGGTCTGTTTTTTGGTCCCATTGCTTGTCATTCTGCTGGATTTATACAGTTGGTGTTCATATAATAGTAGGCACTTGAACAATTTTATTACTCATTAAGGGCTCTTACACATAAACACGATACACTGTGCCTGCATCCATGATTAACGTGTTCTAATTATTATGCTTTAACAGGTATTCTTCGTGCTACGCAAGAAGTTCAACCAAGTATCGTTCCTACATGTGTATCATCACTTAGGAATGTGTCTACTTGGATTCGTGGGCACCAAATATGTACCAGGTAACTATGTTATATTTTTATTTTATGTATTTAACGACAATAAACGGCCAGAATAAACAATGTTGACTTCAAAATAATGTTTAGAGCTAACATATTGCAGCCCAATACATTATCCGCATATATATAATTATGTCTTTGGTCATCAGTGCAACTAATTACCTAATGAGCATTATTATTTACAAATTAGTAGATAAGTAATTAAAAACATCGTAAAAATATCAAATCAATTAATAAAATACTAACTACCTAGCTGATTATCAAAACATTACAATAATAATAACATTAAAATTATACGTCAAATCAATTATTTACAGTCATTTTAATAGTTAAGTACTCGGATAACATGCGTGCGATGTAGGTAATTACAACAAAACACGTGTTTTGTTTAGGACCCGCCGTAATCATCTAATTAAGCAACTTGTGCCCATTTCCACTAACACTAGATGATACTTAGGTAATTTATAATTGACTGCCTTAATTGAAGCGCAGTTTTGAATTCTGGACGACACGGTTGGCGCAGTGGTTGAGCGATCGGCTGCAGCGCTGCGTATCGCGGGTTCGCGATTCCCGCACGGAACAAATATTTGTATGGATGGCCTACAGATTGGTGATTGTGTATGTGAGTTTAAATTCGTGTACGTGGCCAACGTTAAAAATAAAGTCTCATTCTACGCACGGCTCATATATTAAGACTTTAGATATTTCCTAGTATTAGTGAAAACGGGCATTGGCTTTGTTGTTACGGCCGTTACGGGAGCTCAAAACGAAACACTTGGCAGTTTTTTAGGCGGTAATCCTTATGATGCACAGATTTTCTGAACACCATCAGACTAATTGCATGAATGAATTCGACAAGGCAAAGGGTTTGACCGCCATCAATGACCAATCACATGTGAGATAAAAGACGCGGTGTGGATTTCCGTCTATGTAATTGGTCGATTAATGGCGGTCTAAACCTTTGCTTTGCCAAATTCCTGCTGAATACCAGGAGGGTGATTGAAAGAATTTTAACAAAAAATATTGCCCTCACCATTTTGAGTCCGTAGGTCGAAATGATTATAATTACGTCTACAGCTCTTAAAAATATACAATTAACAGGTTGGACTGTGAACCTGTAAATTTACTTCTGTTCTTGTTTTAATTTAATATTTTACTCAATAATGTAGTGGAGAAAAGTTCAAAAATAAAGTCGTTGCTGACCGTATTAGTTCTATATAATCATTGTATATACTTAATATACCTTCTAACGAGAACCCATATGAGCAGTAATGAGCACAGCAAGAGAGGTACATTTTGATTAAGATGTACGATGCTTTTTATTTTAGTCGAGGGGGTAGGCAAGGGCGAAATGGAGCCGAGAGTGCAATAATAATTGCACATGCAATAACAAATGCACATCCGAGTCAAACGACGTTTTTCAACACACTTTGGAGAAAACAATAAACAAAATTGCTAGGTATAACTTTTAACCTGTAGCGGATAACACATGATAAAGTATATAAATACAAATAATAGAATTTCGGGGCATGGCATGACCGAAATTCAGCTAACATTCCTAATAATACAAAATATTTAGCTACCTAAAATTCCATTAATCGATGTGATTAGCATATTATGTCTTTATCATTATAATTAAAAATATATCTACCTAATACCTAATTACCTACCCTTGCTTTTTAAAGAAATCGTAATTCTGATATATTGAAATTTTTTTAAATGATAAAGCAGCACCACTTAGCATTCAGATAGGATTTATTAAAACAACACCAATTATTATCCTAAATAACTCGCTCTTTATAAAGAGAAGTAGAAGACACAAACTACTCTTTTGATTGTGCCATCTTCTTGTGATTTCTTCAGAATACCTACAATTACGATGAACGAGTATAAACAGAAATATTTGAGATTAATTTATAATAGTTCGGGTAATAACTAACAACGAATGTAACTAAACTTTAGTTCATTTAAATGTTGATTGTTGTACTTGCGCAAGAGTTGCAGCAATGGTAGCATCGCGTGCACGAAATAGGTCGAGTGGCCTAATGCGCCCGCGACGAAGGAAACCACTTGATTGAACGCGCAAGGACTTCTTACAAAAATCCTTACAAAATGCTATTATTTGGCCATGTATGGAATGGATTGGTTAAATTTTAATTCAAAATCCGGTTACTGTGCAAGAGGACTGCTTTCAGGAGTTAAAATTATTGAACACTTAATAATTAATATTGGGTTAGGTATCTACATAGGATTTGGCCGTGACTCGTCACCTATGAAATGGAATTGAATATCCGTCATTAGTAATAAAACGAAAAGGTTAAGGTTGGTACTCGCAAATAATTTTTAATGATAATAACGTAGAAACCATTAGGGTTAGGCCATGCCATAACCACAGAATAAATAATAGTACAACCATAAACCATGCCCATGGACTTATTATAAATATATCAGGACTGAGCACTCGCACCAAAAACGCGAGCAGAGAGAGATAATGTGTACAGATGCGTTCATCTCTTTCTAATAGGGTGACCAAACATTCTTTTAACAAACGGGAAAGTTCGTTTTGGAATAATTTGTAGTAGGCTAAGGTACATGCTTTTGTTAGGGTTACGTATGTCCGAATGACAAAATGTAACCCTTATAGGTAGGATCCATCCAGGTAAAACTCCTATTGTGCGTACAAACATACATTTGCAGTTAGAATGTATGGGAGAATATGTTTTTCAACTACAATGATAGGTTTGTTCTTGGGATAAATTCATCATAAGTACGGAAACCTTCATTTTGCGTGGTCCGACACGCATTTGGCCGGTTTTTTCTGTTTGCTCTACAGAGCTGGTGTATGGGTATTTAAATGAAGCAAAGGGAAATGACAAACATTGTATTGCGGTTTATGGGTAGAGGTGGAGGACACCAATGAAAGACCGTTTTAAAATAGTTATTTTACACTTTATTTGATATGAAGGTGTGTTTAAGTAATAATACGTGGGACGTGAGGTCCCTGACAAGGCTGATGGAATTACATCCACCCATTTTTGCTTAATTTCTTCTTTTGATGGAAAGCTGTAACCAACACAAATATACGCTATTTCAATCATGCGATGTACTCGCATAGGTACAAATTGTATTTATTACACTCATAATATTAAAAGTTATAATAAATATTCCATTTATTTTATAGTTTCAATTAGAAATAAACTAAAACTTTAAATGCCTTCTGTCCACAAAACGTCTAGAGCATGGTCAAACTACTTATTGTTAATAAACAAAATCTTTATTTTTCCTTACCGGTGAAATGAAATGCCACAACCACCGTATGATTCACTTTAGAGATGTGTCCCTCACTCATGAGGTGCCTCATTTGAGGTACTCATGATCGCAAATTGAAAGAGTTACTCGAATTTCAACATTGAACCACCTCACTCGTTCACGCGTCCTCACTTCATTGACTATATTGAGGCGAGTACTCGCGAGTGAGTATTGAGTGGTTGAGTGAGCGAATGAACCGACTTATTGTGCAAATATAATTTAATGGAAAATATTTTTGTTACTGCTATTACTATGAACTCTTAACTTTAACTATAAACTCTAAAAACATTGCCATTAGATTGGTATTAAATATTCAAGTGTCATTGATTCGTTTATTTTGGCGGTCTAAAAATGAGCGCAAGAAAATGATGTGTGTGAGGGAGAAGTAAAAATCGGAATCGAGAGTACTCGTGAGTCGACGCTCCCGTTCGCCTCGTTTGCCGATGCCTCGGACAATCGGCTGAGTTCGGCACGGGCTCGGCTCATGAGGTGAATACGCCGACGTTCGATCCCTCGCCTCAAATGAGGGGTACCTCGTGAGTACCTCGCGAGGTAAAATGAGGTGCTCCCTCAACCTCATATAAAAATGATGAGTTACCCATCACTAATTCACTTTTACATGTCTTGACACAACACCTTTTCACCATTTTCACTATAAAAAAGCAACGTAGCTCAATAAAACTTAAAATGCATTATGCGTTTTCAAAAAATAACAGAAAAAGGTCGCTATGACACCACCAGATGTCAGATTTCAGTGATACCAGAGTAATTTTATGATACCAACCAAACAATCATATTATTAAGATTATTTTATTTAAATAAAATTACTTACTTTATGTACAGATTGTAAAACTATAAATAAAATTTCGTATAGCTATAAATATTTATATGTTACTAAATGTACTTGTAGTTGGTAAAATATGGCATACCCATGTTTCTACCATCTTTAACATTTTTCATCTGTTGGCAAGTGAGAAAAAGGGACAAACGCCTTTCTTCGAGCTATCTCTCTCGGCTCGTTTTGCCTCGGTTAAGATTACCTAACAAAAGTAAACCTAAGGTGCAGCTTATATGGTTCAGTTTTGTATGATACGATTTTTGGAGTGCTCAGTCCTGATATATGTAGTTATATTAAGTCCATGACCATGCCATAACCACAGAATAAATAATAGTACAACCATAACCTAAGTTAATTAAATCGCAAGAGTGCGCAAATCTTTTCCTAAAACTGGTCTCATTTGTTCCGCAGGCGGTCACGGCATAATGCTGGGTTTCATAAACTCCATGGTGCATGCTGTCATGTACTCCTACTACCTGGTCTCCATCGTAAGGCCGCAGTGGGTGCGCCACTGGTGGAAGAAGTACATCACGCAACTGCAAATTGTAAGTGGAATTGGTTCTTGTGTTCATTCATTATTTGGTTTAATACCTACTTCTTGAAAAAATAATAAGGATAATTTTTTTTCGATAAGTTGGCTACAAATTATTACCGACATGACAGTCCAGAACATTATACTTCTAACTACTGGCTGGAGAAGTGTCTGTTTATAAGTTAAAGTTAATAATCCTGCTAACATTAACTGCTGAGACTATGTTCGTTTAGAAATTTATTAAAGGAGGCTCTAAGGTCGGGTCTGAAGAACTAGCATGAAGTGTTTTTCTAATTATTATTTCTATAATATTTTCAGCTGCAGTTCCTCCTTCTGATCCTTCACTTCGGCCACGTGCTGTTCGAGCCCTCGTGTGAATACCCCAAGTGGGTCTCCTTTTTGTTCCTGCCACACAACATATTTATTTTATTTTTGTTCTCAGACTTTTATATCAAAGAATATATCCTAAAGAAAAATAAAAATAAAGCTAAGTAGATAATTAGGCATGATAGGTAGTAAATATATTATTATTATTAAATATACTAGTTATAAAGTAGTGATAACGACCAAGTAGTTTTATTTTGACGCACTTATTGTCCCAAAAAACAGTTGCCGTATATATTTATACCTGCTGACGCAAGTCCCAAAAATGTTCACGGAAAAATGACATGCAGCAGCAAGCCATACTCAGATGACATGCAGTAGCAAGCCATACTTAGATGCTGATGATGCTAGATGGATCTCATTTATTCACAGTATTTTTTTTTTTAAAATAGGCTCGCGCTTCGCTATCTTACCTGATGGTAAGCGATGATGTGGTCTACGGAGAAGCACGCCTAGAAGAAACCTATTCACTCTTGACCTAAAGACCTCTAGATTGTAGCTATCGGGAAACACGAGACTTCGGCAGGGAATTCCACTCCTTAGCTGTACGCATAATAAAAGTATTCCCAAAACGTTTAGTGCGTATGAGTGGGATGTCGGCGTACGTCTGGAAGTGCGATGATGAAACAGGCTAGGCGGAATTAGATCATGCAATTCCATCGCACACACCCCGAAATGCAACCGTTAAAAAACCGAAAAGCTGGCAACTCGGCGACGATGTTCAAGGCTCTCGAATTTTGACTTGACCTGTGCCTCATTGCCGAAGAGCTTCTTGGCCCGCTTTTCGATCGACTCTAGTGCATGAAGTTGGTATTTGGCAGATCCGTCCCAGAGATGAGAACTAATTGATCTTGATACAAGTTGAGAATCTGTTCCGGCGTGAAGTACCAGCGAGGATTCCCAACTTTTTTCTTTTGCCTCAATGTTTGGGTCAAAATTGAGGGTCGATGTCAACGTTACGCCAAGAAGCTCAAGATGTTCTGTTATGGCACGGTCATATCTCGGAAAGAAGTGCCGGTTGCAATTAGCTCTTTTTAGCGGAAAAAAAGACAAGCCTGTTTATGAGCAGCATTAAGGTCCGACCGCACTACGCGACAGCGGAGCGACGCGACGCGACACAACCAAATATACTTTGTATTAAATTGGGTGAGATAAACCGCACTACGCGACGCGACACAACCAAATATACTTTGTATTAAATTGGGTGAGATAAACCGCACTACGCGACGCGACACAACCAAATATACTTTGTATTAAATTGGGTGAGATAAACCGCACTACGCGGCAGCGGAACTACGCGACGCGACACTTTATCTCATACAAATCAAAATCAAAATATTTATTTCAAGTAAACTTTAGAAGTACTTTTGAATTGTCAAATAAAAAAATAATAAAAAGATGACTCTAGTTGCAAATTCGCAAGCGTCTGTAGGTCTCAATGGAGAAGAATTTGCAAGAAACTCCCCGGACACTCTTTTCCATCAGTTTTAATTACAAGTTTTTGGTTCCATCATTCTTGTTGAAAAAATACATATATGTGAGAACAATGTAAAAAGACGTGTACGTAAAAGCGTCCAGAGTATTAAAAAATAAAAAAGCACTTTAACAGGCCGAGACAGGTAAGTTATGACCAATCCCAACTGATGGCGCCCGTTCACGAACAAGACGCATGGATCGGCACCACTCAGCTCAACCATCATGAAGGGAACCGAATGATCCAACACATGTGCCACCATCAGAGAGAAATTAGAGAGAGCATGACACACTCAACTGCCAGGGCACACAGAAGTCAACGAACGACACATAGTGTACCTATGTGTCGTTCGTTGACTTCTGTGTAGAATGGTAGATTTATCTACAGTCGGAACATAGTACTCACACATGTGCTGTGCAATTATATAATACTAAAAGAAATTGAGTTTATACAATACAAAAATTTTCATACAGTCTTCAGCAGGTCCAACAATACTTCGATACTTTTCTGCCCATCACTAATTGTTCTTGCGCCCTAGTGGCTGCGGAGCAGGACCAGCATTGAGCCAAGCATTTTTATCATCGATGTAATCCCCCAACTTATAATATGCTTGCCTACATAGTGTGCGTTTTATACAAGTCTTAAAATTCGTCTCATTTAGTTGTAGAATATGGGGAGGAATTTTATTGTAACATTTTATACAGTACCCTATAAAAGATGATGCTACTTTAGCCAGCCTGAAACCTGGTTGAATTAGTTGGTCCCTATTTCTAGTAACATAATTATGTCTGTCGCCGTTTTTACTAAAAAGATGTAAATTATTTCTAACATACATGATGTTTTCATAAATATATTGACAAGGTACCGTCATGATGTTAATGTTCTTAAACAGTTCCCTTAGAGAATCGCGCCGGTGAAGATTGTATATGGCTCTGATGGCTCGTTTAATTTCATATAAAACGAGCAGTTGCCCGCGGCTTCGCTCCCGTGGGCCACCCCACAGGACTCGTTTTCGGGATTAAAAAATAGCCTATGTTACTCAGGAATAACGTAGCTTTCTATTGGTGAAAGAAATTTTTAAATCGGTCCAGTAGTTTCGGAGCCTATTCGGTACAAACAAACAAACAAACAAACAAACAAACAAAAAAATCTTTCCTCTTTATAATATTATATAAAATATATTTTGTTGCGTCGCGTAGTTACGCCTAGTGCGGTTTGACCTTTAAACCTGACCAGATTGGCATCGCCTCATATGGAGACTTGTGGAGCGTTTGAACTTACACAAACAAATATATTGCGACTGCGAAGTGCTACAGCAATATTCCGTAATACCATGAGCAAATAACCCCTCGAGTGCACAATGGCTTTTTAATTGTTTCGGTAATTACACCATTCAACCGGATAAATAACATTATTTGCACATGGTATCGAAGCTTGCCGAAGAGGCTAATTCCGTCGGGCCATTCGATATATTTGCGGTCATAATTCATCATTTCAGCCGAAAGACGTCCACTGTTGGACATAGTTCCTTCCAGGCGTCGCCACATTGACCGATCCCATGCGTCTCGCATCCAGCGCATTCCCGCAACCTTAACCAGGTCATCGGTCCACCTAGTGGGAGGCCTTCCAACACATCCGGTTCGCGGTCGCCATTCCAGAACTTTTCGGCCCCATCGGCCATCCGTTCTGCGAGCATTGTGCCCTGCCCACTGCCACTAAAGTTTCGCAATTATTCGGGCTATGTCGGTAACTTTGGTTCTTCTGCGGATATCCGCAGTATATACTCATTTCTGATGCGATCATGCAAGGAAACACCGAGCATAGCCCTCTCCACTGCCCTTTGGGTGAATTTAAGCTTTCTGATAAGGCCCATTGTGAGCGTCTACGTCAAGGTCCCATAGGTAATCACTGGGAACACACACTGGTCATAGACATTTGCCTTGAGACACTGCGGTAAATTGGACGAGAAGATCTTCCCGAACGCCGCCCAGCCGAGTCGGATTCGATAGTTGACCTCTTTCTCGAAGTTAGACCTTCCCAACTGGACCGTTTATCCAACGTAGACATAAACGTCTACAACTTCGAGTGTAGAGTCTCCGATCTTGATAGGAGTGGGTGTTACATGGGTATTCACCATGACTTATGAGGTTTTGTCCATATTCTTTTTAAGACCCACTCTTTCGGAAACTCTACTGAGGTCATCGAGCATTGTACTGAGGGCCTCTATGGTCTCAGCCATGACATCTATGTCGTGGGTAAACCGAAGGTGAGTGATGAACTCGCCATTAACGTTGATGCCTATAGGCCCCTCCAATCCAGAACCTTGAAGAAATTCTCCAGCGCAGCAGTGAAATTCTCCCTGTTTCACACCGCGCTGGAGAAGGATAGGTTTTGAAGACGGACCGACATGGTGGCGTTTTTGTATAAACACTTCAACATCCCGGTAGTCGATCTGGCACCGTTGGAGAGACAGCAGTACAGCCCAAGTCAAGATCGAATCGAAGGCTTTCTCGTAGTCCACAAACGCTAAGCAGAGAGGTAGGTCTCTTCAGTCTTCTGTACAACTGGAATTGGGGCATCCAGCTTGTTCGGGAGACTGCAAATCGTCGAATCTGCGCGCGAGACGATTCGTGATGACTCTTATGAAAACAACTTATAGATATGGCTAAGAATTAAGATGGGCGTATAGTTCTTCACCTTCTTGAAAAAGTGAACCACCACCCTGCACCATGCCTGTGGCGTATTGCCCTAAATTATAACGCAATCAAACAGCTTCTGAAGGGCCTTAAGGACCGCGGTTTCCCATCCACCTTTAGGAGTTCGGCCGTGATTCCGTCATCACCCGCAGCAAGGCAAAGGGCAAAGAGTATGAAAAATCGACCAATAACATATACGGAAATCCACATCGCGTCTTTAATTTCGCATGTGATTGGTCGATTGTTCATACTCTTTGCCCTTTGCCTTGCCGAATTCATTACGCAATAAGGCTGCCGGTGCCTTGTTGTTTTTAAGCTGTTTCAGAGCTATTCTAATCTCATACATGCTGAAGCCTGGGATGTCTTCGGTATAGCTCTTGGGTCGTTTGCTAAACTCGCAACGGGCTTGCTGATTGATGTGTACAACTGCCCATAGAATGTCTCGATCTCCCTCAGAAGCTCCGGTTTGGCGGATATGATCCTGCCATTGTCGGTCTTCAGTTTCGTGAGCTGGCTCTGTCCAAGAGCGTCTTTAATAAGCTCGGTATTATTTGCGATCAAAAACTCAAAAAAACGTTAGGATGCGTTTGGTGCATAATGCGCATATTGCAGAACAAAATTTATGTTAGAGTGAATGTATGGAAAACTAAAGGCGGGTATAATCCCCTACATCTGTGCCCTACATCGATCTGATCGACTTGTAAGTTGGCAAGAGTCGTAAGATGCGCAGAAGTTTTTAGGTCTCTTTGATAGTAAAGCGGGTCGCGGGGAACGTTCCGAACGCGCGATTGGTTGGTCAGTTGACACAAGGATCGATTGTACAATCGCGTCTCCTCCACGTTCCGTTCGCTCTATATGGTGGTTGGCCAGTTCGCACAATATGCGTGAACTAACTCCCTCTATACCAAAACCTTGCTAAGTTACATGCCGGGGATTATACTACCGAGGATTAAATGTCAATTAAAAGCCTCGGTAGCCAGGTCGCAAAAAATACGGATTGACAGTGAGTGCGGTCCGAATCACAACATTGACAACATGACAAGGTGGAAACATACTATTAAAACGTGACGCGACTTTTCGACAGCCGATGCCTTAGATAAAGTACCTATAGATTTCACCATGGCGTGGCCGCACATGGGACAACAATAGTTAGTTCTGGTGTTACAACAAGAACACTACAACCCACCATCGCACTGACACTTATTATCTATAAATAACAGAATTCCAAGTATAAGATAAGATAAGATTAGATAAGATTTATTTATTTTGTAAAACATGAGTACAGTAAGAAGGTCTTATATTAATATGAGGTGGCTACATGTTTTGCCATTTATGGCGTACAAAATTAGTTGCACTAGACAAACAATAAAGTACAATATCAAAATTTAAATTAAATTGAAATTACAATGTCAAAATTTAAATTCAATAAAAAATCACTATGTCAAAATTTTAATTAAAATGAAATTACAATGTCAAAACTTAAATTCAATAAAAAAATAACACATAATACCACGAAATCACAGAAAATCAAACAAAACCGAGTTTTTTTGTCAAACCTGCCATAACATTAGAGTTTGACAAACAACAGAAACCGGCCATGGTGACAAAGACAAAAAATAATCTTTTGTCCTTATTATTTACATGGAGCTGCCAACTAGCGATCTCGCTCTATCAATCAAGCTCATTTTATGGCGAAATCTATAGATACTTTATCTAAGCCCGATGCGAACCGTGCACATATACAACACGCCACGTGATGCTACAACACGCTTCGCCTGTATCATAGCTTCGTTTCTAGTATTATTTCTAATATTATGATTATGGTATTGCCCTGAACTCATATCATACTGAGTACCGTTTCACTAATTCTATTAATTGTTCATACGACATTTAAAAAAAAATGTGTGTGTGTACCAGAGTACACAGGTAAGAAGTGAAACTTCTTTACGACATATCATTTTTCTACTATTTGCAACTTCACGAAAATGGGGTAGATAAGGCTTAAGCCTTAAGAAAAACATTTTTTTCCGTATTCAATTAAAGCTATTTTATTATTATAGACATGCATACAAAAATTTATATTCAAATATATAAATATAAATATATATATATATATATAAAATAAAAATATATATATATAAATATAAAAAAAATATTAGAAAAATATAAATAAAAAAAAATTAAAATATATGTCGCATCAAGGCTGGCCGATAGATGCAAACCATCGGGAAATCAGGATGTATTCCCTTAGGTTAAGACATCGTGTGTGGGCAGGTCGTTGGGTACAATCGTGAAAATGAAATCACACAAATTATTCGATACACTGAGTATATTCAAATAGACACAAATTACATTCTTGCTTACTAATATTACGGATCGACACTGATTCTACGACGTGTTAGCTCTACGGCTGTCAGTACTCAACTGCCAGTACATTTTAGCTCAACTGCTATATTCTATTATCCCCACCACGCAAGTGGTTAGAGAAAGCGCGCCAAAGCGTTGTTCTTGCTTTGCCGCCAGATGGCGTGCTTGCGATTTGTTTTGACGTCCGTACTATTGACTAAACCCGACATATATATATGTAGCGGCACCGACGCCGCCACTTACAAACTAATGACATGACGTCACACATATCCTGCATCGCGCAAGCAAAGTTTTCGGCGCGATTTGAACAAATACAACAGTCCGACAATAACCGTCGGGCAGTTGCCCGGACCAGACACAACACCCGTCTGGTCGGAGGATCCTCCCTTTTCTATGGAGGTTTGTGGGACTTTACACCCTGTTCCACCTACCTCCAAACTGGTGACCCCGACGTGATCATCAGCGCAGCCTTCGTGCAGAGCTACTTCATCGTTACGTCATCATCACTTCCTCAAGCTTTCGAGCAGCGAGTCACACAGCCAGCCAGTACCCACGGCATCTACGGGGGTATCCTGACCACCAGCATGCAGCGGACGCGCATACCTGGTCATCACCCTCAGCTTCTTTCATCACCGCTCCGACCCACTGGAGCCAGCAACACTGTCCCGACTCACTGGGATATCATCACCCCGACTCACTGGGGCACAACCGCATACAGTTCCGACTCACCGCGAACTCTGCGACTTCCGGTTCCGACTCACGGGAACCAACCTTCCACTGGCCAGGCATGCATCACAAGATGTACGGACGACTCAACCTGCTATCGACCTCCGGTCTCCGGAGGGGAGTGATGTAGCGGCACCGACGCCGCCACTTACAAACTAATGACATGACGTCACACATATCCTGCATCGCGCAAGCAAAGTTTTCGGCGCGATTTGAACAAATACAACAGTCCGACAATAACCGTCGGGCAGTTGCCCGGACCAGACACAACACCCGTCTGGTCGGAGGATCCTCCCTTTTCTATGGAGGTTTGTGGGACTTTACACCCTGTTCCACCTACCTCCAAATATAAATAAAAAAAATATAAATAAAAAAATAAAATAATTTATAAATATTAAAATCATGCTCATACGTGTTGAATTTATAAAACGAAATATATATAATCACTCTCACTTTTCTTGTAAATTCACTTAAATTTGAATAAGTCTTTTTACTAAACTTTGATAAAAAAGCAACATGGCGCGTAACCGAAAAACGTGACGATACGTACAAAATTTCTCCCATACGTCGATAAAGAAGTTTCACTTCAATAAAAACTAACAAAAAATATCTTTATACCAGGAATGTTCTTGACTGACTGACGCGTGGCGTCGGGTGTTATCTAGAAACACACTGCGTGAGACAACACGCTGATCCAGACCGACAGACCGCTGATCCAGACCGCGTGGAAACTACGCGCCGCCACCTCGGGTCCTGATGTGTGGGGGGCGACGGACTTTCCCGAGTCCGTCGCCCTTGGACCCATTTAGGCCAGATCGGGGCCCATACAGGGCCATCGATCGCACGATCCCCACGTAGAGCCGCCTACAGGCGGCGCTCGGGCCCCCCAGATTGGGAAGCAGCGTTGACAGCGCCCCAGCCGCGCCCAACAACTTGGGCGCCAGCCGCCGGAAGTGGCCTCCCATCGGCTGTCGAGCACCAATCTTAGGTACGGAACACCCGCCCAACCCAACCAAGGACATTATGACCTTGGTCTGGTGGTTGTTCCGACTTTTTAGAACGGGTTTAAAGGTGTTCTACACAGTTGGCCCTTTATGCAGTTATCACGTTCATGTCGTTAACAGTGTATTAACCATTCGGCACGGTTCAATCAGTTCTCATTGTCGTTGATCAAAAAATAATCGTTTATCTGACATTTCTTTAAAGAACCATATAATATATTAAAAGCTGAATCAGGGTCACATATCAATTCCTTTACAACTACAAGCTGATACTGCACAGAGTACATTTCAATATACTGAAATAGAGACCAATCTCGTTCCGTGGAACGCGTCATTTGCGTTCTTGAAGAAACTAGCGCCATCTGACCTATATAGTTTTTTTTTTTTTTTTTTTTTTTTTCTTTGTCTCTTGTATCTGCAATCAGTCTTGAGTACTTTAAGCAGATGTGGTAAGTGACAACTGGCATTTCGAGTGTGCTTTCCAGCGAGAGCAACTACTCATAGGTTTAGCATGTATTAAATGCTACTCAAGAGGGTACAGACAGAATGTCTTTTCTTTTGAGACGTTTCTGGTACGTGCGTGTTGTCAAACCAGTGGCCAGTTCATTTGGATGCCTCTCCAGCCTTTCCAAGTATGTTTTACTTATGGCCAAGATTTCCTCTTTCACCGAGTTCATTTGAAATTGGTTGTGTATTTCACAATTTGTAATGAACCAAGGCCCATTGTATATGGATCTCAGAATCACATTTTGCATGCGCTGGATGATGGATATATTAGAATTGCTACAACTCCCCCATAGCTGGATGCCGTACATCCACACAGGCTTTAGAACGGTTTTATATATAAGGAGTTTGTTATCAGTTGATAATTTGCTGTTCCGTCCCAATAACCAGTGTAGGTTTTTGTAGCGCAAGTTGAGCTCATCTCGCTTGGTTTTTATGTGCTGCCTCCACGTTAGGCGGCGATCAAGATGTAGTCCTAGGTATCTCACACAATCTTTATGTGGTAGCAAGTTGTCATTAAGCTTTACTGGCGGACAATCGCCTCTGCGTAGCGTGAAAGTGACTTGTACCGACTTAGATGGGCTAACTGTTATTCGCCACTTTTGGAGCCAGTCAGATATTTTGTCTAGACCTCTTTGCAGCGTTTGTGAAGCAATTGTGGGGTCATGGTTGCTAGCCAGAATTGCAGTATCATCAGCAAAGGTAGCTGTAGTCACACTGTCATCTGCTGGCAAGTCTGCTGTGTACAACGTGTACAGAATTGGCCCCAGCACTGATCCTTGGGGGACGCCAGCCTTTATTTCGAATAACTTCGACGTTGCCTCAGCTTCCTTGACTTGAAACAGTCGATCTGTTAGGTAGCTCTTCATTAGCTCATAGATATTGTGAGGAAGACAAGCCTTTATCTTATAAAGTAAGCCCTTGTGCCAAACACGGTCGAAAGCCTGCTGAATATCCAGGAAGACTGAGCAACAGAACTCCTTTTCCTCCAGCGATTTCCTAATCTTCTCGCACACTCTGTGAACCTGTTCGACGGTGGAGTGCTCAGGTCGGAATCCAAATTGGTGACAAGGTATGGTGTTATTTTCCTTTAAAATTGGTTGTATTCTGCAGAGCAGGAGTTTCTCAAAGATTTTCGACAGTACTGGTAGTAAGCTTATAGGTCTATAGGATGTCACCACATTGGGTGGTTTGCCTGGTTTATGCACCATGAGTATCTGTGAAACCTTCCACTCCTGTGGAAAGTACTGTACTCTTAGAACCCCATTGTAGAGTGTCGTTAGAAACACGACGGCCTTTTTTGGTAGTTGCAATAAGACTTCCTTCGTGATTAGGTCAAATCCAGGTGCTTTTCTACTACCGAGGTTTTTTATTGTAGCCCAGACTTCTCTGGCAGTGACAGACCGTGGAGGAGGTGACATTTGGAGATCTTGTCTTAGAAAGGAGTTTATTTCTTCTTCAGATTCGGAATCTGTTGCCTCGTTAGGACGGAATACAATTGCCAAATGCTCAGCAAACGTATCAGCCTTTTCTTGAGGTGTTCTTGCCCAACCTTGGCTCCTTCTGAGAGGTGGTACAGCTACCTGGGGTCTGGTATATTGCTTTGTGAACTTCCAAAGAGAGTAATTAGTTGAGGCTGAAGGAGTGAGAGATTCAAGCTGGGTTTCTAAGGTGTTATCATGCCAGGTTTGAAGCAGTTCTTTAAGTTTGCTAGCGGCTTTACGGAAATTGTACTTGTCTTCGTTCAAACCACTTTGGTGCCATATCCTACGAAGTCTTCTTTTTTCAAGCAATGATTCCTTTATTTCCAGGGGGTAATCAGAAGATCTAATTTTACTTGGACATTCGGGAGTACTGATCCAACATGCTTCTTGGATCATATTTGTTATATACTGAGTAGCAGTGTCTATATCATCTGGCGTTTTTAATGCTATTTTTAGCTCAATATTATCTACAATGTGCTCTCTAAAACACTCCCAGTCTGTGTATTTATTGGTTAATGTTGATGGTCTCGTAATTTCAATCAGTCTTGAACTTATTGTTAGTAATACCGGTGTATGATCAGATGATGTATCATAACACGGTTCTGGCTTTAGATAGTCTTTAGACAAACCCTTACTAATGAAAAAATCCAGCAGATCTGGGGTTTTTCGTGAGTCACTAGGCCAGTATGTAGGTTCAGCAGTAGAAATTGCAGATAAGTTGTTTCCTTGCATGCACAGTTTCAGTTGTCTACCTCGAGTGTTAATTAGCCTCGAACCCCAAGATGTATGCTTCGCATTCCAATCGCCTCCTGCCACAAAACGGTTACCAAGTGACATAAAGAAGTGCGAAAACATGGTGTCACTAATTTTATGTTTTGGTGGGCAGTAGACAGCCGACACGTTCAGACACCCATTTACGTCTTCCACGCTTATTGTTGTAGCTTGGATGTGCTCGGTTTTATATTCTGGCATTAGGTGATGTTTGATCGTCTTTTTTACTATCACTGCCGTCCCAGCATGGGCCGTCCCATCAGGATGATTTGTCAGGTAGCATTGGTGGTCTGGAAATTTAACATTAGTAGTAGAGGTGCAATGTGCTTCAGAAATCAGTAGAATATCTAGCTTTTGTTCCGTCATTAAGAGCTCAACCTCATTTTTATTTGGGGTTAGACCATTTATGTTGAATGTTCCAATCCTTAAGGCAGTCATTTTGTCAGCCTGTCGACGAGTTTAGTTATGAGGCTCATTAGAGTACTCATTTGGTGTAAGATAAAGTCAAACTTCTCAGATTGCTTTAATAGTAATTGTTCGATTGTCATACTTGTGTGCGTAGGGTTAGGAGTATTATGTCGTAGTGCCTCAGCATAAGTTGTGAACTTGGTACCAGGAATGATTTTGTCAGCTTCACCAGCCTTTTCAGTGGAATCATTGGCAACATACTTAGTTGGTGCTTGTTGGCGAGACTCAACCGATGTAAAAGCGGTCTTTTTTGTTCTTCGAGCTACAATTTCTTTATATACTGCACAACCCCTATAGTTAGCAGGGTGCGGGCCGCTGCATAGTGCACACAGAGCAGGTGTTTGGCGATCAAGCTTCTGGCATTCTGAAGTCTTGTGGGACTGCCCACATTTAACGCAACGGTAAGGGCGCATACAGTAGTTCTTCGAGTGGCCGTATTGTTGGCACCTCTGACATTGTACGATCGATTTGGTTTTTCTTGGATCTTCTATAACGATAGATTGGTGGTATATATACTTCAATTCTTTTACCGCTTTATTGTTTGATCCAGGAGCCAGATTTACAAAGAATGTAGAGGTTGGTTTTTTCTCGGGGCCGTACTTAGCATTGATAATTTCTCCAGTAACTGTATTTCCTGTGGCCTCAATTTCTTCTCTAATGATACTAGTGGGCGTAGATGGATGTAAATTGCGAATAACTACTCTAAAGCATCTCATATCCTTTCTGTTAAAAGTATGCCCAATGAGTCCATTCTCCCTCACAAGCACAATTAACTTTTTGTAAGTGTCAATGTCCACACTACTAATTCTTAGCTGATTTCGATTCACAATCTTGTAAGTGAATTGTCTTCTTTCAGCAACAGTTTCTAGAAGTTCAGTCAATTTGCTGACATCTTCTATCCCGTAAAGGATGATCGGTGGAGGTTTGCTACGTTTTTTGACTGGTTCTTCGGGATCATTTTGGGTCAGGTCAATTGACAGGCCACTGAATCTATTGGATGTTTTCAAAGCTTCAGGAGAAGGGCTGCTTGCCATTTTCCGTTTTTTGGAATTCGTTTTTGATGGTACTCTTTGCCAGGATGGGGGCTGTGGTACATTGCCTTCCGCCATAGTATTAGGGGATTCCACATCAATGTTTTCTTTGGATGGTTTGACTGTTGGGTTATTTCCAACCGAGGAAGATCTTGGTCTTGATAGGAACAAGCTTGGATGGAAGGCTTGTTGCACAAATTTTTTGTTACTGCTGTTGCCAGTAGTATTTACCAACACAGGAGACTGGTCACCTAATCCTGTGCGGTCTTCATTATCATGATCCATAATTTCTGGGGTAATTTAAGTTATTATGTGGCAACACTGGATTGAAGATGGCAACCCTTTTGACAATAACATTATAATGAAGGTATGAAAGTGTCAAAAAATTATCAATGCAAATGAGGGTATAAGTTTTTCACTGATAGATTCTACTAATGTTTCAATAAGGTTTTTGTCGTTTTTAAGATAGGAAATCACTAGATAACGATAACACAGTTTCCGAAACACTTCAACCACACTTTAAAAATGTTTTGGGGCACAACTTCACAGTATTTATCATAAATCGCGAAATTAATTGAGGAGCGTATGTGCTTCTGACAACTGTTTGACAGCCTATATAGTTAGAACTAAACCTTTATAGTTAGAACTAAACCTTTGATATAGCTGTGTGTGTGCGTGTGCGAGTGTGCATAGGTGTGTGTGTGTATGTAAGGGTTTAATTTTATTCTATAGAACTGTAATGTTCGTTAACTGTAATGCACATCATAACATACGTAGTATCTCTAAGTCGTCTGTGATCATAACCTGTGATAATAACACAGAAAGATCACAAAAATAAACAAAATTAACATTAGAAACGGGATATTTACCATGTTTACTGTTTGTTGTGAGTTCCCGATATTTCGGTGCTGTTGCAAGCACCATGATCACGGATAAACTGAAAAGTCATTGCGGGTGGGTGTTTATGAGGAGACATATCGGTCTACCCTCTTTCTTGTTCGTTTTTTGCACTCAGTACCGCTACCACTGTCACTCACAACTCGATTCTGTTCTCGACACACGAAACTCACCGTATCCACTCGCGAACTTTTTTCGGCACTTTTCCGGGTTTTACACAGCTGAACCACTGGATTCCAAGCTCTCGACAGTTGAAACCCATCCTCCCGGTTGAAGTTCTTATATTTAGTAATCTCGATAGCTTCCCTCACCAGTCTAGGGATATAGTGGCGTTCTGTCGAAATGACCATGGACCAGGTTATATAACTCAATCCAGTGGTTCAATCCGGATTCCAAAAGATGTTGAGCTATGGCCGATTTTTGGGTGTCATTGTTCTTTACCGCCCTGATATGCTCTGAAATTCGACAAGCAACAGTACGCTTCGTCTGACCGATGTATGACTTGCCACAACTACAATCGACTTTATAAACACCGGGCTTTTGCAGTGGAAAGTTGTCCTTCGGCGAGCGCAGCATCTGTGACACTTTTCTGAAAGGAGTGAAGACAGTCTTTACGGCGTATTTCCGAAGAATGTTAGCAACCTTATCTGTCGCTCCCCTCACGTACGGTAAAAATGCTGGCTGCCTCTCAACCTCGCACTTCCGGTGCTTAAAACCAGTTTTTCGAATAGGCTGTGCAGTCCTCCCCGTATATCCGTTACTCTGTAGGACCCTCTGAACATGTGTTAGCTCAGCACGCAAATGTTCCTCGTCGCATAGATCATATGCGCGGTTGGTAAGTGAAGTCACTACAGAGTTCAGTTGTCGAGGATGGTGGTGAGAATCAGCGTGTAGATAGCGATCCGTGCGAGTCAATTTCTTTATTTTTTATATCACAGAAGTTGGTTAAAAATATACTATTTTAGTAGTAATATGCTACCTACTAGGCAATATTGACAAATTATGATTTTGTTTAGCGCCATCTAGTTTAACAAGTTGGTAAAAAAATCACGATTGTAATCCAACAAAATTAAAAAACACATTATGAGTTATTTTGTACAGTGACTACATATGCTTCGTGATTTTGTATCATTTGGGTACAATGCTGTCCCCAGTTTTTTGTACTAAGATTGAACGCCCTGTGATACTGCGAACTTCCTTTCACGTCAGACAAATTTAATGTATGTATGTGTACCATACGGGTGGTCTCGTCTTGGATGTAAACAATGGTGCAGTCAATGCTGAGCCGCTGACTCAGCTGACTGCCTGTACCTTTAGGTTCCGGGTACTGCGTCAGTTCTGTGAAGTATGGTTTTGGTTCTATGGGTGAAAAAGGTGCAGATAAATGAAAAACTAATTAACTTTTGTGACAACTAGCGAACAATACTTTAGGTACCAAAATTTCAATGCGATCAATACGAATGTTATGATCGACCTGTCTGCTATGAAGAACCACTTTGGACTGTACGAGTGCTGGATACGAAATACGAACTCATTGAAGACTAAATACCAATTGTACGAGTATGTATGCGTTTCGAACTGTCTGCTATGAAGAACAACTTCAAACCACAGACTACTTAGAGATATGTATATCGGAGGAAGGTAAATGATTAGTAATAAATATCCCTTGTAAACTTATTACTTCAGGTTTGTTTAATTGGCAACATTTAGCTTCTGATCAGTTCTCAGTTCGATTTTATTCGATTGACAACACTTTATTTTTCTTATGTCAAAATACTCGATTTGGATTGGATAATACAAGCAGTAATTTGCCGGAAGAGATTCTCTTAGCCAATAAAAAGCAGGAGTGTCATAGAGGCACTCTGAGTGGGTTCTCCCGCCATATTGGGTCGTGAAGTTAGAAAAGATACGCGCGGACGCGCTGTTTTGGAGTTGAAAAAGAGTTGTGAGAAAAAGGAGTTGAGAAGTAGCCTAAAGTGGCGTGTGTGAACTTGAACAAGTGTTAAGTTGGGAAAAAGCGAAACGATTGGTGGCCGAATCCGCTGCTTTGATAAAATTGGAATAAGAACTATCTCTAAAACGGCAAAAGTTACCTGCTTTGTGCATCGCATACCCACGATATGCCCACAGACCGAGGGTATTATTGAAGATAGCCCTCCTATCTCCGATATCGGAAGTGAAAACAATGCAAGCACAAGGCGATGATGGACCAAATGAGACGAGTACCTAATGGCTGGCACGCTCTCTTTGGTGCGCGAAATTTAGCATGGAAGTACCTACCTAATGGAGGTGTTTTGCAACTTGCCGGCTACTAGAGACAGGAATATCATGTTGCCCGAGTTCAACCGTATAGTATGGCCTATCCTAGACAATATGCGAAGTCGGGTTGCAGATAATGATGAAGTTAATGATGACATCGACGCCCGATCCTGACTAGATACTTGGGAAACGCAACTGTGGTGGTGATGTTCAGGGAAGTATAAACTTAAGTATTCCGACAATAATAAGTACCAATCTAATGCCTTATGAAGTTTAGCCACAATATTGGTTTTCTTGGTTTATAGTGGCTAAAATTTAAAATAAATTGTTATTTTCGTTATGATGCTAAATGAAACTCAGCCAGATTCATACTGCCAGCGGAATCCGCAAGAGATTAAGACCACTTGTGCAAATACAGTGCAAGAGAGCAAACATCCTAAGCTACAACTTGATTCAATAAAACTTTATGCTTGTGGAAATCTTGCTCATAGACATGAATTTTTCAGCCATTCACACAATATGCAACAAATAGCACGGACGTCTGAGCCCTTCAACGTGGCTGTGGATACCACAAGACCTGTTGTGACCGGCTGCGTGTAGTGCTACAAGATAAGTGTGGAGCTCAGGTTCCATTTCAAGAGGCAACATACAACCTGCAGTCTACAGCGCTATGAAAGAGGAAATTTAGTGGTTTTATACATGCCGCTGCGGTGATCAATCAATTTAATATTTTCTGATAGCACCTAGGAGTCTGGACATGTGCATGGTTGGCACTGCTGCCTGACCTTTCCGGGAGTACAGGCTTAAAGGTATGTTACTTTGATCTGCATTCAACTATCTGTGCATTGGCATACATTTGTGGCAGCCGAAGTATGTATTGGATTTGGAAGTACCTAAGTTTTATAATTAATTGTTGCATTAATTGCAATTTATAACTATTGCATTATGTTGTTTAATGGAAATGTTTAATGTAAGTTACATGAAAAGAGTAGAAAAATCAAACAGCGCCATCTATGTAATGGTATTGATACTGTATGTTTCTTTCAATAATCATCGAAATTAGATTCGGGACCCCATTATGCCGTGATTTACTGCTTAGGTTAGCTTATTGAATACGAGCATGTTGTTTTTTTTCGTGATCAATTTAAAAACAAACAAATAATTTTTGCATAGACAGAATGAGAAGTCCGTGCATGTCACGCCATCTTTTAAATCTTTGACGGGCTCAAGCTTTGAAATATTTTGTTTCAAGTATTTAATCGTTTTTATTTACCAACAAAATAAACAATGAAACGATTTTCGCAATTTCATCTTTCTAATGTACTTGGAATGTGAGAACAAAACGGAAAGAAATTAGATTTCATTACATTATTTTATGTTGCATGATGTTAGAACAATATACGGTTTTGTGACCACTAGTGCTGTCACAAGAGTACACACATTTATGAATAGGTTGTTAGTTTACTCACTACTGATAATCGAGAAGTAAAGATACTAGGCATTTTAGCCATGCATTCTTTATTAATAGGTGTCACTTCAGATTGCCCGTAAATATTATTACCACTGAGTTTGTTGTTGATTTGATCTTCAAGGAAATTTGTGAATATGCTTTTCTTTGAAAATAACGTACATTCTAACTATTCGCGTTGTTATTTTTAATGCAAGTGTGAATCCAGTTATGGAAAGTAAAAAGAAAAATCGTAATAATAGTGTATCTTTTCACATCTTTGGCTGATTGGGATTGTTTTTACAACTAAATTAAAGTATCAGGTAAAAGGGAAAGAAATTTATTTTGTTAACGTTGAATTCAAATATCTTTGTGTAATACATTCGACTATTTTTAAATAATATTTTGGTTCATATCAAAACAGAAAAATCGAATCTCGATATTCTAGGGCGAAATATCGATACGCTGGATCGATTCAGTACTGGATATCGATTGAAAAATTGTTTGTTTATTTTTTGCCTTTAAATCGATTCGTCGATTAATTGATAACAGATCGCCATCCCTTACTCATCTCTATTAGACAGTGACATGTAAGTGTCAACATTCGAAAAAGTTCGAAAAAAGTCGGACAAGACAAAACATAAACAAATAACTTTTAACTGTGATATGATTTTTAACTTATAAATTACTGGATAAAGACTAGATTATTAATAAGTCGTTACAAAGTGTGAGTCACTGTGAGGATTAGACTTTTAACTTTTGCTTTGTTGCAAAAACATGCAATAACTTTCAGTTAACAGTTATATGATCAAGATTATTTTCAAACCGGTGTTAAAGTTTAGTTAAATAGTTTGTTGGTCGACTCGATTTGCAATCTTACAACCTGCAGACATCACGAGGATTAACGTTAGTATAGCCAATACAGTTGGCGTTTAGTTTTGTTGCTACCAACGGTTGAATAAAGGTAAAGTTAATGTCTGTAGTTGTTATATATCGCATTGTAGAGAATGAACCAATTGATTACATGTCATTCTTACGATACCTACCTACAAATAAAAATTATTTAAGTGGACTATGGCAAATGAAAAGTGCAACTAGACATGTAGATGGTGTCTAGAAGACGTATTCAGGTATTATGAGATGCCCGAGGGCCAATAACTGCTGAAGTTGTGGCTGAAGATGAGATAGATGTTCAAATGGCAACATTTTAATTTACATAGAAGAGTTTCGTGGGTCAGAGAGATGACAGAGTCAAGAGTTAATTCGGCATTTAAGTTGAACGTGCATTCTGTGCAGGTAAATGTATTTGCTAAGTTATTGTTGATTGTGGACCATGAATGGGACACTTAGGTTCTATTCGATTTACTTGGTACAGGAGCTTTTGTTTTTTGGAGGAAACTAGGAATAGTTTCCTTGTTCTGTGTTGTTCAACGATGCTTGGCCTCGGACAATCTTGAACATTGTTCAAAAGTTTTAATAATTGTAACATCTCTTTAACGAAAGGTGTGAATTTGTGAATTGTGTGGTGTCATGTAGGCTAGTACCTACCTTGAATAATAAATATGGAATTTAAAGTATACTGTCAGTAATGGTTGTGGTGTTCTAACTTGTTGAATGTTCTGTGCTGGTCATTGTGAACATACCTAACGTAATTTTGTTTTATTTGCTATCTGAGCAAGTTGGATAAGATAATGTTAACGCAGATGTAAACTCGGTGACATGCGGTGCATGATTTCATTTTCAATTTTAGTTTGCAAAATTGGTAATGTTTGATGTTGGTAGTTATTATACCTATCGCACTGAGGGTTTGGTATGAAATCATGAACATAAAATGGAGTTCTTGAATATGCTTTTGGCTGGGTAAGAAATCCTGAATTTGAGATTGCTGTTGTATTCAGTACTGAGAATGAAGATTGAAATAACAAATTTGATTTTGGTTTAGAGGTGCTGTTTATGGTTATTGGAGTTCTGAATGGTGGCAGCTATGTGTTGCATTAAAGGCTTTGGTTCATGATGAGTTAGAGGAAAGCTGAAAGATCAAGTACCCATTGAAGTAACTGAATGTACTGTGTTGAAGAATGATTCAAATCAATCTAGCAATGGTGAGGTCGTGTGTATGGTCAAAGGACTGACTGTACGGTGATGAGTAGTCGCTGCGGTGACTGCTGTAACCGAGGTGGGTTACGAGGTGAGTGGTCAGAGATGACTGCTGTAACCAAGGTGGGTTACGAGGTGAGTGGTCAGTAAGATGACTGCTGTAACCGAGGTGGGTTACGAGGTGAGTGGTCAAAGATGACTGCTGTAACCGAGGTGGGTTACGAGGTGAGTGGTCAGTAAGATGACTGCTGTAACCGTGGTGGGTTACGAGGCCTGGTCAGGATGACTATGGTTGCAGGGTGGTCACTGGGTTGACCATCAGGAGCTACAGCGATTGCTGTGGGACCAAGAAACATTGCTGGATTTGTCAGGGGGGAACCTGGTCCCTCTGGGGCTTTGGAGTCCTGTTATCTGTCTGGGGAAGCCTGGTCCCTCTGGGGCTTCGGTGACCTGTTGTTTAGTGTATGTGGCATGGGTATCTGGCAGTACTGTTGCTTCGAGAGGACCGGTTGTCTGGGGGAGCCTGGTCCCTCTGGGGCTTCGGTGACCTGTTGTCTGGGGGGAGCCTAGTCCCTCTGGGGCTTCGGTGACCTGTTGTATGTCTGGGGGAGCCTGGTCCCTCTGGGGCCTCGGTGACCTGTTGTTTGGTGTATGTGACATGGTATGTTGTGTTGGGCGTTTGGGTGGTTTCTGGCACACTTAGTGCTTCGAGACCGACTTGGCGTTTGTTGGGAACCTGGTACCTCTGGTGCTTCGGTAACCATTTAGAATGTGTTAATATGGTTGTCTAAATGGTGAGGTGGCTGGTTCGATAGTACGATGATGGTTGTGTACGGTGTATGGTGTGGAGACCTAGATTTACATGGAGAAAACAAATGAACAGTGTGAAAGCTAAGAGAATTCAGTTTTCATGAGTAAAGATGTACTTGAGTTTTGTTGTAGGCTGGTAATATAAGGTGTTGATTGAAGGTTTCACGTGGAAGATGTCACGACCACGTTATTTTTTTTTATTTGGTCAGGAGCGGCCGAACTTAACCTATTACTTATTTTTTTATCTCCTCTTGGTTTTTGTTTTTTGGTTGAGTAACGATGTTGCTCGTCGCTTTACATCAAACGTGGGACCGTTTGAATGTCAAGATGGCCGTATCGGAGGAAGGTAAATGATTAGTAATAAATATCCCTTGTAAACTTATTACTTCAGGTTTGTTTAATTGGCAACATTTAGCTTCTGATCAGTTCTCAGTTCGATTTTATTCGATTGACAACACTTTATTTTTCTTATGTCAAAATACTCGATTTGGATTGGATAATACAAGCAGTAATTTGCCGGAAGAGATTCTCTTAGCCAATAAAAAGCAGGAGTGTCATAGAGGCACTCTGAGTGGGTTCTCCCGCCATATTGGGTCGTGAAGTTAGAAAAGATACGCGCGGACGCGCTGTTTTGGAGTTGAAAAAGAGTTGTGAGAAAAAGGAGTTGAGAAGTAGCCTAAAGTGGCGTGTGTGAACTTGAACAAGTGTTAAGTTGGGAAAAAGCGAAACGATTGGTGGCCGAATCCGCTGCTTTGATAAAATTGGAATAAGAACTATCTCTAAAACGGCAAAAGTTACCTGCTTTGTGCATCGCATACCCACGATATGCCCACAGACCGAGGGTATTATTGAAGATAGCCCTCCTATCTCCGATATGTATATTATTTTTCTCTGTGGATACTACGTATATACTGTCCTGTAATGTCATTGCAACTTAGATAAAGTAGGTATAGATTAAGCACTGGCGTGGCCGCACATGAGACAACAATAGTTAGTTCTGGTGTTACAACAAGAACAAGAACACTACAACCCACCATCGCACTGACACTTATTACCTATAAATAACCCAAATTCCTTGTCTCAATTAACACATAATACCACGAAATCATAGAAAATCAAACAAAACAGAGTTTGTTTGTCAAACCTGCCATTGTATTAGAGTTTGACAAACGACAGAAACCGGCCACGGTGACAAAGACAAAAAATAATCTTTTGTCCTTATCATTTACATGGAGCTGCCAATTAGCCATCTCGCTCTATCAATCAAGGTCATTTTAAGGCTTAATCTATACCTACTTTATCTAAGCATTGCAAAATTCAAATGATACAAAAACAAATGGCGGCCTACCGGTGCCTGCGACAGCCAATCACAGCCAAGCAGAAACGTCATGCATTACTAAAACCAGAGAGTTTGTATAGTAACTAGAGATAACGTATTTACGACGAAAAAGAAACTGTCAATTCTCTCGTTCTTGCTTATAGAAAAACTCTATGAAAAAAAAAGAGACAAACATAGACAAACGCAACCATCCTGAACGTCAAAGAGATAACTTTTTAGTCACTGTTGTAACCCATCGGTTAGCAGCTCTAATGAAAGTGTTTCGCTGTTTTCACACCTTTGTTTTGTTTATATCAGGAAGAATTTTGTTGTTTAATTATCTGCATGAACCATGTCGTGTGTGGCTACCAGTTGCAAGAGTAGAATGAGTGTATTAACAGAAAATAATCAAAGGATATCTTTCCACAGGTGAGTTATCGACTAGCATACTGAAATTATTGTGCAGGGAATACATTTCATAGGCTGTCTGGAATAAAGGAATCTTAGTTCTAAATACGTCGAGCACGTATAGTATCATTTAAACCATTCTATGTAGTGAAATAATTAACTTTTATGCGTTCGCTAATAGAGCTATGACAGTTTACGTACTTACGTTCTGATGTTAGAGATGTGACAAAAGTCACAAGAAAGATTTATCGATACTGTATTTTTATTTTACTTACTTTAATGTATTTCTTAAAGTTTATTTGCTATTTGTTATTATTAATCTAATATTGATTGTGCACAGGTTTCCTAAGAGTACTTACTTAAGAAATAAGTGGATCACGAATATAAAACATGCTAACTGGACACTTTCACCATATTCTCGCTTGTGTTCACTGCATTTTATTGAATCGCTATCGCTATCCCTCGACCCATCTATGGATAAAGGTTGATGAATCATGTATATTTTCGCATTTTAATTTTTCAAATTCAATAATTATTTTTGAACCATTTTATTATTATTTATTTTGTTACTTTTATACTTATACATACTCGTCTGTAAACTTTATTTTCAGTCTTGCACAAGAACTAGCTTATTATATATAAGTATATTGATCAGTACCTGTTTGTACATATAGTCGTACGTGTGTACCAAAAACTGTCACTTTGTCTCATGATGTACCTCGTTTTTGCACAAGGTATGAATAAACATTATTATAAAGATTCCCTAAAAAAACGTAGATAACATTAGCCGCAGTCAGGGACGATTCTTACAGATATTTGACCAAATTTGTAGAAAATCCTCCTAAACTAAACTCGATAATATCGATATGACAGTGGCACAGATCTAGTTCTGATATATGTCTATAGATAAGTATCTATAGCATCCTCGGTCACACTGGCAGAAAAGATGGCATAGACAAAAGTATATCTATCTCTTTTTGCTTATGACGTTATCTGTTAGTGCGAAAGTGAATACCGATGTTGAAATTGCATCTTAAATATGTTACCTCTAGGTTAATATACAAACTCTCTGACTAAAACAAAATGGCGCTACGTCGAGCGTTTCGTTCTATGAAGATTATCAGCCGTGCTTCAAACTATACTCATCGACGGCTGGAGCCGAACCACAGAGTATATTTTTGAGCCAACTGCCAAACTGTTCGAATGGCAGCTGCGCGAACGAAAATGCGAACGCAACGTGCTTTTATATTACTCAATGTACCTAGTTACTCACAAAATATTCTAGATTAATCTAGATAATTCGATAACAAAGGCAGTGCGTGGCAGTGCATTGTTCGCTTAATAGTGGTTTATTAAAAAATATTACATCAAAAGAAATTCCTACAACAACGAAAGATATAGTAAGTCACAGTGCAAGACTCTGCGCAGTTGCTATTTTTGTATCAATGTTGAAGTAGAAGATAGCATTGTATAACTGCCTCTTTCACTCGCTTAAGTCGTCCTATATCGCTTACTCTATACCGTATACTCGATGACAAACTGTTTCTTGCGCAATGGTTCGCAGAGCCAACTTCAGAAACATAAAGATCCGCTGTGACTAATATACTCAAAATACCAAGAACATTATTTAAAAAAAACCTGGATTGCACTAATGGCTAAGTGAAAAATAATAATATTTTTTTTTCCATTAAATTAGATGATTAGTTAATTATTTGACATAAATTATTAAGAAACTTCATAGTTTTATTGTCAAAATCAACATTTACGGTTGGTAACCAGTCATAAAAAAAAAACCTAACATGTCCCGAACACCAATGGTAAGAAGGTAGAATGATTTAAGCCCGAAAAATCCGCTTGTTGGTAAATATTAGGTTTTACCAGTACCTAACTCTTAGGATTTACCTTAGTTCGGGTTTTTATAGTAACATTAGATTATACCATTGCTACACACAACAACCCAAACAAACTAAAGTGTAATATGCAAAATGTATGCAATGTCACTTTTGACTGGTCGCACACAGTAATAATAATAACGCTTTGGTGCATGAATTGAGCAGTGTTATCGCAAGATGGCGTCAATGATGACGACATGCATGACATGATGACGTCACGAGATCTATTCCATAATCCGATTGGCCCTGACGCCATCGTCAGGGCCAATCGGATCGGATTTGACGCGCCACCGCCAATAGCGATTTAGACACCTAGTGAGTGAGTGAGTACCTGTGAGGTGATGGTTTTCTAGTCGAGGTAACGAGTAGTCAGTCGCCAGGTCGCCAGTCAGTCGTGTTTCGGAACGCCGCGAGTATTGACGTTGACAGTGACAGATTGCATTTTTGTTTTTGTTGTCTTGTGATTTTCTTTACGTTTCTCGTTGTGATTAATTTGTGAAGACTGTGTAAAAAAGTTCTAATAATTCTACTTTCTACTGTGTGTTCGTTAATTTATGTTTTCATCATGTCGGGACAAAATAATACTGCTAAACCTGGGGCTGCAGCTTTGGAAAATATGAAGTTGTTGAAACACGAGAGTGCAATATTCAAGGTTCCAAAAGTTCCTATACGGAAAGATAAAAGGAAAGCTCAAGTTTTAGATGAAGATCTGTACGTTGAGGTAAGTGTATTAATAGTTCCCTGAGAAAACAGCTGACTAACATAGCTACCTTATTTTATTTATTAGAATTTGATCATGGTTGCCACAATTGCTAAAAAAGCCTGTCTAACAAAATATCCCACAGACTTGTTATAAAACATTACTATTAACCACTAACTTCTCATGTACAGAAGTGATTATCCATAATATCCAATTTGAATAAATACTGTATATTTTAATGTAGCATAGAAGTACACAATCATAGAGAAAGGTGCATGGACAGCTTTTATAATGTTGTAAAAAAAATATCCAAACAATCTTTTAGGTAGAGATTGTAAGCATATCCTGTTTATTTCAATAGCTCTTTTATCCTGAAACTTCTCTCTTGCGCAAATTTGATTGTTGTATTTTTCTTTGCCTGAGTTATATTGTATCTCGGAGTCCCAGTGTGTTTTTTGCAGCTCTTCTCCAGTTTGGATTTGAGTTCATCCTCCCACCTGTTTTTTGTCAACCTTTATTTATTTTACCATCTCTAGTGGACCATTTTGTCAGAATTTGCTTCATTTATCATGGGGGCTATGGAACATCACCCGCCCATGTACATTTCAGTTGGTCTATTTTAGTCTTCCTCGGGTTGGTACATTTCACTCAATTGGTAAGGAATCTGTACCGAAACTATTCAGTCAGAGAGGCACCTGAGTCATTTCCATACAGATTATTTACCGAGTTCATTGAGATGTATTCCTTCATCCATCTAGTATCTTAATTCCCAGCATGCTTCACTTAATAGTTCTCTGACAATGTTCCAGCATACTCCTGTGGTATTAGGATAAATTTTGCCCAAATTTTGCATCCATAATTAAGGCATGGGAGAATTCTGGTTTTACCTATGCTTAATTTTAGTACTGAGATCTGTTGTGAACAATATCTTTTCCATCCATTGACTATTCCTATTTTTTTTTATTTGGCAAGTAGATCAGTTCGAGAGATTATTTGTCCCAGATATATGTACTAGGGTTTTGGAGCCGGGTACCCGGGGTGGGTATACCCGGATTGACCGATTTCTCTGTCAATTGTGGACAGATTTAAAAAAATTCTTTCATTAAATCAAAAAGCAAATCTGTCGGGATTGCTGCAATTGCATATCTGTTATAAATTACTATAAAACATGCTTACTATAAAAAGTGGAAAATAAAAACTTTTTAGTTGGTGTAGTAAAATAAAGAAACAAAACCAAGAACACCGACTTCCAGAATTTAAGTTATTTTTCACTTTAGTGTTTGTATTCGGTAGTCGTTGGTATATCTAGTAAAGGAAGATTTTTAATTATTAGATTCATAATAATTAAGCACAACACAATAAATGAACACGGGTAACTGAAAAAATAAAAACCCGGGTATGACAAAACTCTGGGTACTCGAAAACAAGAGAGCAGTGATGGCTTAGTGGGTACTTATAAGTTGTAGGTCGTGGGTTCAAACCCAGGCATGCGCTTCACTTTGTGTAAATTATTTCACCACCACTGCTCTCAAAACGGTGAAGGAAAACATCTTGAGGAAACCGGCATGTCATAGAAACAAAAATTCGAATACATGTGACATCTATCAACCCGCATTGGGCCCGCGTGGTGGATTACGGCCCATTCCCTCTCACAGAGAGCAGGTCTGTGTCCCAGCAGTGGGAACATTAAAAAGGCTGATGATGATGTACATGCCTGGTGTATACTTCTATAAGTCTTTTTTTTAGCCTTTATTGTTATGCTGCATTATTGAGCTACTTAGAATGCATATTTGCTTCCTCTCTTTTCCAGTTTTCCAATAAGTAAGTTGATTTTAGAATTATGTTGCTTCTTATATCCATTCCTTATATTTCTCCGAACCACTTGTTATTTGTATTTTCTTTGAAGATGCTATTTGTAATGGTATGGAGATTTTTATTCCTCTAGTAGGAGATCTATTAATAGTTATCCATTATTAATTCTCATTCCATGGCCGAGTTCTCCCAGTACATAAATATTCATCTTTATGTTGTCTATGTCCTACTTGCACATTGAAATGTTCATATGATTTGGGATAAGGTGTTATAGACGGATTTAAGAAAACTTATTATTACATTAATGCAATTTATTGAATTAGTTTATTCATAAAAAAAAAAACATTTCAATTGTTTCAGGGCATTGCAAAAATTATACAGAGAGATTTTTTTCCTGATTTGGAAAAACTGAAAGCTCAGAATGAATTTTTAGAAGCAACAGAGAACAAAGATTATGCGCGGCTCAGAGAACTGACGAGGAAGTACAGTGGTCAGAGACCACCTACAGAACCTTGTAAGTACATTAAGTAGGATGCCATTATTTCTAATTGTCAAAAGATTCACTTCTTTCCATTTTATTAGTAGATGATCCATTAAAATTTATTAAATGATATCCAGAGTTAAAATAATTTACTTCTACAAAGTTTTGCTAATTATTTAACTCTGTATAATTTAAAAATTAAATTAAATTATCTTTTTAGTCCACTAAAAACTATAATACATTTATATATTAACACATTTTCTTTCAGATAACTCCCCAGCCACATTCGACACACCTCACCTGGACCGACCGTTCTCCCCGGCAGCACCCACAACAAGAAGTGGCCGGCCGGACTCAGACACAGAATCTGTCACATCAGAGAGAACTAGAGATATCACAGATAATCTTTCTTTAGGTATGGATATACTAAATACTTACTAAAATATTACCTTTAATAAAAAATACTTAAAGAATAGTAATGCTGATGTATTTTAAAATTTGTAATTTTATTAAGAAACATATTTTTTTGTAAACTATAAGTTATTGCGATTTAATTAGAAGCATAACAATTAAATGTGTCTTGACCAGGACACTCCAGATAGCTTTGCTACCATCGGACCCTGCTGTCTGTCGAACATTTTTACTATAACAAGTAAAATATCTTCACCTTTAATCTATTAACAAATTAATAATGTCTATTTTACTAGTCTATACGGATTAAATTAGAGCTTATTAATAATAATTTGTCTATATTACAGACGCCTACCTATCATCTCACACAAGCGAAGACAACGCGAGCTATGACCGCGTCATCGCGCTGGAGAACAAGAAGCGAGCTGCTAAGCTGGCGACACAGCTGCAGTCGGAGGTGACGTCACTGGCTATCGCGGATGCGGCGCTTGCGCTGCCTTCTATTGAACAACAGGCGGACCAGACTGAGAGGCCTCATGAGGTAAGATAAATCCGAAATCTTCAGTTTTTCTAAGTTTGTTTTTACTGATAGCGATATTAGCATAGAAATTAAAGATACTTTTAGGCATACCTGTAATATCCGGTATCTTCAAATCAAATTAGCATATTATCCCTCCATTAGATTAAGTAATTTTAATATGTAGTAGTATTTTAATATGTACTAATTATTCTTAATTTGAATTTAATTATTTAAAATAATTAAACATCAAAAATCCATAACAAAAATCCAAATGAATATACTTTTTCTTTCCTTATTAATAATTAGCTGACCTGAATAATTAGCGGGGCTTCGCTCCGCCAATTGGCTACCTACCTACCCTACCTACCATTCCAACACTACCCACCTACCCTACCTAATCATGTAGTACATAATTTTTATGTATTATTAATAGTTTTCTCAGCGCACGCCAAAGAATGAATTTCAAAATTGGTTCAGTAGACCTAGAGATATTACCCCTTACAACGAACGTCACAAATTCACAAACTTTACCTCTTTATAATATTAGTATAGAAGTATAGATAAATTATAGATAAATTTGCTATAAATTTAGCCCAATCCAATTTTATATTAACTCAAAACTGTAAATTTAGCCCAATCCAATTTTTTATTAACTCAAAACTGCAAAAATTATTAGCCCATTACTTGACCAATTAGCTAATAACTTATTTCACATTCTAGTTGGACACATGGCGCTACACGGCGAAGAACTACATAATGTACGTCCCGGACGGCGCAGCCTCACAGCGGGCGCCCCCGAAGCCCGAGCTGGTGCACCACAACACGCGCCTCAAGGCCGAGCCCTTCGACCACGTCAAGAACAAGGAGGCCATCAGCGCTATTGCTAGGACTCAGGTATCAATCAAATATTCTACTTTACGGTTTTATTAGTCCTTTCCTTCGTTTATTCTACCACATCATCGCTTACCATCAGGTGATATAGTGGTCAAACTCGAGCCACGAGAATAATAATAACTACCCGTTATTAATATTTTAGTCAAAGGTAATCTTTAGAAAATCCTACCTACCCTATGACGAGATATTCTCAGGATTTTGTGAGAGCAGATAGATAATATGCACTGTGCTGAAGATCGAACAACTAAGTTTTGAGGGTTCCGTACCCTAATGGGTAAAAACGGGACCCTATTACTAAGACTCCGTGGTCCGTCTGTCACCAGGCTGTATCTCATAAACCGTGATAGCTAGACAGTTGACAATTTCACAGATGATGTATTTCTGTTGCCGCTATAACAAAAAATACTAAAAACAGAATAATATTTAAGTGGGGCGTAAAAAACACGTTAGTTGTATGGGAAAACATTGTTTTTTTTTTGCGATAGTGGTACGGAAGCCATCGTGCGCGAGTCTGACTTGCACATGGCCGGTTTTTTGAGGATACCTGATACATTATCTGTTTGCTACTTTATTTTAAAAATGTACGTGACGTAACGTAATGGGTCATCTAAAAAAAGCTGGTGAAGTTCATAGGAATTCGGTATGGAGACATGTCCAACAATGGATGCTTTTCGGCTGAGATGATGATAATTAGTTTCCCCTTATTTCGTTCCCATAGTAACAGCCGGAATTATTCCCAGGATGCAAGCGTAACCGGCAAGATAGGCGTGGACGGAGTGAGCATATCTAGCGAGAAGGCCAGCGACGCGTACCCGCTGGTGGGCACGCCGTCCCCGCGCCCCGGCGACGGGCCCGACCAGTCGCCGCTCATGACGTGGGGGGAGATCGAAGGCACGCCCTTCAGGCTGGATGGGGGCGACACACCGCTGCCTGCGTAAGTATATACTTCTATATACTAAGCTGTCAATATAATGTTTGTGTGTCCACTAGATTTATTAGATTAAAGTCACCGAGAGAAAAAAAAAGGTCGCCTACCAATGTATTCCAATATTTCAAAACGATACGAAAAAGTAAAGGCACTGTCGCTAACACGATCGAAACAATATCAAAAATATCATATCGCGGTAAGGGGTGCCTTTGACCATTTCACGTCGCATTCAGTAAGGAGTTAATATCTCATAAACGCGTGGACCGATTTACATGATTTAAACGGATAAAATGGTTCTACGTCTATACCTTTCATTTGAGAACAAAATAACAAACATGTTTTCAAGTTACGTAATTATACTTTGGTACAAGTCGGATCAATGACCTTTTTTTTTTTTTATCTGGCGGAGACTTTAGAGTAGATTTATTTGAAGTACTAAATTCAACACGCAATGCAATATGCTTAGCAACATGTGACAGGCAATTTGTATTTATAACATGTTTTTACCGTAACTGATTGATTCATCTTTCGAATCTTTTAATTAAAAATAGTGCCACCTTAAAAATAACTTAAAATTCTTATTATTTATTTAATGACCTCGTCATTAAGTAGGTTTAGGCCGAGTTTAAAATTCATTCACCCAATCACAGCAGATAACGCTAGCTTGACAATTGGTCACATTAATTCTGCGATAATTTAAAGATGGGAAATTCGGGGTTAGACTAGACAAACAGGGAGAAAAAACTGTTAATTTTAATTCGTAGAATTTTGTCGTACTAAACATATTCCTTTGTCCTATAGTGTTGGTGCGGGTGCAGCATACCGCATGCTAGAAGGCGGCGCGCGGGAGCGTATCGCTCTACAGCTGGCCGAGCAAGTGGCTAAAAGACGACGACCTACTACACCGAGAGTTGCGCCGCCTACACCAAGGTATTTATCTGTTTATATACCATCAGCCGTCGATAAAATTGTTTTAACTATCACATTTTTGTCTAAATGTTATTCAATCTACAATTGAAATTTAAACAGTGTTTTGATGTTGCAATTTTTATTATTACTACCTCAATTTTACTTATCATGTTTTTAAAGTTGTATGTAGTCTGGTTAAGCAATTTAAACCTTATGCTGTTGGAATAAGGTGTGAATGTAAATTTTCTGAAAAAGTAATTTTAATGTATGTTTTTTTACAGTTTCAGGTCAAACACGGAGCGCCTAGCCAGCATGTCGCCCGCAGCACGGAAGTTAGCAGCCAAACACTTACTGTCTCCGCGGCTGAAGCTGACGCCCAACGACATGGGCATCCTGGCACACGCCAGCCCGCGCCGCAGCCCCGCCCTGCGCAGCCCCCGCGCGCTTGTAGCCCCTCGGGCTTCGCCCCGCACATCCCGCACTCCCCGCGCCGCCACCAACAACAACGTCGGCGTCACTGAAGACCTCACAGATAATCTACTACAGATCAATGTCGCCAAGCGCAGTAGGCTAAAAGCACAAGATTTCTTCAGTTCTAAATAAATAGGTTTAAGGTTAAATTATGTTTTTTATTTATAACTACCTGCTCCCCCCCCCAATATCTTGATAAATAGATAAGTACAGTACAATCACTTTCTTAATGTCCCTCGGCAAACTTCGTGTTTCGTCAGTCGTCGGATTTCTATCAGTTGCCCCACAGAGTACTTTTTATATAGGTAGTTGCCCTTTGCGCTTGGCGCAGACTGGACGCTCTCAATCAACTTGGAAGTACTCTTTTAACTTAATGTAATTTATTTTGAAAATATGAGGAAAGCTGCTATTTTTGCAGCTAGAAATCAAAACAAAACAACGAAAAAAATCTAATAATTGATGGATATGGAAATTAGCATTCCTTTGTATTCGGCAATGCGATTATTGCCGGGGGTTATTAAGAAGATTGTTGTACTGTACACATTTCACACACATCACATTTAGACTTTTCAACACTTATAAAAGAGGTCAAGTAATTAGGGGTGATCCTTGAGAACAAACTGCTCTGGAACAAGCATCTTGACTACAAACTTACAAATACACAATCGCACTCTACCAATGCACTTAAATATTAGGAAAAACAAAAGGGCCCTCTCCGAAGATTACTCTGTTGCTATACACAGCGGTGACGATGATGAATGAAAACCACCCCAACAGCAGCCATGGAGATAGCGATAAAAATAACTCTCAAGATCTGTACATACAGCACGAGGCGGCGCTAGCTGCCTGCACATGGGGCAATAATCTCATCAGTATGTCGCAGGGATATGATAAAAACAAGGATTTGGTCAATTCCCTAAGGGTTTTGATCAAATCACGGAGGATGTTAAAATAACAACACGATCTTGTTTGCGCCGCACTCGCGCTTTCTTGTCAGTGACCGCGCCCCCTGCTCGGCGCGGCCGATAGGTGCAAGTACGATTAGTATTTAAGCAACGGAGTCGACGAAGCTCCTATTTCTGAATGCAGGGTCTAAAGTAACCTAACAAGGAGATGAGGAGAGGAGATGACGTGAGCTGAGTTCACTCGCTCACTTCAGCTCCCGTCATCTCCTTCGAACCTAACCTGTCCGTGTCGGGGTGCCCTAAGCTCCCGAGCTCGCTTCGCTCGCTCTTGGACTGATTCATTGACCAAATCACTAGATTTGTTTAGGGAAATGATAAAATCGTGTTGTTGTTTTAACATCTTCCGGGTTTTTCATCAAAATCCTAATTTTATGGAAAACCTGCGACATATACATCAACATTCTGGACCCGACCATTTAAGACCACCTCTCATCGCTGCCTCGTGTGATAGAATACCAAACCAACGTATGTTCAACAAAAACTATAACATGCACACGGTAGGAGAGGAAGAAAGAAGCCAATGAAGTATTTATAGTAGGTACCTAAGTTGTTCTATCTCACGAACTTTAACATTTATGACGTCAAAATAGGAGTCATTTTGTTACGGTTCATCCGCCTTCGTGAGATGCTTCTTTCTCAAAAATACAAAACGGTTCAGGTGCTGGCCTACACTCCCTTGGCCTCAACATTAACCTTCACCTACTGCTAGACACACATCTCGATCTTTCAATGTGAATGTGTTGCCTTAACCTTAACAGAGCCGTAATGCGTGTAGGTATCCGTAACCACGGTATTAGGTTAGATTCCTATCAGGTCGTCGGGCTGCGTTTAGGAAACGAACAAACTTAACTTTTAATCATATCACCCTGGAGAGTAGGTATATTGACATCAAATCACCCTCGAGAGGATCAAGGGAAGTTTTGGATCATTAGGCAATGATGCCGCAGATGTACTTCTGAAGAAAGGTTTCAAGATGATAGTGTTAAGCCCACACCCACTTCTCCCCCTGCCTTTTTCACAATTTCGTGCGTGAATTTGCCAGAGATCAACTGAACTTCATAACAATAGGTGGTCACGGGCAACAGACTGTAGTCAGACCGCGGTTATCTAAACAAAACTTCTCAGCCTAATTGTAAATAACCTTATATCATAAGGGCCCCCGAAACGGTCAAACAGTTTGATTCAAACCTTACGTATTTGATCTGTTTGAAGGTTCATCAAACGGCACTGCGCAGTTTCGTTCTGTACGCTATCCAGTATATAATAGTAATCTTTGTATATAATAGTAATCTTTGCGCTACCGTAATCAGACTTGGACGCAGATAAATTGTGAAATGCCCTCGAACAATGATTTCGATTTCCTTGCGTTTACAAGAATATTAATCACCTTCTTAATATGTAAAAAGAATTTGGTCCAAAGAATAGTACAAATTAAGCCTCGCACTACAAAATCCAGTGCAAACTGAGGCATGTTTGTACAAACGCGTCGGAAGACAATCAAACGACGCGTCAAACACAACAAAAATATAAAATTTAATCAAACAAAGTTCCAAACCCGTGAATGTTTGACAAACCTTTCAAAGTGGTTTAACGATCAAAATGGCTTGAATCAAACAAAAATCTGCGTGTTTGAATCATGTCTCGGGGGAGCTATAGAGAATTAGGGCACCCCCTCCCTCCTCAAGATCTTTTCAACATAGGTGTAACAAACTGGTTCACTGCTAGATTTCGAATGTCATATGCCCGATGGCTAATTCCCCGAAATCATTAGATCGAACGTCCGAATCGCCAAAATTCCATAGCATCGAAAGCATAGTCGAAAGCTATTCAACCTTAAATATTCAAGAAGACTAAAATAAGGAATATAAAATGGGATAAAAAAACAAATTAGCAGGGTTTAATCAACATAATAAGTTATATGCAATTTGTGAAAACCAGGAATTGTATAGAATTCATAAGAAATCTATAGAATCAGCATGGGCAGATGTGCACCAACATTTCGCTAATTGAGTTTTTGTCTGTCTGCCAGAACTGAGAATTCTTGCGTATTTATTGTTTAATCTTGATCTTAGGTATAAAAGGGTTTCCTAATATCAGGTATAATAGTTGGCGACCAATGGTATATCAGTATAACTACCCAACTACCCAAATAAGACGTACAAATAAAACAAACTTTGATTCTCAAGTAAATATGTATTTTGTTGAAAACAATGTCATAATAAAGTAAACGATTTTAACCATTACAACGTCTAAATGTAAAATAATACACAAATAAATATATGTTCATAATAACTTTTATCTTTACATCTAAGATAAAAGTTTTTGTGCATTGATTGTTGTCTCATACATTGGTGCTTAGCACAAACATAATTTTTTGTCGTCACAACATTGACTTTTGACGCCATATTAACTATAAAAACATATTATAATATTAAGGTACGGAAATAAATAAATAATTTATAAATTAAATGCTATACAAATTCTGGTAAATAAATTTTCACATGCATTACATAAAACACGATAACTTACATATTATATAATTACATATTACCTCATTTCAATGCATACAACAGATTATTATTTTAAAGTAAATAATGCTTTATTGGCAATATTCGCTTAGCTGTGACAATTACCTACATTGTATTTATAAAATACATATTACTTACTATCCATAATGTCAAATTCACTGGTAAAACTTCATACAATACAGTATTTACTATATATTTACGTAGTTTACAATTGATTGCAATTTACTAGTCAGCTTGTTGCCTATTTGCAACAGGTCATACAATACATGATTTTATTGATCGCATTATTATTATTACCATATCAAATTATTTACATCACGTAATGATCTAAGTCTATGTACCATTAATCTCATAACTAACTGTCTAATTAACCCTGCACAATTAAATACAACCAATAAAACTTTGAACCTCGCTAATTACATGCTCATCATAAACAAAACGCACTCAGTTGTGGTTATTCAATAAATGAATTATTATATTATTCAGCAGACAAGATATTTGAACAAGGATACCTATCAAAGTGATATATTGTCATCATAATACTTGTTTTGCTAACTCTAGCAAGTCATAATGTCATGTGCTTCATGAAACACTTATTGCTACAGTGTAGAGGTAGTGGTTCAAACTGGGTTTACTGCTTGTTTCCGAATGTCATATGCCCGATGGCTAATTCCCCGAAGTCATCAGATCGAACGTTCGAATGGCCGAAATTCCATAGCATCGATATACCACAATTTCGAATAGTCATTAGTTCGAGCGTCCGTTTCGCCGAAAAGCTATTGCAACGATATAGTCCTACCCATCGAATGTTTATTGGCTCGCCAGTAAGTCGAAAGCATTTTACACCCCTTCAGTTACTCTACTTGGATATTTTGTAAACAGAGGAACAGAAGGTGTGTAAAATGGAATGGGAAGTGTTTATCCAATTATTATATATATGTTGATTAAACCCTGCTGATTTGTTTATTGTATTCCATTTTACACCCTTTCTGTTACTCTTCTTGAATATTTTGTAAACAGAGGAACAGAAGGGGTTTAAAATGGAATGGGAAGTGTTTATACAATTTTAACCCTGAATTGAACCCTGCTGATTTGTTTTTTGTATCCCATTTTGTATCCCATTTTACACCCCTTCTGTTACTCTTCTTGAATATTTTGAATAATAGCTTTCGACTTACTGGCATATCGAGCCAGTAAACATTCGATGGATAGGACTATCGTTGCAATGGCTTTTCGGCGAAACGGACGCTCGAACTAATGACTATTCGATATTGTGGTACATCGGTGCTATGGAATTTCGGCCATTCGGACGTTCGATCTGATGACTTCGGGGAATTAGCCATCGGGCATATGACATTCGGAAACTAGCAATAAACCCGTTCATACTATACTAATTATTACATAGTAATTGTCCAAGAAATACAAAACTAAATCAGCTATGACCCAACACCGTCATTTAATAAACGCATTTCTTAACTACAACAATGAAGGGAATGATCAAATAATACTTATAGTAAACACTAACACGACTACAAAATGTTCACTACACTATCATAAGTTCCAAATAAAAAATCATAACATTGAAACAATGGTCCTTATCGCGTCGTAAACGAACAAAAACTGTTGATTGTATGCGCAGAACATATCATATCGATAATCACTGTTTAATGATTCAGAACGTAGATGAAATTCGCGTGTAAGAAGATACTACCAAACTAAACTGAGTGCTGCCTTGTACCACGGCTCGGGCGGCTGAGGCTTGGTGTACTCTGCGTTAGGCTTAGGTTGCGTATCATCAGTAGGGTCCTCCTCGAAGATGTTAACAAAGGATTGCTTGATGCCGAAACTGAAGAAAGCCAAGTACGGGAAGTACCTCATCAAGTACACACTGAACTTGAAGTTGAGGTTGAAGTACAGTCGGCCTAAGTAGGAGGAGTACAGTGTCATGTAGAGGTTGTAGAGGAAGATCTTGTACCTGGCTCGGAAGCTGAGTTGTTTGTAGCAGGGCGCGCTCTCTACGGTCTCGTAGTCATTGTAGTAAAGGACGCGCGGGGCGATCTTGGGGAGACCATCGACGCTTGGTTTGCACATAAGCTCTGTCGAATCCACACCTGCCAAATAAAAATAAAAGGTGTGAATAACTATGACCTTGTGGTAGTCCGTAGTTGGTTCTTTGACGTATTCCACATAAGGTACCTATCGATATATTTCTCAGGTGCCATTAGTGGAATAATTTATTATTTAAAATTTTATTCCACATTTGCACCTACGGATTTAGGACGCCAAATTAAAAATTCCATTAAAATCGGTAGAGAGATAACATGATGAAAATATAAATTCCTCTTTTGGTTTTTTAGTTAGAACTTTTGGAATAAATTTTAAATAATAACTTATTCCACATATGACACCTGCGAAAAATATAGATAGGTGCCTCAGGTGCTATTCACTCAGGCGCCGTTAAAGTGGGTGCCCAAAGTGGAATACGTCGATTCTTTTTGCCAATCAAAAATTAAATGTATAAAACAGCAAAGATAGAAAATATGGTTTTAGCATTATTATATTTACTTATATAATAAAATATTCGCATATTTAATATGTGCACCATGCCTGCGCCAAATAGGCCCACTTCAGCATAAATGCCATACAACTAGTGGTTGTATATCTCACGTTCTCACCTGTATCAAGCGATTTCCCTTTCAACTGCTTCTTCAGTCTACTCTGCAGTTGCAGCCTGTCGTTCTCGGTGTAGATATAGCCGGGCACGTCAGCTAACACACGGCACCAGTACAGGAAGCCGTCGGTCTCCACGGTGGGGTTGATGCACCACATGCCGTCGAGCATCACGCGCGCCATGTGCTCGAAGTATTCGGGAACGTTCTCCAGGCAGGGGGTGAATACCCTATCTTGGATAAGCTGGCATACCTCGCGGGTCTCCTCGAATGTCTCGCGACAGATGTTGTACCTGGAATTGTGTTGTATGTTGAATTACACGTTCTGAAAGGGATAACTGAAAAGCTAGTCTAAGGCTGCGTTTCCACCAGAGATGTGCGGGGCCGCTGAGCGGTGCGAGGATGCGTAGCGACGCTGTGAAACGGTGCGCAGATAGGCGGTGCGAGGATGTGTAACGGACCCGATTCAGATGAGGTGTGGTGGCAGGAAATTACTTTTCACTTTTTTGTGTTTTTTTTTTATTTGAATGTCGGTTGTATTTTTTGTAAAAAGTTTTTCTTTATTTTGCTTTTTAGGGTTCCGTACCCGAAGGGTCCAAACGGTGCCACATTGCTGTCACTCATATGTCTGTCTGTCATCCTTCCCTGTTTTGTATGTACAAAAACCTCGCGCGGCTGAGCCGTTTCTACTAGAGCTGCGCTGAGGCCTGGTAAATGAAGTGATTATATTGGTTCTTAACAAACAGATCCCTCGCTACGCTTCCTCGCACATCTCTGGTGGAAACGCAGCCTTAGGCCTGCACACAAGCGACCTGAAGGACGCGATGTGGATTTCCGTCTATGTGATTGGTCGATTTTTCATACTCTTTGCCCTTTGCCTTTTGCGAATTCATTACGCAATAAAGGCTGCCGGTTTCCGAGGCAGGTGTTGCAAAAAACTTAAAAAAAATAATTCAGCCAATCACAATTAACGCGCGTTTAGAATTGGACACATAAATTTTTCAATAATTTCTTTCTAGAAACTGGGCCCAAGCCATAAGTTTATACCTAACCATAATCTTTATGGGTGTAGCTGGTTATTTTCACAACCCAGTAGCCCGGAGCCTCAGTTATGATAATATTTGAGAGTAGCATAGCTTATCGTAAATTCTATCGGATCAGCGACAGGCTTCTGAAACTCTCAACCCTGCAGGGATTACGGGCGGTAACGAATTAAATTTACAAACCCAGTCGTTTTCATTATTAAATTTTTCAAAATTATTCCTAACATTATATAATTTTGTATAGTTTGTTTATTGTATAAGAAGAATACAATTAAATTTAATTTAAAGAGAATTAAAATCAAAGACAATTAAAATCAAAATCAAAGAGAAATTCTTAACATTATATTGTGATGATAGACAACAGGAACTGAATAGAGAGGTTAAAAACTAGTTACAATGCTAAACTTAAAACAGTTATGTACCTACTTACTATAAGTAGAAATGATGTAAGCTTGTACTTAAAACTGAACCTCGAAAATTGAACTAAACTTTGGTCAAAACAAATGGGCCAATTTAACTCATCATCATAGCATAATCAGACTAAGTATAACGTTCCCACTGCTGTGAGACCCAGGCCTCCTCTCTGTGAGAGGGCGTGGACCGTAATCCACTACGCGGGCTCAGTGCGGGTTACTGGATGTCACATGTCTTAGAATTGTTAGAACTTGCCGGTTTCTTCACGATGCTATCCTTCACCGTTTACACAAAGGAAAGTGCCTGTCTGGGTTAGAACAACAATCTCTCAATCAATGAATTAACCTCACTTGACTCTTTCAATCAATTCAAAACTCATTCAATCGATTTAACTCACTTGTCTTCAATCCCAATCATGTGTCCGACGACTCTCCAGACGTAGTTGTAGGCGTCCCAGTCGCCCGGCTGCAACTGCCTGATGCCGTACTTGTCCGGCTTAAGCATGGAGAAACCGACGAAGCCGAACTGGGTGAGGGCCAGGTCCCGCTGCGACACGGTCCCGTTGCCTTTCAGCTTAGATGCCAGTCCTGCCTTAACGTGACGACTGCGCACTGCGTAGAAGGACCTCCATGATCTGATAAAGGATTTAAAATAAATCGTGTTTTATTATTTAGGGATTTATTAATAAATAAAAAAAAAAAAAATAAAAAAAAAAAAAAAAATGTTTTATTGACACAAAGGTAATACGTAACATGATTATGCTAACTCCCAAACTAGGCCTGAGCCTGTATTTTGGGAGTTAGTGACATATAATGATCTCATTAGTATTTAAATTAAAAACAGATTAAATCCAAACCGAATTAATTAAATTAAATTAACAGATTCAACTAAAATTAGAATAAAACTATAATAATTTAAATCAAGTTAACAATCAAATAAAAGTAATCATCAAGATCAAATCAAATTACGAATAAAATAAAATAAATAAAACAAATTGAATTAAATAAAATGAAAATCAAATTAGAATCAAATTAAAATCAAACCAAAGTCAAATTAAAACAAACTAAAAACAAATTAAAATCAGACCAAAATCAATTACAATCAAATTAAAATCAACCACAATCAAATGATAAACTAAGTTATATCAAAATAAATAAAAAAACCAAACTCATAATCAAATTAAGGACAAAATAATAAATCAATTCAAGATTAACTAAAGAATCAATGTTAAATAGAATAAAATTCAAGAGGGTAAAGAAAACAACAAACATACCTGGTTGTGGTTTTTGTGATTGTAGTTGAGTGTAATGTGTGTAGTGTGAGTGAGTGAAGTTGGGTTTGCACCCTTGTTCTCGTATATTATGCAGCCGTGACTGTTGAAGTTGTAGTTATGTTATGTGATGAAAGTAAATAAGCCTTCTGTCTCCTGATAGTCTTGTGTTTGGAGCCAGTGTGACAGTTTCTTTTTGGTCTCGAGTCGGGTCAGTCCAGCTAAGTTTAGTTTACTATTTGCAGTGTTATACAACTTGCAGCTTAAGGTGTTAAACTGACGTCTAGCAAATGAAGTTCTACAAGAGACTGCAGGGAAGATGGATTTCTTGCGACGTTTGTTTGGGTCTGAGAGAGGCGCACTTGGCTGTGTTCTTTGGATGGATTTCATCACGTAGAGTTGCCGCACTGTAAGGACCCCACATTCACCAAAAAGTTGTGATGTAGGATACCTGTACGGCTTTTTGTTAATGACCTTAAGTACTGCTCTCTGTGCTCTTTCGAGTCCGAGCAGATACGTCTTGGCAGCACCCCCCCATACAGTTATGCAGTATTGTATAATGGACTGACATAAGGCCAAGTAAACCAATTTTAATTTTGCTGGTGTTGCAGAATCCCTTAAGTTTTTAAAAACAAAGATTAAACGTCTGGCTCTAGATATAACAGTGTCAATCTGCTTTTCCCATCTCAGTCCACTATCAATCTGCACTCCCAGGTATTTAACAGTGCTCACCCTAGAGATAACCTGACAATTACAGCCTTGCTGGTTATTGCATGTGTGTGCCTTTATGGAGTAATCAGGCGGGGGTTTAGTGGTCGGCCTAATAGCGAAAGGTAGGAAATTGGTCTTATTTAGATTAAGCGTAAGTAAATTTTGTCTCAGCCAGGTCATTATCCTAGAAAGAGAATGTTCGGCTCTTTCCTTGACTGATTGCCAGTTTGGTCCCCATACTAAAACTGCGGTGTCGTCTGCGTATGTGAAAATCCTTGTATTTGGGAGGTTCATTGTGCAGAGGTCATTGACGTAGACTTGAAATAGGGGAGGACCCAAGATACTCCCTTGTGGGACTCCAAATGAGATTTTGTATTCATCACTAAGGTAGTCCCCTATTCTGACACGTTGTTTCCGCTGAGAGAGATAGTCTTTGAAGATATTGAGGGGTAAGCCTCTCACTCCCACTCTTTCCAATTTAGCTAGAAGAATGGGAACAGAGACTGCGTCAAATGCTTTAGATAAATCTAGGAATATGCATAGGCATCTATTTCTTTCGTCCAGATTCTTTACTACCACACCCGTCAAATCTAAGACGGCGTCCTCGGTAGAAACTCCAGACCTAAAACCGTACTGATTCTCTGCTATGATTTTAAAGCGATTTAGGAAATTTGTAAGCGATTTGTACAGTACTCTTTCAAGGATCTTAGACATCGCTGATAGAACTGATATTGGCCGATAGTTACTGACGCAGTCTCTGTCCCCACACTTATATATAGGGTGGACTACTGCTTTTTTCATAGCGTCTGGAAAAACACCAGTTAAAATAGCTCGATTACAAATGTGGGTGATGGCAGGAATCAAGACGTGCCGGCAGTCTCTGAGAATGGAAGACGAAATTCCGTCCCAACCGGTGGCACAGTCAGGCCTTAGCTGCAATATGGTAGATTCAACATCAGCCTCGTCCACCTCCATTAAAACGAGAGAGTTGGGTAGGCAGGGTGGGGTGTCGGGGATAGATGGTAGCAGGGGGGTATTATCAGTAGACGAAGTTTGTGATTGAAGTATCACATCTGCCAGATTTTTACCGACCTCCGTGAAAAAGTTGCAGACTTGGTTGACAGAAGCTTTAGGGTTGTTAGATATTTTGAGTAGTTCTAGTGGACAGGTTTTTACTTTCTTTGTATTTGTTATTTCCTTTATAATTTTCCATAAGGCTTTAGGGTTATTGCCAGCTTTTTCTAATTGTATTCTTTCATGGGCTATTCTCAGTTTTCGAAGGAGTTGGTTTAGAAAATTTCTGTAGCGAGAGTATGTTACTTTGAGCGTCATGTTGTCTGGGGCTTTTTTTGCCTTAATGTGTAACCTATCACGGTTTTTAATGCAACGCAGTAGACCCGGTGTGACCCACGGTTTTAGAATTTTATGTTTTTTGGGCACGGAGACCATTCGCGTATGTTTATTTATGACAGAGGAGATGGTTGATATTAAGTTGTTTGCTGCATCGTTAGCGTTTGACAATCCTAAGATATGTGTAAAATCTGTGCTTTCTAGCTCCGATTTAATTGATGGGTAGTCAATGCGTGGTTTTGTCATATTATGTGGACATTTCGGGTGTATATTGTCTATGAACACTACGACAGGCATGTGGTCGGTTATGTGTGACTCTAATACTAAGGTTGTAGAGGTCAATTTTGATTTAATTAGGACGTGGTCAAGGCATGCTTTCATTCTAGTGGGAAATATATGGGTTGGAACGAATCCGTGGGTTGCATGGAATGTTAGATATTCCTCTGAGCTTGAGTCTCTGCTCTCGGTACTGATGTCGATGTTGATATCACCAATGAGGACGGCATTACTGGTTTTTAGTACGGTATAGACATCATTTAGGCTATCGATGAAGTTATCGAAGTGATTTCGAGTCTTGAGTGAGGGAGAGCGATATATAGCGACTATTTCTAGGACTTTACCTATTCGACATACAAGACAATTTGCGTCTTTAAAAACTGGTTCACGAATTGAGCAATTTAGTTTTGTACTTGTGAAAATAACTATACCGTCATTCTGATTTATTGTGTTCCTGGTGTAGTGTGAAAGATAGCCATCTAAGACAGGCAGATTGGTAACCTTGCTAAGCCAGCACTCGGTAAGGACGATGATGTCGAACTCAACATTTGTCATTGATATTAACATACAGAGTTGGTCGAAGTTTTTGTTGATGCTTCTAATATTTACGTGAAGAATTTTAATTTCTCGAGTTGAGTTGCCACCGTATTTTCTGCATTCTTGTGGGGAACAGGTTTGCGAGTTATCGAAATTACATGAGTCAAGGTCGTTGTTTATGTTATTTATATTGTCAAAGTTAGCCATAAGGGGGCGTAGATATCTCAAAACGGTGTTTGAACGTTGTATAAAGGTGGCTACGGAAGTACACTGCGAGGGTTATATAAGGCGCATGAATGTTAGGGTGATTGTATGTTTGTTGGATTGTGTAGTGTGTGTGAAGGTGAGTTGTTGTTTCTACAATTATATTACTAGTTTTCTTTTCACTTTTGTTGGTAGTATTCACTAAAATAAAACAGTTTACATGACCGGAGTATGTAGAAGTTAGATAAATAATTGGTGCCATGTGTAACAAAAATAGTCACTTAGTGCTGCGTAGATCCACTAATGATTGCTCTGAAGAAATAAGTATTTGCTTTTCGCCCTGTACTTTGCGTATAAATATGTTCCCATTTGAGGACCAACAGAACTTGTAGCCGTTGTTCTTTGCAAATTCCTTGCTGAGGTAGAAGAGTTTCCTTGTGCTCGCAAGCAGGTGATCGCTGACGTAAACTGCCTGTCGCTTACCGGGGACACCAATAGTTTCTGTGTTCAGTTTGTCTTCTGAAGTTGCTTTACTGCTATTAAATGTCCGTACGGCGGCGATCATCTTTTGCTTAATTTGCACTGAATGGAACTCAACAACTATCGGTCGTATCGTGTCAGGCTTGCCGGGTATGCGGTATATGTCACGGAGATCCAATGCGGACGTCGTTGATCCAATAGCGTGCCCAATTTTGCAGACAATGTTGGAAAGGTCCGCACATGTTTCGTTTTTACCCTGTGGGATATTTCTGATTTCGATACTAGAGGATCGGGATTTCAAGTGAAGGTCATGTACTTTCTTTTCCACGCTTTCGATACATTTTCGTTGAGTTGAACGTTCGTTTTCCAAGCGTTCCACCACCGACTTGATATCTTCGTACTGTTGACTGATGAATGTCATGGATCTATCTGCCTCTTGCAAGGCTTTTTGCATGCTAGAGTATTGTATCTTCAGTTCTGATAAGTCAGTGGAGACCTGAGCTATAAGGACATTTTGCTTGTTAAACATATCATTCAACTTGGAATCGAATTCTACCTTCCAGCCATTTAACATGTCCATTATTTCTTTCTTAAATGCCTGCAGCAAGTTATTCTCCAGCACTTTATCGTCAGGTGAACGGGGACCGTCGGGACGTGGGCGTTTCTTGTTTCTTTTTTTGTTTACGTAGGAATTATCGCTTTCTTGCGCAGCAGTGCTTAGGTCTGTTTCAGTCTCGGTATGGCTTGATTGAGTTTGTGGGGGCGTGCGGTGTGACATTTTGGTATTATGCCAAAATTAATATCAGAAAAGGTCAGTTCATCACCGTACTTAGCTCTTCGTACTATTCAACAGCTTGCGGATGACGAAGCCGCTCAATTTCCGTTGGGTTCTAAGGTCCTCCGAGACCAAGTTTTCGTAGACGACGTAGTCACCGGGACATGTGACGTCACACATGCTCTGGCTTTACAGCGTGAATTAGTAGGTATTTGTTCAGCGGCTGGTTTCGAACTACGAAAGTGGCAGGGCAATTCGCCAGCGTTACTCGCTGCATTACAGACATCAGAGGCTCATGGCGAGCGGCCCGATAATGTTTCATTTGCTTCAATAGAAAATGATAAGCAAACAAAGGTTTTGGGACTCCAATGGAACCCAAAATCAGATACATTTTCTTTCAGTGTACAAGTAACTTTAGATAAAATTACAAAACGGTCCATATTATCCCATATAGCTAAAATTTATGATCCTATGGGGTGGTTATCTCCTATAACCATTTACGCAAAACATCTAATTCAATTGCTATGGATTTCAGGTGTCAACTGGGATGAGTCACCTCCCATAGACATAATAAATTCTTGGTCTAATTTCATCAAGGAATTATCATTACTATCAAAGTTTCAAATTCCACGTTTTGTGTTTCCAAACACAAGTTCAATTCAGATTCATGGATTTTCGGACGCATCGGAGCGGGCGTACGCTGCGTGTGTGTATGTCCGTGTGACTGATAGTAGTGAGAACGTCAAAACATTTCTTTTACTGGCGAAAACACGTGTAGCACCGCTCAAACCGGTTCTCACTATTCCGCGCCTCGAGTTGTGTGCAGCTGTTTTGTTATCACAACTAATTGATAGGATTATGAAGGTGTATGGAGACCGCGTAAATTGCAATCAAGTTTATGCGTGGTCCGATTCTCAGATCGTGTTAGCGTGGCTTCGCTCGCCACCACACGAATGGAAAACATTCGTCTCCAATCGTTTAAGTGAGATATTGTCACGGCTTCCTGCCGATTGCTGGAGACATGTTCCATCTGCTGATAATCCAGCCGATGCACCTTCGCGAGGAATTCTTCCTGCTAGTTTTATCGAAAATCATATGTGGCTCCAGGGGCCCTGGTGGTTATCCCGCGATTCAAAGTGTTGGCCAATTCCTAAAAGGGTACCAACAGTTACCGAGGAAAAACGTAATTCGTCCCTATCATTATTAACACACTCGTCTATCGCGACTCCAGCGCCTCCGGATGCTGCGGACTACATTGAAAGGTTTTCTACTTTAGGTAAACTTGTTCGAGTCACAGCACTCCTATTTCGATTTTATAATAGATGTAAGAAGGTTCAAATTCAGTATCCAACCTACATAACTGTTCCCGAATTTAATTTTTGCTTAGATCGACTTATTCATTTAGTTCAACATTCGTCTTTTCCCGAAGACATTAAAAATATTTTAATTGGAAAATATCCTTCACTTAAATTACGTAGGTTGAAACCTTTCATTGATAAACAAAATAATTTGCGTGTAGGTGGGCGAATTCATAAGTCTCTGTTGCCATTTGTTTCCAAACATCAATTAATTCTGCCCAAAAGGCATCATCTTACTATTCTAATTATTGATCATGTCCACGTGACTCACTTGCACTTAGGTCCACAAGCCGTACAGCACATTTTGTTACAAAAGTACTGGATCTTGTCTAGTCGCGACGCGATACGTATGCGCATACATCGCTGCGTGCGTTGTTTCCGTGCGCGTCCCGCGCACCTCCAGCCATGTATGGGTCCGTTACCAGCTGCTCGAGTGCGTCCCGAGCGACCTTTTCTCAAGACATCAGTTGATTACGCGGGTCCCTTTTACGTTCGGGCAAATAAGGTCCGCAATGCTAAAATTGTGAAATGCTACGTTTCCGTTTTCGTGTGCATGTCCGTCAAGGCCATTCACCTCGAACTCGTATCTGAGTTATCAACTGATGCCTTTTTAGCGGCGATATCTATTCTGATTGTGGAAAAAACTTCGTGGGTTGTAATAACTACCTACAAGACTTGTATAAGTTTTTACGTGAAGATTCTGTTCAAGCTGCTTTAAACCGTATGACGTTAGAGCAAGGTATCACTTGGCACTTTCAACCACCATATGCGTCACACTTTGGTGGTCTTTTCGAATCTGGGGTCAAAAGCTTTAAGCACCATCTCCATCGTGTACTTGGTACCCAGACTCAAACTTATGATGAGATGCATACCCTTCTTTGCCAAATAGAAGCGGTTTTAAATTCGCGCCCACTCTGTGTGTTGAGCGCTGACCCGTTAGATCCTTTACCCCTAACTCCCTCTCATTTTTTAATAGGAGGTCCTTTGACGGCCCTACCTGATGTTTCGTTATCTGAAGACTCGCCAAACCGTCTCACTAGATGGCGTAGGGTACAACAGTGCGTACAGCATTTTTGGAGGCGTTGGAGTCGTGAATACTTACATGAGATTCAACAACGAAATAAGTGGTTTCAAGATCGCGGAGCTCAACTCCGAGAGGGTATGATTGTTGTAGTGCGTGATGATAAATTGCCACCGTTACTTTGGCGACTGGCTCGTGTACACGCGCTTCATCCGGGGTCGGACAATGTTACGCGCGTCGTAACCCTTCAGATGGGCAATTGCTTTGTTAAACGGGCAGTAGTTAAAATATGCCCTCTACCGTTAGAATAAGTTTTTCTAATTATTACTGTTACGAATCTTAGTTAAGTACCTGCCTGTTAAGTATTTATAGTAAGTATACATTAGTCTTTAGTAAACTTTCATTGCTCTTAGAAGCTATTTCATTTAAGTAAACATTTCATCCCTTTTAAGTTAGGTTAAAAGAATTACATTCTTTTAAGGCGAGCGGCATGTTCCGTACCGTTCTTTGTATCAAGAGTAAATACTGCCCCCACTGTAGGGAAAATAAAATAATAATTTCAAGGGATTTTTCTGGGCTTTCTTCACCTCACATCGACCATAATTTCATCAATTATGTATTGATTTATTGCAAATTGAGTGGATTTGAGCGGAACCGCCATTTTGGCTCTTAATCATTGGCCGAGCCCTCCGATTGGTGGACAACACCGCAGCGCCACATCTTCTCGCGTGTTTTTTCACTGAACTAATGGACTAGCGCGCGAAAGGGCTGTCTACCGAACCCTCGCCGGCTATTAAGTGAAATTCCTAGTTTTCCTCTCGCTCATCAAGTATTCTAGTGCTCCGGATAAGAGAAGTGAGTGATCAGCACCTGTGGAACTGTGCGTTAATTGCTGGATTCAAAACCTTCGCTGTCTGCACGTCGACCGAGCCCACGGTGCGCAAGGCTGGTGTGCGGGAGTTGAAAAGGTGAGTTCTCATTCGAATCCACACATGAATGCTTTCTTCAATACATTAATATTGAACGTCTGTTTTTGAGGTGTCCATTCCGCCGGTTAAACTTCATCAGCTTTGCGTGGTACAAAGAGATTGAACACCAGATTATAGCTCAACTCATAGCCGGTTTGTATGCGCAAATATCATACTGCATTTGGAAAGAAACATCATTTACATCATTCAATTAAACTTTTAGGCAACATCAGGCATACTGGTTCATAGTTGAGGACCTTACACTACATAAATGGCAGAACTGCATTAAGCTTACCTAAATAAAGCCCAGGTCTCGATCAAATCGAAGGCTTTCTCATAGTTCATAAAACTCAGAGAGAGAGAGGCAGGTTAAACTCTTTGGTCTTTTGTATAACCTGCCGCAGCGTATATAAGGTCTACGGTGCTAAAGCCTTTTCGTAATCCGGCTTGTTCGGAAGACTGAAAATCGTTAAACCTGCGCGCGAGACGTTTCGTGATGAATCTTGAAAACAATCTGTAGACATGGCTTAGCGGGGTTTACTGCTTGATTTCGAATTTCATATGCCCGATGGCTAATTCCCCGAAGTCATCAGATCGAACGTCCGAATAGCCGAAATTTCATAGCATCGATGTACCACAATTTCGAATATCCATTAGATCGAGAGTCCGTTTCGCCGAAAAGCCATTGCAACGATAGTCCTATCCATCGAATGTCTATTGGCTCGACGTGCCAGTAAGTCGAAAGCTATACAACCTAAAATATTCAAGAAGACTAAAAGAAAGAATATGAAATGGGATAAAAAAGAAATCAGCAGGATTTAATCAACAGAATTCTATACAATTCCTGTTTTTCACAAATTGCCTCAACAACAACAACATCAACAACAACATATTCAACATATTATGTAAGTAAGTAGTAAGTCGAAAGCTACTCAACCTTAAACTAGGTTGAATAGCTTTCGACTTACTGGCACGTCGAGCCAATGGACATCCAATGGATAGGACTATCGTTGCAATGGCTTTTCGGCGAACTTGGGGTACATCGATGCTATGGAATTTCGGCGATTCGGTTGTTCGATCTCATAATTTCGGGGAATTAGCCATCGGGCATATGACATTCGAAATCAAGCAGTAAACCCGGCTTAGCGTGGTAGATACTAGATAGTTATTAGAACCTGTGGAATGCGGTAGACTGATTGATTAAATTAATCTGCAATTATGGGTAAGGCCACGAGGCAATGACAGTGCAATTCTTATCAAAATAATCGTACTACCTACTTTTATAAACGCGAATGTTTATGAGGATGTATGGATGGATGTCAGTTACTCTTTCACACCAAAATTACTGAACGGATTTTGATGAAACTTTACAGTAATATGGCTTATACATCAGAATAACACATGGGCTATATTTTTTAAAGATTTTGTGGGAAAGTACTAATCCCAAGCGGGCGGAGCCGCGGGCTTCAGCTAGTAAGATTATATAGTAATGATTAATATATAAATAATCTATCGCAAAAATCCTGTTATCGGATTTCGTTAACAAATCTAATCTAATTCCGATACTTGTGTGTGTGGGTGGAGGCCAAACCTTTATCAATATTGACAAAAATTACGCACTCGCTAATCAAATCTTAAACCATTTATTTTCTTATTTATTGCAATTATTCGCTGCACTAACACAGCCGACAGTCAATCACTACATATTATTATTTTAAAAACAAAAGTCCCCCGCCGCGTCTGTCTATCTGTTCGCGATAAACTCAAAAACTAATGAACAAATATTCATGCGGTTTTCACCAAAATACAGAGTGATTCATGAGGAAGGTTTAGGTGTATGGTTTGTTGAGGTTTTGTGTAAATTGATTGAAATATGGCGATAATTGTTGAAATTGTCGGCAAAAGTGAAGTCGCCTGGGAACTTCAATCATCGAAAATGCAGCCTAATCACTTTGTGATATAACAAAACAATGTATGGTGGAATTGTTCCTCTTTTATAGGTCTACAGAAAAGTCCGCGATGCCTTAATATGATAGCTTACTAAACCCATTCTAACCTCAAAAAAAAAGTTAATTAAAAACTTTTTTTATTTACAACTTTTTAGTTTTTTTTTTACAGTTACGTACATTCAAACATATAAGTGTTTTATATTTTTGAAATCACCTTTTAAAACCCTTTATTTTGATACCCCACACGATGGGTTTGGAAGAAAAAAAAATATTTTGCCCCCACAAAATGGCGACAAAATCCGCATTTTTTTTTCCAATTTTAATGTAGCCAGTGACACTCGCAGGGTTAAGACGAATCGATTGACGTAAGAATCTTTGGTCTCTAGAACGCCAAATAGGAATAAACATACATACATACATAGACTGAAAAACACATTACCCTCCTTCGGCAGTTGGGTAAAAAACTGGTCAGGCTCACGTACAATGCGGTCATTGGAAAGCTATTTAGATGGATACAGTATTAATCCCTTATCAACTTTAATACGTTAGTTACCTTAAGCATTTCATGCACATTATGATAATCGTATACACTAAATAAATGAAATGAATATCGTAGGAGTTATCGCAAAATAAAAACTAACGCGCGCGAAAATAAATTCAAGCGCTTGTCTCATACCAATGACGGGACCGTACGACAAAAAAAAACATGTAGGTATAATATGCTCTACTACCCGTGCGAAGCCGGGGCGGGTCGCAAGTATTATATAATTACAATTAAAAATATTGAATGATTATGTTTCAAAGATTATTCTATCAGGCATTTCTTGGCGGTGACACCCCAGTGCCTCGAAAAACACATGAAGCCGTTGGTACTGCGCCTGCAGTCTAATTGCGTAAGTGAATTCGGCAAGGCGAAGGATATTTTCCCTTCAATCGACCAATCAAATAGACGGAAATCCACAAAGCGCCTTTCATCTCGCACGTGATTGGTCGATTGATGGGATCAAATCCTTCGCCTTGCCGAATTCACTTACCTACGCATTTAGGCTGCAGATCTCTCTCCAGCCCGGCGAGCACGGCCTACTGTGACATGGCCTAAGTCACACTTTTTATCACAGTTTGGGCGATAAAGCCATTTTGTCTTAAATGCTAGCACGGCGGCGTAAGATATTTTCTTGACTTGTTGCATAACTTTTAATTAATTAATTTCCGAAACAGAAAAACAAAAATTTTTTTGTTTTTCGGAAATTTCCAATTTTATTGCAGTTTCGGCTTAACCTTGGCCATAAAAACCATTTAGGTTCTAAGAAGCATAACCCTACGACGCACTGTGTCCGAATTATGGGGCTCCGAATCTTATTTTCGAAAACAGTATCTCCTAGGCAAACTGCGTGTATTTAAATTATGGAAGTCGCTTCTAGTTTTGAAAAGCCCTCGATTTTTGCGCACGTACAAAATACATTCTAAAATATAAAGTGAAGGTAGAGTCAGTATATCGATCTCTTTAAATTTTTCTCTGAGGGACTCGCGAGGACCCATTTTATAGATCGCGCGGATTGCCCTCTTTTGTAAGACGAAAATTGAGTCAACGTCCGATGCTGATCCCCACAGCAGAATGCCTTAAGACATAATACTGTGGAAGTAAGCTACTATGCTTGCTACTACTAGCCTAGCTGTAGCTACATCGGTTAACTGCCTTATTTTTCTTACTGCATATGCAGCCGAACTTAACCTACCCGAAAAAGTTCTAATGTGCGCGCCCCACTGCAATTTTGAATCGATTGTTATCCCCAAGAATACAGTTTCTGTTATAACTTCAAGATTTTTGCCGTCAAGATTTAAATTTAGGTCACGTTGAGGTACATTTGGTAAGCAGAACTTAACACATTTTGTTTTTTTTTGCATTCAGTAAAAGATTGCTAGCCGCGAACCATTTTGAGAGAAAAATTAGACTTTCGTTGATATGTAAGACATCCGTATCTTTCCTATCTATTTTAAAAATTAGCGAAGTATCATCAGCAAATAAAATTATATCTGATAATTTGGCAATCATAAAAGGGAGATCATTAATGTAAACAAGAACGCTTTTGAGAGATCACAGAAAATGCCAATTGCATCCTGGCACTTCTCCCAAGATTCCAAGATGTGGCTGATGAGTTTTACTCCCGCGTCCGTTGTCGAACTACCTTTCGTGAAACCAAACTGCTGACTATGCAGGATCCCATTTAAATTGAAGTGAGACTACATCTGGTCCAGCATGATTTTTTCATAGATTTTACTCAACGCTGGAAGCACGGATATAGGTCTACAATTAGAGGGATCACTCTTACAGCCTGATTTGAAAATTGGTACTACTTTACTGTGTTCCATTAAGTCAGGAAACGTGCTGCTGTCCAAACATTAAAATTAAACTCAAACGTCCTATTTTTTTACAACTACCCTCATCTCATTAACGTTCGCTATACTAATTAGGTAGGTACTTAGATTATAGAGAATAGAATTTTATTGGGACTAGGGCCCATTTTGCCCCGCTAGAGCTTAACTGATTAATACTCATGTCATTAGTATCTAATTATAATTCAAACATAATCACGGTGATTAACTGAAGAGTTACTTAGTTCTTGGAATGCAATTTTGTAAAAAAATAATTATAATCAATATCGTTTTTAATTATTGTCATCATACAGCTCATAAGCAGGCTGTAAACTAACGATTGTCTAAGTAAACTAATCGGCAACTTTATTTAACCACGTCAAAGATTTGAAAAATCACATACAGCTTGGCCAGAAAGAGTAGAAATTAAATAAATGTGAACTAATTTTTTCTACACATGGCAACATGAAAGAAATGTCAAACATCAGTCAAACTACCAAAACAATAAAAGTATATTGTGAATTAATGTGATTTTTGGTAGATATTAAACGTATTAGTCGGTGAATTGTTATTGAAAATGGGAAAGACGATAAAAAGTGGTGCCAGAGAAGTTATTAACAATGTTTTTAAGAGGTGTTTGGAGGAATATCATGCCGGAAAACTTCTAAGAGAATTGGATGACCTTTACAAACGAGTTGCTGATATGTCAGGTATTTATTCAATTTTATTTTATATAATATACATAGTTCATGATCTAAGTTACAGTTAAAGCCGGTTTGGTCTTTAAAATATACCACATCATCGAAGTTTTTTTGGATTTAATTTAATTTTAGAGGTTATGTTTACATAGGGAAAGTACTTTGACACAGTGACTAGGTATAGAGCGACTGCAATTTTTGATAGTCACGCACATCATTCTACATTAATGTTTTATTTTGATTACAGGAAACTCAGAAAGCACTGTTCAACGCAAAATAAACGAAGGCAATAAAAACGAAGGCAAATTTGCAACAACAGCCAAGCATAGAGTCGGGTGTAGAATATTTAGATAGTGATTAGAAAATATATTGTTACTATAATAAATATGTTTTTACTCTCCTAGGCTTTTTATTTAACAGTCAGAAAAAAAATAAATTAGCATCTGATTTAACGATTTTCCCCATTCTGATTTATCTTTAAAAATACTTCAAGTATCAAATTCATTTATGTTATAGTATAAATGATGCCATATAAACGATAGTGGCGACCTCAATTTTTGTCTACTCTTTCTGGCCAAGCTGTACCGAAAATTTATAATTTCAAAAATTTGCTACGCGCAAAGCGGCACCCAAAGGTGCATGAATTGTATGTCATCTTGATTGCCGTGTATGGTAGAATAGCTAGTGTGAGCACCAGCCCTTCAGTTCCATTAAGTTTCAAAATAATGTACTTTGAGTGTTTTCTCCCATACAAAAAAACACAAATCTTTTTTTTCTCTCGCGTGGATGTACTAATACCACCCATACGTTAATATAACATAAAAAGGGAGGTATACCAGAGCAACTAAAATATTTTTTTTCAAAATTCCTTCCATTAAGTTTCTATGAGTATGGGAGCTCGATTTTCAGACCACTGTGCGGCGTCGCCAGACGTACCTGTCCGGAACACACAGACACACCTGTCCTAAAATACTTACATTATGCACGTTCCCTCTCAATATTTTTAAAATATATGAGGTGAGTGCCAGTTCTCCCCTAACTCTCAAATCATTGCATCCTACCATACCTAAAATAAATAAAGTAGGATACATATTATTACATCCAAAAGCATTATACTTACATGCTCCCAGGCTTGAGTTCGTACTCGAACCAAGAGATAGTGTGCAGTAGCGTGGAGAGGTACCGCTTATAGGCGGTGTAGACGGAGCTGGAGCGGCGCGAGCCGACCAGCACGCGCAAGATGGACGGCACCGCGAACACGGCCACCAGCCCCATCAGCATCGACGACGACAACGCGAAGCAGTTGTCACTGTAGAATTTGCGACCCCTGGGGAATAGGAAAATTGTTTGTTGAATAGCCTTTTCTCTCATCTTGGCTCCCGTGGCCTACCTATCCAAAAGGAACCGGGCTAAAAAGTAGCATATGACTCTCAATAATAGTGTAACTTTATTCTTTACTTTAATATTATAAAGCTGGAGTTTGTTTGAACGCACTAATCTCAGGAACTACTACTGATTGGAATTGAACTTTTTTGTGTGTTTGTGTTGGATAGTCCATTTATCGAGAAGGTTAAATAACATCACGCTACGATCAATAGGAGCGGAGCATCAATGAAAAATGTTGTAAAATAAAAAAAATAATTGAAAAAATCAAAATACCCGACTGCTTAAAAAGCGAACTAAAAAGACGTAAACAAGAAGAAAATCATGCTGTGCAGTCGGAGGACACATATTCGCGAGCTGGCTGACCAAAACCAGATGTATCCTCCGACTGCACAGCATGATTTTCTTCTTGTTTACGTCTTTTTAGTTCGCTTTTTAAGCAGTCGGGTATTTTGATTTTTTCAATTATTTTTTTTATTTATTACTTTTTAGTTAACATTTTTTTCGAATTGGGTACATTTAAATATATAAGTGATATATATTTTTGAAATCACCTCTTGAAACCCTTTATTTTGGTACCCCACACGATGGGTTTGGAAGAAAAAATAAAATTGGCCCCCCACAATATGGCGCCCACAAGCCGCCATTTTCCTATTTTCCAATTTTAATGTATAATGTAATTTTTAATTTCGTGGACTAAACTGACATTTGGGGGGTTGTCACTTTATCGTCCCATAAAAATAGTGCCGTACCCTAACTATCCTGAGTGATCGAAAGTTGATCGAAAATCGAAGTAGATCGAAAATGACACTATTTCACGGCAAAAAAAAAAAATGTTTTGAAACTAGCGGCCCTTTTTTAGTTTCTATTAATTTATGTCAGACTTCATTTTATCGATCGCATTTATTTTATTGATGATTTCATATTTAACACAATAAAAGTTCATGTACTATGTGATGAATACTGTTATATTTAAATATATTACGTTTATATTCATAACACATTTATTTACACCAATTAGTAAAAATAAATTGAGGAGTCATGTCACATCGATTCGATGAATCACTTATGATTGAGCCTTACCTACAACACCATGCTCCGCGCTTGCAACATTTTAAAAAAATAAGGTCATTGGCAGCTGTCAGTTTGGTCCACGAAATTAAAAATCACAGTATAGCCTATGACACTCGCAAGGCTAAGACGAATCGATTGACGTATGAATCATCAAAATCGGCCAACGCGTTAGGTCTCTGAAACGCCACATAGGAACAAACATACATACATACATACATACATACTTACATACATACATACATACATACATGTACATAGACTGATAAACACATTACCCTCCTTCGGCAGTCGGGTAAAAACGGGGCAAATTTATTCTTTTTGAGAGCTTCCGTTGCGTGCGCTGCGTAAACGACAATCATGTATGTAGAGTAGGGTAGGTAGGGTAGGGTAGAGTAGGTGGGTAGGTAGGTAGGGCAGGGTAGGTGGGTAGGGTAGATTGATAGTGTAGGGTAGGTGGGTAGGTAGCCAGTTGACGGGAGTGAAACCGCGGGGGACAGCTAGTAATACATAAACAATAAAAAAAACCGGCCAAGTGCGAGTCGGACTCGCACACGAAGGGTTCCGTACCATTATCGCAAAATACTGCAAAAAAATCACGTTTGTTGTATGGGAGCCCCCCTTAATTTATTTTATTTTAGTTTAATAATTTTTATATTTTGAAGTGAATATACAACTAAACATTCTGTGAATATTTCAAGCATCTACCGTTTTGCCGTTTTTAATATCGAGCAAAATACGGCAAAATTATCACGTTTGTTGTATGGGAGCCCCCCTTAAATATTTATTTTATACTGTTTTTAGTATTTGTTGTTATAGCGGCAACAGAAATACATCATCTGTGAAAATTACAACTGTCTAGCTAGCACGGTTCATGAGATACAGCCTGGTGACAGACGGACAGACAGACGGATCGCGAAGTCTTAGTAATAGGGTCCCGTTTTTACCCTTTGGGTACGGAACCCTAAAAAATAACTTAATTTTTTAGAGCTTCTATGAGTGGAAGTATGTACATCATACAGCCGCTTTCCACGTTCAATCTGAGACCGAAACAACGCAAGTCGAATACTCACGCACGGCCAATCTACATAAAATTATTATATCTACTAGTTTGCCGGGCAAAATTGGTGCAATTATTTTTATTGGTAGTGGGAGCAAAATGAAATAGGTAAAAACTTTTTGAGGACATAATCAATGGATGACGTCAAAGATGACTGAAAAATTGCTTTGCACCATTGTTCAAATCTTGGCATAATTCCACAAGCAGTGTAAGTCTTGTCTTGATGAATTTGAATTCATGCACTATCTACGATTCGCTCATCGGAGCATTTGAGACATAGACAATGCATGACTATTATTTTTTCTGTGGCATGACTTCTAACCGGATGGTTTCAAAGTAGCACGCCAGCCAAAGTTCAACAGGCAGATTAGTAGACGGCCTCGAAAGGACGACTATCGACGAGATACAAGAATAGTACAAATACACAGATAATTATAATACTACCATGTATCTTTCATCCAAGACTAGCATAGCAAAATCGAAGGCGCTAATGGGGAGGTATTTGCAATGGGATGACAAAGCTGTCAAAAAACAAACTCATACACGCGAGTCTAGAGCCGAAATCAAGAATCGGGGCAACATCCGGTCTGCGCCAGCGACGAAACTACTATACTCCATTTGAAATAACATTAGACATGTTTCCAAATCTTTTTACAGTCCGTCCAACCGATTTTGAGTTCTATTCCTTAAACATAAGGAGGACATAAAAAGCATAAACCTGTTACCAAAACCAACTGTTTACTACAGCTACCATATGTCGTATCACCAACGCAATAGAAGTCAAAATCGGTTGAACGGGCTGTAAAATGGGCTAATTTAAACGTCTAATGTTATCGCAAATGGAGTTTAGTTTTGTACTAGTTTCGCGCTGCGCTCAACGCTGTATCCTTAGAGAGGGACGTAGCAGAACAATTTGATAAGGAGCCTAAACAACAATTACGCACATTAGATAAATCATCTAAGTATCTAACAATATTGTTATGTTTGTAGATTATAGCCATAGCCATTATAATAATCCCAATGATGCACTCAACGAAAACATGTTATTTATCGATAGGTAATGGAAGAGCAATAACATTAAAAGAAAACCGGCCAAGTGCGATTCGGACTCGCGCACGAAGGGTTCCGTACCACTATCGCAAAATTTAATAAAAAAAACGTGTTTTTTGTATGTGAGCCCCACTTAAATATTTATTTTATTCTGTTTTTAGTTATTTGTTGTTATAAAGGCAACAGAAATACATCATAGCCAATATACAGACTGGTAACAGACGGACCATATCTATATTTATACTTTTTAGGCATAAGTTTAAATGCACTATAATTTCTAAAAGAAATAAAAGTGCCTTTTCCCTTAAAAATTTTGCACAACTTACTTCCAAATCAATCATCTCCAATACAAGCTTTACCATAGACTATGTAAAATATCCGGTATTGACAATTCTGTCTCTTAAGATACAGGTATACCCTAGTTTAAGAGACAGGGTTACGCAAATTGTCAACAGATGTACCATGTCAACATGTTCTACTTTATTATACTGTACCTTGTATATCTTGCTTGTAAATTTAGTATAAGTTTTGTTTTTCTCACCATCTGTACCTTTTTGATCAATAAACAATTTATTTATTTATTATTTATTTATTTATTGTGGACTAGCAGAAGCCTCGCGGTTACACCAGCGAATTTCCCGTTCCCGTGGGAATACAGGGATAAAAAGTAGCCTATGTCATTTAGGGATAGTGTAGCTGCCCAACGGTGAAATAATTTTTTGAAATCTGTCCAGTAGTTTGTAAGTTTATTCGTTACATACAAAAATCAAATCTTTCCTGTTTATAATATTAGTATAAAGTATAAAAAGCTACCTTCCATGTACCTAGGTTCTCCTCTTTAACTCTCTTATAATCTTTATCTGTCTTATAAAGTTGTTCTATCTCACGCACATGCACTATAATTTCTAAAAGAAATAAAAGTGCCTTTTCCCTTAAAAATTTTGCACAACTTACTTCCAAATCAATCATCTCCAATACAAGCTTTACCATAGACTATGTAAAATATCCGGTATTGACAATTTATTGTGGACTAGCAGAAGCCTCGCGGTTACACCAGCGAATTTCCCGTTCCCGTGGGAATACAGGGATAAAAAGTAGCCTATGTCATTTAGGGATAGTGTAGCTGCCCAACGGTGAAATAATTTTTTGAAATCGGTCCAGTAGTTTGTAAGTTTATTCGTTACATACAAAAATCAAATCTTTCCTGTTTATAATATTAGTATAAAGTATAAAAAGCTACCTTCCATGTACCTAGGTTCTCCTCTTTAACTCTCTTATAATCTTTATCTGTCTTATAAAGTTGTTCTATCTCACGAAGTATAATAAGAGTAATTTTCTTACGATTAATCCGCCTTCGTGAGATGGTTTTTCTATACCCGGTAACAGTCAAGATTCCAAGGCCAAGACAGCATCCTTCCGTAATATAATATCTCCTTACCTGTTATATTTCTTCTCGTCGAACCACTCCGGCAGTTCCATGACAAGTGAGTCTGGACTGACTGAGTCAGAAGGCTGCTCGGCCGCCTCCTTCGTCAGGAGCGCGTCCACGAACGCTTCCGCTGAAACAAAACTCTTCATTTATCACTCACATAAAATATATCTATGTTTTGTTTGTAGACTGTTGGAAAAACACTACACTTTTAAAACTAATTTGTGAATCGAGACGAATTATATTTTAGGATTTTCAAATCAGGAATATCCTGATAAAGTCGAGATCCTTGAAAGTTTGAAACCATTAATATAACGAACCAGATAAAAAACATTATTTTTCGTTATACCTAGATATAAGAGTCATGAAACCTGACGACGATGCAAAATTGATTTCACACAACTAATAAAAATAGGACAACATTGCTACTACTGTGAAAGTATGAAGTACCTACCAACCTATCTAACCTACAAAATATCAGGAAACGTAAAGTAAAGGAAAAAAATATATTAAAAAGTAACAAAAAACCCGACTGCTTAAAAAGCGAACTAAAAAGACGTAAACAAGAAGAAAATCATGCTGTGCAGTCGGAGGATACATCTGATTTTGGTCAGCCAGCTCACGCATAATGTATCCTCAGACTGTCGGATTTTTTGTTATTTTTAAATATTTTTTATATACAACTTTTTAGTTCTTTTTTTTTTAGAATTAGGTACATTTAAACATATAAGTGTTATATATTTTTGTAATCACCTCTTAAAACCCTTTATTTTGATACCCCCACGATGGGTTCGGAAGAAAAAAAAAATTTGGGGCCCACAATATGGCGCCCAAAATCCGCAAAATATTAGGAAACGTAAAGGGAAAAAACCTAGTTCGTGGCGGACTTCGAACATTTAGGGTTCCGTACCAAATCGCAAAAACAAGATCCGACCGACCGCAATCAAAACCGCAAGATCAAAGAAAAATCTGATTTATAAATATATTGGTATTTGTTAGTAAAATATACGTAATAATAAATATTATCACCAAATTTCAAGTTATAGGTCAATGGAAAGTTAAAAATTCTTCGGAACAAAAGTTTGTAAAAAAAAGCTGATTTTGGTGGCTTCTCATTCCTTTGCTTTCGAAATTTTGGAAACAATAAATACAGTATTTATTATTTATCTACTCAACGAGCTCTAAACAACGATACCATACTCGATGGAGTACGACATTTTTTTCGCTCTCCCCTTTTGCTGTATGGGAGCCCCCCTTAAAAACATTGTGCGTAGCTTATAAGTCTACTCCGAATAAAAAAAATAATTTTTTTTTTTTTTGACGATTTGTATGGCTTTTGGTCAACAAGATGCTTATACTGTGAAATTTGAAGACTGTAGTCCAACCGTTTGGCTGTAAAGTCTGTGTGACAGACACTTGAGTGACAGCAATAAGGCTCCGTTTGGACCCTTAGGGTACGGTACCCTAAAAAGTAGAAAAAAATAATTTTAATGCTTAAAATTGTCACCAGCACTGAGTCAAAAACTAATGTAAAATCAGCATAATGGAAGGACTACCTCAGGGTGCTCCTTGTGGGACACCTCATGTAATACTTCAGAATAATAAATTTAACTATAGCACTATGCCTAGTTTACTGTAGAAAAAGCACAGTGCATAAACTTTATCACAAAAGAATATTATTTGGATGTCACTGAAAATTCAAATCCCACCTGTACAACTTTTTTTGGAAAAAAACGCAAAATTTCAGAATGTAACAATGGAATTGAACAATCATGATTGGCGGGCACTTATCAGTGAATTTATAAACAGTGCCAGGCACAATATGCATTTTGATGTCTACTCTCAGTGCAAAACCACACAAGGCAACGATTTCAACATGGAAGTTATTTTCGTACAGTTATTTATATTTTTACTAACGTCGCGTAGTAGCAGCTCCAACTGGGTAAGAATACGAATGACACGAGATTTATTATAAACTAACGGTGTTTGTAATAACCTGGATGACATATAGATAATAAAAATAATAACTTTGGTCGTTTGTAGACTTGAGCCACGAAAAGATATTTCAAAGGTAATTTACATATTTGTCGTGATCAAATGTAAAATGATCAAACAATAAATAAAATCTAAATGTTTTCATGGCGTTTGATCGATATTTGATAAAGTACCTAATGTTGTCTATTCAAAGCCAGTTAGTTCTATCTGTAGATACAGTTTCCATAATTTACAATCTTAATTATGCTAATCTTTTATAAACATTTTAACAGGTTTCAGAGTGGATGGCCCCAATTGAGGATCAGTTGTAAGTAAATTAACCTACTAATCAATACCTACTTTAAATAAATCTGTAGAAAAGACGTTTTTGTACAGAGAAAATATTTCCAAAATAATTAGCCAGGGTGTTAAAAGATAACCAACAGAACCCATTACCAGCATTTTTGTGTTTGTCTGTTTATCTTTTTAGTTGTGCACGCATCACGTAAAATGTACGAAACCAATGTAGATAACTTTTATACATATATTTTTTTTATTTTATACATATAAAGTACATATTACTTAGTTTTGTTTCATCGCAATCGGTTCACTCTATCAAAAGTTAAATGAATTTAAAGTGTTTAAGAAGTAAAATATCACAACAGATAACTTTTATACATATATTTTTTTTATTTTATACATATAAAGTACATATTACTTAGTTTTGTTTCATCGCAATCGGTTCACTCTATCAAAAGTTAAATGAATTTAAAGTGTTTAAGAAGTAAAATATCACAACAGATAACTTTTATACATATATTTTTTTTTTTTTTTATACATATAAAGTACATATTACTTAGTTTTGTTTCATCGCAATCGGTTCACTCTATCAAAAGTTAAATGAATTTAAAGTGTTTAAGAAGTAAAATATCACAACAGATAACTTTTATACATATATTTTTTTTATTTTATACATATAAAGTACATATTACTTAGTTTTGTTTCATCGCAATCGGTTCACTCTATCAAAAGTTAAATGAATTTAAAGTGTTTAAGAAGTAAAATATCACAACAGATAACTTTTATACATATATTTTTTTTATTTTATACATATAAAGTACATATTACTTAGTTTTGTTTCATCGCAATCGGTTCACTCTATCAAAAGTTAAATGAATTTAAAGTGTTTAAGAAGTAAAATATCACAACACACGCAATTCAGGATACTAGGACAGTTGAAATCCATATTCGATAGATGACGTTGTGCATTTGACGACATTTTCTGATTGGCGGTGTTAAAATTATCCGCGGAAGAATGACGCTAGAATAAAATTGGTAGGTAGATAGGAGAGGTACGGTAGGGTAGGGCAGTAGACGGGAGCGAAGCCGCGGGCACAACTAGTATTATATAAATGCGAAAGTTTGCAGTTTCGACATTTTTCTTGTCCCTAGGGCGAAGCCGCTGGCAGATGCTAGTCATTGTATAATGTAAAAGATATACGACGATAGATTTTTACGTCTCAGAATATCTTTAACAAACAACAAAGTAAACTAATATCTTGCAACATCACCGTGCTTAGTTATCAGCAGCAACTACTGAATCACCATGAATAAGCGGTATTTTAGAGATAAAAAACATAGATACGACTCTATTTTTAAATATCCTTACCATTAATTTTATTAATAATTACCTTACCATTAATTTTATTAATATTCAATCTATTGCCTGTTTTATCAGAGGAGTAGCAGAGAGAAGATACGATGGAGATTCAATGATGGTTGAAATGAGCCATGATAAAAAGGCCATTATGAAGACGACACCAGAGCCTGAAACGTCCAATCAGTTGTCAGCCATCAATCTGAAGATCAAGTTGGACCAGATGAGGCGCACTGCCACGGTGTTAGCCGAAACACTGAAAGTACAAATCCGTGACTTGATTGCGCGGGAGACTACACTGAAGGAGGCCATCACGGACGGAAGGTAACGTGGCACTATTTCTATAAATACCATCATACCGCTATAGATTCGATACTCAATTAATTGTTCTGACTATCTTAAACGACTATACTCCATTTGAATTAAGATTAGACATGTTTCCAAATCTTTTTACAGTCGGTTCAACCGATTTTGAGTTCTATCCCGTAAACATATGGAGGACATAAAAAGCATTTATCGTTTTTGATTACATAATTACGGGATAATTTTCTACTTAAATTGCTTAATAAACCTGCAATATGAATAAAGCTCAATTATGTACAGTTTATTTTTTACGATTTTTTTTGGTCTTTTGGGCTTCAAGGTTACGAAAACTTTACGATTTTTTTAAAAATCAACGACACAAAATTGACACATGGGAGTTCTACTCGTGCATTTGTAATAAACTATTAAGTAGAAATAGCCAATAAAAAGCCGATGTCACTTTTTTTGGGTCTATAAAACACTGTGCAACGCCACCATTTAAACGTCTAATGTTATCGCAAATGGAGTTTAGTAGTTGGTCTGATCCTACTGAGCCTAAAAAATAAGTCATTAAAATTATACCCACCGAAGTGCGAATTCTAAAATAACTTTTTCACTAAAATAAATCTAAAGCAACTTCTAAAGCAAAACACAAAAAAGTGCAAAAAAAACTTGCGTTTCGGAAGTCGGTGTCTATGGTACCTCTTGTTTTTCAACACGCCTTCCGAAACGAAAGAATTTTTGCATTTTTTTGTGTTTTGCTTTAGAAGTCGGTTTATTTTTTGTGAAAAAGTTTTCATTTTACTCTTTTTTGTTTAACTACCCTATCACTAAAAACTGAGCATTCTATAGTAAGTGAGGTACCTTAAGGATTAACAAAATACCTATAATAACTTAATTTAAGGAGTTCGGTTATATGTTCCATATCTTAAAAACGACTGAATCAATTTTGATGAAACTTGAACTGTTCCCTTAGTTAAGAGATACTTAATCCAATAAAAAAGAATGATCTCGATCCGATTACTAGTTTCGAAGATATGCGTGGAAATACATACAAACATACATATATACGCACAAACATACCAATGGCCCATGTGTTTAGAAATGTACGTTACCCCAACAGGAAAGTGGCTCCTAGAGTGATATGAGTGGAACGTATAAATAAGTAGTGCGTAATCTGCTGTGAATGTGCGCCACATAAAAATTTTGTGGGTGTCGTCGTTTTTGAAAAAAAAACGAAAAACTATTCCTGCTGGAGTAACGCTGTTCCAGCAGGAAAATTCTAAACGAATGATCGGAGTGAGAAATATTGTGCATGGGCAGAGAGCTTATAGTTGTGCAAGAATGTGCGCCGAAAATATAATTGGTGCGTCGAGAGGTTTTCGAGATATTGCATTTCCTGCTGGAGTAACGTATTGCAGAATCGTGTATCTCTAAAACCATTGTATGTGCGCCTGTAGAATAAATATTCACAGCAAATTACGCTCTAATTATGTATGCGTTTCGATGGCGCGGCCACGGAGATTTAAAAAAAAAATCTATACCAAGATTATGTAAAAATTTGTAAAGTTGATTCCCAAAACCATAAATTTGTCAAAGTTATGGTTAAAAAGTTTTAAGGGTTTGAACATGGCCGCGCCATTGAAACGCGGCGAACCGCGCGGCCACGTTAAAAGTAAGCGTTGCAGTGACCTGAAATTTAGGGAAATGACAGATTGAATTTGTAAAAAATTTGTAAAAATATAGAAAAAAATCCTAGGTTTATATTTTAGGAGCTGTAAGACTAAAACCCCATGGCCGCGCCATTGAAACAGTGAAAAACACGTTTTCGCCGATATCTCGCTGAAAAAGCATCGCAGAAGTCTGAAACTTTTTGTAATACCTAGATTTGAACTTGTCGAAATAGGTAAAAATACACAAAAAAGTCCTAGGTTTAAATTTCAGGAGCTATAAGACCAAAACTCTATGGCCGCGCCATTGAAACGGTGAAAAACACGTTATTGCCGAGATCTCGCTGAAAAAGCACCGCAGAGGACTGAAGTTTTTTGTAAAACCTAGATTTGAATTTGTCAAAGTATGTAAAAATACACAAAAATATCCTAGGTTTATATTCAGGAGCTGTATGAAGTACTTATCATAATTTAGAATCCTTGAGATATAATTTCTAATACTTGCAGGTGGAAAGTTTTCTGTAAACAATAAGTCATGGTCACCCTATCGGAACATTCAAAACGTATTGAAGGTTTTATATTATGAAACAAAAAGAAAATTTTTGCCTATTATCGGTAATTATACATATTTTTTTTTTTGGTTTACAAAAAAAGATCTCGCTAATACTTTCTTTCCGATAAGATAACCACAACTTATTTATACGCAATACAGCTCCTGAAATATAAACCTAGGATTTTTTTCTATATTTTTTACAAATTCAATCTGTCATTTCCCAAAATTTCAGGTCTCTGCAACGCTTAGTTTTAAAGATCTCCGTGGCCGCGCGGTTCGCCGCGTTTCAATGGCGCGGCCACGTTCAAACCCTTAAAACTTTTTAACCATAACTTTGACAAATTTATGGTTTTGGGAATCAACTTTACAAATTTTTACATAATCTTGGCATAGTTTTTTTTTTAATCTTCGTGGCCGCGCCATCGAAACGCATACCTAATTATACGTTCCACTCATATCACTCTAGGACCCATACCACTTTCCTGTTGGGGTAACGTACAGGAAGGCCATACAGAGTAACATACATAATTATGTGAATATTGTGCAATTCCAACAATATTACATTCATATACGTGTCGAATTTATTACCTCCTTTTTTTGAAGGCGGTAATAATGGGTAAATACAAATCTAATAACCTACCTACTATTTATTCTGAATAAAAATATTTTTGTGGCGGCGCTTGGAGGAAAACTGGTTAACCATTTTTCCTTATTCAAGTGATTTTTAATTAAAGTATTGGTAGGTACGCCCTTTGCTTGAATAATCCTTGTTACAAAGTTATAGTTTGCGGTTTCTTGATTCACTAATTTAAAATATGTACGTATTTTACTTTTCGACGGAGGCTTCATTATTTATCAAATTTCACAACAGTTTACAAAAAATAACTGCACTTGTATCCGCAATGACCTATTAGAACGTAATGAATAGTATGATGGAACAAGATTGTGTTTGTTAACCGAATTCCCAAAAAGGAGGAGGTTTCTCAATTCGACCGTATATATATATTTTTTTTTATGTGTGTTCGCGGATAACTTCGTCGTTTATGAACCGATTTTGATGATTATTTTTTTGTTAGAAAGGAGATATCCCAAGGGTGGTACCATGATAAGGAAACCAGGATCTGATGATGCGATCCTAGAGAAATCGAGGGAACTCCTCAAGTATTATAGGCATACATATATCGATTTTGGTAGTTTCATCAATAATGCAATCATTTGCTCTCAGAATGTATCGTTTGGTGAAGTGGAACTGATGAAGAAGACCACAATGGCCACTGGAACTCCGAAATAAAACAATTTATCCTAGTCGTGTTTGGGCTTATTAGAATCGTCAAGAGATGTACTTTGGCTATAAATGATTTTCATGTTAATTGGAGGTACCTACCAAAACTAAAAAGAGAAAAATAGAAAACTATTTAACAAAAAATCAAACTAATTTCCAAAACAAAACACTTCAAAGCGAAAATAACTTTCTTTTCCGAAGTCGGTGTCGAATAACGGAAAACAATGGGTACAAAAAATTTAATTTAAAAATCAAAAAACCCGACTGCTTGAAAAGCGAACTAAAAAGACGTAAACAAGAAGATTTCATGCTGTGCAGTCGGAGGATACATATTCGCGAGCTGGCGGACCAAAACCAGATGTATCCTCCGACTGCACAGCATGATTTTCTTCTTTCATGGTTTGGAAGAAAAAAAAATTTTTGCTCCCACAAAATGGCGGTTTTATTTTTCAATTTTAATGTAGCCAGTGACACTCGCGGGGTTAAGACTAATCGATTGACGTAAGAATCATCAAAATCGGCCACCGCGTTTGGTCTCTAGAACGCCACATAGGAACAAACATACATACAAACATACATACATAGACTGATAAACACATTACCCTCCTTCGGCAGTCGGGTAAAAAAGACACCGACTTCGGAAAAGAAAATTTGTTTTTTTTGGAAGTCGGTTCGAATTTTTTTTTAAAGTTTTTTTTACAATCGCATTTGGTGCGGTCGACATCACGATTGGTCCAAACTCGCAACCGAAAAGAACACTTGCCATAATCCCCGTTCCCTCTGCAGTCATTTAACGCACCACTCGGACTTCAGCATCCATCATGTTCCGCGGATGCTAATGATGTTCACAACAACCCTGGTTTTTATCTACTAAAGATTTAGTATTGAGACTCATTGACAATAATTTAATTTTATGATTCACCAAGAAAAATATACAAAAAAAGAAACGGAACTTACTGTAGGATTTTAGGGTTCCGTACCCAAAGGGTAAAAACGGAACCCTATTACTAAGCTGTCCGTCTGTCTGTCTGTGTGTCACCAGGCATCTGTCTGTCTGTGCTCACATGAACCGTGATAGCTAGACAGTTGAAATTTTCACAGATGATGTATTTCTGTTGCCGCTATAACAACAAATACTAAAAACAGAATAAAATAAATATTTAAGTGAGGCTCCCATACAATAAACGTGATTTTTTTGCCGTTTTATGCGATAGTAATACGGAACCCTACGTGCGCGAGTCCGACTCGCAATAGGCCGGTTTTTAATATTATGATGCATTATAAATTGCAAGTGATGTAATATAATTCCATCACTTCGTATGACATATAAAATTGTAATCCGATTACGCGTAGGACAAAAATGTTTTTCAAAATTTAATGTATTCTTTGTACGGAATATTTAACAACTACTTAGATACCTACGTTTCGTCTTTGTTGTTGATACTATACGCAAATTATCCAGTATCGCGTGATCGTTAATAAGGTGGGTTGAACTAACTACTTTAGACTTACAACTAATACCCCATATTTACGTTTTGAACTCATAATGACTAACTTGAATATATACTTAGCCATTAGTGCCATGTCGTATATATAGCGCGACACGTGTGATTCACATGACAATCAACTTGTTGACATCAATCTTCCTTAGTTTCCTGCCTGAAGAAGACGACTAACGCCAACGACCTTGAGGGAACAAAACGCGCACTCGTTTTACACCCGCGCGACCCAAAATTTTAAAGTAGATTTTTGTACTTTCCTTATTATTCTATGACTTTAAAAAAAAAGTCTCAGATCAAAATGTAGATAATTAATTTGTCTTTGAGATGGAGTCAATTTAATTACTGATTGTTTTGACTTTTAAGAGTTCAAAGCTAAAACGTACGGAATCATTCATTTTTCCTCGTATAAAATCTATCCCATTTTATTCTATGTATGAAAACTCTTTGGTACTAAACTTTTTAAATTGACTTATAAATTTAAAACTCAACTGCAAAAGTAATGATCGACCTCGTAAACAAAAGTCACGACCGCGTAACAGAAAGATGCCTATGCATAAGATTTAATTAACGAATCATAATTATAGCCTCTGAAAGTACGCCATGTTTAACAACTGTATTGAAAAATATTAATTTTATTTCTTTAGGAAAATGAGTTTAACAACGGCTAGTTTCTAAATCTGTGGGAGGTAGTGCTATTCTGTAAACTTGAATAGAATTATATACAAGTACGTAGGTACTTAGTATGTATAGGTACGTATTTATAATTCCGGCAGCCTAAACACAAAATTGTAGCTTTAATTTGCTGTTATTCTATTCTATTCTAATACGTGTTTGGCCGAAAGATGATCTTTTTTTAGGGTTGCGTCCCCAAAAGGTAAAAACAGGACCCTATTACTAAAACTCCACTGTCCGTCTGTCTGTCACCAGGCTGTATATCATGAACCGTGGTAGCTAGACATTTGAAATTTTCACAGATAATGTTGCCGCTATAACAACAAATACGGAATATAACAATAAAAACAGAATAAATTAATATTTAAGCGGGGCACCCATACAAAAAACGTGATTTATTTGCCGTTTTTTGAGTTAATGGTACGGAAGTCGAAACCCTTCATGCGCAAGTCCAACTCGCACTTGGCCGGTTTTTTGTATTTTATTTTAAGACGACGATAGTCGCCAACGACCTTGAAGGAGCAAACCGCGGCCTCGTTTCACACCCGCGCGTCCCAATATTCGGTAGTTTTAGGGTTCCGTACCCGAAGGGTAAAATCTGGAAAAAATAAATAAATAAAGGTAGGGTAGGATAGATGAATGTTTGGTGTTTTTATGGCAAAACAAAGTTTGCCGGGTCAGCTAATAAATGAAAAAACACAATTTATTCGATAAACTGGGTTAATTCAAATTGTCACTCAGTTACAATCTTGCTTACTAATTTTACGGATCGACACTGATTCTACGACGTCTAGGCTTTCGGTCAGTACTCAACCGCAATATTCTGCTGTCCCCACAATGCAAGTGGTTAGAAAAACCGCGTCAATACGAAGTTGTTCTTGATTTGCTACCAGGTGGCGTACTTGAGAAAAATGATGACATGCCACTGATGCCAATAATGTCACTTTTCGTTGTAATTTTACAACTCAAGAACGGGGTCACCTATCCAAACCAAATGTTTAGGCTTCGTTTGGACTATTTAGTAGATGGTTTATGTGAAGTTTGCACAAAATCGGTCGAGCGGTTCCTCATTTATCACATTTTTTTAAACAAATGAATTCAATAAATGGCGGATCATTTTTTTTTCATTTCATTTTCTTTTTTTTTCTTTGAGTTTTATTCATAGTGGTATAACATAGAGTAATTCATTTGTAAAGTTATGTCTAAAACGAACAAAAACACGAGAATCGCACAAAAACTGCTGGGCGTATTTGAATGAAATCGACTCCATCTCAAAGACAAATGAATTATCTACATTTTGATCTGAGACTTTTTTTTTAAAGTCATAGAATAATAAGGAAAGTACAAAAATCTACTAAATTTTGGGTCGCGCGGGTGTGAAACGAGTGCGCGTTTTGTTCCCTCAAGGTCGTTGGCGTTAGTCGTCTTCTTCAGGCAGGAAACTAAGGAAGATTGATGTCAACAAGTTGATTGTCATGTGAATCACACGTGTCGCGCTATATATACGACATGGCACTAATGGCTAAGTATATATTCAAGTTAGTCATTATGAGTTCAAAACGTAAATATGGGGTATTAGTTGTAAGTCTAAAGTAGTTAGTTCAACCCACCTTATTAACGATCACGCGATACTGGATAATTTGCGTATAGTATCAACAACAAAGACCAAACGAAGGTACCTAAGTACTTGTTAAATATTCCGTACAAAAAATACATTATTACAAGTCTTAATTTAATTATTTTCACATCAACATTTGTCTAAAATCGAATAGGCTGTATAGGCTGTTTTCGTTGTAAAAAATGTCCAGTTGCAAAAACGCGCCATTAGTCAATTTAAAAAAGTTTAGTAGCAAGGAGTTTTCATACATAGACTAAAATGGAATAGATTTCATACGAGGAAAAATGAATGATTCCGTACGTTTTAGCATTGAATTCTCAAGTCTTTTAAATGGTTGTTTAATATATTTAATTACCAGTTTCAATTTAATTATTTTCACATCAACATTTGTCAAAAATCGAATAGGCTGTGTAGGCTGTTTTCGTTAAAAAAAATATGTCCAGTTGCAAAAACGCGAGAAATTTTTTTTTTTTTTGAATAAACAAATCTAATTCTTTGATTTGTTTTACTATTGCCCACGACTGTATTGAAAAATGTCGTGTGATACACGGGTGTGTACGTCAGTAAAAAAAATAGCCGTATAAAGGTGTATTTTGAAATAGTACATTGTGATACAAGGGTGGAAAGTAGGTTATTGCAAACGAGCTGTCATTAACAAGCCCGAGCCGAAGGCGAGGGTTTTTAATGACACGAGTTTTAGACACCTTTATACGGCTATTTTTTTTACTGACTTTCCAAAAAGTAAGAGGTTCTATGTTCGACTGTATATAATATGTTTTTTGTTCGACTGTATATAATATGTATTTTTATGTATCTTCACCGATTACCATTTTGAAAAATCTGCTTTCTATTTTTTTTTTAAAGTGTGTACTCTCGAGGTGGTTCCATTGTCAAAAGTCAGTTTCTGATAAGGAGATTCCATGGAAATCGAGGAAACTCCTCAATAATTGTATACTAGGCGTAACTGCGTGTCAGCGGAGCGACGCGACGCGACACGACTAAATATACTTTGTATGAAATTGTGTGAGATAAACCGCACTACGCGACACGACACTTTATCATACAAAATTCACATATATATCATATAATTTCATATAAAATATATTTTGTCGTGTCGCGTCGCGTCGCTCCGCTGACGCGCAGTTACGCCAAGTGCGGTCTGACCTTTACAGTGCAACATTTTCCTTCGATTTTCTAACAACTGCATCATAAAATAACTTTTAATTTTTATAGTACACTTTTACTTTTTAATTTACTGGCGCGTATGGGTTCATTGACTTTAATGTAGAAAAGAAGTGTCATTGTCTAAGGATGCGCGCGCAGCGCAGTCATGCGCAATGAGAATCTAAATTGCCCGCCGTAGCACATATTTTTTTCGTTTTTACTTTTGTTTTATTTCAACTGTATGAGCGAAGATAAAGTAGTGTATGCGCCGGCATATAATTAGGTATTAAAACACCCTTATATACCCTTATTATATGACCATTGCATAAACTACTATTATTGTTCACTTTATAGTGTTTTGTTTTGGAAGTCGGTTTTATGTAACACTAATACAACTTTACTCATTCGGTACCTATTATTATAATACGACTAGCTGACCCGGCAAACTTTGTTTTGTCATAAAAACACCAAACATTTATCTACCCTACCTACCCTACACTGCGTACCCTACCCTACCCTACCTATCCTACCTCCACCCTACCCTACCTACTCTACCCTACCTACATACCTATGTTGGTAAGGTAAATTTTTTTTTTTCGTTAGAACCTTCTCCTAGCAATAACAATCAAACCAAAAAAAGATTAAGCAAAATCGGTCCGCCCTTCACGCGTGATGCCGTGATCAAGGGAATTAGGGATTCATTGTTTTATATATATAGATGTAAGACCATGTCTGTGTGTCTTAGGTCTTGCATGAGCCCCGAGGACTCTAGTTTCCAATATGTTCACAGGCTAGGAGTAACGACATTAACAGTATCAACACTGAGCCAGGTGCCTCGGTCCTACATAATCCGCGACGGTCGCTGGACCCTCTGCAACGGAATGATCCAGTTCCCTGTCGCCAACCAGAGGTCCTCGACTAACCTCTTCAATGACCTGTTCTCGGAACCAAGATGCATCGGGAGAGAGGTAAATATAAATAGTCCTTTTCCTAAACGCGTGCAAAAAAAAATTGGATTGTTCATGATTCAAAGAGTAAATGAAGGGTATAGGCAAAAAACAGGGCATGTCCTAATTAATAGGTTTTGAGAAAACGCAGTTAAAAGTTTAGACAAATGTCATTTGACCCTTCTTCTTTACCGGTATGTACCGGTATGTCATGGACATTCCCGGTTCGTTTAAACAAAAACGTCTTTTTGGCGCCTTAGGTTTACTTTAAAAAAAAGTTAGTGATTGGGAAGTACTACCTACTACTACTACTCCCGCCTACTACTTGAGTTTCTTTCTAGTTTTGTAATCGTAAATATCTCAGATTCTTTTCTCTAATAATTTATTATACTTATCTTAAATCTTACTAGGTAGCGTACTTACCATTTATTACTCTCATAGGTACTTAATCATTTCATAATGATATTTATTCTAATTCAATAATATATGTAAGTAGCTAAGTACATACGTACCTAAGTAGAAAGCCTAGCCTAGGAAACTACTTACTAGTTATTTTAACGCGAGCGTAGGTAGGTCACTCGTGTGTCACTTTATCGCCCTATTCACTTATTTATTTATTAATCCAGGTATTAATAATAGGAAAAAGGAAATAATGAAATACCTTCCTATTAAAAAAAGAAACAAAATAACGTACTAGTAGGTTAGCTATATAATTTTTTTATAGTGTTGCCTTCGGAGGTTCCAAGTAATTTAAAAATAATATCTCTGGGTGCGTTATAGAAGAATTCAAGCAACCTAAAACAGCACAATATAGTCTATAGTTGCTCTCCAGTTGCCATATTAAGTAAATAAGTAATTGTACTTATTTCAATCAAATATTCACAAATCGCACGCTTACTGCTTACAAAACCATCACATCGTTCGTGACTGTTTGCGACTGTAGTGTATCGAGTGTTGGCTGAACTCGAGACGCGTAGGTATGACTCGCGTTCCGTCCGTTTGTATGAAGATAGAATACTCCGTGATACAGTATACAGTTGTTCTATCTCACGACGCGCGGCGTGTTGGTCTTATCGTGTGTGTGATGCACATTGTATGTGTTCGTAAGCTCTGGCACGCTCTGTATCGCCTGTTCATATAAATTACTCGAGCTCTAAGCATTTGAACCCAAACTGCTGACCTCTCGTAAAAAGTGACGTACAGTCTGTACGTGATCGTCTTCGCGATCCGTCTGTCTGTCTGTCTGTCACCAGGCTGTATCTCATGAACCGTGATAACTACACAGTTGAAATTTTCAGAGATGATGTATTTCTGTTGCCGCTATAACAACAAATACTAAAAACAGAATAAAATAGATATTTAAGTAGGGCTCCCATACAATAAACGTGATTTTTTTGCCGTTTTTTGCGATAATGGTACGGAACCCTTCGTGCGCGAGTCCGACTCGCACTTGGCCGGTTTTTACTTTTGATAAGGATGATTAATGCAAGGAAGCAAAATCCAGGACCCAAAATCTGAACCGGTTAATGATGTTGATGACCTTTGATGACTAATGATTTCGGTCGAGGATTACAAAGTGCAAAAGTTTCATGCAACTAATCAATGTCAATGCATGCAAAGGTAGGTAGAAGAACAGTTTAACTAAACTCGAAATAATATTATACAAAACAAATTGTAGCGGCTAAGCAAAACAATTCAATCTGGGGGCACGGCGGTGCCCCAACAAGTCGAGCAAACAAAGGCACAGCCGTACCATCCTTTTCTCGAACCCATTCAGGACATTTTCGACTCCCTGTAACTTCGTTGTGGATAAACCTAGATGCCTGAATTTTCAGTGACTAAGAGAACATAATATATCTAGGCATAATCCCTAATTACATTCAAATTTAACTTGTATTTTCGGAATTGCAAGTCAAAATTCCCTAATTTCGCCACTGACTCACCGATCATCTAAAACATCCCGCAATTTCCGTCCCGTTTCCTAGATATACAAACTGCTTAAGTAACTTTGTAATCCCATATATTGGGTGACTATTTATTACAAAGTTACTTTTACAGTTCATAATTATTTTCGTCACCTACACTGCTTGTAGTGGATATAGCTAAGTACTGTTAGTCATAGACGATATCTGCTTTAATATGTCTAATAAATACCTATGACCTATACCATACTTATGAGTCGGCGTAGTATGTCGAAGCCAAGTGATGAGATGTCTTATAGCAGACTAAATTTAGTTAGGTTAGTATTTGAATTTCATAAACAAACTGTTGTTGTGTGTTTCACTTGCGCTACCTACATTTACAGTACAAATGGACTAGGTACCTGGTATAGATACCTTCCTAATGGAACATGGACAGTAGCTGACGCACCGGAAATAGTCCCCGAAAATAAATAAAGGAGAACTGCGTACAAAAACAATACACAACACACCGAGGCACACAAAAATCAAAAACATAACACGTAAAAAGACAAGTCTCGCGTCGCAGTTCTTCTACCGCAAAAAGTAGTGAGATCGAATGTAAAACCAAGTCGGATAATTTATTCAGTAGACCTTATTAATTAAATTACAAAAAAACAGTTTTACATTAGAAGAATACAACAATTTGGAGTCCTTATATAAAAGTAAAACCAAGTCGGTTAATGTGTTTGTAACCTAATTAAGAAGGTACCTAATGAATAAATTATCCGACTTGGTTTAACATTCGATCTCACTAGGTACTTTTTGCTGAAAAACTTTGAGAAAAACTGCGGAGCGAGACTTGTATTTTTTACATATTATGTTTTTGATGAGTTCTTAATTTCTGGGATTGGCAAGAACCGTACTTGTGTCGTTTCATGGCCGCGTTTCTTACTGACGATTTTATTTTTATAAAGCATATATGCAATTTACTAATAATAATGAAAGCACAGGCGAGGCGGACAGTCGAGATTTCATTCTAAAAAAATACACATTAACTGTACAGTTATATACAAAAATAGAGAAACATAAAGTATACAGTTACCGACGACCTGTAGAAGTTTAATCGTAGTAAGTATTAGCAGATTGTAATCAGAATATGTTTTAAAGTAATTCGGAATAAAATGTTTTGTGGAAATGTCGTCACAACCAAACAAAAACGCTAGAAAGAAAAAAAGAAAGAAATCATTTATTTGCTGATAATGTAGGTATATAATATAAGAAAAGAAAGATCTCTTAAATTCATTCCTGCGAGATATTTACTGATTAGCATCGAACTAGCTGCAAGTCTCAAGTCAACGTGACAAGGCATTTTTCACAGCACAGATTGTTGAACTCTAAGTGGAGGTAATAAATTTACTACATACATAATGTTGTTTTGTATTGCTTAGATTGTTATTTTGTATTAATGTATGACATAATGTTGTTTTGTATTGATTTACACGACATTTTTTAACAATAGAATAGAATATACTTTATTGTACACCATAAAAGTTAAACTCCCCCGTTAGTAACTTCTCTCTTCTCGGCGCAGACTTCAGAAGCGGTAGCCGGTGCCATACATTTTCATACTCTGACTATTGTCGCATCAGCTGCACGCAACCGATCGGGCCGCAATGCATGGCATCAGGCATTGTACCTTTACTTAGACTATCCATGGCTATTTAAAGCCTATTTAAGATCACTATCCAAGGCTTTTGACAATGTTGATCACAAAAGAAACGATTACCACTATTCAAACTGCTCGATAACCTGCCGATAACCGTTCCACAAGTTTGTGCCCCATTTTAGGTTTTAGTTGTCAATGTGCTACATCAATAAGCACATCATTGTAATATATTTCCATATAAAATAATGTAGAGTCGACGAAAATTTGCAAAATTTGGCAAATAAGCGTCGGCGTCATTTTGGATTTTTGTTTTGAACCCATAATCGTTATTAGCGACCCCGAAAATCACGAAAACGATACCCATGACGAAAATTTGGCAAAATTTCGTCGGCACCATCTTGGAATTTGGTTTTGACCCTATAATCGTTATTACCGATCCCGAAAACCATGAAAACGACACCCATCCAAAAACTGACCGCGGTAAGTGTTGCCTAACCTGGGGGCTTCTCCCCAGACGAGTCGCTCAAGGTCAAACACTGACCCAGCCAAAACACACCTTAGTGAGTGTTCCTAACCTGGCGCCTTCACAACCAGGACCGGTTAAGGTAAAATTAACCGGCCGTTAACTTACTAGGTAACTCTTCTGCATCGGTTGGCAGTGTTGGCACTCAGAATGCGTTCTAGCTGTTCTGCACTGCCAGACAGAACGCCTTGTGATCGAATATTGTGAAAGCCACAACAATAATTCGCGTTGTGGCCTGTTTCAAACCAAATCAAATAATTTATTTCAATAAAAACGGAGATTGTAGTACATATACAAAGTTAAATAAGTACAAGTTTGTACCATATCAATTACATTTAGGTGGGTGAAGTTCTGCTTTCCTAGCTAGGTTACAATAACCTGTATTAAGGAATAACAGTCCCTGCCCCTTACAGAATGTTTAAATTTATCAGAACGCGTTGTGGCTTGTTTTCAAGGTGCCACAACAACAAATTTGCGTTGTGGCCGTTTGTAAGAAGCCACAACACGTTCTGAGCAGTTTTTTCGCTCAAAGAGCGTTTTTGATCTTTGAGCCTAACAGATATAACACAGGAACAAAAAAAAATTCTAGCATATCATGTTTTATTCCGGCTGTTTGATTTATTCATTAAAATATCTCAAACAGTGTATAAAGATGACAAATAAGCAGTTCTATGAGTAGATAAATCTTGTCTCGTAAGACATTATCGTGATTGAGCAATTAATTATCAATCTTAATGTCCATTGCCCGTTGCGATATTTATTCAACAACACAGTTATTATTACAATAAAAGATTAAATAAATCTACACATTCTATGCTAAGAAAATACAATATACCAATAAAGACGGATTTTCACCGAAAGAGTTTAATGCGAATTTTCTTTACAAACAGGTACTGACCGCACAGGACCCGTGCGTGTTCAACTCTATCATCAAATACGAGGTGATTCCGTCAAATCGGGCGCCAGAATACACTGAAGAGGATTACCTCTGCCTGAAGCCGAACTTCAACACCACTGTGGAGCGTTACATGAGCGTCACGAAGCAAATCGTCAACGATACGTGCAAAGATGGTAAGACTAATTGATTTTCAAGAACCAGCAAGCTCATTTTCGAAATAGAGTGCTGTCCGCACTTCATTTTTTTTCAGAACCCTGTCGTACTGAAATTGATTAAACACGTTAACCAATTGCATTTGATTCACAATAATATTTTATTCCTCCGGCACATAAGTACGTATCTGACATAATTTTATTATAGAAACCTGTTCGTTCAAATGTACCTAATGTTAAATTTGGACTATGCTCAAGGCCAGTTAACAAATTACTACAAAAAATTGTTTTGGAAAGACTGTACTGTTTTGTGATTTCGTGAATTTATTAAGCCACCTGTGACCCGTTTGTCTAATACACAGTAAGTCAGAGATGCTGCTGAAGTGCTGAGGTTGAAGCCGAAGAGGTTATGGGAGACACGGGTTATATTTTCCCCCCAATTAGCAAAATGTGGATGGATGGAGAGGGAGAGGAAGGCCAAAGAAAAGATGGATGGACTGTGTGAGGATATGAAAGAAAAGGGAGTCAGTGACAGAGGATAGGACGGTATGGAAGAAGAAAACGTGTTGCGGCGGCCCCATGTAACATGGCAAGAAGATGATCATGTAATTGTAAACACATGCAGGTGCTATTTGCTGCGTTCAACGATTAGTTGAACGCAGCAAATTTAAAAACTGCCAAATTAAAAAATACCAAAAACTGCCATATAAAAAAATACCAAATTTACTGATTAGTAAATTTGGTATTTTTTATTAAGGCAGTTTTTAGAGTAATCACAGACTTTTGGTGCAGTTAGTTTCTGCTGCACCCGATTGATGAGTCGTTTTCGTAAAAAGTTGTTTTAAAGTTGATTTGGGGCTTGCCGGGTTCTGGGGAATCTGGAGTGTCTAGGTTCTATTTCGTCGTCCCGTTCCATGTTGTCGGAGCTCCATTATGCGATTTTTTATAAATCTAAATTTACTTTCAGGTGTCGTCAGGAGCCTCGCTGATAACAATCTAGAGTGCGGTGTAAGAATATTGTCTGAATACAATTTCTATCCTCACAAAAGTTCTGCGGCGGCTACTTTACCCCTTGAATACTGCATCGAGAAAGATGGCTCGTGTAAGCTTATAGTGGCCTGGCACGTATCTAACGCGAGCATAGAGAACTTTGAGTTGTTTATGAACGAAAACTTCAAAAAGTTTTTTTTAACAAGTGGCGCATACACGGACATGTAATTTAATTGTTTTATATTTAAAATGTATTATGCATAATTATGAAGGTATGATAACGGCTTAGTAATAAAAGTAAAATTTGTAATGAAATATTGGCTTTCATTAAGTAAATCGAGTTCATTATGTTGAGAATGGATTTTCTTTCAAAGTATCTATGGCAGATGTTCGGCACAGGCTTGGCACATCTTTATTTTTTTTATCTGTGCTCTTAATAACGTTCCTTTCAGATCTGATTATTTTGAATGTATTGTTCTAAAGTACCTATATGAACTCGTCGTACTCCATCTTTTGAACTTGGTCATTCACAAGCTTTAGGAAGACAATGGAATTCGAATTAAAGTAAAGCAGCAGGACATTCACTAGACGGATTGACCTCGGGTGTATCAGGGGACACGTCCCCCGGAGTCCGCTACTATTTGTGTTTAGTGCATGCGTGCCCCTCGCAAACAAACAGACCCACGCACAAGTCTGTCTAGTGAATTGAAGCGAGTGTAAATGAACGATGTCGCGATCTGATTAACACTAGGAGCCCGTTTTTAGTATTTCATTCAAGCCCTAATTTTCATGGCCGTTTGTTGGAAATTGTAATTTGGTTAAGTTGAATATTTCGGTTCAAATTAGTATATCTCTACAAGCTTAACAAAGATTCGATTAAGTATAAGATGATTAATTGGTATTTTTTATTCAAAAATATGAATTCCAAAGTTATAGTTAGCGATAAAAGCGCATTTCTTTCATCAACTTGCCACTGTGAACTTCGTTACGAGTTTCTAAACAGTAGTCATTTGTTTTGTGGAAGAGTGAGGGATAGTTAATTAGGTGGCGTCAGCATGATTATGTAGGTGTTTAGTTATTTTACTTACAGTAAGTAGCACCTAACACCAATTATTCAAATTACTGAAACGTGCAAAATTATTTCTAAACAAGAAATGCTACGCAGATTCCCTTGAGTAGCTGATTTTAAAATGAGAATCACGTCTAAACGGCTAGTCATAATGTTTTGGAAAAAATATATCTTACATTAGACCATTTTCTTAATAATTTGATCTAAGAATTTTTTTAGTTTTATTCGTATAACATGTCATTTTTATAATTATTTGTAAAGTTACGTCTAAAACGGACAAAAACACGAAAATTGCACCAAAACCGCTGGGTGTATTTTAATGAAATCGACACCATCTCAAAGACAATTTAATTATCTACATTTTGATCTGAGACTTTTTTTTAAAGACATAGTAATAAGGAAAGTACAAAAAACTACAAAATTTTGGGCAGCGCGGGTGTGAAACGAGTGCGCGTTTTGTTCCCTCAAGGTCGTTGGCGTTAGTCGTCGTCTTAAATTACCTGGTGCACATTGCCTGTATCAAACAAATATTGAAATATCACTACAGAGCTACCGACAGACACTCGGCAGCAAAGAGTAATATAAATAATATGGAAGCTCGGCAGTTTAAGTGATTGAATTGAATGAAATTAATCAAACAAAACAGAAGCAACCGGAAGTACCCTTTAAATCGCGCACTCGCGAAGTTGCCACACTACACTCTATTTATATACACTGTTGACTGTGATAGTGTGATCATTTATTCATTCATATTCAATGGCGAATGGCGATGGCAACCTACTAAGATGCATGGGAATTGAGAAAATGAAGATCAGATAGGAAGCACATATTATTGCGATGTCTTGCAATAATTTGTACCTAATCCATGTATTTCTGACATGTATTTATGGTTTCTTTTTAATTCGATATACAAAATTAAGTAAATGGAGAGATTCGAAATCAAATATTTACCATGAATCTTATAAAATACGTGAGTTGACCTGATTACTATAGTAGAAATCGGATCACATTTAGTTCGTATTTCATACGTTGTATCAATCAGCTGTTATTAGAGAAAACGTTCCATAAGTCGTCAGCCCCACAAACATTGCCAATTATGGTGGCTTGTCCATATAAATGTGAAGAAATCGAATCCACGCGAATAACGGAGACGCTACCTACATAGCAATAACAAACACATAACGGTCCTGAAAACACGCTCTCCAAAGTCGGGTTAAATATTTACTATATGAATAAAAGCAGCTCACCGCTCGAAACCATGTTTTCTTTATCCTAGTCACTTGAATGTATCTATTTCTAAAACACTTAGTTAAAAGTAGTCGAACTTCCTCTCGCGTTGTTTGTATCAGACGTGCGACACGCACACTCTGCACCAGTTTCACTGACAGACTGACAATCTATAAATATTAGTCTATGAGACTGACAAGTGACAATATAATAGTCTATGAGACTGACCAAAGAGCAAATAAAAACGTGCACAATAAGACATGACAGTCAGAGCAGGTTTCCAGAATCATTCATGAAGGCACGGAGACAATTGAGACAAATTATCATCCACCATAGAATTTATAGCGAAAATTTTTATAGCAATGATAATGTATTGTGATTTAGATTGAATCTAAATCAAATAATCTAATCTTATTTCTGTTTGTGGACCACTAATCACTCTGGGACTGCGATTTACGACTGCTGCAAAGATTACTATTATATACTGGACTGCTGGTTGAAACATGAATTCAAATATCTGTCGACGGTGGACCGCCATTATTATTTAAAAAAAAAACTAAAAAAAAAACCTTAATTTTTACTATTTATCTATACCTTCATGATTTTTACGTTAAACTTTATGGTAACCGTTTGTTGACATTGTTGACAATGACAGAAGACAGAAACTCAAAATAAAAAAAAGTCTGTCAACAAAAGTATTTATTATTAGTCTATGCTCAAATCACAGCGCGGTGTATTCGTGCAATGATTTTCTAGTTACATTTGCTGATTATTTACACTATTAAATTAGTAAACAATACAAAATGAAATGCCATGTACCGGGAGCCAACGTTAAAGGTAAAAAAAACTAATATACTTTTGTTTGTTTGTAATTCCTTTAACAATTCCTATAATTTGAACTTGTTTGTTTTTAGTTTTAGCTAGAACTGTTCATGCTCTTGCAAGATTTGGGGATGAACTTTACTTAGAGTCCCTTCCGGATTGTATATTACTAAGAACTTTAAATGCAGCTGAATCCGCGTATGCTATGGTAAAGTTTAATAAAAATTTCTTCTCATACTTTAATTACAATTTTTACTCAACGGAGGATAATGAGGGATTGAAGTGTAAAATATCCATGAAATCGGCACTGAACACGTTTAAGTCACCTGCCCACATAGAGAAACAAGTGGAAAACTTAGAAATCAAACTGGATCCAGAGTCCTGTAAGTTGATATTCCAGTTGAAATGCAGACATGGCATTGTCAAGACACATTTTGTATCAATATTAGACTGTAAAGCAATGCAGGCAGTGTACACAAAGGATTCTGTGCCAAACAGGTGAGGTGATCTACACTACTGTTTATAATCTTTAAAACTGTGTGTGTAATGCTTCCCTTAACTATAATTTTACATTTTATTTTAAACAGCCAACATAGTGTGACAAAAATATTAAAAATCTTTCAGGATAACATCCCCACAAAGAATATTATCAGATGCCCTGAACAACTTCCAAAGTTCAGATGATCAAGTAACTCTAGAAGCTACCTCACTCTCCCTCATACTGCGGAACTATATTGACTGTAGCATAGATCTTACTAAAATTATCAGAACACAAATAAGTTTGAAACCAGCAGAGTTTGATAGTTACCTCATAGGCACAGAAACAACAATTACATTTTCACTAAAAGAATTCAGAGCACTGCTTACCTTTTCTGAAGCTCTTAATTTGCCTTTGCAACTACATTTTGAGACTACTGGAAGACCTGCTGTTTTTATTGTTCATAATGGCACAACGTTTGAAGCACACTTTGTATTAGCAACAACTAAATCTGATAATGCATCACAAACAACGACACAGAACACTAATGTTGAAAGAAACAAGCGAAAGGACACCAGCACTCAAGGATCTGCCAAGAAGAAGCCTCATTTGGAAATGGACATTTCAAAATGCTTAGATGAAGACTCTCATCTATTTAACTTTGTAGATATACCTGGAGATAATGAAATTAATATAAGTAATAAATTAAATGGTAGTGTTAACAAAGATAGCGCAAAATCCAAAGACAGGATAGATTTAATGGACTGTGATAATATACCAGCTTCTCCTGCTGCCAGAACAATGATCAAGTCTGTGTTTAAAAGGTGCTTTGAAAGTACTTTTGACCCAAGAAGCGTTCAAGGTGTAGTGTTAGCAGAGAACTCCGATAGTGACTGAAATGTAAAATAAAACTGTTAAAAACAGTGTACATTTTGAAAACATCACATATATTTATGAAGGTATAGGCAGGTGTATAGAAAGCTCACGTAATGACAGCTGTTATGTAATGTGTATTTTCATAAGAATAAACAAGTTATTATAATAGTTACCATTGTTAGTTCTACTTTTTACCCCACTGCGTCAGGAGGAAGGTATTTTTTTAAACAGGCGGAGCCCGCGGATGGCACTGCCGCGTCGCGCGCGTCCTTTATCGCGACGGGGCCCACGGCGTCGCACGCGCCGTTACGAACATACGGCGATAGCAACACACACTGGTCATAAACTTTTGTCTTGAGACACTGTGGTAAGTTGGACGAGAAGATACCGCGCAACTATACTATAGATAAATAATTACATTAAATTTATTGTAGATCTATTTCTAGGTAATGCATACTGTTTTCCTTTTTTGATATATAATAACACTAGCTCTGCAAGCGGCTTCGCCCGCGTGAAAGTCAAATTTTTTCCCAAGGGAACATATTCCCGGGATAAAAAGTAAGCTATGTGCTATTCCAGACTATAATCTATTTGCGTGCCCAATTTCATCCAGATCCGTCCAGCCGTTTGAGCGTGAAGAAGTAACAAACATACACACAAAAAAATTTGCCTTTATAATATTAGTGAGTTACGATAGCATAACTTTATGTTTAAGTTTATATTTCGAAACAAACTTTCCACCTTAAAACATCATATTTATTGTCTAGCTAGAAACAACTTACAGTATTTTATACTTGCTTTATTTCTTTAAAATCTTTTTAATTACACAAAAATAAAATCTAAATCTGTGACTTGGCAGCCCCGGATCCGCGATTTTTTCGAACCGGGGCAAAACCTTGATAATGGCCCTCCCTTCAGTGTTTGAAAAAATCTGTTAAAACTGCCAATAAGTAGCATTTTTATGACCATTTGTTAAAATAATAATCCTTTAATAAAAAACTTTTTATTATCTAATAACTTTAATTTGTGACATAAAACAGAAACACAGAAAAAATATATAACCAGGAAAGACTACAACTTTACACGACGATCCTGACTCATTGTAGAACGTAGATATATAAGTTTTAATTATTTTCAGTTTGCTGAAGCTTCGCTCACAGCTTGCAGATTTTGTTGGTAATGTGCAATAAATTCTTAATGCTATACTAACATTGGGAAACGCTTTTTGCAAGCCATGCTTGTACAGATGTTGTAACAGGTCGAAGGTACTTGATTTTTTTTTAGCATTACGGGCTAGGTCAATCAGCATTGAGTTTAGTTAAATCTTATTTAAATGATAGACAGCAATTAGTTCAAATAAACGGTGTCAATTCGTCCGGGTTAACCGTGAAAATGGGGGTACCCCAGGGTTCAATTTTGGGTCCTTTCTTGTTTCTAGTCTACATTAACGATTTACCTCATCTATTGAAAAACAATCTAAACATGGTGTTATTTGCTGATGACACTTCGTTGATTTTTAAGATAAATAGACGTACGAGTAACGTTGACGACGTAAATACAGTCTTGCGACAGGTTCAAAATTGGTTCACAGCTAATAACCTAGTTTTAAATGCTAAAAAGACTTAGTGCATAAAATTTGTCTTGCTGAATGTCAAAAGTAATGATTGTGACATTATAATTAACAAGGAGAAGCTAGAATTCGTCGATAAAGCGGTTTTCCTGGGGATCACGCTAGACTCGAGGTTACAATGGGGTCCTCATTTAATATCACTTGCGGAGCGGCTAAGCTCGGCAGCTTATGCTGTTAGAAGAATACGTCAGTTTACCGATGTCGATACCGCGAGGTTAGTCTATTTTAGTTATTTTCATAGTATAATGTCTTACGGTATCTTACTATGGGGAAGGGCTGCAGACATTGAGTCAATTTTTATTCTGCAAAAACGAGCCATCAAAGCGATATACAATCTTCGCCGGCGCGGTTCTCTAAGGGAACTGTTTAAGGACATTAACATCATGACGGTACCTTGTCAATATATTTATGAAAATAATAATAATAAATGTTTATTATTTTCATAAATATTTATTATGTTACTAGAAATAGGGACAGACTAATTCAACCAGGTTTCAGGCTGGCTAAAGTAGCATCATCTTTTATGGGGTACTGTATAAAATGTTACAATAAAATTCCTCCTCACATTCTACAACTAAATGAGACGAAATTTAAGACTTGTATAAAACGCACACTATGTAGGCAAGCATATTATAAGTTGGGGGATTACATCGCTGATAAAAATGCTTGGCTCAATGCTGGTCCTGCTCCGCAGCCACTAGGGCGCAAGAACAATTAGTGATGGGCAGAAAAGTATCGAAGTATTGTTGGACCTGCTGAAGACTGTATGAAATTTTTTGTATTGTATAAACTCAATTTCTTTTAGTATTATATAATTGCACAGCACATGTGTGAGTAGGTACTATGTTCCGACTGTAGATAAATCTACCATTCACTGTACCTATGTGTCGTTCGTTGACTTCTGTGTGCCCTGGCAGTTGAGTGTGTCATGCTCTCTCTAATTTCTCTCGGATGATGGCACATGTGTTGGATCATTCGGGTCCCTTCATGATGGTTGAGCTGAGTGGTGCCGATCCATGCGTCATGTTCGTGAACTGGCGCCATCAGTTGGGATAGGTCATAACTTAGCTGTCTCGGCCTGTTAAAGTGCTTTTTTTTTAATTATTTGTTACTCTAGACGCTTTTACGTACACGTCTTTTTACAACGTTCTCACATATATGTATTTTTTCAACAAGAATGATGTAACCAAAAACTTGTAATTAAAACTGATGGAAAAGAGTGTCCGGGGAGTTTCTTGCAAATTCCTCTCAATTGAGACCTACAGACGCTTGCGAATTTGCAACTAGAGTCATCTTTTTATTATTTTTTTGTTTGACAATTGAAAATTACTTCTAAAGTTTACTTGAAATAAATACCTTGATTTCATTAATTTCATGTACTAGCTCTTTATATACGGCAAGTTCCTAGCAAAAACCAACAGCATTCAAATCTTTTGAATATTCTAAAGCTAGATCGAGCTCGATCCATTGTTTTGCAGATCTTCTGTCAACATATTTAAAAAGGCGCGGCCACTGAGGAAGGCGAATTTGTCATGTAGACTCTGCACTCTTATCTCAATTTCTGTCAAAATTTTGTCAAACATTACTTTTATATCTTTGAATAAAAAGCTTTTTACAAAAAAATACTACCGACTTCCAAATACAAAAAAAACTTTTTTGAAAAAAATACTACCGACTTCCAAGTAAGAAAACTAGAAAGTGAAAAATAACTTTATTTTTGGAAGTCGGTGTCTGTGGTAGGACCAAATTTTTAAGTTATGGACACCGACTTCCAAAAATAAAGTAATTTTTCACTTTCTAGTTTTCTTACTTGGAAGTCGGTAGTATTTTTTTCAAAAAAGTTTTTTATTTTTCACTTTTTAGGGTTCCGTACCCAAAGGGTAAAAACGGAACCCTATTACTCTAACTCCGCGGTCCGTCTGTCTGTCTGTCACCAGGCTGTATCTCATGAACCGTGATATTTAGACAGTTGAAATTTTCACAGATGGTGTATTTCAATTGCCGCTATGACAAATACTAAAAACAGAATAAAATATTTTTTTATGTGAGGCTCCCATACAACAAACGTACGAGACTCATGATTTTTTTGCCGTTAATTGCGGTAATGGTACGGAACTCTTCGTGCGCGAGTCCGACTCGCACTTGGCCGGTTTTTAGTTGTACCTACCTCATAGGGAAGTAGTTAAGTAAGTACCTATAACGACAGAATAGATTACCCGAATAACATGAAACTTGAATATAACCGGTTAAATGAGAGACCTGCATACCCCTTTCGAGCGTACTGGTGTGATGTTATGTTACGAAATGGTATAAACAATAAACAGACATGCGATTGCAGCAATCCCGAGAGATTTGCCTTTATTTATTGAAGAGTTCTGTTGTATATCTCCGAAGTTCTTCATCTGATCTTCACCAAATTAAAATGGGACCAATTTCGGAATATACTCTTTCAAACAAAAAAAGAATTTTCAAAATCGGTCCACAATTGACGGAGATATCGGTGAACATACATAAAAAAAAAAAAAAAAAAAAAAAAAAAAAACATACATAATGTCGAACATAGAACCTCCTCCTTTTTTGGTAAGTCGGTTAAAAATAGCCTAGTCGGATCTAGCATTCTTGTTTCGTCTTCACAGATTTCGTCGTGTTGCTTTTTCTTTTTGGAAATTCGTTTGTTTTTAAGAACCGGCTCAATGTCCATCTTTTCTGATACAGGTGTAGCTTCTTTAATCCAATATTCTACCGGCTTTTCTCTCATTTCTTGCAAGATCTTACCAAGGCTTTGCATTAGCGCCACAGAACGCGAAATGATAATATCCTCTTTTTGTATTTCAACGTTCACTCTTTTAATCTCTCGAAGAATATTACCCCAAATTGTCAAGTTAAGGATAAAATTAAAATCCATTACCGCATGTAGCAAATGACCAGCTTCGTACTTAGATTCTGCGGCTAAAGAGGATTCTTCAATTTCTTCCAGAGCTTTGACAACTTCCGGTAAATTATTTAATAGAGCAGTAACAGCTTGATGTTACGACCATCTGGTTTAACTACTTCCTTTTTGTACAGTTTTGCATTATTTTCCACCGCGTGGTGGATCCGACAAAGAAACAATAAAGTTTTTTTACAAGCCCAAATAGGCTAACAGCTTGTGGGCATGTTGAAGCTGCATGCACGCCAACAAGATTTAAAGAGTGCGCTAGACACGGTACAAACTCTGCCAGCTCGTTCTTTTTTACCCGACTGCCGAAGGAGGGTAATGTGTTTATCAGTCTATGTATGTATGTATATTTGTTCCTATGTGGCGTTCTAGAGACCAAACGCGTTGGCCGATTTTGATGATTCTTACGTCAATCGATTCGTCTTAATCCTGCGAGTGTCACTGGCTACATTAAAATTGGAAAATACAAAAATGGCGGCTTTTGGGCGCCATTTTGTGGGGAAAAAAAAAAAAATACTCCCAAAACCCATCGTGTGGGGTATCAATTAAGAGGTGATTTCAAAAATATATAACACTTATATGTTTAAATGTATCTAATTCTAAAAAAAAAATAACTAAAAAGTTGTAAATAAAAAAAGTTAATTTAAAAAATCAAAAAACCCGACTGCTTAAAAAGCAAACTAAAAAGACGTAAACAAGAAGAAAATCATCCTGTGCAGTCGGAGGATACATCTGGTTTTGGTCCGTCAGCTCGCGAATATGTATCCTCCGACTGCACAGCATGATTTTCTTCTTGTTTACGTCTTTTTAGTTTGCTTTTTAAGCAGTCGGGTTTTTTGATTTTTTAAATTAACTTTTTTTCATAACCAGCATAACTCTGGATTGGATTCAATTACTTGATAAAAACCTATGATATTGTAGGAAAAGAGGCTTTATTTGTTCGATATTTCGAATTTTTTTCTCAAGGATTTGGCGCCCCCATGAAACTGCTGCCCGGGGCAAGTGCCCTGTTTTGCCTGCTTGGCGACTAGTTTCGACTAAATCTGGGCGAAAACATCTTCACAAGGTGCCCTGGTTTTTGAGCTATTAATGTGCCCAAACCGGGGGGAGTCTCCAGATCGGCCACCAATAAACCCTTCTAACTTTTTTTGAACCAGTGACCGACTAAAGGTCTATCCACACATATCAGGGCCGTGCACGGACGTGTGAACGAGTTCATATAAAATGTACGCACCGATATTTTTTGAGCCCGTGACGGGGCAAGGTCTGTCCCCGTCCCTAATATGTGTGGATAGACCTTAGCTCTGATATTTGGCGAATCCCTGATGTGGCCAAGGCAGAGTACGCCACAAAAATTGTACAAACGGTTTTTATGTTGATAAAGTGCACACTTATTTTGAGAAGTGCTATTTTGCGAAGAGCACATTCTGCGTCAAACCCATCTTACTGTCTACAGGTTGCGCACTAATGATCGGTTCTCCTCCCTCACTGATGTAATGCTCGATTCTGTAACGTAAAGGCGGAACCACACTTACGTGTTGTGGCGTGGCGTGGCGCGGGATCCCACCAATCAATCGACTCTGTTTCAGCCTACGTCATATTATATAAAATTGTTTTATTTATATTTATTTTCTCTACTTGTTTTTCCATTAAGTTGCACCTGCTATATTTTCTCTGCACCACCCTAAGGTCGACTGGTAGAAAATGCCTTGGGCATTAAGTCCGCCTTTGTACTTGTGCATAAAGTTTTATAAATAAATAACGAGTTTTGTTCTTCGTCAGAAGGCGCCACGCCACGCCACATTTGTTTCCGTCTTTATAGTTCTCGCCAAACTTCTGGGCCGCCCTGAAGTTGGCTTTCCGATGCGCAAGACAAGGATTGGAGCTGTTTTTGATGAGATTTACTACTGCGCAGCCATTGTAGCCAACTTCAGGGCGGCCAAGAAGTTTGGCGAGAACTATACAGGCGAATGCTCCAAGTTTGGGAGCAGAGCAACTTAAGGGGTTGGGCTTAGGTATGATAAATACAAATAAAATCACATTATCACTGCATTATGATTTTATAGCAAAAAATATACATACACAGGGAAAAGTATTATACACACGTCACAAATCAATGTTCGATGATATCAAGTGATTATGAGGGGTTTTCATTATCATCTTTTAAAACTAGGTATTATAATTTTCACATCCAAAATGGTAACAAAGCTTTTCTTCTACTTTTAAAAAAACATAATTGACAATATTGAGAACTAATATAGAAGTAATGTACAAAACTAAAAAGGTATCAAACAATTCATAATATGCCTATCGTCTGCCTGCCAATTATAAACGTTGAGCAAAAGTATTTGGAGAGTTAGGTGTGACACACGGCACACCACGCTAGTTCGCTTTGCGACAGTTTATCATCTGCTATTTATCAACCTGTGCTTTATTCATATGTGCATGTAGGGCAAGGTAGAATCGATACAATGATAAGTTTACAAAAGTTATATTTATTCAGTAAAAATTATAATTAAGTATTAAACTACACTAGAATAAAATTGTAATTCAGAGAAGCGACGTTATAAAAGCTACCAATAGGTATGCATCGTATCAAGTCGGTAACTAACAATTATTATCATGCAAACTACAAGTTTGGTAGCTCATTTTACATTTTTTTAATAATTTTGCAATGTTCTTGTATATTTATACTTTATTTATACAATAGCGAAACGCGATACGTAATAAATAATTATTGTTTAAATTACTTGATGGTTCTACTATACAGAGATCAAACTTGTAATTATATAGGAAATAAAAACAACAAAATGCAGATTTGTTTTTCTATAAAAAATTACCATACATATTTCATTATAATAACAATGTCTTAAAAAAGATGAAAAAAGACCTTGGATTCTATTTTAATTTATTATTTATAAAATACGGCAGCGATACCATTTAATTACAATAAGTATTTATTTTAAATCAATTTCAATATTGTCTCTGGCCCGGGTGGGGGGGCCCGCACTATGAGTCACGCCGAGGCCTGCTCTCAACAACGTCCTAACTGCATCACCAAACACTCACTATCCAACTAAATAATGAAAAAGGGCACTGTTACTTAGGAACAATCCTCTTGGCTCTTTCTCACACACTGTGCTACTTTCCTTTTAAACTCCGAATATGATTCTCTCCATTCTTTCTGTAAAAAGAAACAGAATGAGCACTTTTCTACTAATGGCGTACGCGGGTCGTGTTTGAAAAATACGGGTTGGTGCGTGCAGCGACCTAGCGTGAAAACTATTCAATATAGTGTGGTTTTGGTACAGTCGTGTCTCATGGCCCTTTTCCAATGATAATATTTTGTGATCTAAATCCCCTCTCTCTCCTAAAAACAATCTTCTTGACTTTTCCTAACACATCTCGCAACTTTCTTTTTGAAATCCGAATATCGCTCTCTCCATTCTTTCTGTGAATGTAAACAACAATTTAATGAGAATGGTAATAATTACAGATGCAGATCAAACACAAGCACATTGTGAGTCTCCTGTGGAAAAACAAATTATTATTAATATCAAACACATACAGTTACTATAGGGGTAAAATTAAATGATTGGGAAACTAAATAATCTACAAGAAGAAAACTTGAAGTCTTCTAACTTAACTTTCAATATGCATACCTTATTCTACTTGATAGGATAGAACCAGGTAATAATAAGTATTTTTCAGTTTTATCAGTAGTTAATAACAGAAACCAAATGCCTTGTTTATTTTGGTGACCATTGAATGTCTATTCCAAAACTGAAACACAGGTTCAACCTATCTCAGGGTGATAATCTACTGTGCTTTATTTCAAAGTATAGTATCAAATTATGACGATTTCAAAATAATACTTAGAAGTAAAATAAAGAATTGTAATTACTATCAATAATTATTTGGTAAGATGTAAATTATAATATACACAGTAGCCCATAGGTAGTTATTTATTATTAGGATGTGTGATTGCTTAATTATTAAAATATTATTTTAAAATATAGTATTGTGTAGTAGTGAAGCAGGAATGCAAAAATCTAACTCTTCAAATAGATGAGCAGTATCTTTTGTTTTAATGAGACGTCACTTATTTTTTTTAATAACCAATGACTACCATTGGACTACTCTGTACAAAATCTCAATCACTCTACTGCAGGTTACAGCTAGACATTACAAACTTCAAGATCTTTCTAAAACATCAAAAAATAGAACTTGCATTTTCTAAACTTTTTCAACTACACTACCAATCAACCTCTAACATTAAGGTTGATCAATCTTAACATTCATACTTTTTATGTAATAAATTACATAATATCTACACATGAAACATGAACTACTTTGATAATTTGAGGTGTAGCTGGCAACATCATGTGTCAGGCCAACAAGTAGAAAATTGTCAAACAGCCAGGGTCACTGTCATAGTCTACTCATGACCCAGAGCCATGCTGCAACTATTAACTATTGTGCATGGTGCAGTTGCCAAAACTTGGTTGAATGAAGTCATATTTGCAATCATATTGATCAATTGCACATGGTTTACTTGGATGTATGTGTCATGGCTTGGCAAGTTAAAGTACATACATGCACATAAGTTTTACTACACTAATTAAAATAAATAAAGTGACATCACTTCACTCACCGCAGCATCAACATTAGCAGGGCTCTCATCATTTGGGTCTGCCAGCATGGAAATAACACTTATGAGAATGGTCTCCACTGTGTGCACAGGCAGCCACCTTTCAGACGCCTTCTCATAGCCCCACTTATCATCTCCAGGTTCATGCAATATTGATATGCAAACATCACCATTTTTTTCAACTGAAAATAATAGTATATTTTAATCAAGTTGTTTAGTAGCTTGCATTTACTAAGAAATAACTGAAATGTAGCAGCAGCAATTTTTTAATCAATTATTGAAATTAGAAAAACAGTCATACTGCACAATGCTGATTGCCGGAAAGCAACTAATCAAAACTGCCATCTTGCATTTTTTATATGTTTGCATAAATCTGTGGCTTTTCTACACCTAAGCCAAAAAGGGACTAATTATAAAATCAAGAATCATCAATCAATTTTACAAAGAAATTTAGCAATGGGTAAATTGCTATGAGATGAACAGATGGCGAGACGCACGGGACCGGTCAATATGGCGATGCTTGGGGAAGGCCTATGTCCAGCAGTGGATGACTTTCGGCTGATATGATGATGAACAGATGGCATACCACATAAAGAGTTTCAAGACTATGCTTAAATCACGAGGAAAACTATCAATCTACCTAGCCTTTTCCCAAATCTGCATCCAGTTTACCTGATGCAACTTTTTTTTTTAAAACTTTGCCCCACACTAGGAATTTCTTCCTGTATCGTGGGTGCGTTTACAAACATATAAACTCACAATCACAAACCCCCAGAGCCGAAACAACTATCTGTAAGGTCATACAAATATTTGTTCCGTGCAGGAATCGAACCCGCGACACGCAGCGCAGCAGTCAATCGCTCAACCACAGCGCCAACCGTGCGCCCAAATGTAACTTAATACCACTATTTTGAATGGATAGGCACATCTGACCGCCACAATCCAGTAACTGGGTAATACTATACCCCTTTAGCGAGACTGCTTATAGACTGCCAGGCTTTTGACTACCCATAATGACTATCAAAGATGTACAAATGATAGCAAGGACTATCAGCTAATGTGCTTTCTGAGGCAAAGAAGAATCTCAGTATGTTAAGATGCTGACACACACACAGATCAACCTCGGCAGGCATTGCTTAATCTTGAATATCAAACCATGCAGCTGTTATTATTTCAGGAGGAATAGTGCCATTTACAAGTTCATTCAGAAGACTACCAGAACTTTGATAACATTTTTTGATGAAGGATAAATATATATATACTTACTATTTGGATGCCATATTTCAGTAACAAATTTCATCCGTGGTGGCCTCAGAGGATACTCCTTGGGAAAATGTAAATGTGCCTTGAAGAATCCACCCTCACTGAAAAATGAGTAACACAACTTACTGTAGCAAAATTATGTTTGAGTCATACATACCAATGCTATAATGTTATCAAATAGTAAATATCTTTCACAAACATCCATACATATAACATTATATGCTTGGTAGTTTTGGGTAATATGGCTTGTTATTTAACTGCCTTTAGAAACATTCCTATCTAAATAAAGAATGCACAGTCATGAACTGATACCTGTGACTGTAATTTTTTGTTTGGTAATAAAAACACCATGCTTATGAGGTTAACTATTGTTGTAAGTAATCTCATGAATATATTAATGTTATTAGCTACTTACTATAATGTGTCTGGAGGGCCGATAATGAGAACTTCCCATCTGTATATGTCATTGTCATCTATCAACCCAGCAGAAAAGCCTTCCACTGGATTTTTGTTCAGTTCTGAAAACGAATGAGTAGAAAATTACTTGAAGACACGATTATTCTTTACACATTTACACACCATATCGTAAGAAATGCGAAACTTTCCCAACTGTGAACCGTAAATATAATTGTAAATAGTTATTTTACTCCTTTGACTTTGGCACGAACACCTGTCATCGCTGCGAATATTGATTTTATTAAAACGAGTCCATTTTTCGCCAGAACCATCAAAATTACCACATGTTCAGTACAAAGGAAGTTCCAAACTTACAGAATCATCCAAATCACAAAGATACTCAAAAATTCGACCCGCTGAGGTCAATGAATGCTCGAATAACTAGTCTGACGGCCCAAGCATGAGACATGAAGCCTAATTATTATTAGATACGAATAATACACTTACCAGCTAGCTGCTTTTTTAATAAAAGCGAAGACTGTGGCTCTGACATTAATTACAATTGTGAAATTTACCCTGACGACACGAAACAAATGATTTTTCCACAAAAGATGGCTGGCTGAGTTTTGAGCAGGTTGTGAAACATATGAGTTACTGCTTGTTTCCGGCGAGGCGGTGAGAGTTGCCACTATATAGAAATTGAAAAAGCAAAGACAATATTCACGAACATTTTCGTTAATTGCAAAACAACAGTCTCCTTTACAACAATTTTTTTGTTGCGCATGAATATTTCTATATTAATGCATTTTTTTAAATCCAACAAGTAAATAATAAAATGTGATGAGCTCTTATGAGTTTGTTTGTTAATATTGTAACTACCAAGGCAATGAGGTATGCATTTATGCACATTCTTATTTTGAGTAAACTATTTTCAATATAAGCTGGTACACGATAAAATTCTTCTCTAGTGCGCGATAGTAAAATATGATCAGAAATCTGAAGAAATATAAAAATCTGTTTTATCTGTAGTGTAATTATTATTCTGTACCAGAGACATTATAATACAATGTATCTGTTCTGTACCTACTTTGTACAGTTGGCAACATTTTCCGGAAACATGTAGCGCCATCTATTAGATTATTTAATTATTAACAACTATTACATTCCGCTTTATTTAAAAATATCTGATCTAGTCATTCCGAGTTATTTATACCTACATCAGCTTTTATGCTTCGATTTGAATCACAGTTAGAAATACTATCATGTCCTCCACAACTCCGGTAGGAGACGTTGGAAGTCAGTCAATCAGGATATTTTATCTCTCAATACACTCTGTACCTAGCCCATAGCTGGCTTAAGTCTTCCGCCCCCATGTCTTCTGGTTTCTGTATTGTCCCGATTTTAGTCTAGGGCAGAAGTGGCCCAAAGTTTTCAGGTTTTGTCCAGCTAGTCGTATTAAGTAGGTATAAGACTACAATTATTATATCACCAAATTCGCCGAGCTACAATGGATACTATGTCCCTCGCAGTATTGGCCCAGACGACTTTGGCTGGCAATGTCGAAAAGGGGTAAGGCTAGGAGGCGGCACAGAAGGTATCCCACTGATAAGAACTGGTCTCTATACAAGAAGCTGCGTAATCGGTGCGGTCGTATGTGTAGGGATGCTAAAAGGCAACAACTGTTGAAAACTTCAACACAGCACTAGTATGGCAATTTCTCAAATCTCTTGGTATCGGCAAAGCTGTTGATGACAGCACGCCTGATATTGACCTTAACGCTATTAACCAACATTTCTCGAAATCACCTGTCTCTCTTGACGACAAAGTGAAGGCTTCCACTTTAAACAATCTCTCTCGGCCATTGTGTACTTCATTCTCCTTTCACCCAGTTACAGAAGGGGATAGAAAGCGGGCCATCAAACCTATATCCACGAAGGCGACGGGTGATGATGGTCTACAACTACAAATGCTCCTTCCTATCCTAAATGAACTTGCTCCTGTCATCCTCCACATTATCAACGACTCCCTCTTTTCTGGCTGCTTTTCTTCAGCATGGAAGAAAGCGCATGTTCTGCCTCTACCCAAAGTTCCTAAACCCTCTTCAGTTTCCTAGTTCCGTCCAATTTCCATTCTTCCAATCCTATCTAAAGTCCATGAGAGTGTTGTTATTAATCAGCTGTCCCATTACCTCTCCTCTAATAGCCAATCCATCTGGATTCCGTCCTGGCCATAGCACTGTATCGGCCCTGGTTAAAATAGGCTTATGTTTAACTTACCACCAGATATAGTAACATATAACAGACAAAAATAGTAAATGATCACCAAAATTAAACCCGCATCTTATTGTAAAATTATAACCAAAGTTTTAACATCTCGCTATCCTGTTTAGGCAAAATGACTCCAAATAAATCATTGTTAACCCAAAAGTAGTAAATGATCACCAAAAGTAGTAAATGATCACCAAAATTAAACCAATGACCAAAAAGATTATAAAATTTCTGGGAGCAACTTGGAAGTAGCGCTCGCCGGCCGCTGCCGCGGCACCGCTCGCTTTGCTCGCTCGGCTCGCGCGCGGTTGGTCACAGTTCTAACCTAACCTAACCTATTTTACAACATTAAATAGCGCAATAATTTGCTATTAAAATTTGGTGATCAATTTACTAAATTTGGTGATCAATTTACTAAATTTGGGTTTCATAGTACAATTTTAGGTAATAGAGGTTATGGTCACAAAGTAATTTTAGGTGGTCATTATATTTATCCCCGTTAAAATAACAGACGACATCAGACTTGCTATGGAAAACAGGCAACTTACAGCGTTGATTTTACTGGATTTTAGCAGTGCTTTTAATTCAGTTGATTTTGACATCCTTTTAGGTATCCTATCCTCTCTTATTATATCTCCTTCTGTGATCGCGTGGTTTTACTCTTATCTTCGGGGTCGTTCGCAATCGGTTCGCTCAGAGGAGGCTTCCTCTGACTGGTGCGATCTTTCTGCGGGTTTTCCTCAGGGTGGCGTCCTTTCTCCTATTCTCTTCTCTGTTTAACGCTATCACTAAGGTCTTATCTTCACACTGTCATCTCTATGCAGACGACTTGCAGCTTTATCGCCACTTCAAACTTGAGGAGCTTATTGAAGCTCTCGATGCCATCAATAATGATCTTAAAAATATCTATCAGTGGGCTAAAAGTTTTGGACTTTTAGTAAACCCAACAAAATCACAAACTCTCATTATTGGTGGCAGATATTTCTTAAATTTGTTGAGTAATCAGTCTCTCCCTCCTATTCTGTACCATGCCGTCCCAATAGCCTACTCCAAGAAAGTTAAAAACTTAGGTGTTTTCCTAGACTGCAACCTATCTTGGCATGTTCACATTGTAGAAGTAAGCAGGAGGGTGTTTAGCTCGTTTCGGTCTCTGAAACGTCTCCAGAAGTTCCTGCCTTTCTCGACTAAAGTTAATCTTGCTCAGTCTCTCCTTATTCCACTTCTTGATTATGCTGATGTCTGCTTCCTTGATGCGACTGAGGAACTCCCCTCACTCTCTACGGGATAGCACTTCGTTAGAGGTTTTCAAGAGAGGAATAAGGTGTCATTTCCTGTCAACATGACGCAAAGATATGTATCTATAAATGTAAGATTTTGGTTGTATTATTTAGTACATGGCATAATAAAATACTCCGTATAATTTAGTATATATGTATTAGTTTATACATTGTGTGTTGTACGCGTATTTGTTTAAGTTTATTTAGTATGTAAGAATTTTAAATATTAAATGTTTTTATAAATTTTGTTGTGCACTTGGATGTACTGTCCTCATACGCAAATTTCTTAATGCAACTGAGGTTTGCTGTAAGAGAACCCAAATACGGGTTAAGCTCGCCTTTGTACATAAGCTGTCCTATTGTATCTTTGTTTTTTTAGTGTACAATAAAGAATAAGAATTAAATAGGGACGGGAAAATCTGCTTCGCCGTGACAATTAATAAGGCTCAAGGAAGTATGCTGGTGTAGATTTGAGGGAGAATTGCTTTTGCCATGGACAGTTCTATGTAGCGTGTTCACGTGTTAGCTCATCAAATAGTCTGGTGATATTGGCGTCGACATCCAAAATGGTTAAAATGTTGTTTATAAGGAAGTATTTCTAATTTAATTACATACTTATGCTTACTTATTATTAGTCATGGATAAACACAGAAATAGTGAAGGGATAGGGACGGGACAAGGATAGAGCGTATTGATGATAAAGTAGGTAAGTTTTTAGTCTGTCCGCTGTCCTAAGAAACACTTTCGCATTACATTATTTTTTTCTTTTTCTCTACATACTGTTAAAATATGTAGTCTACGCGTGCGAAGCCGCGGGCAAAAGCTAGGTTGAAAAATAAAAAACAAATAATCTTGTTTGTAATTTATTACAAAATTCAAAGTTATTATTAACTTATCCTATCTTATATCTATCGTAAAATTATTCACTTTTGCTAATCTTTTTTGTTTTCTTTTGCTGTGGTTCCACATCCCCATTCGTCTGTTCGAATTTTCTTTTCTTTTTATTCTTCTTTGTTTTCTTTTTGTTATTTTTCTGTTGGTTCTGATTTTCCTGTACTTGTTTACTCGTATTTGTTTTCACAGCAGGTTTGCATGCATCTACAACAACTAATAACTCCTTAAAAATAAGCTTAGTTTCAACATGGCAGCTTTCATGGAACTGTTGCATAGTATTTATTAACTTTCTAAGTGTGACATAGAAGTTATTTTTAACTGTAGACTCTGTATCACTTGTAAGTGTTTCTGTGAACATTTTTTGGAAGTCAGCCTCTAAGCTGGCTAAAGCTTTAAGAGATACATCAGAAGTTGGCTTGTTCCTTTTCAAAGAACGATAAAATCCAGCAATTAACTCCAGCCCTTCGTTACGGCGGAATTGCCTAACGTTATTGTTAAAAACATTTTCTATTATGACTGGCACAAGTTTGTAACTGCCGATCCATTCTGTCTGCAAGACATTGTGAAAGAAAATGATTGGTAGCATACAGTTGCGGTTCTGAAAGTAACTTTGCAAGGATTCCTTAAAAATTTCAGTGATTGGCGAGGCATTCTTGCTCTTTTTCGGTGATTTAGGTGTTTTTGTTTCAATCTTTAGAGAACAATTTATTATGAATGTTGCAAAAAATGTAATGACGTCACCAAGAGCTTGAAACAAGAAGTGGCTCCTGGCACCTTTATCTATAGTTGCTTTCAGGTGATCGCAAAGGATAGCCATATCAATATCATCTACAGATGAGAACTTTCTGACTTTAGCAAGAGTTTTTATTGATTTTCTGACTCTGTTCTCCAATTCATTAAACTGACCATCTTGGATACAGAATTCCAGACACCTTGTAAGGGGCGCAATCATGCCGAGACATATATCCATTGACGGATCTTTTTCCAAGTAAATATCGATTAGATCAAGAACTTTGATCCTGAAGTCTGATAAAGCCTTTTTGTCTTTCCGATCTTTCTTGGATTTTTTTCCTTTCCCTTGATGGAACTGCTTAAAGGCTTCTGCTAAAGCTTCATCGAGTTTTTTGCCTTCCTCTTCATCAATCATATCGGCATCAACACTTTCCGCATCAGACTCGAGAGCCGCCGAGCCCAACGCCTTCTGCACGGCTAGTCTCAACTGCTCCGGCGTCCTCATCTCCTCATCGTCGCCGTCCTCGTCATCTTCTTCACCTTCACTGTCACTTTCTTCCTCTTCTTCGCTTTCGTTGTCACTCTCCTTGCCATTTTCTTTAGCTTCATTGTCATCACCTTCATTTTCTGAGTCCGAGTCCTCATTCGTAAGGGGATTCGATTCATTTTCGGGATCTAACACAGATACTATCTGGCCCACTGACGATGGGGTCAAGTATTCCCACAGTAATCTAAATACGCATTGTACTACAGATCGGAGGACACTGGACTCTGCTGACAATATAGACAACAAAACTTCAACTAACACCTCAATCCATTCTGGTTCAATTGAAATATCTCCTTCTTTAACTGCTTTGGACTTCTTTTTCTTGCCTTTTCTGTAATGTTCGTAACAACTTTTAAGTTCCTTAATTGAACTTCTCGCTATTTTAACATGAACAGGTTCAGAGAAAAGAAACAGTCCAAGTTGGTACAGCAGAATGAGGAATACTTTATCAACTTTAGATTTAGTATCATTCTTTTCTATATTCTGACACACTTCCATGAGCATTTCCCAGCATTCCATATTCTCTTTAGGGAATTGTTTCTCTATTTTCGTTCTGACTTGTTCTTTTTGTAAAATGCTACAAATAAAGCTGCTCAGAGATGACAGTACAGTGACTAGATTGTCGACGTTCGAGAAGCGGGATGTGAAGCAACGGTAGAAACATGACTTGATAGCTCCTGGAAAACAAAAAATGAGGTTAATAAACAAAAATCATAAATGTCGAAATTGTTTTCTATAACGTATTTCATAAACAATCAAACTAGTAATACTGAATTAAATACTTTTTTTTTGCTTGAATACTGGGCCAGGCAAGGTATTTAACTATGAAGACTCTGTTTGCCATCGACACGCTAGGAACAATTACTAATACAGGCAAACAAAATATCACGGGAATTTAACACAAAATATTTAAAGTTAATAATTACTATACTGTTTTATGCAGAGTAATACTTGTAATACTGTTAATTGTGAAGTGAGTGTGAGTGTGTTAATTGTCAAGTGATCATTTACCTGATAATTCACTGCTAACTGCGACAGTCTCATCACCTCCAACTTTGAAGAAACCAAAGCACATGAGTAGTTTCATGTAGGTCAGCTTGAACTCTGTGTCATCTTTGACAGCTTCATGGCTCACCAAATATGAAATGAGTTCAGCCGCCTTCACTCTCTCATTATTGTACCAATTCCTCTCAACATCTTCTTTGATTAGTTTTTTAGATGTGTTCAAAAGTACACCTTTAAATAATTTAGCCATTTTTTTCACTCCGTCTTTAGTTAAATCAGAAATGATTGATCTGACAATAGTATTGCCAGTAATCTCAGTGAAATTCATTTCACCAGGATTTAATAAAAGTTTTTGTAATATCTCAACTCTTATGGTGTCATCAACTTTGTCTGATTTTAATGCTTTAGCTAAAGCATTGAGCAGCTCTCTCTGTTTTTTGGTCATTATTTTGTTGTCATCTTCATCATCTCTCTTGCTTCTGATCTTGCTTGCTGTTTGGAGTCCCTTGAACCAGTCCATGAACAGTTTAAAGAAATTTCTGCTGATCAACTCTGGTATAATATCCACATTTTCTTTGTTGTTATTAAGAACAGTGGTCAGTATATTGATTGCTACTAATTCTCTGTTTCTGTTATGCTTCACCAGTTGGCTATCAATGCCTGAAGTCCAGAACAATTTTAAATGTGGTGAATTGGCAATTTCTGTAGCAATTTCTTTGTAGATAGGATGTCCAATTGAGTTGAAATCAATTCCAGTCTGTAATAGTAATAAAAACATTTTTATCTGATTCTAAAATTCATTTTAATGTGATTTAGATCACACATTGGCTTTGCTTTAGGCCTGGCTCTATCCCGAAAGCTACAATCTAGGGGTCTTAAGTCAGGAGTGAATGGGTTTATTCTAGGCAAGCATGCTTCACCGTCGACCTCATCATCGCTTACCATCAGGTGAGATAGTGGTCAAGCGCAAGCCTATAGACAATAAAAAAATAAAATAGTTTAAAACAGGTCACATAACTTACCATTATTTTCTCACTGACTGTATGAATGTTGTCTTCACAGAGTATTTCAGTAACTCCTATCAATTTCCGCAACTTCACTTTGGCTGGGAACTTTTTATTGACCATGATCAAAAAGTAGAGGGAATCCAATGTGTGCTCTTTAATATCTTTCTTGAAGTCTTGCTTTATTAGAGGCCATATAAGTGTTGCGAATTGCTCTGCATCCACCTAAATTTAAGAAAGTTGTAGTATTTTGCAAGCTTTTTGTCTTGTGATCTTGTCACAAGTTTCATATATGGACATAAAAAGAAATAGTTATTGTAATTTCTATTGCAAAAACAAAACAGATTAACATTCACTCACTCCATTGATAAAATCAAGCAGAATAAGGTATGCCACAGTGCTGAGATAAGACTTCTTCTTGCCAGCCGTCACCAGCAGCTGAATGACTTGAGCCTGCTCTTCACTGGTACATTTGAGGAAAAGTCCTGAACGGAAGACTGCACCACAGACTAAAATCTGACCGAGAGCCACATCACCAACTTCCTGAAAACGTATATCATGTTTAATGCATGGCACTTTGCTGGCATTACAGATGTTGGTTAGTTAGATCTAAATTATATTGATGCCTAAAACTACTATTGAAATATATTCTAAAATAAACATTTTTGTTCATCAATTTCATGTTATTTGATAAGTTTTGGGTAAACTTATACCCTCTTACAAATAAACGCGGTATAAAGTTATACCAGGTATAACAAAGGTATAACCATACATTTACATAGGTTTATACTTGGTATAACTTTATACCGCGTTTATTTGTAAGAGGGATAAAGTTTAACAAGGCAATACAAAGATCATAATGTATTTCTAATAATACTTACACTTTTAGAAGAGCCATTGCTATGCAGCTCTTTCTTGATGAGTTCCAACACTTGAGGAATAGTGACTTTATCAAAGTTAGACAGCAATGCCACCAGAGTCGCGAAGTATCCAGTCCTCATGTCAGGCACATTGGCGCCTAAACTCCTTACGAGTCTCTTAAGGACGTACTGTAGATCTTTATCATTCTAAACAGTAAAACACCACATGTTAGAAACGGTTTTCGATATCTTTAAAAATATTGTACAAAATTGTGTAATGTAAGGTTTTACAAATAATGTTATTTATTTTATGTAAAAATAACACGGACTTCACCAGGACCATAAAGGTGAAGATTTTGAGGTCAGCTTGGTCACCTCAACCCTTCAAGTATTTGAAAACAATATAACACAAACTTGTAGTATAGAAACTAACCTCACTGCCGTGCAACTGTGATATGATTTTACTTCCTCCAAGAAGTTTAGCGTCATCTTTTGGCGCTTTGAGAAGATCAAACGCATCTAAAACGGAAGCAGTCACTTTATTCTCCGTCTGGGCTTTATTAGAATCGGCTTCTTCTTTCATTTTGATATAATTATTCAGTATCACTATCAAAACAATTTAAATTATCCACATGGACCGCACATTTTACGCCACTCGTGCCGTGGTGCGTGCCGTACGTACAATATAATTGTCAATGTCACGTACAAATAACTGTCAGTGTCACAGTCTCGCATCACATTTTATTTTGACAGCTTTTAGTGTGGTGACCATGAAGTTAATGTTGGGTTGAGGTTTGAATAACAAACTCTTTCAAGTACTAACACTGTCAGAAGGGGTGTGTATAATTAATAAATGTATCATTATAATCAGTCAACAAGAGTAACTCGAATTAACATAACTTTTGTTAAATTTTACATTTGTTTGGAACCTTAAGTTTTTATATCCGAACTTTATTTTAATAATTTCTTATCTTGTTAGTATTTACAGTTATTTTATGTTTGTTTATTTTGTATTGTTATAGAATATAATATTGATGTTGTGTTGTTTTGATTGATAGTTTAATTAAATATGATGATGATTTTTTATTGATACTGTTTCAGATGAGGTTGAGTAGGAGTTATGGAATTATTAATGAAATGTTTTAGTCAGTTAGTTTATGAGATAGTTAATTATGGATGTTGTTGTTTCGAGTGGTAGCTTAATTAAATATGATGATTAGTTTTTATTGATACTGGTTCAGATGAGGTTGAGTAGGAGTTACAGAATTATGAATGAAATGTTTTAGTCAGTTAGGTTATGAGATAGTTAATTATGGATGTTGTTGTTTCGAGTGGTAGATTAATTAAATATGATGATTAGTTTTTATTGATACTGATGTTAGATTAATGTTGAAATAATTTAAGTGGGATATAATATAGGATTGTTAAAATTTTGTTGTTGTTATGTTTTTTTTTTTATAATGGGAATTTATATTAATGTTAATGAGTGTATGTTTATAGTATTATTTAGAGATAGTTTGGAGTGTGTTAAATTATTTTAAAGTTTTATTATATGCAAGTTGTTTGTGAAGATGTAAGGGTTTTTAGAGACAGTGTAATTGATTGAGGGGGTGTGTTGGGTTGAGGTTTGAATAACAAACTCTTTCAAGTACTGGCTGAACATAATGTTCAGCATTTATTGTCAATCAATAACACTGTCAGAATTCTTTTAAATTGTGACTGCTCATGTCTTGTGACATGGCTACGCAAGGAGATCAATTCGAGTGTTCGACCATTCAGCATATATTTTAATAATCATGTAAAAGCAGAGTCTCTTAGAATAAATACGTCTTCCATAGCCCACCCTGTTTCCTTTCAACAGTTAATGTGGTGACTGGCATTAGAAATAAAGATTTTTTCAAATTATAATCCAGATAAGAGATTTTTTTAAATAAATATAAACAAGGTAGATAACAATTTATAATATAAGCTGCAAGTTTGTATTATTTGAGGATGGACGCCAAGAAATCAAACAGCCACAAGGACTGGAGGTTTTTAGTATCAGGCTTTTTACTGTACACATGCTGTACACCACGGAGGTCTACATATAACTTCTAGATAGACGCACTCGTTAATTGTAGTACTAGTGGCCTGCCCGGCTTTGCTCTCAGTTTTTATAGTGCTTACACACGTTCGAATTTGGTCCGGCTGGACCACGGATTTGAGGGCGGAGTTAGTCCGGCCTGGACCATATCCGAGCGTGTGTAGAGTGGTTCGTCGGACATTATTATTATTAATTGATTCCGTCTCGGTCCACACAATCGTGTGTAAGCGAGAAAGGATTTGTGGGCGGAATTAGTCTAGTCGGACCAAATCCGAACGTGTGTAAGCACTATTACTCGCTAGCACTGGTTCTCTTGTTCACTTAGTTTTTAGTCTACTCAGTATAATCGATCATAACCATAAACAATCCCGGTGACTGGGAGAAGTATTTGAAAAGTGGGCGTGCTGCTAGAATACCACTGTCTGTACCAATACTGGTAGTGGGTAATTTCAAATTATTTCTTTGTGGTTCTGAACTGTATATATTAGTTTACTCTTTGGTCCTGAATCTGAGTATCGTTAAAATGGGGTTTATAACTGTTGGTTGATGATATTGCCAAGCTAAGCTAAAAATAATTTATTATCTATGATATCCATAAACTAAATATATTTGCATGGAATTAGTAAGTTTGGAAAAAACGTGAAAAAGACGAAGTTATTTCGTATTCTCCGAAGCAGTCTTTGGTTATTTCATGTGGTAGGTACAAGAAATTCAATGCAAATCGCTGCAAATTTAAATCTGTCATCTCATTTTCATAAATAAATAAAGAAATATCAAAAATTAATACACACCCATAGACAAAATGCAAACTTTTGTTTTGAATTGACAATGTTTGCTCAGTGTTGTTATGCGAAAAAAATCATCGCTTCGTCGGATCCAAAGATTGATGCGCGCGCCTTTAGTGCTCCATGTTTCTAAACATGGCAGGTCGAAGTGGATACGATGATGTTAATCCCAGGTATTTATTATAGAATACTATAAAAATAATGTTTGATTGCATTGTACAGTGCGCGCTAAAGGTTTTTATTCGTTATTTTCATAAATGCCGTGGGATCGAGCTTTTCTTAACGAAAAAATGTTCATGTTTTTGCTTTCCGATAACATTGAATGAAAATAGGGTTTTTACCTATACTTGCTAAGTAATATCTATTTCTTCAGTGTTATCAGGTGCTACGAAGTGTCTGTGACCATTTGTTTTGAGTTGGGAGTGCGAGATTCATATTTTATAGGTTATGAATTACCTACGATTGTGGTGCTTTTTTCAGGGATTTTGGTGGCGGTGGCGGCAGAAGAACGCTCGGCGGCCGCCCTCTTCCTACCGAGCCTCCCTACAAGGCTTACGTCGGGAATTTGCCCGGAGGAATTATTCAAGGCGACATTAATAGGATTTTCCCTGTAAGTATTACTACCCTCGTATTGTCTTGGCTTCACTGTTTGTGGTGTATGAGATGTCGCAGTATCAAGGACATCAATGTTGTTACACTTGAAGTGGTCTACTGTTCAACTGAATTCAAAATTGAATCATGACTGAGTCAGTAAGTCAAAATCTAACATAAAATATTCTGAATTAGCTTAATTTGCATGACCATGAAATATGTAAACATGTTTAACCTTTCTTCATTTCCATGTAAAATAATTTAAAGTTGAGACACACAATCAGTTTTAATTTAATAAAAATATATTTGAACGTCACAAATAAAATTTTTCATTGCTATGCAGACAGTTTGCTTAACAACTAACTTATGTCTGCTTATCAAATTATTGACTTAGGATATTAATAATTAAAAAAAGCCTGTTATTGTCCCACTGCAGGGCAAAGGCAGAGGCAAGAAGCATTACTTACCATGCTTACTCAAATGAAAATAATTTATTAAAACTTTAACTGTAGGTGTTATGAATCTTTCATTTGTTAACATGGCAACTAGTTGAATTTTGTGTATCACATAAAATAGATAATTTTAATACAACTAAACTAATGTTGATTAAAGAATCGGCTAATAATAAGGAATGTTTGCTTATCTTATATACCTACTGTATTTTATGTTACTATATAGTACTACAGACTGCAAAGCAGGCGCCGACTGTGAATGAATGATTGTCTCGTGAAGCCTGATATATATCCATTAACTATTATAGTAGATATATTATTAACCCATGAGACTGGGCTACTAGGGCATGACATAATATGTTTACAGAGGTATTGTAAACACATCTCCATTCTTATAATGGATCATAGTCTTAAGGTCATTAGTGATATAATACTTCCTGAGGTGTATTATCAACTCTCACTACACTTTTGTTTGTATACCAATATGAAGTATGATGCATAATAGTCTTAAAATCTCAAGTCGGTCAAGCCTAAACATATCATAATTGTTGTTTAGCTCTATTGGTATAGTTTTAAATTAATTGAAGCAGTTATCTACCTAGGAATATATATTTTCGCACATATCATGAGGCCAAACTTGTTAGTAGTAAATACCTTGCATCATAAACTGATTGATTCATGCATACCGAGGTCAACCAAACTGATAAAATACCAAACAAAAAAAAATTCTAACTTTTTTTATTTGTAAAGCATTTGATATTGCAGTAACAACAGAGATTTTTTATAGTATTGACCGGAAATTAGAAGTTGACTCTGTGCCTCGGAAAGCATTTTGAGCCATTGAATTTATGCCTGACCTCTCCGTTTGTGTCGGTTTGCCATCCCATCAGACTAAACAAAAACGTTTTGACTTTGACTTATAAGTGCCTTATTACAAAAAGCAGTTTAACCAAAACCCAGGTTTAAACTTTGTTTTCACCGTACATTATAGAGGTTTAAACCTGGGTTTTTAGTAAAACGGCTTTTTGTAATACGACTATAAGAGTGCAGCAACAAAGAGTGGCTAATTTCTGCTCAGATTGGCCACCATGGCCGAAATTCAGTGTGGAGGACTATTATCATATAAAAAACACACAAAAGGGAGAAGCAGTAATTTTTTGTTAAATAATTAAAATAAACTGTATATCTCTTTCTAAACAAATTATAAAACACTTGTTTATCTATGAGTTACTAACAATATTATAACACTAATTTACTTTCTAACCTACTGAGTACCCAGTGTTAATCGAAGGTGAATGGTTCCTTTACAGATTTTCTCTTACTAAACAATAATGCATGATTGTTTCAGGACTTGGCAATTAAAAATGTGAGGCTGGTTATGGACAGAGAAACAGATAAATTCAAAGGCTTCTGCTATGTGGAATTTGAATATCTTGAAGACTTGATCAAAGCAATTGAGATGAATGGCGCTCTTAATGTAGATGGGCAGTTTATTAAAATTGATGTGGCTGAGGAAAAGAGAAACGATAGGTAAGAACCTGACCTTTTTTCACTATATTTCTGCATTGGTTTAGTAGTTTAAAAAGAATAAACTTAAGACTAGTAGTGCTATTTTGCAAATATTGTTTTTTCCTGTTATTCAGGCATCAAATGGTTAATTCTTAGTATGCTGATATTAATAATTAAATCATCATCATAGTACTTTTGGGGGATAAGGTTTCAAGAAAAGAATTGCAACAAACCTTCACCTGGCAAAATGCTTAAATTAATCATCATGCTACTTATAATTATTAAACCAGGTGTTAAGAATTACTTAGTAGATTTATAGAGGAATTGTTATGAACCTGTTCATAATAAATGTTTGAAATTCATAGGCCCACAGTTGCATTCCGTGGGTGTCATAACACATACACAACAGCTCCAACAAATATTGTATTGATGCGGGAATCGAACCTGACTTGATCCTGTCAGCGGACACTACGCCACTGCGCCACTCTGGTCTACAAAATGGTTATGTATCTTGTAAAGAAGTTGACAAGTAGCCATGTATATTACCTCAGGGGTATACTTACCGGGATTCCGCGAATATTCTTGGTTCGCATAGTTGGTTCAACATAATTTAGTAATATTTATTTGATCCGGTTATATCTATAGCAAGAATCATCGCTGAACCCCGCTGAAAGTGGCGCACGAAGTACTAAACATGTGAAGTGCAAAAAGATTTCCTACTGAATTATAACTAATTCTGCGAGTATGAATGGAACTGAGGAAAGATAATCCTGCCAATGAAAGACGGGGTGAATATCATATGACTACTGTCTCGATGTTATGTCACCTGCGCGTATGTTCAGAAAATGCAATGAATTTGTTTAGTACTCCGTGGTGTTGTCGTAGCATGGTATGGTGTCGTAACTTGGTGGTGTGACAGGGGCGGAGGCTTCGACCGCGGTCGACGAGACGGCGGCGGCGGCGGGCGGGACGGCGGGCGCGACGGCAGCCGTGCTGGCGGCGGCGGCGGTGGCGGCGGCTTCCGGCGGGACGGGGGCGGCGGGGGCGGTGGCGGCCGCGGTACGTACGACCACTTCGACGGGCTCGACCGCCGTGCGCCGCGCCATCAGGGTGGAGGGCTGCCTCATGGTAACATCAACTCATTACTAACATTTGGGGATTCATCACATACTGTACTGAAAAATTCAAGGTATTGAAACAGCTTCCTTTTGTAAGGGGTTGGTTCAATTTTATTTTTAATTAAACTAATCATTAATAATTATTGGATGATAATAACATTAATAACCAAGGTTTGGTCTTTCTTAACATCATCTACTTCAATAATTTGGGAACTCCACCAATTTACAGTTTTATTAATAACAGACTAGAAGATCATCTGCTAAATTATCAAATTGTTTGCCAGCACTCTGCACTGTTCAAAATCACACTAATATTATAAAAGCGTGAGTTTGTGTGTTTTTTATAGTAACTAGTCACAGGCGGATCTGTCTCTGAAGTAGGCTCTGCTAACCATTGCGCAAGCAATAGTTTGTCATTGAGTATACTGCATAGAGTAAGCGAGATAGGACGATGCGACAAACGTAAGCTAGTGAAAGAGACAGTTATACAATGCTATCTTCACCTTCAACATTGACACAAAATAGATACTGTGCAGAGTCTTCCAGCCAATTCAGAGATACAAAGATCTGCTGTTTGTATTATACTTCTTCACGCCAGAACGGCTGAACGGATCTGGATGAAATTTGTTACAGAGATAGATTATAATCTGAAATGGCACATAGGTAGGATACTTTATATCCCGGGAAAATGTTACCTCTGTATAATTTAAGACTTCGGGCGGTGCTGCTAGAAGAAGCTAGTTATTCATATTTAGATGTTAGGCCATACGGTAAAAACAAAATGATAATAAAATACTCATTGTCGGGTTATTTTCATGCAGTGCACTATTCATTGGCATGCTAAACACGTGGGTATGAACACATTGAATAATAAACTACCATAAGCTGCCTGCTTCCTGTTCCTAAGTCATGAAGGGACCATTATTACTGGTTTGTTAGTACAATCATTTTGTTTTGTTCTGGATTTCATTATGCTTAATGTATGATTTACCTTTTACTCATCCATTGTTAACTCTTAAGGAGTTTTATGCTTTCTGATATAATACTTACCTATTTTGTACTAAAAAAATGATTGCTCATTGTGGACATTTTGTGAAATGCCTGTCTGTGGTTGCCAGGCCTCACTTATTTTATATCGTTTTGCGTGCTGTTCGAGTGGCGTTTTACACTAACAGTGAAAAGCCCTTCAGTTACACTTTCCAAGTTGAAGTGAATGTGCTTGCAGTCACAATAATTTCCAACATTTTACCTTATTCCAATGGGAGTAAGGTATGCGATCATTATAGCTTGTTCCTTTTTCAGTTTTGTACTGAAATATTGGGGACTCAGCATGTTGAGTTTACTTTGCCTTAGTCAGGCGAAGTTTCAGTTCGACCAAGAAAGGGAAAGATGCAAATATGTGAAAAAATAAGTTGGTCAGAATTGTTGTGGCGTCAATATGAATATTCACTAAAACTGGTATAGTTCTCGCCAAACTTCTTGGCCGCCCTGAAGTTGGCTACAATGGCTGCGCAGTTGTAAATCTCAAACAAAAACAGCCCCGTTTCGTGCCTTGCGCATCGCAAAGCCAAATTCAGGGCGGCCCAGAAGTTTGGCGAGAACTATAGTGCAGCGTCGGGTTAGATAATAAGGCGGTAGGTAGACCAAACTGTCGCTAGTCGCGCGATACGGGTCTAGGGCCGGGTTTCCACTGGCGCGGAGCTGGGCGGAGCAGAGCGGAAACGACCAATCACAATAGTTGAAATCCTCATCGCGGCACTCGTCTCGTCTGTGATTGGACGATTGTGCACGTCTCCGCTCCGCTTCAGTGGAAACGCAGCCTAAGACATGGGTGGACGATCACGAATTGGAAAACTGGGTAACCCATTAACATCATGTGCGTGACAATTGCGTTCTGTAAACGTTTCAGAGTAACGTTAGCCCTACTGGTGACAGTGTGTTGTGGGCCACAACGTATGACAGTAATTCAAAATCAAGTTGTTCCTAAATATTAGATACGGTGGTTGCAGAGCGTGAGCGAGGAGGGGGCGGGGGCGGCGAGCGGTGGGGCGACCGGGAGGGGGGGCGGGGCTCGCGCGGCGCCAGCGAGGAGCCGCGCCCGGGCGACTGGGGCCGCATGGGGGGCCGCGCCGCCGCGCCCGCCCCGCGCCAGCCGCCCGCGCGCCCGCGCAACTTCGAAGACATGCCGCCGTCGCGTCCAGGTACTACTGCTTCATGTTTATTGCGCAGGTCTTCGGTCCATCCGCTTTAATAGTACCGCCTACCGCAGCTTGTACAAGGAATGCGTCCGTCGTATCTGCGAAACAAGCTATATATTGTACTTATGCTGCACGCTATTCGGGTATACCAGCACTATTCGGGCGAATGGACCAGAAGCCACCAAACCATGCTATGTAGTAATTGATTATACCTAGACCAGTTCGGATTAAAAACATCGTTACTATCCCATCAAGATTTTTAAAACAACCTACAACATTTCCTACTCGCACTGAATGAGTTTAGCACGAATTTGTGAATAAAATTCGCAGTGCGGGTAGGTTCAGTAAGTGTTGTGGTCCTGTCCAGTTTCAACACTTTCCTTGCATAGTTGTCAACATTTCCTACTCGCACTGAATGAGTTTAGCACGAATTTGTGAATAAAATTCGCAGTGCGGGTAGGTTCAGTAAGTGTTGTGGTCCTGTCCAGTTTCAACACTTTCCTTGCATAGTTGTTACACGGTCGCGGGACAATCTTTGTAATTATACTATATGAAAATGATGTAAATCTCACAAGGATGACTCGCGCACGTGAATTGCAAGGAATTAAATTTGCATGGAATGTTCAACTATCCATTATATTTTGTTAATTATAATGTAATTATTGTTGTTTTGTTTGTGTTTCTAATTAGTGTATTTTGGTTAGGGAGCTCGGGTAAGATTTTTAAAAGTGATCTGTACGCGGTGCAGACGTCAGTACCCATTAGTAAAGATACACTCTTGAGGAACTATGTATTTCGTAGATTTTAATTATTTAGCATTTTTTCTTGAAGTAGCAAATTGCATGCCAGGCACGAATTATTTTTTGTCATTAGACCACAAATTAGTTCAAACATTTTTTTAACAATCTAGAGTAGAATTTCTGATAGATATTTAAATTGCCAGATAAAAATAGCACATCAAGGTTATGCTCGCATCTTGTTCAAAATACAGATGCCTGAACATTAAACGAGAGTGAGATAACTGACGTCTGTTTGTAGTGTTGCAAGGTTGTAGACCTCACCATTTGTTTCAGTAGATGAGCTGTGAGTAGAGTAGTGTAGTTTCGATGAACAGATCACCTGCTGGTCCCTGCTCAGCTCCCTAACTATTTGTTTTCCAGACACGTCAGGCAGGCCGAAGTTGAAGCTGGCGCCACGGACTGTAAAAGAGCCGGTGAACTCTCTGGCGTCCACCAGTCAGACGCAATCGATATTCGGCGGCGCGCGGCCGAGGGAAGAACGACTCAAGGAACTGAAGGGCGGCGAATAGGCGCCCTCGCCAACCTAACATACCGCGTACTCTCACTCCCGGTCCCGTGTGTATATGTATCGTCCCGAAGCCCGACCCCTATGTGTGCCCCGATATTTACAAGCAGTCTCTTGTCTCCTTTGAAATGCAGTGCGATAAAATTGTACCTATACGAAACTGCAGACATTTTGTTAGGTTATATGAGGTTGTAAATCATTTTTATCGTATATTTTGTTAGCTTTATTATGTATATCGAAAGATAGCTTCTTATTGTTTTTGCGCAGTGTCCGCCTCGTTTTCGAGCCCGGGGACTGCGCTCGGCGTCGCTTGATTAATCCGCAGTATTTAAATTGCTAGTATGTATTGTTTGTCTCATTATAAGATTTATCCGGGCTTGTGTGTACATACGATATCGGCTCGCATAATATTAATTAATTTTTCGAAATTAGACTTGGAAGAAAAATATTTTTTGTTCCTCAGTTTTTGGTTATATGTATTACATAATTTGATTGATTTATTGTAATAATTATTTTATTTTTAAATATAGCATTGTGTCGATAGAGGTTCGTAACCGATTCTCTGTTGTATTTGTTTTTTTTTTTTTCATTTATTATTTGTTTAGTTTGTTAGGTCATGAAAATTAATCATTGAACGAGTAATTATGATACATAATTTAAGAGTTGAGATAATATGGTGATGTAATTACGGTGTCATTAATAAAATTAACTTGCACGTACTTGAATTTCTACTTTATTACATAATTATGTAATGGCAAGTAACGTGGCCAAGAAATAAAAAAAAAATCGCAAAATTGTAACAGAACATAGAAAAACGAATAAAAAGTGAATTCTTTGTAACCGAGGGTTTGTCTAAAACACCTGACTCACATCCAAGTCCTTGTCCGCATTCCCGAACACACAACAAATTAAACTACAATAGACATCATTCACCCACACACACAGATAATCGAGGATAAGTTTAAATAAATTGAGCCGGTATAGAAATCATCATTTCAGCCGTCACGACTAAGCCCTCTGCTGCTTTTTAGGGTTCCGTACCAAAAGGGTAAAAACGGGACCCTATTACTAAGACTCCACGATCCGTCTGTCTGTCTGTCACCAGGCTGTATCTCATGAACCGTGATAACTAGACAGTTGAAATTTTCACAGATGATGTATTTCTATTGCCGCTATAACAACAAATACTAAAAACAGAATAAAATAAATATTTAAGTGGGGCTCCCATAGAACAAACTTGTTTTTTTTTTGCCATTTTGTTGCTATGATGGTACGGAACCCTTCGTGTGCAAGACCGATTCGCACACTTGGCCAGTTTTTTTTTACGCAGACGATGCCCTTGCCCTTGACGCACGCTGCATGATTTTTCGATATAAGCTTATCATATCACCAATACCTTCAAGGTGATTCTCAAATATATGATGACTAGGGGAATCACATTTCTCATAATATTTTAATCCACTTAACGTGAATGGGGAATTACCCTAACTATAGTTACATACCCTCGAAATGTGGCATGGTAACTTAATTTGAGGTGATTCCCCATGTCCGTGACTTCCGCAGGACCACGACGCCAATCGCTTCCATATTTGGTAAATAATTACTAGGTACTCAATTGGTACCAATTAGTACTCGAACAACAAAATTGGTACCGTAGTAGTTTTCGAGAAAATCGACTTTGAAGGTGGTCCTGCGGTAGTCACGCTCCATTCAGCAGGACCACCTGAGTGCCGAAAAAGGGGGCATGCTACAGCTATTTTAAGTATACAAATAATTACTACCCATAAATGTGATTCATTTCGTAAAAAAAACAGAACTGAAACATTTGTATTTACCGAGAAATCAACGATGATAACTTTCGCTCTCTCGTTCAGCAGGACCACGACTTTGAATGTTAATTCCAAGTTTGAGGAGCTTGTCGCTTGCCTCAAACCTACATAGAAAATTACTACCGTGCAAGATAAAATTAGTACCCAAAATCCAAAGTAAACAAAATTAAAAAATTGTTTATCTGTAGAAACGGCACACTTTTATACGTATTATTTTATTTGGTCGTCTATTCAGATTATGTCGCACTATGAAGTCAGCAACAAGAAAGGCATGTCAAGCCTTTAAACTATGTCACATGGTTGTCCCGTGCTAGCATTTTAGACAAATTGTAAGACATGATATATTTTATCATAACTTCTCATGATCGAAAACATTTTCTGTTAAGAATTTGTAGTTCAAGTCGAAAACCATGCAAAGTAAAAATAAAAAGTACTTTGCATAAATTCATGTTGGGATGCTGCTAGCTTATGGGCGGCAAAGGGGGGGCTAAATTTTGGTTATTTTTGCCTAGGACATACCAATTTCGAGATACCATTTTGGAAATATAGAGCGTTTTATGCAAAATAAAATAAGATTCGGAGGCCCATAATTCGGAAACAGTGCGTCGTAGGGCTATGCTTCTGAACCTAAATGGTTTTTATGGCCAAGGTTAAACCGAAACTACAATAAAATTTGAATATTTCCAAAAAAACAAAACATAACGTCAAGAAGTTATGCCACAAGTCAAGAAAACATAAAATAGCTTTATCGCCCAAACTGTGATAAAAAGTGTGACTTAGGCCATGTCTTAGTAGGCTGTGCTCGCCGGGCAATGGTAAATTAGTAGAAAAGAAATAAAGAAGAAATAGCTATCGCTCTTTAATGATATTCATATAACAACACAGCAGAAGGTACCGTAGGCACAGTAGAACCCACGGCATTAACAAAGGTATTATAGGCCATGGTTAACGAAATGTTGTTTTTATTCTTGTTATGTGACTAGGTACACAGTTTGTATAAAAATTATAGATAGTGAACTGTTGTTATTACTATTCCGACATCCATAAACTTATATGCACGAGTGTACTGCTCTCAGACTAATAATACCTGGTATTGCCCAATACCATTGACAACTTAATTTAGTCGGGTTATACGCGAAGTTTTAGTATGGAAAAGTAATGAAAGCTAATTTCTCTTAAAATACTACACTTAGGTATCTGAATTTTTGGTCGGTATTACTTCTGTAGGAGTAGTAATTTTTGTATAAATTTGGGAAGAAATCACTAAGTTTTTAATAGGGAAATCTTGAAATGAAAATTTAACGTATGCGTTTCGATGGCGCGGCCACGGCGACTTTTTAAAAAAATACCTATGCCTGGATTATGTAAAAATTTTAAAAGTTTATTCCCAAAACCATAAATTTGTCAAAGTTATGGTTAAAATTTTTTAAGGGTTTGAAGTAAGTTTTTAATAGTGAAATCTTGAAATGAAAATTTAACACCGTGACTACCGCCACCCCACCAATGGCATGGTATATATATCTCGTAAACTACTGGATTATAGTTGTGAATTTTGGGTACTAATTTTATCTTTCACGGTAGTAATTTTCTATGTAGGTTTGAGGCAAGCAACAAGCTCCTCAAACTTGGAATTAACATTCAAAGTCGTGGTCCTGCTGAACGAGAGAGCGAAAGTTATCATCGATGATTTCTCGGTAAATACAAATGTTTCAGTTCAGTTTTTTTACGAAATGAATCACATTTGTGGGTAGTAATGATTTGTATACTTAGAATAGCTGTAGCATGCCCCCTTTTTCGGCGCTCAGGTGGTCCTGCTGAATGGAGCGTGACTACCGCAGGACCACCTTCAAAGTCGATTTTCTAGAAAACTACTAAGGTACCAATTTTGTTGTTCGAGTACTAATTGGTACCAATTGAGTAGTAATTATTTACCAAATATGGGAGCGATTGGCGTCGTGGTCCTGCGGTAGTCACGGACATGTTATAATCGTACGCTATCTCTGCTGGGAGTTCCCAGTGTGGCTGTATCTGGGAACTCCCAGCTGGCTAGGCAACCATCAGGGATTTTAATTTTGATAAGTATTATCAGAATTTGTCGGTCACTGGTTCAAAAGTTAGAGGGGTGTATTGTTGGCCGACCTGGGGGGGCAATCTCTTCAGCTTGGCCACGTTTATATCTCAAAAACTAGGGCACCTACCGAAGATCTGGTTTCTCTTATATTTTTCGCTTATTAGTCCAAATAAGTCGCCAAATATCAGAATCTGTCAGTCACTGGTTCAAAAGATAGAAGCGTTTCTAAGTGGCGATCTGAGGGAGCATCTCCCCAGCTTAGCCCAATTTGAATAATTTTTGTGACTACCGACCCCGACTAAACCGCTTCCATATTTGGTAAATAATTACTACTCAATTGGTACTCGAACAACAAAATTGGTACCTTAATAGTTTTTCGATAAAATCGACTTTGAAGGTGGTCCTGCGGTAGTCACGCTCCATTCAGCAGGACCACCATGAACGTCGAAAAAGGGGGCATGCTGCAGCTATTCTAAATGTACAAATAATTACAACCCATAAATGTGAATCATTTCGTAAAAAAAACAGAACTGAAACATTTGTATTTACTGAGAAATCAACGATGATAACTTTCGCTTGCTCGTTCTCCAGGACCACGACTTTTAATGTTGATTACTTATGAATACTTTTGAAACATTTTATGGTTAATACAAGCGTCAAGATGGACTGAATCCAGTTTTCAGCGAGCTTAAAAGTTTTCTCATTTAGGCGCTGCGAACCACCATCTCAACCTATCTTCTGAAGTGGCTACACCGAGCATCACACCGGAACACGCCTAGGCCGTTTATGAGTACGTCTTTGCCCGGTCGGTGATAATTAAACACATCACTGGTTATTTTTATGATCCATTGATTATCAAAATAGTTCTTGAATTTCGTAAAGAACTCATTTTGTGGTGCTATTTCGCAAATGGCCATAATATAATATTATTTATTTGATTGAGTTGGGTTTGTTTGTTTTGTTTGGTTGAGTTGGTTGTTTGTTTGAGTTGCAAATCTGGATAATTGAGAATCTGGTGACTTGCTAATAAGGCAAAGGAGGTATACCAAAAAAATAAGATTCCAACAAATTGAGAACCTCCTTCTTTTTTTTAAGTTGGTAAAAAAGGATGCAGGTTATGCAGGGAAGAAATGTAGTGATATTGAATAATGGTAAAAACAAGGTTTTGTATAAACTTATACTTTATTTAAATATCAAGATCCTCATCAGGGTCTTCTTCATCCCAGTCATCCACTGCATCCGGCTCATAGTAGACCTTACTCTCTCCTTCATGGATCTTACTCATGTATGGCAGCTTCAAGTTGTACTTCTGTATCTTTTCATTTTGGTCTACTTCTATTTTGAATGTGGACAGATTTGCAGGCAATGGCTTTTCAGGTTCCTCTTCTTTTTTCTCCTGTCTTATAACAGGACTTAGTATTAATGTTGATGCTTTCCAATCATAAGACATTATTTCTTCACTTCTTAAAATTTTACTGCCTTTCTTTAGCTTAATCCATACTTTGTGCGGATTTGTTTTATCAAATGTTATTACAACATTTACCAAATGATTTAAATGTGTTTGTAGTTTGGAATTGTGTGGTAAACAGTCTCTGTGCAGTATAAGTACTAATCTATTTACATTTGAATTACTTTGTAATTGTTTCAAGTACTTCAAACACTTGTTCCAACCCATACTAAGAGCCATTTGGTTTATTGAATCTACTATCAATGAGCATTTACCACTTACATACTTATTATACTTGTCAGTATCAAACTCACCGTAGTAATTCACGTTGGAATGGCTTTTGAAGACGTTTCTCCAGACGCTGCTAGGTTGTTCATAATGAATGATGTTGATGGATTTTTCATCCTGCACAAGTTCTTGCAGTAAAGGTAATATGTTTTTGTTGCCATCGTCTTCTATTAACACGAATGGAGCAGATTTTAATCTAAATAAGGTCATTTTCAACTACTATTTTTTAATAAAAAAACTACAAGCCAAAAATAGTGTAAAGTAAAAAATTTATTTGGCTTTGGCATGTCTTATTTGACAATAGTTTGACATTTGACACCGTCCGTATACTCTGTGGTTTGACATTTGACAACACAACAACACATTTAACGGGTGCGTGACGGGTGCGTTCCATGGTTCCACTCTGAGGTCCAACTCATGTTCCACTATGCACTCACGACAATCGCGCTCACTGTCTACCACGGTTTTCCCCGTGCCACTTTTTGCCGAGCGTTACATTAATTGTAAACTCAAGTGTAATGTAATAAGGAGCGTTTTGTTTTGGGCAGTGGTAGCATGGCTTTGGCCACGGTTTGGCATCCGAGGCGGTTTTCGATTGAGCACCCCCAAAATAAAGCAACTAAACGAGACTTTAAAAAAATTGTTGCAAGAGCGAGCGAAGTGAGCTTGAAAATATAAAAACCTTGCCTCTGATTGGTAAGATTTTCTTTTACCATTCATACCGACTGACATAGAAAAAATCGATGGAATATTTGATATCGATGTTTTCAAACATTTTGTGGTATGATTTTGGTGCCACCTGAAGCTGCCGCCCGAAAATTTTAGCAACTTACCTCGGATTTTTGATTGTTTAAGAATACATTATTGAATTCAATACAATATACGGGTAGCAAATTCACCTACTTGCAGCCTGTAGTACAATTAAACCATTTCACATCGAATTATGGCTTTATTCATTTAAAAATTCAACATGCTTTTCGTATAGTATTGACACAGTATAATATTATGACAAGTTGACAGTGTTGTCAATCAAGTATTAAAACTGGCTTGCTACATCAAGGTCGCATATCACCACATTCTCCCGTGGTTAAGAAGTGACATAATCTTCAAAATAAGACGGAGGTCGGCGCTCTCTTGTCGAACGACGAGGTGCAGGGCTTTGCGAAATGGGTTCTTGATTACTACTGGTTGGATCAATAGAAACTTGAACTTCTGGTTCATTAGATTCTGCAGAAATCCAACTTGAGTCAGATTCTATCTCATGATCTTCAGTATCAGATGAATCATTTCCCGTAGGCGCCAAGTGACGGTTCGAAACTACTAACTCTCGGCCATTTCGTAGCCTTACGTGAGAATGCAGAGGGTTGGCCTCGACTAGCTCTACCTCTTCGACGATTGGGTCATACTTGCTTTTCCTTGCATTGTTCCTTAACAGTGCCCTCGCCGCCTCTGAAAGCCATGTTGGCATTGATTGTCCGTTTGAAGATCTGCGAGGATGAGTGAACATCCGCTCATGAGGTGTACATCCAGTCGCTGTGCACAATAAGGATCGTATGGAGTGAGTAAAATGAGAACGAATACGTACGAGACGCCTTCATCGCAGGGCTATCGTCATCAATAATAAGACAACGTCTCTTAGAGAACAGTACACTCACTCTAGATACAGCTTACCAACAAGCAAGATCACTCGAAATGGCACAAAATCAAAACAATTCTTACCGACGAGACACTATGCCAATCGTAAGTCATACTGATAATACTGCAGCTGTTTCGAGAATTCCTGCAAGAAAAGAAACATGCTATTTTTGCGGTAAACTGCGCCATCCTCGCTCCGAGTGTCCGGCATATAACACAATTTGTACAAACTGTGGTAAAAAAGGTCACTATGCTAAAGTTTGTTTCAGCAAAAGGCCTCGAGCAGCAGCAAGTGAGACATTAGAAGAGGAGCATGCCACCAATTCCATGTCCACATCGTCACATACCTTTTCTTGCATAGTATCGGCTGCAGATCTGCGAAGAGCTACAATACCAGTTGTTATAAACGAGAAGACGACAGCTAGAGCACTTATCGATACAGGTAGTACAGCCAGTTTTATTGATCGACGCCTTGTTGATATATGTAAACTTGACATCGCTCCCTGCAAGCAGAAGATCACAATGGCAACGTCTAACTTATGCACCGAAGTAAATGGATCATGCTCATTGAAGATGACCATACAAAATCAAAAAATCGACGCCTCTCTGATGATAATGGATGGGCTATGCTCAGATATAATTCTTGGACATGATATCCTGCAGAACCACAAAGCTTTAGAGATGCGATTTGGTGGTTCTAAGCCAGCACTGAAACTATGTGTTCTGTCCGAAGCGAAAATCGAACCTGTCGGTCTATTTACAAACCTACTCCCTTTTATGAAGCCGATCGCTGTTAAATCTAGAAGGCACTCTGATTCAGATACTATATTCATCGAAGCGGAAATACAAAAACTGCTAGAAGACAAGATTATAGAGCCAAGCGTTTCGCCGTGGAGAGCTCAAGTTCTTGTGACGTCAAGTGAACATCCGCTCATGAGGTGTACATCCAGTCGCTGTGCACAATAAGGATCGTATGGAGTGGAGCGACTGATCGAGGACTGTCTCCCAGCGACTGATTGGCAGATTCAGTGATTTTAACGTGAGTTGCACAGTTTTCCAAATAATTCCATTGTATCGTTCAGTTTGGCCATTGCCTTGAGGGTTATATGGCGTTGTATAGCTAGTTGCTACACCAATACCGTGAAGAAAATCTTTCAACTCTGCTGATACGAATGCGGTTCCTCTATCAGAGTGAACGTAGGTCGGTATACCGAATAATGCAAATAATTCCGATAACTTCTTTTTAACAGTTTCTGAGCTCACATCAGAGCAAGGAAACGCAAAAGGAAACCTGGAGAATTCATCAATTACAGTCAGTATGTAACGGTTCCTTGCAGTTTCACAGGGCAATGGACCCTTAAAATCAATTGCAATCCTTTCAAATGGAGCAGTTGCTTTAATTAATGTCCCCTTCGTTTTAAGAAATCTTGGTTTTTCTTCAGCGCTCACTGATCTAAAATTACAATTCTTTGCTAACTGTTTTAAGGTTTGAACGTATTGGTCGATTGTCTCCCCAGACTGTTGATGACGTTTTGCTAGATGATGCCGTGAGTATACTTCGTTTATTGGTTTTAGAAATATCCCATCTAGTTTTGCTAAGGCTAAATCAAAGTCCTTTATGTCTTGTATCTGGCGGTACAGCGATGGCGAAATGTAATTGACAAGTAGTTGGTACTTGTGTTGACTTACAGAACTGCCCTTGGTTGTATTTGATTCTATTGCTTGAACAAAGTTGGTAAAAGTTTGCTTCCAATGAGTCCAGTCAGATGATTGGTCCGAGCTTGATGTCGGATCCGCTTCGAACCGATCGGGCTTTAGATATTTGTCCATAGTTTCAGCAATAATTTTAAATGAATAAATTGTAGTACAATTAAACCATTTCACATCGAATTATGGCTTTATTCATTTAAAAATTCAACATGCTTTTCGTATAGTATTGACACAGTATAATATTATGACAAGTTGACAGTGTTGTCAATCAAGTATTAAAACTGGCTTGCTACATCAAGGTCGCATATCACCACACAGCCGCAGCCATATAATAACCCGTTGTCTTGCCCATTATGCTAGCCGCATGAGCAACGCATGTAGGTACACAATCTAACTGTCCTGACCGCGTTGTCCCCCCTTGGTGTCCGGTACCCAGGGTGGACCGCCCCGCATCGGCAGGCGCCGACCCCACCCACCTTACGCCACCACTGGTTTGGTTTGTTGATGTAAATAATAAAAAAGCCGTGTTGAAAAAATAAAGCGGAAGCATAAAGAGGTTAGCTTAAATTTGTAAGCCTGACCTTTAATAACTTATTGGTTAACTTGATTTAAATTAAAAAAGAAATATACTTTAAAATTTCATATTTATTGGAATATTTAATTATGGTGACAGTTTGGTACTAGAGCACTTAATGCTCCGGTAAGTACTAGGCACCCGATATATTATTTTTTCCTCTGTGGTACTATACTATACTTCTTATAAGATAGCTTGATCTCTGCGACATATGTCAAACTGATATACACGATAATGGTATCCTGTCAAGCGCTATTGTTACTGTATTGATACTGACAGCTGCCGCAGAGATCAAGCTATCTGAAGAAAAATAAATACACTTCAATTATTGGCATGAAAACGAGACGATTAATACGAGAAGATTTAATTCGTAATGACCGTGTCACATTATATCAGTGTGACATTGATAGTGTCAAAATAGCGCTAAATTTTTAACGCTCACTTCGACCACAAAGTACGTAAGCCACGGCGCACTTAGATGATGAGTTGTCGTGGGCGTTGCGTCACACTAAAAATATACAAACAGTATGGAAACTACCTACAAACGCTCGAGACGGCACAATCACACAAACACGTGACCAATCGTCGCGTCGCGGTGCTCAGTACTGACAGGTGCCAGCACACAGCACCGCAGAAGTGCCGCAGTGGTCTCGTCGGTGCGTATGTTTGTGTGAGTGTGCCGTTTCGAGCATTTGTAGGTAGTTTCCATACTGTTTTTATATTTATAATGTGGACGTTTTCGCCGCGACCACAACGATCGTAGTCGAAGAAAGGCTGAAGGAGCATTTTAGGCGTTGTAAACGCTAAGTGGAACGCACCCGTGCCTGCCTGCATAAATCAACTCGGTTGAATTAGTATTGTATATTATACTAATAACTAGTAGTGTTCAAAGTAGCTATATGTCAATAACTTGCTTAGTGCTATAAGCTTTGTATTTTAAGTCGTTATTTTATACGCTTTATTATAACGAGATTTTTTATAACGCACAAGCGCGGGGCGGGCACGAATAACGCAAGCGCGGTGACTGTTAACTCGTAGCTCCTACCCTAGCGTTGCAATCGTTGGACAGACAGCATGCTTAAAAATATTACATCGCGTTTATGAATTTATTACGATAAAATGGAGCAGTATAAAATAAACAATGAACTTTCCTTCATACTTTCCAGGCTTAGGACTGTGTATAATTATAGATTAAGTGTTATTATGCAATAAAGTATGTTAGTATGTTAAGCAATTATAGGCGTATTTAAAAGTTCAATCAATCGTCCTTCACAATTTTACTTAGTCAATATTACGTTATGTGTCCTATCACTGCTTACTAGTGATGGGCGTTGAATGAACGAACTAGTTAATTCGACCGTCGACGTACAATGAACGAGTCGACGGTTCACCGATAATCAACGAACTAGTTGAATTCGTAGACGGCTAAACTGAGACTCAACTGTTCATGTCGACTTGCAACGCGACGATCGACGCGAGAACTTAGTTGGGTAGTAGAAGTTCATATTTCCGAAAATATAACAACAACGGACGAACATCGAGCAAATTAATTTGAACTCTAACTCTAGATATAAAGAGATGATATTTCTATGGGCAGAATGCCATTTTGGAGTTAAAATGCATTGTTTTAAGAAGAAAAGGACGCCAATAGTTTCACATGTGCAAAAGAACAAAGCGATTGACCGATCGAACGATGCGAGGTAAACCGGTTTATACTTGTTTACGTTCAATCAGCAAGTTGAAAGTTGTTGTCAAGCCGTCCGTCCGTAGACGCCGCGCGTCGCGTCGTCGCAAGGTTTATAGTGAACGTCAACTTAACAAAGTTTACGTTATGAACTAGTCCATAAATTCAACTAGTTGATCGACTCGTCGATCAACGGAAATGGACGGTCTAGTTTCGTTGACGAAAATTACGTCGACGACCCATCTCTACTGCTTACGCTTAAAAGCACATTTTTTTTTTTTTTTTTTTAAGTGACGTCTCGCAGTTTACAATCCAAATGATTGGTTACTGCTTAACCGGGCTATCCTCACAAAGCAAATTACCGTAGATATATTACGTGAGCCGCGCGGGATCGCAAATTACGCGTGCGACCGATCACTATCACTAGCATGCAACGACTGGCCGGCGACCGCCGCGCCGTCGCGCCCGCCCGGCGCCCGCTTCTTGCTTTATATACGTTTTTGCGTTGCGCGCGGTACTTCGTTATAACGAATCTTCGTTATAACGAATTCAGCAAATAGCGCCAAGTGAGTGCCACGATAGCGTTTGCTTTATGTTATGTTTAATAAGCACGCTGCTTTAAGTTGCTTTACGTTATATTAACCACCACTACTAATAACAGAGAGACCGGAGACGTTCAAAATGTATAGTTGATTTTTGTTACAAACATACATCCGTAGACGTAGACACTTGAGGGAGAGATAAACAACTGTCTCCAAGTATTAATAGAATGGATGGGCGCGAATAATTTCACATCACATCACATCATCAGCCTATTAATGTTCCCACTGCTGGGACACAGGCCTCCTCTCTGTGAGAGGGGATGGGCCGTAATCCACCATGCGGGCCCAGTGCGGGTTGGTGGATGTCACATGTCTTTGAATTTTTGGTTCTAGGACATGCCGGTTTCCTCACGATGTTTTCCTTCACCGTTTTTGAGAGCAGTGGTGATGAAATAATTTACACAAAGTAAAGCGCCTGCCTGGGTTCGAACCCACGATCTACACGATCACTTGTAAGTCGCGGCCGGTACCACTGGGCCACCACTGCTCTTCGCGAATAATTTAAACATTAATATTGGCAAAACTAACATAATGACTTTTGAGCAAAGGACCAACCATAAAAAACCTGACATAAAATTTCGAGACTATATAATTTCAGAAACGACAACTACAAAATTCTTGGGACTGGAACTGGATAGAGACATTTCGTAGAAAACTCACACTGACAATGTATGTAAGCGCTTGAGCCAAATTCCTTTGCGAAATCTCGCAAAGGAAGTACATCAAAAAGTTTTGGTTACAGCGTATTATGCATATGTTACGTCTATGTTACGCTACAGGGTTATATATTAGGGAAACTCCACAAACATGGACACTGTGTTTTGAGCGCAAAAAAGGTGTGTTAGGCCGATATGCGGCATTCAAAGCACGGAGAGCTGTAAACAAGTCTTTGCATATTTTCGTATACCCTGTCTGGATATGAAGTGGAATTTATAAAGTGGCTCTTTTTGTAAAAACAGACTTGCACTTATTTGAAACACTACACAGCGCGCGACATAAAAATAAAAGCGGTAGACAACACAAAAAAGCTGTATTTCATAAGAACTTTCTAGGAATGGCACCACAGATCTACATAAACTTCCTAATGATATATTAAATATATCGATATTAATATGTTTAAAAAGCAATTGAATAAGTTACTGTTAAGAGGACCCTTGTCGAACCGTCTATCGCCAACGCGAGCACGGTCGAAAAGCTTGTTGTTTCATCCAGCGCAATGCTTGCCTACCCTACCTAAATTCGGTATCCGTATTCACTAATGCCAAGTTCGTTTCTTATAAAACTACTAAATCTTTTTGAAAGCAAAATCAGTGTCCGGTATAAAAAAGCAAGATCGTTGTAGTAGGTAAAACAGAATTCTCTAAATAAATGAAATAGATACGATGCACACTCACGTACGCGCAGTACTCAAGAAATTCATTCATTACCTACTAGCCGAGCGAGCGGCGATATTCATTCAACTCCCCCGTCTCACCCCGCCCGACCCCGCACGACTCGTCTCCCCGCGCACCTCATACCCCCTTGTTGACTAACAAACTAACAAGCAAGTGAGAACGCGATAACATTGAACGAAAAATGGTGTTCGAAAGAACAATGGCGAAATTTTAGCTGACTTAAATTTGAGCGTCTGAAAGTGAGATATATACGAAAGACATTCTATTAATTGACTAAGTTTTTTAAAGTATAATTAGGCCTGGTCCAAAATAGATAAAAAAAAACATAATAAATAAAAAGTTATTTGATCTTTTAGTTCATTTCTTTAGCATAGTGTTGCCATTATATATTTTATCTGCTAAGTGACAAGTAGTAACTATATTAAGTAATAATATCATTATTGTATTTATTGCAGTAAATGAGTTAACAATACAGTTTATGTCTAAGTGTAGATGTTCCTTGCAGGTAGGTAAGAATATTGTAGTGTAGTAGAAATAAATGAATTACTTTCAATTAATGATTGGCAAAAAGACTAGTACCCAAGTCTAAAAAAAATATAGCTTGGTTGTTGACGACAACCTTTTGATACACGTCAAAGTCACTTAGTTTAAATAAATATACTCTTTCTAAAGAGTATACTACACATTTCATGCTGAAATAACTAGGTAAGGGAAATACTAATGCGATATTTCCCTTTTACTTCCACGAAATTGAATAATATTACCTATTAAACACATTATTAAAAGTTACCCAGACATAACCTACAAAAGTTTATGACTGAATATCTATTATTCTCTACATTCTCGAACAAAAATTCTTGCACAAACTAATTCAGAACATCACCCTGAGTTAAACCAGATATTTTTAATTTAATGACTTTCGAATTTAATCTCAGCTAAAACAATGTATGGGCACCTGCCATTGTTCTTTCATAAAACATGTTCCAGGTGTTACGTGTTTATGAATAAGCCTTATAAGTTTGTGAAATAAAAATTAGTCATTTAGAATCTCCATTGTATTTGTAAGGTTTCTATCGAGATATTTTCTTTATTTTTATAATTTATGAATACATTATGAACGGTCAAAGTTCAGGTAAAATTTGTGCAAAAATCCAGATTTTTGGAGGCATAAACTGAATTGGTTTCTCCAAATTTTTATTGTGCACAAGATACCTATTAGTTAAGAAAAATCAAAGATATATGTGTTACAACGGCATAATCACGTACGAGCGTTTGTATGAAGAGTTTGTCGGGTTGTCCGCTCTTAAATAAGACCTACTACACAATACATGAGTACATGTCAGACAGAAATTTATCTGTACAATAATAATAGTATGAATACTTAAGTCCGATTTATTTTCATTTATATACTGTAATTAATTTACTATGTGTTGTCCTTTAGACTCTGGCATTATTTACGTATTGTTTTTCTTTACTAATATGACATTTTACACTGAAACTATTTTGTGATCTCAATCTATGACATTTATACATTTTAATTTATGACATGGTATGATTTTAGTGATAATTTGTGACATTCTATAGTTTTTGTAATAATGTATGGCATTGTATAATTTAAACAATAATTTTGCATGCCTAAACTGGTACAACACAGTGAACTGCGCATTCACCTAACATCTGGTTTATAATTATATACTGTGTTGAGCAATGAAGATTAATTTGAATTTGAATTTGTAGACTGCTCATTAAGCTCTAGTTTACATAGTCTATGCTATCACCTCGACAAACAGCTGTTTTTTTTTCAAAATTTCTATGACATTGACATAGCAAGTTATAGTGATGTGCCAATTCGGAATTAATTAAGACGACTCAAGTTACGCCACTCGAATTAGCAGAACGAAGCTAAGTTGTAATAAATTATTTATTTGTTAAAAACCACTTTTTTACACATGTATTGGATAGATAAATTGGATAACTTCCTTGATAATTAGCGAGATGAGGCACAACAACGAGGGAAATGGAAGGAATGGGGGAGCCCTTAGCCCAGGAATGGGACTAAACAGTCAAAAAAAAAAACATTAGTAAATTTACACCCTATTCGTTTTGTAAAGAAACGGTTATAATCCGACTAGTTTTAAAAATACAACCTAACAATGCAAAATGGTTACTTTTGTAGCATTCTTTAATTTGTTATCTTAAAAGTTTCGAACTCTTTGCTTTCGAGATGCTTTTAAGACGACGACTAAAGCCAACGACCTTGAGGGAACAAAACACGCACTCGTTAAACACCCGCGCGACCCAAAATTTAGTAGTTTTTTGTACTTTCCTTATTATTCTATGACTTAAAAAAAAAGCCTCAGATCAAAATGTAGATAATTAAATTGTCTTTGAGATGATGTGAATTTCAGTAAAATATGCCTGGCGGTTTTAGTGTGATTGTCGTGTTTTTGTCCGTTTTAGACATAACTATACAAATTAATTACACTATGCTATAAGAATAAAACTCAAAATTTTCTTAGATCAAATTATTAAGAGAATGGTCTAATGTAACATACATTTTTTCCAAAAAATTACGACTAGCCTTTTAGACGTGATTCTCATTTTAAAATCAGCTACTCAAGGGTATCTGCGCCTTAATGTTGGTTATTGGTTTTACCTTTTTTTTGGTTCCAACTTAAAAAATATTGGTATTGTTGAAAAAAAAATTAAGAAATAATAGTTTGAATGTTTGATATGTGTGTATTGGTATGTTGTTCTATGATATATTTTATTTTAGATTTTAGTGATAGCACAGATAATATAATACTAGCATACAGATACCTCATCCCATACAAAGAAACCGTGCAATTTTTTGTACATCGAACGCATTCGGTTCTGTTTCACGGTGATAGATAGATGGTGTTAGCAGCGACTTACAAGTAAAAGGGTTTACTAGGTTCGTGAATATTTTTTTCTTTAAATACAGTGAAGGTTTGTTTTCTAGTATTTATTTGTACGTTATTACAGTTTTTTTTACACCAAAATGTGTTAAAATACAAACTTTATCAATCGAGTGGAATGCCTCAGAAATTTAAAAATACGCCATCTATTGGTATCAATTTTAAATGAACCGTCTAATAATCTTTGAAATGTGAATTAAGATCCCAATATTCCATAATTTTGTACTTAGGAGAGTTGATTAAACAAGAACATACAATTTTTGTGTTCAATTACAGAAAATGTTAATTTTACACACATTCAATAACAGATGGAGGTGCATATCGCGCCATCTAGTGAGATTTATTTGAACCAAATTTACTTTCTTAGCAATGAGACCCCGTGGTGATAGTATCTTGAGTTTGGAAGAATACCACTCGAGTTAGTAACTCGAGTTGAACATCTCTAGCAAGTTAGCAAGCAAAGTCACTGTCAAAGTGTCAATCAGTTTGACGTCTGCTTTGTACATATAGTGGTTATTTTTGTGTTATTTATTTTTAGTAATTACAGATAATAAGATTAACAAAATGCATAGAATTACGGTATATAATAGTATCAAAAAGTTTACTCGTCAGATCGTATATGTTCCAAAACACAAACCACCAAAGCATGAAGATATCGAGGTTTTAAAAAACTTTTTATCTAGATACAAAAACATTCTTATCCTGACTGGTGCTGGTATTTCCACGGAATCTGGTAATTCCTGTGCTCGTACAAGTATTATTGTTTCTAGTTCATGTATATAATGTTTTGTCTGCGTATTTTCATAGGAATTCCAGACTACAGATCAGAAGAAGTTGGTTTATATGCTCGCACCAACCACAAGCCCATACAATACCAAGAGTTTGTGAAGTATCCTAATGTAAGACAAAGATACTGGGCCAGGAATTTCATAGGATGGCCAAAGTTCAGTGCTGTGCAGCCAAATGACACCCATCTTGCTATTAGAGAACTAGAAAAGGTAATTCTGTTATTAGTACCTACTTAATTTTATCATAATCCACTGTGTATTGACTTAACTGTTGTAGACAGTGATATATAGATAGAATCAATCATATGTTTGTTGACCATATCTTACAGATGGGAAAGGTGACATCAATTGTGACACAAAATGTAGACCATCTACATCACAAGGCTGGCTCAAATAATATAATAGAACTGCATGGCACTGGGTATATAGTGAAATGTTTAAAGTGTCCCTATGAAGTAAGCAGGGAGGAGCTGCAGCTTGAACTAATGAGAAATAATCCTTACATGGAGAACAGCTTCACCATGATGAGGCCTGATGGTGATGTGGACTTACCCAAAGTATGTGTTCCATATTGTTATGGATATTGTATTTATCTGTAAATGTTTACTAGCATGACTTCATGTTTACTCTTTAATTATTACAGGAACAAGTGGAAAAATTCAGAGCACCACTCTGCCCAAAATGTGAAGGCCCATTGAAACCAGATATTGTGTTCTTTGGTGACAATGTCCCAAAGGCAAGGGTGGAGGCAGTTCGGACTCAAGTATCCTCCAGTGATGCTGTATTTGTCTTGGGTTCAAGCCTGACAGTTTATTCAAGTTATAGAATAATTTTACAAGCTAGAGATGAACATAAGAAAATTGCTCTGTTAAATATAGGCCCCACCAGAGCTGATGACATTGTAGATATTAAAGTGGCTACAAAATGTGGTGATATACTTCCTGAACTGTGTAGATCAATAACAAAGAACCTCAGTTGATTGTACCTGATTTTTTTATTATAGTTTTTGTGATGATTTTGCTACCTCAAAATAAGTGTTAATATATGTATAAGTAGTTGAATGAAATATATTTTAAATAAATAAAATACAGATTAATGATGGCATTTCATTTTAATAATTAATAGTATAAAAAGAAGTAGGTAGGAATACAAAAGTTTGTTATATTTTTCGTAAAGAATGAATGGCATTTTCAACAAATTCAGAGTAAAATATTTATAGGAAAAGCAGATTGAATTGTCCTTGAATAAATCAGTAGAAGTACTAAAAAATAATTGTTTGTTTTTGGTCATCTGTTATGGACTGATTCAATTGAATAAACGCAAGGTGTGATTAAAACACCACAAAAATTAAGGTGTATCGATGTTAGGAACATACTAATGCAACCATTTCTTGTGAACTGTAAACTTGATATTAGATTTTTTCGAAGTTAACAATGGATTGTTAACTTCGAAACCTTGCGCTCATCAGAAATCCATAAGTTACAAGTGTTGACTTTAAACATAACAAGAACAATGAGATCACATTTTAGTTACTTTTTAATCTGTATCAAAACTAATGCAAATATTTCTAACAATCACATTGCAAAGCTGAATGATTGAGGTGTGTTAGGTTGACAAAATATGGTTTCAGGTTATTCATTTACCTAATTATAGTAATGGATAAAAATATACATAATAATTATAGTCCCGAAAGAGTACATTAAGCATGAAATATAAATTTAATTTGGATTGTCTTCTAGGTATAAAGTGGAATTCTAACAATGTGTTTGGGTGTATTGCCTAGTGGGATATTTAAATACAGGAATTTTATGAAAATTCCTAAAACAATTGAAGTTTCAATAACACAGCTATAAATAGTACTCTAGAACTTTAAATTCTCTACTAGTACCAAAAATCTAGAATCATTTTAATGTAATGTGTTTGTAACTATTTTAATAAAAAACATTGCATTTTTGCACTAGTATATCAATTTGTAAAGATCATTAACAATATGTCTACAATACGAAAATGTGTTATCTCTTGCGTACTTTAGGTATATTTTATAATCTCCTTAATATTACTTAATAACAGTTAACGGCAGTGTTAAATGACGTCACAAATCACATTATTATGTACCTGATCTATGTAAAGTCAGCGGCAAGCGCTAGAGGCCGACAAGTTCTCTTAATGCTTATGTATTTAACATAGGTTCTATAAATGTATACTATAACGCTTTGACAATACAGTAAGAGGTCAATTGACCTAACATACTACTTTGCTAACAATTCTAGCGCGCCGTGACGCGAAATATATATCTGAGCTTATGCTGTTACAAATGAACACTTTGCTTAACCTACTCATTGTTTGTCACATACTATCGGGTTTCTAATCATATATACTTATAAATATAATAATAATGATTTATCAACTGGTCACCTACTTATTACAATGAATAAAATATTAAATTAATCAATGGCATAGTTTAAAAATGGTAAAATGCCATCTAGCTTTTCAAAAGACTAACACAAATCAAAAGAAATGCCTGTAATTCGAAGTATTGTGTTCAACATTGAGTAACAAAATGGATTAATTACACTAAGTCAAGATTACATCATAAATTATTTACTTGAGAGGATTTAACTTAACTAACATTCAGTTGGGGGACTCGAAAGTTTGTACTAAACCATTGATTTTAAGTCCAAATGTCTTTAGAACGCCACGACACGTCCACACGCGGTGTTTTTGGTATAATGTAGTGTGATACTCGCGTCTCGTTTTCGTATACCAATTCTTTCGGCTGTTGGAAGACCCGACATCGCTACCAACTCGCGTCGCGAGGCGAACAGAGTCAGTTATTGAATTAAACACGTATTCAATGACTTAATTAACATAAACACATTCAACTTACAATTCAACACCAGTCTTAAGATCACAATTAAATTATCTCCACATGAAATGTTTTGTCACTACAAGAAAACCGTACATAATACTAGATGGGTCGCTCGCTCATGTATCAATTGTCTATTGTAAGCAACATTATAAGAAGTAGTCGGCCTGCGGCTTCTTCGAGGGCACGCCGCGCGACTCCTGCGGCGCCGCCTCGAATATTGTGAACTCTCGCTGAAGGTTTTCGTTCAGTTCTAATATTGCAGCCACGTTGCCGCATCTGTGTACAGAAAACCGATCGTTATGTTAATTGTTAAACAAAATAAGATAACATTCATCACATGGGACTCTATAATAATTTCAATAAAAACTCACACTGAGCCTCTGAGGGCTTAGTTTTTAAAGGTTTCTTTTGTAATTCAAACTATAGAAAAAGTTTTTTTTTTTTACATTATTGTAACCAGATTTACGGTTAACGGTAACGGTTTACGTTAACGCGATCGAGTATGTTAAAAGCTCGCATTAAGGTTATTGGTGTATGAAAACAGAAGCACAAAAATCTCAAACAAGAGGGCATTTCTCATGTTTTGCCACAATAACAAAACAGGTTCGGTCCACTGCCTACGTCCAAAGCTGGTTTTGTTTCGCCCCTTGAAGAATCCAAAAAGTTTAAATTGAATTGGAAGTTTAGAAGATCATAGATCAGGACATCCCACCCATACGCACTAAAAGTTTTGGGAATACTTTCATCAGCTTCGCTTGCTTCACTGTCGATCATATCATGGCTTACCATCAGGTGAGGAGTGGTATTTGGCCGAGCATAATCAATAATAAAAAAATCAGACCTGTAGCAGTAGTTAGGCGCCGACCACACCGTGAGCACGGTTTCGTTGAAGTGCCACTTGTAGCCCTCCATCACGAGCTGGTGCGCGCGGCAGATCATGTCAATGTCGTTAGATACGTTGAACTGTGCCACCACGTCTGAGCCGAACAGGTAGCCCGCGCCGCGCGGCGATACACCCCAGCCTTGTGTGTCTGAAAGATACGAGGAAGATTTGTAATATATATGTAGTATGGCTTAGCAGACTAGCTCAAGGCTTTTTAGTTAAATACTTTATATATTTCCTTTAGAATGGTGCGTTGTACTCACAACCACAACCGGCGTGCGTCAAACACTTGTCAGATGTATGAAAGTAAATGAAGCAAAAGAACTATGTAAGAATCATAGCAGCTGGTGTTGTCGTTTCTGCTCATCCCCACGAGAAAATGGCGGGAGTTTATGTATGTACCTTAACATTTAAATGAACAGGTTATACAGTAAGTCATACCATAGAAGTAATAATATTTATAATCCCCGGCAAGCTGACAAGAGTCGTTAGAACCTTCAAAACGCGCGATTGGTGGGTCAGTTGACACAAGGAATGACTGACCAACCTCGCCAACTTACATGCCGGGGATTATAAATACCATATTCCACTGCAGCACTATTAAACTTTTTTTAAGTTTATTTAAATTTTAAAGGGATATTATGATGGTGACAAACCTTCAGGGTCACTCCAGAGCAGGTCACACATGGGTCCGTCATGGGGTACCTCCTGTTTGCGGTCGATTGTGCGAATTTGGTCTAGTGTCTGTATAGAAGGGCTGAGTCCACCGTGCACGCAGAATATCCTTCCGTCAATAATTGCCGATAGGGATAGGTAGTCGAATATTTCCGTGCAATACCTGCATACATTCAGATTTGGTATGTTAATACAAAACAGATCCCTTATAAATTCGTCCTGTCTGTCTGTTCAGATGTTACTCACACAGCCATTTTATTCAGAGGCTTGTTGGCTAGAACAATATCGATGGTATTTAGAAGAGTAATTAGAGGTGGCACTCCCAAAATACATCACATGTGAAAATGTCAACTGTCTAGCTATTATGGTTCATGAGATACAGCCTGGTGACAGACGGACAGACAGACGGATTGCGGAGTCTTAGTAATAGGGTCCCGTTTTTACCCTTTGGGTACGGAACCCTAAAAATATTAATACAGTTATGGATGAGCACTATTCTTGGATCCCATGATAAAAAGATTTATAGATAGAATATACTTTATTGTACACCAAGACAGTCACCCTTACTAAAAAAAACTATGGGATCATCTGTGGGTATTGTGAATCTTGGTGAGGTTCTAAAGATACCTCTACAACTTTCGTTCTTATTAAAAGGGAACAATTTACATGCATTTAGAGCTCCCGCAAACTACAGCCATTGTATCTGCCGATAGTTTGGTTGGGCCTTTAATCAGTATGAGGAAGTGAAATACTTTTTTTTATAAAAATGTTGCCCACACTAGGAATTTCTTCCTGTATCGTGGGTGCATTTACAAACATATAAACTAAAATACACAACACCCAGAGCCAGAACAACAAAAGTACGGAAGTATGCAAGTACACTAGGTAGTATAACAATACGGTAATAAATGTAATTTTCAATTTGACCAAACTATCAACCAATAAGAAGTCTGTAGTTTGCTGGAGCTCTTATTATGCTGATGGCACATTGATGAATTGCAATATAATAATAAAATAAAATGAAAAGTTTACCTCCATACAGTAATAGATCCATATTTCCTAAGACACTCATCATAAAAGCCGTACACCTGTGTGATCTGTCTGGACTCATGGTTGCCTCTGATTAGTGTGATGCGGTCGGGGTAACGGACCTATGTTAAACAGATTATAAGATTATGTTTTGTAAATATTAAGATCACTTTATTACCATTGGGGTAGATAACAGAAATGAGAAATTTTTAAGTTATTGATAAGCCAAATATTAACTAAGTCCTTAGTACAGCAGAAAGTTTTAGTTGTAGTAAAACATTGGCAATTGCTTAAAAAAATAATGGTATATATTTGTTGGGTGTTTGTTGAAAAAATTTTAACTCAATTTGGGATTGCCATGTGAACAAAACACAGATTTTTCAAATAATTCATAAGAAATATCTTATCACAACCTACTACTTGGTGATTCATTATGCAAATTTAATACATTGATAACAAAAGCTATAGCTAAAGCATATATTGCATGGAGGAAGTGTAACTGCCGTCATCACAGTAGTAAGTCACAATCCATGTGCACAATAGGATTTCCCATGCAAAAATGATGAAGTTATGAAGTCCTAATCCATTTTCCCCTTACAGAATGAATTTCCAAAAATGCTCCTGTAGTGCTAAAAGAATATTTGTACATAATGACATGCTTCTCGGCCTACAGAACTCCCCAACCGCCTCGGCCGCTCTGTAGCTGGCTTTCTGATGTGCTTGGTATGGCATGCTGCTGGTTTAGTATGAGATTTACTACTGCGCAGTCATTGTAGCTAACTTCAGAGAGGCCAAGAAGGATGCGGAGTACTGTACAAGTTAAGGATGTGCATTGTCTGTTAGTAAAAGAATTTTAGGTATATGTGATCATGAATCACTTAAGATTACCTTTAAAGCGAGTAGTAATAAGAAAGTCTCTACAGAATAGAATCCTCTGTCTACAAAATCACCCATAAATAAATAATTGGTCTCAGGAACATCACCACCCACTTTAAACAGTTCTTTCAGATCATAGAATTGGCCATGGATGTCACCACAAACCTGGAACAAGAAAAAATTAACTTATTGTTTGGACATAACACCTGAGTGTTTGTGTATGTTTCTATTAACTTAGGTATATAGGAACTAGAAGTACATTTTACAAACTAACCAGCCTACCAAAGAATAGCTTGATAGCTATGATTTAAACTTAGTTACAGACAAGACTTGAATACAGCTAGACATAATTTCGAGTGTATTTTTCTATGTTAAAAAACATTCAACAACAGAAACTATCCACTTATTTAGACACAGTTATCGAATTAATTCTGTGAATCCCAAATATAGGTATTTGTCCGTGTTGATCTCAATAAGAATCGTAAAGATACGTGAAAGGTTAATTACCGTGACAGGAGAATCTACCCGCTGAACGTTGCTCTCTTCGACGAGAATTTCGCGGGCCTTGGCACAGAGCGCTTTAACCTCGGCCTCCATTATTATCTCACATCTCTTAAGCTGCTCGATTTGACGATCTAGATCACTTGTATCAGACATCTTTTTAAATAAAATTACCACGCTCTATCTGTGAAGTAAAAAAAATTGTGAGTAATACAAAGATTACATGACAGAGAAGATATTATCTGATCCACTATACGTCTACTAAGCTTTCTAAAAGAAAGAAAGAGACATTGTTTTAAGACTTACTATTTATAATTAGTTAATGTTATGATTGCTTTTGGTTATTTCGCATCAGCAGCTCAAATTCTTTCAACAAACAATCACAATGCCTCCGCCATTTACAACGTTACTCTGCCTCCATAGTCAATATAGATTTCCAGTCTATCAGTCTATGATTAGCAGTAGCACGTAGACTTTTTAAGGGCTTATTACACTACACGGTATTCAGGGCTCTGAATACCGGGTCACTTCACTATTCCGATTCAATAAGGTCGATATTTAGAGAACCCTAAATTCCTAACTTTTATTACACTACCGTGAATTAGTGTTTAGGGCCCTGAATACCGTGTAGCGTAATAAGCCCATTATAGAGTTGCACCTTACTCAATCAGCACTCAGCCGATTGATCCAAGGCATCGTGATGAAATATGCTCTAAGGGCTTCCATAAGCAATGCATGCTAACAATAGCTTCATTTAATTTTATTTGGTGATCCCGTACACATTGAGAAGTCTATTAGTTTCAAGAGCAAAAAATATATGAAAAACACGTGATTGTATGAACGCAACTTTATGTTTAATCGGTGTCTGTTGGCTATGGAATCCTGTAATCAAGTATATCGTTCGTTCATTTCATTCATTGTTGTTTGTTAAATTTATTGATTTAGCGAAAGTTGTTTTTTTCGTTAAAGTAAAAACATAGTGTTGTTTTGTGCGTTTTCTTTGAACTCGTAGTGAAAAATGGGCAATGTATACACAGTGGGTCCGAATGCGGCGCTGATAGTTTCAGGTAAATATTGTTATGCCTGTATATCACAATTTAGTGTAAGATAATGTTGATGTTTTGTTGATTTTTTGGATGTTTTTCAAATCTAATGCGCCGAAAAAGCATGCTATGTAACGAAATAACAATAAATATAATTTTGTGTAGCGTTCAAATCCTGTTTTGTCTTACTGATTACAAAATAACCTCTTATCTCGGATCTGCTAAGCGCTGTATTTGCCTATCTATAAATTTGCAAACAATTGTGTAAGTTTTCATATAGCCAAAAGAGGGAACTACCCATCCCTTCTGTAGTACAAGTTAGTCATAGATTAATACGAAGCAAATTACGTGTAAAAACCTGAAGAGTCCACGCCCAAAATTATTGCATATAGGTGCCTATATCTTCCTACAATTATCTCACTCTGACGGCGCTCGCGCATATTTTTGGCGAGCAGCAAATTTAACTAATTCACTGAATTAAAATGTAAGGTCACTAGAGATAGGTATGTATATTTTCGGCGACTCGCGTTGTTATCCATCTATGAATAATAAATATGTATTTTTTGTATTATTGTAGTACGTAATGTATAATATTATTATTAAAATTGGTTGGGCTACTTACCAGTGACTATGCGTAATTATTATTAAAGTTAGTCAGTATAAGGAGTCAAATCAGGTCGTTGAAGTCGGTCAGGGGAACTCCTGATGGCGGTCAATCTAAGCGGAGATGAACCATCGTAGCGAGAAAAAGATTTAAATTATAGTGTAGTGCAGTGTACAGGCGTGTGCGCAAACACTGGTGTACACTGTCTCGCCCCTCACTCTCGCATACTTTCGTTATCCCCCCATTCATAGATCACTGGGAGGGATGGTAATCGGACGCAATCAGCCGATTAGGTACAGGATCAACGTCTTAATTGTTTTGCAGCCAGACAGGGTCAGACCGTAATTTGATGCATATGTTACGTGTGATCACTCCAATTACCTAATCGCAATTGAAGTTTTTTTAAGTGATCTAAAATACTTTATAAGGTCTTATTCTGACAAGCTTTTCTTTTAACATTTACGACACTAAAATATAGAGAAAGAAGTAAATAATAGTATCCAATAATAAGTAACCTTTTCTTTTTTGCTAAAACTTTTAATAAAACACATTACCCTCCTTCGGCAGTCGGGTAAAAAGAGACATCCGCGTCTTGCTGAGATGCGTTAATATCAGGCAACCTACATTTTGTTAAATTAGCAAAAGAAGTATGTAAGGATCGTAGCAGGTGGCGTTCTGTAGTTTCTGCCTATCCCCATGGGCAAAAGGCGTGAGTTTATGTAAATTAGCACCATCGTGCTTAATTTCAAGTTCACATCAGCAATAAGTCCCTTAAAAATAGTGGCACATTGTGCGATGTGTTTTGAGCTAATTTCTCTACTGCGTCATTATCTATTTTCTAATATCAGAACTTGTTCCAGTTCGGAAAAGTCTGAATAATTTTTGCGACCAGAATATATCACGGAATCAAGGACTAGCTGCAACAACTTGTCGCACAAGTTGTTGCAGCTAGCGAAACGGTCTGCGTCGGTAAGTTGAAAACAATTGAGTCTATCTCCAGATAGACTCGATTGTTTTCCACTTACCCAGGCTCGTGTTATGACTTTCATCTATTACCTGTCCATCTAACTGCCCTTGTTCAGTATCTCCAACTTGCGTCTGCTCGTACCGAACCGAGCAAAATCATCGTCAGTGTGGTGGTAATTCTGAGAGACTACAGTTTCGACTCCAATTTCAACCTCTCACAATGTTGAAGCAACCTTCGAAATAGATATTACAATACAAAGAGAAGAACTTACTCAGTTTGCATACTATCCATAGTTTGAACAAATGAGACGACAAGCATTCACGCTACGGTATATTATTATCATTGAGTTTTGTCCTTGCAGTGGTCATTACAGCATGGGCTCGCGAGGATTAGATCAATAAGTTTTAAAAAACAATACAGTCGACAGATATCTTAGTTTATTTTTACTAGGAAGGTCAGAAAATCTATTTTGTTGCAGTATTTTCAAATACCTATGAATATTTTAGAGATGTGGACGAGGAAAAAACCGTAGGAAATGAATACATTTTGTCGTTGGGATTATTTTACTCTGACTTGCCCCGTACGTACTTGTATAGACTAATACCTAACTTACAAAATATTGCGTAAAATTGCAACAGTAAGTGCCTTTGTTATATTATTATCTACTTCAAACTAAGCAATTTAAACTAGAGTAGATATTGTACATTATTTTTGCTTGACCTTTATTGTAGTTATTTTTGTGGTAAATATCCACGCAGATATTTTATTTCTGTAAATTGATATTGAACAAAAACTTGTAAAATCTGTCAATCAATCTCATCCATCGCTTACCATCAGGGGATATCGCGGGTTCAAAAAAAAATCGTTTTCCTCCAATCCAATTTTTTATAGATGACCTATTTCGTGAATATTTAGATTAATAAACAAGCCATAGCCACATATTCCACCAATTCGCACCAAGCGCTTCCAAACATCCTTCTTAATGCGCACAGCGAATGAATGGAACTCACTACCTGCGTCTGTGTTTCCGAATTGAACCCGAATCTCTTCAAAATTAGAATGAAGAGGCTTCTTCTGGGTAAGCTCACTCCATCGTCGACTCTGTCTCGGTCACCTCTGACCTAGACTAGAGTCAAGAGAAAACCCATCACTAATAAAAATAAAAAAAAACTGGCCAAGTTCGAGTCGGACTCCCGCACGAAGGGTTCCGTACCATTATCGAAAAAAAATGCCATTGAAAAATCACGTTTGTTGTATGGAAGTCCCACTTAAATATTTATTTAATTCCGTTTTTAGTATTTGTTGTTATAGCGGCAACAGAAATACATCATCTGTGAAAATTTCAACTGTCTAGCTATCACGTTCATGAGACAGACAGACAGACGGATCGCGGAGTCTTAGTAGTAGGGTACCGTTTTTACCCTTTGGGTACGGAACCCTAAAAACGTTGTTCTAAAGTTTCTACAAGTAATTGTCCAATCTCGTCATAATAATTCATCTTGTGTTTTTATTTCCTCCTACTTCGCGACTATGACGCATTTTCCTACAATGCATCTGCACAAACATTGATCAAATTGCCGCGGCACGCATTTTTTACCTATTTCAATTCAAGCATCCTAGCTGAAGCAATCATAGTTAAAGTTTTTATGTTTTGATTCCCAAAATAATAAACAGCAGCTAATATAAGGGCAGATTGAAAGATCATTGTTGTATAATTAAACTATGTATTTAATTAAATAATTAAATAAATATTACGTATCTTACAGAAGAAAACTATTAAATTAGCATTACACACTAACTATCTCGTCGCTTTATCTACAGGAATTTCTAAACATGATAGACTTATTATGTCAATGAGTTTTGTGATTTTGTCTTGAATACAAACAACATTTGGCTTCGCAATGACTCTACCGTCCTATAGAATCGGCGGCATTTTTATTGAGAATAAAGTCTACCCTCGGCAAAATTCTCATTTGATTCTAATTTATTTATTTCAGTACAAGTTCCAAGTCCTTTTGATCATATCGGCTGCTTTTTCCCCAATCATAATGGCCGGCCCGTTAGTATGAGCTACGATTGTTCTCGGAATAATACTACTGTCAACCACTCGCAGGTTGTTAACACCGTACACTCTCAGTTCTGGGTCCACCACCGCATCAGGATCTGAAATCGGACCCATCTTGCACGTCGCTATCTGATGATGGAGCGTCGCAGTCACTGCTCGTACAGCGCACTCCCAATAATCATCGCTGCCAAATTCAAATTCCTTACAGTTAGGGAACTTCTTTGTGTGTAATGTTGCTCCGTATTTTCTAAACGGTGGCGTGTCTATAAGTTTGATGATATACCTTATTGCGGCTATCATTGTATCGACGTCCTGCCTGTGAGTTAAGTAATTTCCGTATAAACTTGGTGGTTCGTAGGGATCTTTAGATCGTAGCTTTAAATAACCCTTAGATTTGGGGTGCAACAGCATGAATAATACAGTAAAGCTTTCGACGTCTTCTATTTCTTTGTAAACACCGTTGTAGAGCCAGTCAGCCATTCGGATTCCTTTGGCAACAATGTTTCCTTCGTCGGAAGCTAAAGAGGCGCAAGATCCGAGAAGTTCAATATCAGGATAGTCGCCGATTTCATTGGAAATATTTGTTTTAATGTACCCAATTGTTTCAACTCCGGCCAAGGAAGACATAGGACCGTCACCATAATGGTCAAACTGGACAGCAGTCTGTACTGTAGCTATTTTCTTTTCGACTAGTGTTAACCTCGTCTGATTCAAGGTAAAAGCCAGAGCAGGAAAAGAAATGTGATCATATAAAGATTGACCTACATTCAGATTTTGTATCACAGGTATTCCAACAGATTTAAGTTGCTTTTTTGGTCCGATCCCAGAAAGCATTAGCAAATGTGGTGATTCAATGGGGCCAGCGGATAGTATCACTTCTTTGATGGCTCTTATTTGGTACACTCGTCCATTTTTGTGGAATTCTACTCCAACTGCGTTCCGATTGACAGGATCGATAATAACTTTAGTAGCTCTGCTCGTTATTAATATGTGAAGATTCTTCCTCTTCTTGTTTTTGTGAAGGAAAGCTTTGGCGCTGCTGGCTCGTTGTCCTTTACTGAGAGTTGCTTGAATATAGCTGAATCCAAATGCATCGGGGCTGTTGTAGTCTACTCTGCGATGGCCATACAATTTAGCTGCATCTAAAAATGCTTTGGAGAGCTTAGACCTGTAACAAACATAAAAAAAACATGACATTACAACTCACGTTTTAAAAGAGCTTCTAAAATTATATTTGAAAATAGTTTTCTATAGTGAGCTGCGCAGATGTTATAATTCCTATTTTCGGATCTAGGCCATCGTAACACTACAAAACGTTGATAAAAAATCGCAATAAAATTTGAGCTTGTCCGACGACAAATAATCTGGTTATTGCACGAAAAAAGACCCGTCTTCAACTCTACATAATTGTATCCTGATTGATCGGATTGAGGAAAAGTCTAATTTGTTTGAAATGTTTGCGGCATGCAAATACTTGAAATGTTGACTGTTGATAGTACGAGTACTATCATATCATGTCATATGTTTCGGTGCTTATCATGTACGTATCCATGACGAATATTTGTACAGTTCCTGATATAATCTACTGCAAACAATATAATAAAGTGTCTGTTGACTGTATGACTACTGATAATTTACTGATAATGACCTGAATGGTACGTCTTCCACGGACAGTTCTCCGTCGCGTCCATGCCACGGCGAGTTGTTCAGTCCTTTCAGATCCGCGCGTTCAGACTTGATGTAATATTGCATAACTTCATTGTAAGACCTGCAATGGATAAAAATACTTGAGAGTGAGATAAAGGATCACTATTTTTATCAAGATAGGTGTGAAGTATAGTTATGGGATGCTGGTAATTGATTACAATATGTTGAATATGTTGGCTTTGCTAATCAACAGAGAGTAAACGAAATAAAAGAGATTTAGTCTGGAATGCAGTCACCGGATACGGTGAAGTGTACTATGATGACTTAGAAAAAAACCTTATCAAACTCTCTAGAGGCAGAGTTCTAGTAAAGTATGGCGATTGATGCATGTGTTAAATATAATAAGTAGGTACCTATAGAAATTTGAAAAAGAGTTACAGCGGCTCTGGCCCAAGCAACCGAAGGAACACGGGCGGGTTTTAGTCAGTAAAAGTCTGACACGCCCTCCCGCAATGACTTGTCCCGCTCACCCAGAGTTGGACAAGTTATTGGATGATACCGCAACCCACTGTCTATGCAGAGACTAGCTTTTTCATTAATCCTCTCCTCTCTTTCTGGTTGTCTGTTATGGTTTCAAAAAGATAAACGTTTAACAATAATTTTTGTATTTTCAGGTACGTCACAGTCATAGACATTCAGATTCATAATGTTATATGGTAAGTATCTACTGCTCGCAATTAATTGACAAAATTATTTCACGTTTACTCACCATCCATAGTTGCCAGCGGCGGCGATCCTGTCCCAATCCTGCTGCATGCCTCTGGTGTAGATCATGTAGTTGACCACGCTTGTGCCACCCACTGCCTTGCCCCGAGGCCAGAAGCATCTCCCATCCACCATCCCTGAAAACCAAGCATTTAATAATGCTAGATGATTTTGGTATGGCTCTCAAAGTTATTCCATTGAGTAGTAGTAGTAGTAGAGTTTATTTGAATTTTGCCTGATTGATAACTACGCTTACAGTTTTGTGTTGCGATAACCGTGTGTCTCCTCATGTTTCCCGTGAGCATGTTTTTCAATCCCGGGATTACTTGGGGTCGGCTCAAAGGGTTTTCTTCTTCCATTCCGTCCTGTTAACTACCACGCTATCACTGACTCTTTCAAACAATTCATCCATCTTCTCTTTGGTCTTCTGATCCTCTCAATCCATCCACATCTATTCAAAACCATAGCGTTATAAAGACTTATACAAATGTACCTGTGCAAACTCCTGGCTGATACTCCATGACGTAAGGCCACACATAGTCGGTCTGTTGGAGCACGGGTGCCAGGATCGGTACATCAGTCAGCAACGATTCCCCTCGGCCTGCCTCAATGAGCAACACAGATGCCTTCCGACCCTCACTCAGGCGAGAAGCTAGCACGCTTCCTGCGGATCCTGCCCCCACGATGATGAAGTCGTATTCTGAGAGAGGTCCTTTGAAACCTGAAATTTATCGAAATGGTTGATTTAAAAATATGATTACAAAGAAAATTTGGTTTAAATAAATATCACTAGATGGTGCGATATGCATCGATTTGTTATTGAATTGTGTGCAAAATTCACATATTCTAGAATTGATCATTAAAATACAGTTCTTGTTTAATAACAAAATTATGGAATATTGGGCTCATAATTCACATTTCAAAGACTAATTGAACAGATCATTTAAAATTGATTCCACTCAATTTTTTTAGGGTTCCGTAGCCAAACGTCAATAACCGGAACCCTTATGGATTCGTCATATCTGTCTGTCTGTTTGTCCGTCCGTATGTCACAGCTAATTTTTTTCGAAATTATAAGAACTATGATGTTGAAACTTGGTAACTAGATGTATTATGTGAACCGCATTAAGATGTTCACACAAAAATAGAAAAAAATACAATAAATTTTGGGGGTTCCCCATACTTAGAACTGACACTCAATTTATTTTTTTATCAAACTCATACGTGTCTCAACATATCTATGGATAGATCTTCAAAAATTATACTCAATATCATTTTTGAAGATCTATCCATATGTTATATGTATAGTTACTAATATATTTTTTTTCTAAACTGTATAGTTTGCGCCCCTGTAACTTCTAAAATAAGAGAATGATAAAACTAAAAAAAATATATGATGTGGAATGTACATGTAAACTTCCATCGAAAATTGGTTTAATCGAGATCTAGTAAGTAGTTATAAATCGTAAACTGCAATTTACCAAGTACGGAACCCTTCGTGCGCGAGTCCGACACGCACTTGGCCGGTTTTTTAAATTTTATTGTAACACATTTTGGTACAGCGAAACTGTATAAACGTGCAAAAAATACTATAAAACAAATCGTCACTGTATTTAAAGAAAAAAATAATCACGAACCGAGAAAACCATTTTACTTGCAAGTCGCTGCTAACACCATCTATAGCCGTGAAGTGAAACGCAACCGAACGCGATCGAAGTACTTATAAAAATAATCAGACGTAAAACGCTAGTTACGTCGTCACGGTTTCTTTGTATGGGATGAGGCATCTGTATGCTAGTATTATATTATCTGTGACCATACATACATCTGACGATGTTAATAAGATCAATTAAAATTCCGTCCATGACATCATCCAGCTTCTGAACAACAAGTATGCGTATATGTATATGAGATTTTTTTTGTTTGTATATAAATAAAGATTTATGCATTTCCTAGAACATCTCATTTCCTTACAGATACTACATCTAAAAATATACAGCTGTTTTTTATTTATTCTTTTAATCTTACACATGCCAATTTTGGCATTGCAAAGTTACCTAATGCGTCCTCCCAATGATATGTTTCGATACATGTAAACCATATTTTAAAAGGTACAAGATATTAACTCTTCTTGTCTATATATCTTCGAAACCGCAATGTTTGTTAAAACAAATCCCAATTTGTTTCCACGTCTACAGGACGTTGTACCGCGTAACAGACGAGATATGACAGTTCTTCAAGGCTATTCTGCAAAAACTGCACTCATGCGTAGAAATATCGTCTGCAAAAAAACGTCCTCTCGCGTAACTTTTTTCAATGCTAAAATAAACTAAGTAAAAATAAAAACGTCAGTATTTATTGAGATACCAAATTAGCAATGTTCCTTGTAACTTCTTACTTTTGTAAGCAAATAAAAAACAATTAGGAAGTCAAATATAGTGCGTTTTACAAGGTCTCTTCCTCTTCTGTGTATTTCCTATTTACTCATAAAAAATTGAAATAGACTATAATAAAGACAATTAACGAGGTATTAGGCGTGGAAACCGGTTCGACTTCTAAAATTAAAGCTATGATGTTGATATTTTTATTTACCTTTAAGCGTCTGCACACACTATACTTTAACTACTAATAGGCGATATCTTAGAGTAATTATTATTTATTTATTAATTTCTTCTTTGTCACATCATTCATTACAGGATTGCGTCCAATGCGATAAATGCGTTTATCCTAACACAGGGCTTCCCAATCTTTTTTATACTATGACTTCATTTATATAGGTAGTGATTTTTTTTTCGACGCCCTTGTACTTTAGTATTGGTATTAACTATTTTTCTGGTTGCTTGATAAAATATTGATTATTAGGAAAAACAGTAGTCAATAAGCTGGTTTTATGAGCATGACTTCTTAAATCAGAGCTAATGTTTTGAAAAAGTTACTCTCCTTTCCTGAGATACAAGTATCTTGTTACTTAGTTCAGGAGCCAGCTGTTCAACCTGATTCTGACCTCCTTTTGTACAAATGTTTTTGTGTATAATTTAGCCGTTCAAAAGTTATGGGCTGTTTTCTGTTTGAAACGGAGTATTTTCGCAAGATATCGTGTCATAATTACGTGTTCGATAGATTGTTGATCGAAAAGTGTCTACTACTAGATAAATTCATCATCATATCTGCCGAAAGACGTCCACTGCTGGATATAGGTCTCCCCCAAGTGTCGCCACTTTGACCGGTCCCGTGCATCCCGCAACCAGCGGATCCCCGCAACCTTCACCAGGTCATCGGTCCACCTGGTGGGAGGCCTTCCAACGCAACGTCTTCCGGTTCGCGGTCGCCACTCCAGAACCTTTCTACCCCATCGGTCATCCGATCTGCGAGCAATGTGCCCTGCCCACTGCCAAAGTTTGGCAATTCTAGTTTGGCTAGATAAATTTTGTTGTATAAAAACTATTAAGTAAAAAGAAATAGCCGGGGGATTTGGAAATTTTTAATTTTTACTTGTCTCAATTGATATTGATATATAATCGGTCATCATCAGCCTATAATAAGCCGGCTTGTAATCCTTACTACGACTTAATTACTGCAACTGCAGAACAGCCAGTTTTTCATAAGTAGGTATCAAGCGGTACTAGTTATGTTCAGTACCAGAGCTGGATAATCTTGGGAGATATTACATTACTCTTAAATTGAGTTACACTGTTTTTATTGAATAGTACTAGGTACCTACTTGTTAATATTTATCGAGTAGTATTTTGTAGTTTCTGGCTCGTATTACGTATATCTCATAATTCCAACAGCTGTACTTTGTCGTGTACGACGCCTGTGAGAGCACCACGATGCCCTCGAGCGTCGCGGCGCACTGTTTGGGAAACCCTGTCCTAACATACACAAGTTACTTAACTTCTATAACTAATTGAAAACCAAATGAATATCCATAGATGTTAGTAACGGTTATGAAAACGCTGAATTTGATCCAAAATAGCTTATAACAAGTTCATTTGAATGCACTTGCTTTATCAATTTCTTGATAAAACAAATCCCGCCATATCGATGACGCGTAAATTTGGGAAGACCCGTTTCCGATGTTCCAGACTATTGTCAGGTAGATCGGGCAAGGTTCTACTTTAATATACCTAAAAAATATAGAAGGTAAATAACTGAAAACCTCGAAGGGGTCATTGAACTCGTCATTTTTACTATGGGACCAGCTTTTTAATTTTAATACATTTTGTGGCACTTAACTCGACAATTATATTTTCTCGATTTCGGTGTAAAAGTTGATCATAATAATGACCCTGCAAGCGGTTTTTATTTATTTCAATTAAACTTGTATTTTATGTATATCACGCCTTATGGCCAAAAAGTTCAGGCGTCGTTCGTCGTCATTGGAGAAAATGACCAAATAAGACAAAATATTCCTGATAAAAAGTCTGCAGTGTGCGCTTTATCTAATCTTCGCATAATTTACCAGTTGTCTATGGTTAATAGAGTGAATTACTAAGTCGTTCATTAAATTATCTAAATGACTGTAATAAATGTTACCGACGCATTTACTTCCTTGATTCATCAGCTGGTGCCTGGTGCTACTTAATCTATTAAAATGTTGTTAGTATTTCCGGGTTTATTAGGATTTTTTTGATTGATTAAATATTATGCATAAATGTCGGTATTAATATATAGCTGCTAGAACCTATAAATATCTAGTATTTTAAACCTGTTTACAATAAAAACTAAATATGCACAAATATCCAAACGTATTTGATTTCATGAGTTACAGTCAATATCATAATTAAATGATCAAAATCAAAGTCCAAATAAAGTAAAGAGTCTAAATAAAGAAAATAGTATGTATGATATATAATTTACGATGGATAAATTATAATAAAAACGGTATGGAAGAAGAAAACGTAAGGCAAGACAAAAGAGATAAGGATAGGAAGATGATTATGAAATTATAATTTAAAAAAAATGAGTTCAAATTGAAAACCGGCCAAGTGCGAGTCGGACTTGCACACGAAGGGTTCCGTACCATTATCGCAAAACACTGCAAATAAATTACGTTTGTTGTATGGGAGCCCCCTTAATTTATTTTATTTTAATTTAATAATTATTATTTTTTGAAGTAAATATACAACTAAACATTCTGCGAATATTTCAAGCGTCTACCTGTTGCCGTAATTAATATCGAGCAAAAAACGGCAAAAATATCACGTTTGTTGTATGGGAGCCCCCCTTAAATATTTATTTTATACTGTTTGTAGTATTTGTTGTTATAGCGGCAACAGAAATACATCATCTGAAAATTTCAACTGTCTAGCTACCACGGTTCATGAGATACAGCCTGGTGACAGACGGACAGACAGACGGACAGACAGACGGACGGATCGCGAAGTCTTAGTAATAGGGTCCCGTTTTTACCCTTTGGGTACGGAACCCTAAAAACGAATTTAGATGCATTCAGAATAGGACTAACACCGCTAAACATACCATCCTGCGAAGTTGACCTTTTTAAATAGTATATTAATCAAAAATTCAATTTTCCTTATACATAATAATAGTACCTATCTGCAATGACGCATGGCAATTTTTTTGACGGAAAACATATAACTGAACGAAATACTTTATATTTATAGTCCTTAATCTTACTAATATTATAATACAAGATAAAATTACAAATTAAAAAAAACCCCGATTTCATATTTTATTTCATGCTTTTTAAACCACATATAATATACCTAGTAGCAGACACTCTTCAATCGACAAATTATCAAAACACGATCTCTCTTGCGAAAAAATCCAGATTCAAATATAGCTAAGAACACTCTCGACAAAGTCACCTTCCAAACAAAATAAAACTAAATTCAAATCGGTTCATCCGTTTAGGCGCTATGATGCTACAGACAGACACACAGATCACACGTCAAACTTATAACAGCCCTCTTTTTTCGTCGGGGGTTAAAAATGCGTAAGTTTGGATGTGTAGATGTATGTTTGTTACTCAATCACGCTAAAATAGCTGAACGGATCCGGACGAAATGTGATTCCAGAGTATAATCTATATCTGTGATAGATTATACTCTGGAATAGCACATAGGTTACTTTTCATCCCGGTATAATGTTTTCTTGGGATAAGAAAACACTTCTCACGCGGGCGATGCCGCTGGCAGAAGCTAGTAATAATATTATTTAAAATGCGAAAGTTTGTCTGTTACACCTTTATGTCTAAACCGCTAAACAGATTTTTATGAAACATACGGGTAGAATTTAAACTGGATTAGGACATTGAATAATTTTCATCCCGTTCGTACGTATAATAAGGATTAAAAAATACTTTTCACGTACTAGTCACGGGCACAAGCTAATAGTGCACTATAAATGTATTATAACCTTAACATTAGGTTCAAGTTCATTGACTTTGCGGTCATTTTCCTTTGTGTGTCTTAAGTACCGTTAGATGAAGGCACTTATTATAATAACTACTTGAGAATCTGAGTTTAAAATTACTGTTAGAGATTAGTGAGAATATGTGACACATAAGAGGTTATGTCAAAAGCACGTGCAACACAGTCCTCGAGTCTGCTAAATTGGCGGCATAATGCTGATATCAGCAATCTGTCTACTATTTAATTAAAGCTATGGGTGTCCCAGAAATCGACGTCAAGCATTGCATCTGCATTCCCCATAAACGAGGTGCATGTTCGCATATTCCAATGCAGTGTACACAGCCATGGTAGTACTACACAATCACAGGATCAGCAACAGTCCAGAGTAAAGCACAGGTCGTCAGAAAGAGGAATTAAACAGTCCAAATCACAAGCAATTAAGTCCAGAAAACAACGCAAAAAGTGGTAAGTACGGAATCAACATGAACGAATACGGAGATGCGCAGTAAACAAAGCAGCGTAACGTACTGATTTGTAATTGTGTGTGCGTCTGCGCTTACAAAACAGAACAATAACTACTGCTGTCTCATTCGCACTCATCGGTAAATTGTATCTCCGTTTCATGATAAAGGTTGTGTCACTGATAAAGGTGGCGTCACTCTCTGTCTCGCTCACACTTCGTAAAATGACTCTCTCCGTCTCTATCGAACTAGAAACGGAGTTTAGCAAAGCTTTAGGTAAGCTAAAGTCATTTTAAGGAAGTATGGACATTTTGTGTAAAAACTGAGACTATTTACAAAAAATAACTTGACCAATTATTGAAAACGTAATCTAGCAAGTGTTACACCATTTTTGAATCCTTATTAAATGCGCCAATTTTTCATGTTACTTGCCAAACTAGCGTAGTACATTTTTTTTTCAGTACAGTCAGTTAAAGTTGGGCGAAATAGTAAATTTGAATAATTTGGTTTTGAAAAAGTTTAATTTTCTTCCAAGTAGGAGGAGTTGGCTTTGAATTTTAGGCAAAAATCTACACAAGCATTATTCAAGATTACATAATAATAAAAAATTAGATAAATTATGGGATTTGTAGCAATTGGAGTTAAAGAACCATTACAGGGATTAATTTTTTTAGTAAATTTTTAAAGTGACCATAAATTTTTAAAAACATGAGATAGATTTTTTTTCGTATTTTTCTGAGAACTGTTATAACTTGGTCTATCACCCATTTACGGCTTGACGTCGATTTCTGGGACACCCTGTATACACCACACGGTGAAGGAAAACATCGTGAGGAAAACTGGACTTGTTTATCATAAGATCGTGCTCGTGCGTTGGTGTTATTGCTGCACTGGAATGCCAGTGCGAGGAAAAACGAACAAAAACTTTTTTATAAAAAATAAGACCGATTTCCCGAAAAAACCGTACAAAAGCAAAAATTACTTCAATTTCGGCAGTAGGTTTTGCTGTTTTTGTTTCCTTGTTTTTTGACACCAACTGACGAAATTGAAGTTATTTTTGCTTTTGTAGTGTTTTTATTTGGAAGTCGGTTGTATTTATTTGTATTTTTTTTTTGTGTTTTTCACTTTTTACTTGTGGTACATAATGGACAAGTTCTATAGTAAAGTACCTATAATGCAAAAGGTTATGCCAGAAAATATTACCTGAATAACATGAAATTGAAAATAATCGTTGAAATGAGAGTGTACCAGCTACCAGGGTGAACGGTACACATTTGCGTACCCCTTTAGAGCGTACCGGCGTAATATTTACGTGACAGTATACAGGCATGCGATTGCAGCAATCCCAAGAGATTTGCCGTCATTTATTGAAGAGTTCTGTTGTTTATCTTTGAAGTTCTTCATCAGATATTCACAAAATTTAAATCGGAACACATTCATTCAAACAAAAAAAAAATCGTTAAAATCTATTCTTAATTGGCGGTGTAATTGCGTAACAAACATACTGTGGAATTGAGAAGCTCCTTTTTTGAAGTCGGTTAATAAATATCTAAATACACAGGAACATGGGATGGATTGTCTGAAACATGATTATGTCTAGAAAACCGGTGACTTTTTGAGGGAGGACCTAAGCTCTGTAGCAGGCAGCAGTGAATGCTTAAAAACTGATGATATTTCTAAGGTATTTTTGTCAATCTCGGGACCCTGGGGTCCCGGACCTTTTAAAGGCGTTACAGGGGCCGAAACCAACTCGCAAAGAACTTATTAGACATGTATCAAAATGTGACTTTATTATTATTATGATACAAAATTGAAAGGTTTTCATTATAAACTTTTATACACCAGTCAAACACAAACACACAATACTAATAAAAAATAACAGAACCGGTGAAATATCTCAAAATTTACAATGGAAGCATTTTCACTGAAAATCTTAATAAAATCAATCATTCAATAAATTGCATAAGTTCTTGCACAGACTGATTTAAAATAATGAGTTAACAAAAAATGCGTACTCACCCTTAGGTAGTTCATATTGATCCCTCAAAAACGAAAAGAAGTCTGGTTCATCTGGATTCAAAGGTAATGTCTTAATACTCATCATTGCGTCTGCGATCCGACTCTTCACCGGAGAATTAGACCTTTTTTCTCTATTGTTAGTCTCATCACAGAAGCCTCTACATGCACTTGGTCTAGCATATTCCTCTTCATCAATCGACACATAAGCATCATCACCATAATTGGAACTTGTACCTTCTTGTAACAAATATAAAAATGTCATAAATATTATTTTATTCTTCATTGTATCTTTATTTGGTATATCACACTGTTCTTGACCGTGATCAAGATTATTCTGAGCTCTGCTTGCGATTTAGATGTTTGTATTAACCGGTTTAACTGTTAAAGATATTATGTGTTTTTTTTTAATACAGGAATTGAGAACTATGAACTTGAATTGGGTTCGCGTAGACATATTATCAGCGAAAGAAAAAGTCTCATAACGGACTGTTCTTACCGGTACTTTTTTTTAAACTGATCGTTTAGGTAACAAAGGCATTTTTTGATCCAGTAACCAAATTTTATTTATTGCAAGGTTATCGAGTATGTACGTTGTTACAAAATACTCTATAGTTACAGTATGTCTTACATAAGTATTGCAATTTTGTGCGTGCTTGTGCGTTATCGTGTTCGTGATCGTGTGCACTAATGCAGATCTGTCATACCATCGTATTGTTACAATGTTCCGCTATGATGGAGCTATTTAAAATGCTTCAGCCACTTGGCAATTGCCGACAGATTCTGCTATTTACCCGACTGCCGAAGGAGGGTAATGTGTTTATCAGTCTATGTATGTATGTATGTATGTATGTATGTATGTATGTATGTATGTATGTTTGTTCCTATGTGGCGTTCTAGAGACCAAACGCGTTGGCCGATTTTGATGATTCTTACGTCAATCGATTCGTCTTAATCCTGCGAGTGTCACTGGCTACATTAAAATTGGAAAATACTTAAATGGCGGATTTTGGGCGCCATTTTGTGGCGGAAAAAATTTTTTTTTTCTTCCATACCCATCGTGTGGGGTATCAAAATAAAGGATTTGAAGAGGCAATTTCAAAAATATATAACACTTATATGTTTAAATGTACCTAATTCTAAAAAAAAATAACTAAAAAGTTGTAAATAAAAAAAGTTAATTAAAAAAATCAAAAAACCCGACTGCTTAAAAAGCAAACTAAAAAGACGTAAACAAGAAGAAATTCATGCTGTGCAGTCGGAGGATACATCTGGTTTTGGTCCGCCAGCTCGCGAATATGTATCCTCCGACTGCACAGCATGAATTTCTTCTTGTTTACGTCTTTTTAGTTTGCTTTTTAAGCAGTCGGGTTTTTTGATTTTTTTAATTAACTTTTTTAAAAGCTTGTTAGTGAGTTACTTGGTAAGTATGTAAGAGTAAAATTGTGCGTAACTTGAGGTATTACTTAGTTTTTATTTCATCGCAATCGGTTCACTCTATCAAAAGATAGATAAATTTAAAATGTTCAAGAGGTAAAATATCACAACACACACAATTCAGATACTCGGACAGTTGAACTCCATATTCGATAGATGTCGTTCTGCATTTGAAATCATTTTCTGAATATCAGTGTTAAGATTCCCCGCGGAAGAATGACACTACAAAAACAAATGGCAGGTAGGTAGGGACTAGGGTAGGTAGCAAGGTTAGTAGGATCGGTAGGTACTTAGGTAGGCAGTTGACGGGAGCGAAGCCGCGGGCACAGCTAGTTCATGAATACGAATGTTGATAACAAACAGTGCGTTGTCTTACAATCTAGTAACCTTTAACGGGTTTTTAATACATGTTTCTTTTCAATTAGTGCCCTTGGGTTCGCTCGCTCCAGTCCCTAACTTCTTTTACAATATCTCGCTTTAGCTTTATTTTTGATTTTAAACAGCCTCCAAGCTCCAACTGGTTTTTAGGATTCGTTTTGTTTCAATAAAAGATCCGAAATTTGGTACAGTCAACAAAATAATAAGCAGCAAAAATAAATATTTGCAATACAAATACACTGGCGAATAATCCCTGGACATGCTCGACGGAGGAGTTCATAACTAAATTATAACAGCCGCACGGGTTGATCTTCAAGGTTCAGCAATGCTTGCCGCGGTGGGTCAGTTAATGGGTGACCGTACATTATATACTAGGGCATGTAATATCGGAACGTTTTCAATTCTTTATATTGATTTCAGATATTAGATCTCAATATCGGAATTGCTCACTTTCGTAAAATAGCGCATTTTTTTTTGTTAATTGCATACATTTAGTATGAGGTTTAATTGATTACAATAAAAAACCGGCCAAGTGCGAGTCGGACTGGCGCACTAAGGGTTCCGTACCATTATCGCAAAAAACGGCACAAACATCACGTTTGTTGTATGGGAGCCCCACTTAAATATTTATTTTATTCTGTTTTTAATATTTGTTGTTATAGCGGCAACAGATATACATCATCTGTGAAAATTTCAACTGTCTAGCTATCGCGGTTTATGAGATACAGCCTGGTAACAGACAGACAGACAGACGGTACGCGGAGTCTCATTAATAGAGTCCCGTTTTTACCCTTTGGGTACGGAACCCTAAAAAACACGTTTATGGGGCGACATATTAGAATTTTCTATTGTGTCTCTCTCTAATCACCAATAACTCGGTAATCGGGCGCTTATTTACCTAAACTGCACATTTGTTCCCAAGAAAGGATATAAGTCATGTCTTCCTGAAAAAGGATAATGCTAAAAAATCCACAAAATAAATGTTTATCGATAAATTTTTGTGTGATAAGTGTAGTGAGTAATAATGATTTATAAATCCAGTAGAAGTCTTGGTCAATGTGGCGACGCCTCCTGAGGAGGGGGGGAGGGGGGTTACGATCAGCAGTGGCTGTCTTTTGGCTGAATTGATGATGATGATGAGAGACAATGATGACAAGTAGTGGAAGTTGATTTAGCCAACAGATTAGTGATCGGATAGGCTAATTTGTTGTATTCAATACAAGCAGATGACTGGAAAATATTAAGCTTTATTTAGGTTTCTAAGCAAGTAACATATTGTAAATTTGAAATAAAGTTTACTCGTTCCAAAACAGCCCTCTCAAAACTATGAAAAACCATCTTAGCATTCATCATCATCATCATTGTCATCGTCATTTCAGCGAATGACGTCCAATTCTGAACATAAGCCTCCCCCAATTGTCGTCACATTAGTCGACCGTGCGTCTCAAATCCAATGGATTCCCGTAACCAAAGTATTAAACTGTGTATTTACTTGTATTCTTTTACCGTGTTATTAATAAAAATAACGTATTACCAGCTTATTCCGAAGTTACTCTTGGACTAGCTAATCCTGGAGTAAATAAGGATTAATTCAGCTTTAGCAATGTTATTAATAAACTTGGAATAATCTCGGACTAACCATTCATTGTTTACTCTTGGATTTACGCGTAAGCTATGGCAACCCAATTGAATTTAAAAGTAAAAAGAATGAACCAGTGAATGCAACCAAGAAAGTTGATGACATAAAGTAGAAGAAAATAGCGGACAGAGTGACATTAATTGTCATACAGTTTTGAAAGTGAAGGCGGCAATTTTAAATTTATCTCAACAATTTAAACTTAAAACGCATACAATAAAATATGATAGATGCAAAAGTAGCTCTGTCTGTCTGTTTGTTACCTTTTCACGCTTAAACCGAGACTAGTGTCAGATTAGTAGAGTCCCTCCATATTCCGTGTTTATTAATACGGAAATTTGTTTGTACCAACCTAATGCTTGGAATAAAGTTAATCTCACCTTAGTCCACGTCTATTAATAAGATGGTTAAAGGTAACATTGTAAGCAATCAGGGCTGTAAATACGGAATTCATCAAGGTACATATTATTTTTTCATGAAGTGAAGTATAAGTAAATAAGTTCCCGATTAGTAAATAGATTATGCGATCACTTCTAATCACAGTAGTCAACGGCTTAACCGCGCAACCTCGCTCAACGCTTCACAAGCACAAGGAGCTAAAATAAGACATTTTTCTGATTCCGAGATTCCGATATTGGATCGTTCAGTATCGGATTTGAAATATCGGTAAATCGGTAATATCATGTCCTATTGTATACCAAGACTCCTCCGTGCCTCGGAAAGCACGTTAAACCATAGGTCCCGGGTTCACGGCTGTCATTTGAAGATCTTTCTTCTTTGTTTTGCTGACCGTACATGCTCGTATGTTCGAAATGGCTACAGTCTTGGAGAGTCCGTCGACCCTTATCCTTATGTTTTTAGCACATAATGAACCTGCATTCATGATAAAAACTGGACTTGGCCGATACGAAGTGAAATAAAAAAAGCCATTTAAGTGTTTAAGGCGTCTGCTAACATCGACAGTTTGACAATTAAATGCTTTTCTTATTATTGGAGTCAAGATTAAAGTAGTAATTTCATGGAGGGGTTTGACAACCAGAAGTCTACTTAAGAAGACCTACTTAAGAAAAACAAAATTATGGGATGGATTATCTTCTACTTCGGGTCGCTTGCACGACAGTAATTTAGATTTTGTGTTAGACAATTTGTGCATTTTGTAAAGCATTTTATTCTTGCCTTCAAACTGTCAATCTTTTTTTATCATCTCTCTTATATTACTGTTATTTACAGTGTGTAACATACTATTATCTTCGTCAATAAATCACTTTTAAAGCTTTGCATCAATCAATGGCTAACGGTTTTTCTTTACTATTTAATTCCGGTTTATCTCTTCAGAATGTGTTTCAAATCCTGTTCATCCTAAAAACAAGTATTAGGCACAATAGTAAAGAACCTACGTATTCGAAAAGGCAAGCGGATTAAATTTGCCTAGCTTCCTATGTTCGGGTCGACTATAAGTCTGGATGCAGTTGAATACCAGTATTTTTTATATCATTATCAGCCGAAAACGTCCACTGCTGGATATAGGTCTCCCCAAAGTGTCGATCGGACGATTCAGTATATTCCAAATATTCAAACTTTTAATATGTACATGTCTAGCGGACATTATGGATTCCGGGCTGGTGTCTGCAACTCTACGCTTATGTGTACTCTTATTTCAAGTCGTAGGGCTTGCAATAAGAGAAACTTAGATTCTTGATTCTCCTGTGTATGGATCCTCTATCTAAACATCTAGTTAAGCCTTGAATATGCTTAATGCAAATATGTTGCAAACAAACATGAAACTCCTAACGTCAGACAACTAGCAATAATTTTGACTCGAGGTGTAGTAAAATATAGCTATGTCTTAGGGAATTAAAACTGATGAGTAAATATTTTATTTTTATTTTCTTTTGAGTCTATGGAATGTAAGCTTGCAGATAAACATCATTGCATGGATATTGGGTTAATCTAAGATATCTGCAACTTCTCCAATGAGTGGTCCCGTCAGACGACGTCTGAGTTCATACAAAAATCACTTTTAGTTTGCCCGAATTTATCAATTGCCTGAGCAATTCATCCAATCTACAAACATATCCAAATCGGTGTAGACTTTCTCAAATGAGAATTTTTGTTACCTCCATTTCTAAGCTAGGCTTGTTCTGTCAAGAAAATTCGATATTGATTTTACACATGAAAATAAAAGAGATATATATTTCTCAGTCATTTATTAATCTTAAAACAGATATTTCAACGCCTTCGTTATTCTTTTCATACATGTTATTGACTACAACTTATTGCTATAATAATTTATTAAGTAGCTTTATTGAGTACGTTCCATGTCCATTTTATTAAATCCGCTGCTTTTTCTCCAATCATCATGGCCGGAGCATGTGTATGTGCGGACACGGTGCGCGGTAATATGCTGGAGTCCACGACTCGCAACCTGTTCACGCCATGCACGCGCAGCTCAGGGTCCACGACAGCGAGCGGGTCGCCCGCAGGTCCCATGCGACACGTGGCTATCTGATGATGTAGGGTCGCGGTGAGGGTACGTAACGCACACTCCCAGTACTCGTCGGAGTCGAACACCGTTGCACGACACATTGGGTACTCCGCTCTGTGTAACTTAGCTCCGAAACGCTGGAAAGGGGGTGTCTCCACTAGCGCCTGGACATGACGAAAGGCTGCAATAAACGTTGCTACATCTCTAGGATCCGTCAAGTAGTTTCCGTACATTAGAGGGTGGCTAAACGGATTACTATCTTTCAATTCTATTCGGCCCACAGATTTTGGATGGAGCAACATAGGGAAGGCACTCCAACTGTCTTTACTTACTCTATCTATCTCTCCAAAGGCTTCGTCAAAAACGTCTTCTCTTATTCTCATGCCCCGCCGTACAGCCCTACTTCCCTCTGGTCCACCATCAGAAATCAAAGACCCGCCGATACTTATTAATTCTATGTCAGGGACAGGCTCAGGGTCATCTGATAACGGCGTTTTTATGTAACCGATACCTTCCACTCCTCCGGGTGTAGATATATCAGTTTCACCGTTCCGCAGCCATGTGACTGCTTCTCGAATATTGAAGGACCTAGCTTCATTGAGACTCACTCCTGTCGTATTCAGTTCAAATATTAATCCAGGGAAACAGATATGATCGTATAGCGTTTGTCCGACTGGTAAGTCCTTTATTACTGGAATTCCTAGTGATTTTAAATGATTTTTAGGACCGACGCCGGATAGCATAAGAAGTTGAGGAGAAGCAATCGGTCCTGCAGAAAGTATTACTTCTTTACGTGCTCTGACTGTAGACTTAAGCCTTTTCCTGACATAGTTTACACCGTAAGCTGTGTTTGTCTGCGGGTCAATTAAGACTTTAGTCACTGTGCTCTCGGGCAATATATGTAAATTGCGTCTCTTCTTGTGTTTGTGTAGGAATGCTTTAGCAGCGCTGCATCTGTGGCCGTAAATTGTGGTTGCCTGCACATAGCCAAAACCTAACTCGTGCGGCGAGTTGTAGTCAATAGTAGGATGTCCCAGGATTCTGCCAGCTTCCAGAAAAGCTTTTATTAATTTGGTTCTGAAACACAACAAAAATAAATTTATTATATCGGAAATTGCTTGCATGATGGAAATAGATACATTGATATTCAGTTTAATTATAATAAAAATAATCCCGTCAGGGGCTCAAAAAAATATCGGTGGGAACATTTTATATGACATCGTTCACACACGTCCGTGCACGGGCCCGACCACGTCCCGGGCACGCCCCTGATATGTGTGGATAGACCTTTAGTTGACAGATATTTTGACAAAAATATTGTAATTTATGGGAGATCTGGAGTCTAAAGTAAGCCTAGGCCTGTATTTCAGAACTCAAGTCTACTCCATTATGTGCCCCCATTGCATCGTTGTATATAGATATTGTCAACATGGATATAAAGGTGTGTGTGGATGATGCGCATTTGTGTATGTGTGATGTGTGTGTGTGTCTGTGTGTGGTGTGTGTGAATGTGTGTCTGTGTTTGTGTATGTATAATAATAATTAATAATTTATTGTAAAATTAAATCTCTATATATTATATAAATAAATAATGTTTTGATAATTACTTTTTCGGGACGAACTCTACAGGAACAACTCCGTCCCGATTTCTGAAGGGGCTTTTCTCCAAACCGTCTAATGATGCTTTCTCAGACTTCATATAGTAGTATAGAACGTCGTTGTATGACCTGAAATTGTGTAATTAAACATTATTGGTTTAAACTCATACAAACAAATGGATCCATGCGAAATAATTAACTAGGTAATTGCGATTATTACAAGTATAATTAGTTCGTGCTATTCACTTGGGGAAACCTTTTAATTAAGTAGTAGAATTAAAAACTTATATCCTATGATCTGACTGCAATCTTCTGCAAGAACCAAATAAATGAATCTGGAACTATATTGGTTGGATATAGCTAGAAAAATAACACGAGTGCAACAAGGCCTCAGATAAAGTGCCTTTGGCGAAGAAGTCCGTGTGTTCATTTTCTGATTGACCCAGATATAAATAAACTCTACCAAAGCCTTCCTCTGGTTTCAAAGTAATTTAATGCTGACACACTGTATTTTCTTAATTACAAAAATTAATGACCAAATTATTTTCGAGAAAGAACTAATTCGTGATTTGGGTTTCGTTTTAATATTCACGTTGATGAAATTGGGTTTCATTCTGCGTAACTGTAAAGATTTTAAACGCGCCTCAACTAAAATTTAACTCAATAGTCAGACCAGGCTTAGAATATTGCAGCATAGTATGGACTCCATTCTACGAAATACATAAACGTCGTTTAGAATCAGTGCAGAAAAGATTTCTTTGGCACTTGTCATATCACTGCAATATATATGGTGAGAAATTTAACTAGCTACAGCTCTCGCTTGAAACATTTAAAACTTAATCGCCGTATGATCCTAGATCATCTGTTCCTATCATAATCATCAGCCTTTTAACGTTCCCACTGCTGGGACACAGGCCACCTCTCTGTGAGAGGGAATGGGCCACCACGCGGCCCAGTGCGGGTTGGTGTATGTCACATGTCTTCGAATTTTTGGTTCTAGGTCATGCCGGTTTCCTCACGATGCTTTCCTTCACCGTTTTTAGAGCAGTGGTGATGAAATAATTTACATAAAGTAAAGCGGCGCCTGCCTGGGACCTACCTACGTCATGCTCTGGTACTTAAATCTAAGTGGTCGCATTGTGCGGTGAATTTAACGTTATTCACGAATTTTCCAAATCAATCAAAACTATAGAATGATTTGTAGAATTAAATGTAGGCAGGTAGCTTGCTTCCGCGGCAACAGAATCACATGAAGGAGGTACCTACTTCATATAATTTTATTATTCATTAAAAGGGTACTTTTTAACACTCTTTTATTTTATTTTAGGTAGGTACTTAGATAAATAAAGAACAGGATGTTTTTTACTTTTAATACTTTAGTTAGGTACGTAGCATGGGCACTTGAAAAAAATTGATGTACTTAATCTAGAATCAAACGTAATGGCGACTCGCAACAGACATTGCATAGTAAAAAAATCGGCTAAGTGCGGGTCGGACTCGCGCACGAAGGGTTCCGTACCAAAAACGGCAAAATAATCAGGCTGTATCTCATGAACCATGATAGATAGCTAGACAGTTGAAATTTTCACAGATGACGTATTTCTATTGCCGCTATAACAACAAATAAACAGAATAAAATAAATATTTATGTAGGGCTCCCAACAACAAACGTAATTCTTTCGCCGTTTTTTTGCGATATTTGCGATAATGGTACGGAACCCTTCGTGTGCGAGTACGACTCGCACTTGGCCGGTTTTTTTAAGACTAATTATAATTTGTTTAAAACTTTGAATTGAGTCCCATGCCTTAGCCGTCGATCAAATGCACGTCTGTTATCGTACTGATTAATATTAATAGCCAGTGTATCAGAAGCTGCAACAATTAGATTATACATATATGGGTGCATGATGCAAGTATGAATTACAATAACGATTTGTGCTATTGCAAAGATGCATATGTTAGTAGTGGCATGAATTTCAATTCCAAAGCGGACTTCCCGTTGTTGTTTTGTCATCTCATGCAGATTCACGTGCCTATCTATATTAGGATTGGATCAATGTTAATTACCATCCGTAGTTGCCGTCTGCGGCGATACGGTCCCACTCCTGAGGCCTTCCTCGGGTGTATATCATATAGTTGATGACACTCGTCCCGCCGACAGCCTTGCCTCGCGGCCAAAAACAGCGGCCGTTGAGCATGCCTGGAATATCAGATTGATAAATAATATTTGGCATTGTTCGACCTTGAGTTTAAGACGACGACTAACGCCAACGACCTTAAAGGAACAAAACGCGCACCCGTTTCACACCCGCGCGGCCCTAAATTTAGTAGTTTTTTGTACTTTCCTTATTATTGTACGACTTTAAAAAAAAACCCTCCCAATGTAGATAATTAAATTGTCTTTGAGATGGTGTCCATTTAATTAAAACACGCCCAGCGGTTTTGGTGCGATTGTCGTGTTTTTGTCCATTTTAGACATAACTTTACAAATTAATTACACTATGTTATACGAATAAAACTCAAAATTTTCTTAGATCAAATTATTAGGAAAATGGTCTAATGTAACATATATTTTTTTCAATAAATTACGACTAGCCGTTTAGACGTGATTCTCATTTTAAAATCAGCTACTCAAGGGAGTCGGCGCCTTAATGGAATCTTTGTTATTTGTTCGTTGGTATTACTTTGATTTACGTTTCTATTAACCCAGACTTTATTGCTCCTGAAAGAATACGTTGTTGAATTTAATGTGAGGCATTAATATAGGATGATTTATTATCGTAATACAATCTTTGCTTTGTGCAATAAATAAAATTTCAATTACCATGTCTTATATATATGTCGCAGGGATATGATGAAAACAGGGAATTGATCAAATCTCTAAGCGATTTGATCAAATCACGGAGGATGTTAAAATTACAACACGTTTTTATCATTTCCCTAAGCAAATCTAGTGATTTGACAAATCCCAATAAAGAAATCTAGTGATTTGAACAAATCTCAAAATTGGTTCAGTGAAATGACAAAAATAACTTTTCTGTAGTAATTTAAAGGTTTATTTTGTACTAGGTACTATTGAATAGGTGCAAGTTGAATTAGTATTTGTGTGGCAGAGCCGACGGAGCCCCGCTGCGCGGGGCTCCTATTTCTGTATGCAGGGTCTAAAGTAACCTAACACGAAGGAGATGACGGGAGCTGAGTTCGCTCGCTTTGCTCGCTCACTTCAGCTCCCGTCATCCCCTTCGAACCTAACCTGTCCGTGTCGGGGTGCCCTAAGCTCCCGAGCTCGCTACGCTCGCTCTTGGACTTAAGCCGGGGTGGGTTGCTAGTACAAAATAAACCTTTAAATTACTACAGAAAAGTTATTTTTGTCATTTCACTGAACCAATTTTGAGATTTGTTCAAATCACTAGATTTCTTTATTGGGATTTGTCAAATCACCAGATTTGTTTAGGGAAATGATAAAAACGTGTTATTATTTTAACATCCTCCATGATTTGATCAAATCGCTTAAAATCGCTTAGAGATTTGATCAATTCCCTGTTTTCATCATATCCCTGCGACATATATATAACATACCAGTGCAAACTCCTTGTTGGTACTCCATGTAATACTGCCACGAGTAGTCTGTTGACTGGAAGTAAGGTGCCATTGCTGGTATGTCGGTGAGTAGCATCTCTGGCTTGCCAGCTTCTAGCAGTAACACTGTGACATTTTTATCTTCTGAAAGTCTGGCAGCGAGGGCAGACCCTGCCGACCCTGCGCCCACTATGATGTAGTCATATTCGTCGTACGGGGCTTGTAGACCTGAAAACCAAAAATTATAGAACATAACTTTTAATTACATAATCGTGATAATATTCAAGCCTATTATGATTGTCCGCAAATGGAGACACAACGTATTTTGAGCAAGAAAAATACAAAATGAGAATGAGGTAAAGACTGTAAATGAACTGTAATCCCTTTTTTGACCTAAGACGTTATTTGAAGGAAATAGTCCAGAAACTAGGGCTAGGCTAATGTTTGTTTATGCATGGACAGGGAATATGTCTATTGTTTACATTGGTCTAGCAGTGTAGAGTAACCCTTTACGTGTAGTTGAATATTATTTTAGATTCTCCATGCTATGTATGGCCCTAAACATAACATACAATGTACGATTATATGTGACCTAGGTCTCAAATTTATGGTTGTTAGACTATGTTGATATCATAATAAGTAAGTCCGGTAATAAAATTGCTATATTTTTACCCGACTGCCGAAGGTGGGTAATGTGTTTATCAGTCTATGTATGTATGTACATATGTACGTATGTATGTATGTTTGTTCCTATGTAGCGTTCTAGAGATCAAACGCGTGGGCCGATGTTGATGGTTCTTACGTCAATCGATACGTCTTAACCCCGCGAGTGTCACTGGCTACATGAAAATTGGAAAATAGAAAAATAGCGGTTCTTGGGTGCCATATTGTGGGGGCCCAAATTTTTTTTTTCTTCTGAACCTATCGTGTGGGGTATCAAAATAAAGGATTTTAAGAGGTGATTTTAAAAATATGTAACACTTATATGTTTAAATGTACCTAATTAGAAAAAAAAAATAACTAAAAAGTTATAAATAAAAAAAGTTAATTAAAAAAATCAAAAAACCCGACTGCTTGAAAAGCGAACTAAAAAGACGTAAACAAGGAGAAAATCATGCTGTGCAGTCGGAGGATACGTTTGGTTTTGGTCAGCCAGCTCGCGAAGATGTATCCTCCGACAGCACAGCATGATTTTCTCCTTGTTTACGTCTTTTTAGTTCGCTTTTCAAGCAGTCGGGATTTTTGATTTTTTTAATTAACTTTTGTTATTGAGGGTGTGGTGATTGCACCCCTTATATATTATGAGGTGCTGAAATGGATAAAATTAGGTGTATTTTACGGCCTTCAAGCTTTATCTTTTGCCGAATAACTGTGTCAATAATATTAAATAGACAACTGTTAAAAACATATAGACAACTGTTAACTTGTACAATAAGTAAAATTACATAAATAAATATTTTTTTGACTCAGAATTATAATATTATATGGACATTTAAATATTAATCTTATTAAAAACAATGATTACAGTTAACTTGATAAGTAAAATGACTAATAATTAATTGACGCACAATATAATATGGACCTTTTACGTATTCATTTTAATAAATATAATCTATGAAAATCATATAAACTAATTGTAATAAATACTAAAATGTAATTGAATAAATAAATAAGTAAGAATAATACATCATTTAACATACACACAGAAAGACACACACATATTAGTACATTTAACCACATAAAATCAGAAAGATGGCAAATAGATAACTTAAATATTAATTATATAGGAAAATTATTAAGCGTTATTCCTCTCTCCTAGACACTGACTGTATCTAGAATGTTGCTGTGCCCGACAGGGTCCATAATTGTTTCTGTAACTATATTTACCACCTGTATGTACATTATGGATGCAATAAATTTAATTTGTTTTGATTTGATTTGATTTAAATAATTAATTTATTACAAGGATGAATAGCGACATAAATAAGCATCAAGATATTATGATTTATTAAATGTCTATTAAAATTTCGTTAAACGTTCAGAATTATATAAAAACTATACTATAATATACGTACTATGATGACTCATAGAAAGCGCTGCAGGAAAGCTTGTTTGACCTCCGTTAAGATTTGAAGTGATTTTATTGATTTCTTGTAAACTGCTTAATCAACTAGAATTATGTAGGAATTTCGAAAAAGCATAATTTTAAGAAATCCGTGTGATTGCCGACTATTCGCATATTTATTAATGGTTTAAATCGATTTTATTGACCCTTGCGAATTCGTGCTATGTCCGTGACACTGGCATAAAATGTCTACTTCCGTGTTTTTATTTATTTAATCAGAGAAAGTTTTAGATCAGCCTACTTACCGATATATTTTAACAACCGTGTTTTTGATTTGATTAATGGCTTTAAAATTTTCTTATCGTGTATCAATAGCATTTATCTTAGTCCTAGCAATGTCCTTCTCAAGAATTTTATCGTTGATTGCTCTTCACAATCGATTGTGTAGGTATAATCTTGATAAACCATTGAAAATAAATTAGAATAGTTTGAGAGATAATGATAAAAATGAATATGATGATATATAAAATACAAAAATGTATTAATGCATAGGTATGTTTATAGATGTTTTAATGCATTGATTATGGCCGAGGCTGTGCTAAAGATTCCTAAAGGAAGGCAAGACAAGCAAGCTGGAATATCGTAAAAGTATCTTTAAAATTTGTTGATCAGATCATAAATCGCGAATAATTCCGTGAATTAAGTAGAATCACAAAATTTGCAAAGAAAACCTTCGTTTTCGGCTACCAAATTTTTGTGGCATTCTACATGTAACAACGTACCTAATAATTCAATTCTCACGGAAATTTTTGCTAGCCTACAATGCATAGCTGCTTACATTGTGTTTAATTGTTTACATCAACTACGTTGTCTTACAAGTTCTCTCTAACGCATGTAGTAACTTTTTACTTGCAGTTAATTGTGGCTCTTTGTTTATAATTTTGTATTTCTTGTTAGTTTTATTTATTCTGGGGTTTATTAAGACGGAAGTCAAGCAGGTCAAATTTAATTGCTTGTTCGTCATTATCGTTCATAACACTGAGTGCGTTTCATTTTGAAAACTTAAACTGGCAAGGATTTTTAATTGTAACGTATGATATCTAATCAAAAGTTAATTGTTCGAAGTTAGTTTTTATAATCATTTTGAGTATTTATTACTGTGATTTTTAATTTCGTGGACCAAACTGACAGCTGCCAATGACCTTATTTTTTTTAAATGTTGCAAGCGCGGAGCATAGTGTTGTAGGTAAGGCTCAATCATAAGCGATTCATCGAATCGATGTGACATGACTCCTCAATTTATTTTTATTAATTGGTGTAAATAAATGTTTTATGAATATAAACGTAATATATTTAAATATAACAGTATTCATACACATAGTACATGAACTTTTATTGTGTTAAATATGAAATCAACAATAAAATAAATGCGATCGATAAAATGAAGTCTGACATAAATGAGTAGAAACTAAATAAGGGCCGCTAGTTTCAAAACAAATTTAATTATTTGCCGTGAGGTAGTTTCATTTTCGATCTACTTCGATTTTCGATTAACTTTCGATCACTCAGGATAGTTAGGGTACGACACTATTTTTATGGGACGATAAAGTGACAACCCCCCAAATGTCAGTTTAGTCCACGAAATTAAAAATCACATTATAAAAGGTTTAGATTAAACTTACCTCCAGGTAAAGGAAACGAATCCCTCAGAAAATCAAATATATCATCAGGGTGTTTGGGCACATAGTTGGGGGCTGCAGTTTGAAGCACTATGTTGATCATAGGATTCTGCCGATAGGAATACAGCAACCTCCCTTTTCTGCTTTCCTGATCTGCTTGGTCTTCATCATTATACACAAAATTTCTTGATTCCCCAGTATCATCACCCACTGTTTCTACGATAGCTTCCTCGTCACTGATTGTTGTACTTCCAATCGACAATATCGTCAGTATAAACAAACACTTGTATAACATTTTTAATTGAAATTTTAACACATTGCTCTTTGAAAATTAAGTATATACAGCGAATGCAAACACGTCGACGTCTTGTGAGACTATGGTAGTGTTGACAGTGCGAGCTCCGAGTATAGAAGTGTGCGGCGTGAAGATATTATAAGTAGGTATAGCTGACCGTTAAAGGAGACGAGCTCTTATAGCGCACCGGTACTTAGGTATATTCCTTCGCCGAATTATTTCTACTTCAATGGTTAAGAAAATAATTGAAAACATTTATTGACCGTTAGAGAGACACTTTACATATTGTTTCTTTTTATATTGCAAAGAGGCACTTCAAGCGTGAGTCCGCGTGATATGAATGCCAAAAGCAAAGAGGTTAAATAGCACTTGTACCGCCGAGATAACTACTTTACAATTACAAAACGAAATCCAACAAAATTAGTTTATGAACGCGGCACAAACATGCTTTACAGTGCTTTTCAACCAAAAATGTGCGGTAGCAAGGCGGTGTGCGATGAATCCATATAATGGGATCATTTCATTTTCCTAGCTAAGATGGTGGAAAAGGGCTAGCAGAGCTAGGTGTTTTTACAAAATATCAAGAGATGTGGGCGAGGAATGTGTGCGAGGGACGCGAGCGAGGAATGTGTTTAATCGCGCGCTACGTGTCTTCGCTCCACTCAACTGAACTAAGTTTAGCTATGTAGCTAAGCATCGCGCACAGCTTTTGTGGAATCAGTCCCACATATTCACAGTGCGCTACATATCCTCGCACCGCTTAGCTTCTTCGTACATCTCTGATGGAAAGGCACCCTAATAGCTTTAGTTGTTTGTTACAAGGACAAGTTTTAAGTGATTTTTTAGGGGTCTACCTGCTGTTGATCTGTTATCATGTTTTTTTTATGAATATTCAGTATAACTTGCAGGTAAACAGTACCCGTGCTAATGACCAAAATACACAGAGCTCATAAAAAACTTGCACTCACTGCAAAAGTGCTATCATCATAATCAGCCTAATAACGTTCCCACTGCTGGGACACAGGCACGAGAGAGCTCTGGGCTCTGTAAGAGGGATAATGGGCCTTAATCCATCACGCAGGCCCAGTGCGGGTTGGTGGATATCACATGTCTTCGAATTTTTGGTTCTTGGACTTGCCGGTTTCCTCACGATGTTTTCCTTCACCTTTTTAAGAGCAGTGGTGATGATAGCAGTGGTGGCCCAATGGTAACGGTTCCGACTTACGTGTCGTAAGGTCGTGAAAATTGCTATAAGTGCTATATATAGAAAGCTAGTAATTCTGATTTGCTTAAAAACCGTGAGTATTATAGGATAAAGGTATACGTCCTTTAAAGTTTTATTAAATTAAAAGTCATCGAACTTTTCATAAGCCGGTTCTGGAACGGTATTATTGGACACAAGTTGGGCATAAAAAATATTTGAGTGACCACAACTTGGCTGAGAAGAATTCTACTCTCTATAATGATGATGAATGTAGTTGCAATCCCATCTTAAAACTTCATCCTGTATTTTTATTATACTTATACAATACAGAGCGTAAACCACCCTGTATGATTATTATGAGTTATGAATGACCAACAGGTTTTATGCTCTTTATATAAAATTAAGCCTGCTTGGAGTAAAGTTATGACTGCTCTATAGGTAATTCATACAGGAAAACTGAAATATAGTGGTCTCATAACTGCATATCAACTGTTGAAAGACTCGCCAAAGCCGCTCCTTGTCCATTGTTATTTTCTCGTGCACTTAAAAAAAATGCAGCTTGGATGAGTTGAATATCCGTCATAATCATAAACAACGACATGTCCCCGTACTATGACGTGTCATAACGGTCACGGTGCGACTGGGCAAAAGGGACAGATGTATACAAGTCATATACATCTGTCCCTTACGCACACTCGAAATAACCTTGTTCTAAGAGCTTATGGTCCACTCAGCCAAGAAAATATGGATGTCTCGACGACCCAGCACAGACACGTCTGACGAAGAATAAAAAGAAGAGCTAGCGATTTTGGGACAGTACCTCCACTGCAGGGCAAATGCTTCTTCTCATACAAAGAAAGCACGAGCATTTATCACCATTTATGTTCAATATGGGTTGGCGGTAAGTCCAGCAGCCTTATTCCGTAATGAATTCGGCAAGGTAGAGGGCAAAGAGTATAAAAAATCGACCAATCACATGCGAAATGAAACACTCTATTTGGATTTACGTCTATGTGATTGGTCGATTTTGCAAATTCTTCATTTAAGGCTGCAGGTTGCCGATCCTAAGTAATGGGATAAGGCTAGCCATAAAATGAGACTTTTACAACATATACGTCAATAAAACAATCGTTATGTTATTGTATTATAGCGGTAACAAATCACTACTGAATGATTTATGATACTTCATCAGTATTTTCTTGACTTTGTCCTTGTTTACTGGGATTGGCGAAACATCCCTTCTTCTTCCGTATTCCTCAATTTAGAAATAATGATTATTTATGATACTTATTATTATTTATGTTCAGACTATTCTGCCCCACTGTGTAGGGCACAGGTCTACCTTCCTTCCTTCCATATATTTTGTTGTTGTAATTACTACTTATTGTATTATTCAGTAACTCAGTTCAACTACTCCGTTTCAAAATCTTGAGAACTTAAATACTTACAATGATTTTTTTTTAATCCGATCAGTTTCCGCAAGCGGCTTCGCCCGTGTCAAAAGTATTTATCATCCCAAAGGGAACATTATACCGGGATAAAAAGTAGCCTATGTGCTATTCAAGACTATAATCCATCTGTGCCAAATTTCATCTAGATCCGTTCAGCCGTTCTGTTGTGATTGAGTAACAAACATACATCCAAACTTTCACATTAATAATATCAGTAAGATGTACCCGATAACGAGTTCGCTCATCAACTTCGCCAAAATACACTCTTTACAAGTGCACGCGCTCGCGCAGAGTTCGTTGCACCTGCGAAAAAGCGCCGGATACCGAAAAGCTCTGTTTTTAGGGTTCCGTACCCAAAGGGTAAAAACGGGACCCTATTACTGAGACTTCGCTGTCCGTCTGTCCGTCTGTCTGTCTGTCTGTCACCAGGCTGTATCTCATGAACCGTGATAGCTACACAGTTGAAATTTTCACAGATGATGTATTTCTGTTGCCGCTATAACAACAAATACTAAAAACAGAATAAAATAAATATTTAAGTAGGGCTCCCATACAACAAACGTGTTTTTTTTTTGCCGTTTTTTGTGATAATGGTACGGAACCCTTCGTGCGCGAGTCCCACTCGCACTTGGCCGGTTTTTGATACGGTCACCTCATTGGAATTTTGCTTTGCCTTCTCGAGAGTTGTCCCAGCAAAATATTGTGCCTCAGTTATCTCATAAGAACCAGATTTAACGTACTTATTTTCGCGATGTACCTACCTACTATTCCACCTTGCTGCTTTGACATAAAAACAAGTTATATTCTGTTGAATAGCACAATAAAGCATACCGTTATTTTGTCGTAGTTTTCATAACTCTTACGAGTACGAAGGAAAACAACTTTTTTATTAATATAATTTAAAGAAAAATTGTTTGCGTGTTACCTGATATGAGTAATGGGAAAAATAATTACTTACTCGCAATTGTATACTTGAAACTAAAATTGTGTATTTTGCTTTGTTGCAACTTGTATATTATGTGAGGTTTACACGTTTCGCAGGATTTCCAACCAATCATCTTCGTAGCCTCGATTTCAAAGGCTGGACAAGAAACTATTATCAACCAAAAAGGAGAGAGAGAGAGAGAGAGTTGTTCACATCAGTAGTCAAACAATGGCCCATGGTAGCTACGGGTGTGTAATGTATGATATAATAACAGATAGTATAATATCACTTGAAATAACGTTCACATGATATAATTTTCATATGCTATAATAACAAATAACCTAATTCCATGTGATCTAATGTTATATTTCATATAACCTTCATATGCTCTAATAACATTTAGTATAACAGTCATTTCATATAATTTTCAATATGTATAACGCTCTTTATATATAACGCTCAGTTGACCTAATTTTCATATTAACTAATTGTCTAAGGTAAAGCACCGTTCTTGAGAAAAAAAATTGTAAACTAACCTCAAATCACTAAAGTTGCTTCTGCATCGTCTCCGGCGCTGCGGGAAGTGCAGCACCTTCGCCCTTACGTAACAAAGGATAGGCACCCATGCTCACCTCCGCAGCTTCGGCTTGCAGCCCTCGCTCGCTGAAACGAAGCCTATGCTTCGTTTCAGCGAGCGGGGGCTGCTCTCCCTACGCGCCTCCGGTTTTTATATACACTAGGGGTAGCAGCCAAAAGACTACATGAAGTCGGGGTGTCCCGATTCGGTTTTGGAACAGATTCGACCTATTTAACTACAAGCCTGTGTAAATATCGAGATCGATTGCCTATTTCAAGACGTACAATAAATATTTTAGCTTATGACAGAAAGAAAAATATCCATCCACCCACATAAAAGCAAATTAATAACAAGCAATATTTATGTGGTGCTTATTTATGCAAAATGCTATTGGCTGGCATTTAAAATCTAATCAGTATTTGCAAAAATATACAAAAAACAAAGTAGACGTTTCTAAATTATATTAAACGTTGCTTATAGATTTTGAATGTTATAGTAACTGAATATTTATACTAATTGAATATTATTTCAAATATGCATTATATAAAATGTTCATTATACCGTATGAAATTAGGTTAAACGAAGTTATACCAATAAATCATTATATCATTTGATCATTATACTAAACAAAAGAATATGTAATGAAATTAGGCCATATGATCATTAGAACTTTTGTTATTATTTCAAACGTTACACACCCGGTAGCTACGAGGTATAGTATTAGATTTACCTTGGTTTGTTAGGATTTCGAGGAGAGCCTCTTCTTAGATGGGCGCACGGTTGGCGCTGTGGTTGAGCGATTGACTGCTGCGCTGCGTGTCGCGGGTTCGGTTCCCGCACGGAACAAATGTTTGTATGACCTACAGATTGTTGTTCCGGCTCTGGGTGTTTGTGTATGTGAGTTTATATGTTTGTAAACGCACCCCCGGATACAGGAAGAAATTCCCAGTGTAGGGCAACGTTTTTTTTTAAAAGAAAGAAATAAAGATACTATCTATGTAACTTGTTACAAGGTCTAGTCTAGTTATCCAAAATATGAGACGACAATTGGCTTATTTATTTTATAGATTACCTTGACTGTTACAGCCTCAATGATACGTCTAGTTATCACCTTCTTACCCTTGTCTCTTGTTGCTAGAGGTCTCGTCGGTGCAACACGTTTTCTTCTTTGTTCCGCCCTGTCAACCGTGCACTATCACCGACTCTATTTTCATTCACATCAATTTCCTTCATTCATCATTTTTTTTCTTCATTCTATTTTTTTTTTCTTTCCTTTTTCTCCCTTTGCATCTATTTACATTTATATTCATACCTAACTTCCATCTTTCATCGATCTTCTTCATGTCCATACACCAAAACGAAGTATTCCCTTTCAATATTTCTGTCACTGGCATCTTTTCACTCTCATTCAAAATGTTCATTTCCATTACAAGAAATGGTGCAAGGGCGATGCGCCATCGGTACATGGTAGTCATCCCACCCATACGAACTAAACGTTTTGGAAATACTTTCATTACGCGTACAGCTAAGGAGTGGAATTCCCTGCCGGAGTCTGTGTTTCCAGATAGCTACAACCTCGGGGTCTTTAAGTCAATCTTATCAAGTTATTTCTAGGCAAGCGTGTTACACCGTCGACCACATCATCGCTTACCATCAGGTGAGATAGTAGTCAAGCGCGAGCCTATCTATAATAAAAAATAAAAAAGTACCTAGAAGACGAAATTAATATCATGATAGAATAATCTTATTCTATTTTAGCATGATACCTTTTATGCTAGTCATATACGCTTCCACTTGAACTGTAATCCTGTTTAGGCAGTATCTACACATAAAATCTGAGATGCTATATGCTGTATCTACCGGTTTATTCTTAAAGATCATAACAAGGAATGTTAACAGGTGCACTTGGCACAGTCACGTATGCTCTACTTTGGATCCAGTTGTAGCTTTCTATCAGATGTAACTGTAAATGCTTCTGTATTGTTCAAAATGCTGAACTTTACTAGGAATTTATCATCATCATCATATCAGCCGAAGGACGGCCACTGCTGGACATAGACCTCGCCCAAGCGTCGCCACATTGATCGGTCCAGTCTCGCATCCAGCGGATCCCCGCAACCTTCACCAGGTCATCGGTCCACCTGGTGGGAGGTTTTCTGCACCATCGGCCATCCATTCTGCGAGCAATGTACCCTTCCCACCAGGAATACCGGAACCAGGAGTATCAGGAATGAGTGGTTCTTAATTATTAAAACATCAACGGTGTTTATCAATTGATTAAAACATTCTAAATAAAAAAATAGTATAGAACATTCGAATTAAACTTCTGCTAATCAATAAAACTAAACACCTTCGAGATTTTTATAGATAAGGGTGAATATGTTAAAACATTTAATAAAACGATCGATGTAGTCAAACAAGCAAAAAGGAGCGACAAAAAGTTGGTCAAAATGACTGAATGAATGAATGAAAAGATATAACTTTTTGATAAGATTGTTGAGCAAACATTTATTATTTTAATTATAACATATTTTTGGCTGCAGTGTAATACTAAGTATTAATAAATATCACTTTGTTCCTTATATTACTTGTAAACAGTCTTGTCTACTTCCAAGTGAACTTTATCATATCTGCAGCCTTTTCGCCAATCATGACTGCTGGGGCATGCGTGTGCACTGAAACAGTCCTAGGTATAATACTAGAGTCGACGACGCGAAGATTATTTATACCGTGAACTCGTAGTTCGGGATCAACCACTGCCAGTGGGTCGGTTGCTGGGCCCATACGACACGTCGCTATTTGATGATGAAGAGTAACAGTAAGTGTGCGCAACGCACACTCCCAGTACTCATCAGAGTCGAAAGCCATCCCACGACACGTCGAGAAATTCGCCTTATGCAACCTTGCCCCAAAACGCTGGAAAGGTGGCGTTGCAGCCAATGCCTGCACATATCGTATTGAAGCAATCATTGTAGCTACGTCAATACGATGTGTTAAATAATTACCATATAGTAGAGGATGACTAAAAGGATTTTTATCTTTTAACTCAAGATATCCTACTGATTTAGGATGCAGTAGCATAGGAAATACACTCCATGCTGCCTTATTATCTATTGTTCCATAAGCTTTATCATATAAATCTTCAGAAATCATCATTCCTCGTCGCACTGCTTTGCTCCCTGATGCTCCACCATCTGACGCGAGAGAACCGCCAAGACTTATTAATTCAATGTCTGGTATTCTGTCTTGTCTATTAGACAAAGGTGTTTTTATGTACCCGATACCTTCCACACCGCCAGGGCTCGCGACTACATTATCACCGAACTGCACCCACTCCAACACGTTTTGTAAAGTACCGTCTCTATTTTCGTTGAAGCCTACATTTGTATCATTTAGTGTGAATATTAATCCTGGATACGTTATGTGATCATAAAGCGTTCGACCGACGGGCAAGTTTTGTATTACGGGAATACCATGACGCCTAAGATGCTCTTTGGGACCTACTCCTGATAGCATGAGTAACTGAGGTGAGGCTATCGGTCCAGCAGACAGTATTACTTCCCTTCGCGCCCTCACTTTATTACTCAAACGGTTTCTCACGTATTCTACTCCGTAAGCAGTTTGTGTATGTTTGTCTATAAGTAATCTTGTCACAGTTGTTGAGTGTAGTATGTGTAAGTTGGGTCGTCTCTTGTTGGGCCGTAAAAAGGCTTTTGCAGAGCTCAGTCTTCTGCCGCTTCTCGTATTCGTTTGAACGTATCCAAATCCGAGTTCCTCTGGAGAATTGTAATCTATTGTAGGGCTACCCAATATTCTTCCTCCTTGTAAGAAGGCTTCTACTAGCGGCGTCCTGAAAAAATTGAAAATTTAATATAGTTTTAAGGAGTAAGTAAGTTTTCCAAGTCTGCTATACATTTCTAATAGTCATTTATAAAATCTCTCAATAAGCAACAGACTTTGTAAAACATACACGGTACAACAATTCGTCATACTGTATTAGCTTAGTAATGCGCATTAGACATAAGCAGCATGGATCAGGGCCTCGTTAATTAAATCATTGGTATTCGGTATATTTAGTTCTCGCCAAACTCCTTGGCCGCCCTGTAGTTGGCTACAATGACTGCGCTGTAGCAAATCTCATACAAAAAGCACCGTTTCGTGCCACGCGCATGCGCAAAACCAACTTCAGGGCGGCCCAGAAGTTTGGCGAGAGTTATATCCGGATTTATAAAGTTTTATATGCACATTAATTGTTTACAGCGATGTCAGGTAATACATGCTTTCCATTTTTTATGATATGACCTGATTTTATTAATAGTTGGATAAAGATTATATAACGTACTTGAAGTTTATGAATTCGATATTCATTTCGCCGTTTCTGCCTCGGTATGGGGAATTTTCATATCCATTTAAATTAGCGCGTTCCGATTTTATGTAGTATTTGAGGACTTCCTCATATGACCTGCAAGAAGAAAATAAACTGCATTATTATTTGTATGTTAAGTCATGTGACTGTTGGAAAATATGTGTCGCGCTTACAACACAATAAAAACAAGTGGAGCAAATTATAATAAATTATGAAACTGAGCGAGGGCTTTTATTGTTCTTATGTATATCAGACTTTCTTTTGTTTGAGTCAGATTTAACTGTGGTGTAATATGGGTATTTTAAAAATAACATTTTATGTCTTATAAAATTATTATTAGGAAAGATTTTGTCCAGCAGTGGACGGCTTAGACGTCAGATGATGATATTCGAATTACGTTATAAGCTGGGCACTCATTACCAGCCATAGTTTCCTGCGGCTGCGATTCTGTTCCACTCTTCAGGTCGTCCTCTGGTGTAGATCATGTAGTTGATGACGCTGGTGCCACCTAAAGCTCGCCCTCGCGGCCAATAGCATCTTTGGTTTAACATACCTGTAATAAATTAAAGAAAACATTAATTTATTATGAACCAGGTTATGCGTAAATTTTATTCATGATTCATTCAGGGTTGTTATGAATATTCGCGATCGCATTCGCGTATGCGAATGATTCGCATCATTTCAAACACTCGCATCAACACTCAACATTCGCATCAAACAATGGGAATGTTTAGCGAATGCGAGTGTATGCAGGTCGAGAGAAGTAGGAATGGGCATTTAGCGGGTCATCATCGCGTGTTTTTTACTTTGGGTTTTTTTCTATTTGTCACTTATCGATCAATCAGTAAGCAGGTATTGTGATTAAATGAATTAACACAGTTTCGAGTTATGGGTTATTTTAAGCTAGGATAAGTTTTATAAAAAGTTTTTTAGAACATTATTTTTGTATTATGGCGCCGGGGAAGAAAAGTGAAATATGGCGATATTTCACATTGATCGAGATCATGCGAAGTGTAATATTTGTGAAAAAGTATATTCACGCGTTGGGAGTACTAATTCAGGGCTGCGAACTCATTTGAAATCCGTTCATGCCGAGGGGTTCGAATTGTTAATACGAGCTGAAACAGAGGTCCAGATACACTATAACCTTAAATAAATAAAAATCGATAATTAAAATCATACATTGCTTTTTTTGTCCCTTCTCAACATTCGCACTCACATTCGCCTTTCAAACACTCGCATTCGCATTCGTGAATGTTTGAAATATGACATTCGTAACATCCCTGTGTAGTCAGTCGTGTCAGTGGTTGTAATGCAGCCATGCTCTGAAAAAGATTTTCTATTTTTGCACAGCAATGTAAACACCAATTCGATTAAAAGCTAATTCTTCACGCTCCACACAACGCGCTTCCATTAGCTAGATCAATAAAGTTACTGATTGCAACACATTTCGAAGTTATTATAGTCTTTTGTATTAGATTAGCACTCCGCCCGTGACTTCGTTCGCCTGATTTTATATTTTATCCTACACATGACTTTCTTAAATGCAGTTAGTGAAGGCGACTAAAAACCGGGTAAAGTGGCGTGCAATGGAGGAGACCTTCTCTCAGCATTGGGTGGAAATGAGAGAAGAAGATTTATTTACCTAAACAGACTCCCGGTTGGGGCTCCATATAATATGGCCAAGCATATTCCGTGCGTTGGAAGAACGGGGCTATGCCAGGGATGTCGGTGAAGAAGTTCTCAGGTCTACCAGCTTCCAGCACGAGGACATTGACGCTGGGGTCTTCGGTCAGACGGGCAGCTAAGACGCAACCGGCGGAACCAGCGCCCACGATGATGTAGTCGTACTCTGGTAGAGGCAATTTTAAACCTGGAATTGAGAGAAAAAAAATATTTCAAAGTGGAGTTCGTTTGTAAGATACGTATAGGCTTTAAATGTATAAATATATAGAAATCTATAATGCGTGTTTCTGTACAATTATTTATATATGTCACTTATTTACTTTAACACTAGCTAGCTAGAAAAACTAATGATGAGTCCACACTAAAAAGACTAGGTCGTATAGACCTGGATATCTGAGTATAAATTATCACGCAGATATCTCTACAATATATTTGCGCAGAGTTTTCGTTGGTTCTGATTTGGATTTTTCTTTAGTTTGCTGAATATTTTCGTTTAGTATCGAAGCGACCTTCGTTAGAACAGACGTAACAAAAAATGGACAAAGTTTTTACAATTGAATTAAATTTAAAATTATCAATCAAATCAAATTAAGTTAAGAATTACACTAAAATTATACATTTTCTTACATAAACAAAATAAAAACAAAAGCGACGTAAACTGTTGGCATTTTATAATTAATTATTTGGTGCCGGCAAATACTCTGACATACAAGCAGACTCTCGATTTTTTTGATACACCTACATTTTTCTGTACTGCTGTGTTGAACAGACAATATTCTATAGAAGTTGATGAAAGTCTGTGTATAGTGCGCGACACGTAAGTTGACCCAAAATGTATTATCGTTCTATTGAAATTAAACGATTTAAACCGAAATAAATCCCTTTTCTACGACCTAACCGTTTACAATATACATTGTAAACGGTTAGGTCGTAGAAAAGGGATTTTATTTGTATAAATTGCCAACGGTAAATATATAAAGAAAAGATTAATTTCGGTTTAAATCGTTTAATTTCATTAAAACGTTTGTACATTTTGGTTCAACTTACGTGTCGCGCACTATAGTGCGGAGTGGACCCGCCTTCGAACCAGGACGGTGTTCTGAAAGTTTGATCAAATTAGTTGACTTAGACAAAAATCTAATTATGTTATATATAATTTTGTCGGTTTTTAACAGCCCTGCAGCCGTATTGCGTAAGTGAATACGGCAACGCAAAGAGTTTGACTGCTATCCAATCGACCAAATCGGAAAGACGGAAATCCACATCGCGTCATTCATCTCGCATATGATTGGTCGATTATTTAAGCATTATTACACGTTTTACCAGTGCCTTATTTTAACTTAAAAATAAGTTAATTACAGCTAAATATAGAGTTAAATAATAACAAACCGTAGAAGATCAATATGAGTCAAAAGCGATAAAAATCATATTGATTGAGTTAAGTATATTGTTCCGTCATAAGTAATATTGCCAAATCTTTTATAACTTTAGCAGGTATTTAAATTTTTTTAATTAAAGTTAATCTTTATTGGTGGGTAACAAAAAATATACTACAGATATTTTTATTATAAATGCCATTTCAAAATAGATAAGTACAGGTATCTAATCCGAAGTTTATAGGATTAAGAATAATACCAAATACATTATGCACTTATGAAAGAATTCAGAATACAGTTACTCACCATTGGGCAGTTGATAACTGTCCCTTAATAAATCGAACAGGTCTCCAGGGTTCCGTGGCGTGTAGTTAGGAGCCGCTGATTGCATCAGCAGATTAATTATCGGGTTCTGTACGAACGATACGTCATTCTGACATATTATTCGGTTCTGATCGATTATCGTCGAAAATATCAGTATCGACCATATCACCTTTTGGAACATGCCTTAAACATTCCTGAAAAAAAAAAACACAAATTGATAAAAGCAATCAGATTCTGCAAAAACTTGACGACAATTATTTTAGTATTCATGAGATTCATAACTAAAATCTTGAGATGCAAATCAAGCATTGATGCATATAAAATTTTTTTGGACGGGTGTCTGTATTGCATCGTAATTTAAATGAGTTGATAAAAGGAAGATTCGTATACAATAGGGTAGTTTACGGAAAAACAATTTTTTTGTCCGTCAGGTAGATTAATATAATTAAAAATAAATATTGGGCACGTATTTTTCTTTTGACAGGTAAACATTAAGTGACGACGATCTAATATGTTGAAATATCGTGTGACGTCACGTTGCTAGTACAATTTTTACTGCATTCGTACTTTGATGCGCTTTAACATTGTAAATTTTGTGATTTGGTAAAGCAAAAAATACGTGTCCAATATTATTTGATAATCTCACTGACGGACTAAATAGAATTATCATTTTTCTACTCAGGAACCATCCCTATTGTTGTAACTGGCCAACTGCGCAATTCTTAATTATCCTACAGGAGTAGTCATCGGTGCCGGTTTTAGGGCAATATGCACTACTCCAGTTAGTGGGTTCCCTACTTGAAATTGAATGACTTTAGATCGAATAACACTTGCTCGAAAACGTTTACCCGATAGTACTTGAAATCGATAAATTATGAGCGCGACAGTTCACTACTTCAGGTCGAGAAATGATGTTTCATGATAATGGGCCTTCGCACTGCCGATGATTCGAGCTGCTCGTTATTAGAGATTTTGATGCATCGAGGTAGTGAACTGTCGCGCTCATAATTTATCGATTTCAAGTACTATCGGGTAAACGTTTTCGAGCAAGTGTTATTCGATCTAACGTCATTCGATTTCGAGTAGGGAACCCCCAGTTAGTACGGTAGGCTCATATAGACTGATTGCAAAAAGGCTTCTGTAATTTCATTACATTACGCCACGGTTGCTGTGTACCGGACGATAGGTAGTATCGAATAAAAAATACCTTACAAGTTTCCACTTTTTTGCTTTGTAATTCATTGCGCGCATTTTTTTAGTATGGTGTAATCCAAAGTTCAATGTACTCGGTTAAGTAAGTGAACTCATCTTCTTAAGTTGTAAGAATGAAATCATACTAATGAATCTATGGAAAACACCGGTATGTGAAAAAGTTTAATGAGTTCTTGTAGTTTGGTTTTTATGGGTTCCAATTATTTTTGAATTAATAATTGGCTTAAAAGGAGTTTGGTAAACTTTAAAGTTTAAAGCGTTTTTAGGGTTCCTTACCCAAAGGGTAAAAACAGGACCCTATTATGAAGACTCCGCGGTCCGTCTGTCTGTCTGTCGGTCCGTCTGTCACCAGGCTGTATCTCAGGAACCGTGATAGCTAGGCAGTTGAAATTTTCACAGATGATGTATTTCTGTTGCCGCTATAACAACAAATACTAAAAACAGAATAAAATAAATATTTAAGTGGGGGCTCCCATACAACAAACGTGATTTTTTTGGCAGTTTTTTGCGATAATGGTATGGAACCCTGTGTGCGAGACTCCGACTCGCACTTGGCCGGTTTTTATTTTACCTGTTACCTAATGTAGGTGCCACAGTTACGGAAGTAAACTGCCAGTTTTAATGGGGAACTTTTCCGAACAGTTTTTGCATTTTCGTTCGTGACCTAACGAAGGTCCCTATGTATCAGAACACTGTATACAACAGAGAAGTTCAGCTGGTTGTACAAATGATACAAGTTTGTATCATTTGTACAACTACAAAAAATACAAGCATATCACTAGGGTTTTACTTGTCTCTAGAATTACTAAAATTAACAATACTAATGTACATAAGGTTTATATTTGTTTATTACCTTTGTATTTTGTGATTTTACTCAATACTTTGACTCCTCAGACAATTTAATGCAATAAGCAATAAAATACATCGATGTAAAAAATATCTTATGATTTCAAAGTAAGTACAGGACTTACCTCTGTAACGGTCACTCTTCCACTACATTTTGTTGTTTTTAAAATTTATGTATCTCTTAAGTATACCACTTTGATTTTTATATTTTTTATCAAGTAGTATTGTTGACCGTTATAAAGCAATACTTTGCCTGTCCCGCGTTGTACTAATTTTATTTCGTCCATCGAATCATCCACATTTATTTGATTTTATCCAAGAAAATACGAGTAGTGGCAAGTAACTCTGACAAACATCCTATGGAAAATCAAATACTGTTTTAAGTACTTAAATATATAAAATCTATATAATGTTGTTTATTCTTCATATTCGGAGATTCAACCAATCCGTACAATTAGTTGAACTTCTCAATTGTACTTCTGATACAGAGCGACGAGGGTTATATTGAATAGTATTATATTTCTGAAATCATCACTAAATTAACATTACTATAGACGATTGCTTTTATTTTGTTGATAGAGTACCTGGGTAGATACTGAAACACGATTTTGATCACGTTGGAGGCCGTGGGGTACTACTATGTCTTGTTAAGGTTATTAAGCGCGCCTTCACCACAAGTGGGCCTTGTAAGAACCAGATTCATAAATAAATTTACCAAATAGAATTTGTATGGACATAGTTATCTGCTAGATATGGATTTAACCGGAGCAGCTGGCAGACCTTATGACCTGCTGTGGTGTTTGTTACCAGAGGTGGAAATAAACATACGAGAAAAATTATTGCATGCGTAGTGCCAATACACTGTCTCCATATCTGCAATAGCGATTTATTTTGCTGTGCATCTTCCTACATTTCTATCTCCGACTTTAGCATTAGTAAAAGCTGGACTCTTAAGTGCTCGGCAGAGCTAATCATGATTAAAGGTCGTAGCCGACTTATACGACACCGCTTCCACCCGGCAAAATAATGTACATAGAAATGTGAGCTTTAGGGCGTCCTCTATAGACATATTGTTTATTGACAACACAAATTAGCAGACAGCTGTAAGCGAGCTTACCGCCATCATACCACTCGACAGCTGAAGACTCGCTTACCGCATGCTTACCACGCGCTTCACGCGGGCGGACCACGTGGTGTACGCACGTAGATTCCTCTCTTGAAGCACGTTGCTAACTTGTCGATAAAGTACAGGACGGTATGGAAGAAGAAAACGTATTGCGGTTGCGCCGACCCCAAGTAACATGGGACATCTCTAATGCTTTAAAGTTAGAATACTCTTCTTCAAGCTTGAGTAACTCCCTGCTTGAATAACTGATAGTATTACACTGTCTTCGCTGAAGGCCGCATTTCGCATGCTTTAAGTGATTATTTTCATTGATTTAGTGAGTGGCGCACGTATACACGTACAGCCTTATATTCGGCCGTCAAATGAGAGTACGCTAGATTATTTAGGTTATTTTTAATAACTTTGAAACCAGTCTAGCGAGTGCGTGGTTGAGTGTCCAGTGCGTTTGGTAGGTTATCAACCCACTTTAGTACAATCAATCAACAAGTTAATTACCTCATGTTGACTACCTTGATTAGTTGTCAATAACTTTTGGCTAGAAACTAGAATTTTGCGACGACGTATATTGACATGGAAAAAGCCATGCGTCACGTTTCGGATGAATTAATTAATTTATAGTGTTTCCCCGCTTTTTGTTTGTCATAGAAATTGAAGCTGAAGGTCGGTTGACGCAAGGACCGTGATTATGACCCTTTGACTCAGAAGTTGTAAGGCCAAAGCAATGTTAGCTATGAGTCCGAATAATAATGACACTTTGATTCAGAAGTTGTAAGGCCAAAGCAATGTTAGCTATGAGCCGAATAATAATGACCCTTTGACTCAGAAGTTGTAAGGCCAAAGCAATGTTAGCTATGAGTCCGAATAATAATGACCCTTTGACTCAGAAGTTGTAAGGCCAAAGCAATGTTAGCTATGAGTCCGAATAATAACGTATGTGTAATTGCACTTTGGCAGCTGCAATAAGTACCTAAAGTAATAACGTGTACGAATATTTATCTGATTATTACCAACGTTGCAAGGCCAGTTTTCCCATAAACAATATTTTTTTATTAACTCTTCATTCAGAAGTCAGTAGGTGCAAGTGGGTCTAAGACACGAGGTTAAATTGACAATATTGTATGACAAACTGTCAATTTAACCTTGCGTTAGCAACTTATTCCGAATTAAGTTTTTCGGGCCTTAATAAAATTAAGACCCACATTTCGTCAAATATGTTTATGTTCCATGTTATAGGGGGCGAGCCCGCCATCAATCGGGCACAAATCTTGACTCCGGGCTATTCCTGAAAAATTCCAAATGAAAAGCCCCAATAACATTTTGGCCCGACCGGGAACCGAACCCCGACCCAGATAATATAATACTAGCATACAGATGCCTCATACCATACAGAGAAACCGTGCCGACGTAACTAGTGTTTTTCGTCTGATTAAGATGATTATTTTTATAAGTACTTCGATCGCGTTCGGTTCCGTTCAACAACTATATATGGTGATAACAGCGACTTGCAAGTAAAAGAGTTTTCTCGGTTCGTGACAATTTTTTTCTTTAAATACAGTGACGATTTGTTTTATAGTATTTTTTACACGTTTTTGTTTCATTGTACCAAAATGTGTTGCAATACAAATTTAAAAAATCAAGTGCCATGCCTCAGAAATTTAAAATCGCGCCATCTATTAAAATCAATTTTAAATGATCCGTTCAAATAGTCTTTGAGACGACGACTAACGCCAACGACCTTGAGGGAACAAAACGCGCAGTCGTTTCACACCCGCGCGACCCAAAATTTAGTAGTATTTTGTACCTTCCTTTTATAAGGACCTTGACTTACTTGACTTTATAAAAATAGATCAGATCAAAATGTAGATAATTAAATTGTCTTTGAGATGGTGTCGATTTCATTCAAATAAACCCAGCGGTTTTCGTCCGTTTTAGACATAACTTTACAAATTAATTACAATATGTTATACGAATAAAACTCAAAATTTTCTTAGATCAAATTATTAAGAAAATGGTCTCATGTAACATATATTTTTTCCAAAAAATTACGACTGGCCGTTTAGACGTGATTCTCATTTTAAAATCAGTTACCCAAGGGAATCGGCGCCTTAAGACCCCAATATTCCACAATTTTGTGCTTAGAAGAGTTGATTATGAAATAACATACAATTTTTATTACCAATTCTAGAAAATGATAATTTTACACATAATTAAATAACAAATCGATGCTTATCACGCCAGCTAGTGACATTTATTTGAACCAAAATTTCTTTTTTAGCGCTGGGACCCCGTGCCCAGGAACACATGCTTAGCAGTAGCGATTGCGACCATTAGACCAACGAGGCGGTCAAATTAAGTACTATAATCATAAATATAAATAGTAGAAATCTTTTTAAAACAAGCTTCTAATGAACTAAGCTACTATAAAAAGTAGGCAATGTAATATCGTTTGTCATTGGTATAATGAGCCCAAACACGATAGTGCTATCTTGTCTGGTGGAGGAGTTGCTATGGCCACCTTCCGGCTCCATCATGGGACCAGCTTTATAGTACCACATTATTTCAATGTTTCCAAAGTTACATAAGTACGCCAAATTTTAGCTTACTTATTCTTTCTTTATTTTAGCTTTTTTTTTACCAGGAATTGCTTGAAAAATGGTTTAGAAGCTGCATGACACACATACGAAAGCAAGGCTTTAAGGTTGCCCTAGTCGACGAAATGAACTATATTGTGCGCGGGGTTAAAATGCATGCTATCTCATCCGACATCACGTGCGAAAGAGATAGATGCTGTGATGAGCAGTAAGAAGCTAGTTCGCGTACGAATACACACTTGCAAATTTGTAGCGAAATGGATGATGATTTAGGACGAAAACGAGCGCGCGAAATTTTATAAACTGATCTTTGAGAATATAGATATCATGAAAAAACGACTAAATGCAACTGTTCTAAATAAAATTATTTGCATTCTTGAACTAATAATCTGTCCCTGTATGGTGACTGTTTTGGAATTTTCCTTCTTCTTATGGTATTTATTTGCGCCCAAAGATGCCTTAAAATTAGTGTTGAAATGTGGAACTTTCGATGCTCGTAACTTTCAAATATATAAATTGTTTTACTTTTTTGCTTCCATACAGGGCTAGATAATGATGAGATTTTATTTTGAACTTACACCGTCAAACAGTGGAGTAATCGCTAGACTACGTTTGTATGGAAGAATGATCGACTAGGGAAACCTTATAGCTTGTATTTGTAATAAATAAGTGCCAAAGCCCGGTTATTTGCGACTATTTCTATTTTACCATTCGGCAAGTTTGAGTCTGGGTTTATTGCTTCGAGATTAGAACTGAACTGCACCTAATATTCATTAAGTTCTAGGAATGCTAAAACAGATACAGGATACAAAATACGTATTTTCATCTGGTATCTAAAGTACTTTTAGGGTTCCTTACCCAAAGGGTAAAAACGAGACCCTATTACTAAGACTCCGCGATCCGTCTGTCTGTCTGTCCTTCTGTCACCAGACTGTATCTCATGAACCGTGATAGATAGACAATTTAAATTTTCACAGCTGATGTATTTCTGTTGCCGCTATAACAACAAATACTAAAAACAGTTTAAAATAAATATTTTAGTGGGGCTCCCATACAACTAACGTGATTTTTTTGCCGTTTTTTGTGATAATGGTACGGAACCCGTCGTGCGCGGGTCCGACTCGCACTTGCTTTTAAATCATTTTGTATCTTGTATTTAGATACCTTTCGTTTGGTATCTTAGTACTTTGTTAGATTGCTAAAATACTTTACTAATAGTTACCTATGCATTTTTTCTCATTTAATGCTACCATAGATAAAACTGAAGGCGCCCTTGAAACTTTAGTCTGGATCTGGAGCTAATTTGATAGATGGCAACTCTTTAGTCTTTCTTTCTACAAATGTCATCGGCTATGTCTGGTATGTGTTTGTATGAAGAACTTTAAAACCTTCATTATAATATTTTGTCTTATTTGCGCGTTCAACGAAATCTATTCATAAATAGTACATGTAATAAAATATACTTAAACTCTATAAAATGTTGTTTTCTTACAAAAGTATTTTATCTTTTTAAAGTATTTAAAAGATACCGATTTTGTATCTAGTATTTCAGATACCTTTATCTGGTATCTGAAATACTTATTTTAAAATTTTGTATTCCAGATACTTTGCACAGGGTATCTTGAACATCTCTGCCTAGCTTTAAAATCGCAGTTTGACTTCACTTATTATTATATAGAAGTTAGCGTAGATCGTAAGAAGGGGTTTTTCCCTGAGTACCCCGATCCGATCGCCGAGACCGGAGAACTCAGAATACGATAATTAAATTGAACATTTTTTTTCTATTGTTTTCAACTTGCATGATCGACATAAAAGGTCAAATCTATGTGTTTGAAATACATAAGACGATAGTAGTATATTTGAAATTTTGTACAATGTCGAAATATAGTTTTAATAGAGGTAATTACAGTTTGAATAAAATGTATCAAAAATATTATCAAATCATACTTAACAAATATATTTTACAAGTTATGACAACAATAATAATTTCAATTTCGAAACACAGCCGGGCGAGAAGAGTTGCAAAAATTAAACCTGAGGGGGCACCAACCAGTTATAATAAACATTAGAGCTAATGCGGCCAGCTGGACAATATGTCTGTGTTTTTCTATTTGCGAAGTTGCGACATATATTATCATCATCAAAATATCAACTTCCTGTCCTTATCCCATGTTCTCTTCTAACACGTTTTCTTCTTCCATTATTTGTAAAAGACTGATATTTTCATATTTTGAGACTATTTTTAATGTTAATTGTTATATAGTTTTTTTAAAGATTATGTTTTTTGAAAAGACTGATTGAAAATGTAAAATATTTAGTATTTTTAAACTTTTATTATTGATGTCGATGATGATGATTTTTTGCTTGTTTTAAGACTTTATAGTTAATAATCAATTTTTAAAAGCGTTTTTGATTTTCTGTATTCTAAAAAAAAAGAAAGTGAAACTGATTTTTAACCGACTTATCAAAAAAGGAGGAGGTTGTATGTCCGACATTATGTATGCTTTTTTTTTATGTATGATCTCTGTCAATTGTGGACCGATTTTGAAAATTCTTTTTTTGTTTGAAAAAGTATGTTTCGAAATTGGTCCCATTTTAATTTGGTGAAGATCTGATGAAGAACTTCGAAGATATACAACAGAACTCTTCAATAAATAAAGGCAAATCTCTCGGGATTGCTGCAATCGCATGTCTGTTTATTGTTTATACCATTTCATAACATAACATCACGCCAGTACGCTCGAAAGGGGTATGCAGATCTCTCATTTTACCGGTTATATTCAAGTTTCATGTTATTCGGGTAATCTATTCTGTCGTTATAGGTACTTACTTAACTACTTCCCTATTAGGTAGGTACAAATAAAAAGCGAAAAATAAAATACTTTTTACAAAAAAATACTACCGACTTCCAAACAAGAAAACTAGAAAGTGAAAAATAACTTTATTTTTGGAAGTCGGTGTCCATAACTTAAAAATTTGGTACCTACCAAAGACACCGACTTCCAAAAATAAAGTTATTTTTCACTTTCTAGTTTTCTTATTTGGAAGTTTTTTTAGTTTTTCTTATTTGAAAGTTTTTTTGCATGTTAAAAGATGATTTTAGGCTACAGCATTATAAAAAAAAAACCTGAAAGTGGGTCTGTTTTGCGTATCTTTTACGTCAATGTCCATGTAGACACCTACTTGTTTTGATTTTCTATTGAAAAAGGAACTATTGTGATAATAATTAAAACCTGTGATTGCTCTAGGAGACTCTATATTGTATTCTCTAATTATAATATTTACCTTAACCAAGCAAGACTTTATAATTTTTTCCTGGTCCTTAAAGTTAAGTAATAAAATTGTATTTTAGATATAAGAAAGAAGTCATCTGCTGACGGTACTTTATAGCTAAACTGACTTTTAATTGAGTTTATCAAGATAAAAATAAATCGCGGGGTCCTCCGGGACGGGGGCCTCGAGGATCGGGGTACTCAGGGAATAACCCGTAATAATTTGGCAGTAGTATCGTCACAGCGATAATGTTTTCCAATTATCTACTACCACTAACTGTTTAACTACATTCGTGTATTTAGTTTATTAATATTATTGCACCTATCACTTTTTGTTTCTGCATCACCCAAAGGTCGACTGGTAGAAAATGCCTAAAGCATTAAGTCCGCCTCTGTCAGGTACGTTTGTGTGTTAGAAGTATATTATAGTAGCTCTGGTAAGGTAATGATCCGAATACTAAATTCGAAGTGCCTTAGGGCTACTTTTTATTCCAGAAATATGCATTCCTGTTGGATATGCCACGGGGCCAAGTGCTTCTGAAACCTGAAATAATTCCAGTTTTCTACAATAGTTATTTATGCTACAAGTGCGGAAGGTAGGTGATTCCCGATGAGACGAGTCGGGAATCTTACGTACGTGTATCATACAACATTTTACTACGCATTGTGCGAGGAAATAAAAAAATATATCTGAACCAAGCAAGAAATTAATAAAATGGCGGGCTTATTGAATCGCGCTCAGCATATCCACAGATTAACTATTAGTTCCTCGGTCATATCTACTGCGCATGTGCAAATAGCTGTCACGTCGTAACGCAAAAAGGCATGAGCAAAATATACGTTCTTCCAAACATATTTAATGAATATTGCAAATTAATTTATTGATGAAATCTAAATCTAGAGTAATTAAAATCGCCTTTAATGAAGTATTAGTTATATTTTACCTTTTATATGAATGATAATCTGTACTTAACTAATTTGTAAAACTTCTCTCAAATAATAAAATCTCTATGCGTCTGGCTGACGACGGAGTTATAAATTAAAAAAATACAGAAAAGTAAAAAGCACTAGTGAAATAAGTGACAGTTTTCGCTCAGTTTGGCTGCTTGGAAAACCCTCTTTTCGAGGACATGCATTGTAAATAATTTTACGAAAATGTTTAGAAATGCCGAGTTGTTAGCTATGGAAAAAGCTCTGCAGCGCTGCCCACGAGTAAGTTAAAGAGCTCATAAAGGCTTTATATTTAGGAATTTAATATTTCTGTCTTTTTTTGTTTACTTTATAAATAGGTATGCAATCACGCCCTTACAACAACAGGTGGTCCGTAGATAAATTACCTTTGTACTTCCGAATTATTTATACTTGTACAATGTAACTTAAAGTTGGTTGTGTAAGTTCATTAGCCCTAGTTAGCATATCGCCTGTACCTAATTTATTCTAATAAAACCTTATTATAAAATAAAAAAATCTTTAGGTATATAAATAAAAACTTACGCGGTCAAGAAAAATCCAAGAAAACACTGATTAACGACTGTATAATTTCTGGTCGTACAAAACGGAATACGATCTACGGTGAGTGTGAAGTCCGACTGTGTTGCACCAACGACCGCTTACTCACTGGCGGGCTTGCCGACCAGTGCCAAAGACACAATCTGCTCTATCAATAACCTTTATACAGGCTGGCCAAAAAATCGTGGATCAACAAGGCGATAGTTTGGGTTATTAGGAGTAAATAAAAAAGTTTATCTGACTGCTTAAAAAGCGAACTAAAAAGACGTAAACAAGAAGAAAATCATGCTGTGCAGTCGGAGGATAGGTAAATATTCACGAGCTTTCTGACCAAAACCAGATGTATCCTCCGACTGCACAGCATGATTTTCTTCTTGTTTACGTCTTTTTAGTTCGCTTTTTAAGCAGTCGGGTTTTTTGTTTTTTTAATTAACTTTTTTTATTTATAACTTTCTAGTTATTTTTTTTTAGTTTCTAGTTACATTTGAACATATAAGTGTTATATATTTTTGAAATCACCTATTAAAACCTTTTATTTTGATACTCCATACGATGGGTTTGGAAGAAAAAAAAATTTGGTGCCCCATAATATGACGCTAAAAATTCGCCATTTTTTATTTTCCAATTTTAATGTATCCAGCGACACTCGCAGGGTTAAGACGAATCGATTGACGTAAGAATCATCAAAATCGGCCAACGGGTTTGGTCTTTAGAACGCCACATAGGAACAAACATACATACATAGACTAATAAACATATTACCCTCCTTCGGAAGGCGGGTAAATAGTAGATTGTGTCAGAAGGTACCAAAATAATGTAATTGAGGGAGATAGCGATTGTTTGAAGCGAAGGATTCTAGAGCAGTATCCTAAGCGTAGCGAGGGATTCAATGTAGTTCGCTTGAGATTATATAATTTGGGTACCGTGTGGCTCAATCTGCTTTTCATCCCATCTATTCGAAAAGAGGCTAAGGGTTCCTCGATAAGTGGGTGCAATATCCGGCGCACTTAATTAAAGTGATGAAATGTCTTTTGAATTTGGAACACTATTTAATTTAAAAGTTTAAACGCAATTCGCATCGATTAAGTTCTAGCTGGTAATAAAAAAGCGCGCCTGCCGATGACGCGCGACGCAGCATCAGTTAAGAAAATACTTAAAAAAATACGTGAGAACTCCCTATTCGTTTTTAGGGTTCCGTACCCAAAGGGTAAAAACGGGACCCTATTCCTAAGACTTCGCGATCCGTCTGTCTGTCTGTCTGTCTGTCTGTCTGTCCGTCCGTCTGTCTCCAGGCTGTATCTCATGAACCGTGATAGCTAGACAGTCGAAATTTTCACAGATGATGTATTTCTGTTGCCGCTATAACAACAAATACTAAAAACAGTATAAAATAAATATTAAAGGGGGGCTCCCATACAACAAACGTGATATTTTTGCCATTTTTTGCTCGATATTAATAACGGCAACAGGTAGACGCTTGAAATATTCACAGAATGTTTAGTTGTATATTTACCTCAAAAAATAATAATTAATAAATTAAAATAAAATAAATTAAGTGGGGCTCCCATACAACAAACGTGATTTTTATGCAGTGTTTTGCGATAATGGTACGGAACCTTTCGTGTGCGTGTCCGACTCGCACTTGGCCGGTTTTTTTTATTACTTTTTAACAAAATATTACAGAAAATTTAATTTTTTATTAAATAAAAGCTGTTTTTGGTTTCCCTGTCTCGTTAACACGCTGACACTTGATAGTTCCCGAACAAACCCGAGCTCGTGTGACGTTACAATAATGTATAGTCCCCGGCATGTAACTTAGCAAGGTTTTGGCGTAGTGAAAGATAAAAGAGAGTTAAAAAACCGGCCAAGTGCGAGTCGGACTCGCGCACGAAGGGTTCCGTACCATTATCGCAAAAAACGGCAAAAAAATCACGTTTGTTGTATGGGAGCCCCACTTAAATATTTATTTTATTCTGTTTTTAGTATTTGTTGTTATAGCCGCAACAGAAATACATCATCTGTGAAAATTTCAACTGTCTAACTATCATGGTTCATGATATACAGCCTGGTGACAGACAGACAGATAGACAGACGGTCCGCGAAGTCTCAGTAATAGGGTCCCGCTTTTACCCTTTGGGTACGGAACCCTAAAACCGACTTGTGCGCATCTAACGACTCTTGTCAAGTTACTTGCCGACAACTATAACTTCTAATCATTGTAGCATACAGCTAATACCATAGATATAGCGAAAACATACTAAATCTATGGCTGATACTGTGTTTGGGCTGTTAACCGATCATCAATCTTGTTATTAACGTCAATATATTGATAAATATATAAAAAAATGTCTAAACTTAAAAGTAATCGTGCTTGCTTCGTACGGTCGTTCCGTTATGTACGAATACTACAAAAAAACAGATAGGAATAGGCGTACAGAATGACAGATATAGGCTTAAAACAATATTTCCGTTTGAATTGTGAAAATCGTTTAACGTATTTTAGCTTCGATCATTAATTATAGATCGAAGCATTTGCCTGACAGTAGTTCTTAGGAACACCTTAGGGTGAAAACTTAAAAAGTCGCATGCGCATGTGCTCCCTGTATGAGAATTCATTCACTGAATCGACTGATTACAGCGAGGACTAGCAACTAATAAAACTGTTATCATGATTTTTTATTAACGACAGAATCGTGAAACAAACAGCTTAAAGATTTTTTGATTAGATAAGTACCCAGATAGTTGGAACAAAAACGTTATGATTCTTTGATTCTATCAAGAGTATAGTCTGGCTGTTATGAGGCTGCTTATCAAGGGTCTGAAGTATTTAGGTATAGTTCTCTCCAAACTTCTTGATCGCCTACAATGGTTGCGCAGTAGTAAATCTCAAACAAAAACCAACTTCAGAGCGGCCAAGATGTTTGGCGAGTACTATACATGATATTATCATGTTTCAACGTTCGAGTTGAGTTTTCGCAACAGAAGTTAGGGGTGATTAATATCAAATGGCATGGTTTGGTAACCGTACGTACACAGCATTGCTACAAAAACCAGCCTAACTTTATTAACCTTAGCTTCACTATGTCAATGTGACATATATTCGTAACTTTGTTCAGAACAAATAGAAAGTACAGCCTTCAGAAGTAAGAAGGTGTTCTCTGTAACTTTTTTTTTGTTAGATTGCGAGTTATTATGAAACCATGTTGCCATTGTTACACCTTGTATAATTATTGAAACAATAGAAAAATCTAAAAACAATGACGAATTTACTAATTTATTGTTTTTGTTTTGTTACAGGTACATACAATTTGCGAAGAGGTTGAACGTCAATGTTGAACGTCAACGAGCACCCAAATTTACGCTCGGCTCCACGAGTCAATACAAACATTGACTTCAAATATTTTTATGTTTTGGAGTCAATGCACTTTAGGGTACTTACTATAGTAATTGATGTAAATAATTTCTGATATTTCTGCTAATTTTGACAGATTATTGGCAGTTTTCCTGCATAGTCGTCAACCAATAAGGTTGACGACTATGTGGTCAATACTTGACATTTTGGCCTTTTGTCAATCGTTATCGCTAATTTCACTTGGCCAGGCCAACTTAGGCCCTAAACATGTGTCAACCTGTCATCGAAAGCGTGGCAATAAAGATTGTTATTTTTTTTTTCAATCTTTTTTCGTATTCTTCTCAGCAAACCCTTGCATTTGATACCCATATCTTGGCAATACACAAAAAATAAATAGTCCACCATCTTGGGTCGTCCGCCATATTGGATTTAGAATGGCGTCACTTATCTAACCATGCATTGTCATCCAAACTAAACGTGTATGCAAAATTTCATCTTAATCGGTGGAGGATAACTGCTTTAAAATTCAGTTGCAAGATTTGACCCGAACACACATACATTGCAAGTTAATTAAAAGCTTGTAAAAAGGCAAAATTGTATGGGATTGACAAGCGATATCGAAAATCACGTGATCAATCCCTTATATATTGACATTTCGACTATCGTAAATCCACTTGCCTAAAGCAACATAATCAAACTCAATATTCCTCATAATAATTCATCATCTAGATACAAATTTATTCCTTTCGTCCTTAGTTTTTTTGCTAAGTCTTTGATTTTTTATTTTCGTTAAAGCTAGTTCTGGTTTATGGATGAGGTATAATTAATGCAGTTACTCGTGTGTATACAAATGTCGGATGGACTGGTTCAGTAACATTATAATTAATGATGTATTTACTATGTACAATGTTACTGTAGTTATTACGCGGTTCTATTTACAACATATCCTCTCTTTCAGTCATTATCTCAATTCATTTGTGATAGATACACCACTTTTGTAATCTCAGCCAACACGTCTTTATCATCTTTCACATAATATTTCACCCATATTTCCTTTGGTCTGCTTTGCTTGATACAATTTTCTTGTCTAAAGAGAAAAAGAGGAGCTCGTGGCTAAATCATAACAGCCGCACTGGTCGATCATCAAGGTTAAGCAACGCTTGGCGAGGTCGGTCCGTGGATGGGTGACCATTTCAACATACCGAGTTTCCTGCGTGCCTCGGAAAGCACGTTAAGCCGTTGGTCCCGGCTGTCATTTGAAGATCTTTGACAGTCGTTTCGGTTAGTCAGAAGCTTGAGATCTGACACCAGTCTTGCCAAGAGGTATCGTGGTACCCAGTTACTGGGTTTTGGAGGTCAGATAGGCAGTGCCATGTAAAACACTGGTACTCAGCTGAATCCGGTTAGATTGGAAGCCGACCCCAATATAGTTGGGAAAAGGCTAGGCAGATTGATTGATAAAATTTTATTGGTGAGTGCACCAGTAACAAACCGATTAAGCACATATTGAATAAAAAAAAATTGCTGTGACTCAATTATTGCATCAATCTTTGCAAAAAAAAAACATCATACTCCTTATCTACTCTACCATAGAATCATGTAGCTTAATCCGATTTTCTTAATAATAATTAAGTTTTTTTTATTTAAAAATTAATGTGGAAGGTCGCAATGTGCCTAAGGTGGACCAGATTGTTCCAGTAATAGACCAGACAATGTGCCAATAGTGAACCAGTAAATAAAACGAATGCTTTTAATGTAATATAATTTTATTTTTGATACTAATTAATTTAATTAAGTTCTGTACTTAATAATCATCACAACTTTTAATCAGGGTACAAGTTTCATGTAATACTGAAATGCTACAAGACCCTGGGGCTCCCGGTCCTTTGAAAGGCGTGCGATGGATTTTTTACATATTATTTTTTTATTTATTTATGCATATTTTTTGCGCCACTGCTCGTCTCGTCCATCTTATATTTGAAAAATGTTCTTTTCTGTGGCATTGTGTCTATAAAAAAGTGTACGTGGCCAATTACTGGACAAACTCAGAGTATAGATGTTACCAGTAACAAACCACTGGTCTACAACTGGAACATTGAGATTTTTTTCGGAGTTTATTATAATAATTTATTGCAGTACTTTAAGCGAGTATAAATGTAAAAGAAAAAGTAAAAATTATTAAAATGGTTCAATCACCAGTCGTAGACCAAATGGAATATTACTAGAACATCATTGAATTCGTGTTCCATTAGTTTACCAATGACAACCAATGATTTAAATTAGCATTTTCTAATGAAATAAGAAGTAATATTATTGCTTTATTCATTTTACTATGCAGTTAATTGCACATTAGGTTACAATGATTGATTTTAACCAAGATATAAAAGGATTAAAAATATTACCGTCGTACGCGTGCTTACTAAAATGGCCGCCCGGAACGAAGTGAACGATTGTCATTTCGGATTTTGTGTTTTTTACTGACGTAGATGGCGTTTACATCTGTTTTATCTATGCTTACATGAATGGTAGAGGTACGGCAGGGCTACCAAACGTAAAAAAAGTTGCGGGAAATTCAACAGAAGGTTAATATTTCGATTAAAAGATTGAAATGGTGTACTACTGGTTCCTGGTGTGGCACTGGTGCACCCACTATAAGCTTCTTATTCATTTTCGTCACATGCCACCTTCAAGACAATAAAAATATTATTTATTGTATACTAAAACTTGTATATTAAATTTGGTTTTATCATTGCTAAATATTAAAGTTCAAAGTAATTTGAATACTCATATAGACTTTGCATCAAACAGGGTTAATGCTTGTTTTAATGCACCTAAGAGTAAGAACACGAGGTTAGCTATGCGAGGGCGTATTCAAATAAGATGACTGTTTGTAAACGAAGGGACAAATTTAGTCAGTAGGTAAATAAACCTATATATTAGTAGCTAAATTAGTATAAACTATGATTGGCACATTGTATCTGAAGTGGTTTAAGAAGGAAATCAGCAAATAAATTACATAATAGGGTAGTTTACTGAGAATTTGTTTTTTATCCGTCAGATAGATTCATCATCATCATCATTTCAGCCAAAAGACGTCCACTGCTGGACATAGGCCTCCCCCAGGCGTCGCCACATTGACCGATCCCGTGCGTCTCGCATCCAGCGCCTTCCCGCAACCTTAACCAGGTCATCGGTCTACCTAGTGGGAGGCCTTCCAACATATCGTCTTCCGGTTCGCGGTCGCCATTCCAGAACTTTTTGGCCCCATCGTTCTGCGAGCAATGTGCCCTGCCCACTGCCACTTAAGTTTGGCAATTCTTCGGGCTATGTCGGTAACTTTGGTTCTCCTGCGGATATCATCATTTCTGACGTGATTACGCAAGGAAATTCCGAGCATAGCCTTCTCCATTGCCCTTTGGGTGATTTTAAGCTTCCTGATAAGGCCCATTGTGAGCGACCACGACTCGTCAGATAGATTAATAAAAAATATTGGACACATATTTTTTCCTTTTGACACGTAAACATAAAGTGACGACGATATAATGCGTTGAAAAATCGTGAAACGTCATGCCGCTAGTACACTTTACTGCCTTAGTGACGTCACAAGCCCGCACTCCTGAACTTTGATGCGCTTTATAATTTTTTATTGATTTGGTAAAGAAAAAAATACGTGTCCAATATTATTTGGTAATCTCACTGACGGACTAAATAGAATTATATTTTTTCTACCCAGAAAACATCCCTATTATATTAAACTTTGATACTAAGAGACTAGCCCTTGTCTCATGATTCTTGGGATTGAAGCAACACGTTTTCTTCTATCTTTCTCGGATCGTCAACCGTCACCCTATTATTCATTCCCTTTTCTTTCATTTCATCCCTCCACATGACATCCCCATACCAGGCCAAAGAACATATTTTATTCCCTATGAACTTTCTGTCACTGGCCTGGTGCCACTTTAAAAAGTCTTAATCATGAATATGATTTAGTCACTGATTTATGTAAATGTGGCTAAATAATTATAGCTGCAGGGTTCGATAGACCTTTATGGTTAAACAACGCTTACCGAGATCAGTCCATGGATGAGTTACTAACTGATTATCCCATTACATACCGTGTTTCCTCCGTGCCCCCTCTTTGACGACTACGGGGATACAGTAGTGCTATTCTCTAAGGAGACAGCCTAGAGCGCAGCGTTGCGCCAATTACGAAAATAAGAGTCAAGGGCGTCGCCAGCCGATGGCCCAGGGGGGTTTCAAGTTGATATGGAGAATGAGAAAAGTATGAATTGTAGGTGGTACAGTCGAGAACACATGAAGCTTTTCACTTGTAGTACGAGCCTTACATCTCCAGCGATTGTAATAATAAACGGTACAGAGTCCAACTTGTAAAGCTTAACGAGTTCTTGACTGTACAATAAATAAGTTATTACATTTATTAGAAAAAGAGAAAAAAAAAAATTTTTTTCTTTTTTTCTTTATTCTTTTTTTGATTAGGTTAATGAAAACATAATCTCGACCACTTTATTATGAAAATCTTGTAAGTTTCCATGAATAAGTTTTCTGTGCACACTCATCATGCCCAGATCATAGAGGCGATTTTCGGCCATAGTGCTTCTTAGCCAGGTTTTTAGTCTCCTAAGGCTGCTAAACGTTCGCCCTACCTTAAGTCGAAGATTTAGGACTTTGGTTGCTTTACATTGGGCAACTTTTTTAGAATCTCTAGGGGGGGGGGGGGGCAGCTGCCCCTCCGCTTAAGTGTTTTACTATTTAGTTTCATCGTTGCTGCTGTTTTGTGCTTTTTCTCACTACTGTCACTATGTCTCAAACTACTAGATGTGAAAAATAAGAAACGCGTTGGTTTTATTTTACATTACTCAGTTCCTGAACGTATCTCTAAAGATACGTTCGTCGACCATTGGGACATCTATGTCCCAAAAAAAGAATACAGTCAAACGGGGTGAATAAGACCGCAGGGGTGAATAGAAACAAAACTGAAGGGATATTTCACGTTATTAAAAAATGTTTAGTACATTTTAGTAGTTACTCCAATATCTATACATATAAAATTCTTTGTCCTGAATGACTGACTGACGGATCAACGCACAGCCCAAACCGCTAATTGTAGAGACCTGAAACTTGAAAGGTGTATTCTTTGTATGACGTAGGCATTCGATAAGAAAGGATTTTCCGAAATTCTACCCCTAAGGGGATTAAAAAGGGGGGCAAAGTTTGTATGAAAAATCTAATTCCTTCGGCTAATATTTTTGAAACTTGGCACAAATAGTAATCTCAGTAAATGATAAAGATTGAAATTATTAGTTTTTTGAAATTACCCCCTCAAGTCGATTTAGGTGGTGTTGAAATTTTGAATGGCAGAATCTTATTTCATGGGTAACTAAACTTGAAACATTGCACAAATACTAAAATAAATAAATAATAAAGGTTGTTATTATTAGTTTTTCGAAACTACCGACAAAAGACGATTTAGGGGGTGTTAAAGTTTTGTTGAAGAATTTTATGTCTTGGGTTAATAAACTTGAAAGTTGACATAAATACCAACCTAGGTAAATAATAAAAGATTGTCATTATATATTTTTTTAAACTACCCCCATAATACGATTAAGCGGGTGTTAAAGTTTGCTATGAATCTTACTGGACAAGGCTTCGTTTTGTATGTAGGGGAGCACGAAGAAGGAATTTTCGGAAAATCAACCTTTCACCATCATCATTATTTCAGCCCAAAAACGTCCACTGCTGGACATAGGCCTTCCCCAAGCCTCGCCATACTGATCAGTCCTGTGCGTTTCACATACACTGGACTACCGCAGCCTTGACCAAGTCGGACTGCCTACTTTGCGTTTCCCGGTTTCGCAGTCGCCACTCCAGAACTGTCAACCTTTAAATAATTGGTTGTATGAAAAATCTCAATCCTTGGGGATAAACTAAATAATCAAAATTGCATAATACGTTTTTTAAAACTTACCACCCCCTCTCCCCCCTGATAGGGTTAACACCCCTTAACCCTATCTACCTATTAAAGATTTTTGAGGAATTTTACTCAGCAATCGAGAGAGCTAACATAATCGAAAAATAATAAAGAAAAGAAAAGAGTGATTATGTAACATATTTAGGTTGTTAAAACTCAACCCTCAATTGGGCATAAGGGGGTTATTAAGTTTTTAGGGGAGGATTTTACTTTGTGCCGGTATCCTAAAATTTATTATTCTTTAAGTCAAATAACGAATCGTCCCAAACCTATAAACCGTAGAACTCTACGAAATCACATTTTTATTTGGTTTAATAACAGCTTATTTTTGGTTGCCTTCACTAACTGGACATAAGAAAGTCACCTGTGGGAGGTATAAAATACCAAATCACGCGAACGAAGACGCGGGCGGAGTTAATATTATAAATGTGAAAGTAACTCCGTCTGTCTCTCTGTCTTCCTTTTCACGCTTAAACCACTGAACCGATTTAGATGTAATTTGGTTCGGAGATATTTTGAGACCCTGGGCAGAACATACGATAGTTTTTATCCCGAAAATCATACTTAAGTGGTGGGAAGAGGTGGAGAAGTTTGTATGGAAAACCTAGAATATTATGCCGCGATATAAAAAATAAGCTATACGAATTACTAATGCTACGCAGACGAAGTTGCGGGCAACAGCTAGTATTAAATAATTACTTAAAAAAAACAATGCTTTGTTTGAAACCAATAAAATGGTATTTAAGTTAAAATCCTAATCAAAGTTGTTCCCATTTACCCCTGCGGTCCTATTCACCCCGTTTGTCGGTATAATTCTGATATATTTTTTTTAATTTAAAAATATGTGTTTAGATACTCAATGGATCATCCTAAATAATTAAAATGATTACTTTACCTCCTACAATCGTATGTTCCAGAGAGGATTAAAGCACGTCATGCACTTGGTCCAGGCGGTTATTAGTATATCTTAGAAAGTCGGTTCGATTAGTCGGAAGTCTGACAACCACTGTTTAAGGAGTAACGTGTTACCCAATAACAGAGTTGAGAAACTTGTGGAGGTCGGATAGACAGTCGCTCCTTGTAAAATATTGGTACTCACCTTCATCCGGTTTGACTGGAAGTCGACCTCAACAACTATTTGGGGAAGGGCTAGGTAGATGATGAGATGCTTCATCCATAATAGCGCAACAAATTTATACTCATCAATTTGTAAATCTCAAAAACATAATACGAGCTTTTGGTTTTTATTAAGAACCTAATATCAACTTGTCATTTTTATTAGCCACTGGCACACACCTATTGCTAAGGAAAATACTTCGATGAATCCTAAAATTGACGTGTATTTGAGAAGGTACAAAAAATACTTGTTGATTATGAAGTTAGACTTTTTGGTCTGTTTAGAGTTTTCATTCAAGTTCAATTGAAAGTCAAATCAATCAATCATTTTCTTCGGCCAGAAAATTAGCATTGCCATACAACGTGGCAATGCTGCCAGCGTTCTGGGCACGTTTCCCGTTGACATCGATGTGGACGAATTTTTTGATGCACAATGAGCATTTTTGCCGTCTCCCTTTTGTATTTGTATATAGGTTTGTTTTTCTTAGAATATTCAATTGTATATATGTTAATAAATGTACGATTCAACCAAAAAAAAAATAACAATCAATCTGCCTAGCCATTTTTCCAATTGTTGTTGGGGTCGGCTTCCAGTCTTACCGGATTCAGCTGAGTACCAGTGTTTTATATGGAGCGACTGCCTATCTGATCTCCACAACCCAGTAACTGGGTAACACGATACCTCTTGGCAAGACTGGTGTCAGATCTCATGCTTCTGACTACCCGTAACGACTGTCAAAGATCTTCAAATGTCAGCCGTGACCAACGGCTTAATGTGCTTTCCGAGGCACGGAGGAAACTCGGTATGTTGAAATGGTCACCCATCCACGGATCGACCTCGTCAAGCGTTGCTTATCTTTGAAGATCGACCCGTGCGGATGTTATTATTTGGCCACAAGCTCCTCAAATTCGAAGAATTCAAAATCAAATAATTTATTTCAATTAAGTCATCAAACGGCACATTTGAAAGTCAACATTTACAGTTAATAATTGATTTTACTGTCCTTTCGCAAATATAGTTTGTTATGGAGAAGAACGCAAAAGAAACTGCACAATTAAAAAGCCTGCTACCTCATACTTATAGAGAATGTTGCTGTTCCTTGTTTTGCTAAAACAAAACGACTAGGCGTCGAAACCGGCGCATGCGCATGTAACTACTAGAAAAGTGTTTCATTTTCCTAAATGAACTTAACTCACCGGGATGAGAAGTATCCACGTCGTAGTCTACACGTGTGCCAAGTTTCTTCAAGATCCGTTTTGCAGTTTAGACTATATAACGTATAAGACTTTGCATTTATAAAACTCATATTAGTATGGATTCAGATCATAAAACTGCAAGCTCACACACCAGGCGTTTACTTATAGCAAGGTACTGTTCGATATTTTGCTAGCACTTAACTACTAGGCGTCGAAACCGGCGCATGCGTAGACAGTTTAGTTCACAGTTCAGATAACATAACTCTATTCAGAACAAAGAAAAAGAGTTGATAGAAGAAAGAAGATTCTCGAGTAAGTCTCTTAAGTATGGACTTAAGAGACTTACTCGAGAATCTTCTTTCTGTTCTTTCTTCTTAGTCGGGCACTCTTGGCAGAGTGGTCGTGGTCATGGGCGGGTGCATGATGGCTCTTGTCATGCTTCTCCATTCGGTTCTATAGGACGAATTGTGGAAACAGTCAGTCATCGTAGCTTTGGTGATGTTTTTAATAAGATCTGCCCATCTGGTCGGAGAGCGACCCCAGGATCTCTTGCCCTCCATTCTGCCTTGGAACAAGACGCTCCATTGAGTCTTCATTGCGAGTTATATGCCCATAGAACTTTAGTATTCGTACTCGAGAATGTAGCAGTTTATTATTTTACCTGAACATAACGAGTAGGCGTCGAAGCCGGTGTGTCCGTAGGTAGCTTAGTTCAAAGTTCGGATATATAACTCTATTCTTCTTCTTTGCATGTCGTTGACTAATACAATTTTCAAATGTTATGTTTGGCCCAATATTCAGCCACGGCAACATGCTTGTAAACTATGCAACCAACTAATAAAAAGTATGCAACCTTATTTAGCCGTTTACTGTAATTTGTTACTGTTCGTTATGTTGCTAGAATGTAATGACTAGGCGTCGAAACTGAAGTATGCATAGGTCAAAGTGCCAATAATATAACTATTCAGATTCTTATATTTTTGTCACTTTTGTTGGTTTTACAAACAACAGGAAGGTGCAGGGAGGACAGGGGCCTAGATGTTCTTTTGCACCAAATATGCTAAAAGCAAAAATGCCATCTCTCCATCTTGCTTTCAAATTAAGTAAGGCGATTGCTGTAATTACCTTTGCTAAGGTTTTTAGTTTAAAATTGACTTTAAATATACCATCACATAATTTGTATGGTTTATGTTGGTCATGTTACTTCTGCCATATAACGAATCTGCCAAAAAAAGAATCTGCCCAAACCAGAATCTGTCCTAAACCGAATAATCGTTTAAGTCATTGACTTAACCGATTAGACTTAGACTTAATGTTATTCATTTTAATTTGTGAGTAATAATTTTTCAGCTTTATAGTCTACATAAATACGAAAAAGACATTGTAAGATAAAATCATATTGTATTGACATAATTAACGAAATTCCTGCAAATATCTTCATGTTGCGAATTTTCTAGACTTAGGGAAGGCTGACTGTTGGAATTGCGTACTGTTAGACCACTAACAGTACGCAATTCCAACAGTCATGAATTTACTTTCGATACGTGGCTAACTTCAGTGCTATTTTAAAGAGCAGGCTAACAGGAAGTACTGTGCAAAAAAATATTATTTTATGTAGACAAGTAGAAACATAATTACAGAAATTACGTAAGTTTTATTTTCATAAATATTTTTCGAATTTTGTTAGTATTTTTGTAACAAAATTACTAATAACTTATAGAAAATATATAACCGGTTTGATTGGCAAGAAAACAGTGGGTGTGATTTCGGCCAATGCTAATAGATGGCGTTGCACTTCGCTTGATAAGATAGTCGTAAATGTGTTCAAGATTACGCGGGTACTCTCGAAGGGGATGCGACTTCGAAACATGTCAAAAATAATTACAAAAATATGTACCTAATGAAGAATTCAAAAATCTTTTTCAAGTTCCAAAGAAGACATCCAAAAATACATATGTCTATTTTATTTTCTTAAGCCATAGACATAAGATACCATGGACTATACCTTCTTTAAGCTCGTTTCATTATAATTTTTATAATAAGGGCAGCGCGGACTGCCCCCTCGGTAAACCGTTTTTATTCGTTCGTTATGATTTCTTAATTGATATTTGAATTTTAAATTTAGAAGACTTGTCGGAACGAAGAAAAACTGGCGTCAGCTTTTTAGTTACAGAACGCGGAAAGTCGGTTGACTACTGAGTACTATAATACCAAGTGTATTTTCTATTCTGAAAACTCTTAAAAACTGTGAATTTTATAGCTTGTTTAAGATAATTTACTTTCTGAAGTGCTCCAATTAAATATATTGTGTGTGGTTCCCTAAATTTCCTGGACCTTACCCTCAACGGTCATCTCTTGGCATCAAAGACCTCGCTGTTTGGCGTATTGAGTCTTAGCCGGCCTCCACACCCCTTGGTGCCTACGTACTTACCTGTTTGCCTTTCTAACCGTCCTGCTACCTATTCTACTGCCTACCTGCCCGATTGCCTGCCTTGACCATCGACCCGTGCTGCCTGCTCACCTGCCTACTAGCCCGAGTGCCTGGTTGTCCGTTGTGGTGACTGCTCACCTGCCTACCTCGGGCATTCCACGTCTTCCTGCCCGACCTGCTGCCTGGTTAGTTGCCCACGTCGTGCGAAGCCGGACCTTAGTTTTATTATCTATATCCTTTTTAGGGTTCCGAAGTCAACAAGGAACCCTTATAGTTTCGCTCTGTCCGTCTGTCCGTCCGCAGCTTAGCTCAGAGAATCTAAGTACTAGAAAGCTATAATTTGGCATGTATATACTTATTAATAATTCCGACAAAGTGGTAACATAAAATCATGAAAAATATTTCTTTTTCGGGTACCTCCCATAGACGTAAAGTGGGGATGTTTTTTTTTTTGTCATCTATCCCATGGTGTGGGGTATAGTTGGATAGGCCATTCAAAAATATTATGGGTTTGTTAAAACCATTTTTCGATTCAGAGATTCGTTTGCGTAAAATTAAGCTTTAAGTTGCAAATTTATGTTAGAGTCAAGTGTCCCCCCCCCCCCCCTGCCAGCGAAATGGTTGCTCTTGGCTATGTGAAAAAATTCACGGCAGTAGTAAATATAACGAAATTAAAAGGAAAATTATCACGGATAACAAGGCTTTACAAGTTTACGAGTAATAGTCGACCAACTTATAAAATGTACTTGGAACAGTAAAAATTTTGTACAAATGCCATTGAAAAATTACTTAAATAAAGTTGATAGCTGTGTAAAACAGAGTTAATATAATGCTTACGAACCATGTAAAAATATACAAAAATGAAATCATAACAGGCTTTACAAGTTTACGAGTAATATTCGACCAACTTATAAAATGTACTTGGCACAGTAAATTTTTCGTACAAATGCAATTGAAAAATTACTTAAATAAAGTTGTTAGCTGTGTAAAACAGATAGTAAATTTATGCTTATGAACCATGTAAAAATAAACAAAAATAAAATCATAACATCCTTAATAATAATGATTTCTAAATTAATAATGTTTAAGCTCGAATAACGCATTGGAGTGGCCGGAGTCGTTGGCAGTACCAGTCCGTAGTCTATTTTGTGTTAGTGCAGAACTATTTTCGACGTTTTGTAATTAAAACGTAAAAGTAAAGTCAAATTAGATTCAATTTCCAAGCAAATTACTTATTTTCTTTTGTCGATATCCTTCTATAAAGTCAATATTCGATCCGACTTCATCACTAATTGCGTAGCGTAAAACTTTCCAGAATGAAATAGTGAATACCGCAGATTAGAGGATTCACCTCTAATCTGCGGTATTAGAGGAGAATACATACAATGTTTTTCTAATTCCGAAAGAGAAATAAAAAAGGAGCGTGCACGCAAGGATCCAGGAACGAACTATACCATTCCCCGTGGCTCTAACGCGCGCTCGTATCGGCTCCTTTCGCAATTCGCACCCGCGGTGGTACTCAAATAGATAATATTTTTCTAACTTCAGTTGCGAAGTTGGATTTTATAACTCCTTCTTCAGTTGCCAGTTAGTCCTTATTTAGTTTAAGTCAAGAGTAAATAGATTACATCTAGGCCACATCATCGCTTACCATCAGGCGAGATAGTGGTCAAACTTGAGAATATAGATTTAAAAAAAACATCATCCTATGTGGGCCCGTTTTTAGACTTTGTGAGCCGCTGAAACCGTTCTAATGTTCATGTAACAAAAACAAAACCCTCTTTTTAGTCCGCATTATTATGCAACTTCCGAACCCTATTACTGCGCGTGGCCCGACACGCACTTGGCCGGTTTTATTCTTAATATTAATTTATAATTACTTAACGTGGCTTACGTATAGGTCATCTGAGCAATACGTAACGCTACACTATCTAGAATAATTTATTTTAATTTTAGTACAGGTCCAACTTTAAGTGCGTACTCCTAGACCAGCCTACCATAGCTTGTTGCTGATTGCATGTAAAAAGCTAGTTGTAATTGTGTGTGTGTAGCTTGAGAAATCTTGGAATATTGGACTAGTTGTCTAAAAAATTCTGCAAAAATAAAACAATGATATTTCGAAATAAAATTTTATGTCATTACTAATCATACATTAATGTTATTATAGTCTTACAGAAAAAATATATAAGAAAAATGCTTAGTTTCTAAAATATCACAGGTGACCTTTTTTTTTAAATAAATACATTAATAGTACTATACTTATACCGAACACTATACTACACTACTCTATTTATATCTAATCTATCGTCATTAAAATGACCCCAATCACTTTTGATCATGTCTGCTCCTTTTTCAGCTATCATATATACTGGAGCGTTTGTATGACCTGATACTATATCGGGCATTATACTAGCGTCGATGACTCTCACTCCTTCAATGCCATGAACTTTTAATCTAGGACTGACCACAGCCGTCGCGTCACTTTCAACTCCCATCTTGCAGGTCCCGCTGAGATGGTATATCGTAAATGTAAACATCTTTGCTTGACAGGCGAAGTATTCATCGCTACCAAACGGTCCATATTTCAAGCAGTCTTTGATCGGTACATCGTAAATCTTGGCACCTATTTTTTTCATTGCCGGTTGCTTTGATATTTCCATGGCTACTTTTATCCCTTCTACAATTTTCTGCAAGTCTTCGGGATACTCGAAATAATTGGGATGTAATGCCGGATATTCGTTCGGATTTCTATTTTGTAGCATGATTCGTCCCTTTGATTTAGGACGTAATAACATAGGAAATATCATGAATGTGTCAGATCTTCCTAAAGGTCCGTATGTGTCTTGATATATTTGGTCTCCAAAACCGAAATTTCGGCGTAATAGTGGATCAGAATTCAAGCCACCAGCAATGAAGAGCAATTCCATGTCGGGCCAGCCTGTAGAATTGAACTTATCATTTAAATTCATAAACACTAGACTCTCACATCCCCCAGGAACGGAGAGAGGACCTTTGTGCGACTTCATCCATTTGAATACTAAACTTATATTGTTCAATATAGATTCCAAAGAAAAACTTGATCTTTGTTGTTGCACTACAAATTGTACACCACCCGCAGCAACATGATCCATTAAATTATAACCGACTGGTAAATCTTTAATAACATTGATTCTTATTGATTCCAAATGGTCTTTTGGTCCGATACCTGACAACATTAACAACTGCGGAGAGTTAATAGCACCAGCAGATATAATCACTTCTTTGTCTGCTAATATTTTATATTTCCTGTTTTGCTTTTCAAATTCCACGCCAATCACTTTAGTATTGGTATCGTCAAAAAGAAGCTTAGTGACCATGCTGCCTTTGGATACATGAAGATTTTTTCTTCCATTTATTGGGTGCAAATAAGCTCTACTAGAACTATGACGAGTACCATTTAACATCGATAGCTGAAGAAACGACACACCCGATGGGTCGGCTCCATTATGATCTGCATATTTAAAACCCATTTCACGTGCTGCTTTGACCCATGCTTTGCCTTTACTTGTGCGAAATGGGGCGTGTTCGATATTGACATAGCCACCATGTCCGTGATGCACCGGATCATCGAAGGTTGGGATATTGTAATTTTCAACTTTCTTAAAGTATGGAAGTACATCATCCCAGCCCCATCCATCATTACCCATTGCTTTCCAATTGTCGTAGTCTGGTCTTGCTCCTCTAGTATATATCATATAATTTAATACGCTGGAACCTCCGACTACTTTTCCACGTGGCCAGTTGCACTGCTTATTCTCAAATCCTGCACAATACTTTTTAGATGGCATCGTTTTATAAGCCCAGTTAGCATATGTTAATTGGAGGTATCCCGCTAAGATAGGAATGTCCATTACGTAGTTCTCGTTACTTCCAGCTTCAAGAAGTAAAACTTTCCAATTTGGGATTTCAGTTAGTCGATTTGCAAGCACGCATCCTGCTGTGCCGGCTCCAACTACGATGAAGTCATATACAGACAGTAAGTTCGTTTCGTCCGGTGGTTCGTTATCGAATTGATTGGTTTCGTCTCGCATAAAATTCATAAAAGATGAAAAAGGGTTCGCGGACTGTATTTCGATTGGTTGCGAGAGGATAAATAACATCCATGTTGCTACTGCGAAAATTGGCAGGCGGTGATCAAGGCTCATCTGGAATGATTAAACAAAAATTGTTCGTACATATTGGTTCTGAGTATCTTTTAAAGGCAGCGTATTTTTTTAGGAATATTTATTCACCATGAATAATCAAGTTATCTTTGTACTATCAACATTTAGCGCAATAGCCTTAACTATCAAATGATGACACACATTTTAAATCCATGAAAGTTAAAAAAAAAGCTTGACATATTGATTACCTTCACTGAGATTGTCTACCCTGAACACGGTTTTTTTTAATATTGAGCTTGCTTTTATTTTTGTGACTATCTACTATGAAGGAGTTGCTGGATATTTAACAGTAAACATTTGCGAATAAGCTAATGATGATAGAGAAAAGGTACGTACCTTTTGAAATATGCGCGTGTGGTCCTCGCGACTTTAAATATCCAGGGATTTACACTTTTATTATGAAGTACACAGGCACTTAGGTTGCAGTTAATAATCACTAAAAACACAACTTCCACTATAACCAAATGAATACTGAGCAGAATATCGATGAATTGACATCGTTAAGTTGTTTAAAATATCTAATTAAAAAGTCATTGACGTAGGTAATTCGAAGAAAATAATATGTATAAGTATTGATAAAATCATTTAAAACTCATTTACTACAAAAGTGGACTATGTTACCGGAATTTTCTGATTGGGTAGTTGTAGTTCCACTTAAGGAATATCTCTTTTATCTGTCTTGTGGTTCCACTACTAGATAGATCACATTTCTTTAATAATGTTCATGTTCTTTATTGTAATATTTCATAATGTTTTTTTTTGCTTTATGAAAGATACCTATCATAATACCTATTTATTTATACAATAGTATAATGCCTTATTGTATAAATAGTTTTCTTATAGATCACGTTTGCAACATCATACTGCGATGCCTGATCCTCGAGAGTGCTTGTGGTACAATCTTACAATTTTTCACTGCTTTGTTCGAATTCGAGGCTCATCATTATACAGCGATTGACTTTGGTTGGATTTACTCTGTTATAAATTCTGAGGCTGATCTGCGAAAATTACGCGCCGGAAGTTTGGCAAGCTTTTGCCTGTGTAGCTTTTCATGTAAATACATCAGGGATATACTTAAATAGGGCGGGTGGTATTATGAATGCCAATGCATAATTTTGGCATAATAATTATGGGAGTCGAAGAACGCTTAAGAAAACTATGGATTTGTATTTGGAATTTATTCATTTTAATATATATTTTGCCACTTTATTGAGTTAATAAAGTTGACATAATTTTTCACGCTTAACACTACCCTTCTGGCGTTGCGGCACATGCTAATTTACATTATTATATTTACATATACATAGCTACATTGACATAACTGTGAATCAATTTCTTGCGTGGTCCCCATTTTCATCTATTGCCCTAAATATCTTGTTGCTAATTTGTATAACTAAAAAATACCCGCTTAAGAGGTGGTATAATTACATAATTAATTGAACCTATTTAATAATATTTTGATTAAATATACGCACATTCATTACAATACACAGAATATAAATAATGATAAAAATATTTAGAAAATATAAACGTAAAATAATGTTCTTTATTGGGTGAAACTAAGTTCAGTACCAATTTTTGCCACCTACTAATAATAAACATTTTTTTTACCAAAACACAGAATATAAATAATGATAAAAATATTTAGAAAATATAAACGTAAAATAATGTTCTTTATTGGGTGAAACTAAGTTCAATACCCATTTTTGCCACCTACTAATAATAAACATTTTTTTTACCAAAACACAGAATATAAATAATGATAAAAATATTTAGAAAATATAAACGTAAAATAATGTTCTTTATTGGGTGAAACTAAGTTCAATACCCATTTTTGCCACCTACTAATAATAAACATTTTTTTTGCACATTCTACACAATTAGATATCTACTTAAATTCTAATTACATATTTCAATATCTGTTTAACTGGGTGATACCGTTTACATTAAAATAAATTGGTTTATTTTCATAAAATTGTTCTTCCTTCTTATTAACAGATAGGTAGGAAATCTTTTATTCACTGATTCAAAATATCTCATTACAAAATATTGACAACATTTTTAAAATCTATATTTAATATGGAATATTACAATCATGGGATTGCGCTTATTGTCTTGTATGTTTATTTTAATCTCAATTAATTTGTGAAAATTGCACATCAGACTATAGTCATAACCTACTCTTAAAAATATTATGCTAAAATTTAATCACAGGTATGCTTTATTTAATAAGTACTCTTTGCATCGGATGTGTTTGTGTGCTATCATAATATACCATAGTCTTGTTTTATCATGTCTGCTCCTTTTTCAGCTATCATGTAAACGGGAGCGTTCGTGTGACTTGACACTATTTCTGGCATCACACTGGCGTCGATCACTCTAATGCCTTCTATACCGTGGATTTTTAATCTCGGGCTGACCACGGCCGAGGGATCACTCTTTATTCCCATTTTACAAGTACCACTTTGATGATAAATTGTAAAGGTGAACATCTGTGCTTGACAAGCGAAGTAAGCATCGCTACCAAAAGGGCCATCTTTCAAACAATCTTCGATCGGTACATCGTACAATTTTGCACCAATTTTTTTCATAGCCGGCTGTGTTGCTAGTTGCACAGCTACTTTTATTCCTTCCACAATTTTCTGCAAGTCTTCGGGATATTCGAAATAATTCGGAATTAATGCCGGATGTGCCTTTGGGTTTCTACTACGCAGCATGACCCTTCCCTTTGATTTAGGCCGCATTAACATTGGAAAGACCATAAAAGCATCAGATCTTCCTAAAGGTCCGTATGTATCAGTAAAGATTTGGTCGTCAAAGCCGAAATTGCGAGATAGCAGCGGATCTGAATTCAATCCACCAGAGATAAAGAGCAGTTCCATGTCTGGCCAACCTGTAGAATTGAACTTATCCTTCAGATCCATAAATATTAGAGCTTCGCATCCACCAGGGATTGAAAGTGGGCCTTTGTGTGTCTTCATCCATTTAAATACTAAATCTAAGTGATTTAAAATGTATGCAGTCGACACAGATAGATTTTGTTGTTTAACAAGAAATTGAAGTCCACCAGCAGCTATGTGATCCATCAGGTTATATCCAACAGGTAAATCTTTCAAGACTTTGATTTTCATTGACTCCAAATGATTTTTTGGGCCGATACCTGACAACATTAACAACTGTGGAGAATTGATAGCACCTGCGGATAGAATTACTTCTTTCTTTGCTAAAATTTTATGTTTTTTGTTTTGTTTTTCAAATTCCACGCCAATCACTTTAGTATTGGTATCGTCGAAAATAAGTTTAGTTACCATGCTGCTTTTAGTCACGTGAAGATTGTTTCTTCCATTGATTGGGTGCAAGTAAGCTCTGCTAGAACTATGACGAGTACCATTTTTCATTGACAGCTGAAGAAACGACACTGCTGATGGTTCTGCTCCGTTGCAGTCTCCATATTTAAAACCCATTTCTTGTGCTGCTTTAACCCAAGCTTTGCCCTTAGTTGTGCGGAATGGGGCGTATTCAATATTGAGGTGGCCACTGTTGCCATGATGCTTTGAATCATTGAATGACGGTATGTTGTAGTTTTCAATTTTCTTAAAATATGGTAGAACATCGTCCCATCCCCAACCATCATTGCCCATTTCTTGCCAGTTATCATAGTCAGGCTTCGATCCTCGTGTGTATATCATATAATTCAACACACTAGAGCCTCCAATCACTTTTCCTCGTGGCCAGTTACACTGCTGGTTCTGAAATCCTGCACAATATTTATTGGACGGCATTGTTTTGTAACCCCAGTTAGCTGATGTGAATTGCAGATAATTGGCAACAATAGGAATGTCCATAACAAAATTTTCGTTGGATCCAGCTTCAATGAGTAAAACTTTCCAGTCTGCGATTTCGGTTAGTCGATTAGCAAGGACGCAACCTGCGGTGCCAGCTCCAACGATGATGAAGTCATATTCGGTCAGCATGTTATTTTGATCCGGTGGTTCGTTATCCAACTGATTGGAGCCCTCATTCAGAAAGTTCATGAATGACGTGACTGGGTTGAGGAACTGTGTTTCTGTTGGAAGCAGTAGAGCGAAAAGGACCCATGTTGCCGTCGCCGTCGCCAGGTTGGGCACTCGATGATGATGCCTCATCTGGAAAATTCAAACAGATTCATTAAACACTGTAAATGGTTTGAATTTAATTTATATTTGATAGAACAGTCATATACATATCGAAATTATTTTTTATTTTACCAAAATTTATTCAGAATCATAACTATCAACGTTAAAGCGGAAGTCGACTCACGAGCTATGTCTCAAATGGTTACAATATTAAATATCAATGATAAGGATAATGCTGGAGCGGAAAGAGATGAGACTTTCCTAACAGAGTATCGTGATAGTGTTTTCATTGTTGTTGTTATGGATTCAAAGTCGATGTCGGTCGCCAAGGTTGGCGATACCTACCTGTCTACAACAATAGAATACATAAAAATGTTTGCGTGACTTGGCGTCTAAAGTGGCCAGTATTGGGCCTTCGGATGTCTCTCTGATTAAATCGACTAAGTAGTGAGGAGCTGTTTTCCTGCTAGTGGGACCAACTACTGCACTTTATTAGGCTTTAAGTTGTCTTTATTTTGAGATCATTGAAGTATAATTTACTTATACCAGTAACTCCAGTTTATACCGACATCTAAAATCTATAGATACTAATGTTATAATCAGACAGAGGGCGCCGTGGGTTGGTTTTTAGGGGTTAGGGTAATCTCCAGAACCACAGCCCTATTTGAATACATTTTACACGTTTTGAAAGGTATATTATTCCAGATGGATATACGCTACACATTTTGTATCTATAATCCAGCCAAAGCTGGGCCGGGCCGATGTAGATAATATTGTTATTCAAAGAAGAATACATATCTATCTACTGGATTTACCGTATACCATTTTTTTTATGTACAGCGTCACCATAGAGTCATAGTTGAAACATTTATTAGTTAAGTGACAGAAGTGTACAATAAACCTGACAAAAATGATAATTAGGATGTAAAGTCCTTGGTCAAATGTCAGTTTTTGTCCTACGTTTAAACTGTGTATAATTAATGTTAGAATAACTATAATTTACTCTGTGACTGCACAGGTTTGACGTACGTATGATTGACGTAGTTTAATTGAAATCTTTACAAATGACAACAATACATAGATACCGTACGTACCTACTCTGTTGGATGTGTCTATGTACATCAGGTATACTTTTACAGGCACTATAGAAAAAAGAATTTGGAAGATCACGTTTAGATAAAGATGATAATTCGCATATTATATATATTTATGTAATTATTTAAAATTTTGATAAATAATTAACTTACATGTGTGGACCGGAATCCGATATGGTGACATTTCTGTTTGTAGCGCAAAGACCTTGTTATATTGTTAATATTACGCAAATTTAACTATGCAACCTGTTATCTACCCGATTTTACATCGCAATATTATCCAATAAGTTACTAATAATCTATTGTTGCGTATACTGGATAATTATTACTAAACTAGAAGTCAAGGTTGCTATTATGATTAGTTCCATAACTTTGACAGGCATGTACGACAGTTCATGTGTCGTCTGTCGCCTGGCAAATCATCTACGCTTCGGTTGTTGCGTAAATATTAAATATTGAATGCATCAATATTTGAATGAAATATTTTCTTTAGTAGCTTTAATATGATACTGACAAATTTGACTATGGGTGACGTCAATGCCACTTCTTTAGTTTCGACGGGCTGTTTCCGCAACTCCACAACTAAGCGCGTATTTTGCGTACGGGTGGGTTTCATGATTGTTTTTGTTTTAGTTCACGCCCCTAAAGCCTATTAGACTTTAGATGTCACCGTGACCGCCTCGTACTAAATATTAGCGTCTAGCGTGGTACTATCCAACTACAGAGCAAAGGCCTCTATTTCATACAGAGAAGGCCCAATACTTGACAAAATATATTGTAATATACCAAATAAAAGCTTGACTTTATCCTAACCATTTCAGTGATAATGAAAGATATTTGGTCCTTCTATCCGTATTTCACGGTCAGGCTCTTCTAATGTTAATATTGACATTCTGGTCAGTTACAAGACTGATGTTACCTCTTTCGATCATAAAAAAGGACCCAGATCAGCATTGAGAATTTTTTCCTTATTTTGAGACATAGCACAGGATTCAAATTTTTGTTCGGAAAGTAACAGTACGTGACTTGAACTTTATGGAAAAAAATATGCAGAAAATGAGTTAATTCGAACCTAATATGACGCATATATTAAAAAGACAAAGTAAAACAATTAAGGAATAAAGTACGCGTTATATCCGCGCAAAAAGGCCATCGCTCAGCATAATGCCCCGACTCGTGTTCGCGGTTTTGTACACGGATAGACCCACAGCGCTAGTTTTAGTGACAGCCTGTCAAGCTGCCTGAACTTCAGAAGAGCATTTGCTTTGGAGTGTTATATGGCGCATAATGTTGCTAGAGGAGCAAATATACTAGATACAGCAGATCTTCAATGTCCTGTTACAGTGCATAAAAAAAGTAAAGAAAAACAAACACGATATCGTGACCTTTTCCTTGTTATAAAAACCGGCCCAGTGCTTGTCGAACTTCGCACATTTAGGGTTCCGTACCAAATGTAGAATATAAGCCGACCGTAAAATTAAGTTTACAACTAGGAACAACTAATATTTCAAAATCTAAAAAACCCCCGATATATTTTTATTTCATGCTACATAATTTATCTAGTACATAGTAGATACGCTTCGATCGGCAATCTATTGAATACGTAATTATGACACGATATCTTTTGAAAACACCCCGATTCAAACAGTGAAACGCCCATAACTTTTGTACGGCTGAACCGATTTTATTCAAACATAGCTAAGAATACTCTCGACAAAATCACCTTTCAAAAATAATTTGAATTCGTTTCACCCGTTTGGACGTTATGATGCCACAGATAGACACACAAATACACAGATACACAGCAACACACGTCTTAACTTATAATACCCTTATTTTTCCGACGGGGGTTAAAAAAGCTGACTTTGGTGGTTTCTCATTCATTTGTTTCCAATATTTTTTAAAACAAAAGGTACAGTATTTATCAACTCAGCAGGTCAAAATTATTTTCGGCTTTCCCCTTTTTCTTTATGGGATTATCCTTAAAAATGTTTTTTGATAGTTTGTATGTTTTTACAAATTTGTATGGCTTTGTGTCAACAAGATACTTATACTTTAAATTTCAAGACTGTAGCTCCAACTGTTTGGCTGGAAAACCTGTGTGACAGACGACGGAAATACGGACACGTGAGTTACAGCAATAGGGCTCCGTTTGGATCCTTCGGGTACGGAACCTTAAAAAATCTGGTTCTTTCCATTGACTGGTTTTATTACCTATAGGTAACGTATAGGTACTGCTCCAAGCAGACAGTGTATTCTTAGTATGCGACTATGTCACGTTAACAGAGCAAGGCGCAAGGTGACACGATGGTTTTGAAATTGACTTTAATTTTAGTTAACAGCATTATTTCCCTGAAATTATTTTTTTTTTTTTTTTTTTTTTTTACTATGTATAGGCCTGTGTTTGACCACAATCTCACCGTGGTCAGTGATGATGTGGCCGATGGTGGTAAGCACACAAAGCCTAGAAGGGAACTGGCTCTCAAGTGCTGCTGTCGGAACACACCGGAAGGTGCTTGGCGACAGATTTTCAACTTGAGGGTGGTTGCCAGCCAGGCGGGTACTACAAAGTACCCTACCACCGTGCTATGGTTTCCTCACGATGTTTTCCTTCACCGAAAGCTCAAGCTCATTGTAGGATTCGAACCCGCGACCTTCGTCTCGGTATCCGATGTCACTACCACTGAGCTATCATCGCCTTATACTATATCTATATTTACAGTAAATAAACTTTGAGATTATTCAATTAGGTATTAATTTAATTGAGTATTAAGATGCTAACCTAGGATACAATCTGTTAGTATTTAATAGGAGAAGTACCAACTCGTTTCAAAGTGTTACATAAAAATTATAAATAAGCACGATTTTTTAAATTGTTTTATTAAGATTCATTAATTTTCTTTATTTAGGGTAGAACGTCAAAACAAAACAATTACATTATTATAGGATAATTAAATTATTTTTATTATTGCGTCGGCCACAGCATCGCTTACCATCAGGTGAGATAGTGGTCAAACGCGAGCCTATCAATATCATCATCAGCCTTAAACCACCCACCGCCTGTGTCCCACCTTCCCACTGCTGGGACACAGGCCTTCGCTCTGTGAGAGGAAATGGGCCGTAATCCACCACGTGGGCCCAGTGCGGGTTGGTGAATGTCACATGTCTTCGAATTTTTGGTTCTAGGATATGCCGGTTTTTTATCAATATAAAACTAAATATTTTCCTAGATTTTTTTAAAGCTTATATTTTATGTGATCATGCCAACAGAAACAAATCTCTGCTGGAAACTCTAAGAACGGAGGATTTAACTATAGACAAGTTTCAAAAACTGGTTTATTTTATAAACAAAAAAATGTAAAACATATTGCTTGCGGCTCGTAATGGATGTGCGACGAGCCTTGCGAACGGTCACGGCCATGGCTAATTGATACATAATCGCCAAATTTAATGCGAATATAATGACGTCACGCTAGCAATACGATTTTTTTGCGGTTTGAATTTGGAATGTTATAGTCTCGTATGCTACATCGACACTATTGCGCTATTCTATCTGACGATTTCTTATTTTAGTCCTTCGTTTGTGTATCTTTGCTATGGGTCGTCTGTGATATAAATATATTATTTATTATTTCGTCTAGACGTCATCATCATCATCATTTCAGCCGAAAGACGTCCACTGCTGGACATAGGCGGAGGCCTATGTCCAGCAGTGGACGTCTTTCGGCTGATATATATATTTCGCCTGGGGGAGCCCAGGCGTCGCCACATTGACCGATCCCGTGCGTCTCGCATCCAGCGCCTTCCCGCAACCTTAACCAGGTCATCGGTCCACCTAGTGGGAGGCCTTCCAACATATCGTCTTCCGGTTCGCGGTCGCCATTCCAGAACTTTTCGGCCCCAACGGCCATCCGTTCTGCGAGCAATGTGCCCTACCCACTGCCACTTAAGTTTGGCAATTCTTCGGGCTATGTCGGTAACTTTGGTTCTCCTGCGGATATCATCATTTCTGACGTGATCACGCAAGGAAATTCCGAGCATAGCCCTCTCCATTGCCCTTCGTCTAGACATAATTTGAATATTTAATGGGGACATTCCTGTCTTGTTTTTGATATTATATAGGTACCTAAATTCTTATTTAAAGATTTTGGTTTGCTTTTTTCATTCAAATAAGCAGTCAGTCTTCTTGCTAGCTGTTGCCCGCATTTATCTATCCTTCAAGAACCGTATTTTCTTTCCGGTTTAAAAAAGATATTTCAGCGATACATTTTATTTAAATATGTCATTTATTTCTTTATGATTTGCATGCTTTTCAGGCCTTCTATTAGGTCAATAACTCTTGGTTGAGTGGTAGAGAAGGCCTAAGGCTAAAGGTGGCTTAAAGGCTTTGGGGATGAAGTTAAAATAAATAGACCAAATCCAAGTAAAAAGGTTTTGAAACAATCGTAGGTTAAAATAATCGGTTTTAACTTGCTGAGTACCACCCAGAACTTTGGTAAACAAACCTACCTAATTAAGACTCAAAATATCTTGTACCAGTATTATCATTGAGATTCTCGGGGCCCTAGGGTCCCGGACCTTTGAAAGGCGTACCAAGGCCAGGGGCCGAAACCAACTCGCAGAGGCCTTGTTAGACATGTAGGATGAAATGTGACACCAGTATTATTATTGATTTCTAAACGTTAGTATATAACTTGCTGGTATTGGCCTTCAAAAAAAAAATTTATACATTAATATTTACAAAAATGAATAATTCGTAATAAATTGTGAATATAAAATTGCGTAGTTCTCGGCGGATCCGGAAAAAAAAACGACATCTCAGAATTGCTTGCTTTGTTCGAAAGTTAGATTGATAGATTTTGCATATTTGCCAGAAGGCCGGTATATAAATAGTCACGGGGTTCCAGCGCTAACAACGAAAATTTGGTTCAAATAAATGTCACTAGATGGCGCGACATGCATCGATTAGTTATTGAATTGTGTGTAATATTACCATTTTCTAGAATTGATCATAAAAAATTGTATGTTCTTTTTAATCAACTCTCATAAGCACAAAATTATGTAATATCGAGCTCATAATTCACATTTCGAAGATTATTTGAACGGATCATTTAAAATTAATTCCAATAGTTGGCGCGTTTTTAAATTTCTGAGACATGCCACTCGATTTTTTAAATTTATATTGTTACACATTTTGATACAATGAAACTGTAAAAACGTGCAGAAAAACAAATCGTCACTGTATTTAAAGAAAAAATAGTCACGGATCGAGACAACCCTTTTACTTGCAAGTCGCTTTTAACACCATCTGTAGCCGTGGAACGGAACCGAACACGATCGAAGTACTTATAAAAATAATGGTCTTAATCATACGAAAAACGGTAGCTACTTCAGCACGGTTTCTTTGTATGGGATGAGGCAATTGTATGCTAGTATTATATTATCTGTGACATAGTTTAGTTATATACTTATTAAAGAAATACTGGATACTTTCCTATTCAATGACTTAAAGTTTTACAACGGATAACTATTAAAAATTTATATTAGTTTTTAAATTAGTCTGACATTTCTGACATTGCCTTCCTGGTCGTCTATGCAAAAAGACAAGGCTGCTTTTTTGATAACTGGTATAGGATTTGATACTGACTACCTGGTTTAAGACTTCCTGATTTTATTGGTCATTCTAGGCGAATATCATGCTGGTCGGATTAATAACTATTGTTGTGACAATCTAGATTGAATGATGATGATTTGACTGCTGTCGGATTTGACAACTATAAAAATACTTAAAAATATAATTAATTAATGTTATAAAATATTAATAATAATAATTATTGTTATTCTTAATTATTGATTTTCTTAATTATTATTATTATTTATTATTATAAACTTGACATTACTATTATTATAGTCGAAGACATGTGACATTTACCAATCCGCACTGGGCCCGCGTGATGGATTATAGCCCACTCTATCTATAAGAGGAGGCCTGAGTCCCAACAGTGGGAACATTAAAAAAGCCTGATGATGTTGATAAACTTGATGCTTCCGAATGATATTCGTTGTTATAGTGTATGTGTAACATAGTAATTAATTAGGATTCTGAATTGGATTTTTCAATTTCTTACGTACAAAGTTATTGCGGCTTGTAAAATGAGTAACGTCGCGGACTTCATAGATTGTCACGATTGCACAGAGGAACTGTTGTTACCTTTCGGCTCGTTTTATTGTTAAACTGCGTTTTATTTATTTAAACCTTAAGGGGTATGATAAATATAGTTAGGTCTATTTTATTACTAGTTGCTGCTAGTGGTATCGCCCGCGTGGAAAAAGATTTTTTAGCCTAAGGGAATATTATGCCGGGATGAAAATATGCATATGTGCTATTCCAGACTATAATCTATCTCTGTGCCAAATTTTCTGCTGCTTTTATAATGGGATTTATTCAAGGTTTCAAAAGATCTTGCTTTTTATTGTTTTCATAATTATTTAGCATATTTGAAAACTATTTATCGTAGTTTTAAGAAAATATAAACAAAAGCTTTTTCTACCGATATATAATTAAAAAAACATTAGGGATAGTGCAAACATGTTTAAAAATAACTAATGTGTGACTGAGTTAAAAAGGCAGCTATGCAGTATTGTTAGAAACGAACGGGTCATTACCAACAGAAGTTAATTGATTAAGAGAAGTCAGCTTGCACCGTTTCATTTACTATAAATATTCGTATCATTATTAGTCTACGTACCTGCCTACCGTACATAATGGAAATAGACAGGTAATCCTTGAACTTGTTTCCATTTTGTTTGCATTAGTTGTCTATGATAAGGAGAACAAAACATAATCAAATTAATATACAGTTAATACTTATTTGTTTTTCTAAGGGACCTTTATCTGTAGGTACTTGGTATTTTTTATCAATCACACCCTTGTCTGTTCTTTTATGATTTTGTGCCTAACTATGTCTCGATTTAATTCCAGTAATTTATTTATTGATTTATAAATAGACCTAGGTTATGTGCCTTAATTTAATTAAAAACAACTTTTTGAGAAACTTATTTGGGATTTTTTTTTGTATAGGGATTTCCTTTCAGTTGATTTATGCAGTTTTCAGATGAACATTTTGAGATAAGCAATTTCGAGCTTATTATAAAAAACAAAGTCCTATTTTTCTAATTCTCCTAAAATGGGATACATCCAATAATGTGTTAATTATTTAAACTTACTTTTAAAAATCAATAAATTCCAAAGAGAGTACACAACACGGCACTGATCAGGTACAGTCACACACTGCGCGTTCTATTTAGCGTTTCAGACCACTTGGGCACAAGACGCGCAGGCGGCGCAGGATCGACACTCCTTACGCACCACTGCTGCGCGAGGGAAGCGCTGCGCATGTTTTATTCAGCCGACGACGCCAAAATACCGGCAAAGTGACGTGGGCCACAACACTACGGCACACCCGCCCGTGACCTTTTCTTTTACTCGCGTTCAAGTACACCTGTTGAACGCATACCGCACCTGAATTCTGAAGATGCGCCGACTCGTTCAGTACTTGTTGTCATTTCTCTTTCGCTGACATTGAACGGGGTTCTGTTTGTTTGCAAGGGAAGTTTTTCAAAGGTATTTCCTAGGTTGCGATGTCAACAGAGGGGGTTCCGGGGTGGTCTTTTGAGAAGTCATGGAGCCCCGTCCTATGTGCTGATGGTGTTTACCGAGGTGGTTTTAGTGAGGTAAAAAGCCCACACTCACTGGTCTTTTCCCCAAAAGTCCTGGCACCTTTTGAATGTGTCCTCTCGTTAACAAAAAAAAAAAAATGGTTACGATGTCAATATTTCAGGGACGATGTATCTATGATACAAGACAAAGCTTCTTAGTAATTTTTCAGTGGTTACGTTTTTACGTTACGTTAATAGCGTTAGAAACTTTTTTCTCATGTCCGAATAGTTTTAGTAGCATTCTTTATTTCCATTTAAAAAAATATGGCAGTGTAAGGCCGTAATTTCTTAATTTAATTAGCTTTAAATTAAGAAATTAAAGAAATCAGAAATGCAGCTTCTTGAAGCAGGAGCAGGAGAGTTTTTGAATTTGAAAAAGTGTGAAAGACGTTCATTGCTAAAGAGATATTGGATTTCTGAAATTTTATAATTTATTTTTAGTGGAAGACTTTGCTCTCCCAAATTTACTTTGCTTCAATCTGGCGTACAGCTTTTGTTTTTGCACATTAAATGCCCGGTTTTACTGACGTTCGACTTATATTACGAGTGTGATATCTACACAAAAATAGTATATAGTAGAAATAAGCGCCTCGTAATTAATGTTAGCAATAATTCGCAAATCTATTGTTTTAGTTTGCTGGCGAGTAAAATATTTTATTCTCTAGTTCGCAAAGCACGAAGCTGACTTAAAATTATTTAACAGTTTATTATGAATGTAAGCTCTATTGTTTATTATGTAAATGTAATGCGGTTGTTCCTACATTAAAATTTGTGCTGTAATACTTTATTTATGTTTTGATTCGGAGCTGCAATTTTATGCACAAGTTTTTTGTCTATAGTAATTTAATTTGCCGGACCTAGGCTCACTATTATGATAGGTATTATTTGTCTTGGTGACTGTGTTTAAAATGTGTTCCGCAATCTTTAAAGTAAATGCACCTAATTGCTGTTTTATTCACATAGTTACCTAATAATTTTTCTGAAATTTTATCATTCATTTTTGTCTGTGATTTTTGATAATTATTATACTTGGTACCGGTTGCACATATTATTTTTGAAGACAAATTAATTAGCGTAGGTATCTACCTAATTATTACAAAGCACAAAGTTTTTCATATAGAGAAGATTGAATTTAAAAAAAAAAAAATATTATTTTTGTCTTTGATAGGTATCTAATCTATATATATAAAATGCTTTGTCCTGAATGACTGACTGACGGATCAACGCACAGCCCAAACCGCTGAACGTAGAGACCTGAAACTTGAAACGTGTATTCTTTGTATGATGTAGGCATCCGATAAGAAGGGATTTTCCGAAATTCTACCCCTAAGGGGGTTAAAAAGGGGGGCAAAGTTTGTATGAAAAATCTAATTCCTTGGACTAATATTTTTGAAACTTGGCACAAATAGTAATCTAAGTACATGATAAAGATTGACAGTATTAGTTTTTTGAAACTACCCCCTCAAGTCGATTTAGGGGGAGTTGAAATTTGTATGGCAGAATCTTATTTCATGGGTAACTAAACTTGAAACATTACACAAATACTAAAATAAATAAATAATAAAGGTTGTTATTATTAGTTTTCCGAAACTACCCCCAAAAGACGATTTAGGGGGTGTTAAAGTTTTTTTGAAAAATCTTATTATTAGGTTAATAAACTTGAAACTTGGCATAAATACCCAACTAAGTAACAACAAAAGGTTGCAATTATTAGTTTTTCAAAAATACCCCCAAGAGTCGATTATTTTTTTTGAAGAATCTTAGTTCTTAGGTTAATAAACTTGAAACTTGACACTTTTCTTGAGCTTCTAACTTAAAATATGGGCAGGGATGTAGTTTATATATAGTAGACGTCCACTAAGAACGAATTTTGCTAGAGGGCCGGATTTAGGGGGTCTTAGGGCTCTCGCAAGTTTGTATGAAAGCCCTTCATTTTTTGAACTACTAATTTAAAATTTGGCAGGGAGTTAGTTTATAGTTAGTAGATTTCCGCTATGAATGGATTTTGCGACAGGACTGGATTTAGGGGGTCTAAGGGCTCTGGCAAGTTAGTATGAAAGTCCTTAATTTTTTGACCTACTAACTTAAAATTTGGCAGGGATGTAGTTTATAGATATTAGACGTCCACTAAGAACGGATTTTGCGACAGAGCCGGATTTGGGGGATCTAAGGGCTCTCGCAAGTTTATATGAAAATCCTTAATTTTTTTGAACTACAAACTTAAAAGGCAGGGAGGTAGTTTATAGTTAGTAGACGACGCTCAGAACGGATTTTGCAACAGGGCCGGATTTATGGGGTCTCTCGCAAGTTTATATGAAAGTCCTTAATTTTTTGAGTTACTAACTTAAAATTTGGCAGGGAGGTAGATTATAGTTAGTAGACATCTGATAAGAACGGATTTTTCGACAGGGCCGGACTTCGGGGGTCTAAGGGCTCGCGCAAGTTTATATGAAAGTGCTTCATTATTTCAACCATAATCTAGAAATTTGGCATGGAGGTAGTTTATAGTTATAAAAGCCCGCTAAGAACGGATTTTGCGACAGGGCCGGATTTAGGGGTCTAAGGGCTCGCGCAAGTTTGTATGAAAGTCCTTCATTTTTTGTGCTACAAACTTAAAATTTGTCATGATAGTAGTTTATAGTTAGTAGATGTCAGCTAAGAACGGATTTTGCTACAGGGCCGGATAAAGGAGGTCTAAGGGCTCTCGCAAGTTTATATGAAAGTGCTTCATTTTTTTAACTACTATCTTGAAATTTGGCATGGAGGTAGTTCATAGTTAGTAAACGTCCGCTAAGAACGGATTTTGCGACAGGGCCGGATTAAGGCGGTTTAAGGGCTCTCGCATGTTTGTATGAAAGTCCGGATGTCTTTTTGTTCTACTTTACTGAAATTTAGCAAGTCTAGAGTTTATGAGTAGGAGACATAAGCTAAAAAAGAATTTTGTGATACTCTTTTTTTTTTCTAATTCGTCCTTTAAAAATTATGCTTAGTGTGATAGGCATTTTCTGTTGACTGAAATATAAAAATAGCTTACGTTAAACATCATTAAACTTTATATCTTCTTAACCACGCGGACGAAGTCGCGGGCAACAGCTAGTCATATAATATAATAGCTTTTGTACTTCAAAAACATTACCAAAAAAAATACCCAGGGTGTTAAAGGATAACCAACAGAACCCATATCCAGCATTTTTGGAATTTTTGTCTGTTTGACTGTTTAGTTGTACACGCATCACGTACGTTGTACGAAACCAATGTAGATAAGTTTTATACATAAACATTGTGCGTAACTTGAAGTATTACTTAGTTTCATCGCAATCAGTTCACTTAGTCAAAAGTTAGATGAATTTAAAGTGTTCAAGAAGTAAAATTTTTAACAAAATAATCAAACCGACTTCCAAAACAAAACACTTCAAAGCGTAAAATAACTTTCTTTTCCGAAGTCAGTGTCTTTGGTACCTGTACCCAGTGTCGTTGTTTTCCGTTTTTCGACACCGACTTCGGAAAAGAAAGTTATGTTTCGCTTAGTAGTGTATTGTTGTTTTGACAAAAAAATCAAACCAACTTTGGTTTGATTTTTTTGTCAAAAAGTTTTTTATTTATTTATTTTTAGTTTAGTTAGGTACCTCCAAATACCACGAAAAATTTATTTACAGCGAAAGTAAATCTCATGACGATTCCAATAAGCCCAAACACGACTAGGATCCATTGTTTAATGTCGGAATTCCAGTGCCTACCTTCCGGCTTCTTCATCAGACCAGTTCGATGTTATGTTTACTATTTATTAGTAGTTGCTTCATCATAGTCTGTTAGCTATTCGATATATCGTATACCCGTGACATACTTATCATTAAGGAGTTCCAGTGGCCATCTGTGGTCTTCTTCATCAGTTCCATTTCACCATATGACACTGATTTCTGAGTGTAAATGATTGCATTGTTGATAAAAATAAAAAAATCGCTGTATTTATGCCTATAATATTTGAGGAGTTCCCTCGATTTATCTGGGATGCCATCATCAGATCCTGGTTTCCTTATCCATGGTACCACCCTTGGGATACTTCCTTTCCAACAAAAAAATAATCATCAAAATCAGTTTATAAACGACGAAGTTATGCGCGAACACACATTAAAAAAAAATATACGGTCGAATTGAGAAACCTCCTTTTTGGGAAGTTGGTTAAAATATCACAACAACACACGCAATTCAAATACTCGGGCAGTTGAACTCCTTTATCGATAGATGGCGTTGTGCATTTGAAGTCATATTCTGAATGGCGATGTTAATATTCGCCGCGAAAGAATGACCCAAGAAAAAAAAATGGCAGATTAGATAGGCAGGGTAGATTGGAATTGGAAGTTTGGTAGGAACGTAAGTAGGGTAGAGGGCAGTTGACGGAAGCGAAGCCGCGGGCACAGCTAGTAAGTAATAATTATGAAAAATAATAAATATTAAAATGTTTGTTGCATTCTACTTGACAATATATAATTATGTCGGTGTTGTTAATATTCTCCGCGAAAGAATGACCCTGGAAAAAGAAATGGTAGATAGGTAGGAAGGTAAGTAAAGGGGGCAGTTAAATTTGCAGTAATAATTATGAAAATTAAAACATTTTGCATTGGACTTGACAATATATATGTTAATTGTTCATAATAATGAGCTGATACTCATTATTATGCACAAATAACATATATAGATACAATTATACTAATTTTTGCAAAGTTGGATAGGTAGGTACCCAATTAATGTAATTATACAAAGAACATAGTTTTTACAAATAGTGTAGGTTGAAACTGATGAAAAAACTCTAGAAAACAAAGATGTACGTTTAAGATAAATATTCAAGGAACCTGAACATTTGGGGCAGCGCAAAAAATTTCCACTGCGTCATGAAACCGGCCTGTCGGGCATGGCACATTCACGAATAATGCTTTTGTTTTCAATAAATCTACAGCTACATTAATAATAACGTTATATTAGTTATGTTTTTATGTTTTAAATTGAAATAATTTAAAAACCGGCCAAGTGCGAGTCGGACTCGCGCACGAAATGTTCCGTACCATTATCGCATAAAACGGCAAAAAAATCACGTTTTTTGTATGGGAGCCCCACTTAAATATGTATTTTATTATGTTTTTAGTATTTGTTGTTATAGCGGCAATAGAAATACATTATCTGTGAAAATTTCAACTGTCTAGCTGTCACGGTTCATGAGATACAGCCTGGTGACAAACGGACAGACAGACGGATCAAGGAGTCTTAGTAATAGGGTAGCAGGTACTTTCAGAAAAAAAAAAAACATAATATAAAACTACACTATGGCTGAGGGTGGTAGGCTATTTCGTAACCCCCGAAAATGCACTTTCCCTGTGAGAAAGGCCACGGGGGCGAAGCCGAAGGAAAATGCTAGGTTACTTATATTTTGAAAGGTCTGCACTTAACTGTCGGGTGTCGGGTATGATGCGAAGGTGCGAACCCAGCATGTTTTCTCGTGTTTTACAAGTGCTAATGGTGAAGTTCACGGCAAACAGAGCCTTCGATTTGTTTAGGCCCTAATAATGTTTGTTTAGTACTTGCATATTCTCCCTGTGTAAGTAACTTTAGGAAATATTTTTGTACAGATACAATTTGTTTATTTACATACTTGAGTGATGTATCAAAAATAATATCAACATTTTTTTTGTGGTGCTAATTTTTGAATGACTGACCTAAAATAATGTTTGAATTTTGTCAAGTATCATATTTTATGCTCTACCTACTGACCGAGCATGGTCTGTTTATTATATCCTGAGTCATTCGCGATTTATTCACGAACACATGTTATATTGTAATTCTTTTTGTTACTAGTCAACTTTGAGCTTTGATGTTTTTTTTATGCTTCCGTGCGAATACAAGAACATTGCATTTCTTATGAACAATTTTTAATTCATGTAAATTTGCTTGATCATCGTAGATATCCTTATGAAATCTGATTCTATAAAAAAACTCCTTTATGCCATTTATAGTTACTCAAATCATTATTTCTGAAATCGCACTGCTGATAAAAAAAACATATTCATAAACTGGAAGAGACATTTTCAAATAAGTAGCTTCGTCCACCCGCGGCTTCGCTCGCGTGACATGTGTTTTATTATTCCGAGAGAACACTATACGGGGATAAAATAATCTATCTCTGTGCCAATTTTCGTACCGATCCCTTCAGAGATTTTGGCGTGATTGAGTAACAAACATCCATCCATCTAAACTTTCGCATTTCATTGTGTTAACCAGCTAATAAAAGCGTGTTAAAAATATAAAGACACAGTACTGTACTGTCATTCCTTTTATTTCTAAAATCCATCCAAAGGTTATCTTGAAAAGATCGCTTTTAGCGATAAGGCCGCCCATTGTGTCACCCAGTGTAATGTTTTCTTCTTCTACACTTTCTGTAACTTATATCGTGTATATAATAAAAAGTATTCTATTCTTTTTAACCGACTTACCAAAAAGGAGGAGGTACTATGTTCGACTTCATGTATGTTTTTTTTTATGTATGTTCTCCGATATATCCGTCATTTGGGAACCGATTTTGAAAATTCTTTTTTTGTTTGAAAGAGTATGTTCCTAAATTGGTCCCATTTTAATTTGGTGAAGATCTGATTAAGGACTTCGAAGACATACAACGGAACTCTTCAATAAATAACGGCAATCCTCTCGGGATTTCTGAAATCGCATATCTGTTCATTGTTTATACCAATTCATAACATAACATCACGCCAGTACGCTCTTAAGGAGTACGCAGATCTCTCATTTCACTGGTTATGTTCAAGTTTCATGATATTTGAGTAATCTATTCTGGCGTTATAGGTACCTTACTAAACAACTTGCCTATTAGGTAGGTACAACTAAAAAGTGAAAAATATAAAACTTTTTTGCAAAAAAATACTACCGACATCCAAATAAAAAACTTCCTACCAAAGACACCGAATTCCAAAAATGAAGTTATTTTTCACTTTATAGTTTTTCATTTGGAATTCGGTAGATTTTTTTTGCAAAAAAGTTTTTTATCTATTCTATAAAGAATAAATCAAACTATAAAATCTAAGTGGTTGCCTAAATCGTGCATTCCGGTAGATCGATTCAAATAATTTCAGAGCTCTCTATATACACAATCATGGTCAAGGATGCAATAGGGCAATTCTCTAAATATTCTGCAGATTTACGAATATATGTGTAGGTAATGCGTGTGTTTAATTGGTAAGTTTCAAGAGATTCAACATTAAATACTTACAACCTAATTTAAATCTTGAATAGCCATGTGAAATCTTTAATACCATATAAATACAAGTAAATGTTCGGCAACTTGAAGCTTATTACCATTCCCATGTTAATAGTAATTGTGAATTCGTAAATAAGTTGTTTATCGCCATTTAAGCATTCCCATTTTATGTGACAATGACTGTAATGAAATTCGCAAAATGTGTGTGTCCCATTAATGAGATTGTGTTCTTTAATCAGAGTACGAGAGAACGGAAATGCACATAAAACAGCATAATTCACACATAACTTGTATGAAATGGTTTGTCCAAATACGGGTGTGACACCAGAGATCTTATAGGGCTGTGCAACTGCGTTTGTTTTTCTTGGTGAAGAAAACAAATGTGGGACAAGTGTCCACCATTTGAAACTTCTCCACCATTTGTTCACCATTAGACACTTCTCCACCATTTGTTCACTATTTGACACTTCTACACCATTTGTTCACTATTAGACACTTCTTCCCCATTTGTTCACCATTTGACACTTCTCCACCATTTGTTCACCATTAGACATTTCTCCCCCATTTGTTCACCATTTGACACTTCTACACCATTTGTTCACTATAAGACACTTCTTCCCCATTTGTTCACCATTTGACACTTCTCCACCATTTGTTCACCATTAGACATTTCTCCCCCATTTGTTCACCATTTGACACTTCTACACCATTTGTTCACTATAAGACACTTCTACCCCATTTGTTCACCATTTGACACTTCTCCACCATTTGTTCACCATTTGACACTTCTCCACCATTTGTTTACCATTTGTCACATCTCCACCAAATTTGTTCACAATTAAACACTTCTCCACCATTTGTTTACCTTTTGTCACATCTCCACCAAATTTGTTCACAATTTGACACTTCTTCACCATTTGTTCACCATTTGATACTTCTCCACCATTTGTTTATCATTTGTCACATCTCCACCAAATCTGTTCACAATTGCACACTTCTCTACCATTTGTTCACCATTTGACACTTCTCCACCATTTGTCACACCTCCTCCAAATTTGTTCACAATTTGACACATCTCCACCATTTGTTTACCATTTGTCACACCTCCACCAAATTTGTTCACAATTTGACACTTCTTTACCATTTGTTCACCATTTGACACTTCTCCACCATTTGTTTACCATTTGTCACATCTCCACCAAATCTGTTCACAATTTGACACTTCGCCACCATTTCTTCACCGTTTGACACTTCTCTACCATTTGTACACCGTTTGACACTTCTCCACCATTTGTTCACAATTTGACACTTCTCCAACATTTGTTATATTTTATAAAAAATTGTTTCTAATGTATAAGCGCAAGTCGTATTAATTTTGTAAAATGTTTTTTTTTATATTATGTGGAAAATGTCGCTTTACATTTGTTTTTCTTCTTGCAAAATTTTATGTACTGCTTTAGTGTGTAGTCGTTTGTTTTCCCAAATAAATAAAAAAAAAAAAAAAAAAAAAATTGTTCACAATTTGACACTTCACCACCAACTGTTTTCTTCACCATCCACCTACCCTTATCCCAGTTTTTTTGCGTTACCATGTCGTCTTCTTCCGTGAAGTAAGTTGCCAACTACTGAGTTGGCGAATTACTTCACGTACTGTTGACCAACCAGGAGGTGAGCCATATCACACAATCCTTCAATCGTTTCCTGCGGCTTTGCTTAATCTCGTACATCCGTGTTCAAAACTATTGTCACGAAAAGCTTTTATCTAATTTATCGTGTCCAATGGTAATAATGTTAATAAAAGGAAAAACGTTAAATTTAAGCTATATATATAAAATCAATTTTGTTGAGTTCGCTATCGCATTTTAAATACCGACTTGGTAACTTAATCTTTAAGAGCGAGATAGCATTCATAAATATGTAAAACACCTTGTAGAGACAGTTTGAAGAATGAAGAATATTAGGCAGTTGGCAACAAAAAATTATCGATGTTGCTGGAACAAAAAAAAAAGGTCTATTTATATACGGAATCCCGACAAACAATAAGGATATGGTACCGATGGTGGACTTACCAAGTCATTACACTGAAAATATGTTGGTAGGTATAAACATATAGGATGTATAATTTGGCAAAAGGCGTCCGCGAAAAAAAATAGAGGTATAATAAAAAAATATGTGAAAAAGAAAAATTAAGTCGACGAACTATATGAGGCCTCATATTATCATTGAATATGTATTTTAAACGTCTTCAGGATTTTTTTTTCATTTCTGTTGAGTTAATCTATTTATAACGATTTAAAGTTGGTTACCATTTTCACTTATATTTTCAATAGTTATACCTAATTATAAATCTGGTGTATCTGGTTTTTTGTATATAATCGCATAACAGGCCATATTAACGTGCAAAATAATAATCATAATATAATCCTATTTAAATACCTAGTGTAATATGAAAACATCTAAAAATCCGACTACGTAAAACGTGAACTTTAAATAAAAACTAAAGTGAATAACAAGTCCTGTAGTCTTGAATTCTGTAAGTAATTTTGCGAACGTCGCCGTTGGTACCGGTACCCATTAAAATCGAGACCACCTCAAATCCAATAATGGGTACTAAAGGTTTTGATTTATAGGGTTCCGTACCCAAAGGGTAAAAACGGGACCATATTACTAAGACTCCGCGGTCCGTCTGTCTGTCTGTCTGTCCGTTCGTCCGTCTGTCACCAGGCTGTATCTCATGAACCGAGATAGTGACAGTTGAAATTTTCACAGATGATGTATTTCTATTGCCGCTAGAATAAAAAATACTAAACATATAATAAAATAAATATCTCTACTATAATGGGGGGCTCCCATTCAACAAACGTGATTTTGTTGCCGTTTTTTGTGATAATGGTACGGGACCCTTCGTGCGCGGGTCCGACTCGCACTTGGCCGGTTTTTCTTTAAAGTCTTTATTTAAACTTTACTTTTTACGCAGTCGGCTTTTATATGATTTTCATGAATGAAACGTGAAAGTTTGCCTTCTTCTGCCTAATATCTGATTATTCTTACAGGTGGTAAAAATTTGCAAAGCACTTTCTTGCAAACACGTAAGTGTAGAAGCAGACATAAAATACAAGATAAATATTAGTATCTAAGGACTACGTTTCTATCATTATTTGCATAATAAATAATAATAAAGAAAAATCATGCAATTGATTTAAAATTAAAATTAATTGATTTCTGGTATCACAGAACTGTGTATTGCTCCCATCCAGCAATAGACAAAATTGACAAACTTTTATAATTTTTCGTTTTAAATACGAGGCTTTTGGCTAATTTGTACCTTTAGTGAATGCCACTCTTTATTTTGTATTGTGCGTTTAGTTTGTGCAGAATAAAAAAAAATTATTTCTTTCTTTCTCATTACATAACCTATATTAGAATACGTATTTGAATTATTCAAAAATAAATGCAAAATTTAACAAACAAATAAATACAACATTATATTATAATACAACATAATTAAATATTATTATAGTATTCATGATTACTTAAAAGAGGATGTAAGGACATATTGTAGATGTGAGTGCATTAATTTTATTATTAATAGTACTTTGATTTTACTTTGACATTTATTTACAAATATATCTTGACATTTCATTTAATACATGTCATTTAATTTTTAATTAATCTAGTGACATTATTAATTGCTTCATGATTGTTGTGTTTCATTATTATTTGCCGTGGTGAAATTACCAAATAATGTACGAATTTAATTATTAGATATTATTATTTTGACATTCTCACTTACTGTATGACATTTTAAATTTAATTCTTCTAGTGACATTATTGATAGCTTAATTTGTTATGTTTTATTGTTATTTGCCACGCGGTGAAATTAACAAAACAAAATAGATTGTGTTGTTGATTATAAATTATCTTTGCAAGTAAATGTGTCATCAAGCTAGTGATTTGCATGCCTTAAGGTGTAACATGGTTGGACTGTCCCAAGTAGCACAAAACTGCATTATAGGATGTCACAAAGGGTAACATCGGTAACTTTAGCATTTATGAAGACTTATTACAGTACACTCGAACTGCAATAGCTGAAAATTACGCTTTCGTCTGTATAATAATGCTTTTATGCGTCACGGAGACAACACTGTAATGCTGCAAGCGTTAATATAGGTATGCAGTTCAGTATTAGTACTGTAAGCTGCAATTAAGCATTTTTATGGACTTTAACTCAGCAATATTCTGAATTGAAAGCCACAAGTGTACCCTTAGACCGCTTGCATTTTAAGAAAGAACATGTGAGCTACTATTATGCAATCAGTTAGTCTGTGACTTCAATTAACAATCATATAATGCGTCTTGCTGCACATAGATGAACTTTAGTAGAGTTAATCAGCTTGTTACACGCAATCTTATAATAGCACTTATATAGCCCACATGATCACTATGGGTGCACTTATATGATGCTAAATTACAGCAAACTGCTATAAATTAGCTCACACGTTACCTATGATCCCGGTTAGAATATGCTGAATACGTGTACTAGTGTCGGCAATTAATCTACTAATGCAGTTAAATATGATCTTGTAGACTTTTCTTTTCAGCACCCCAGTTTACAAAAAAATATTACGAAAATCGGAGGAGTGTTTCTTGGGATGATGTAGGTAACCAAATAACATAAAAGGATTGACACAACAGACGTATTATTTTGTAAAATAAATCCATGGATCCCTAGAATTCCTGCTGAGACTTTAGTGGTTCACTGATGATTACCAACAATATTTGCGTACATGTTACCCAATATCAAGCTTTACAGGAATCTGTGGCTGACTTGATTCACACAAGAACTACTCGTATCAGCTCGTTGCTGATTTATGTACCAATAGTGGATACTTAAACAGCACATACCGCTTAATTGTGTTTAATACAGTGCACATTGCTTGTCTGCCATTTTTTAGATTCTAACCTATGTAAAATAATATAATAACATTTTTTCTTTGTTAAATAACGAAAATAACAACTGGATTTCAATAGAAGATCTAATGATTTTATACGCAAACAGCTTATTGTCAAATTACAAATGCAAAATAAAATTATTTATTTTTTATAATATATCATCAACTTATTTTATACTATAACTTTCAAGTAAACAGTGATATTTTGAGAGCGCGTGAAAATTTTCACCTATATTCATATACTATTTGACAATAAACTCTCTTTCCTCTTCGAATTTCACGCACAGGAGGAAAAAGCAAAGTTTTTGTTACGGAAAACAATATTTGTCTATTTCACCACAAAATGTTTAACAGAAACAACATATCAAAATAATAAGGAATAGGGTGAAAACTATTCACAATTTTGCCACTTGTGAATTTTCAATTCCAAAGGAGCATTATAAATATTCTGGTGTGTACCTTGTGCTGAAAAATAGGTAACCATAACTCTATTAATCGGCCATTGTGCTATATAAAAGGTAACAAATACTCCAATAATCAGTCAATATTCAGCTCTTGGGATGACTGTTACCTTTAATAATGCTCAAATAATGCTGATATAATGCAAATAGTTACAGTTATTCAGCTAACAGCTGTTTAATTTGTGCCCAAACCAGAGTTATATCAGCTGAAACAGCGCCTTTAATGCTCTTATTCAGAAGGCTTGTTCAGCTTAGGATTCTATTGTGGACAGTGATTCAGCTACTATACAGCACTTTTGTGTTACTTGGGTGTGCCATTTTTAACAATCCATATTAGCAAATAAATGATTATGTATTAATTATGTAACATAATTACATCAAATTCAAATTCATAATAAATCTTAACTCATATTCCTTAATTTGTCTTTCTTTTTAGGGTTCCGTACCCAAAGGGTAAAAACGGGACCCTATTACTTAGATTCCACAGTCCGCCTGTCTGTCACCAGGCTGTATCTGCTCTATCGCATGTCTGTCTCATGAACCGTGATAGCTAGACAGTTGAAATTTTCACAGATGATGTATTTCTGTTTCCGCTATAACAAGAAATACTAAAAACAGAATAAAATAAATATTTAATTGGGGCTACATACAACAAACGTTTTTATTGCCGTTTTTTGCGATAATGGTGCGGAACCCTTGGTGCGCGAGTCCGGCACTTGGCCGGTATTTTTTTTTAAACTTTGCACCACACTAGGAATTTCTTCCTGTATCGTGGGTACGTTTACAAACATTTAAACTCACATACACAAGACACCCAGATCCGGAACGACTATCTGTAGTTCATACAAATATTTGTTCCGTGCGGGAATCGAACCAGCGACACGCAGCACAGCAGCCGATCGCTCAACCACTACGCCAACCGCCAACATTTTAAAATTAATGAATGCAGCTCATTGTATACGTCAATGAGTCTTGGTCCTTAGTAATTCTTGTTCGAAGTTGGCAATTTGCCCACACAGGTGTCAAGGTCGGACTTCGACTCCACCTACTTCAATATAAAATCTACTACCTATATACAAAGGTCTCCTCCAAATGCTCTTATTTCTCCCTATCCCTAGCGACTCTTGTCCATGTAACGCCTGCTCGGGCACACAGACGGATATGTCGAAGAAATTAGAAAAACTTAAATTATAAACTAACATAACTAAACTAAATTGAAAGATAAACATAAATATATATTTATTTGCTCAAACACGTGTATACATGCAAGAATAAACAATACGTGCATGCAGGTTAACATTAAAAAAGATACAAAAAGTTCGGACATGTTTGCCACATACTATGGCGTGCAAATATTTCGGAAGTGAATATCTTTGAACAATTACGAAAATTAATTTAGTAAAAATATCAAGAACAAGCCGGGTTTGTTAAAGGCAAAGGCACGCGGGAACAAATCCTGAACGTTCGCCAAATTATTGAAAAGAAAAAACATGTCAGATTTGTTAAATTATCAAATAAATGACAGATAACAATGTAAGTAATGTCAAATTTAAATTATAGTAAAAAAAAACAATTAATTCAAATAAATAATTACAGATGATAAAATTAATAAGGCCAAAAAACAATAATGAAAACAATATGATTAATAAGGTCATAAAAAATAACCCATCTCAAAATCAATAATACTCAAACAATTTAAATTACCTACATTCAAAATTTGTCATTCAATAACTCTGTAACATTATAGTACCCCATCCTAATTAGCATTTTTTTTGTTCTGTAATTAATTAATATTCATTATTTTAAGGGAATTTTAAATTGTATTGTATACAAAATAACCAACCAATGTACTTATTTATACCTGTCTGAATAAAAGGTATATATATATACCTACTTATGTTCCTGCAACGCATAGTAAGTGGTTAGAAAATTGTCTTATTCTTCCGTTATTCTGACGACACTTAATGCAAAATGATCAACTTAGCAGCACAAAGCATATAATATTCCGAGGCCAGCTAGTTGGCATTAATGCCTTGTTAGTCTGTAGAAAAGGGTAAATTACGAGCATTTTCTTTGACATAGTCATATCATTTGCTGCATTAGGGCGGGGCACGTTAGCGATATGACTTGCAATACTATGGTCGCGGTATATGGTCTAGCATGAACTCAGTTTGGTCACAATTCTTTGGAAATATGGGGAAGGGCACTAGGGGCCATTTTTACCCGACTGCCGAAGGAGGGTAATGTGTTTATCAGTCTATGTATGTATGTATGTTTGTTCCTATGTGGCGTTCCAGAGACCAAACGCGTTGACCGATTTTGATGATTTATACGTCAATCGATTCGTTTTAACCTTGCGAGTGTCATAGGCGACATTAATATTGGAAAATAGAAAAATGGCGGCTTTTGGGCGCCATATTGTGGGGGGCCAATTTAATTTTTTCTTCTAAACCCATCGTGTGGGGTATCAAAATAAAGGGTTTCAAGAGGTGATTTCAAAAATATATAACACTTATATATTTAAATGAACCTAATTCGAAAAAAATGTTAACTAAAAGTTATAAATAAAAAAGTTAATTAAAAAAATCAAAATACCCGACTGCTTAAAAAGCAAACTAAAAAGACGTAAACAAGAAGAAAATCATGCTGTGCAGTCGGAGGACACATGTGGTTTTGGTCAGCCAGCTCGCGAATATGTATCCTCCGACTGCACAGCATGATTTTCTTCTTGTTTACGTCTTTTTAGTTCGCTTTTTAAGCAGTCGGGTATTTTGATTTTTTTAATTAACTTTTTTTTATTTGTGCTATTCATGGACAATGTGTGGCCTATGTCCAGCAGTGGACGTCTTTCGGCTGAAATGATGATGATGGGGAAAGGAACTTAGGTACTACGTGCAATTCTAGTGGAAATACTCGTAAGCGCTGGTGCCTAAAGTTTTAAGTCCGGCTTTGTTCATTTTTGTTTTTAATAAATAAATAAATGCGTCATACGCAGCTTGTGTTTATGTCTGAACTCTAGTGCAGACACCAGTTTTTGCGTTGGCCACTGTTTTCGTCCTGCATCTTGGCAGATTATTTTTCCGGCTTAATTTATCCCACGGTGATTTTTATTGAACATTATATATAATAAATGTGATTTGTATGACTTAAATTATACATTTGGTTGTATTTTAAATTGTATTTTTTTATTTATATCATTTAAGTGTAAAGATCAGGGTTAGGTCGCCTGCGGTACCTTTTTTGAAGGCTCCTACTTTAACTGTTGAGCCAAACAAAATTGAACATAGTAGATAAGCTAATAAACCAAAAAAAATTGCGCTAACATGTCACCCGTTTTAATTAACATAAGATAACATCCATTAGGTATCCTAAACAATAATAACGTTAATAATTGAAGACGTTATATGACGTAAATCTGTGCCTGGAACCGGCGGGGTCCAAAATGACCCAGTACCGAGCCGAAAGATTTGCTTGTCGCGCCCCAAAGTGACCCCGCGCCGAACTATACGGCCGTAGTATACCTGGTCAATTTTCAATGATATTTTGCCGAGTTAAAGCGGGCAAAAATGTACTGAACTGCTGTTTTTTTTTTCAGTTGTGCGAGTTAAATTTTGCATAAACCGTTCTTTGATTGATAGTTTTGATACCTTATTCCTGGAAAAAAATTGGCTGGTCATTGAAAATTATCATGGTGTATGGCTCATCCATACTAATATTATAATTGCGAAAGTAACTCTGTCAGTCTGTTACCTTTTCGCTTAAACCGCTGAACCGATTTAGATGAAACTTTGTATGGAGATAGATTGAGATCCTGAAAAAGACATAGGATGGTTTTTATTCCGGAAATCATCCTTTAGGGTGTGGACAGGGGTGTAGAAGTTTGTATGGTGAACTAATAATTTCTCAAGTAAGGTGGGGCCCACACACCTATAACATTATGGCGCGATATAAAAAAGGGCTATTCAAAGTACTAAGGCAACATATAGTAATATTATATAATGACGATGGCTTATATGCGTAGGATAGGCGAACGATTGACCTTCATAACTGTGCGATTTAGTTGCAATTTATATATTTTCTTTATCTGGGCTAATTTATTTATTATTCTTTATATTTTCTAAATGTTACTTGATCATAATGCCAGGTTTGCACCTGACATTATGATCAAGTAACATTTAGAGAAAAGTAAGACCAATGACATCTATACTACAATTTATACTAATATTATAAAGAGGTAAATTTATGAGGTTTCAGGGGGTAATCTCTGTATCTATATGCATGGAGATAGTTTGAGACCCTGGGATCGACATAATTCTGATAGTTTTTATTCCCTTGGGATGATATAATACTTTTTACGCGGGTGAAGCCGCGGTCAGATGCTAGTAAGTTAATTATATTATTACGAATTCATGACTTCCTAGTAGGGTTATTACCATGTATCGGTCAGGGATATTCCTTATAGGCGACATTTGAGCTCGTTTTATATTGTAGGAAATCTACAAGTTTTATACTTCAAAAAGTAGCAAAAATGTGGTGTGGCAAGTATAACTTGTTATTTATTTGACCGGTGAAAGGCCCACACGTGGGGAACGCCCGATGTCCTCGGAGGTGTAATTGTTGTGAGTGACACATCTGATATTTCGCAGAACGGTTAACATTTAACTGGTAAACTATGTAGTTGGAATCCTGCTACTACATAAACATGAAAGTTTGTGAGGATGGGCGGATGAATGGATGTTTGTTACTCACTACACACATTCACTCAAAAACTACTGAACGGATTTTGTTGAGACTTTGCAGTAATATAGCTTATTAGTAAGATACATCAGAACAACACATAGGCTCTGATTTATAAAGATATAGGGAGAAGTACTGATATCACGTGGGCGGCTGCTAGTTAAGAATAATTTGAAGCGAACTAAAAATATTATGTATCCTCCGACTGCACAACAAGATTAACTGCTTTTTCTTGTTTACAATTTTTGCAGCCGAGTTTTATGATTTTTAAATTAATTTTAAATTAACTATTAAACATAGTTTATTTTTATTCGATTCTGTGTAATTTTTTTGACATTGTTTTATTTTATTAATTTCGATTTATGACATTTTCGGTCAATGGTCGCTACATTGACCGAAAATGTCGCTCGGGGGAGTCTATGTCCAGCAGTGGACCTCTTTCGGCTGATATGATGATGATGACATTTTTGTCAACTGATTATATCCGATTTTATTTATTCAACTTTTTCGAGTTGTTCTCTTCCAACAAAAACCACGTGTAACCAAATACTTGTAACAAAATTTTATTGATGGTATAGAGTGTCCGTTGAGTTTCTTCCACGTTCTTCTCCATTGATACCTACTGATGCTACGGAATGAGCAACTAGCATATTTTTTTGTTTGACTATTCAAAAGTACCTTTAAATGGTTTAGTTGAAATAAAATATTTTGATTCTGAATTAAATCATGCATGTTTTCAAAAGCTTCACCGCTGTCATCGGGGACTTCAATGCGAAACTGGGCAAACGAGACGAGAATGAGATGCAAGTGGGGCAATTTGGAGTTGGACGTCGGAACCACCGGGGTCACCTACTGGCCAGTTTTAGAGTGAAGGGGAGCCTCTATTTGATGAACTCCTTCTTCAGAAAAAGTGAGCACATGAAGTGGACCTGGCAAAGCCCCGATGGTGCAACTAAAAACGAGATCGACTTCGTCATGTCAAACAAGAAGCAAATGTGCAATGATGTCTCTGTAATTAATTCGGAGAAAACCGGTACGATCACCGGTGAGAGGCACATTGAACATTAATATCAAGCTTGAAAGGTCTCGACTGATGAAGTCTACGCTCCGTCCAGCACAGATCTAGATCCAAAACTCCGAAACTTTTCAGCTCGAACTCCAGAATCGTTTCGAGTGCCTAGGGAGCTCCGTGGACGAATACAGCGATGGGTTCGTGGAAGCTGTCCATACGGTCGATTCTAAGTTTTTCAAGACCCGTACAGACATGAACAAAAAGCTCTCTGATCCTACTCTCAAGCTCATGAAGAAGAGGCGTGAGATGATACTGCAGTCTTTAGACGATGCATTGAAATACTAGCAGCTAAATAGACGGATCTCAAAGTCCTTGAAAAGAGCTCTCCGCCGCTTTAATACCGAGCGTATTAAAGACGCGGTTGAGCGGTATAAGGACTCCAAGGTCTTTGCAAGAGATCTGTCTGGTGAGCAGAGCCAGCTCACGAAACTGAAGACCGACGACGGCAGGATCGTTTCCGCCAAACCGGAGCTTCTGAGGGAGATCGAAAGATTCTATGGGCAGTCTACAACTTGTTTTCAAGAGACATCACGAATCGTCTCGCGCTCAGGTTTGACGATTTTCAGCCTCTTGAACAAGCCGGGTTCCGTGAAGGCTTCAGCACCGTGGACCTCATACATACGCTACGGCAGGTCTCTGCTTAGCGTTTCTGAACTACGAGAAAGCCTTCGATTCGATCAAGACTTGGGCTGTACGAGTTCTGCAGTCTCTCCAACGGTGCTAAATCTACTACCGGTACATCGAAGTGTTGAAGTGTTTGTACAAAAACACCATCATGTCAGTTCGACTTCAGGATCAGACCTCAGAACCTATTCTTCTGTAGCGAGATGTGAGACAGGGAGACGTAATATCTCCGAAACTATTCACCGCTGCACTGGAGGATGTCTTCAAGGTTCTGGACTGGAGTGGGCTAGGTATCAACGCCTATGGTGAGTACCTCATCACCTTCGGTTTGCCGACGATATAGTGGTCATGGCTGAGACCATGGAGGACCTCAGTATAATGCTCGATGACCTCAGTAGAACTTCCGAAAGAGTGGGTCTTAAAATGAACATGGGCAAAACCAAGGTGATGTTGAATGCCCATGTTACACCCACTCCTATCAAGGTCGGAGACTCTACACTCGAAGTTTTGGACGACTATGTCTACCTGGGACAAACGAACCAGTTGGGTAGGGCCAACTTCGAGAAAGAATTCAACCGTCGAATCCGACTCGGCTGTGCAGCGTTTGGGAAGTTGCGCGGTATGTTCTCGTACAACTTATCACAATGTCTCAAGACGAAAGTCTATGACCAGTGTGTGTTGCCAGTTATGACATATGGCTCTGAGACGTGATCGCTCACAATGGTCCTCATTAGAAAGCTTACAGTCACCCAAAGGGCAATGGAGATGGCTATGCTCGGAGTTTCCTTGCGTGATCGAATCAGAAATGTAGAGATCCGCATGAGAACCAGGGTTACCGACACAGCCCGAAGAATTGCCAAAATTAAGTGGCAATGGGCAGGGCACATTGCTCGCAAAACGGATGGCCGATGGGGCAGAAAAGTTCTGGAGTGGCGACCGTGAACCGGAAGACGTTGCGTAGGAAGGCCTCCCACCAGGTGGACCGATGATCTGGTAAAGGTTGCGGGGATTCGCTGGATGCGAGACGCACGGGACCGGTCAATAGGGCGACGCTTGGGGTAGGCCCATGTCCAGCAGTGAACGTCTTTCGGCTGATATGATGATGATAATGCGACTCTGAGTTGCGGTTCAGATCCTCCGAGTTCTATCGTCATCTCAGAATGATCAGAAAGCTTACAGTCACCCAAAGGGCAATGGAGAGGCCTTGCGTGATCGAATAAGAAATGTAGAAATCCGCAAGAGAACCAAGGTTACCGACATAGCCCGAAGAATTTCCAAACTAAGTGGCAGTGGGCAGGGCACAGTGCTCGCAGAAAGGATGGCCGATGGGGCAGAAAAGTTCTGGAGTGGCGACCGCGGACCGGAAGGCGTTGTGTTGGAAGGCCTCCCACCAGGTAGACCGATGACCAGGTGGAGGTTGTATCCGCTGGATGCGTGACGCACGGGACCGGTCAATGTGGCAATGCTTGCGGGAGGCCTATGTCCAGCAGTGGACATCTTTCGGCTGATGTGATGATGGTGATTTTAAATCACAGCATTATTATAATTAATATTATAAGACTATATTTGAAATAAACAGCAACCTTATTGCGTAATGAATTCGACAAGGCAAAGGGCATAGACGGTAACCCACATCGCCTCTTTTATCTCGCATGTGATTGGTCGATTTTTCATACTCTTTGAATTCATTACGCAATAAGGCTGCAGGTTATTGCCCTCCAAATAAAATTCGTATGATTAGCGTTCGTAACCTTCTATAAGCCTTCCGCGGGCAAGAAAGGTGTAGAGCAATTTTAGTACAGTTTATTTGAAAACTCGTCGTGTCGCAACTCTCTGAGGGAGCCTGAAACTGCGCTTTATACATTTTTTTAACTGACTGCCGAAGGAGGGTAATGTGTTTATCATTCTATGTATGTTTGTTCCAATTTGGCGTTCTATAAACCAAACGCGTTGGCCCATTTTGATGATTCTTACGTCAATCGATTCGTCTTAGCCCTGCGAGTGTCACTGGCTACATTAAAATTAGAAAATAGAAAAATGGCGGATTTTGGGCGCCATTTTGTGGGGTGGTGTTCCTAGGTCATCGAGTGTGGTATCAAAATAAAGTGTATTTAGAGGTGATTTCAGAAATATATACCTAATACTTATATTTCTAAATGAAAATAATATGAAAAAGAAAATAACTAAAAAGTTATTAATAAAAATACTTAATTCAAAAAATCTAATTACCTGAATGCTTATGAACCAAACTAAAAAGACGTCAGTCGGGATTTTTGGTATTTTGAATTAACTTTATATTTTTCGTATTGTGTAGGCTCGCGCTTGACCCCTATCTCGTCTGATGGTAAGCGATGATGTGGTTGACGGTGAAACATGCTTGCCTAGAAATAATCTATTCACTCTTGACTTAAAGACTTCTAGTTTAGGGAATCACAGACTCCGACAGGAAATTCCACTCCCTAGCAGTTCTTAGGGTGGTTATGCCCTACATCCGATCCGTGTCCGTGAAATTTCGGTTCCGAAGTAGCCGTAGTACTTCTTGTAGGGAAACTTACGCACTAAACCCGAACTCTATCCGTCATATTCAGTCATAATTCAGAACATTATGAACTCTGAACTCAAATAATGGATAGGGATCGCCATCACGGACACGGACGTGTAGAGCGTAACCGCCCTTAGCGTCCCAGAAATCACACCTTTCCGAAAATAGCATTCAAGCCAGTCCACCCATAAACGCATAGCTTAATCCCAGTTAATATTTGTATCTGCTGAAACTACGTTTAGTGATCTGTCGTCCTCGTTAATTTGATTTATTTCGCAGGCAGTTTGCGTCCATCTAAAAGTTTGCAGTGACTTCCGTGATACCGATGCACGCGCATATCAATGCAGGTGTCCTTCTGCGAGCGCAAGGTCAATTGCAACAACTAGGCAACCTGCTTAATCTGGTTTACTATTTATATGATCGAGATATGTTATGCTATTGTCGCTTTGCACCACATATACATATACCAGAAATGAATGAGAATATCCTACAAATGTAGGTTTTGGAATTTTTATCTTTATTTATTTCTTGACTGACACACATTATTTAATTGTTGTTTATGTTTACTCACGGGTAGAGTAAAATCGTTAAGTTCAAGTTGCTTCGTAGCAAAATCGCGTTTTTTTTTAGTTTATTAGACCTTTGTGGTGGTCTGGGTTAGCATGTCCCTGGAATTTACTCAAAGCCCTATTGGCAACTTAAGGTAAGAACGAGTTGTAGTATTCTATGAGCTTGTGTTTTACGCTTTTACTGTTCATTGAGTCTCTAATGTATTTGATTTAGTAACTATGATACTGTGAGCGATGCGGTGCATCTACCATAAAAGGTATTTTTGCGTGGCCACTTGAAGTGATTTTGTTTTTGACTATTCACTCCATATTTAAAAGACTTGTAAAAGAACACTACCTTTCACTGTGATTGTCGTTACAACATCTACTTTCATTGCCTATTGACTTTCGTTATATTGGAGTATGTATGCATTTATGTATTTATTATATTACATATGTATGTATTTGTGTATCTATTATAATATGATTTAAAATAAATATTCTTAATGTTATGTGTTACACCAATGTCAACCCCATTTCATGTCCAGGCTATCACTGTCCATTCCAGGTTGCCTGGAAGAGATCGAGGTATGCGATAAGGCCGCCCATTGTATGTATTTTAGTTTTAAGTTTCCTGTTCTATGTATTAACTTGGTGTACCTACAATAAAGCATATATAAATAAATAAATAAATATTTATTTGGAATCTGAATATTAGTGTTATCAAAAGGTTCTATAAGAAACAAGTAGGTAATCAGCGCGGGCTAAAACTGGTGACACTTCACAATATTTAAATAAATCTGTATTATTATCGCGGTATTTATTATTAACATAATTTGGTACTACCAGTTTCATCAAACGTGTTTGCAAATTATGGATTATATCGAGGTACGTTTTAAAGGTGTGTCCAGAGCTGGTGAGTCCATAAGAGATTATAGATTCAGCAATAGCGTACATTCGAAGGAGGGTTCTGTACGGTATACTCCGGTTTATAATAGAAAATATAGCATACAGATTCCACCTGATAACTCAAGTTGAAACAATTGTCTTACTGATATTATACATGTGAAAGTTTGGATGGATACTTGTGTGGATGTATGTTACTCAATAAAGCTTGATTGGCTGAACGGATTTGGATAAAATTTTGGGCCCGTTTGGTGGATTACGGCACATCTCACAGAGAGGATAGCCCCTCCTCTCTGTGACAAATGGAGTGCGGAAAAGAGGGTCCATCTATCCTGTCCTATCCTTGGGCTTTTTCATCTGGATTTTTTCAGTAGCAGCTCGGAGTCTGGCTTTGTGCCTGGTTGATGGCTGAAAAAACATAACTGCCCAACCTTTTGATGAATACAGGCGTGACTTTATGAAACTGGATTATCAAGTTAATAAATGCTACAAAAAGAACCGGCCGAGTGTGGTACTTAAGTTAGTCTTCACCGGTAATGATTCAAGCCCCGCAAATATTACGACTTCTTCATGATTCTGGCCTCCTGGTAGTTTGGGTATAAATGCTTATAATTTTCAACATCAAACTAAAAAGCAAAAGAGGAAGTTATATTTTTATCATGTTACTAAACTACTGATTTTAATAGAATTTTTGATTTTGACGTCCTATATAAAATAAACGTCCCAACACTAGTACCTATTAATCCGTAGGTGCCAAATGAGGAATAAAATTTTGAATAATAAATTATTCCACTAAAGGCATCTGCGAAAAATATCGATAGGTGTCGTATGTGGAATACCTCAGGAGCCGTTAAAGCGGCCGCCCAATGTGGAATACGTCACTTTCAATAGTTGGTTGGACTATTCCTTCAATTCTTTGTGAAAGCCGACATTCTTGTTTATCAATGCAGATAGAGTGGGTTTTAAGTATCATTCAATTCAAGAAAACCAAGCAAGTATACTAATCACAAACAAAAAAAACTTAATTGAAAACTTATCGCCATAATAATTAAAAATAACAAAAAAAAAAACTTAGAATTTGCCAAAATATACTATTGTAGCAGGTGGCAGACAACACATTATAAATCATGGACTGCATGTATATAATTAAATCTGTTTTTGTTTTTTGGCAACTAACTGAATATCATTGGAATGATAAATACCATCCATATTTTGTTATGACCTTCAGTGCGTTTTCAATAACCACTAAAAAGAAAATTCTGGAAAATTCTGATCATGTTCTTCAAGGCTAAATAACTGATTATTAAGAAGGCGGATAATGTCTAGGTTGCCATAGCCTTAATGAGTAGTTCTTGTAATTAATGCCTAGATAACTTACACTTGCTTCGTATTACAAAACATGTTGTCTCATCGTATGGCAATTTGCGGCAAAGAGGCATGTAGTGGAATTGTACTGAATCAAATCGCTAATCGGCGAACTGCTAGGTATTTTTATTGTGTTGGTAAAACCCGATTGTTTTGCTAACCATCTGGTTATAAATAAATTGGTTTAGCAAAGATGTTGTTCTGTTTTTATAAATTTACATAATCATCGGTCACACAAAAGTTAATGTTGCGGTAAGCTTTATTTTTTGGTTGTGTAAACTTAAATACTTTAAGTTTATTGACATCAAGCTTTGAGCCCGATGGGATTTTCCATCCGCAGAAATAACGAACTTCCATTCGAACTTTATAGGGGACGAATTTTTCATAATCCTGACGAATGGGGTCATCGTTACAATAGGAACTGATTTTCAAAATGACACGCTGTCTGTGAATTTAAGATGTTTGCCAAATAAAAATACATTTTGAAGGCCAAACTAATCCATAATAGTTTGGTTTATTTATTCCCTAATAGCAGTAATACGGGTTAGGGTACATTGAATGCGGGTAGGAAAACTATAGTATTAGAAGAACAGCTAGGGTAGAGCATCTGTTGCAGAAGTACCTTCTTGTGGTTGGCTGTAGTCGGGGTAGAATGACTATTGATGGGATATAGCAACACAGGAAGACAGGGAGTTCGTGGCGGGATTTTTTAGAGTGAAGTTCAACGGCTGTTATGATTATATTATTATATTGTATATTATTATGATTATATTGTGATATAAAATTGGTGTAGTTTTGTGTCTCAACTGTCTACGCAACTGGAGAATATGCGAAATCATTGACAGAAGCGATCTCAGGATAGTGGAGCGGAGAATAGAAAAGCTTACTGGGAAGGCTGACTCGATACAATTTGCTGCCAAATACTCCAAAAAACATTAGAATCTGTTAGATCCGCATTCTAATGCTTACTAAAGAATGTTAAAACCCATCTATGTATCCGACTGAAAGACTTGTATCTATGGTCATGAACAGTAATTTAAAAAAAACCTACAGCAAGACAGTGTAGTATACGCACAGAAGCTGTAATGTCATCAACAATCACCGGATTCTGCGTAGGTATATTTATTTAATTTTATAAAGCTTTTTTTTTTGTTTTATTACAAGTTCTCAGGTCCTATTCTTGTCGATGTCGATCTATATTTAAAGAACGAGGATCACATTCTTGTTTTTACATAATTAACATCAACAAGCCATTATTGCCTATCTGGCTGATTTTATAGTACATGGTCCGGTATATAAATATATATATATATATACCTTCATATGTTATCTAACAATGATAAGGAATTTATGCTAGACAATATATACCTCCATTGATACATCGCAAATAGGTTTCCTAGCTATCACCGGATTTATCAAAGCTAAATATAATGTGACAAATTGTTAAGCACGCGATATCTGCTATGATTGGCAGTTGAAAATTCATTCAACCAATCACAGCAGTTAACCGTCGATTATTCGTCAATAACGTTAATATCCCGATAATCGAGCATCGAGAAACCGGTCATGAATCGCGTACCGATGTTAAATAATAAATAAAATAAAAAAGCTTTTGATAATATAATAAAGGCAATCTGTATTTTATTAATTCCTTGAGATATATTCTCTCAGCAATTGCTCGATTTTCATAAATAATCAATAGAGAAAGTATATCGAAAATATTTTTATTATTATTTAACAACATCGGTACACGAATCATGACCGGTTTCTCGATGCTCGATTATCGGGATGTTAACGTTATTGACGAATAATCGACGGTAAAAAACTCATATATCCGTCATCATCATTAAATAACATAAGAGGGTATATATTTCTTATAGCGGATCTTAGACCATTATCTATAGAGATCTTGGCAACAACTGTGGGTTTAATATTAAACTTGACACTTTTGATAAATCATAAATTGTTTATTTATTTGCAAACATGGGTACAAATTTACTTCAAAAAAAAAAACACTACAAATCTAAAAATATTTCGGAAGTCGGTGTTCCTGTTTTCGTTTATTCGTTTTTTTATTTTTTATTTTTAGTTGTGGTACATAATTGACCAGATAGGCTAGGTAACTATAATGCCCAAAGTGATGCGCCAGCTATCTCGAGTGATTTGCCGTCGTTTATTGAAGATGTCTGATGTATATCTCCGAAGTTCTTCATCAGATCTTGATGAAATTTATATGGAACCACATGACAAGCACCAGCTTACAAATAAAAAAGAATCATCAAAATCAGTTCACCTAGTAAAAGGTTCTGAGGTAACAACCATAAAAAAAACCGGCCAAGTGCGAGTCGAACACGCACACGAAGGGTTCCGTACCATTATCGCAAAACACTGCATAAAAATCACGTTTGTTGTATGGGAGCCCCCCTTAATTTATTTTATTTTAATTTATTAATTATTATTTTTTGAAGTAAATATACAACTAAACATTCTGTGAATATTTCAAGCGTCTACCTGTTGCCGTTATTAATATCGAGCAAAAAATGGCAAAAATATCACGTTAGTTGTATGGGAGCCCCCCTTTTATATTTATTTTATACTGTTTTTAGTATTTGTTGTTATAGCGGCAACAGAAATACATCATCTGTGAAAATTTCAACTGTCTAGCTATCACGGTTCATGAGATACAGCCTGGAGACAGACGGACAGACAGACAGACAGACAGACAGACAGACAGACAGACAGACGGATCGCGAAGTCTTAGTAATAGGGTCCCGTTTTTACCCTTTGGGTACGGAACCCTAAAAAGTATAGTCGAATTGATAACCTCCTCCTTTTTGGGAAGTCGGTTAAAAATAAGACAACATACCTAAGTCTGCTTGCTATCTATACTCATGGAATAATTAACCGAGTGCAGCCTTTGATTGACCTAGATAGTGGACATTGAACGGGTGCCCGCAGTTCAGAATAGTCCTTTGTGATAATGAAGGGCCTGTGCGTGCGCATGTTGCGTGTCTCACGCATCGTATCAAAATATATTATTTGAGATCTACTGGTCATACTGCAGGAACTAGCGTATCTAATGATATCTCACAGTTTTAGTAAAAACCTCTGCAAAGACATTCATGTCTTTGTAGAGGGTTTTCCAGTATAGCTTGGTCTGCATGATTTGGGTCTTTCGAGCTATCATTTACTTTATAAATCTTTGCAGATTAATCTAAACGAATAGATCTATTCGAATAACTGACGTGTTTGGTTTTACATTAGAAGATCACAAATGTCATACCCATACGTAAAACCGGTTAATCTGTTTATTACCTAATTATTAAGGTCCCTACTGAATGAATTAACCGACTTGTTTTAAATTCGATCTCAACTTTTTGCGGTAGAAGAACTGCTGCGAGACTCAGTATTTTTATCCGACTTACGAAAAAGGAGGAGGTTCTATGTTGTGTTTATATTGTTGTGTTTGTGTATGTTCACCGATATCTCCCTCAATTGTGGACCGATTTTAAATCTTCTTTAAAGAGTATGTTCCGAAATAGGTCCCATTTTAATTTGTTGAACATCTGATAATGAACTTCGAAGATGTACAACTCTTCATAACGGTAAATCTCTCGGGATTTCTGCAATCGCATGTCTGTTTATTATTTACAACATTTCATAACATAACATCACGCCAGTACGCTCTAAAGGGGTACGCAGATGTGTATAGTACAGTTCACCTTGGTACATTCTCATATCACCGGTTATGTTCAAGATTCATGGTATTCGGGTAATCTTTTCTGGCATTATAGGTAAGCCTTATTAGGTACATCTATAAAAATAAAAACATTTTTTCAAAAAAATACTACCGATTTCCAAATTAAAGCACTACAAAGTGAAAAGTAACTTTGTTTTTGGATTTCGGTGTTCATAACGTCGAAAATTGGTACCTATCAAAGACACCGACTTCCAAAAAGAAAGTTACTTTTCACTTTGTAGTTCTTTAATTTGGGAGTCGGTAGTATTTTTTTGACATTTTAATTTTTAATTTTAATACTATTATTATAAAGAGGAAAGATTTTTTTGTTTGTTTGTTTGTTTGTACCGATTAGGCTCCGAAACTACTGGACCGATTTAAAAAATTCTATCATCAATAGAAAGCTACGTTATACCTGAGTAACATGGCCAATTTTTTAATCCCGAAAACGTCCTGTGGGGTGGCCCACGGGAGCGAAGCCGCGGGGAACAGCTAGTATTTTATACGTTGTTTTTGATGGGTTGTTATTTATTGGGAACTATCTATATATTATGCTACTGACTTCTCTTCTTTGTTCTGTCATATCATTCTCTAAGTATACCAAGGAAGCAGATGACATAGGTACCTGTTTACAATACTAGTGACAAAGCATGAATTTAACAGTATTTGACACATTTTTTTGCTACCGGTGCGGTTCTTTTTATCCTTCCAAGAACAAAATATAATCTGTGGTTATCCATTAAAGATGTTAAAAAAGTGGGTAGACTATCATAATTATTATGTGGCGGTGGGTTTACCCAAACCATAGAATAAAAGAATTAATGTTACTATACGGAGATGTGGTTTCCGCAAAAACTGTTATACGTGTACAATATAATTAGCAAACCGGTATCAATATTTTATTACGTGGTTAATGTAGGCTTATAAGTAAATGTCATATAATAATAGACTCACCTGCCTACAAAACATCTATATCTGGTATATAAAAGGCGATTAATAATATGATTAAACCACGATTAAATTTGTAAAGTCGCAAAAGCGAAAAATATTATGCAACTCGTTTTTTGACCAGATTCAAGATAAGATCACAAAAGATCATCAAGATCAGTCAACAGATTATTAACAATAAATTAAAATTTTACGCCCATGCGTGAATGACTAAACTAAGTAGGTCTTTTTATATATTTGGTGATCTTCCTTCAGTTTAAAGCATGGACCAGACGGGATGACCATAATTCTTTGGAAGGTGGGTAGGCGTGGTGCCTTGCTTTTCGTGTGGGATGCAACATGTATCGACACCCTTGCGCCATCCCATCTTCTTAGCACGGCGGGCTTTGCTGGGGCAGCTGCTGCTGGTGCAGAAAACTTCAAACTGCGCAAATACAACAATCTTATTGGAAGTTATATATTTGAGCCGTTTGGGGTTGAAACATTACGTCCATGGCGTCCGAGTGCTCTTTGAGTATTTCGAGATGTAAGCAAACGGTTAGTCGACTCTTCGCGTGACCAGGGGCTGGGCTTTTCCTTGGCCAGACAATCAGCATTGCCATCCAACGTGGCAATGCTGCCAGCGTTCTGGGTACTTTTAACGTTGACAGCGATGTGGACGAATTTTTTGACGCCCTATGACCCCTGTCCGTATATACACGTTCGTAGTTTTATTTTATTTTTATTTAAGTGTACCTGTATATTTATTTATTTAAGCCTTTTTATTCAGATAATTCCAAATTACTTAATTATTAAGATTTTTACATGACATCGACACATATATCTGTTTGCCCATTTTCGGCAAAGGCCTCCTCCTACCTCTTCCACCCCTCTCTATCTCTCGCCGTCCTTGTCCATATTTTTCCTGCGATATCCTTTAGTTCGTCCTCCCACCTTTTGAACGGTCGCCCCCTCTTTCGTTTATTGTATTTTGGGAACCAATTCATCAATATTCTACTCCATTTCTCCCTTACCTGTATATATTGTTAATTAAGTATTTTATAATATGCAAATTTAAATATAGACAAAAAAAATATATCTTAATATAGGCTTATTATAATAAACTTTGTATAGTTTAAAGCAGGTACAATGTAGAAACTAGCTTCTCATAAAAATCGGGATTACCTAAACAATCGTTTGCTAATCGCTAGCTGTTTGTCAAATGCACTTATTTTGAAAAAAAAACCGCTAAAGACTCAGGAACTACTGTACTAAGCAATTTGGGAGCGGTTAGCAATCGACCAAAAACAAGAGAAAAAATAATCACAATTTGACAGACAAATCTCGCCTTAATCGCGATTACCCTGCGTTCAAATTAACATTTTAGTCAAGTAGGTAATTGTTCCATAGAGGCAGCACTGTCGAAAAATTGCTATGGTGTGGCTATCACTGATAAATAATTCGGATTTGCGATTGAAGAGCAATTATTGCGCAAAAATCGCTATTGTTTTGCTCTAGTACAAGGTACGTAGTAAGGCTGTCGGAACAAAAGTATCATATCTCCTTCTCCAAAGTCCAATCTATCACCAAAATTGGTTAAACTATCTCAATCAGAATGTTTGAATCATAATGAACCCCGTATCCGTGTTTGGCAGCCTTGAATGATTTGGAAAAAAAAAATGGATTGTGGTGCATCGACACATTACATGTCGCATGCACAGCAAATATGATAATGGTCAAATAAATAATTATATATGCAGTTGTGTACAAAGGCTCACCGAAACCAGTTGTTTTATTTACATGACTCATAACACCCAACAACACGTACATAGAAAGTACACTTACATCTGGTGACCCCGACGTGAATTAACACGCGCCGCGATTTAAAGTGATTTCCTCGTGTCGTGGTAACTGCACTGCACAACCTTACCAGCCTTCCACAAGCGGATCTCACTGGTTTTGGTTTTCAAGAGGCATATGGTTACCGAAGACATGAGCACAAGTGGAAATTGTGGTGTGATACCAGCATGCGGAGCGACGGACAACAGTCAGGCCGAAGTCGCAGCATTAGGAATATCCTCGAAGATCCCGGATTTTTGGATAGAGATGCCCAGGGTGTGGTTCGCGCAGTTTGAGACAATGATGGCTCCCCAAAAACAGGGTGACGAAGTAAAATACGGAGTCGTACTGTCCAAGCTCCACAAAGACGCAGTAAGTCAAGTGGCCGACATAATAATGTCACCCCCCGCCACTAATAAATATGGTGCTATTAAAGAAAGACTCCTAGCCGTGTACGAAGAATCAGAGGAGCGGCAATTTCAAAAGCTGGTCAGTGAAGTGGAATTAGGCGACCAAAAACCGTCGCAACTGTTGAGACGAATGAGGGAATTGGCACGTAAGAGTCAGGTGGCCGAAAAAACCCTCCATGGTTTGTGGATATCAAGACTCCCTGATCACGTTCGAGCAGTGTTAACGGTCAGTCAAGATCAGAAACTCGACAACCTCGCCGCCATAGCAGACAAGATATTGGAAGGACGATCAGGCGAAGTGTCGGAAATATCAAGCGGACAAACACAGCTTATGGTTGAGTTAGTCAACCAAATGAGTAAGCTAACCATAGAAATAGCAGCCTTAAAATCCAATGCAAATAATGGTAGACACCGTAGTTACAGGCGCAACCGAAGCCAGCCGCGCACAAGATCCCACTCCAGGACGAGGATTACACCCGACAGTCCCAACTGGTTATGTAGGTATCATCATCGGTACAGGAATCGAGCCCGGAACTGTGAAAATCCATGCAATTGGAAGAAACCGTCGGAAAACTAAATTCAGCGTTGACAGAGGCGGTCGTCAGCGCTATCATACCGTCAAACCGCCTTTGCGTTACCGACCGAAAAAGTGGGTATCGTTTTTTGGTAGATACAGGCGCTAACATTTCAGCCATACCTAGAAGAGGGAATCGTTTAAAAGCTGACGACACATATAAAATATACGCTGCAAACGGTACACAAATAAAAACATATGGCGACAAAACGCTGACGTTGAATCTGAATATGAGACGCCCGTACCGTTGGACTTTCATCGTAGCTGACATTACGCAACCAATACTTGGAGCCGATTTTCTAGAAAGAAACAACATTTTGGTGGATGTTCGGAATAAACGTTTGATTGATGGTACAACTGGACTTCAGAGTAACGCAAAGTTAATGAAGTCAAGCACGCCTACACTTCGGACCGTAAATTTAACCGAAGACTACGCAGACATTTTAGCAGGTTTCCCGAACATTTTGAAACCTCTCGATACAGAGTCACGACCGAAGCACGACGTTGTTCACCAAATCATCACCAATGGACATCCTGTTTACTCCAAGTCAAGACCTTTGCCAGCGGACAAATACCTAAGAGTGAAGAAGGAGATAGAACTCATGCTAGAGACAGGGTTATGCAGGCCTTCCAAGAGTCCGTGGGCAAGTCCTTTGCACGTGACATCGAAGAAAAACGGCGAGTTGCGACTATGTGGTGACTACAGGAGATTGAACGCGATCACGGTACCGGACAGATACCCAATTCCGAGACTACTAGACTTCACATACCTACTACCAGGAACCAGTATTTATTCAACGATCGATTTAAAAAGAGCTTACAATCAGATTCCAGTACAAGACGTAGAAAAGACTGCAGTAATAACCCCGTTCGGTTTATTCGAATTTCCAAGAATGCCGTTTGGACTACGAAACGCAGGGCAAACCTTTGTCAGATTCCTAAACACAGTCTTAGCAGGACTTGACTTCGTATTCGTATATATAGACGATATACTAGTGGCGTCATCTTCAACCAGCGAACACCGTCGACATTTACAAGAAACGTTCAAACGGTTAGACGAACATGGCATTGCAATAAATCAAGCCAAATGCATACTGGGCAAACAGCAAGTAGAGTTCCTCGGATATCAGATCTCAAAAGATGGTATCAAACCATTACCAGACAAGGTTGAAGCAATAACCAAATACCCTATACCAAAAACCGTACAAGATTTGCGAAGATTTTTAGGCATGATCAACTTCTACCGGAACAATATACCACAAGCAGCCAAACACCAAGCTCGGTTAAACAAATACCTCGTTGGATCGAAGAAAAATGACAAAACCGAAATACAATGGACTCCAGAGGCATTAGAAGCATTCGATCAATGTAAAGCAAGTCTAAGCGACGCCGTTACACTGTCTTCACCAACAACGCATTGCCCGCTATCACTAATGACAGACGCATCTCAAACGTGCGTGGGCGCCGTTTTACAACAATATGAAAACGGAAACTGGAAGCCACTCTCCTTTTTCTCAAAGGGACTGAGTGAAACGCAGTCAAAGTACAGCACGTATGATCGGGAATTGCTAGCCATTTACATGGCAGTAACGCATTTTCAACCTTATGTCGAGGGAAGAGAGTTGATAGTTTACACCGATCATAAGCCGTTATGTCATGCTTTCACTACAAAACAAACCTGCACAAGTAAAACGATAGCCCCAAGACGGCTACGTCACCTCGAGTTCATCGCACAGTTCACGACAGACATACGTCACCTATCCGGTAACATGAACCCGGTGGCCGACGCGTTATCGCGACTCGAGCAAATAGATTGCCCCACACCTGTGGAATGGACTGAGTTAGCAGATATGCAACGCAATGACACTGAACTCACTCAGCTGTTAAAAAATTACAACCTTAACTGGAAAACAACGACATTATCAGGAACAAGACAACTACTCTGCGAAAATTCAAAACCAAGTTTACGACCGTATGTGCCGAAATCACTTCGAAAACAAGTATTCGACACCATGCACAACATAACACATCCCGGAATAAGATTATCGAAGAAAATGATCTCCGAGCACTATTTCTGGCCACGCATGAATACTGACGTCGGCATTTGGGCGAAAACATGCCAGGCATGCCAGAAAAGCAAGACACATAGGCACAACTCGGCCCCAATCGGAATTTTCCCACCCACAGCACGATTAGACCACGTGCACGTAGACATTGTCGGACCACTACCAGAATCCAACGGAAACAGATACATCGTGACAATGATCGACAGAGAAACGAGATGGCCGGAAGCTGTACCAGTAGCAGAGATAACAGCAAAAGTTGTAGCGGAAGTTCTCATAAGCACCTGGATAGCGAGATTCGGATGCCCAAACACCATAACAACGGACCAGGGACGACAGTTCGAGTCAGACTTATTTATCACTCTGACCAAGTCACTCGGTATTAAGAAGACCAGAACCACCAGTTATCATCCACAGTCAAATGGTTTGGTTGAACGCTGGCATAGATCAATGAAAACCGCGCTAGTCGCGCGCGGAAATACAACGAACTGGTCAAGCGAACTACCCATAGTGCTACTAGGATTACGAGCAGCACTACGACTGAAAGAGAATACAAGTCCAGCACAGATGTTATACGGAACTAACATACGTCTGCCAGGAATGTTTATCGAGCCGAAAACGCAAGTAACATCACCAGAGACTTTTGCACAGACACTCCAGAGGACAATGGCAAAGCTAAGCCCGTTTAGCAACAACCAACACGCCAGCAGTCACAAATCGTTCATACATCCAGACATGAAAAGCTGCGAATACGTATACGTCAGAACGGATGCTGTGAAGAAACCACTGACCCCAGCCTACGAAGGCCCATATAAAGTGTTAGAGAAGCAAGAGAAACATTTCAAGATTCAATTGCCGAAGAAAACATCAATAGTAACGGTGGACAGATTAAAACCAGCATACATTTTAATGGACGGAAAGGTAAATGAACCTTTAGAACGCCAGAAAAGTAGCAGTAGCGAAGTGAACGACGACAAAAATGTTGAGCCAGCAGAAATTAATAAGACCGCACCAAACACAACACGCTCAGGCCGCGTCATACATCCGGTGGTACGATTTACAATACCGCCGAAAAACAGAAGAAAAGTGTAACCGCGTAGTATTAAGTTCGATATTTTTTTTACAGGATGACCTTTGAGGAAAATAGGTAGGGTATGTACTTCCCCGCCAGGGTCCGCTTCAACTTTGCACCTAAATTACATTCTAGAAACGAATTAATTTCCTATTTAAGTAATTTATTTCCGTTTAGTTATGAGAGACACGCGATAGCATTTTATTCAGTTGCTTGTCCATACACGTTTCATGGTATTGTCACCGACAGGTTATGGTTTTTAATTGAGTTTTTGACGTCAGTTAGCTGTTTACGGCGTAATCATGTGATTAGTTGGCAAACCACCCGTGTATCAACGCCAGATTGATTTATACTGACAATGAGTTTAACAATTGTATTTTTTTGTAGAAAAAATCCTAAAAGACTTATATTCTCTTAGTAGACTTTGTTTATATTATTCTGTTAATCAGGGTGTCTAGGTGGAGGCTAGCCGCGAACTTTTCGGCACGAGTGCGGATGTAGAAATAAAACGTAATTTACGCACTGCTCGTGAAATACACTGCATTGCAAGCCTGATGCGACGTGTTTTCCTGGTGTGTTTTCGGGTGTTGTTTTTTTTATGTTTTTCAATTTTGTCTTGCATTAAAATAACGCTTTATTGACATTCTGCTCAAAAGCCTTTTAATAATATTATGTATCGTCGTGACGATCTATATTTAAATCTGATGTTAAAATTATATTCAGCGTGTGATAAACTTTTATGATTAAACGTTTGTACGTATGATTAATTTTTGTAAAATGTCAATTGCTTGATAACTGTAATTTCACACCGTGTCGTGATCCTCTCTGATGCTTTAAGTACACACTGTTGATTCAATTATGGGGAGTAATTGATTATAAACATGTTTATATCTTCATTTATCACTTTAACGACATAATTCTGCCTGCCAGCGATTACGTGAATATAAAATCAACATACTTCAGAATATATTGTCAAGCTGCAACAGCACATTTTGATACCCTTGGAGGAAACTTGTCTTGTGGAGGAACTTTGCAGCCGAGGCGGCATTGCCGCCAGTTATGGCTTCAAGAATGCAATGAAAAATGCTCACGCTTATAAAACGTAGCTTTGTAACAGAAAATTGTGAGCAATGGCTTTATATCTCTTGGCTTTTTTTTGAAAGGGCAAGTCGTAGTCCTGCATTTTATTGTACGTTCGCAGTGTATTATACACTGTATAAGAGCGGCTAGCCGATTATTTTCGCACAAGTGAGTAGCTAGCCGATTATATTCGTAAAAGAAACGCACTAACGTAAAGCAAGCCTAAAAGCGGCGCAAAAAAGCCAGTTTGTTGAAAATAAGTGTTTTTGACACTTTTAATTATTGTTTTACAAATAAGGATCTGCTAAGATATACGGAGCACCTGTTTGCGTAATTTCGATGGAAACGAAAATGTATTTACTTGAGCACATATTTGTATACAACCATTAGGAGTGTGAGATCAGATATGTAGATTTATTTGCGCTCTGAACGTTATTAGGTATCATTTAAATAAATAGACTAGGCTAGACTTGCTAAGTAGGTATGTTTAATATTTATAACTATTTACCATAAACTTGTATCATTATTTGTACACCCAGTTTGTGAGTTGAGAACTTGAAGTTAAGAATTTCTTTACTCCTTCTTTAATGCTATTCTCGAACAAGTTTTCATGCTAGATTTCGGGCTGGATTCTGTTTTTAACCCCCGACGGAAAAAGAGGGTTGTTATAAGTTTGACGTGTGTTGCTGTGTATCTGTGTATAATTATGTGTGTCTGTCTGTGGCATCGTAGCGTCCAAACGGGAGAACCGATTTCGATTTAGTTTTTTTTTGTTTGTTTGAATAAAATCGATTCAAAAGTTATGGGCGTTTCACTGTTTGTGAATCGGGGTGTTTACGCAAGGTATCGTGTCATAATTACGTTTTCAAAAGACTGCCGATCGAAGCGCATCTACTATGTATTAGATAAATTATGTAGCATGAAATAAAAATGTGTCGGGGATTCTTTAAATTTTGAAATTTAAAAAATATATAAAGTTGAGAATAATAATTCTTCCAAAGCTACTTTAATGCCAGAGTTTGACAGGATTTCAGGCTAAAGAAGAATTTGATGAATGATGATTGAGCTGAGTGGTGCGAATCCAATGCGTCATGTTCGGGAACGGGCGCCATCAGTTGGGATTGTTCATAACTTAACTGCTTCGGCCTGCTTTTAATTACGTACTTATTTCATTTTTGAATTGTTTGTTTTACTCTATACGCTTTTAAGTGCACGTCTTTTACTTCGTTCTCACATATGTATTTTTCCAACAAGAATTATGTAACCAAAAAATTGTAATTAAAACTGATGGAAAAGAGTGTCCGCGGAGTTTCTCGCACATTATTACTGACGCTTGTGAATGGGCAACTAGATGCATTTTTTTTTGACAATTCAAAAGTATCTATAAGGTTTATTTGAAATAAACTATTTGATATTGATTTTTATTTTTGGGAAGATAAAAACTTAGTTCTTGATTGAGACATCGGGGTTTTGACAAGCTCTCAATTACTAATGACAAATTTAAGCATTTATAATATATGGATTATTTGGTCGAGGGCTCATTGGTGACTTTAACAAGTCTTGATGCCAAGATGTTGAAGCTCTGTCAGCTCTTGTGTTATCTAGATAGATTGCCAGCAGCATTTTTATGATATTTCAAAGCAGCATACACTTATTATAGCAATAAACTGCTTATAATTCATACATCGTCGTATTAGTACGACTGTATTGTGGTTGCAGAATATACATGACTTCATTAAATCTGCCACCGTTGCTAAAAGCTATAGATACAAGTATATCCTTAAACAAGCGAAATGTTTTTAAGGAAAGATTACTTGAAACGTGCTTGCCATAAATTCGATTCTTATTTAGCTTCTAAATCGTTCGTCGTCGTGTCACCAAATATGGATTCTCCCATGGACAAGGACACTCATTTTATGAAGCGCTATTACATCTAAGTACTGTAGCGAGATCCATGCCAGCTGGTACGATGTAAAGATTTGTACTCCATGCATGCAGTCTTAGGCCGTTTGTTCACGACGCGACACACGACACCGCAAAATGTGGTCACGATTCAGAGTTTCATATATTTGTATGGACCGTTTGTTTATTGCACGACACCGCACCACACGCGACGATTTTCGGCTTTTCAGCTATGTTGTCGATGCCGCTATGTCGTCGAAATATTTTTGCGGTGACGATTTAGCGCCTGAACAAAACCGGTATGTGCTTGTTGACGACACAACACGACACACCGCACCACACGGCACGGCTCACGCGTGTTTCGTCACTCACGCGCTTATAAAACAATACAAGTGCACTGCAGTGTCGTTGCAGAATCGGGTCTAGTGAACAAACGAACGGACGACAGTCCGTCTGCAGTGTGTCGTGTGTTAAAAATCGGGGCCGCAAATCGTGTCGTGCGGTGTCTCGTGAACAAACGACCTTGCGTCACATTTCTTTCAGCAGAAAATAGAAAACAGGTGTAAGCCCACTTGCAGTGCCGGAGACACATAATTATGTGATGTTCTTCACAACTTGTATGCGGCATCGGCACAAAGCAGTTTTAACGTTACTATGTAAATACTAGCTTCTGCTAGCGGCTTCGCCCGCGTGAAAAGTGCTTTCTTATCCCAAGGTAAAAATTATACTAGGATGAAAGGTAGCCTATGTGCTATTCCAGACTATAATCTATCTCTGTGACAAATTTCATCCAGACCTGTTCAGCTGTTTTAGCGTAATTGAATAACAAACATACACACATCCATCCTAATTTTCGCATTTATAATATACTAGCTGTTCCCCGCGGCTTCGCTCCCGTGGGCAACCCCACAGGACCCGTTTTCGGGATTAAAAAACAGCCTATGTTACTCAGGAATAACGTAGCTTTCTATTCGTGAAAGAATTTTTTAAATCGGTCCAGTAGTTTTGGAACCTATTCGGTACAAACAAACAAACAAATCTTTCCTCTTTCTTACTTACTTCTATACTAATATCATAAAATATTAGTATAGAAGTAAGATAAGAAGTAGGTAAGATAAATAAGTTAGTCATGTAGGGTTATATTATAAGTTGTCAAGATATATGACCATGTTTCCAACGGTAACAAGGGAATTAGACTCAACATGACGATCATGATTTCAGGCAAATCTTGACGATAAATTCAATGAAACAGATTTAGCAATTAGTTGTTGTAGGTATATTTACTTGTTTACCTGACCTACTTGGAACAGGCTAAGATCATGTATCATTAAGTCATTGGCTACTAGATCACGTCTGCTCGGGTCAGGGTGATCACCCTGAGAGTGCATCTGTCACGTTTTTCTCCCATGTTTTATTTGTAGGAAAACCTTCTACTTATTATTGATTGTAAATGGAAATAGGAAACACGATCACAAGACCTTTTGCCCAGATAATGATCCGTTTTGAAAATGTCATTAGGTAGTTATATAAATATTGGATCTAGATAAATATAATATTGCTCAGGTCTTTACCTATTAAATTGCCGTTTTTAAGGTTCCGTACCCAAAGGGTAAAAACGGGACCCTATCACTAAGACTCCACGATCCGTCTGTCTGTCTGTCTGTCCGTCTATCTCCAGGCTGTATCTCATGAACCGTGATAGCGAGATTTTTTTTTTGTTTTTTTGGGACCATCCCACCGCACTATTCCCAAACCACTGCAACTCCTGAAAGCCAGAATCAACAGTGGCGACCACCAGAAAAGCGCCGAGGCAGTGAAGCTCGACGAAGTCCCGGCGAATGAATTTAACTGTCTTGGATCCCGCAACGAAATTAATCAGAAAAGAATAACGGAGGAGTAGGAAAAAATATAAATTTCCACTTCCCTCCATATCAAGCAGTAGACAGAACAAACAAGGCCACAACAAGGTGATAGCTAGACAGTTGAAATTTTCACAGGTGATGTATTTCTGTTGCCGCTTTAACAACAAATACTAAAAACAGATTAAAATAAATATTTAAGTGGGCGTCCCATACAACAAACGATTTTTTTTGCCGTTTCTTGCGATAATGGTACGGAACCCTTCGTGTGCGAGTCTGACTCGCATTTGGCCGGTTTTTTTTATTATGAAATAAGTTAATGTAATATATTCTATATTTTTTATTTCTATTCAAAGTAATCACCCATGCAATCGATGGATATGCCAACGCTGTGGCAGTTTTTGATGCCCTTTTTGAAGAAATTTGTTGGACGAGGATACGAGATGCAACAAATTCTTCAAAGGCATTTTGTACTGCCTCTCGGGTATTGAATTTTTTTCCCGCCAAGAAGTTATCCAAATTATGGCAAAAGTATAAGTTTATAGGCGCATGGTCTTTTGAGTATGGTGGATGACGGAGAGCTTCCAACCCCAGCTCTTGTAACTTGGAGACCGTCTGCTGTGCAGTATGATTATGAGGTCGCGCGTTTTCGTGACAAAAATATTTTGATTTGAAATGACCAGTACTGCAGAACGGCAATTTCATAGGTAAACGTATTATTAGCTATTATTGTAGATACTTTTATTAAAAGTCCTGATTTAGTATTAAGTTCAAAATTTAGTTTTCTTTAAGATTTTTAACGAGATGCGAGCTGTAGCTGTACACAGAATAAATAATAGTTTAAATAAAAAAAGTTAATTAAAAAAATCAAAAAACCCGACTGCTTAAAAAGCAAACTAAAAAGACGTAAATAAGAAGAAAATCATGCTGTGCAGTCGGAGGATACTTATTCGCGAGCTGGCGGACCAAAACCAGATGTATCCTCCGACTGCACAGCATGATTTTCTTCTTATTTACGTCTTTTTAGTTTGCTTTTTAAGCAGTCGGGTTTTTTGATTTTTTTTAATTAACTTTTTTTATTTACAACTTTTTAGTTATTTTTTTATATTTAGGTACATTTTTTTTTAAATAAAAACTTTGCCCCACACTAGGAATTTCTTCCTGTATCGTGGGTGCGTTTACAAACATATAAACTCACATACACAAACACCCAGAGCCGGAACAATTATCTGTAGGTCATACAAATTTTTGTTCCGTGCGGGAATCGAACCCGCGACACGCAGCGCAGCAGTCAATTGCTCAACCACTGCGCCAACCGTGCGCCGTGTTTAAACATATAAGTGTTATATGTATATTTTTAAAATCGCCTTTTAAAACCTTATATTACCTTATATTTTGATACCCCACACGATGGGGTTGGAAGAAAAAAAAAATCCCCCAAAATGGCGCCCAAAAGCCGCCATTTTTGTTTTTTCCAATTTTAATGTAGTCAGTGACACTCGCAGGATTAAGACGAATCGATTGACGTAAGAATCATCAAAATCGGCCAACGCGTTTGGTCTCTGGAACGCCACATAGGAACAAACATACATAAATACATACATACATAGACTGATAAACACATTATACTCCTTCGGCAGTCGGGTAAAAACACGCTTTAATAGAAAACCAAACTAAAAAGTAGAAATTTGAATATATATAAATTAAGAACAGTGTAGATATCAGATGTAGCAAGAGACAGGGAAAAATGGAAAGACGGAAGGGAGGCCTTTGCCCTGCAGTGGGACATAACAGGCTCATAATAATTAATAATAATAATAAGAACAGTGTGATTAAAAAAAAAAATATTGGAAAGCGTGTTAAAAAAAGGAGAGCTTTTTTTTAAATTAAAACAACTGTAGGTCATCTAAAAGATCTTAAATTGCACAAGTTGTTTGTCTATCTACGTTATTTTTCTGTCTCATGTGATTACATAAATGTACTAGGTAATTAAATGGAAATTTAATTTGATTGTAGTTACTCTTTTCCCCCGTGTACAATGACAAACGACATAGTACTCATAGAATTTCATGAAATGCTTACAAAGTATAGTCATTAAGTTCTGTTGTTGTGCCTCGGTTCAATAAGTAGTGTTAAGTATTTGTTTAGGTATGCACTGTATCACTGCTACTATGTACTAGACATCTAGCCTAGACCAGGGCTGGCAAAAAATGTGTAGGAAAATTCGGGCCACACACAACTTGGCACAGGAAAGTGAGGAGACCCAACACCAAATAATGGGACCAGGGATGGCATAAAAAGATAAGAACAGGGGATGATGTATATGTCTTGTATACGTCTGTCGTCTGTCCCATACGCACACTCAAAATAACCTGGCTCTCAGATCTTATGATCACCCCCCTGAAGTCGCAAGTTTTTCTTCAAAAATTTCCCGATAATGCAAACGCCTCATGTGAATGCATTACATAAATTTATATTTTATATATTTAGGTGTTGAAAGTTGTCTTTTACATATCCAATATTTGTCGTTGGTTATATTTGTCTGTACTTAAGTAGATTTTAGGTATTTATCTCAGGCATCGGTACCACGTCACCGCCACATTTCTTTTCACATAATTTTTGGCAAGCAAATGTGTAACGGTTCGTCATCCCTGGTCTAGACAATGCGCTGTCAGGCGGTTGCCAAGGACTAAGATTAGTCACCGATATTGTACTTATCCACTGAACTAAATGAGATAATGAGGGAGTACTATCGATTCAAAATTGCAGTGGGGCGCGCACATTAGAACTCTTTCGGGTCGGTTAAGTTCGGCTGCATATGCAGTAAGGAAAATAAGGCAGTTAACCGATGTAGCCACAGCAAGGTTAGTATACTATGCTTATTTCCACAGTATTATGTCTTATGGCATTCTGCTGTGGGGATCAGCAGCAGACGTTGACTCAATTTTCATCTTATACAAAAGAGGGCAGTCCGCGCAATCTATAAAATGAGTCCACGAGAGTCCCTCAGAGAAAAATTTAAAGAGATCGATATACTGACTCTACCTTCTCTTTATATATTGGAATGTATTTTGTATGTCCGCAAAAATCGAGGGCTTTTCAAAACTAGAAGCGATTTCCATAATTTAAATACACGCAGTAAGCATGAAGTTGTAATACCCAAATTCAGATTAACGAAAACTAGCAAGTCTTTTCTTATAAACAGTATACGCTTTTATAACAAGTTGCCAAAGCCAGTTATAGAATTGACCGATGGAAAGTTCAAAAACTACATCAAACGTGTCCTTATTAAAAAAGCATATTACAAAATCAAGGACTACGTTGAAGATAAAAATTTTAGCTCCTTCTGCGCATGCGGCTTCCCTGGTAACTCATAAACGGCACAAATATGTGGATGTCTCTAACTATTCTCAATCTCATTTTTACTTTTTTTCTTTCTTTTAATTAGACTTTTTACAATGATTTCAATAATCTTTATAGCCCTTTGCTATGAATAGTTACAGCACTGTTAACAACATTTGTGCCACATGTTAAATTTAGTCTTGTTATATATTTTTATTTATTTTTTCCTTTGTATAGATTCATTTACTGATTGTTTTGTGAATGTGTGAACATTGTAGGCCTTCTAGATTTCTAGACGCTTGTTAACATTTGTTAACTCTCTCGTTTATACAATTTTTTTTTAGTTTCTTACGACTTATTGTCGGGCCTACGTTGTCCCCCCATATCTAAGCACTAATACTGTAACGTGGAAATATTGTAAAAACAAACCAATTTTTTTAAAAGAGTAACCGTGGAGTTTCTTGCCGGTTCTTCTCCACAGGAAACGACTAACCCGAACCGTGCACCTTTTGTCGACGTTTTATAAGTGCCCATGTAGGCCTATGTGAAATAAAAAACATTTGATTTGATTTGATTTGATTTGAATGTCAAGCTTGTATTCCTTGAAAGGATAGGTAGATGTGTGCTTAGAGTACTCCCATTTTTTTTTCTTTTTTATTATTGGTAGGCTCGCGCTTGACCAACATCTCACCTGATGGTAAGCGATGATGTGGTTGACGGTGAAGCACGCTTGCCTAGAAGTAACCTATTCACTCTTGACTTATAGACCCCGAGGTTATAGCTATCGGGAAACACAGACTCCGGCAGGGAGTTCCATTCCTTAGCTGTACCTAAGCATAATGAAAGTATTTCTAAAACTTTTAGTGCGTATGGGTGGGATGTCCACCATGTACTGAGGGCGCATCGCCGTACGTCTTGTAGTCCGAAGATGGAACGGTCTAGGCGGAATTAGACTATGCAATTCCATCGCACATTAACTTAAAAGCTACCGATAAAAAACCGACAAGCCGGCAACTCGGCGACGATGTTCAAGGCTCTGGTGAACAAGGACTTAATTATACATATCCCAGTTATGTTTAATTAAGTCCTATGAAACCAAACTTTGATTTATAGTAGGTACCTAATCTTTTGAGCTGCTGATCAGTATAAACTGGACTTACTGTGCGGACTGTTTAAATCCAACATGTACTGCTTATGTTCAATGTTAACGAAACGCCAATGCCAGTTATCTTTACACCGTTGACAGTTTCTCAAAAGAAAGATGGCCGATTGAATAGATGAATGCTAAAGTGATTAATAAGACTGCAACAGTAACGAAACACTGTTGTCACTTCCTGACCATGAAACCGAAGGCATAGCGCCAGATGAAGTAATGTCACTTGGCCGTGTCTCTGTCAGACCAACAGACTTAATGATGAGACTGTTTATTTTCCTTACAATCTCCTTACAGCTATTCTTGTGTGAGTTGATTTCCTAACTGGGTACACTCAGCATCAAAAACAGGTGTTATACGTTCGAAGTTACGGGAATCATGTATGAAACAAAAGTTTTCAGATGCATCCAGTGTTTTAATTACAACCGAGCGATGGACTTGTTGATAAAAGTTTTGTAACAAACTGAAAGTTGGTACTTAAACCAATGGTTATTTTAAAATATTTAAAAAAAGAAGTCTTAGAGATTATCAGAAATACTACTGTAGAGTGTAAGGCGCTGTCCTAATCAACGCGATCATCTCGCGAACACGCGACCATCGCGCGTCGCGTTTGTTTGTATGGCAAACACGAACGCGTCGTCGCGCCGACAGAGTGCGCTTTTTTTTTTTTTTTTTTTTTTTTTTTTTTTTTTTTTTTTCTGCGGGGCGTCTCACAGCTCAGTCAGAATGACTGATAGCTGCTTAACCGGACTTTCCTACGGAGACTAAGCTATATAGCCTCCAGCTAGGCAAAAAATTACTAAACCTAAGCGACAACGCTGAGGGCTACCCCAGTTGGGGTCGGACCTCGGCTCAGGGCCGTCGCTGGGGGGACAAGCAAAAGCTGGATCTTGACAAGTGATTCTACCATCCGTTCGGAATAAGCCTACGTGGAGAAGAACGGACAAGAAACTCCATTTCATATCTAATAATTTAACTAATGCTCAGCTTCGCGGGCTGGCAAGATTTTAATTGAAGGGATACGCGACGAGCCTCGGCGGCGAGGACTGACGAATCGGTTTGTATTTCTACGTTTGTATATTCTACTCCATACCTAGGCTCTTAAGGAGCAGAGTAGAGATCGTGAGGGGTCAGAGGTGAGCCTCAATTGGCGAAACTTGGTTAGAAACGGTGTAGGTGCGACTTAAATGCGCACCCATTGGGGTACCTCTTGAAGAGGTCGTTGGATTGGGCTTGGGTCATATCCCCGGCTGCCTCGATCCTATTGATCTCGGCAGCCAGCGATCTGGCCTCGTCCGTCATCCAGATTTTGTACGCACTGATGATGGTATCAGATACGCAGCGTCTGGGTTTGGGCGTGGATAGAGACGGGCTCTTAGCAGCGGCAGAGGTGGGAGCCTCCTGTCGGCTTTGAGCGGGCATGGGGACTATGGGTGCCTGAGGGGCCGGAATGGGATGATCCATCAAGCCTGGAAGCTGTTGGACGGTCTGGGGAGCCACATTTTGGTGGTTGAGCTTGCCCCATGGCGAAGCCCTCTGAGGGGCTAGCCGGGGAGGGGGTTTAGTCGAGGGAGCTTGGCGTGCTTGACGCTCAGCATGGATTTTGGCCAATCTAGGCGCAACTTTGGGGGCTTTAGGACAACCCTTGTAGTTTGCCGTGTGACCGACTTGGTCACATAGCACGCAGCTGGGAGGCTCCGTGCATTCGGCAGGGTTTTTGGGACGGGTGCACTCTTTTGTGCCGTGATCCCCTCGGCACTTAACGCACCTGGGGCGGACAAAACAGTGTTTTTGGCTATGGCCATATTGTTGGCAGTTGTGACACTGACCAACGACAAAGGGACGGTAAGGTTTCTCGATAGAGAACCCTGAAAGGGAGCAGAGAGTCTTAATTTTGAAAATAGGGGCATAGGACTCGGTAGGGTCGCACTCGACCATTACCATATCGTATTCCTGTCCACCTCTTGCTTTACGCATGCGGTGGACGGCAATGACAGGGACTTTTTGTGCGGCAAGATCCGCATAAATCTCATCGACTGGGATTTCCTTCGGAATGCGCCGGATAACCACACGGGTGGGCGCTTCCGATGGGAGAGAATAGGTATGGAACTCTATCCTCAAGGTTTTTAGGAGCCTGGAAAGGTTCCTGAAATCAGTAGGGGTCGGGAGTAGGATTTTAATGCCTACCTGGCAAGCGGTGGCACTAAGAAACTTGATTTTGCGTTCATCGCAAATTTTAGAAACTTCCGTCCACTTGGCCTTATCGTGGAGGAAGATAGGAGGGCATTTCTGCTTCTTAGGAATAGCAGCAGGGCTGGGGTCGCGGCTCGACATTGGGGAAGCGTCGGCCTGAGTTAGGGGACTACGGGAGCGACTCCTGGGGGCTGGGGAGCGATCTGAGCGCCTAGACCGCCGGGAAGCGGTGACAGGGGTGGGCTGCACGTCGGAGGAGGAGGTGGACGGCAGAGTTGGAGGGTTGGTCGAAGCGACCTTTTTGGGCTTGGTGGCTTTGGGGTGGGACTTGCCCTTCTTCCTCTTCCTCTTCCCCTCAGAGGTAGCTTGACAGCTTTCTGAGGAGGAATCGGCGGAGGCGTCGTCAGTAGTTTCATAATCATCGGAATCATCCTTATGATCATCACCGGACATGGGTTCGTCAACGAGTGGACTGTCAACGTTCGGGGAGGCAGGATTTTCCGAGAAATTAATCGGAAATTTGAGAGTTGGGGGTTTAGTGGGCGCAAGCGCCGAAACGGGGGCGGGCGCCGGGTTGCCGATGGGCATGGGCTCCGGGGCGGGTATGGGAGGAGGGGGGGGGCATGTAGCCAGCTTGTGGAGGATAAAATTAAGCCTTTGCTTATTCACGCTGACTGGACTGGGATCGTCCGACAACGCGTCCTTGACGAGCTCTATCAACGCTTCGACAGGATGCATCCTGTCGCTGTTGATAGAGCTAGTGCAAGTGAGGGAAAAGGGAGTGAGATATTCCCCGGGTGGACAGGCCCGGGGATGTGTGTAATCCTACACTCCCAGTCGGGTTAGACTGGGAGGTGAGTATCTGGTGAGCCCTAAGCTTGTTTACCTGCCACCAATCTTATTGGGTGGCAGGGCCCTAAGGTACCGGTAAACCCACCGAAGGTGGGCCACCCACCACTGTGTACCAAAAGTCTGGTACGTCGGGATAGAAAACACCCGACCGTGCCAGGTGTAAGCTGTGGGACGAAGCGGGGGTTGACTAGGCTATCTACCAAGGCCAACTGATCCCGCTCCCGACTCCAATGACTGCCGTGTCCTTATGGGACTTGGCGGGTGCTTGGGGCACACCCTCACTGGCTTGTTAGCACCGCTAGGTTTCCCGCCAGGGACCACACAAGATGTGGATTTGAGCTGCCACTACTAGTAACCAAAGTTACTAGTAGCGACACCTTTGGAGCGGCGTGCGAAGACGCGACGACCGCAGTGACGTCACGCAGAGGGGCGCGACGAGACGGAGAGTGGGGGCGCCGGAGAGCGCGGTGGGGCGACGAGCAGCGAGACGTCCGCACGGAGCGACGGCTGGCGAGCTACACAGAGTGCGCTTTTCGATTACGCCATAAAAATGAACGCGGCGGTCGCGTGTTCACGCGATTTTCGCATTGTATTAGGATCCTCGACGGCACGAACTATTTTGCGCGCGGGGTTGAAATGCATACTATCTTATCCGAAAACACGTGCGAAAGAGATAGATGGTGAGAAGCTAGTTTGCGTACGAATTAGCACTTTTGCAAGTTTGTAGCGAAATGGATGATGATTTAAGACGAAAACGAGCGCGCGAAATTTTATAAACAGACCTTTGGGAGTCTAGATTTCATGAAAAAATTACTAAATGTATATTTTCAAAATAAAATTATTTGCATTGTTGAACTACTAATTTATCCCTGTATGGAGGCCATTTTTCAATTTTCCTTCTTCTTAGGGTATTTATTTCCGCCCAAACATGCGTTAAAATTATTGTTGAAATATGGAACTTTCGACGCTCATAACTTTCAAATATTTGTCTTTTTTGTTTCCATATAGGGCTAGATAATGGTGAGACAAATTAATATCATTTTTAATTTTGAACGTACATCGTCAAACAGTGGCGAAATCGCCAGACTACGTTTGTATGGAAGAATGATCGACTAGTGTAACCATAAGAGTCGGGAAAGGCCAAAGTAACAATGGATGGACTGTGTGAACGATGACATGTCGAGAAAACGGCGATGACAACTAATAGAGAAACTAATGGAAGAAGAAAATATGTTGAGCAAGAGAAGAATGAATATGATTTTGGTTTTCTAAGGAGTTAAGAATGATTTGACCCCATGTCGTGCTGTATATTTTGTTGACTGTACCTACAGGTAAATGCTACTTAATTTAGACAGGTAAAACTTGTAGATACCTTGATTAGTTTATCCTTGCTGACACTTCAATACTTCACGCTACACTTCCTCGTTTGTCATGCAAATGATAATAGAATATTAATAAGTTTTTAGTATAACTATCCTTGTCCTTGCAATCCGATCAATGTTAGAATTACAATAGGTATAGCCCTTTCAAGGTTCAAAGGCTGAAGCATGGCGTAATAAAAGGTGCATAATGGCTCATAGCAAATTTATAAAGGATCGGTTTGCAAATTGAGAATTTAGAGTAAGTAAAGAACGTGTCAAATCTTACTTGAATTTCAAAGATTGACTGGTTTTCAGATTAATGAAGAGTTTGAAAAATTCAACACAACATCAAGTTCTAAATTCAGAAATCCAGGGAGAGTTAAAGCGTGTAGCGGCGGCATCAACTATGAACTACTGATATGACGTCACACGTATCCTGCATCGCGCAAGCAAAGTTTTCGGCGCGATTTGAATACATATACAAAAGTCCGACATTAACCGTTGGGCAATTGCCTGGACCAGACACAACACCCGTCTGGTCGTAGGACTCTTTTTTATGGAGGTTTGTAGGACTTTACACCCTGTTCTGCGTGCCTCCAAAAGCGAAATGCTGACAATTGAGGTTTCAATTCGACTCCGTGTCAATGTGTCTTACCTACATTTTAGTAGAGGGAAGTCTTTAAATTTTAATTTTGAATTCAGATTTTCTACTGGTTTTGTGATTATAAATGTTTATCACGAAACCTGTTAAAAGCCTCAACGATAAAAGGTTTGATTATGATCAAGATCTTAGTGGACATTATATTGATGTTTAAAATTATTTCATTTTCCTTCTCGTTCTGTATTTAGATTTGACAGGGAGACTTTTATGAATTAATTATCAATAAGTAATATCACACCCCAAAAGGTGTACTAAACTAATGTATTACTCATTAATGTGTTCATTCAATTTGAGTTCCATTGAAAATCTCCGAAATTGTAAAAAAAAGTGTTCCTTAAAAAAACCTTTTGTGTTAATTTTTTTGTTAAAAAGGTTTTTGTTTGCTTTTCAGTTTACTAATTTTAAAAGAATCTGTTCATAATTGATAATTCAGTGCAAAAATTATCAATCAATCCTTTTTTTCTACCTTTAGAGGTAGATTTTTATTTATAATTTAAATGGTACCAACTTTGAGGTACACGCTTTCCAATAAGAAAAGATTTTTAAATCTGACCACTCTATAAAAAGTTATTCGTGGTCATACATAAAATTTTTCGTCGGTAAAAAAAGAAAATTAATGCTGAGTCTCGAACAAAGGTAGTAAGTAAATGTATTGATTTTCGTCGTCCAAACAATAATTTTAAGCATAAATTAGCCAATAATCATTATAGAGAGATGAATAAATAATATTAGTACTAGCTGACCCGACAAACTTTGTTTTGCCATAAAAACACCAAACATTCATCTACTCTACCTATCTTACCTACCCTACCCTATGGTGAATCTAAACCATCCGAGGCGCCACCCAAATGCATTCAAAAAATTTCATTCAAATCGGTCTAGCCGTTTAGGAGGAGTTCAGTGACATAACACGTACAGTAGAATTATATATATAAAGATTGGCAGATCATAACAAGTAAAAACATTAGGGAATTTTTATGATTGGCGGATGACGTCAATCAAATCAGCTGTGAATAATTATTGTAATAAAATGGGTATAAGAAACGTTTTGATTTTAATCCTTTCTTCAAAAAACACGATGAAAACAACACTATTAACGTTGCGATAAAAAATAATCACCCAATCATTGTTAGGATGATTTAAGCAAAAAGCAAAAGGTTTTTTTATTTAACTAATGTAATGTTTTAATAAAAAATCTATCTTATCTATGACAAAGAAATATAGCGTCAGTGATTCTTGCCAAGTAAAAAACGAGACTGGTGTTACGTGCCTACTAGTATTAATAAAGATGGAAATATACATGGATGCCACCTTGCTTAACTTCATATCATCGACGACCCCAATTGCTCGTGTGGCACAGACGTAGGTGTCTTAGATCACATATTTTTCTCCTGTCCTTTACATGACCGTTCTTCCTTTCTCTGTAACCTCTTGTCCCTTAGTATTACTTTTCCTACCTCAATACTTTCTTTACTTTGTACTAATAGCTTTCCTTAGTATAAATGTATAGTCTCATTCATCACCTTAAATAATATTAAGCTGTAATTTGCTCATTATTTCCTTGTTATGCCATTACCATTAAAATATACTGATCCTATATATCCATCCTTTCCTAAATTCCGTTAAATTTAATATATATATTTTATTAATTTGGTTTTCCTACCTTTATTTAATAATAAAACAAACCTGACGTGACATTGGCTGAATGCACAAACCGTGCGAAGGAAACAAGGAAAAATAAATATACATGGTTGCAATAGTAATAACAGATTACCTGCCTATTGCATTAATTAGAATAAAAAAGGCTATTACTACACAAGAAACTCGACTTTGGAATGTCACATAGATCGAAACAAAACTACAAAAGAATTAGAGATATTAACATACCGGGTGCTTATTCTTTTTGCCGTGATAAAGATGGCGTCGTGGTCTGCATCTCGAATGAACATGGTGCCAAGGTCCGCGGGAGTCCAGCGTGGTCTGAAGCACATTGTCAGCCCAGTCCACTGGGACACAACTCGACAATATGCGACCAGCGTCACGTTCACAATCGTTTTCTTTTTCGATCACGTATCGTCGAATTATCAAGTGTATTCCGTAATAGTTTGATAAGCATTTCATAATGGTGATTAAATATTGTTATAAATAGCGTTTCTTTTTTTTAGGTTTTGAAACTACTTTAAACAGAGGTTCTCAGTTTGTCATGTATAAATGTCCGCGATTTAAGTGGGATTACCTTTTACTCACGTATAAACAAAATAACCTCTCTTTTCAGGGTTCCGTACCCGAAGTGTCCAAACGAAATCCTATTGCTGTCACTCACGTGTCTGTCTATCGTCTGTCACACGGGTTTTTACAGCCAAACGGTTGGATCTACATCTACAGTCTTTAAATTTTTACAGTATAAGCATCTTGTTGACCCAAGCCAGACAAATTGTAAAAAATACTTTTAAAAGATTTTAAGGGGAGCCAGCTCCCCTTACAGCTAAAGGGGGAAGTGAAAAAAAATTACCTTCCCCTTAGAGGGGGTATCGTTATTTAGAGCTCGTTGAGTAGACATATACTGTATTTTTTGTTCTAAAATATATTGGAAAACAAAGGAATGTGAAGTCACCAACAACCTCACCACTCCTCAACCCAACCCGTACAAATTATTAAATATTAGTCCTAAAAAAAATCATAGATGGCAGCATAGATAACCATTGTGAAAGTATCAATCATTAAAACATGTTAAACGGCAGATTTTGACTGAAGTAAGATTAGGAAAAAATAAAACTTCCTTATTAAATGTTAATTTATCTATTCACATTCATAAATCACGTGTTTTCAACAAAAAAGATAAGTAAAGACTTTAACTTCAATTGGTTTTTTTATTTATGGAAGTACCACTATACTTCATAAAAGATAGCTTGATCTCTGCTACATAATTATGTCAAACTGACGTATACGTTATTGTTAGCCTGTCAAGCGCTATTGTTACTGTATTGATACTGACAGCTGTCGCAGAGATCAAGCTATCTTTTATGAAGTATAGGTACTATCATTTTAATCGTAGTTACTTACCTTTTTATTTCATTACCTTGCCGCGGTAGCTAGGTTAGAGAGATCTAAATTTAATTCTACAAGCAGTTCTACAGTTTTGATTGATTTTGTAATATCGTATCGAGTATCGTAAAATTCGCTACACAATGCGACTACTTACATTTTAGTAAGTTACCGAAGACTGTCCTTCAGCCTAATTCCGTAAGTGAATTCGGCAGGGCAAATGGAAAGCTCAATGAAATAGTAAGAAAACTCCTATAAATAATTAGGTATTGCCAAAAATTATTGGACGCATTATATACGCGTATAATATTTTCGAAAGAGTCCAATAATTTTTGGCAATAGGTACCTACTTATTTAGAGGCACAACATAATTTTTTTCTGTTCTTGTTCAGATCTTTTTAGTTCGGGTTTTTTTTATTTTATTAACTATTTTTTTTAACCATGTGTAGGTAGCTTATGTATGACGTTAGTAATAATAGTCAGGTACAATACAATGTCAATCAGTTGTTTTGTTTGTCTGCCAAAACAATTTTTGTACAAAGATACTACCTACGTTATGAACTACTTACAGGTAAAACCATAATTTTATTTTAAAGTTTTTATAGCAGATATAAATAAAATATCTGATTTGGGATTATAATTCGCTAACAGGTCATAAACATTCGAGTTTACAATAATCAATAGTTATTTTTAGGTATGAGTAGCCATCTGAAATGTTTGCTGAATTTCTAGAGCTAAGGATGTGATAAGTGGGATAACAAGAAAAACAAACTATACAGTTGAATTTATAACTAAGGGTTCCGGCCGGCTTATTGGATTACGTATGAAACAGCAATCAGCAATAATTGCGCAGTCTTCACGCGATCAATCGCTTTATGTCATAACAATCGAGTTTACCTAAACAATAATATGATAACCGCTCACTGTTTGTCAAATGCAATTATTAAAAAAAAAACACCAAATACTCTAAAACTTCTGTACTTAGCAGTTTGGGAGCGGTTGGCTTTCGACCTTGTTCTTTGTATGCATGGTATTTTTTTTTTTTATGAAAATTAAATTAAAATAATATATACAAATTGAAATAGAATTGCATGTATTCATATATATTTGTACCTACATATAATAATGCTGATAATGTTGTAGGCGTTTCGATGGCGCGGCCACGGCGATATTTAAAAAAAAAGCTTTGCCAAGATTATGTAAAAATTTGTAAAAGTTGATTCCCAAAACCATAAATTTGTCAAAGTTATGGTTAAAAAGTTTTAAGGGTTTGAACGTGGCCGCGCCATTGAAACGCGGCGAACCGCGCGGCCACGGAGATCTTTATAACTAAGCGTTGCAGAGACCTGAAATTTAGGGAAATGACAGATTGAATTTGTAAACCAATTTGTAAAAATATAGAAACAAATCCTAGGTTTATATTTTAGGAGCTGTAAGACTAAAACCCCATGGCCGCGCCATTGAAACGGTGAAAAACACGTTATCGCCGATATCTCGCTGAAAAAGCGTCGCAGAAGTTGAAACTTATTGTAATACCTAGATTTGAATTTGTCGAAATAGATAAAAATACACAAAAAAATCCGAGGTTTATATTTCAGTAGCTATAAGACCAAAACCCTATGGCCGCGCCATTGAAACGGTGAAAAACACGTTATCGCCGATATCTCGCTGAAAAAGCATCACAGAGGACTGAAGTTTATTATAAAACCTAGATTTGAATTTGTCAAAGTATGTAAAAATACACAAAAAAGTCCTAGGTTTATATCTCAGGAGCTGTAAGACCAAAACCCTATGGACGCGCCATTGAAACGGTGAAAAACACGTTATCTCCGATATCTCGCTGAAAAAGCATCACAGAGGACTGAAGTTTATTGTAAAACCTAGATTTGAATTTGTCAAAGTATGTAAAAATACACAAAAACATCCTAGGTTTATATCTCAGGAGCTGTAAGACCAAAACCCTATGGCCGCGCCATTCAATACATTTTGAATGTTCCGATAGGGTGACCATGACTTATTGTTTACAGAAAGCTTTCCACCTGCAAGTATTAGAAATTATATCTCAAGGATTCTAAATTATGATAAGTATGAAATGATAATAATCGTAATTCCGGCGGTGGAAGTACTTATATAACTATACTTCATAAAAGATAGCTTGATCTCTGCGACAGCTGTCAGTATCAATACAGTAACAATAGCGCTTGACAGGCTAACAATAACGTATACGTCAGTTTGACATATGTCGCAGAGATCAAGCTATTTTTGAAGTATAGCATTTTTTTTCTGCAGCATATATATAATTTTTCAGTGCTGTATCCTTCTCCTACTATAATAACAATAAATGTTAAGTCTACATGTCTGTAAGTTAATCGAGCACGTCTCAAAAGCCGAAAGGATTTGGATGAGACCTGGAACAAACGTAAACCATGGCCTGGATTAGGACACTAGTGTGTGGGCCAAGCTAGTAGTTAAAAGCTAGTTAAGTATATCTGTTTATTCATAGTTTTACATTCTAATAACATCTATCAAGATCGTCCAAGGACTATTAGAATATTGTTGAATCCACCGTAAACCATGTTTAACGGTGTCCACACAAAAAAACGTTATTAATCTATAGTTTACGAAGTCGTAAAATATGTAAATCTGTGTTTTATTATTATAAGGATCCAAGCTCATGCAGAACCTTGTCGTGAATAAATTTTCTATCTATTTAAATAAAGATCAATTGCTGTTCGTTAGTCTCGCTATAACTCGAAAACAGCTTGAGTGGAATAATTATTTGTTTGTTTGATTCGCCCAAGACAGGAAGGCGGTAAAAATAAGGTTGAAAAAATAGGGTAGCTAGGTAGAGTAGATAGATAGGTAGGGTAGGGTACTTAGGGTTTTTTAGGTAAGGTAGGTAGGGAAGGCAGGGTAGGGTAGGTACAGTAGGTATGGTAGGGGTATAAGGCTGGGGAGGTAGGAAGGGTGGGTTAGGTAGGTAGGTAGTCAATTGACGTGAGTGAAGCTAGTAATATATAAATATAGAAGCTTATAAGTAATAAATAACTCATAAATCATGTACAGTAATAAACCTTATAATTTACGAGGATAAGCCATGACGAATTATCGTGCAATTTTTTTTGCCTATCGTATTGTTATCGTTTATTATTTAATGAATCATCTTTATCTTACGAAATCTGCTATTTAGTTTTAAATAAATCATCATTATTTAATTAAAAATCCATTGAACCAATCTTAATGTATAGTACGGAAGAGATGAATCGCAGTGATTCTAAGTTTTTGTTTGGGATACTGCGAATTTGCGGTTTTAATAGATAATAATATGGTATTACAACATCTACGCAGTTTTTGTTCGATTCGCTATGGGATTTTACTTTAGGATTGACGTACCTATGTGTTACAAAAAGTGGCGTAACATTCATAACAACTTGTTTGTCTTATATTCCTCACGTGGCCGATTTGGGAAAACTAATTTTACTAGTAATTAAACCAGTTAATAAAAACGTGTTTAGAAGTCAGTCACTCCAACTCATAAATTTAAATAACAGATTAGGCCTTTCTATTATATTGGAATGTTGTAATAAATTACAATTAAATCTATTCCAAGTGAAGAAGTACAGAAATCCGCCAAATTCCGCGGCAGTCTCATGAGAATTTTTTATTTTTATGCAGCCTTTACCTGGCCAATCTGCACATCATATCATGAGCTATTTTTAACCCCCGACGGAAAAAGATGAGTGTTATAAGTTTTACGTGTGTTGCTGTGTATATGTGTATCTGTGTGTCTGTCTGTGGCATCATAGCGCCTAAACGGATTAACCGATTTTGATATCGTTTTTTTTTGTTTGTAAGGTGTTTTTATCGAGAGTGTTCTTAGCTATGTTTGAATTACATCAGTTCAGCTGTTCAAAAGTTATGGGCGTTTTACTGTTTGAATCGGGGTGTTTTCGAAAGATATCGTGTCATAATTACGTATTCAATAGATTGCCGATCGAAGCGTATCTACTATGTACTAGATTAGATAAATTATGTAGCATGAAATAAAAATGTGTCAGGGGTTTTTAAATTTTGAAATTTTACTTGTTTATAAAACAAATAAGTCATGGCATTCATGGTATCTTACTAATACCTTTAAACGAGCAATTCTTGTATATATGTATATAATCTGAATCTTGGAAACGGCTCCAACGAAATTTTGTATGCAGGACCTTTCGTGGGCGATAAATCGATCATTTTTAGGGAGGTTTCATTTTTAGAAAACATCGTTTTCTCATCGGTAATTATGAGAAGAACACTTTTCAAAAACAAGGAGAAAACAACAGGAAAGGCTCTATACAAATAAAATTTTAACTACACACATCATTCATTTGCAACTCAAGCTCGTTTTTGCATGTCGGCAGGCATTTAATGCACGAAGTCTCTGCTCTAATGACGATATGCTACGTGACTTCAATCGTCATCATAATAATTGCTACCAGCATGGGGAAGTCCTGCATGAGAGAAAAACCACACAACAATAATTAAACATTTATATTTGTAACAAAAACAACGAACATGGTTCGAACATGGCCTCGCTACGGTAATGTGATGAATATTATGTGTTATGGCAATACTAACTAAATAAATAGGAGTATTATTATACAGTGTTAACTACTACCTGCCTATTTTACATATTTACACATAATGTACACTTACAGCACATTTCTTATTTACCAGGTACGATTTAACCAGATTCTACTGAAGGCTCATTGTATGCAAATTGATGGCAGTCGATTATTACGCAATCTTTGCCAAAATGTATCTCAGTGCATTTAGTTTCCGGTGAAACTTGTTTACAATTGTTTTAAATTACAGTCTACGTAATGCACAGAGGTACTAATACAGATCGTTTGTGCCACAGCATGCGTTATCAAACTTATACTTACATATTAATTTCGGTTCGTTATGCAATTACAAGGGAATCTTTGGAACTTAACATTATACTAAAATTTACCTTACATTACTGGTAACTAATTATAAGGTACACAAGAGTTCACTCACTGTCACCGTCTTTTGTTCATCCAGTCCTGTTTGATTAGATCAGCACCTTTTTCACCGATCATTATGACTGCGGCGTTAGTGTTGCCGCTCACTATGGTAGGCATTATACTAGCATCTATTACTCTAAGTCCTTCTATACCATGTACCCTCAACCGAGGGTCTACGACCGCTTCTGGGTCCCACGAAGGACCCATCTTAGCAGTCCCGCTCTGATGGTATATCGTCATCGATATAGTCCGCACTTGACACTCAATGTATTCATCTGACATGAATTTATGCTGCTTACAGTTTGGCAAAGGCTTCATGTACAGCCGAGATCCAAATTGCTTGAAAGGTGACGCGTTGGCAACTTTTAGAGCAATCTTGATTCCTTCGACTAGACGAGCCACGTCGATAGGATCTTCGTGGTAACGCGGATTCATTAGAGGATAATGGAATGGATTGGAACTTCTTAATCTGACGTATCCTCGTGTGTTTGGACGTAGCAACAGAGGCATGATTGTCCAAGCGTCTTTGTTTGCAATCGGTCTGTATACAGTATCATATACCTCGTCTGTAAGTCCAAGGATTTTCCGCACAATTTGTCCGTTATCAGACGAGAACGATGCCGGTGCCATGTGGAACTGGATGTCAGGCCACAAACCAGATTGGTTCGCGTACTTTGTGTTCACAAAAGCAATCCCTTCAAGTCCACCAAGTGTAGTCATAGGACCTCTCTCATTCACTACGTAGTCCATAGTAACTGGGAATGCTTGGAATCTGTTTTGGACAATCGCGACAGGTTTGTCCACAAGGAATGTTAATCCGCCAACGCCCACGTGGTCCTGCAGGTTTTCCCCAACCGGTAAATCTTTTAGAACTTTTATTCCGACGTCTCTCAAATGATCTTTAGGACCGATACCAGATAACATCAATAATTGTGGACTGTTGATGGCACCGGCTGATAATATCACTTCTTTTCTTGCATAAACTGTGCGTTTTACTCCATGCTTCACGTACTCTACTCCATATGCCTTCATCGTCACAGGATTGATGAGGATTCGAGTTGCTTGTGAATTCAACGATATGTCAAGATTTTTTCTCGTTCGAACTGGCCTCAGGAAAGCTTTGGCTGTACTACACCTGGAGCCTCGTCTTATTGTGCCTTGGGCGATCATAAACCCTGTTTGTTTTGCACCGTTTATGTCTCTATTCTCGTATCCTATTTCGACCCCAGATTCTACAAAGGCAGCGACGAGTGGTGTCCTCCAGGGCGCTTCTTGAACAGTTAAATATCCTCCTTTGCCATGATACTTGCTTTTAGCCAAGTAGGGGTTTCTGTTGTCCTCAGACTTGATGAAGTACTTGAGCACTTCCTGGTAACCCCAGCCGGGATTGCCGAACGACTCCCATTGGTCGAAGTCGTATCTGTTGCCGCGTACGTAGATCATGTAGTTGAGCACGCTCGAGCCGCCGAGCACCTGGAATGAAATAGTGATACTATTAATTGAATGCAAAAGATTTGTAGAAAAAAGAAACAAAGATCATTTATGTCCGATATCAGACAAACTCTCAACGTAAAATTGTCAATTTGCAATAAATCTTTGAACAACATGTTGCTCTATCTTTTAGTGTAGGCGCTTTTGGAACTATATCGACGGAGCTTTCGAATGGATTAGATATAACATTTTTGTTACAGTTGACTCGAATGTATTTATATAGTAAGACTATTTTGTATGTCTAGTGTTTCTTGAATCCTAGTTCAACTTATAAGTCTCACTTTCCAACACTTTCTGAATTTGGTGCTGATTAAATCAATCTGCCTAGCCTTTTCCCAAATACCTTTTGGTCGGCTTCAGCGTAATCAGGTGCAACTGAATACCAGTATTATACACTGAGTGACTGCCTATTTGACCACAACTCAGTAACTGGGTAACATGATATCTCTGGATACAACTGGTTTCAGGTTTTCTGGCTTCTGACTACCCGTAACGACTGTCAAATATTTTCAAATAACAGCCGGCTTAAAAGCTTAAAGAATAGTCTAGGCTAGGCTTTAAGGGTATTCGATGTATATAAAATAATTATAATATTATTTTGTACCTTTCCTCTCGGCCAGCTACACCGCTTTTTCTTGAACCCCAGGCAGGCGTAGGACGTGGGCTCGGTCTTGTACTGCCAGTCCAACTTCGTTAGCTGCAGGTAGCCCGCTAACGAGGGCACGTCCGTTATCTCGTTCTCGTCTGGACCTGGAATTGAACGCGGTGGACTTGAGTTTTGTATCTGTGACTGGTTTAATTAGTTGGAGACAACTGATGTGGACTTTACAGTTATTTAAAGTTTGGCATTACATTTATATCAATAGGGTGGTTTTGAACATCATCAATAGGTATTCAGCGCGTTCGTCAGTACTTATTTAATTGAGTGAGCAACAGCATGAAATAGTAAGATGGCGATATTTTACAGATGCAAAATGCATGACATAAATGCAAAACGCTAAAGGAGCAACAAATATCACAAAAAAACTATATAACTTCTTAAACATAATATACCTTATTCATATAAACGTAAGTGCTCGTCTCACTGACGACATAGTCAAAACAAAAATATATCGAATTTCAACGCATTTCATGTGTCTAAATATATCTCCCTATTCACTTGCAAATGAGCCAGTGAATAGTATGACAGTAAAGTCGGTACTAATAGTTCCGCTTTAAAGTTTTGCAACATCACTTACCGCTTTCCAATAATAGAACATTCCAAGTTTTAACCTCACTGAGGCGGCTCGCCACCACGGCCCCAGCCGAGCCACCGCCGACCACAACGAAGTCATACTCCTTCAGCGGCTGCTCCTTATCCAATATCTTCGCTTCCGGGTCGTAGGAATTATAATTGTGATATGTAAGAGCTCCAAGCAGCAGTGGTATCAACCACAGCCCCGTCACACTCACAGTCTTCAAGGCTGTCGACGCTAAAAGCACGTGTACGGCCATTTTCGTTTCGTTTTCTATTTTCTATCACAGTTCAAATCGGTTGCCAATATTACAGCATTTGAACTTAGCTTTGGTTTTTTTGGTAGGACTAGTTTGTTTATGATTAGAGTGTGCGTTTGTGTCTGTCTGGCGGTTTGCTCCTGCGCATGGGGTAGGTGACGGGTGCGGGGTGCGGGCGCGGCGGCCGCATGTTACGACGCATTACAGCGTCTCATGCAAGTGTGGTCGGACTCTCGAATCTGGAATTAGAGAAAAATATCTTTGAGTACAAACATTTTAAATGGAGATAATTTCCATATGTGAATCTCCTAAGAGCGGGAACTGTAGTGAGTGGTTCAGAGTGGCCCGGCCTGTGTTTAAAATTATGTTGGGTAATAAATTTCCTTTCTATGTTTCAGGTACGTGTCATCCCTATGTTACATTACGACTACCATTACGCGTTCATCAGTAAGTATGTTATATGTCTCGTTAAAGACTAATAAATTGTACGGTAGTAAATTCTACATTAATTATCGATACGCTATTATAAAAATAATATCAGGAATGACGTAACCTTTAATTCGAATGCCAAGGGAAAGCACAAACAATTTAATCTCATAACGTTACACACGCCCATGAAATAATACGCTGTTAAAATAATAGAACGAAAGAGAAAACGCTATACAAAGTGGTTGTGGAAGGAAAGAGACGCACAACAGGTGTCTATTTCCTACTTGTGCGGAAGATTATGATCTAATTTCCAGACACTATCCGTTCCTCGGGCGATCTCGTGAAAGGCATCGTTGATAGAAATCTGTGACACAATATTTTTACAATTATTTCACGAAGTAATCGAGATAGAGATGTTAGCTAATTGGAGAAGGCGAAAATAAAGAAAAATCGTTCTACATTGTTATAGCCTTTATCAATACAATCCAAATACATCGTATCGTAAATGCGAAAGATTGGTTGACTTATACCGAATCAGCAACGAACGAGACGAGGTATAATAACAATAACTGCATTTGTATGGATTCTATTTGGTAGAGAAATTAAATTCATCCTTAATTTGTCCTTATTGAAGTCTTTGGATCCTCAACCGAGATATTAAAAATACGGATAGCGCCTCAGAAGACAAAACGGTTGATAATCTTATTTTCTTGTATTGCTTTTCGTTTTATATGACCGGAAATCAATGAAACAGTGTACCTAATGATCTAACCGGGCTAGATATTCAATAGATATTGCTATTTCTATAACTGAAATTGCAGCCTTGGCCGTTGCTATTGTACATAATTATTATTTCATAACTGAAATCCAATGAGATTTACATTTTAATAAAAGAAGTAAAAACTTTGTCATTTTTATGATCATGTCATTTGGTAATCAACGTGCTGAATGAACTGTTAGCTTGTTAAATGGGGCATTAACCAATGATCCACACGAACCCTGGGTCATAACATAACAGCTGGAGGTTATGGGGGCTTGCCGAGCGTTAGGATGATGCAAGCTGACAGTAACCAGTATTCTTTAGCTATATGCTATTTTACGATGCACTGGTCGCCTCAAAGTTCCAGAGCCTTGAACATCGACGCCAGGTGGCCAGTCTGTCGGTTTTTTATTGGTTACATTTCGGGGAGTGTGCGATGGAACTGCACATTTTGATTCCGCCTAGCCCTTTCCATCACCGGACAACAAGACGTACGGCAATGTGCCAGCGGTACATGGTGGACATCCCACCCATACGTGCAAAGCGTTTTGCGAATACTTTCATTGTACGCACAGCTAAGGAGTGGAATTCCCTACCGGAGTCTTTGTTTCCTGATAGCTACAACCTTGGGGTCTTTAAGTCAAGAGTGCATAGGTTACTTCTAGGCATGCGTACTTCACCGTCGACCACATCATCGCTTACCATCAGGCGATATAGTGGTCAAACGCGAGCCTATCGATAAATAAAATAAAAATATATATGACACATTTAAGCGTAAACGTTTTAAGCATGTAATATCGTGCGCTTTTAACCCTCTGTGTGTCTGATAATTGCATCCCTATTGTCATGATTGCTAATGGTGTATGTGTTGGATTGGCTATCTTAATTTGAACCAGATATTCGTAACACAATTCCCGTATAACTTATATTTAATGATCCTTAGAATATCGGTTATTAATTCCACGGTTCTCATAACACCTATACTTAGACTCATTGTAGTTAAATAATTATTTCGCATCTTGTTTGAATGGAATTCTAGATGATTGAGCAATAATCATAGGTTAAGATTCTATTGGTCATATAACATAATTAATGCTTGCTATTACATCAATTTTACTTGGGAGAGAGTAAATTGCTCTTATACATCATGATGCTGAACGCAAGTCACTTCCTCGACCGTTCTACTGACTATAAATTATCGTTGACTTACGATTGTATTAAATGGGTCATTTATTCGGCAATGCTGTCGACCATCGCTGACCTATGGATGAAAGGAGATCGGCAAACTAATGAGGTGTTGCTAGGCGAAGTATTCAATGCGCATATGATGACTTGGCTGAAATAGCTCTGCGAATTATCTAATACAATAATCTATATAGATCTATATTTCAAATACAGTCGAGACGTTTATAACTTCACCGTTTTTAGGGTTCCGTACCCAAAGGGTAAAAACGGGACCCTATTACTAAGACTTCGCGATCCGTCTGTCTGTCTGTCTGTCTGTCTGTCACCAGGCTGTATCTCATGAACCGTGATAGTTAGACAGTTGAAATTTTCACAGATGATGTATTCCTGTTGCCGCTATAACAACAAATACTAAAAACAGTATAAAATTAATATTTAAGGGGGGCTCCCATACAACAAACGTGATATTTTTGCCGTTTTTTGCTCGATATTAATAACGGCAGAAGGTAGACGCTTGAAATATTCACAAAATATTTAGTTGTATATTCTCTTTAAAAAATAATAAATATTAAATTAAAATAAAATAAATTAAGGGGGGCTCCCATACAACAAACGTGATTTTTATGCAGTGTTTTGCGATAATGGTACGGAACCCTTCGTGTGCGAGTCCGACTCGCACTTGGCCGGTTTTTTAAATTATTTCGTTTATGAAGTCAGGACATATATTATTACTTTTTGAAACTACGACAGCTAAGTATATTTAATTACTTGAAACCAATATTCAAACTAGCATAAACCTTTTATTATTGATTAATTGACATCAAACTAAAAACTTGTTAATGGTTTGGCCATTAAATGAAATATACCTGAATCTACTCTGTTTTATGTATATATATAATTGTTATTGTCACATTTTGACGTTATGATAATACTGTAAAGCACACAGCTTTAAGGTGACAAACCTTTTTACCTTGACCTTACAGACTAGACAGTTACTTTTTCCCTATCCTTTACTTTGAATTCTCATGCTCGAAATGTTTGTTAGATAATGCTTATGGGAGAAGTAGTAAAAAAACAATAAATAAAGCTAATGATGGAATCTTGTCACGCGAGCTTAACGCACTTCACTAATTAGTAATTACTTATCGATTCTCTTCCAATTCGTTGGTATTCTCCATAATGACTCGCTGTACGGACGGAATAGGCTTTTAATATTTGTATTGTCTGTCCAAACATACGTGATGATATTTCAGATTTTATGTAATGAATATATATGTAGGTACTGTTTGGTTAACCCAAAGACCCATAAAAAGTCATTGCGTATTTTTTTATCTACTTAGTTAAAAATCATGCTGTGCTGTCGGAGGATACATCTTCGCGAGCTAGTTGACCAAAATCAGACGTATCCTCCGACTGCACAGCATGATTTTCTCCTTGTTTACGTACTTACTTTTTAGTTCGCTTTTCAAGCAGTCGGGTTTTTTGATTTTTTTTAAATAACTTTTTTTATTTATAACTTTTTAGTTAATTTTGTTTTCGAATTAGGTACATTTAAACATATAAGTATTATATATTTTTGAAATCACCTCTTAAAATCCTTTATTTTGATAACCCACACGAAAGGCTTGGAAGAAAAAAAAAATTGGGCCTCCACAATATGAAGAGCCATTAACCCAAGAACCGACATTTTCCTAATTTCCAATTTTCATGTAGCCAGTGACACTCGCGAGGTTATGACGAATCGATTGACGTAAGAACCATCAAAATCGGCACACGCGTTTGGTCACTAGAACGCCACATAGGAACAAACATACATACATACTTACTTACATACATATATACATACATTCATAGACTGATAAACGCATTACACCCTTTGGCAGTCGGGTAAATACTTGGTAACTTTTAGTGATTCGTTTAGTTTAATTGTATTTTTTTATTTTGATAGAATTAAATTAAATTATATACCTTTTAATTTAATTTAATATTATTTGGACTTAAGACTAACTGTGTCTGAAAATAAAATAATTGATTTATCCTTGAGCCTTTTTGCATTGTCCAAGTGAATATTTTAAGGACGGACGATTTAAGATAAAAAAAGATCAGAACAACTCCGAAAATAAAACTGCTGTCTGCAATCTGCAACACACAATTTAAAGAGCAGACCATTTAAATGAACAGTGTTTTCATTGATAAGTTGCGACACTTTTGTACCTAAATATGTCACGTTTTAGTATTTTATTTGAGGCACAATAGAGCCTCAAGAGTCCAGCCGCGCTCCAGAACAATGCGAGCATTAGGCATGCTCTGACGGAGTTATTAGAGCGTACGCTGTTTTGCTTACTCTTATATTCGTGCATAACGTTTTCATGTAATAGTTTTGTGTTCATGTTTACATACTATTATGTAGCATTGTTTATTGCGTATTCTCTAGTCTCTGTAATGCTGTTCTAAGTAATGGTAAAAAGTAAGAAACTCTCTTCTCTAAAAGGGATACATTCTACATTCAAAGGGATTCAGTCTTCATGCAAAGTTGTTTCGCCCGCATTTGAAGGCTGCTCCGAAGACCAAATATACTTTTCGTCGAATTTGAAATTTGAATGTCAGAACCATGAGTAGGACTTGGACCGCGGAGTGAAGAAAAATTAATCTAGGTTGATGGAACTGGATGATATTTTCTTCGTCAACTAAACATCCTTTGATTAAGTGCCGTTGTTTATCCTAATCTTTTCAACCGTCGTAAAAAAGGAGGTTCTCAGTTTGACCCGTTTGTTTGAATGTATGTATGTTTGTCCGCAATTTTGATGCGGTTTTCAGAAAAGTGTTTTTTACATTCTGGAGAAGGCTTTGGTATACAAATGGATACCCCGTGACGTCGTCCGCATGGATCCGTTATATGTATGTAGGTTTGTCCACGCATTTCTCCGAAACTAGTAATCGGATTATGATCATTATTTTTTTATCTTATTAAGTCTGAATAAAAATCGGTTGGGCAGTTTTCAAGATATGGAACATATAACCGAACTCTTTAGCGACAAACAGCACGAATGTGTAAATTGGGTTATTATGGGTATTTTATCAAGCCTTTAGGTACCTTACTATGGAACTTGCTTTATTTGTAGTGAAATGTAGTGATGGAGAACCAAAACTAAAAAGAGGGAAATAAAAGTTTTTTCTCTTCGCTACAGTTTCTTTTGTCTGCTCGTGTCATAAAGATTGAGTTATTTCTTAACTATATAAAAAACACTTCTGTACCTCATAATATTAATCAATAAACTAGTTATGTAGTTTTTTTACCTAGTTAATTTGTACGGGAAAATAAGCACAATAGCAAAGTGAATGTTCTACAAAAATAATAAAAAGAACTGAAATCATAACTGGTTCATTATTTATTACGATTAAGCGATTATTTTGACAGCCACATTATTTGAGTCAAGTCTGCTAGTAATTGACTAGGAAGTTATGAACATTTCAAGATGGCTACCTTTGTTGGTAGTCTATGCAATAGTTTGGTGAATTTATGGTCAACTAGCCGGAAAATTAGTCGAATATCGATTTAAATGTGACCTAAATATTATAGATATAATATTATTAATTTCACAGTGCGCCTTTGTTGGTATAATAATAATAAAATGTCGTTCCAATTTTTATATAAAATATTTTTTAAATTTTTTCTTGCCCTGAAAAAACTGACGATTCAACAGAGTGGATTCGTTAGTAAGAAACATGTAGGTATGATTCTCGCTAAACTTCTTTTCCGCCCTGAAGTTGGCTATCCGATGCCTTTTTTACCCGACTGCCGAAGGAGGGTAATGTGTTTATAAGTCTATGTATGTATGTAAGTATGTATGTATGTATGTATATTTGTGCCTATGTGGCTTTCTAGAGACCAAATGCGTGGGCCGATTTTGATGGTTCTTACGTCAATCGATTCGTCTTAACCCCGCGAGTGTCACTGGCTACATGAAAATAGAAAATAAGAAAATGGCGGTTTTTGGCCGCCATATTGTAGGAGCCTAAATTTTTTTTTCTTCCAAACCTATCGTGTGGGGTATCAAAATAAAGGTATAAAATCATGCTGTGCATAAGTCGCAGGATACATCTGGTTTTGGTCAGCCAGCTCGCTTAGATGTATCCTCCGACAGCACGGCATGATTTTCTCCTTGTTTACGTCTTTTTAGTTCGCTTTTCAAGCAGCCGGGTTTTTTTATTTTTTTTATTAACTTTTTTTTTGTATGAGATACTACTGCGCAGCCATTGTAGCCGATTTCAGGACGGCCAAGAAGTTTTCCGAGAACTATAATCAACAATATCTACATTGTGAAATAAAACTAAGACAAACTAAAGATGTTACATAATTTAAGTCATCGATCTTCATTCACGTTAATTATTCTGTTAAACAATAATAATGACAAATATAACGAATAATTAGTTGGAAAGCGTATCGAAGAGCAAAGATCATGAAATAAATTGATTGTTGACCGTAACAGGTCGTTTCCAATCGACTATATTTATCACTGCCTACAAATTATTACATTGTTCTTAGCAACCAGGAAATGCCATGTGGGGCGGTCCCCCTAGGCAAAATTAGTGCCATGTGCACATACGCTATAATTGGTATATTATTTATGTGTTCATTGTATAATCTGTGGCATGTGGCCGCACCTACTTGTGCTGTAATGACACCTTGCTAATTGAGGTCGTACCTGCCCACTGAAATATGACTCATTGACTGCCAAAATTAGTTCACCCTCGGGCTTTAGGGCTGGTCTATGAATGCTATTTGGCACTTATCAACAAAACCTATTTTCGTAAAAGCTGTCATGTTCTTCGAAGTTTTCAGAAACGTAGACGAGAAATAACCTTACAAAATATCAGTAAAAATGTTATTGAACTTGACCGTTTTCAATAATAATAAACAATAAATGTTAGTTGCAACAATAATGCTGACATTTAAAAAACAATATCTTAATAAGTGCTAGCTAAAGATGACGACACACGAGAAGTTTGAAGCTATGACTTTTCGCAACTATAGAATGCTGTAATAATTTGAAATTATGTTTGTTAAGTTATGCTGTGGTTGTACTAAAACGTAGGAAGATGATATCTTTTATGCGGAAGATGAAGAAAAGGCCATTATGGCTATAGTTATGGCAACTTAGGAACCTCATGCCCAGCTGTGGACTTCGATGAACTGAGTATAATCAAAAATTATAATTTCATCATCATCATCAGCTTTTTTAATATTCCCACTGCTGGGACACAGGCCTCCTCCCTGTGAGAGAGGGAATGGGCCTTAATCCAAAACGCGGTCCCAGTGCGGGTTGGTGGATATCACATGTCTTCGAATTTTTAGTTCTAGGACATGCCGGTTTCCTCACGATGTTTTCCTTCGCCATTTTTAGAGCAGTGGTGATGAAATAATTTACACAAAGTAAAGCGCCTGCTTGGGTTCGAACCCACGACCTACGAATCGTAAATCTGGGCCGTTACCACTGGGCCACTACTGCTCTCATTATAATATACTTTAAACAAATAACTAGTGTTAGCTTCTAGACGCCTAGAATCAATCTTGCTTCGTGGAATTTTCAGTACGTTTTTGCTGCAATGACCTATTTCAGCATGTTGTAATATCTGTAATGAACTTCTCAGCATTTTCAAATTCTTTTCAAAACCTTTCCACATTTTCAAATGATAAGCTGTCCGTTCTATCCCCGGTAAAAAATAAACAAATCTTATGCAAGCCAACCTGTTCGCTTGTGGCTATCGGTGGCAATGGGTGAAGGCCGTTTCTCGAACTTTCGTCCGATGACATACGGTGTCATAAGATGGCGGCGAGTTTGACATATGGCGGGAAAGTTGACTTGTAAAGTCTACCGGCTTGTCTATGTATATGATAGTGTTGAATTGTTGTTATTGCATAACCATAAATGTGTTGACATGTTGCACATGTCTGCACATTTGTAGATTTTATTAGGGTGGAATTTTCAACTTTGCTTGGGTAGTTTTTGAGTAAATTTCAATAAAATAGGTAGTGGACGTTTTGGCACTTATATGAATTTCAGAGAGGTACTAGATCTGAGAAGACTAAGTATTTTTGTTTTTCGTAATGGCAACTTCTTATTTAAACTAAGTTTTTGACCTTATATCAACATTATCTTCAATTATGATGAAACAAGCAATCCGCCCGCGACTTCGTTCGCGTGATTTCGTTTGTCCTATAAATGATTTTCTTATATGCAATTAGTGAAGGCGACCAAAAATAAGCTATTATTAAAACGATAAAAATTGGGTATCGTAGATATACAGGGTTTATTGAATTGGGACGATTCGTTATTTGACTTAAAGAATAATAAATTTTAGGTTACCGCCACAAAATAAAATCCTCCCCTAAAAACACATCAACCCCTTTTTACCCCGTTGAGGGTCGAGTTTTAAACAACCCAAATATGGTATTCACTCTTTTTTATTTTTCGTTTATGTTAGTCAGATTGCGCAGTGCGTTTCCTCAAAAAAACAAGTTAAAACCCCTAACCCTATCTGGGGGGCGGGGGGGGGGGAGTTTAAAAAATGTTTTATCTAAATTTTGGTTATTAACTTTATCCCCAAGGAATTCGATTTTTCATACAAACTAATTTTGACCCTTTTCACCTCCTTAAAGGTTGAATTGCGGCTAAATCGCCTTAGTGCTCCCCTAGAACCCCACGTCAAAAACGAAACCCTGTCCAGTAAGATTCTCCATTTTAATGATAACCTTTATTGTTTCCTTAGGTTGGTATTTGTGCCAAGTTTAAATTTATTTACCCAAGAAATAAGATTTTTCAAAAACACTTAAACACCCGCTAAATCATCTTTAGGGGGTAGTTTAGAAAAACTAACAATGAAAGCCTCTTTTGTTTATTTATGTCAAGTTTCAAGTTTATTAACTGAAGTAATAAGATTCTTCGAAAAAGCTTTAACACCCCTAAATCATCTTTAGGATGATTTAGGGGTGTTAAAGCTTTTTAAAAAATAATAATAACATACTTTATTATTCATTACGGTTAGAATTTTTGTCAAGTTTCAATTTTATTGACCCAAGAAATCAGATTTTTCCATACAAACTTCAACACCCCCTAAATCGACTTTGGGGGTTATTTCCAAAAACTAATAATGTCAATCTTTATCATTTATTTAGAATACTGTGCTAAGAGAATAGAATAGAATAATGTGCTAAGTTTCAAGAATTTTAGGCGAAGGAATTAGATTTTTCATACAACCTTGCAACCCCCTTTTTACCTCCTTAGGGGTGGAATTTCCAAAACCCTTTCTTAGTGCACACTTACGTCACTTGAGGAACTTTTCTTCCAAATTTCATGATTCTAGACTGAGCATCTTGGCTGTGCGTTGATTGATCAGACAGTGAGTCAGTCAGTCAGTCACCTTTCGCTTTTATATATATATATAGATTATCAATGTGATCATCTAATTACATAAGCTTTTATGAGTTTTGGGAGCAGATAATAATATCTGGGTATGTTGTTGTTAGGACATCATCAAATCAGACAATGATGTGAAAATGCTGAATTACTGTCGCTACATTTATTATTTGCAAGTTGGTCAGGGCTTTTCAGTTCATTAATTTTAAGCCTTATTTTTATAAGTTGCAAGGTTATCGGTAATGAACGTAGGTAATGATGCAGACAGCAATTTTTTTTGTATGACAAAATAACAGGGTTCGGACAGTTTTTGGCCCTGGCCCAACTTAACTTACTTAATCAGTTATAACTTGAAAATACCTTTAGGTATAATATCAGTCGAGTACTTAATAACCCGCCTAGCATAAGAGATCTAGATACTATCTCGCTTTTAAAAAAACGATTAAAAGAGCATTAGGTATCTTTCCTCTCAAATCTGATCTTTTTATGAATATTTATATATATTTAGTATCTATATATTTTAGAGTTATGTATTTATTTAAGTATATATCACTTACACTATATGTGCTTGTTTATATATATTTATATGTTTTTATATCTTAGGTTAGTCGTTCATTTTTCTTCTCTTCCTGTTCTCACACACTATTTGTCTACATTTCTTCTTCATTTCTCCTTTTCGCGGGTCTGCTGGTAGAAATTTCTCAAGAAATAAGCAGTGCCTTTGTACTCCTTTGTCATGATGTGTTTTCTGTATGTATTTTCTGTGTGTACATTAATAATAAAATAAAATAAATAAATAACCCCCGACGGAAAAAGAGGGGTGTTATAAGTTTGACGTGTGTTGCTGTGTGTCCGTCTGTGGCATCATAGCGCCTAAACGGATTAACCGATTTTGATTTAGTTTTTTTTTGTTTGAAAGGTGACTTTGTCGAGAGTGTTCTTAGCTATGTTAGAATAAAATCGGATTAGCCGTTCAAAAGTTATTCGTATTTTATTGTTTGTATCTGGATTTTTTCGCAAGATATCGCGTCATTATTACGTGTATCGATAGATTGTCGATTGAAGCGTGTCTGCTACTAGGTATATTATATGCAGTTTAAAAAGCAAAAAATTAAAATTAAAATCTGGGGTTTTTAAAATTGTTATTTTATCTTGTTTTTGTATAATTTCTTCTGGACATTATGTAGCGAATTTTATGTGAACAAATCTAATACTTTTAAACGAGCAATTCTGTATATATATATATATATAATCTGAATTTAAGAAACAGCTCCAACGATTTTCACGAAATATAGTTTGCACGGGGATTCGGGGGCGATAAATCGATCTACAGCTTGGCCAGAAAGAGTAGAAATTAAATAAATGTGAACTAATTTTTTCTACACATGGCAACATGAAAGAAATGTCAAACATCAGTCAAACTACCAAAACAATAAAAGTGTATTGTGAATTAATGTGATTTTTGGTAGATATTAAACGTATTAGTTGGTGAATTGTTATTGAAAATGGGAAAGACGATAAAAAGTGGTGCCAGAGAAGTTATTTACAATGTTTTTAAGAGGTGTTTGGAGGAATATCATGCCGGAAAACTTCTAAGAGAATTGGATGACCTTTACAAACGAGTTGCTGATATGACAGGTATTTATTCAATCAAATTTTATATAATATACATAGTTCATGATCTAAGTTACAGTTAAAGTCGGTTCGGTCTTTAAAATATACCATATAATCGAAGTTTTTTTGGATTTTATTTAATTTTAGAGGTTATGTTTACATAGGCAAAGTACTTTGACAAAGTGACTTTGTATAGAGCGACTGCAATTTTTGATCGTCACGCACATCATTCTTCATTAATGTTTTATTTTGATTACAGGAAAATCAGAAAGCACTGTTCGACGCAAAATAAACGAAGGCAATAAAAACGAAGGCAAATTTGCAACAACAGCCAAGCATAGAGTCGGGTGTAGAATATTTAGATAGTGATTACAAAATATATTGTTACTGTAATAAAGATATTTTTAATCTCCTAGGCTTTTTTTTTATTTACCAGTTAGATAAAAAAAAAATTAGCATCTGATTTAACGATTTTCCCCATTCTGATTTATCTTTAAAAATACTTCAAGTATCAAATTCTTTTATGTTATAGTATAAATGATGCCATATAAACGATAGTGGCGACCTCAATTTTTTTCTACTCTTTCTGGCCAAGCTGTAGCTAGGTTTAATTTTTAGAAAATTAAATTTTCGCCATTCACGCGGCCGATTATAGTTATAAATGCGAAAGTTTGGTTAGCTGGATGTATGTTTGTTACTCAATCACGCCAGCACGGCTGAATCACTGTCTGATCTGGATGAAATTTGGCACAGTGATATATTATAGTCTGGAATAGCACTTAGGCTATTCCAGACTAAAATCATTTTTTTGTCCCGGTATAATGTTCTTTCGGGATGCTAAATCACAATTCACGCGGGCGAAGCCGCTTGCAGAAGCTAGTTTTACTACATTCAGAATTTTTATTATGATTTATTTCCAGTTACGTCTGACTCAACTATTATTTTGTATAATTAATGCAAAATAATGCAGATGGTAAGATAGCGTAACCCGATTAAGTTTAGTAGCACATTGGGTGAAGGCCGCGCCGAAATTGCTTTCACTGTTGCGCAAGAGTTGCTAGGCGGCGTGCGCGCGTACTGACTTGTGAGTGGTCAAGAAAAAGGCCTACTAGCCAATGACTTAGGGCGCTTACTAACGAAAATTTTGGGGCCGAATTTTGGGGAATTATCTTTTTGAAAATCATTACAATGAGTACATCCTGAACTATTTTACATTTCATACTCGCAACAAAACGGTTATGGAGAAAAACGGTTCGGAAAATCGGTATTTGGGGTGCTTACGACACTCCTGATGTGTTCAGTTTTAAAGTGCAAACATTTTTTTTTGCATTCGACGGTGAAACTTTTTTTTTTAATAATACTTTTAGGACTTTAAATTAAGCTCGCCTTCGTATATGAACTTTATTTTTACTTTATTAAAATATTGTTTTCGTGTACAATAAATAATAAGAAGAGACTCAACTCAGTTGTAATTGGTATTCACTTGAACCTGACAAGTTTGATTGATTGCTGACTAAGTCGAGAATCTTGGTTGGCATCCATGGGCCCTTAGCAATGACTTTTACTATACATTATTTTAATTCAATAGTCTTTAGTATTATAATTGAGATCATTTATCTCTTATTTTTCTAAATTAAAGTTTACTAGCTTTGCCCGCGACTTTGCTCGCGTAAATAAATCTATACTAATATTATAAAGAGGAAACATTTTTTGTTTGTTTGTACCGAATAGGCTCCGAAACTACAGGACCGATTAAAAAAAATCTTTCACCAATGGAAAGCTACATTTATTCCTAAAACGGGTCCTGTGGGGTGGCCCACGGGAGCGAAGCCGCGGGAAAAGCTAGTAAAATATAAAATAGCCTATTTGCTAATGCCGACTATAATCTATCTCTGTGTCAAGTTTCGTCCAGATCCGTTCAGCCGTTCGGGCGTGATTGAGTTACAAACATCCATCCATCGAAACTTTTGCGTTTATAATATTTAAAAAAAAAAAGAAAGAAAGAAATTTGTAAAAAAAAAAAAAAAAAAATGTTGTTTTTGTTGTTGATTGGTGGTGTGTTGTGTTGTTGTTGCTGTTATATTAGTGGGATATGATTAAATAACTACACATTTAACCATCTGTACTTCTTCTTCCTAATTTTATGGCGCCAGGACATTCTCCGGGACATTCTCATTATTTTCGGGTCGGGCAGTTCTTCCTCCAATAGGAGTTTCGTAATGCTGGTCCAACACCTAGCCGGAGGTCGTCCTCTACCTCTCTTGTGTTCAGGCAGTTGCAATACTTTCCTCACTACATGTTCCTCATCTCTTTGCAACACGTCACCACACCATCTGAGACGGCTCTCGGTTTGTTTCTCTGATATATGAGCGACTTTGAAACTACCGCGGATATGCTCGTTTCGTACATATAACCATCTGTTAGGTTTCAAGTTTTATTTTGTTTATGACAATGCCACCGCACTATTCCCAAATCACTGCAACTCCTGAAAGCCAGAATCAACTGTGACGACCACCAGAAAAGCGCTGAGGCTATGATGCTCGACGAAGTCCCGGAGAATGGAACCGGTGGATGATGATGGTTTCAAGAATGCAGTATTTTAATATATTTCTGAAATATATATCTCTTTATTTGGACCACTTTTCCCATATGTTGGCCACGTTACGCCATAAATATCCTATCTATTACTATTAAGCGTAGTCCTATCTAACCTATCTATCTATCTGATATGAATTATTGTGAATGAATCTACCAATGTCGGGCTAATGTCATTTGAATTGGTGTACAACCATTGAGAGTAACTCTATAATTTGACATTTCAATTACAGGTTACGCGCCAACTACAACGCAGTAACTATGTCGCATTGAATAAATTATTTACGAGTATTATGATCAATACGCCTCTTACTTTGTTCCGGATTTAAGACATCTTACATAATACCCTGTACCAAGTTCTTTGTTCCATTATGTTGACTTTGAAAAACAAGCTGCATACCTTCAAGTTGGAAAAACCACTCAAGTTTTTTGGAGCCCAATTTTCTACGTACCTAGGAATATGTTGTTATACCTGGACACAATTTTGATAAAACGCCCTGGATGGCAATTGGGGGCAAAAAATATTTTTTCGTTTTTAATTTTCGCCTTCAACATCATATTAGCCGAAAGATGTCCACTGCTGGACATAGCCTTCCCCAAATCGTCGTCGTGCGTCTCGCATTCAGCGGATCCCCGCAACCTTCGCCAGGTCATCGGTCCACCTAGTGGGAGGTCTTCCAACGCAACGTCTTCTGGTTCGCGGTCGCCAACCCAGAACTTTTCTGCACCATCGGCCATCCGTTCTGCGAACAATGTGCCCTGCCCACTGCTACTTAAGTTAGGCAATTCTTCGAGCTATGTCGGTAACCCTGGTTCTCTTGCGAATCTCTACGTTTCTGATTCGATCACGCAAGAAAACTCCGAGCATAGCCCTCTCCATTGCACTTTGAGTATACTTTTTTATTTTACCTAACCGCAATCAAAAGTTTTATTTAGGAAAAATACTACACACTAAATCTCTTCATCGATTATAAAGAGTACTAATTAGTAGAAGCGAGCTTTTATAAAAATGTAAGCTTAATAAATTCGTGCTCATATTTTTATAAAAGCTCTCTTCTGATAAAAATTGTTTAGGTATGTTACCTAAATAGGAGTTTATGTCATCTGTCTGTGAGGGAATCCACTTGAATTCCTGCTAAGTTGTGACATAATTTGCGTGCGCATTTTGCGTGAACTGCACGCAACTATTATGCACTGGTGAGTGGTGATGCCCACTCCGTCATCAAGTATCTACCTAAGTGGTCGATTTTTGTTAACAAAGTGTTCGAAAAAATTGGGACCAATCTGGGCTGCATGGTATGACACTGCGTATATTGCACTACTAGTTTATGCCAGCGAGTGAAAGTTTGAAGTTGTCCCACGGGAACCGTACATTTTGCCGGGTTATATAGTTGCCTATGTGCTATTCCAAACTATAATGTATCAGTGTGCTAATTTTCATCCAGATTCGTTCAGCCGTTCTGGCGTGATTGAGTAACAAAAATACATCCATCCAAACTTTCGCATTTATTAAGTAAGAAACCAAGCGCGCATCACCGTCAACCGCATCTTTACTATACTGTCGATAGAGATAATGGTCTCATAAATATTATAGATCGATAATATAAAAGTGGTTTAATAAATATTTCGACAGTCTGAACAAAAACCTGCAATTGGGTAATTTAAGTACGTGATAAACAATAATTCCGAAATATAAAGACGTTAACAATGCTAAATGTGTAAATATTTTCGTGTACATTAGCGCGTTTTTCAACTATTTTACTGTCAATTTGCGGCTGTGTAATAAATAGCAATTCACTTTGAGTGTTGTTACAAAACAAAACGTCTATTATGGTCAGCGGTGTTTTACTCCGCCGAAATTGAATTGTAATTTCTTTTGGTTTTATTGAAATTACGTTCATTGTATCGAGCACGCATGATGTTTGTTTTATTTTAAAGTTACATAAACCAAACGGACCTACGCAAGTACGCACAAATTAATCTGAATAAACCTATTCGGTTTATTTTTTTTTAATCCATATTCTTTCAAAATGAGAATGAATATTATCTAAATTGACAAATAAGTATGCCAACAGTGTTAAAATAAATTAGTTCCGACGGTTTCAATACATTAGGATATTGACATTAATCCTTAAAACTTATATAATGGACTAACGTATCATCATGTTACATTCGTCGGTCAGTGTCTATGCAGCGCTGCACTCGGTGTTGCAATCCTTATGTAACGATCGGCGAGTTTGTTGTCGCAATGTTGCCTGCCTTGCAAGGATTCGCGGTCATAGCCCCGACGTTCTATATTCAAAATTATCGCAGTAGCACGGTCACGAACGCCATTGGCCTTGCTATTGGTTAATAAATTCATTTTGATTATTAATTTTATCGATTTCGTATGTTAATGAGATGACAATATGTCCAGTCACTGTTTTAATTTTCGAATCAAATGATTTAGTAGAAAGGCACTCAAACTAGGCATAATTAATGGCATTCATCTAAATTGGTAAAGTATCTGCGGCCACTGTTGTACGACAATCGTCTCTTGCCTCGTCATGAATAGGAATGCACTAAAACTTTATAGAGAAAAATAGCTATGTCAAATACGATAATATACAATATTGGTAAACAAATATCCCGCCACTGACACCGAGTAATCATCAACGCAGCCATGACTACCGGTTACCCTCTCTGCGCAAACGCCGGTCCTCCAGCGAATCTATGCCGTAACACGGTTACGACTTACGATGCATTGGTAGTGTCTAGAAGCGTTACATTGATACTAGAGCACTTGCAAGTTGACATTCTCATTGATAGTCATAGTTATGTGACAAAAGAGTTCTTACTTTGTTTCTTCTCTTTAGTATTGGCCTCAGATAATGTGATAATATATCAGCGACAACGATTGTCAAAAAAACCAAAATGTATGGAGTTGACAATTTGACTTTTCGACCATTGTTGTTACTTTCAGGCGATATCTACAAAATATTAAGTTATCTCCTATTATCTGGATTATTTTTGTAATCTACCCTTATTAAGACGATAATTTTCTATATGCTTTTTTAAATAGGTTCACAAAAATAAATCAAGGCAGACCGCATAAAACAAGTTTACCATTTGGCGCCCAACAAAGAAATTTCTTGTTGGGCGCCAATATCGATCCATAAAGTCGTGTCTGTGACTCATCAAAGGTCAAGTCGTCTTTCTAAAATGCATGCAGTCGTCTACTCTTTTTAGTTTAACCTTCGTGAATTTTCGTCTATCTGTTAACTCAAATATGGATTCTCATTCTTTACCAACACTAAGGTTAAATAAGACAATTTCGTGAAAGATGTCAACATTGTCGTTTGCTCTGTTTGTTTATTTTATTTGGTTTCAAATGTCTAGGACAATTCAATTGCCATAATAGTGATAAAATTTTATAACTGCACATTTTGAAATAGACTCAAGAAATCAATGTTAACAATGAACGCAATATTTCGGTCATCGAAGCTTTATTAAATCTGTTTTCCATTACTTGGGACTATAATTGAGCCAGATTTCTTGCAGGTTATTTTGAAGCAGCAGGCATTAAAATTGTAAATTATTTACACTAATAGTAACTATCTATTCCAGATTCCTACAAACCCACATTGATGATAATAAAGTGTTAAATCGAACACTAGATTACGTATATTTAAAATGACAATTGTTACCTTAATCCTTCGAGGTAAACATTATTATTCAGTACTGGCTTTCCTTTCATTTTTAAAATCCATCCAAAGGTTGTCTTGAAAAGATCGCTTTTAGCGATAAAGCCGCCCATTGTGTCACCCAGTGTAATGTTTTCTTTGTCTATACTTTCTGTAACTTATATGGTGTACATAATAAAGAGTATTCTATTCTATTAAATTACGTAACTTCTTTCGAAGAGTTACAAAATGAAGCTAGTTATTATAAGTTTAATTTCATCTTGCAAGGCGACCATTACTTCAGCAATGCCCATGGGATGGTATTACGGCCAGTTATATCATCGGCTATTGGATTCACTTTCCTCGGCTCGTTCGAACGATTTGAGGACGCCATTTGCATGGCTAGTCGTCATAGCAACGGTTTTATTTATGACAGGTCGCTATGGTTCGTTATCACTGCTTTTTGTTGGATTACGATTCAATAATTTAGTGTTGGACCTAAAACTTATTATTATATCTGTTTCTTATATCGATTTTTGGTTTATTCGCTCTGGCTAGAGGTAATTTTTAAAGTATTGTTACCTAAACTTAAGACAGTTTACGTATCTTCGTAAATTTTATTGAATACGTCGGTCACAGGTTAATTAGGTATTGAACGTTAACTTCATGGAGCAATCAAAAGTTTAACAAAGCACTAACATAAAATGGACCTACTGAGTCGGAAAATCAGCAACTGCGATCGTGCATTGCCGAATTTCGGGTCGGGCAGTCACGTAGGTACAGTCAAGCAGGCCTGCCCACTGTTAATAACCATTATTTACGTCCGCTATTTTTCTTCCGCACGCGTATCTGTTTGATTTACAATGATTCAACCTCATTGTTGCGTCACTCAATTGTTTCCTTCGGACCATAAATATTATGCGTTTAAAAAGTTTTATTGTCGCTGAATTTGCATGTTTTGAACGTTATTTTTTTTCATAAGCGTTTTATTTTGTCTGTGGTATTTTGTACCTGCCAGTTATAATTTTTAATGACTTGCAATTATGTGAATTTATAACAAACATTTGCACTTGGAGATAATTTAGTGTAGTGTTATTTGCATATTCTGCCCATACTAAAAATAAAAAGTATGATATATATTTAAAGTCGAAGAAATTAAAATTCAGGGTTTCAATTAATTTCTCGTCCCGAAGAAATTAAAATACAGGGTTACAATTAATTTCTCGTCTTGTTGGTTACCTGTTATTAAACTTTCAAGTAGGTATGTCGCCTAAGAATTAAAGACAAGTTTTTCTCTCGTGACTGACTTCAATCTTTACAGGGAGCAACAAGTATCTAACTGCTTGATTAATCACTAACATTTTTGTCACATAATTTTATAATCATAAAAAACCGGGTCTCACCGCGGGGTCGCAAAGTTTCCGCACGCTGAACACGCAAGCGCAGTGCGGAAAATAGACGGAACTAATCGACTCGCTTCTTAACAAATACGTAGATCATTACACTTTTACTTATTTTCATCTTGTGTTGCTACATTTTTATACGAAACGTAAGTCAGAACAGCGGTAGAAGCTTGTTTTAAATCACGGTATTTCGGTGATGGGCATAGACCTTAGCAGGCCACTTCGGTAGAATACCGAATTTAGTATTTAAGTCGAACAATAAACATCAAACGAAACGCCTTCCAAAGCTAGCGGAGATAGCTTTCATGAAATTGACCAAATATCTGATCATAATAATATCTAATATCTGTAGATACATAGCTTATATTGTGTCCGATATTACTTAATTAGAATAATTATATCATATCTTATACAGCTTACACTTCCTACATATCTAAGTGCTAACACATTCCTGGACCTAATTAAGGTCTGACTGGCAAACCCGGATTTCATCGTATTGAGTGTACGAAATGAACACATTTTTAACGAAACAAACAAGTAAAATTAAAAAAAAACTCCAGGCACATTTTTATTTCATGCATTTTATTTTTAAACTATATAATTGATCTAGTAGTAGACACTTTTCGATCGACAATCTATCGAACACGTAATTATGACACGATATCTTGCGAAAATGCCCCGATTCAAAAAGTAAAACGCCCATAACTTTTGAACGGCTGAACACTCTACATAAAAAAAAAGTAAATCAAAAACGGTTCATCCGTTTAGGAGCTATGATGCCACAGACAGATACACAAATAAACAAACACACAGGTACGCACGTCAAACTTATAACACCCCTCTTTTTCCATCGGGGGTTAAAAAACAATGGAATCGATGTTTCTAAGTCAACACAATTTTTAAAATTGGATGTTGTACCGTGTACGTAAACCGTGGATTGGCCGCCTTATGTTGCGCAAACGCATTACTGCGCACTTCCCGGGTGAACTATTATGTGTTACGTCGTGTTTGTTATTTGTCACTTGTTAGTTGTTACGCTCAAGCTGCATTGTGCGAACGCACTTTTGTCCAATTAAGGTGACAGTTTGGAACATCATTAGTCATACACACATTTTATATGCCTGCACGTAGTATATGTGATACATATACAAAATTTGAGGTGTCGTGGGACGCCCGGTTGGAACGAAGATCTTATTGAAATATATGTTTTAACAGGCACAATAAAATTTATGTGAAAGAAAAACTCTTAAACCAACATTGTTAAGCAAACGAGAATATCATCCATCAGTCAATTAACAACTTTTAAAATACCCTGGCCACTTGTAACATACTGCACTCAAAATTTAATTAATGAACAATAGGGTACAATTCCACCGCCGGCTTTGACAGGAAGGACTATGCGACAAGGTGTTGGAGCAATAGAGACTGATATCAAAAGGGCGACAAAGTGTCATCCTGTCAGCTATAACCAACCTAGATAGTCCAAAATATGAATTATATAAATTATTATATAAAATGCATGGATTGTCATGCGCTCCCGAAATGTCACGTAATCATCAAAACATATAATAAATCTGTAGAAAAGTCGTTTTTGTACATCGAAAATATCCAAAAAATATAGCCACGGTGTTAAAGGATAACCAACAGAATACATTTCCAGCATTTTTGGAATTTTTGTGTCTGTTTGTCTCTGTTTAGTTGTGCAAGCATCACGTAAAATGTATGTATGAAACCAATGTAGATAACTTTTAACATAAAAATTAAGCGTAACTTGAAGTATTACTTAGTTTTTGTTTTGTCGCAATCGGTTCAATCTATCAAAAGTTAGATGAATTTAATGTCTTCATGAAGTAAAATATCACAACACGCACTTCAGATACTCGGACAGTTCAACTTCATATTCGATAGATGGCGTTGTGCATTTGACGTCATTTTCTGAATTGTGGTTTTAAAATTCGCCGCGAAAGAATTAGAAAAATAATTGGTAGGTACTGAAGGTGAGTAAGGTAGTGTAGGTAGTTGATGGGAGCGAAGCAGCGGGTACTGCTAGTATATCCTAAACCTTTTGTGCTTTTGACAATATCTGTCGCTGGTATCATGTCACTTTATATAGAGCCCAAAAACTTCAAAGAAGAGATAAAAGCTCGGATCGTCCAGATAGGAAAAAAAAATTGTAATGGTTTTAGATCGAAATTGCGTTATGAAAATGACATGTCGTCCAATGCTTCTGCACTCGTTTTTACAAGCTTTATTTATTTATCTTGCAATGTAAGTATGTATGTAAGTGTGTTCGGGTCAAATCTTGCAACTGAATTTTAAAGCAGTTATCCCCCACCTATTAAGATGAAATTTTGCATACACGTTTAGTTTTGATGACAATGCATGGTTACCTAAGTGACGTCATTCTAAATCCAATATGGCAGATTTCCCAAGATTAGGACTATTTATTTTTTGCGCCATGAAATTGGTATTTAATGAAAGGGTTTGCTAAGCTTGATTTAAAAATATTTTTCTTTGTATCATTTTATTAACAGATCAACTCACGATGTAAAATTAATATTTAAAAGCTCATCACGACTCAAGATGCAAAGACCTTCAATGGCAAATGCGTGATCCAATTACGCAGCATCTGGACCGATTCTAATTGACTTGTCCCTTTCTAAAACTGTAAGTGATGCTTAAATAATAAGTGATATAATGTGCGTTAATGATATTCAATAAGATAATAAGAAACATTATGCTGTAGGCTCTTCCTTATTAAAATAACTCTGAGTTACGTCTGTAGTTATCAGTGCGTGAATGTTTTCAGCTATACAAGTTGCTGATAGGGCAATTGATTAATGATTACATTTGAGATAACAATATAAAAATTTGCTGATGGAATCGACTTTTTTTTTGACAGATGTAGAGATAGGACATTCATTATTCTTTTGCCATTATTCCGACGTATTTGGAGCCTGCGCAATTTCTTTTTTTAACACACTTTTATTAGCTTGGTATGTATGTATCTATGAATCTATGTAACGGAATCTTTTAATGCGATTTTTACCCCTTTTGAAACGTCGGATTAATTTGAAACTTTGCACACTTATCAAGGACCGATGACAATGCAATAATTTAAATAGTTTGTACTATTATCCTTACTAGGCTCTTCTGAATTAAAAGAAAAAAAAAAAGACATGCTTTAAAAGCGTGGGGTGCTTGATGTCAATTGTTGTAGAGTCATTATGGAAATATCTTCAAAAGCACTATGCCTTTTAAAATATTTTTTTTATTTTTGTTAATCACACTATTCTTAATTTAAATTTTGAAAATTATTTTCTTCTTTTTAGTTTGGTTTTCTTTAAAGCGTGTCTTTTAGTTTTTGGGTTCCGTACCCAAAGGGTAAAAACGGAACCCTAAAACTAAGACTCTGCGGTCCGTCTGTCACCAGGCTGTATCTCATGAACCGTGATAGCTAGACAGTTGAGATTTTCACAGATGATGTATTTCTATTGCCGCTATAACAACAAATACTAAAAAAGAATAAAATAAATATGTCCCATATAACAAAAGTGTTTTTTTTTTTGCCGTTTTTTGAGTTAATGGTACGGAACCCTTCGTGCGCGAGTCCGACTTGCACTTGGCCGGTTTTTTAAACTATTACTTATCTTCGATTCGTCTCTATTAGTTGTCATCTCAGAAGTCATCTCCTTTCTAGACATAGCTAAAATGTTTCACACAGTCTATCCATAGTTTCCTAGGACGGTATAAGCTGGTCATTCTCATAACTTTGATTTATTTATTGTTTTTTTAACGAACTCATAAAACAATTATCTGAAATAACAATAAGAAGCTTGACTTTTACGGCTGCGGAAACAATTTGGGGCCTGACCGTTTTGATATGATTGTATATAAAATTAAAACTAAACATAATAACTATTGGCTAACCGTTGGTATAAAGCAATCCTGTAAAAATAAAAGACTATTAAAAATCCTAACATTAAAACTAAATAATCCAGTACTTATAAAATACTATAAAAAATATGAAAAGATCTTAAAAAAAACTGTAACAGCGGCAAAAAAACTATACTACATAAATAAAATGAGTAAATCTACAAATAAAATTAAAACTATGTGGGATATTGTAAAAGAACGAACACATAAAAAGAACAAAAACTATAGACAAAATATAACATTACAAACGCCAAACCAAGTAAGTGAACCTAAACAGGTAGCTAACAGATTCAATAATTTCTTCGCATCCATTGGAGAAAATACCTCCCATACACCCGGCTGTGAACTGAGAAAAACATCTGTGATTAACCCCACTGAAAATACCATGTTTCTTAGCCCGGTTGATGGATACGAAGTAAACCAGATCTTAAAAAACCTAAAAAATAAAAATAGTCACGGCATAGACGAACTCCCGCCAACCCTTTTCAGACAGTGCGCTGACGAACTTACCTTACCATTTTATAAATTGATTAATAAATCGTTCGAAGAAGGCATGTTCCCTAATCAACTAAAAAAAGCTATAATAAAACCGATTCATAAAAAAGATGCCAAAACCGACCCAAATAATTATAGACCAATTGCCCTCCTGCCCACAGCATCAAGTCTTTGAAAAAGCAATGTGCGACCGTGTGTACTCTTTTTGTGAAAAGTATAAAATATTCGACGATTGCCAAAACGGTTTTCGCAAAAATAGATCTACAACTCTAGCTGTTTATAAGTACATCCAAGAGGCTTTAAATATTTTAAATAATAAACAATACGCAGTAGGAATACTACTCGATATGACTAAGGCCTACGACAAGGTGCAATTTCAAATACTTCTAGCTAAGCTATATGGAATAGGAATACGTGGGAAAGCCCATGACTGGTTTGAATCATATTTAAAAGGCAGAGAGCAATTTGTCGAGATTGAATACTATGATGAGGAAACAAACGAAACACAGCTTATAAGATCAGATGGTAGACCAATACGCGCTTCCATTCCCCAGGGAAGTGTAGCGGGCTGCCTCTTATTTCTCATCTACATTAACGACCTCCCCAAAACTATAGACGGGCCATGTGTACTATTTGCAGATGACATTTCTATTCTCACCTCATGCCAAACAAACGCTGATATAAACGAAAAACTGACCAAGATTCTTGATATAATAATAAACTGGATGGGCCAACATAATCTTGAAATCAATTTCACCAAAACCAAACTAATTACTTTTCACCCCCGGCAAAAAAACCGAATCAATTTAAATTTTACATACAATCAACAAAAAATAGACGTAGTTAATGATTTCACTCTTCTAGGTTTGACAATAGACACACACATAAACTGGAAAACCCACATACAGAAAGTTATATCAAAAATTTCAAAGTTTTCATATGCCCTCCGCGAAATTAAAAAGAACACCAGCCTACAAACCGCGCTAGTAACATACTACGCGTATGCTCACGCTTGGTTAAGCTATGGTGTAATCTTATGGGGAAATAGTACGGACGCCCCCACTCTATTTATCCTACAAAAAAAGCTGATTCGTATAATTGCTAACATAGAACAAACAGATAGTTGCAAGCCTTACTTCCAGAAATACAAAATCCTTACCTTAGTTAATATTTATATTTTAGAATTATGTAAACTGGTTCGCAAATATCCAGAGTCATACAACACAAGAGAAGACATGCAAACAAATTATTCGTTGCGTCATAAAAACAGACTAGATCTACCCTCCTCCCGCCTTAAATTGCACTCTTCTAGTCCGTATGCTATGTCGATAAAAATATATAATAAATTACCGGAAAGCATAAAACAAGTAAATAAAACCAATGTATTTATAAATAAATTAAAACAATTCTTAATTAGTAAAAGCTATTACACTATTGACGAGTATCTGACGGATAAATTTAATAATAAATAAAAATAATTTATATCTCGATAAGTACCTAAATGACATTAATAATTAATTGACTCAAAATATAATATGGACATGATAAGTATTAGTTTTTATTAAAAATAAAATAAGTTAGATAACCTATAGAATTAATTGACTCAAAATATAATATGGACATCGTTATTAGATATTAAGTATTATTTTTTATTAAAATGAATATAATTGTTAATTCGATAAGTAAAATACTACGTTTAAAAAGCTAATAAAACAATTAATATTAAAGAACACACTTTCTTTGAAATAGTCTCGAGCCACATCCAGTTGCGCTTGTCCGTGTTGTATTTGTAACTGACGGTGACATGTTTACTTCAATGTTTGAACCAGTGTCGAACCAAAATATTGTTGTATTTTTTGTATACCCTCAAAATTTAATTTAATTAATTACCTACCTCTGTATTTACGCCCAACAATATTTAATCTACCTACTGTTATTTTTAATATTCACATGTAAGTGAATTATTGCATTCTTTTGTGAATAAAGATTTCTCAAACCTCAATATAAATGATTAATTGACTTAAAATATAACATGGACATATTGAATATTAATTGTATTAAATATAAACTATAAATAAACTAACTGTAATACAAAAAAATAAGCAAATAAATTATTAATCAATAATTATTCATAATTTAACATGAACATAGAAAGGCACAAACATATTGGTAGATTTAACCAAATAAATGCAGATAGATAGGAAACGAATGACTGAAATTTTAATTATTTATAAAGGAAAATATTAAGCGCTATTCCTCTCTCCTAGACACTTAACTGTATCTAGAATGTTGCTGTGCCCGACAGGGTCCATAATTGTTTCTGTAACTAATATTTTACCACCTGTATGTACATTATGGATGCAATAAATTTAATTTGAATTTGAATTTATACGTCAAAGCCTTCACAGTCATCAAAAGCAGGTAACTGTGGCACTGTTTAATCATTTCCTTAAACGGTATTCACGTGACCAACTTTGATCCTAATTACCTTTTTTTCTTCACATATTAAATCCAAACTAATTTATAGCCAAAGATTATGCCAAAAAATGCAATAAGATGTTATGTAGTATTATGCAATGAGATTCGAATCTGCTTTGCATAATCAAGCGATAACCAGCGCGCACGGCGAACTGTGGCGCCGTAGCTTTGCACTTCATAAATATAGATCTCAATTAACTTTGTCGTATTTATTGGCTAAGATTAACAGATGAATAGAACTTCATTTAAGTTCTATTGATGGGAATTACATTAAATGGTAGGTATTATATTTGATATGTCACATAATATGAAAGTTTGGGAGAAAGTTATTGAATTGCGGGTGAGAGAAGAGAGTGAAATATCGCAGAACCAATTCGGTTTTATGCCTGGTCGGGGTACAACGGATGCCATTTTCATTGGGGTATGGTCATGTGATGAAGAGGGATGAAACGCATGTTACTAAAAGTGTTATGAATATAAATGTGGATGGATGGAGAGGGAGAGGAAGGCCAAAGAAAAGATGGATGGACTTTGTGTTGAGTTACATGAAAGAAAAGGGAGTCAGTGATAGCGTGACAGGGGAGACAGGACGGTATGGAAGAATTAAACGGGTTGCGAGTTGAAAGTTACATGGCATAAGGGCAGGAAGAATAGATAGTGATTGGTTTTAAGAATGTGTGTGAACAATTTAGAGGTTGGTCTCCCCAAAGAAACTATTTATCGATTGTATGAAAGATGATACATTTAGAAAAAAGGTGAGTAGGGTAAGATAACCTGTTGTATGTGTTCAAATCACGCCGAAAACTTTGCTTGGGCGATACAGGATTTGCGTGACGTCATGTCATTAGTTCGTAAGTGGCGGCGTTGGTGCCGCTACACACTAGCATACAAAAATTATAATGAAATCGAAGGAAATATTCCAATCTTTATTTTATGAGTCGTTTCATCCAATAAAACATTAGTTATACATATATTTTCACTAATTTCTAAAAAAGCTATCTAAAATCTTATTACTAGCATAGAAATTCCAACATTGCCTTATCCAGGGTTTTCTTATTTTTAGCCTATAATCTCTGAACTGCCAATAACTGGATATTAACCCTATTTAGCTGACTTAATACAGTTAATTGGGATAAGGGCAGGAGGATGATGAGTAGTTGTTATATAGGTCAGTTTGACTTAAAAAAGAACCCGGCCAAATGCGAGTTGGATTCACGCACCGAGGGTTCCGTATAAACGGCTACATTCATCAAAATAATTAGGTAACATTACTGAAGTTCATAATCAATGAAAGCGGTGCTTTCATACATTACTTTTACAAAGAGAAAAAAAAAATACTTAGCCGTTCGAAAATATAGGTCGCGGTCAGTTTACCAACTGCAAATAAGTTAATGATATTTATTTTTTGATGTAGGTACAAATTTAAAGATTTCAGTTTTTTTACTTTACTTGTGCTGTAAGACATTAATTACTTCTTGCCAAATTTCATGGTTCTAGGTCAACGGGAAGTACTCTTTAGGTTTGGGTCCGTGGCTTAGGCCCCAGTGTTCGAGGCACCTGTGGCCGACACCCCCGATTCGATTAATATATTTCAAAGCAGTTTTTGATCAAATGTACTGTCAGGCACAAACATGTTGTACAAAAATAATAAATGTATATTGATTGTAAGTATATGTATAATATTAAATTATAATTATATTTATAACAAAGAAATGCTTTTATATTGATTGTATGTTTAGAAAAAATAATTTATTTATCTCAATAAGAAATCTAGTAAACAAGTAATTGTATGTAAATCGCAGTTTTCATTAAGAGAAAATGTTAACGTTTAACGTATGTAAATGTTAAAACTTAACTTAATTATATTATAGTAGTAGATAGTGATTTTAAATAGTCAGCCTTAAAAATCCTGCAGAGCAACTAACTTTTAACATAGAGAAAAAAAAGAATGAATGTTCTTTTTATCTTTGTAACAATAATAATTAAACATAATCAACTATGAAACCTTATAACAAATGAGAATAATTTTAACTAATTATAACAGTCAGTTTCAATAGCAATAACATAACACAATAATCAGGCTTAAAAAACAAACGTACTCGTAGAGTAGCAAATTTTATACATGTGAAATGTTTTAAAATTTTCTAAGCATAAAAATAATCAAGTGTAATTTTTTTTGTACATAATAGATATGCTTTTAACAGGGAAAAAAGTGTGTAAGGATAAGGTTAAGTGGCGATCTATTCTCTCTGCTATTAGATAGATAACTTTTGTTTTGCAAGGAAAAATTCTTTATTATGAAACACTTTTCTTATTTACTGTAATAAGTGTAAAAAAAAAACACATATAAATATTAAATTTATCGAATCGACCACTGGGGGCCTAAGCGCTACCCTACCCTTAGGTTTTGATTTTCTTACGATTCCTCAAATATGCGGTTATATCTTTTCATTGCGTTGATTTAGAAGTTTGTTTTTTTTACAGCTGCAAGGGACATTAGTATATGATATTAATTTTAACTTCATATCTCCAGGCGTTACAGAGAAAAAGTTCTTGACACATAGACGGACAGACAGACAACGTAGTCATCCGATTAGGATTCCTGTTTTTCCTATTGAGGAACGGAACCCTAATAAAAAAGAAGGAGTTTCTCAATTCGTGTGAATGTTTTTTTTTGTTTCTCATATCCAATTAGAGCTTTACAAGTAACTAATGATGTAATAGATAATCCTCAAAGCACTCAACTTTTTTATTTTCAGTATGACTATGCACTCTCTAACTCATAACTAGCAGTTACCACAATTTACATGCACTTTTACCTTTGCTTATAAGAAGATTCCAGTCGAAACATTAATCTCAAGTCGGAAGTAAACGTGCGACTCGATTTGTTAGAGAATGGCAACAAATTATGTACACACATTACAGTTCTAATTACGTTTTGGTGTTAAACAGCCATGTAAACTGCACACGGACATTATGCTCGAGAGATTTCACGTACTGTAACTAAATTAGTTTCTGAGCTGAAGTTGTTGCAAGATCTTTACGTTGAGACATAGTCGATAAAATGCTATGCTTTTATGTGATGACATGCGAGGTGTTTTGACTTAGTATATATCATGAAATGCTGAATAAATAATTGAGCATTGAGAAGAATGATGTAAAGAACCCGAAGACCACATATTAATGCACGAAATTCCCTTTTGCACATCACTGGAAGTTCGTTCTCCACAAGTTTGACCATAGGGAACTTTTTGCTGCCTAAAACCAAAAATGTTAGGAGGAGGGATGGAGGTAAAACCAGAATTGCCTCAGGGGTATAGTTGCCCCGATTGTAATTACTCTAGTTTCGCGGATGAATCGCATGCTATTTTATTAATCTACCGAAAAATTCTCCAACTATCACTAAGTTGACAGTGTCTCATGTCTCTGTGCGATTTCAAAGTGAAGGAAAAATGTGATCAAAGTTTTTGTGGGATAGATGCCCTGTTTCTCGGCGTGGCATATACTATCCTTAACGTAATTTACATGGCTTGGGTAGCTATCCTCTATGTGGGATAGATGTCCCAAAATATATTGGTCCGCAAAAATCGCTAATACTTTGGCCATATTAAATATAATGTTTTTTACTTTTCATAAATTTGTAGATAAAAAGTACTGGACAGTATTATAATTATATTTTGCTTTTTGTACTAAGAGATATATAGTGATTTCAAAAAGTGTGACAACTACCTTTTGTGGCAACAACTGCTTTTACCCTACCGCCTACTTTGACTCCTATATTTCTTAATCGGTTTTCACAACATTATCTTGGCAAAAAAAGCTAAAAGAATTCAGAATCTACCGGTCACTTAGCGTTGTGCACAACAAAACCACTGCATTTCACAAGAACACTGCAATGTTTGGTTTAGTTATTCATCGGCCTTGGCACACTGCTATTTATTATTAATGTTATGCCACATAATATCTTTTGGTATAAACGTATAACACCTATCAAATGTTGCAATGCCATGGTTCACGGCTTACAGTAATCGTTTCGAAGATAACAATTTGTTTACTCTCAAAAATCGTGAGAATGTAAAATGAATTACGTAAAAAACGTTTGTATTCTTTCCGCGATTAAGAAATTTTGTAAATTAAAAGAATGTTGTGTTTTTGATTGCTTAAACTTGACCACGTAACTTGAGCTTTTCATAAAATTAAATTACCTGTGATTTCGTGTTCATTCACCAGATTCATTTTATTATTAGTTTATTTTCACAATTCGTTTTAGCATTTGGGAAACATTCACCGTAAGGATTTTTTACTAAAACCTTTGCTTTGATTTTTAGTCAAGACCCATCAAGTCACGATCTATACACGCTGTGTTTCTCTAAATATGGTTCGCAAATGTTCATCCCTTATAGTTTTTCCATACGAATTATAATTAACTAGCATTGCATCCTAATGATTGACAACAAATTTGACACTGTCCAAGTTATTACTAGATCAACAAATATTAAAGTACACTCACCTTCATTTCTCTCGATTTTCATCCAAACACGCGAATATAAGTTCTACAGTAACTTCACTATCACGGGACACACCAAAATGTTCACTGATCAGCACTCACTGATAGCCTCTTCAGAATCAGTAGTATAGCCTCAGCAAATTCAGTAATAGCCTCAGCAGAATCAGTAGTGGCGTCAGTTGAATCGGGCGTAGCCTCAGTAGCCTTAGTTGCTTCAGCCTCAGTGGGCTCAGTACCCAGTGCAGGCGAATGATCTCTTGTGACAAGTCGAAAGTAATACGTCTTATTACGAGTATTGTGGTAATCGTTCTCACGCACTGTCGATGCACTTTGAACTTGAATGTCGAACCTATAATTAGAAAAAGTGACAATATAAGAAATGGTATTGAGTGTGGCGACAGTTTTAATTTAGCTGTTGGTTTTAGATCGTCTCTCCTATTTTTGGTCGTTTGACTTAAAAGTTTTATGAGGTCTTGATCGAGATTGAAAGCTTATTTTGGTAAATAATTTTAGAGCAAATTGACGGAAAACGTTGATTTTAAAAATATTGATATAGGATAAAATGCTACGTTTACAAAATTTTTGCGGAAAATTATCCAGCAATTATTTACTAGTTTAGCATAATTTGCAGCTTCAAGCAATTAAGGTCCAAAATTTAAAAGAAATGTGGGTCAGAATCGTAACTATGTCATAAAGTGAAGTAAATACATTCCAGTTATAGGCTTGCGTCAATAGAATTAAACTTAGCAGTTATATAATAGTAAATACTACTAATTGTGCCCAATCATTAGTATTATGCTGGAGAAGCTATTACCGTTGTTTTGACGTAATAGGTTAGCAACTATTATCTTTTGACAGGTCACGCCAAGGAAACATTAGATCACTCAAATTAAACCAAAAGAAAAGAATGATGCGAATATAAGCAACGATAACGAGACAGGTCTAAAAGAGATTTGAGATAAAATTTAAGCTGAATGTTTTGAAATCGAAGGAGCCCAGGAAGTAATAATGTCTGTGAACAATCTCACGAAACACGTTATTCAAATTACTTTCAGCAACAAGTACCACCTTGTAACAAATCTTCAATGAAGCTAGGAAATAAGTTGACAGCTTCTTAAGTACTGAAAGCGCTTATATAATTTAGCGTGCCTAGCTTTTACTAACTCTAACACTAAGTTAACGAGAAATTCTAAGACCTTATCGCGATCACGATTTATTGTTAGATGTTATCACGATAGCAAATTTCAGACGCCTACGTGAAGCTACAGGACCGTTGAAATTGCGTGACCTATCACAACACACGCTAAATTCTTACGTCAATCCAAGGGTAAAACAGGAGTAGGTATGACGTTATGCAATAATCGACAAGATTAACCAGTCGTATTACGCTACGTTAGATAAGGCTCTATTACACCACATTACAGGTACAATGAGTGGAAACGATATAATCGCTGAAGTCACGAAACGAGCAGCTATTGAAATTCATGACGCTGATTTTTTCACAGTTAATTGATAGAAGAGATAGAGAAGGAGGTTTTAAGTTAAAAAAATAGAACTGACGTAAGTTGTGGGAGGTGTTCCGGTTGGCTCGCGACAGCTGCGCGACGCGACTCCGCGTGGTGGACTGGCGGTGCGCGTGCGCCGGACGGCCGCCGCCCCACGCGCGCTCCCCTGGCTGCAGATAATTCGTAATGTGTGTTACGAGGTGGCTTATGTGGAGTTGTGGGTCGCGGGGTATGTTATGGTTTGTTTGGTGAAATTTGACAGAGTATCTGCTGCAATCATTATTGTATAATGAGTGCTGTGACATTGATATCTTGGTTGGTGTGATCTAATTTGTGTAATTTACATAGGTTGTTAATATTATACTTGTGTGGTTTGATTATTGGGTAAACTGTGTTGCGATAGATCTGTAATGGGTTTATCCCGTTAAATTATATGACTGTCATTTTAGCGTCCAACTAAATTGTATTCTCTATTACTGATTCACCAATTTGGTTGATTTACAAAAATTAGATTTGTAAAAAGTTACAAACTGTGACAACAATCGTAGAGACATAATAGGCAGAGTATTGATGATAACTGGTTCAAATAAGCATCTGGCAGTTCTAGAACCTTCTCCCCAAATTCTATATCCTTTCTAATGACTTGGTAACGATGTGTACTATCCTTACTTACAATCTACAGTTGGACGTATGGATCAATCTTAATAGCCATTAAGCATAATATGTAAAATTATGCTATTAAGTCCGCCAAGGAACTCATCAACATCAGTTCCTCCCTCGCGTGATGTATTTTTCCGCTTGCTTCTAACATTTTCTATTTTGTACTTAGAGGTACATCCTCAGTGACATTGTTTGTTTTTGTATGATGTATGATTCATTCATTAGGGCTAACATTAATTGGCGTTTTTGTACGTTGTTACTTGTTGCATATCATAGTTTGTACGCGTTTGATGGATGAAGTTTTATTTCCTTTGAATTGGTAGAGAGTGTTGAGGAGTGTAAATATTATTTGAACATGCCTGAAGGGTTATCCAATGAAAAAGCTTATTAAAAGTGACGTCGATAATACAGAAGTAACTGTACGATAAGTCGAAACAATCCAATTCATAGTGGACCATGATCTCACTGAGAATAAAAAATCAAAAAAATACGTTCACTAAATAATGTGATGCAAATGACATTCCTTTCACAATAACTGAGTATGCTTGTCTTAACAAAACCAAAAATTCGCTTCGTCGAGATTGGAGCACCTTAGAGAAAAACATGAACGAACATATAGAAAAGTAGATCATGAACTTAAACCCTAGTCTATGTTACGTTAGATGTTGTAACATTTGCTCGTAAAGACAAAGCCGACGTGACGCGAGGTGTGTCAGTATACCGATGACATCGATGACACCGACCACTCTGGTCAGGTATGCATGTGACGAAAATTGCACACGTAATCGTTGCAAAACGATGCGATCGACCTAATTCCTACATCGTTGTGAAATGCAGAATATAAATTCTTATTTTAATCTTGTTGTTAATTATAATGCTTCCTGAAACGTGGGTTTTCCGATGGAAATTTATTGACAGTTTTTCGGTCCTTTTTGTTTCTGTTTTTTTTATCTCTCTAGCTTTATTTATGTGCAGTTGATCTTAGTGTTTACTTCCTTCCCTAGCCATATATAATCTTTCGCATTATTACTTAATATTTCTCTTATTACATGATCCTGGTTTTGTTGAATTCTTTTGTACGATTACAAAATTTCCCAAATTTTTCTAAATTGTGTCTAAATGTTTTTATCTGATTTATGTTATTTCAACCATTTCTTATTTTGTGGTCGCATTATGGGTTCCATGGTTTTTTTTTGTGGTCATCGATTTATTTGGCTTTGTTAATTTGAGATTTAACGTTTTTACCCGACTGCCGAAGTAACACCCTCGTGTTTATCAGTCTGTACAGTCGGAGGATACATTTGGTTTTGGTCACCCAGCTAGCGAATATGTATCCTCCGACCGCACAGCATGATTTTTTTCTTGTTTACGTCTTTTTAATTCGCTTCTTAAGCAGTCAGGTTTTTTGATTTTTTGAATTAAGTGTTTTTATGTTAGCCTTCGGTTACAAGTATATTGATGTCATAAATGTTCATCATCATTCTTAAAGCAAATCCTAATCAATAAGATAACTAAGGATTAGTCATATATTCTTTCCAAAGTTATATCACCTTTCCACAAGGTTATCTCGCGCTAAGCGCCGAGTAAGGAAGCAGACTCGTTTTCATCCAGAAATCGAAAGTTGTGGGTAATCGAGGCGCTTACGACATCGACCTCCCGGGCACGAGCCAATACGCTGTTAAAAAATAAACACACATCATTCCAAGTTTGGAAGTCGATTAGCAGAATATTGATAAACGTTAATCGATATTCGATTATGAAATATTAATTAAACATTTCGATTATGAAATAAATTGTATATCAATGTTCAACTTATACATTTTTGACTGGTTCACTTAGTTAGCAAGTCTATTCTGATAAACATCATGATATTGTTTATCTTAAGTGTAAAATCGTGAAGAATTAAAATCTTTCAGAAGATTGCAAACATCCGGAAAGGAAGCAATCACGAGTTCATCCAGAAATCGAAAGTTGTGGGTAATAAGGCCGCTTACGTCACCAAGCCAGGCCGTGGACCCACAGTGTAGTGTGAAAAGCTTTCACAGGCAGTGCTCTCGAACTGTCGCGTATTGTTCGTCTTATATTACGGTTTAAACGACCAATTGTTGTATATTTTATGTAAATATTCAAGCTCTTGTATAATATTTGCAACACTTATACTCAGGTGAATGAACTGAGAATGTTTACGATGTTGCTTGTTATATTCTTTGCATTTCTTCTGGTATTCTCACTTGCTTCCCAAGGGTTGGTTTGCATAAAAACTTCAAACCCTATTTGGCAAGATAAGAAGAGACGGGTTTTCCAGTCATTCTTCTTGAAGGTATCTCCACCTCTACTCCCTCTAAAGATCATTGTCGTGTTTCTATCTTCATGGTTTATCATTGGTTCTCAGTCAATCAGTCGGCCACGGAAACGTTCTGTATCTCTTTTTGCTTGTTAGTTACATTTGTAAAGGAACCATTATATATATTCATGTCTCACAGCGGACGTGACAAATAGGAAATAGGGCCACGAAACTCATACTTCATGCAATTACGTCAGGTAACACAAAACTTCTCTGTAATGCGATCCTTTGTAACGTAGAGAGAAGTACGATCGCGGAAATAATGTCCGGGGAATGCAAATAGCCTAGTTATTGCAGAATGTAAAACATATGAATATGTATAGAGATTTTGAGGTCACTGATGGTATGACTGGGTCTGATTACGATTTGATTAATTGCTTTGTATTACTTTTGTTATAAATAGCTTTTATATGATTATGTAAATGCTATTTATTGCATTATTATGCTGGAAGTATTATTCTACTTTGAAGAATGTGTGGAAATCATTTTGATCTTAAAATTTATTGCCATTTATACTCCATTTATTATAACATTAGACAAAAGAGGCTCGCAGAAGCAGGAGTACGAAACCTTTTATTTTCAAGTCAAGTTCAAACAATTTTAATAAATAATGTATGTGATGTTTTTGTAAGTAACAATGTATGGCATACAATAAAGCGTATTCTGTCTATCTACTCTTCACGATGCTTGGATAGGTACATGGAATTAAAAAAAAAATAGTAAGAATCAGTTTATTAAAAACAACTTTATCACAATATCTCTGTATTATGTTTTCAATAAACCAAATAAATACGATACAAAACACCACTTAACAATTTAGTCACTGCTACCATCAGTCATCACAAATATAATAATTAATTGACATGGGTGGTAACAAAAGTCATAATTTTAACTAAAATAATAAAGTGGCCCTTCTCCATGGGCCCGATGTAGATTATTCAGCGTCCGTATCCTGGCTACGTTTCGGCGACCTTTTCGGGGAAACTGAATGTTTTGTCTGTGCAATTATGGACGAAGTCATCCTGACGAATAACTACCGGAGATATATAATGAAGGACGGGACGGTTGACGTGTGTCGGGCATGCCACTGTCCTGGTGAATCCATCAGACATATTATCTCTGGTTGTTCTCGTCTGGCTAACGGCGAGTACTTACACAGACCAAGTGGCCAGGATTATTCACCAGCAGCTTGCTTTGAATTACAATCTGGTGGATTCTGAGGTACCGTATTACAAGTATGTGCCCGACCCAGTTCTCGAAAATGACCATGTCACGTTGTACTGGGATCGGTCTATCATCACTGATAGGACTATTGTTGCCAATAAGCCGGATATAGTGGTGATAGACCGATTAGCGCGCCGCACAATGATAATCGATGTCACCATCCCGCATGACGAGAACATCGTGAAAGCTGAGAAAGAGAAACAAATCAAGTATCTTGACTTAGCACACGAGTTTGTCGACATGTGGAATGTGGACTCGGCGATCATTGTGCCGATTGTCGTTACGGCCAACGGCCTGATGGCCAAGAGCCTCGACGACCATCTGTCGAGGCTGTCATTGGGCGGTTGGATCAAGGGTCTGATACAGAAGGCAGTACTCCTCGATACGGCTTTGAGGAGGTTCCTGTCCATAGAGCCCTAACCACCGGTAGCTTGGACCCTGTTCCCGATACCGGTTGGCCTCTATTTTTATATTTTTAAATGTTTTTAAGTTTTCTTTTTTAATATTTAAAAATGTAGTAAATAAGAATGAAGAAGAATAAAGTATATAATAAGTGGCCCTAAGATCTTTTTCCTCAAAAGGAATATTTTTGTTTTTTAGCCACTCCTGAATATCTGCCTTTCGTGTGGCTGTAGTTGGCAGCTTCTCTAATTTTCTCGAATGATATGGCGCATTATCCATAACAATAACTGTACCACTCTCGACTTTTGTTAATATTAATTTGAACCACTTTTCAAAATTGTGTGCATCCATTTCAGAATGGTAGTCTCCGTCACCCTTTTTGGCTTCAAATATTAAGTCACCATCCATCATAAACCCATCCGTTGATCCTTTGAAATGAAATAAAAGCAAATCAATAATTGTGTACCGGTGGCGTAGATTACTTGATCGCTGGAAATAGATTTTAACCTTTAAGTAGCAACCGAAATTAACTGCATCATTACTGTCATTGAACAGGTTAATCTACAACCATAAACATCTTTCTCCGAGGGGAGGCATTAAGACTTAACCAGTTTTCAGTGACGGAGAACGGAGTGATCAATTTATTAATGATTTGGTAAAGTTGCATAAATAACATAGCATAATTTTGAAATTATCAAAAGAAATACGTTTAAATCAAGTTTTACCAATATGACCAATGATAAGCCGTCTTCCAATTTGTTCTTGATTAATTTGTATAAAGTGCTTCTTTTAAAATCAGGTAGAGACTCATCGCTATTAACGGCTTCCAGAATCTTGTCCAACGTTGGTAACTCATTATCAAAGAAAAAATAATGAATTTTTCTTCGTATTCCACTTAACGTCATCCATCATAATCGTCAGATTTTGAGTATTTCCGTTGGCGAGGAGGGGGTGATTGCAGGCGACCTTCTGTATTGTACTCTTTCAGTACATTTTAGACTGTTGCACGAGATATGCCTATAAAATAAGATTAAAAATGTATGTTATTACCTCACAAAGCATGTTACTTTCAAATACATTTATTTATAATAATAATTTTATGATCCTTACCTGCAATGCAGTTTTGTTAATTAACTGCGTCCTATAAGCAGGAGTACCTTTGGGCCTGGACCCCTTAACATCTTTATAAATATTTATGACTGTTTTTTTTTCTGCAGCACGAAGCGGTGTTTGTTTTGTTCTCTTTTTCTTGGGAGATAATATTTTAACGTCGTGATCAACGTTGGGGCAACGTATTTTTCGCTGTTGACACTGATCAGCGTTACCAGCAGTTATAGAGCTTACAAGTTGCGCTTGCAAGCTACTCGGGCCTGCACCGGGATCGTCCCTGTCCATAGTTCAACAAAACGTACCGCTTTGTACAAACAACACAAAACTAACACTAATAACGATAACAAAACAATAACAACAGAAAAACAGTAACAAACAAGGGCGTCTCCAAGGGGGGGCAGGGAGGGGCAGCTGCCCCCCCTAGAGATTCTAAAAAAGTTGCCAAATGTAAAGCAACCAAAGTCCTAAGTTGGTCTGGCCATGATGAGTGTGCACAGAAAACTTATTCATGGAAATTTACATGATTTTCATAATAAAGTGGTCGAGAAGTTTTCAAAAAGCCCCCGAAGATTATGTTTTAATTAACCTAATCAAAAAAAGAATCTTTGTTGACCACTATTATATTAAAATCTGATACATAATTACAAAAAAAAATTACAATTTATATTCAAATTCAAACTCCCAAATTACTTTTATTCTATTTTTCTAACAGTAATATTTTATTTATAAGTTTTATTTATTGTACAGTCAAGAACTCGTGAAGCTTTACACGTTGGACTCCGTACCGTTATTATTACAATCGCTGTAGATGTAAGGCTCGTAATATAAGTGAAAAGCATCATGTGCTCTCGATTTTACCTGCAATTGATTTTAACTTGCCCCCCCCTTGGCCATCGGCTGGCGACGCCCTTGGTAACAAATAACAACTAAACCACGATAATTCAACAATATCAACGAGAAAAGGCGTAGCATTCACAAGTATCCACAAGCGAATGACAGTATGACAATTGACAACTGCAGATTATTTACGCAATTTGACGGATAGATGACATCATAAACCGACAAAATAAAAAAACACGTGCAGCCACAACTTATGAACGGAACAGGTAACATTTTAGATTTGGTTGAGTTATAGTGACATGAAAAACGTTCCCGGTACTGTCCGCCCCTGCTTCTTTTAGATTTTAAAAATTGACACGACATTATTTTATGTAAAAACTAAATAATATTAAATGAAGGCCTTGTAATTTCAGAAGGTAGATAGGTTAAATAGATGCAATTAAGTGTGACAGCTGTTATTTAAATTGATTATATTTAACTCCACATCAATCTTGACTGTAATAGTGTTTGTTGTATTTTTATTACAAAGTGTGCACCTAAAAGAGCCTTTTTTAACTTCTGTCTAATGCTATAGTAAATGGAGTTATAGGTAGAACGGATCGGACCCATCGACATGGGGATGAAAAGTTCTGGGGTGGCGATAGCTTTCCGGGTGAAGCAGCGTTGGAACGCCTCCCTCTTGTCTAGAAGGACTAATGATTTGGTTAAGGCTACAGGGATCCACTGGATGCGGATACTGGACCCTCATAATTAATACCCAAGATACAGCTTGCCTAGTTTGGATCCAATGTTAAGACTTTGTAAATTTCCTTGATAAATAAGAATTTTGAATTTGGATACGAAACGCATGTCTCAAATTCAAATGATAGGACCGTTCGATGTGGCGGCACTTGGGGTACCCTTTTTTCAGCAGTAGACGTCTTTCGGCTGAAAAGAAGATTATGATGAAGTTTGAGTGTCTTATTTAGAATTTCAAGTCCGATAAATTGTTTTTATGCATCCTTTGCATTGCATGGTAAGTTATTTTTTCTCAAAATAGGTTAACAATTTCAATGCAATTAATTGTTGGATAAAAATCCTGTCGGAAAGTAGTTACTGATATTGATAACTCATGAAGCGTATGTATTGGCTGTCAAGTTTGAGTAAGGGGATATAATATGCCATGCAACAACGAGTATGGAGTTCAAGTAGCTTATAATAGTTCAAGTAATACAACTTGCACTGGTTTTACTTGAACTTTCAGTAAACTGGTAGGTCACTAGTACTGGGTCTGGGCCTGAAAAGGTAGTGTGAGCGGTCTTTAACTCATACGCAATTCACTTTAACATTTTTGAGGAGTCCTTGATAGTGACCATCTGTTGTAAATGGTTTTTGAAATGTCCAAATATGGTAGGACTACGTTGATTAAAAAAAAAACTGGAAGTCATAATGATTTTCATCTTTGTTTTTTTCTGAACCATTTTTTAAGGCCAATTCTCGTGCTTTAATAATATTTATTAATAATGAAATATTGTCACCTAAACTAAACGTGTATACGACATTTAGGCTCAATTTGTTGTAGATAAAATTCTGTTGCAAGGTTGGATCCATACATAGTAACTAACAACGAAAGTTAAATAAAAGCTTGTAACAAGATAAAATACCACCGGTTTTAATTATTATTTCATGCTTTTTAAACTACATATAATATACCTAGTAGCATACACGCTTCAATCGACAATCGAATCGAAACACGTAAAAATGACACGATATCTTGCGAAAAAATCCAGATTCAAAGAGTAAAATGCGATTAAATTTTGAACGGCTAAACCGATTTTATTCTAACATAGCTAAGCACACTCTCGACAAAGCCACCTTTCAAACAAAAAACACTAAATCAAAATCGGTTCATCCGTATAGGCGCTACGATGCCACAGACAGATACACAGCAACACAAGTCAAACTTATAACAACCCTCTTTTTCCGTCGGGGGTTAACAACTTTCATATTCAAGTAGCTATTATCATCTCAGCGACATTCAATGTCGAAAAAGGAGGGAAATTATAGATGTTTTTGACAAATTGCAACCGAGTTGCGAATGCGAATGTTCCTTAAAAATACCTTCGGAAATTTCCCCTCTGATGTAAGGTCGTAGTTGACTTGTTAAAATAAAATGAAGGTGTAGGAACGTTATAATAAATAACAATGATATTATGTAAATTTTAGTAAAACCTTAGGTTACAGTCGCAAATTAACTGTATATCTAATATCGAACCTCCTTCCCACAAGTGGTATTGCCACTAGCACACAATGTTTTCGGATACCATATTTGTGTACGTAATGAGTAAGATTGCTGCAATTAGCTTGCGTCATCGTTTTCCTGATTTAAGTCTGAATTTCTAGCAAATGTGAGTTCTAATCGGCAAATTTTGTAATAGGGCAATTGTAATGATTAAAAAATTTAAATCAATCACCAAAACCGGTGTACTAAGTAGCGCGTGGCAGAGATCTAAAATAATTCTGCTTATCTGATAAAACATATTGATACCCCTGAACCTGAACCTCAGAACCAAGAAAAAAAGAACCGAGGAGAGCAATAGAGGGAGACAAACTGAAGATGACTTGAAATGGTCCTCACGATTCTTCTATGTTGTTTTAGACTCGACTTAGAGTCCTTATGTAGATATGTCATCCCAGAATATCTGCATAGCGTCATCAAAAGTAACAAAATATTAACATTCTCCGATTTTTAAACTACACCAGAATGCTTTATAAGCACTGTCTCCCCTCCTTATCATTATTGAATATGGTTCTTATAGAGCAGAGGTCGGCAAGTAATTTTATAAAATTAAACACATAATTAGTATTTACCAGTTGTTGTTTTTTTAAATAATGTAAGATAAGGTTATTACTAAAACACAAATAGATTCTTAAAAAAATATGCTAGAAATTAAACCTTCGGTCTTGAGACAGTTTTTTATATGTGGTTATGCAGGGAACAGCTAATGTGAAGAGTGTCTTCTAGATGGGATTCTGTTATTCTCGAACGGAAATTGTTTTTCAAGAATATTATTTAAGTTGAATAGGTAGGTAGGTAGAACAGTTTTCGGCGGTCTAAGTTCCGACCTTTCGCGGCCCGGACATGGACCGCAGCCCGCCAGTTGCCGACCGACGTTATAGAGCTTCAAATCTGTCTTTGAAACGCCCCAATTGATTCTTTGTCAATCAGCCTACGTGAGTGCCAGTCACCATCATTACTCCGACAGTGTGTGCCAGGTGTTATGCGGAACCCTGCGAATATGTGTGCGTGTTACATAAGCTGGCGTACGTGAGTGTGATCGCGGGCGCATTGTCGGTCACGCCGCCGACTGACGCGGTGGGAAGTGGGATGCGTCTGCGCAGTTTAGAACATAATATAATGCCAACCTGCTAAAGCCCCACTGCAGGGCAAATGCCTCTTCTCATACAGAGAAGACACGAGCATCTATCACCATGCTTGCTAAAGGGGGGTTGGCGATTTCAGACTTATGTTGACTGTAAGTCCTGTTTTCCTAAACTACACACCGAAAGTCTTATGAATACGGTCGCAAAGTTTGAATGGCGTATCAGGCATGGTTTCATTGACTTGTTTCTTTCATGTGTACACACCGAAAGTCTTACGAATACGGTCGCAAAGTTTGAATGGCGTATCAGGCATGGTTTCATTGACTTGTTTCTTTCATGTGTACACACCGAAAGTCTTACGAATACGGTCGCAAAGTTTGAATGGCGTATCAGGCATGGTTTCATTGGCTTGTTTCTTTCATGTGTACACACCGAAAGTCTTACGAATACGGTCGCAAAGTTTGAATGGCGTATCAGGCATGGTTTCATTGACTTGTTTCTTTCATGTGTACACACCGAAAGTCTTACGAATACGGTCGCAAAGTTTGAATGGCACATCAGGCATGGTTTCACTGTCTTTTTTCTTTCACGTGACCGCTGTGCCTTGTTGAAGATGAGAGGAGATCATGGGCAGTAAGTACGTTAGTGGGTTTCTTGCCTGCAGATTTATTACTTAACTACTCACCATCATCCTTTTAATGTTCCCACTGCTGGGACACAGGCCTCCTCTCTATGAGAGGGAACGAGCCGTAATCCGCGGGCCCAGTGCGGGTTGGTGGATGTCACATACCTTCAACTTTTTTGTTCTAGGACATGCCGGTTTCCTCACGATGTTTTCCTTGACCGTTTTGGGAGCAGTGGTGATGAAATAATTTACACAAATTAAACCGCATGCCTGGGTTCGAACCCACGACCGACAAGTAAGTCGCGGCCGTTACCACTGGGCCAGCACTGCTCTAACTAATAGGCAGAAATAAATCAATGAGCTGTGTAGCCAGTACTCAAGATTACACAATATTCAGTAATGCTTAAGTGGATAATAATGGCCACATCCAGGAACGAATAGATTAATATGATAAAATGGTTTCTAATCGAATGTTCCTTATGTATTTAATTATTAGCTTCTGCTACCGGCATCGCTTGCGTTAAAAATTGTTTTCTTATCCCAAGTGAGCATTATACTGAGATGAAAAGTAGCATTTGTGCTATTACAGACTATAATCTATCTCTGTGCCAAATTTCATCCCGATCCGTTAAGCCGTCCTGTCGTGATTGAGGAACAAACATCCAAACTTTTGCATTTGTAATATTAGTAAGATAAGATGTGAATTTAATGTTGCTGTATTATTATTTTTTAGCAAAGACCAAAATGGCCAATTTTTTCTTCGTTGTCTGTCTTATATTTGAAAACCAGTTATAACTCACCAGCCTTCAAACGACTTCCTATATAGCCAAAATTTCTGTTAGTGACCAATGACTTTCAAACCATCTTATTTATTATCGTAATTATTATTACTAATTATAGCCAGCCTGTACTGTTCAACTGCTGTGCCAAAGTATCCCTCTGTTTATTATAATCTCCTTTATTCAATTAATGTACATACGTTTTACATTTTTAAATATTAGCTTATAAAACTGAATAATAAAAACATTTAAAATAGAAAAAACTAGCTGACGCGGCAAACTTTGTTTTGCCATAAAACCACCAAACATTCATCTTACCTTACATACCTTACCTACGCTACCCTACGTACCCTACCCTACCTACCCTACCCTACCCTACCTACCCTACCTTACCTACCCTACCTACCCTACCCTACCCTACCCTACCCTATCCTATCTACCCTACCTTACCTACCCTACCTACCCTACCCTACCCTACCCTATCTACCCTACTTACCCTACCCTACCTACATACCTACCCTACCTATGTAGGTAAGGTAGCATTTTTTTTCTTATTTTTTTTATAAGAACCTTCTCCTAACAATAACAAACACAACAAAAAAAGAATAAGCGAAATCGGTCCAGCCGTTCACGCGTGATGTCGTGACCAAGGGAAATAGGGATTCATTTTTTTATATATATACTAGCTTTTGCTTGCGGCTTCGCACGCGTAGACTACATGCTTCTCCTTATCATATTTTAACAGTATGTAGAGAAAAGTAAAAAATAAAGTAATGCGAAAGTGTTTCTTAGGACAGACTTATACTTACCTACTCTATCATCAATACGCTCTATCCTAGTCCCGTTCCGTATGCCTACACTATTTCTGTGTTTATCTATGCCTAATAATAAGTAATCATAAGCATAAGTAAGTAATTAAATTAAAGTATTTCCTTATAAACAACATTTTAAACCCCTGCCCCCTCCAAGGATGGAATTCCCAAAAAAACCTTAATTTGCGTTAGATTTTAATCTTCAGCCCAAACCCAATATTCGAAGATACTTCAAAACTGGCCGACTTTCATACAAACTTTTATCCCCTATTTCACCCCCTTAGGGGTGGAATTCACAAAAATTCTTTCTTAGTGGATGCCTATACAGTATAAAGTATCTATTTGCAAAATTTCAAGTCTCTAGACGATTTCACTCTCATGGGGGTGGAATCTTCAAAATCGCTGAGACACGTGTAAGTTATTTTTTAATCTTCAGCCTAAACCCAAAATATGAAGATCCTGACTTTAAAACTGACGGATTTTCATACAAACTTTCATCCCCTATATCACGCCCTTAGGGGTGGAATTTCCAAAAATCCTTTCTTAGTGCTCACATATACTACCAAAGGAACATATCTGCCAAGTTTCATGATTGAAGCTTCAGCCGTTTGGCCTGTGCGTTGATGGTCAGTGAGTGAGTCAGTCAGTCAGTCAGTCACTTTCTTCTTTTATAAATGTTTAGATAGATAGAGGCCCACCGGTATCGGGAACAGGGTCCAAGCTACCGGTGGTCAGGGCTCCAGAGAAAGGAACCTTCTAACGATACGCACCGTGATTATTATTTAATATAATTATTTTTATTGATTCTGATTCTATGCCACTTCTTGCCAATTCCTAAGGAAAAAATCCAAGTCGCAATCTAAACCTTTGCTGGATAAACATCTTGTATTAAATTCAAATAACCTCTGTACGAAACTAATAAACTTGTTAAGGTCCTGACCTTTCCATATGCGACAACACGTCCATAGCCATAACGTTATCTCTCAGCTTTGTCATCTTGTAAATTAGACGCCTTTTGACCTCGGAGACCTCCCCTAGTCACCACTATGGCGATGACCTGCGGGGTCATGGATGAAATCTTCCTTGTTCTGATACAACGAGGAACCTAAATGCATTATTGCCATTTTGTATTAATCGTTATTCTGCAACATTAATTTAGATACAATAGGTACAGAATGCGATTAGAAAATGTATCGTTTAGATATGGTCTTTACTCTGAATGGCAGAATAGGGCAAAATTTGGTTACCGCGGTCCTGAAATAAGCAACTGAAGGAACACGGGTGGGTTTGGTCAGTAAAAGTCTGACACGGAGCGGACGAAGTCATTGGACGATTACACATACCAAAAAAAAAAAACGAGCGTTGGTAATTTTACCAACCAGATGAAAAAATAGTAGCACTTGCGAACAAGCAATGTGGACTAGCTTAGGATGATAGAGTCAAATATCTACTAACTGAAAATAATGTTTTGTTAGGTCAGAAATATTGAACTTGCCGCCTCAGTACAACGAATGAAAAAAAAGATGTTTTCACGTCAAAAACATTAACAAATTATTTCCTGCATAAACCTGCATTTTTAACGATGTTGAAATCTTTTGTTATTTCCACGCCGTTTCTAAACAAGAAGGAAGTAAAACTTAGTTGCGCTAATATTTTTTCTTCCTATGCAAATACCGCTCTAAGGCACCTTCCTCACCGGGTCGTTGTGTTTTCGTTTCTGTACAGATGCGCTGTACGCACGTTCCTGACTGCTTCGTTTCGGGACAGATTCTTTACCGAGCGCACGTCTGCGGCTTTTTCAAAAGGCACCTGGACTTCTAGGGAAAAGACCATGTGCACCGGGTGAGGGATTTTTGCCTCACTTAAACCACACCGGTGAGATCACCACCGAACCGACCCGCCTTTCGCACCGACCCGATGAGGAAAGCGCCTAAAGTCTGAGTACCATCGTTATTTACTCGATGGTAAACTTAAATGCAGATCTCTCATGATGCAGTCAGTAAATACAAAGTGATATAACTCGAGGTGTTCTCGACTCGATTAATATCACACCGATTAGCGATTTTTATAACCAAGCGAAATTGCAATACTGTTTGCACTTCAATTTTTCTCAGAAATCACGTGCGCTATATCGCCTATAGTCGCGCCATAAGTGAGATTCCTTAGTCATCGCCTTGAAAAACTTATTGGGCAACGAATCTTGTGCAAATAATTTCTCATTTCGACCATTTATGTATTTGCAAGTCGGTCCTTCGTTGACATACTCGTACATTTATGTATTTTACTATGAGATCATTGCTAATCGCTTAGTTTGACGCAGTGCTAATATTCATTATAATAACGAAGAAAATACTCGTAGTTTTCAGTTATTCTCTATTGTTCAAAGTTTTCTTATTTGTTTCTTTTAGAACATGGCGGTAGTCAGGTGCCTGCCGAAAAACAACGCGACATTTCTCTCTACTACTGAAACTTCTCAATCATTTCTGTAAGTCATGATGAATGTCTCTTTCAGCCGAAAGACGTCCACTGCTGGACATAGGCCTCCCCTAAGCCTCGCCATACTGATCAGTCCTGTGCGACTCGCGTCCACCGGATTGCCGCAGTCAGGTCATCGGTCTACCTAGAGCGAGGCCTTCCAACGCTGCGTCTTTCGGTACGCGGTCGCCGTGGCAGAACTTATCGGCCCAATGAATAATAACTACGAACTAAATAAGAACAATGTAATGCATAATCATTAAAATTCCCGAAGTCATGAAGCAGGTGGCGCTTATAGCCGTAAATCAGAACGACTGTAATCACACCTAATCGAGTTGATTGAATATTGTGCAACGTCTCGTAGCTACAACTGGCCGGTTATTTCTACGCGTAACGCCTCGTACCACGACTGGTTCTGACATTACTATCATAATTATTATGGACAAAGACGTTCGGCTAAGCCGCTGCTTGTGTCGATAGACTGGAGTCTATAGTCTTGTCAATATGTAGATTAGATATACAGACTGCAGTACAGGCCACGTCTCGATCGAATCGAAGGCTTTCTCGTAGTCCACAAACGCTAGCTGAGTGGCAGGGATCTCTTTGGTCTTCTGTATAACCTGCCGCACCGTTTGTATGTCGTCTACGGTGCTGAAGCCTTTTCGGATACCGGCTTGTTCGGCAAATGCTAGAAATCGTCAAAACTGCGCGCGAGACGATACGTGATGACTCTGGAAAACAGCTTGTCGACGTGGTTAAGAATTGAGATGGCCCTATATTTCTTCAGCCAGGGAATTGTCGTCCTTCTTGAAGAAGAGTACCACCACACCCCTGCCCTATGCCTGTGGCAGTTTTCCCCTCGAGCTTGACGGAATCAGACAGCTTCTGCAGGCCTTAAGAACCTCCCTCGTCTCAGTTCTCACCCGGTGCGTTGTTGCTCTTAAGCTCTCTCAGAGCCATCCTAATCTTGTAAACACTGCCGTCCGGGATGTCTTCGGTAGTCACAGAATAAATAATAGTACAAACTACTTGTACAGGTCAATCTAGGTCTTTTAATAGATTTAGATTCGCAACGGGTTTGCTGATTGATGTGCGTTTGAATACAGATTCTTCCGCGGAGAATCTTAACACTGCCATTCAGAAAATTACGTCAAATGCACAACGCCATCTATCGAATATGGAGTTCAAATATCACGTACTTACAGCAACACACGTAATTCAGATATTCGGACAGTGTATCTGAATTGCGTGTGTTGTGATATTTTACTTCTTGAACACTTTAAATTCGTATATCTTTTCATTTCGTGAACCCATGAAGTTGATGTTGATGCAACACAACTAAACAGAATACAGACAAATATTCCAAATATGCTGGTAATGAGTTCTATTGGTTATCCTTTAACAACCTAGCAATTTTATTTGGAAATATTTTCGAAGCACAAAAACGACTTTTGTACAGATTTATTATAATTTATTTATTATATTTTTTTTATTTAGAATTAATTTTTTGCATAGTATTGGTTTTGTTTTCGTTGCCGCCAAAATTTACTTTTTAACCGACTTACCAAAAAGGAGGCGGTTCTATGATCGACTTTATGTTTGTTTATTTTTTTTTACATCTTTTACCGTTTCTGCTTCCGCTATGACACTTCCGTTGCATCACTAATTTGTATGTCCTACACACAGTTCTTCTGGTCTGTTTGTTTTTGTATGTGAGTTTATGTTTGTAAATGTACCTACTCACGATACAGGAGACACTCCTAGTAAGGGTCAAACATAAAAAAAAAACAGTCCGCCGAGAAAAGATATATATATGTATATATATGATATACAGTTCATCTTTGAAATAGCTAGGCAAAACATCTGAAGTACCTCTGGTATTACAGATATCCATCTAACAATATTTACAGATATGCATCAGTTGGGCAGCCTGCTTGATTGCATATCTGTGCTTTAAAAAAAGCCTAGCCTTCGTTTTCGGGTTAGAAAAGTTCATTCGAACTTTTCTCCGTAGATCCTCTAGCTTTTACACATGTCTGCTAGTTGCTCTCGATTGTACAATATGGTACTTACCATTTCCAACAAGACTACTCATTGTGTCTATCTGTTATAACATTAATTACAGCTTAGCTTTGAAAACTACGTTCGTTTATCTGACTATTTTCCATAGCTGGCAGGCAAGTTTTGAGACGAAATTTAAATCAGAATTTTTACAGGCACTGAATTAAAAAAAATGGATACGCTAAGGCATGGGGCTTATTTAGCTCGGTGAATTGGTCTGTAGACACCCTTGTCCTCCTCACTTATGAAGTAAATAAATACACGGATAATAATCATAAAACCATTACATTTATGTAAATTGGATAATATTATGCACTTTATTTTATCACCAAAGCAATTTATGTAAATCCGCTGACACATAAAACTAGAAATCTAGATTCATTTGAATACTTATTACTATTAGCTTTTGAACGATGTGCGTACAGGAACTTATCTAACGGCCGGGAAATGATAATACCTAGACACCTATTACCTAGACTGAACATTGAAACACGAGATTAAAACCAAACTTGATATTACTTTGATGTCATAATCTTGATCTTGTTAGCATTGCTGGACTTATGTACGCAAAATAGTTTGCTTTGCTTCATTTGTAAAGCTAAGTTATTTAAATGTAGACCTACCTGTCTAACTGAAGTAAAACTTTCGGTAGCTTTCAGAAAGAGAATAATGAACCAAACAAGAATCATGCCAGAATCATGTTCAAAAAAGCAAGATCTTCTTTAGTAAGTCTGATTAATTTCCATTTGATCATTTCGAGATTTCATAGCCATCAGTTTCAGTTTATACTCAGGGGCTTCTTGTGCTGCTTACCTCAATGTAACAGTCAAGGCATTTTACTCCATCTAGTGGCTTTAAATTGAACTAGGAGAGTTTTAGAAATATAAAGTAGTACAGCTATTCGACAAAAGGTGGCGCTTGATTTATTGTTTCTACTATTTGCCAACAGGTGTCGCTATAAGTTTATTCCACGAGTATGGTGGAATTTTGTAAGTTTAGGTATTCTTTGCTTTTCAAACTTTATTGTTCTACTGCTGCGCAAAGGGTTCTCCCATAGCCTATTACTCTTTCGTCCGGTTTATTGCCTCACTTGCCTCCGGCCTATCTGTCGAGTGTTTCATCATCATCATTATTATCACTTCAGCCGAAAGACGTCCACTGCTGAACATAGCCAAGTGTCGTGGGCTTGCTGATAAAACGATACTTTAGGTCTTAAGTGATCCTGTGGGATCACGTTCTTCTTAGTTCTGCCAATTTTATTGGACAAGAAGATATATTTTTATTTAGTTTATATAGACCATGTTGTGAGTTGTGCAAATAAAACAAAAAACAATACTTTAATTTTTATTGTATAGCGTACCAGCGAATGGTAATTTTAATTACAATACATGACGCCTAAAAGACTCGGAAAGTAAAATAATTACGTAGTCTACGTACCTTAAAAATATATTTACAGTCTTACAAACAAGAATAACATTACTTTCAATAAAATAGCATTTTACTTAACGAGTATTTATAATAACAATTTTGTTCTTGACTGAGTATTTTCATTCACTATAACTTAACACTGTCATAATACAAGCCAGTCCTCTTTGATCATGTCTGAAGCTTTTTCAGCGATCATGATGACAGGAGCGTTGGGGTTTCCACTTATGATGGTGGGCATAACACTCGCGTCGACAACTCTCAAGTTAGCTACGCCATGTACACGTAGTCTGGGGTCTACCACAGCGTCTATATCCTGCTTGGGACCCATTTTGCAGGTTCCAGTAGGATGGTATATTGTAAAAGTGAAGTGCTTCAAACTGCACTCCCAGTATTCGTCACTAAACAGCACGTGCTGCTGACAGCCTGGCATAGCAATGTTATGCGGCCTCGATCCGTACCTCTGGAACGCCGTTGTGTTCGACAAAGCCATCGCTATCCTTATACCTTCCGTTAGAACTTTAATATCTTCCTTGTACGCGAAGTAATTCGGCTCTATAGATGGCGCAGCGAACGGGTTGCGACTCTTCAACTTTATCCAACCGGAGCTCTTCGGCCTCAATAGTAATGGAAGTATAGTCCAGGTCTCTGCGTCCTCTATTGGTTTATACACAGTATTGTACACTCTGTCACGCAAGTTCAATATTTTCCTGATCTGTTCTCCGCCGTCAGAATTAACTGAACTGGGCGCGAAGTGGAACTGTATGTCCGGCCAGTTGCCTGATGGTGGCGCGTACTTAGTGTTGACAAATGCAAGTCCTTCCACGCCTTGAGTCGTCATCGGTCCTTTCTCGTATAAAATGTAGTTCATAGCAACGTTGAACGTTTGGAAACGGTCCTTCTTAAATGTTACTGGTTTGTTGACGACAAAAGTCAAACCACCGAGACCAACGTGATCCTGCAGATTATGGCCTACCTTTAGATTTGCTACCAAAGGAATACCATGCTCTCTCAGGTGGTCCGCTGGTCCAATTCCACTCAACATCATTATTTTAGGGGTCGCTAGTGCCCCAGCGGACATAATCACTTCTCTTTTGATTCTAACTTTGTGCCTTTGACCATTTCTATAGAACTCTACGCCGTATGCCTGTTTTTTAACAGGATTGATAAGAATTCTCGTAACTTGTGCGCCGAGAGCAACGTGCAGATTCTCTCTCTGTCGGACAGGTCTAAGGAAGGCCTTGGCCGTGCTGCAGCGGCTGCCGCGCCGCATGGTCGCCTGGGTCAGCATGAAGCCCGTCTGTTTCGCTCCGTTTATGTCACGGTTTTCGTAACCAAGTTCCATGCCGCCTTTCAAGAATGTAACCGATAATGGCGTGCGCCACGGTGCCTCTTGGACCGTGAGATATCCGCCGGCGGCGTGGTACGGCGTGTTCACTAAGTACGGGTTGCGATTGTCTTCGGATTTGAGGAAATATGGTAACACTTGATCGTACGACCAGCCGGGGTTACCGAGCGCTTCCCAGAGGTCGTAGTCGTTGCGGTTGCCCCTGACGTACACCATCGCGTTGAGTACGCTGCAGCCGCCGAGTACCTTGCCTCTGGGCCAGTTGCAGCGGTCGCCGTTCATGGCGAGGCAGTAGGAGCGGTTGTTTGAAGGCGTGGTCTGGAACTGCCAGTCCATCTCGGAGAGCTGTGTGTAGCCCGCCAGCGCGGGGATGTCAGAGATCTCAGATTCGTCTTGGCCGGCCTCCAGGAGCAGCACAGTCCAGTTGCCGATCTCGGAGAGCCGCGACGCGACCACTGCGCCGGCAGAACCGCCGCCGACTATCACGAAGTCGTAGATCGGCAACAGCTGAAACATTTAATGATTACATTATTTATTGAAATTGTAATATTTTTTTAATAGATACATTCATATTTTTTTGTATTTACTTTTTGCATAACGTTACTAATGAAAATTATTTTTTTGTAATTTTAATTATATGACTTTAAGTATTATGAATGTTGAGTATGATTTAAAAATACTTACAGTATTGACATCCGTAACGTAAGACTCTGGGTCGAATTGTTGGTATCTGAAGTACGTGATCCCGAGTGCCAGGAGTGGTATCAGACCCAATACGGTGATGGGCGACGGTGCCAAGCTGGCCAGCGCTCCTGCCGCCTCCATGGCTGCCCTTACAACTCATCTACCGCTAAACTAATATTTACAACATAGCCTACTAGTCTTAGCTCTCTTAAATCCAATGCTGGCTTTTCTTTCTTTGCTCCTCTTCTGAAAGAATTTTAGGTGTATAATTCCTAATGCCAGGTTTTTTCGTGGGCGTCGATTTCGCCTTTTCTGTTTCGCTAAGATAGCTCTTGAGTCGTGCGCTCTTCAGTTCGTCTTTGTCGGCGTCGAAGAGTTGTAGCGTGTTGTATCGCTTCTCTTTGTGCAGTTTGACGGGTTTGTAGAGTTCTTTGTTGACGTCTTTGTAGTGTTCGTTCTTGTACAAGGACGTGCAGTAGTAGTCGCTCTTGGAGGACCTGTCGGAGCGATATTCGCAGGCGCTGGAGCCGCTCCGGTAGCCGCTGCTCTCTGTGGAGGAGTTGTCGCTCTTGAAACTGTCGGCGCTCCTCCTGGCTTTGTGCCGCTTGTAGTCCTTGTCGAAGTCACTGGCGCGGTAGTCGACGGGCGAGCTCCGGTAGTGTAGGGGCTCGTCGTACTTGTCCTTGTACCGTCTTACTTGCGTGCCGCTAGCGTGCGCGTACGACTGTTCCTGGCCCATGATGTAATGCGCGCTCGCGCTCTCGCGTGATTTCTGAAACGATAATAATATTTATTTTAGTATAAAATTATAAAAAGCTCGAATCTAGCATGAAATAGATAACATAATCAGATCAGCCTTTTAATGTCCCCACTGCTGGGACAATGGCCTGATTGGCTGAGAGAGGGAATGGGCCTTAATCCACCAAGCGGGCCCAGTGCGGATTGGTGGATCTGACATGCCTTCGATTTTTTTATTCTAGGACATGCCGGTTTCCTCACGATGTTTTCTTTCACCATTTTAAGAGCAGTGGTGATGAACTTACGAGTATTAAGACTAAGTAAACCGCCTAACTGGTTTCGAACCCACGACCTACGACATGTTAGTCGGCAGGCTTATTACGTATCTTGCAAGAGCAAAACGATAACGATTTTGGCGTAATAATTTCTCTCCAATACAGAAGTTTTAGAGATTTTGGCGGTTTTTTTTTTATAGTTGTATTTGACGAATAGCAAACGATTGTATGGGACCTACCATACCTACACTGTAGGTAGTTCCGATTTTTATGACATGAAGCGTTTGATCTTGCGATGTTTGCTGATTGCTGTTTCTTACGTAATAAGCCTGCCGGGCCACCACTGCTCTCACTGGACCACCACTGCTCTAGATAACATGAAATAAGATATTTGACAAAATTTAAAATTACATGTGTACAAAATGTTCATGATTGTTTTTTTTTTTTGCAGGTAACGATGAATCCAATATATCTGGTGTAATGGTATGTAGGAAACTAATTAGATCCAGTCATCGATATGAGGATACAATATCAACGCTACTTCATTCAGTAAATTGGTAAATAAAATGGCAATAAGAGTTAATTTAACAGTAGCTAAAAATGAATTATCGACTCGTAAGACTCGATTGCTGACTTTAGTGTGAAACCGTAGCGCAAATAATAATTTACCAGTATTATCTTTCGACAACCTTCTCAATCTAAGCGTAAAATACTTGACGGTCATTGGCCCTGAGCTTGGTACCGTTACTGATAAAAATAACAACAGATTAACGATGAAGGTAACAATAGATACAAATTCTTGAATTATTAGTTACCAATATTGTTGATCAAAAGTTTGTGCGAATGCCCTGAGCTTGGTACCGTTACTGATAAAAATAACAACAGATTAACGATGAAGGTAACAATAGATACAAATTCTTGAATTATTAGTTACCAATATTGTTGATCAAAAGTTTGTGCGTAGTGTGTCAGTAGAACGGGCTCTCGGTTTGGGAGTGGACCGGCCGAAATTAATGTGAGAGAAATTTTAACAGGTTTTCAAACCACTTGCATTGGTTGAGGTGCTGTGTTTCTACAAACAACGAATTTTGCTCCAACTCAATAGATTTGTTAAAAATTAAATATATATTTTAGAAGGTGCAAATCGATCTGTAGAGACAAAAATCGAAATTGTTCACACTTTTACTCTCCGCAAGTGGATGTTATTGCATGCATGTGTAAATGAATTACTGAATGTTACTCGTGAAGCACTCAGAGAACCGTAGAAAAAGTGGTTTGGTAACTTTGAATTAAACCGTTTCAAAATTGTAGTATTTACTTATATAACTGTTGAGAATACTTTGCTATAATCTCGTTGGTTTACTGTTAAATTATTAACTTTCTTTGCTTAAAAAAATCTGCAGTTTTGTGGTCTGTGCTGTGGTGTCAACAGTGAAGTTGTCATGACTTTCACTCACTATTTTAGCTTAAATTTCGTATCTATCTTTGCGGTACTTTTATTGTTTCCTTGTTTTCTTGATTATTATTTGATTCACAGTCAATAATCTTAAAGAGGTTGCCAAAACAAGGATCAGTTTCGCTCTCAAGTATGTATGAGTAAGTGTTAATATTATAATATTATTGTTTGTTACATATTTTTTGTGTCCATTTTTGGAGCACTGTCACTTTTATCGGTACCTCGATTTAGAATTTTTTTAATTTTTACTATGGCTTGTATATTTGGTTATTTTTAACACGCTTTTATTAGCTTGGTATGTATATATCTATGAATCTATGTAACGGAATCTTTAAACGTGATTTTCACCCAAACGTCGGATTAATTTTAAACTTTGCGCACTTATCGAAAACCGAGGACAATGCAATAATTTAAATAGTTTGACCCATTATCCTTACCAGGATCTACAGGATTGAACTAAAAATTAAAAAATAAATGCGCGGCGCTTTTTTAAAATATATTTTTTTGTTTGTTATTCACACTATTCTTAATAAAAAAACATATTAAATTAATGGAATTTTATTATTAAAATTATTTTCTTCTTTTTAGTTTTTTTTTTGTATATATTTTTTAATATTTTATAATTATTTATATTAAAGAAATATTAACTTCTTTTATTTTTTGCTATCTTTTATAACTACTAATTATATATCTAACGCAAACACAATACTTCGCTACTACTACAAACTTTTTTGTTAAACCCTCATAGCATTCAAATGTCGGTCAACAATTTCTATCACAATCTTATGCATTACATATTATATTTACAACTGATGATTGCCACATAGTGTTTATTATAAAATACGATTTAGTGTAACCATCTTTGGAACCTTAATGCATTGACGTCTGTCAAGCCGTATGTAATGAGGTTAAAGCACTATTACTCGAAGAGGCAACAAATGTAGACAAAGTAGCTGTAAACAGAACATAAAACCACTAAAACGAGCTGGCTGTAACGAACCTTGAATAGTAGAAACTTAAAGTGCTAGTCACGTTGACATTCAAAGCGGGCATGAAATGCGACCACCATGGACGATTCGACATGGAGGCATTACCCACAAAACTGCCCCGGGACAACAGAGGTAATAGCCGAGAACGACTCATTTGTTCAAATGGTAACATATGGGTTGGTTGGAAATAAAAATAAAGAGGAGACAAACAATTTTGAACCTTACTCAAATGACATAAAAGCCGTAACTGCGGGAAATACTGTAGGTTTTACAAAATGTTTACTTAACAAACTGCCATACAATTTTAATCCGTATGTCAAAGGTATAGATGTCGTGACTGCAACTGCCAGAAATCCTTTCAAGTGTTTTCTTTTCCACGCTAAGTGTGTTAGCCTGTTTTAAAGATGCAAATTGCGTATTTATTGTCGGCAGTTGTTCGCTAAAGCCTTTAAACCAATATTTTTTATTTACCGAAGTACCTGAAGCTTAAAGTCAAGAGAGGCTTAAAAGGGTCTTTGTAGCCAATTAGAATTGCCTTCTTGTGACCGATTATTCTCATAAAGACCCTTTTGATCGTATTAAGTTCTTAGTGCGATCGCTCAGCCAAAGGTATTATTATAAGAATATTTTATATTGTTTAACGATATAATGATTCAGGTACACTTCTTGAAATTTGGACTTAGTTTCTTTTGTTTTTTGTTATAAAACTACCAGATATTTTTAATCTTTTCGTCGGTGTACAATGCTTAGTTAAATTATAACATTATCTACTAATTTTGAATCTGCTTGCTATGTGAACTAGTATAGCTTCATTAAAGTCTTGTATGTCATCGTAGAATCCGTTAACTTCATAGCAATGTAATTTCATTGTTCGAATCTGTTATACTGGCATTCTAAATTTTTAGAGCACAACGAAAACGGATTTTATAACAATTAATGCCATGTTTTCTGTTAATAAGAGTTCAGAACATAACTAGTTATTTATTTAATAACAGTATATTATAGTGTCCGTTAATTATAATCGAGATACCGTAACTTTAACAAGGAGCATAAGTATATTTGATGATGACTTGCGAATTGTTAGCGATAAAACAGGTTTCTTACAAAATTCTACGGGTGCTATGAAAGCTTTTTAGTTATCTTACAGTTATGCCCTCTTACAAATAAACGCGGAATAAAGTTATACCAGGTATAACAAAGGAATAACCATACATTTTCATAGGTTTATACTTGGTATAACTTTATTCCGCGTTTATTTGTAAGAGGGATGGAGTTTAAAGTTCACAGCTATTAGCGCTTCTTTTGTGTCTATATCAGCAACAGACGTTTAAAGATGTACAATGCTCATGTCTCTCCATAATAAGATGGCTATATATCTTATACTTATATTATACAATTTTGATTTTATTGGTTGATGACTCTGGAAGTACTGTTTACGATAATTCTTGCAATGATAGAAAGCCACATTATAGCTCAGTGCCACAACGCCTTTGCCCCATAGACCACTTTATATCTCGGCAAACATGTGCGATTCATGTGGAACGCCCCAGGAGTCTATCCAAGGAAAAAAGCTAGTGTTGCATAATTCTCTCGCTATAATCACGTCTATAAAGATGTTTTTGCTTCCATCATGGCCCTCTGTAAGTGAGTGCTCCGTTAGTTCGGTCTGCGCGGGCGCATGTATGTTTCCGCACCGCCACTCTTATATTAATTACTTGTAACTAACTGTCACTGCTTCTACCTACTATTTATTCTCTTCGAGCAAGGCGCCGTCTTTGTTTTTGTTATAGTGTGTTATAAAGAAGATTTTTTTTTACCAGTAATGTGATCAACGTGAAGCAAAGGTCAAAAGTTTTCTTATTGGAAACGCATCTTCTTCGTTCTGAGGCATGCAACACTGAATTAACGGATATTATTAAGCACTGCCATTAAGACTTTAAAACCATGGCCAAACTAACCACATTAAATAAGACCGCCAACTTAGTTACCATTCCTTTCTCGATACCTTGAAAATATTGTGTACCAGACCCTTTTATAGCTACCACGCACCTTTAGCACCTTTTATAGTTTCATGGAATCTAACCAATTTCTTTAACTTATTAAGTGCCAGTAACCAAGTGGTTCTTTAAAAAAAAAATTACAAAGAAATACAACCGTCTTCCAAATAAAACACTACAAACTACAAAGTGAAAAATAACTTCAATTTCGGAAGTCGGTGTTCCTGTTTTAGATTCTTCGTTTTTCACACCGATTTCCGAAATTGAAGTTATTTTTCACTTAGTAGTGATTTTATTTGGAAGTCGGTTGTATTTTATTGTATAAAGTTCTTATTTTACACTTTTTAGTAGTGTACGTACATATTGGGTTAGTTTAAGGCACCTACAGTGCCCAAAGTTATGCCAGAATAGACAATCCGAATAACATAAAACTTAAATATAACCAGTGAAACGAGAGTGTACCAGAGTTTTCTGTACACGTCTGCGAATCCTTTTAGAGTGTACCGGCGTGATGATATGTTATAAAGTGGTGTAAACAATAAACAGACGCGATTGCAGCAATCTCGAGACATTTGCCGTCAGTTTTTAAGGAATTCTGTTCCATATCACCGAAGTTCTTCATCAGATCTTCACCAAAATTTTAATGAGACCCATTCGGGAGAGTACTACATAAAAAAAATTCAGAATCGGTCCATAATTGACGGAAAAATCGGAGAAAAAAAAAAAACAACCATATAGCCGAACATAGAACCTCCTCCTGTTGCTAAAGTCGGGTAATATGGTTAGCCGTGTGTACTACATTGGCAACATAATTGAGAAACGGTTAAGAGTGCTAACTGGGCTGACCAAAGTGTCTACTGTATACTAACAAGTATTTTGCAATCAAATGTTGCACTAAGTATAAAGTCAACAGGTGTAAACTCTAAGGCCCAGTTTTTTTATCCGCAGTTAACTCAACCAATGGTTAAATATGGATTTAGAAACTGGTCCTCAGGATTTTCATACTTCAAAAAAAGATATTGATGGTAAACTTATAGAGTCTTTTACAATAAAGGAACGTCTTATTTAATAATAATAAGGAATATCTTAATTTTTTGCATCTACGCAAAATACATACTTGGACATAGAGTTGAAGACATCAGCCCGATTTACAATACAATTCCAATATTTACACATGGCAAAATTCAAGAAGAAAATAATGCGATTTCTCAGACAACTCTTTTTATTATTATATTTATCAAATTAAATTAAAATGTTATCTGATTTAGGATAAGATATATAATTGTCGAGATTTCAAAACAGATATATTAACGAATGACCTTAGAATGTTGCGAATGATCCTTGAACGTGTGGACGAGAGAAAGGAAAAGTTTCGGAAGACGCAACTTTGCGTGAATTGCTCAACTGAGACAAATATACAGTTCAAATAATTAGAATTAGACTAGCCTAACCTATACTTATTTAATCACGTTAAGATTATGACAAAACAACAGAATATGGACATACCTAATTATAATTAGCTACCTTGCTTCTATATACAAATTGTCGTCGATGGCTTTAATAGTAGGAGAAAACTAAAGAAACGGTGGATGGATTCTGTGATATATGCTAAAGCTAGAAAAGAGGTAGCCACCTCCGAATGACGACAAATAAAGAAGTATGGAGGCAGAAGATATGTTACACCGACCCCAAATATCGTTAATGGAGTAAGGACTGGAGGATGATGGTGCGATTTTGACAAGACTACAGAATATAGACAAACTTGCTACAAGTAACGTACGAGTACACTAAGTAATTCTTCTGTATATTTTGGTTTAGCTGCTCGCTTATGCCAAGTAATTCTACCAATACATGGCAAGATACTGGTTTGACGTAAAATTGCCAACTGACCTCCTTATAACGAAATCAAGTTTTTGCTTTAGTAGACACCAAACGAATAATTTTATATTGCAAATGCTTACCGTTACTTCATATGTCTGGGCCCTTTTAATAACCTTTATTTTCAAAGCTACTTTATAATTTATTTCTAGGTCTAGTTATAATGTTACTCTAGATAGGACCTCATAGGTTAAATCATAATTTGTTGTCTCTTTCGAACACAAACATACTCGTAACTTATGTAGATCCTGTTCTTTTATACCAAAGAGATTGTTATCCAGGTAAAAAATTAAGGATTCTAAAATGATCATGTAAATGTTTGTCACGAAGGCATCAAAGTTTTTTGCCACCTGCATCGTCGTGGTCCATAACGTGAAGAGTTTACACAATGAGGTGATAATCTAACACAACCGATACAACCCATTGTGTGAAGCATGTGATCTGCATTCTTTGATAGGAAAAACAAAATTAACATTTTGTTATTTTTTGTTTAGTAGCATCACGTCTGAAGTAAACGTAGAATCGTTGTCTGAAGTGTTAAACGGACCTCTTAACGGTAATATATGAGTTACTTTATGTAATGTGTCTTTGTGCGAAGTCTTATCATTATCATTCTTCAATTTCTTTATTGAACGAAATACCCATCTATTTAATTTTTTTTACTATTCAACTACTGGACTGATTTTTAATTTATTTTGGAACTCTACAACATAGCAGGTAACTGTGTCGATATACCGTATTTCGTATTTATTCTTCGTTTCCATGGCTCAACCTGAATAATGAATTATATTTCTTTATTCATGGGCATTTGCGGCCTCGAAGTATGCAGATTTTTAACGGTTTTGGACGCGAGCCGCCTTTAAGCTCTTATATAAGATGAATATTGCGGCTTTAAAGTAGGACAATCGGCTAGGTTTTGTCTGAAGTACTCTCCATTGCCATTCAAGATGAACTCAAAAGCATTAAAAGCCATTTACGAATTTTTGAAGCTTCCTCGTAAATTTTTATTTTCTTTAGTAGTATTTCAAATATTAAGTAATGACATACCAGGTTTGTCATGTTCTGTCGTCGCATCGTTGGTATGCTTCTGTTACTGTTATTGAATAACTTTCTTTCTAATATGGTTGAACCTACACGTAACCTGGCTGCTTAAACTTGACACGCAACAGTCCCATTATATTATTTGGTTCAAAAAACGTACGCCATGTCAACCGTATTCAGATGTATAAACGCGTTAATTAATTCACCGGTGGTATCATTGCGAACTTTATTTGGAATGTCCACTCCAACAAGTGGGACACTGGCTTCATTTCCAACAGCCTACGTGCAGATTGGTTCGTCTCCATTATGTATTTCAAGCCTACTACGAAATTAATCTTTATTACAATCATGTATAGTTCATAATGGTGTGAGGTTGACATACTAATGGATCCACCCCAGTGATTCTATTCCAAAGGCATTCCTTGACGTAAGAGATTGATGTGTATGTGACCATCCATGTTAGAGAAAGCTACAAGATAGTTCGGTTTGTTTGTTGGTTCAATAGTTAGCTGAGCACCGCGTGCGTATAGTGGCGTAACTCAGAATTATGGACGACACTCTCAATTTCTATTGACACGTGCAATTTGGGATCTAGTGTGAGACGTGTCTTAGACATAGTTGCACAAGCATCTAGTGGTATGGTCAGTAACCAAAGTAAAGCTATGATTATACAATTGTTTAACTTAACACTGATTCATATTAAACTGCTGTCCTGAAGGTCAAAACGATCCGAAATTATGCATATTAGGTAGAAATATAATTTCAAAGTTCATGTTCAAATTACCCAACATTAAAACACTCTTTCACATCTTTAGTGAAATAGTTACCGAGTGTTGAAATGTTCGGTTCACAAATTACGCCAGTGGCAGTAGATGAGTAGACTCAATGAGTTTGAATGATTAGTTGAGTAAGTGAAGAATGTCTCATTTCGTAATGAGCTTCTACGGAAATATTCATTTACGTGATCCTAGTCATGCAATTTGCAAATCGTTCATACAAGCCACGCATACATGGAACATATAATACTATAGGAAGACGAGAATTCTGTATGAAACGTGGTAAAAACAAACAAGCAAATTTTTTTATAAGATGGTGCAGTACCGGTTCTGGATATAGATGTAGTTTGTAAAGACAAGGTGTTGGCATGTTTTCTAGACAATGCATCACGGTGAGATGTATATCGCTAATCTACCGGGAGTAGAAAAGGTTCTCTCACAGTTACAACACAATATTAACGAAATCACTTCTAGGAAATGAATATAAATAACTATGTTTTCACAACGATAATGTTTGTAAATCAAGAATCGCCGAATGTTTTGGAATTATAATAAGATTGCCATTCCAAAAATAAATGATAATAGATATGTAAAGGATCAATAAAACCTTTGCAATTCGTAGAATTTTTTTTATAAGATTACATGAAAGTAACAATTGTGAATATGAAGTTTTATGTAGGTAATGTTTTAAAAAAAAATTGACATTAAGCTGAACTTTGAACCTACGAATGTTATAATGAATAGTGTATATGATGACACTTACGGCTGTTTTGATGAGATGACACGAAAATGACTCTCGATAAAATTTATTAGAATTAATAGACTTAAATTTATTGGCATTCTCTTCTATACACAGTACAGCAGAAGTAATAAAGCTAAGAACAAAAGAAGACCACCCACGCAAAGTATCTACTTACAATAACTAAAATGGCATAAATACGAATTCAACATAAAATGTTGAATGACTCAGTGCCTTCAGGCATAATGTTGTACAAAAGGCGCTTTATTTTGTAATAAAAATATTTTTCATCTCGTATTCAATATTATCATCAAAACTGCTGCTTTTAAATATGAACGACTCTCCGTCACCGTAGGTGGATTACCAAACGCGTTGTTTTTACTGTTAACAAATTCTATAAACACATTTACAAGCTCTACAGATATTTCGTCAAGTTTAGATTCAACAGCAACGTTAAATTTTACTACCGCAACTATATAAGCAATTAAAACCATGCAACAATCTTTTGCTGATATCAACCAGTTTCATCTCAACAAATGTGTTGATGACGGTTTAAGGCTTGCAATCTCAATTTCTCCGTGAGTTTGTCTTTTCTAAAAATTAAGTTACTCACGTATACAAACCGGTTCGAGAAAGCACTTGGCCTTTATAATATTATCGAGTTCATCGTCCTGTATCATTTTCCTTGTTCATTCTGTATTCTTGTTAAGATCAAGATCAATGACATGCTTTAGATTTCTTGCAGGCCTATGACTCTTACCTTCATTGTGGGTTTCTTCACAGGCAAATTCTAGCTTGTTGGAAGAAGTTCTATTCACTGTGTAAGCTATCTTGTGTGTATCTTGTCTTGAATTTACTGCTTCTTCTTTGAAGCCATTAACTCTTTAAACAAGCCATTCCACTATAATTATTTACAGTCAGGTGTTGCTGACCTTAGTGCTGATTTTCATAAATCACTTTTTCTTAAACCACCATTAACTCATTATTCATAATTATCTCTTTAAAGGCACGAAAGACAGAAGGACTCATACCATCATCATTGTTATTACAAAACTTGTAGTTTTTTGCAATGGAAGCCATTATCTCGGTGGGTCAACATAACATCTGTGTCACTGGGTGCGTGTTCGAGCATACCATCTACCACCGCCCACTGCCTCGCGAACGTCAAGTCAATATTTATCTTCGAGTATCACTCAATTGTTTGTTAATTAGAATTCTTTAAGTAAAGTGGTGTCTGCCTCATCGCGTGCTCATCTATGACAATCATTGTGATTATCGGAACTAATTCTAATTGAAGTTTAATTGTTATAAACGTTAATTATTCCGTGGTTAATAACATTAATATTCATACTCAAATGTGACATACCTACCTATTGAAGATGATTTATGTAATAGTTTGTTTTATTGTTTTGTGTTAGGTAATTTTTTTTTACATAACTATAAATCGTTGCAAAATGATTTGTTGTTATTGATAATGTCATCTTATAACGTAATATTCAATCTAAAATTCTTAAGTAACTACTAGTTTGTAAACCATTGAATATTAGTTTTGTAGAACGTCTTCATATGACTAACGAAATATTCTTACTCTTCATATACTACTTAAATGGTTTTAGGTTAAGTATAGTGTAAGTATTCCACATAAATGAACATGTAAAAGTCAAACCCACTCAACTCTTCCATGTAACTATCAAATGCATCCATCAAATCGTAACGTTCTGACCATGAGAAAGAAAGGGACAGCAATGATAATAAAACCGACACTACTGGTAAAAGGGCCTATCTATATTGAAATAGGACGAAAGCAGGTGGAATCCAGTTTGACAAGTGGATCAGGAAGCGACGTGACCAGTCGACCGGTGACAAGAGAAGGGGAAGCGAGACCAAACTTACTGGAGATTGCACACCTTATTTGAGGTTGTAATACTTGCAAGATTAACTGACGATATATGGAAAAGTTCAGGGCTAAGAGAAATGTCAATTACAAAATCTTGCGAAAAAATTGCCATTGAGAGTATTTCCAGAGGTATCTGTATTGAGATTAGACATAACGTACACGAAGTAAGTAAGACCAAGAGTATTCATTTGAGATACGTTGAGAAATAATAACAGTTATGGTGATTACGTCAGTTACTAACCAAATTAAGGAAGAAGAAGCACAAGACATTCAATTATGTAGTCGTACCAGCTCTGCGTGCAATCCTAACTGTTGGCAACACTGCTATTATGTTGTTGCATTGTACATCATAATGTCAAGTGGTTTTGAATATTTCGTAGTGAGCTCTTAAGTTTGATGTTACGCACGACAGATGTATAGTTGCCGACAAAAATACAGCTTCTATTTCACTATGACATACAGATGGGAATCAACATTCTTTTAAGCTCCAATCCAATTAATAGATCCTATATAAATATAAAAATACAGGTCCTTGATAGATATAAGCAACATTCTCTTTGGTCCTCAAAACATTGTAAGAACTGCTTATTTATTTTAAATACAGGGCCTTTATAGATAGTTAGCAACATTCTCTTGGGCCTCTTATCATTGTAGGAACTGCTGGTTTATTTTATATTAAAACTATCATGGCTGTTTGCTTTGAGGATATAAAGGCTTTTAATAAGCATTGGGAAAGTCACATTGTGATATAATGAACTATCAAGATTATCTACAAGAGAATCAGATAGTAGGTCACTCAAGACAAAGTTGCAGCTTTCCAAGCACGAATTAATGCTAGGCGTCGCCCGCACCTGCTTGGCGGAATAAATCACGCCTTGGTATAGCCAACGATTTTATTATTGACGTTACCCAATGACTGTCAAACATGGCTTTAATTGCAGAAGCATGTTCCATTGGGTCACCATCTATTTGTACTTGATTATGAGTATTCTTCCTGATTGTTTAAGATTCGATGAGTACTCTGCACAGCTTGTTGCTAAGAGGACGAGATACTTAAATGTATTTGTTGACAAAGGCTTAGAGTCCGTTGTTTATTACGTAATATTACTTTTCCCGATAGTTTTCTTTCTTACAACAGTATAGTGTCAAATCGTAGGTTTTTTTGAACAAGCAGCCGATGTAACATAGATGATAATTCAATCGTGATCCTAGCTATATTTTATTATAGCAACATTACATCCCAACATTCAATTTATGACGTTAGAGTTTGGAGAAATTAAACCGGTACGGTCGTCCTCTCTAGAAAACTATTAGACAAGTATAAGTCATAGACATTCGCGAAATTGGAAAGATTGTTATGAATTTTATAATTGAGTGTTACCTTGGATCCATGTTGATGTTCAAAAGTACAGCATCCAAAGAAGTAAAAACAAACAATCCAACAACTGTGACGTAGAACGATGTCACTATATAACTCAACTGATAATTCCTCACAAAAAATTCACTTTCGTCACACTATTTGTCACTTCAATAAAAAAAATTGATAGTAAATAACGTTATTTTTTTAAATTCAAACGTGGAACAGCACTGCTATGGTTTTGTTCTCGAATTCAAATGAACTTTATAAATTCCGTTCGAAATGTCTCGGTTGATAGAAAGCCATGAGTATTCCGGTGTGGACTTTCTTCGCGCGTGCGCTGACGTGCCGCGGCTCACGGCGAGTGAAGCGCAGTCGCCGCCACTAGTGTTGATACCGATTGGACGTTGCTCAATATATGCATTGAATGATCCGAATCATGTTTGGAAATGTTTATCCAAAGAGGCTTAATTTGTTGACCTTCGTGGCTGGTGATTATGTCTCCATGGCCCTTAAAAAGGACTTGACTTTTAAGTCAAGTAGTGACCGTGAATTACTTATGGACTTAAATATTTAACTCGGAAATGTATAATGAAAATGGTAGGTAGGAAATTATAAAGGATACTTTAAATGGATTGTGTGAAGGTTTAAGAAAACCTTTGAAAGCTAGTTTCGCTGAATACAACTGACCTTTTATTTATAAACCAACACTTTTAAATAAATGCTAATGCGGCTTGGTTTAACGTATATAAAGCAGACAGCAAACATTAATCACATGAAATCAACACGATTTCAAATCTTCAAGTCATGCTTCTTTCTCCTCATGTAGTCCCTTTAGACAGGCTGTTTGCTAAATGCACGATTACTATCTGACCTGCGCAACCCTTCGTTAGAACGGGTTTTGTCTGTGTAATGAAATACGTGTAAAAGCCGACACAGCTAGCAAGCCGTATCTTGTTACCCGACTGCCGAAGGAGGGTAATGTGTTTATCAGTCTATGTATGTATGTATGTATGTATGTATGTATATATGTATGTATGTATGTATGTATGTATGTATGTATGTATGTTTGTTCCTATATGGCGTTCTAGAGACCAAACGCGTTGGCCGATTTTGATGATTCATACGTCAATCGATTCGTCTTAACCTTGCGAGTGTCATAGGCTACATTAAAATTTTGTGCGCCATTTTGTGGGGAAAAAAATTTTTTTTTTCTTCCAAGCCCATCGTGTGGGGTATCAAAATAAAGGATTTTAAAAGGCGATTTCAAAAATATATAACACTTATATGTTTAAATGTACCTAATTCTAAAAAAAATAACTAAAAAGTTGTAAATAAAAAAAGTTAATTAAAAAAATCAAAAAACCCGACTGCTTGAAAAGCGAACTAAAAAGACGTAAACAAGGAGAAAATCATGCTGTGCAGTCGGAGGATACATATTTGCGAGCTGGCTGATCAAAACCAGATGTATCCTCCGACTGCACAGCATGATTTTCTCCTTGTTTACGTCTTTTTAGTTCGCTTTTCAAGCAGTCGGGTTTTTTGATTTTTTTAATTAACTTTTTTTATTTTAAAATATGTGTTTGTTAGAAGTATTACTGTCGTATCCTCTTGTCAAAACTGACCAGTATAACTCGGTGAGATCAACCTTTTCAGTATATAATGAAAGATATAGCCCTATATCGCATAGATGGTCACCATAATTAATTCAGTAAAAAACTTCACATACATGATCATAATGATCCACAACAATAAGGAACAGATAAAGGCATCCCAGCAGAACAAACACATGATGGACACAGAGCCAGTTTCATCAAATCAAAGAGTTACAAACTATGCTTAAGGTTACACTAGTCGATCATTCTTCCATACAATCGTAGTCTGGCGATTACTCCACTGTTTGACGATGTACGTTCAAAATAAAAAACGATATAAATTTGTCTCACATCATCTAGCCCTGTATGGAAACAAAAAAGTATAAAAATAAAATATTTGAAAGTTATGAGCGCCGAAAGTTCCATATTTCGACACTAATTTTAACGCATCTTTGGGCGGTAATAAATACCATAAGAAGAATGAAAATTGCAAAACGGCCTCCATACAGGGATAGATTAGTAATTCAACACTGAAAATAATTTTATTTTGAAAATATCTATTAAGTCGTTTTTTCATGATATCTAGACTCCCAAAGGTCTGTTATTAAAATTTCGCGCGCTCGTTTCCGTCCTAAATCATCATCCATTTCGATACAAATTTGCAAAAGTGCTAATTCTTACGCGAACTAGCTCCTTACTGCTCATCACAGCATCTATCTCTTCCGCACGTGTTGTCGGCACATTGTTGATATAGCATGCATTTTAACCCCGCGCACAAAATAGTTCGTGCCGTCGACTAGTGTAACCTTAATTACAATATTCGAATGTAATGGATGAAATAAATATCGTTCTTGACAGGTAAGCGATTATTTAACAGACGTCAATATTTTTTACAAAAAATATTGACCACTGTTTCATAGATACTGGATATACAGGTCCTAGCAACAGTTTATTGCAGCGCAATTAGTTACAATTTCAATAAATCAGAGCATAACATTGAAATTATACCATTGGTCATGCATTCCGACGAGCTAGCCTCGAATTTGGAACGTCTTTTACTATTGACATGACTGTGCTTAAAACTTCGGGTTAATAAATGAATTCCTCAATACAAGACATAGTTTACTTCAATATGAGAAACAATAAATTCTCCTCAGGAGATATCTTGGGTTTATATTTGTTTACCGAATTTAACTGAAAATACAGACGAGCTGAGAATTACTAAAATTACAATACATAGTTGAGGGGACGGCCAAAGAAAAGATGGATGGACAGTGTGAGGAGTGATATGAAAGAAAAGGGAGTCAGTGATAGCGTGACGGGGCACAGGACGATATGGATGAAGAAAACGTGTTGCGCCGACCCCAAGTAACATGGGACAAGGGCAGGAAGATGATGATGACATAGTTGGTGCCTAACACAGTTTCACTCAGATCATGTCCGGTGTAAATTACTGACTAAATGACTGTTGAACTATCAATTAGGGCTTTTCTTTAATGGTATTGATGCGGTGGTATTCTGGAATTTTACATTTAACCTACGATTTCTGCCTGTAATTTCATTACTTTAAAAGCTGATATCCATACTACGGCTGCCGATTGTTGGATTTTGTTCTTTTTTACTCGTGAAAAGATGTTCTTTAATAAATATGAGTGTCATATTTATAAATATGAATTTGGCACGATACGATTCCTGAATTCGTTCTGAAAACTGATATCCTTCTTTCTAATCAATCTAACAATAGCCAGAGTATTGTTAGATTCTCGAAACTTTTTTCCACATGAAAATATGTTCTAAATAACAAGCATATTTATTAACCTTGTCATTGGCAATGACTTTTGCTGCCTTATCATCAGCTTCTCTTTCATTCCCAATTTATTTACTTACTACCTCCATTGTTTCCAATACCTAACAAGCGACCAACATCGACAATAGCGATAGATCGTGAGTGGTCGATGTGGTAAAAGCCTCTCTCGCCAGCCTCCGAGTCAGTGGCCGGCTCGATCCCTCGCTCGTTGGTGTGACGGTGTGCAGGAGAAAGGCGTCTTTAGTGAAATTTCGCCGCAATGTGCGTTTTGGCGAAATGATTCAGTTCGACTAGTTTACGTGGGAATTTTTCGTTGTTATTTTTATCTTGTTTAAGATATCCTGAATGTATTAATGCTTGGATTTGTTTCATTCGAATGCGCGGCAGCAAAGTCAGGGTTATGTGTTTGCTGAAACGAAAGGATTGCACTGTTTATGTTTGCGGTTCCGTGCCGATGCTTTCATACAATTACTGGCTAATCAATTAATAGTTTTAATTAAATGTCGATTCCTATTATAGTTAGTACTGCATTAGTAATGATAAGATTTAAGTGTAAGGTGCATGAAAGGCACCTCACCAAATTACGTCTCGACCTCTGCTACGTCTGGCGCACCCTAGGCAATCGACTTCTGTCAATTGGCTAATCTTTTCACCGCGATGGCAAACATAAGCTCAATTCGGCCCTTCCCAGGGCCAAATAGTCCACTAAAAAAACCTTTTATGTTCCACCAAATGCTCTAGTGACAATAATATTGAAATAATCATGCTCAATCCTGGCTAATGTAATGTAACATCAGTGTATAAACCCCCCGGCACCCCATTTGAAGCGCCGGATTTTAACATTAGGTACACGAACATAGTAGTTGGCAACTTCAACAGCCATAGTACCAGCTGGGGCTATAGCTCTACAAACTCACACGGTCAAACTGTTGTATAACGGGCAGAAGCGAATGATTTGACCTTAATTCGTGACTCAAGACAGCCTGCTTCATTCGATAGCGGTCGATGGAGGCGCGGGTACAAACCAGACTTGATTTTTGTCAGCTCAAAAATTAGTACCCGTAGCAAAAAGAGCATATCCTCTAATCCCCCGAACACAGCATAGACCGATTTATAGACTAATCCTGTCAAGCGCCGCTTCAACTACCTGAAAGCTGATTGGGAACAATTTTCAAAGCCTGTGGATGACAAAATATGTAACCGCCCGCCTACCCCAGAAAACTATGACATGTTCGTGAACGTAGTCTCTGTGACATCTTGAAAATACATTCCCTGAGGCTGTCGTGCGACATATATTCCGAGCCTATGCCAGAAATCCGCTGAGCTCATAAAAGGGGACGAACATCTCTACGATATCGATCTTTTCTCGGAAGAGACTGTTGAAACTGGATAAAGACTGCCAGCATTGATAAGCGAACGACGCCAGGGAAAATGGATGGAAACCGCCATTAATATAGATACAACTAAATACATACATGACTCAACAACAGCAAGAAAGCTTGGAACACTATTCGCGAACCCCCTGAACCCGCTCACCTAGCAAAGTGACAACTAACCAAATGGCTCACCAGCTGCTCCTTAATGGCAAAACACCAAAGTTTACTCGAATTCAAAGAGAACTCCTCAGTAGCAGTGGTGGTGACAGACGGACAGATAGACAGACAGACGGACAGACGGATCGTGGAGTCTTAATAATAGGGCCCCTTTTTACCCTTTGGGTACGGAACCCTAAAAATGGTCTGCCTCAAGGTAGTGTACTGGCACCTTTGCTGTTTAGTATTTATGCCAACGACCAACTGGTGAACTCTGACACGACCCGCTTTCTGTATGCAGACGACCTGGCATTAACCTGCCAAGCTTTTGGAGAGATACACCCAGCTCTCCGCCACCCTTTCGGACCTCAACAGTTATTATGCTGAAAACGTCCTCAAACCTCAAAAACGCAGTCGCATTTCTACCTTCGCAACAGACAAGCGGATCGAACACTCAACATCTCTTGGCAGGGTGTACCAATCATTTACAGTCTTTATCCGAAATATCTGGGCATTACATTGGATAGGTAGGAATTGCGAGAACGTTAAAATGAAAGTGCACACCAGAAACAACCTATTGCGCTGCCTTACATCTACCAGATGGGAAGCGTCTTCTCAAGTCCTGCGAACAACTGCATGTCCAGTATGGAGTCGCTCCGCCCACTCCAACCTAGTGGATACAGCTCTTAATGAGACGTGCCGGATTTCTACTGGTTGTCTAAAACCGACTCCGGTACGAATGCTGTATCCATTAATCGGCATTGCGCTCCCAGAAATTCGCAGGGCTATGGCGAGCCGCATAGAAAGGGCGAAAGCGGAAAATGACTCACGCCACCCCGCGGGCCAAGCCGCGGGGAAGCTAGTATTAGGAATATTTAATTAAAATGTATGAAATAATAATAATTACATTTTTTTTGAACAGATGAGCATTCAGAAACTGAAATGCACAATCACGGCACAGTGCCTCGGAGACTTAAATGCCGAAAAAGTTTTCTCGTCTGCGTAGGTCCATCTCATGGTAGCTCTCCCTCTGAGAGATGCGACCTTTGGCGAGGAAAATCAAACCTCCTGACCATTTCTTCGAGCCATCGGAGAGTCATCCGCCTGGGCATGCGTTGACGTGGCTGACATGGAAAACACTAAATAGACTTCGCACTCAGGTCGGCCGGCCCGCAGCAAAGAGACAATCTTTACAGGTGGGGGTTCTCGGATGATTCCGATACCCAGTGCTTTTGCGGTGTCTCTCCGCAGACCATGGCCCACCTTTCGTCCTGCACCGCTTGCCCCGTAACCTGTACATGTGAGAACCTTATGGTTGCGTCAGCGAGTGGTGTTGCCGTAGCTGAATACTGGGTAAAACATAATATTGAAAAGCTGTATTTGCCGCGGCGAGCCCGAGGTTCATCTTTACTCAGAACAGAATAGCCAAGTCCGGGTAAAATACGCTAAGAAGAAGAAGTGTACGGTGATAAACTTGTCTAAACTAAGTTATATCGTTACAATTAGAAACGTATAATGTAATAGTTAAGGTAAATTACGCGAAATAATACAATCCTTCATTTCACCTTCCATAACGTAACAAGAAATAATAGCTGTATATGATAAAATGCCCACAATTTTCGGCGTGTCTGGTTCTCATACATTTTCTAGTTGTAGGTCAAGTTCAAGAATTTTACTGTATTTAATAACGGCTGATTATAATTGGAAAGCATGAATATCCTTGCGGCCTACCGTTAAGTTGGCTATTACTGTCCCGTTATACAACGATCCAATCCTCTGCGCCTCACGAAACCGGAAGGTTCGCGGCGAGCTCGAGATTCAACGTCACTCAGAACAGAATAGCCAAGTCCGGGTCAAATTTTAAGGTGTCTTTAGGCCTTAGCTATAATAAATATTGTCGTTGTTATTGGCCCTAGCGGTCGAATATTAAACACAATAGGTTCAAAAAAAATTTTTCCATCAGATAAATGTTTTTTGGCCATGTCTTGTTTTAATATCAATGTTATTACTTACTAGCTGTTCCCCGCGGCTTCACTCCCGTGGACCACCCCACAGGACCTGTTTTCGGGATTAAAAATAGCCTATGTTATTCAAGAATAATGTAGCTTTCTATCGGTGAAAGAATTTTTTAAATCGGTCCAGTAGTTTAGGAGCCTATTCGGTACAAACAAACAAAAACAAAAATCTTTCCTCTTTATAATAATATAAGTATAGATGTGTAACAGTGTAATTAATATTATCTATTTATTTATTAGCATCTTTGACTTGAAAAACTATTAGTGCCATCTTTCGGCAACCAGCAGAACTAAATATTTTTCTTTGTACAGCTACTCCACGATAGATGGCTCTAATAAGTTCTTCAAAGATTGCCTAGATGGCGCTGCCGTCGACCACAGAACTTGCAACATTAGTTTTGTTTTCGCCTGCATACCATTAATTTTATGACATTTATGGAGAATATTATTAATTAAGCTAACGATTTAGCACTATTATGATACATTCATCCAGGCGTTTTCCAAGTGATTGTTTCCAATTTCGCCTATGACCCAACTGCCTAATAGAGCTTTTCAATCAAAATGATTATCTAACTAGTTTACGGTTACTGTTAGATTTACGTTTTTGTCTTTAACCAGTTTGTCTGCACACCTTTTAACCATGTTCACTCTTTATGTGCAAAACATAATCTTTTCAGATTCGCACAGTGATGCAAATGTTACTCACTGAAAAACAACATAATATTCAGCCAAAGTGTGTTCTTATGTCAATAATTTAAATAATAATCAACTAGGCTTACGACTTGAGCAGCATTTTAGTGTTTTTATGCAATGCTTGACCGATTTTCGTTTCCTTGTTTGTTTGGACGTTGCATGTAAGGCTTCAGCTACATTGTGTGTTTTACGCAAATATCGTATGAAAGGTGAGTGATATTAGCATTTATTTGAACTACTCTATGTAAATCTTGCACGGAGTGTCTATTTGAAGAAACAGAAGTTATGATCGTAATTAGCAATAGGCTGGTTTTTAGATATTCGTGTTTGTTTAGGCTGACTGAATAATAAATCCATGTTACAGAGTCGTTATAATGAGTCGTGAACTCGTGAAGGGGAAGCGTTGTATTACATTAATCCTTGTGACGTTTATCTATATTTTTTATATATTATATAACCAAGTAATTAGTACATTATTATTTATAATGAACAAATATAATTTGAAAATGGCCAATTTGCTAAAAACTATTGAAATAATTAAATTGACCGGGCTTTTTGCATAATGCCCACCACTTATTGGGTAGGGTAATACAAATATGTGTTTTATAAAATTATTGTAATGTTGACATTGATTATAATATATAATCTGCGCTCCTTATTCTGTCTGCAGGTTATAAAATAACCTATCCGTGTCGGGGTGCCCTAAGCTCCCGAGCTCGCTTCGCTCGCTCTTGTACTAATTCGTTGAAATTAGCTGCACCGGTTACAAATATTTTATGATAACCGATTATATAATCCTGCTAATCAAATAATATAGTTTTACTGTGAAAATAACTTTATCGCAGATATTTCTTTCTGACCGAATGTTAAAAATAAAACCTTACTAATGTACCATAATTATCGAATTGCCCAACAGTTACGTAACAGTTACTGTGCAAAAGCGTTTTCTGGGGCACCTGGCCTATGCTAGCGGTTTGACCAAGAAAATGCGTTCATATAGGCTCAAGCATTTTAATATGGTTTCTCTGGACAAACGTCGACGTCTGAATGATGCGATGTTTGTGTGCAAAGTTATGGTCCATAAAATCGATTGCCCGCAAATATTAAATAATTTTGACTTCCGTGCCCCCTCAAGAATTCCTCGCAGTCCAATAACGCCACTATGCCCTCCGCAGAGAAGAACAGTTCTGGATGCTAACTCTCCCTACGCGAGATTTTGTAGGATTGTGAACGGTCGCAGTGATCGAATCGACCTCCATTTTGACAGTTTGGGCAAATTGAAAGCCAGTTTTTATAAGTATCTGCCCGAACATTGAGTTTCCTAGACCTGCATTATCACACTGCGTGTGGCAACCATATTGCCTATTATCATTTTTGTAATACCTAGTTTTATTTAGTTTAATTTCTTTATTAAGTTTAATTTAGTCCAACTTGGATAGTGTAGTCTTTTATTTCTATTTTCTGTTTTCTTGTAAGTTACGACAACGTTTTGTGTGCATGCAGATTTTACCTGTAAGTGATTGTTACACTCTATTCTGTTTTTGTGCGTATGTTTAATTTGCTTATACCAGTGTATACAATTGTTGGTGAACCAAATAAATAAATAAAAATTCGTAATGACCAGACAATGTGATAAATAATGAAGATTACATCAGTATTCCTTACATTGCCCGATTTGACTGGACTTGATTCCATTAATTCATATTGCCCGGGCATTATACATAGTGCCTTGATTAATCACTTGGTCCGATCAAGACATAGATATATAGTCATAAAATATTTTCCAGACATAGTTATACTTATTTCTTAGCAGTGGTAGTCGAATCAAAATAAATAGAATAATATTTAAATAATAAAACCAACTAGCAAACATGATACTACTTTGTTTCCGAAATGTAATGGAATGTCCGAACCGACCTTAGGGTCAGGTCGTGTTTTATGGTACTAATCTTTATAGCTGAATATGTAAAATATATAAGAAATCTTAATACGATTTCTGACATGATATTTAATTTTAATTTATTTTAAAATGTGTGAATTGATTTAGTTTATTGAGTAAGTTACTACTGTCATGCGCTGCCGAAATATCACGTGGTTAATCGTAAACTTTTAAGGCGACGATTCCCTTGAGTAGCTGTTTTTAAAATGAGAATCACGTCTAAATGGCTAGTTGTAATTTTTTGGAAAAAATATATGTTTTAATAGACCATTATCTTAACAATTTGATCTAAACAAATTTTGAGTTTTATTCGTATAACATAGTGTAATTAATTTGTAAAGTTATGTCTAAAACGGACAAAAACACGACAATCGCACCAACACCGCTGGGCGTATTTTAATGAAATCAACACCATCTCAAAGACAATTTAATTATCTACATTTTGATCTGAGGCTTTTTTTAAAGTCATAGATTAATGAATAATACGGAAAAGAAAAGAATAATACGGAAAGTACAAACAACAAACAACTACAAAATTTTGGGTTGCGCGGGTGTGAAACGAGTGCGCGTTTTATTCCCTCAAGGTAGTTGGCGTTAGTCGTCGTCTTAAGACTCTTGATAATCGATTTCGCTGATAGATGTCTCTCTATCCAGAGCCACGGCGGGGTAGACCGCTGGCAGGCCTGCACCCTAATTGTGTAAGTTCAAAGAATAGCGCACGGTATGCTTCCCTTGCATTAATTGCTTCAGTAGTTTAATAATCAGTATACTCGACAGCGTAAAACACGCTATGAATAATGAAGAGTTATCAAAATTAAAGAGAAGGAGTGTGGTTCGTGCTGTTAAAAGAGATACGCAATTAAAGAAAGATAAAAAGAAAAAATGTTTATTTGTGACCCGCACAGGAGACACGAGATAAGCAAAACACAAACAATACCAAGACCGAGACCAAAAATGCTCCTATCTCAGCATGTGCAACAATATTAAACAGAAAATATCGCTGCGCTGATATTCTGATAGGGCCAACTGTTGATGCCACGGACACATTCACGGAAACGGAACATACAATATATAAGGAATAAAATAGAATAAAACAAATTATAGCAAAATAGTATAAACACAGCAGGTGAATCACAGTATGTTACAATTAGGGTGCTGAAAGTCTTGAAGAGTAGGTATCCTCTCCAAGACTTTGAAAAAAATATATTGCATCCAACCTAAATAACACGTTTAATTCGCGAGGAATTAGTGAAGTGTAACGACTCAACACAACAGTACAGTAGTGGATGACTGAACGAATATATAAGTGCGTAATCGAGAAATCGGTGAAAGAAAGATCGATCGCCAAAGTCAAGTCGATTTTGTGTTACGTAAACGGGCACAGCAGAGTCGGTGGTCGGTGGCGCCTCGATCTGAATTTATTACCTGACTACTGAGAGGGTTATTTGTGCGTTTAGCAGTACTTTTGTATATGAATGTTCAACTGTTATTTCATAGCTCCTAAACTATTCACCAGATTTGAACAAATGAGTTGTAGTTGGATTTGTAAGAATACTTCGCGTAATATAGGCATATCATCGCTTACCATCAGGTGAGTCAAGCGGTCAAGCGCGAGCCTATAAAAAAATGCTCTATGACGTCATATTATCTCTAATATGGCGGCTATGAAACACAAAATATTGAATGCAAGGTTTTTTTTAATATTGAATCAGATTTGAATCAAACAAAAGGTTTATTAAATACACACACACATGCCGAAAATATGAACTGAACATATATAAAATTCTATAATTGCCCTTAATTGTGAAAAAAGGCATATATTATAATTATTATTATTTCGCGTCGGATTGCAAAGTTGCAATTGTACAAACATCATTCAGTTCAAACTGTCACTTAACGCGTAGCTCTTTCCGAGTTATAAATTAACATTATTTGTCGTGATAATGTCAACCGAGTAAAATTCTAGGTTATAAAAACCAGATAACTGAATTTTAAACTCTGACTCAAAACATTAGTTACCCAATTTAATCGATTCCGAATTTGAAATAAGCGATAAATTTTAGCTCTCGATTTGATTTGATTATGTCTCGGTTCACGCCAATGCTTTTTGTATAAACTTGTTGGTTTTAATTTTATTAGCTCTATTTTTGTTATTTTTAACTTTATTATAAGTAGCGAGCATCGACCACATAGCCACTGTGGGGGGCTGTGTGGTCGCTGGTAGCGAGTAAGTGGCCGCCCGCGGCTACGCCCGCGTGGGATTACTTAATACTTATAATATGTAATGATTATAGCCTACGTTTTATTCTGATATATTATATTACTGTAAAACTACATCAAAATCTGTGATTTTTTGGGTGAAAGAGTAACAAACATCCATCCTCACAAACTTTTGCGTTTATAAATAGTAGTAGAAATTATTTTTGTACTCAAAATATGCAGCTTTCAATTAATTTTGTTTTCTGGTGGCAAAATATTCAAATTTATTCTCAAAACAGGTTTTTTTTTCTCAATTATTTTTACAAAATGACAGCTGATAATTGAAAAATATGATAAATAAATTATAAGCTTAGTATTTAAATTGATATTAATTTAGAAAAAATGCAAAGATATATTATATCACTGCATTTTGAAACTGCGAAGAAAAGATGGATGGACTGTGTGAGGAGTGATATGAAAGAAAAGAGAGTCAGTGATAGCGTGACAGAGGACAGGACGATATGGATGAAGGAAACGTGTTGCGCCGACCCCAAGTAACATGAGGCAAGGGCAGGAAGATGATGATGCAAAGATACATCACACTAATATTATACAGGCGAAAGTTTGTGCGTGTTTGTACGTTTGTTACTTTTTCACGCAAAAACTACAGAGCGGATCTGGATGTAATTTGGTACAGAGATAGATTAAAGTCTGGATTAGCACTTTTATAAATATTTTTTATCTCGGGACTATGTTCCCTTGGTATAATTTTCGACATTCACGCTGGCGGAAGCTAGTGTTATATATATCACTGCATTTTGCCACTATCATCACGGCGACAATCACTGTCAAATCTCGCCAAATGAGGGGAAGTGGAAAACACCGACATGTATTTGACAGATACAAATAAGAGTACAAAGAATTCTTAAGATTATATACGGAATTAGGTCCTTAAGATGAGTTGTACGTGTGTATTTTTTTACTATTATGCATATTTGCCAGGCATTATTATTTATCAATCAAAAAAGCATCAATCAAATCAAGACAAAAAATCGACGATTGGAAAAAGAAAACTTGGCTACTGAAAAATGAAAAATTGGCTATTAGAAAAAAAATAGGCTATTGTAAAAAGAAAAATCTGTTGCTCCCTAAATTTTGTCAAGTTCATCATCAGCCTTTTAATGTTCCCACTGCTGGGACACAGGCATCCTCTCTGTGAGAGAGGAAATGGGTCTTAATCCACCACGCGAGCCCAGGTTGGTGGATGTCACATGTCTTAGAATTTTTCGTTCTAAGACATGCCGGTTTCCTCACGATGTTTTCCTTCACCGTTTTAAGAGCAGTGGTGATGAAAATAATTTACACAAAGTAAAGCGCCTGCTTGGGTTCGAACTCACGACCTACGACACGTAAGTTGCGGCCATTACCACTGGGCCACCACTGCTCTCACTGGTTAGTTTTGTCAAGTTATGCGAGCAAAAATAGACAACAGCACAACAGGAGCTGATATTTTTTTGTTTTTCATAGTTATTTTAGAATAAATCGTGCTATTGGTAGATAAAAATAGCCTGAAAAAAAAGCAGATAGCGATAAAAAATTACGTTGTACAGTTTAAATATGAATGTTCTATAATAGCACAATGTCGGGTAGTTAGAAACTTTCGTGTTCGTAATTGGATCTCGTTTACTCCAATCTGTCTGGAGATATGTTTTATGTCGTTGGCTGCCACTATAACTATAATTACACGCAATATTTACTTGGTCACTGCCAATCAACTGCAATCGACTAGCAGATGTGGCTGTTTAAAAATACTGAATGCACTTTAGAAGTGCATCAATTTTTACTTAGCTCGTTCCATCTTATAGGCGTACACTGGGCAAAATCTAGTTGAAGAACATGCCCAATATTTAGAAAAGCTGGTTTCCCTAAATAGTCATTACTGCAGTGTTATTGAAATACTTAATTCGAACCACGAAGGGTTTGAATTAAGGGTCTCATTTCAAATCATTTGCGCTATGTGCCCAAGGCCTTTATGGACGAAGACCTACTAGGTATTAATAAAAGTACCTGGGTGAGCGATCGAGCTCTGCTCGGCTGAAAATAGAGAAAACGACGTTTTCTAAAAATTAAACCTAGCTAGATCGATGTATTGTCCCCCGAAACCCCCTGATTACCCCATAATAAATTTCATGAAAATCGTTTGAGCCGTTTCCGAGATTCAGATATATATATACATATATACAAGAATTGCTCCTTTAAAGGTATTAGATTAGACTTTGAATATATCTTTTTACGCCTATCTTCTTTTTGCTGGGCGAAAGCATTTCCGGACGCGCTATACGCAATGCCCATATAATACAAATTGTGATAATTCATTATCAAATGATGAGTTTACCGCCAAGACTACTTTAATATTAGTTTCTCAACAGGAAATTGCAGCTTTAAATAAATTTAAATAAATTCATTAGTAAACTAAAATGGACCTAATTATTATATTAATTTTGACACGATTGCCAAATCTTGTAGGTAATAAGGAAGGGTTGTGTTGGGCAATCGTTGAACATTGTGTTTATTATAATAATGTTATGATAATTACAAGTAGGCATTGAGGTTTTATATTTTGTAAGAACACATATTTTAAAGTACAGTCTGTACTGTACTTTAAAATATGTGTTCTTACAAAATCCTGGAAAAAATTCTGTACATTTTTCCAGGTTTTTATTTAACTTGCAATGTATGTATGTATAAAAAATTCGGGTCAAATCTTGCAACTAAATTTTAAAGCATTTATTCTACACCGATTAAGATGAAATTGCATTGCATACACGTTTAGTTTGGATCACAATGCATGGTTAGCTAAGTGACGTCTTTCTAAATCCAATATGGCGGTGGGCCAAGATGGCGGACTAGTTATTTTTTGTGCACTGCCATGATATAGGTATCAAATGAAAGGATTTGCTGAGAAGAATACGAAAAAAGCTTGTTGTAAAAAAAGATTTTTTAATGAATAGTTTTTAATATGCAGACTTACAAATTAGTCAGAAGTTCGCTCTACATAATAAATATCGATGGTATTGGTTATACTTACCACCGGAATAAAGACTGTCTAAAAGAGTAATATTTTCTTTGGTTTCCCTCTCCCTCTCTATGCATCAATAGCATAGAGAGGGAGAGGGAAACCAAAGAAAATATTTATTCATTTATTACATTTTCCTCCTATTGGAATCTTAAATCAATTACAACAACGGAGCACTTCTGCTGCTAATTTTATACAACCCGTGTTTGGTGGAGTGGTGGACATCGAACGGAATCGATAGTGTGAGGGAATAGTTATTTATGCTACAAGTGCGGAAGGTAGTTGATTTCCGATGAGTGGATAAAAATAATTTTCAATGAAAAGGAAGTGAACGATATTTTGAAATTATTGGGACATTGACAAGAAAAAAATGAAGAAATACTAAAATGCTGCTTTCTGTATGTGATTTTAAATTAGTAGTAATATTTTGGCGAGTGATAGTATCTTTGAAGGAGGCTTGTGTCCCAGCAGTGGGTACATTTAAAAGGCTGATGATGATGATGAGGCAAATAAAGAGTAAAGCCGAAATACAACACAGATAACGTTTTCTTCATTTCGGTTACAGCAAATGCAAAGTTTCACACATGTTTACGCCATTAAAAATTTGTACGTAACAAAGAAATTAGCCGCGAAGGTTCCTCCACGTGCAGCCCAGAGAGCGTGTTATCCAATAACATAATCTGTGGCCCCCTTACTTAATGACTGCAAACTTTCGGACATTCATATTTATTTTATTTTCCGCGCCTTACTTGCTTGTATTGTTATATTTTCTTATTATACATCGATGATATAAAGAGATAGTTCTGATATACTGTTTTGCACGGTTCGTTTTGATATGTTCTGGTAGTTTGTGCTGTTATGACTTCCGTTTTTGTTTAAGATACTTTTCTTTGTTGAAGATATATGTGCTGTAGTGGATTGTTATAAGCTGTGTTTTCACTATTTATGGCTAATTCGTCTGGTTTGTTCGTGTTGTCTGTGATCTGTGCATAGGTACTGGCCACCATATAGACCATTTTTATTGAGTGACATTACGAATTGAAACCCAGATATAATAAAATTATCCACTAAAAAATATTTTTTTAAAACAAGCTTTTGTCAGCAAATATTCTTTTCAGCAAACTCTTGCATTTGATACCCATATCATGGCAGTGAACAAAAAATAACTAGTCCGCCATCTTGGCCCGTCCGCCATATTGGATTTAGAATGACGTCACTTAGCTATCCATGCATTGTCACCCAAACTAAACGTGTATGCAAAGTTTAATCTTAATCTGTTGAGGATAACTGCTTTAAAATTCAGTTGGAAGATTTGTCCCGAATACATACAAACATACATATATACATTGCTAGTTAAATAAAAGCTTGTAAAAATGGTTCCATTATTGTATAAGAACACCTCAAAAAATGTTTACAATTTATTTGTCATGGCAAAAAGAATATAAATCTGACCCAAAATTCCAACAAGAAAATCATCTAACCATAATTGCTGCAATTTGTTAAGAATTAATATAATAAATTCGGCTATGCCGCAAGGGCCCGTGCTTGTTATTAAAAGTGATTTATAGGCGATAAATTCGATGATTTACATATTATATTCGCAACATTTGGGTAATTATGGGCCTCATATATCTTACGATAACTCGCGGAAGTGGGCCCATATAATATTGACTACATAATTTCTATATATAACTAACTAGTAAGCAGAAACTGTCCTACACTATTGACAAACTGACAAATATCACGACGAATCTAATGACGACGTTGTATTTTAAACTCTTTTCTTCGTTAATAAAGTCGGAAATCGATAATTAGTTCAAACGAAAATTTTGTGAATATGTATGGCACGCGCTTAGTACACATAAGTGTATGGGCAGTCACATGGCAGACCTACTTTCACGTGATATATGTAATTTTAATATTTTGTGCATTAAAAGATTACCTTCACCTACATTTTTAATTATTCTCATACTAAATAAGGTTTCCTGAGTGATATTGCTATCGACTTTACAACCAAAGTTATAACAATAAACCAATGACTATTAGAACAAACAGTTTTTGGGAACCGAACATATTTTTTTGTTTCTTATTCTTCTCAGCAAACCCTTTCATTTGATACCCATGTAATGGCAGTGCGCAAAAAATAACTAGACCGCCATCTTGGGCCGTCCGCCATATTGGATTAAGAATTATGTCACTTAGCTAACCATACATTGTCATCCAAACTAAAGGTGTATGCAAAATTTCATCGTAATAGGAGAATAACTGTTTTAAAATTCAGTTGCAAAATTTGACCCGAACACACTTACATACATACATACATTGCAAGTTAAATAAAAGCTTGTAAAATATAAGACATTTTCACGAGGAAAATGTTTGAATTTTCTTAATACTAACGTATCAGTACTATGTTTTTTTTTAAATTTATAAACAGATTTCTATGGATTCTGTTTAATACGGCATAATTTTCAATTTGTCTAAGAGAAATTGGAAAACTTGCTGGCCTACATAAATTATTTAAATTAATTAATTTTACGCGTGTAAGGCAGCTGTTTTACTTATTTCTTTACAAACGTAATCTCAACATTCCATACAATAATCTATGTAGTTTTTTTTTGTTACCGGCGCTAATTAAACTAATTAGTGTTTCTGATGTTCTAATAACTAAAATGGCTAAGAACGATACTTACAGTGAAAGTTTAAACGTTGTTTAAAATAAATTAAATAAAACATATTTATTTGTGCAATACTTGTCCAGTGCTGTCGTGGTGTAAAGGAGTCGTAAATATCTAATATTCTTTTTAGGGTTCCGTACCAAAAGGGTAAAAACGGGACCCTATTACTAAGACTTCGCGATCCGTCTGTCTGTCTGTCTGTCTTCGTGATTTTTTTGCAGTGTTGCGATAATGGTACGGAACCCTTCGTGTGCGAGTCCGACTCGCACTTGGCCGGTTTTTTTTTATAAATATAATATTTATTAGTAATATAAACAAATAGCTGAAGTCTATCTATATATCTAGGAGACGGCTAACATGCTATTTTACATTCATTTTTAATAAATCATCCTTTTAGCGCTCTTTTTTACGAAAATATTTATGAGGTTCTCCTTGCTTATAATTTATGTATAACCATGATTTATCAAAAAATTATATTTTGAGATTCTTTTTCGGCGCTGCATTTAAAATATGTATGTGATTTAGTAGCATCAATCTAACAGGTAGAAGTGCAATAGTGAGATAAACCGCGGAAACGATTTCACATTGATCAACCAATCAACACTGACTATTGCAGTCCACAGTTGGACATTCACATAAGCCTCTTCCAAGTTGCACCACAGCAGATTTATCAATTCCGTATTAATTTGACGAATTCTATTTATATCTGGCCTACTTTTGCTCAAGAATTTTGTTCAATCGTAGATGTGTGGTGCTTACTAAATCAATCATTTAATTAATATTCATATATTCATAACAATGTTAGGTCACCGAAATATCAATTCACTGGTATGTTTGTCCCAATATCTATCTTTATGACAACAAACATTTATATCGTAATTTATTAATTACATCTATAACATTAACGGTTTCTTTGTCAGTAACCTAATTAGCTATCTGTAAAGCAAGCTTCCAATCTTGTTATCATACTATGTTGTATAAATTAAATAAATAATGTTTAGTAAAAACCATGTGTCTTCGCAAAAATATTTGAAGCAAGTGCTTCCCAAGTGTTTTTGTGTTAAATGCATTAATAATTACCCAAACAACACGAAATTAACTTAAGGTTTTTCTAGTCGACGGCATGAACTATTTTGTGCGCGGGGTTAAAATGCATGCTATCTCATCCGGCAACATGTGCGAAAGAGATAGATGCTGTGATGAGCAATAAGAAGCTAGTTCGCGTATAGTAAATTTTATAAACAGACCTTTGGGAGACTAGATATCATGAAAAAACTACTAAATGTATATTTTCAAAATAAAATTATTTGCATTGTTGACCTATTAATCTATCCCTGTATGGTGGTCGTTTTGCAAATTTCCTTCTCCTTATGGTATTTATTTCCGCCCAAAGATACGTTAAAATTAGTGTTGAAATATGGAACTTTCGACGCTCATAACTTTCAATTTTTTTTACTTCTTTGTTTCCATACAGGGCTAGATAATGATGAGACAAATTGATATATTTTTTATTTTGAACGTACACCGTCAAACAGTGGAGTAATCGCCAGACTAAGTTTGTATGGAAGAATGATCGACTAGTGTAACCTTAATTAAGGTAAACGCAACAGATGCATGCATAATTATACGTATAATTCACAGCGTGTTTGCGAATTTCAATAGTCATAAACTAAATGATTAATGAACCGGGCGGGCGAAATTCTAGGTGCCCACGCGATGTTTGTCTATGATTGAAGCGCGGTTTCATTTTTATGTATCTGTCAGCGGCACGCTGCCCTTTTTGAATAAATTAAGTATCTTTATTGAGATATTTGCATAATCTGTGACCGTATCGGTGTCGCGGACATGTTTACGATGTGTTGGGATATCGTAGAATGGCCACAATTCTTTATCAGTGATTTTGGCCAACTGTTCTTACCCAAATCTTTAAATGGAGTCAAACGTTTTATTGCCGTTTAATCGTTCCAGTAAATGGAATACAAATCTCAATATTTATTGTAAGTTTTAGCATTTGAGGCCTTAACCGTATAAAATTAAAAATGAGTTTTGAATGATGCGACAAGATCAGATGTAACACTTTGCTGTTAAGTCGATATTGACATAACATTGTGTTTGAAGAGAAGTGAAAATCTTTTTAAATTTACTTTTCGTTTATGAACAAGATAACATTATGTAAGCGGCGTTATTTTATGTTATTTATATAATCATAACGCGTTGAACTAAATGTTGATAGCCCTTTGTTTTAGTATTGCGAGCATGACTATCTTTGATGTAGATGCAGATGTTTCAAGGTTCGCATAAAAAGACCCGATAATATATGTAAGTTACTGGCTGTAAGGCTTCTAACACTCTTAGGACACTAAATAATATGTAATCAATCAAATCTTCTAACACTCTTAGGATATAAAATAATATGTAATCAATCAAATCTTCTAACACTCTTAGGACACTAAATAATATGTAATCAATCAAATCTTCTAACACTCTTAGGACTCTAAATATTATGTAATCAATCAAATCATCTAACACTCTTAGGACACTAAATAATATGAACACAATCAAATCAATATGTGCATTAGTGTTATTTGTATTATAACTGTACTAAAATTGATTATCTACATTAAGTAATCAATCTGCTTAACTATGTGTAACTGTAACTGGAACCTTGTGGGAATCTGTCTTTTTAAGGTTGAAGAAGACTTTCCGCTCGTGATACAGTTTTATACTAGTACGAGGGGATAGGGCGAATCACTCCAAAGACACACATCACACATCATCAGCCTATTAATGTTCCCACTGCTGGGACACAGGCCTCCTCTCTTTGAGAGGGAATGGACCGTAATCCACCACGCGGGCCCAGTGCAGGTTGGTGGATGTCACATGTCTTGTAGCGTTACGTATAGTTCAAATGAACTATACGTAAGCCACGTTAATAAAAGTAAAGGTAACTATAAATTAAAATTAATTAAAAGGATATTGAGTATAAAACTATGGGCCGGCTTCGCACGACGCGGGCAGGTAGGAAGCTCCGGCTTCGTACGACGTGGGCAGCTATCACACAGCTAGGCAGCTGGACGGGCAGGAAAGCTTGGAATGCCCGAGCTAGGCTGTAGAGTAGGCTGTAGGACGACGTGGGTAGCTATCTCACAGCTAGGCAGCTGGACGGGCAGGAAGGCTTGGAATGCCCGAGGTAGGCAGATGAGCAGGCAATCAGATAGGTAGGCTCACAGATAGTTCTAGAGGTCAAGGCAGCTGAACTAATTGTCAGGCTAACAGGAAGGTAGCAGTAGCAGTAGCACTGGTGCAGGAACAGGCAGCTAGGAGTGTGGCGGTCGGGTTGTGGCTTAATATGCTGATCAATCAAGCCCTTTTGGTATGAAGCGGTGACCGTAGAAGTTAAAGAACCAGTAAAAATGCTCACATTTAAGTTCCACACTCAATAAATAATATTTATTGCATTTCACAGATTTGGTAGATTCACAGGCCTTATATATAATAGTTTTAAAGAGATTTTCAGATTCAATAGTACAACACGTAGTACTAAGTAGTCAAACGACTTTCAGAGTTCAGAGCAGATTCAAGACTAAAAAAGTGACACCCGTTTTTCTTCGTTCCGACATGTCTTCTCAATTTTAAATTCAAATATGAATTAAGAAATCATGAACGAATAAAAACGGTTTACAGAGGCGCAGTCTGCCGCTGCCCTTATAATTAAAAATATAATGTACAACGAGCTTAATAAGTTATAGAGAATGGTATCGTATGTCTATGGTTTAAGAAAATAAAATAATGACAATGTCATGTCAGGTAAAAATGTCAAGAGTTAAAAATAATATAATAGTTTTGGATGAATCAACAAATCTTATGATTTTCAGGTTTATACCAATGTAAAGAATACATAAAAAAGGAAAACATGAGATGATACAATTTCAAAAGTAACGGTGATGAAATTTGTAAAATATATTATAAAACGTAAGTAAACTAAAACATGTGGAATGAACACCACAGTCTTCGAATTGTTGGTTCTAGGACATGCCGGTTTCCTCACGTGTCACGGTGTTTTCTTTCACCGTTTGAGAGCAGGTCGAGAGTGTTCTTAGCTATGTTTGGTGAAAATCGGTTTAGCCGTTCAAAAGTTATGGGCTGTTTTCTGTTTGAAACGGAGTATTTTCGCAAGATATCGAGTCATAATTACGTGTTCGATAGATTGTTGATCAAAGCGTGTCTACTACTAGATAAATTATGTAGTATAAAAGCATTAAATTAAAAAAAAATAGTCGGGGTTTTTTGAAATTTTTACTTTTTACTCTTGTGTTTATTATTAAGTTATGGTTTCTTATTTATGAATTATTAAATAAATTGTATTTGCTTGTTTTGGGTTCTCTCAGTAGCTGCCTGAAGTGGCCGGTTATAACTAGAGACATAATTCTGCCTAAACCTTCGTAGAATACAGGCGTAATAGTACGTTTTTACTGTATGTAAACATTACTAAACAACGTTACACAAAACGAGTTTATATCTTATTCGTAATTCGACATTTTAAAAATTTTAACCAATAAAGAATACAAAGATATTATTTTATAATTAAATCAAGTCATTATAATAATTATATAAGCGAAACAGATTGAAAGAGTCAAGTTAAAGTCGTACGGTGACTAATATTTACAAAAATAAAATATAGATATCTAGGCTGTTTAGGTATGTAAATAAAACGACTATTTCGCTTTATTTACAACAACGTTATGTTTTATGACAATTCTTTTAGATTATTGAAATAAAATGCTAATTCCTTACTTAATAATGATCAATGGATAATCGAGTTTTGATGAAATTAAATGGTCAATATTTATAATAGACTAGTGGACGCCTCGCGGTTTCACCCGCGCAGTTCCCATTCCCGTAGGAAAGCAGGGATATAAAGTAGCCTATGTCACCCGGGGATAGTGTAGCTTCCCAACGGTCAAAGATTTTTTGAATATCGGTCCAGCCGTTTTGGAGTCTATAAGGAACATACATACATACTTTCTCTTTTATATATATAGAAGATATGTCTTTGTCGGGACCTCAGAACCCCGGTACTTTGAAAGGCGTGCGAGGAGCCGAAGCCATCTCGTAGAGGCCCCGTTAGGCATGTATCAGGAAATATGACACCATATATTTTATTTTTTATTATTAATAAATAATAAATAAGCTACGTTTTTCAGTTTAGATTGGCCGTGATATAGAGTTTTATGCATCTGGAATTTCTTAGTTCGGAGTCTGTATAAAAATCTATCTCTAAACCAAAACATAACAAGTTCGTGAAAAAGTATCAAACGGTCAGACTTTTGGATTTATAATATTAGTATGGATTTTTTTAACGTTAAGTTGTTATTATACCTACTCGCCAAATTTTAATATTTTATGTATAATTATTTTGTATAATTTTGTATAAAATATTAGTTTAGAGAGTGCAGTTTCTGACGCCAGATGACTATAAAGCTTAGACATTGTTGATGTAACTGGGAAGTCAAAACCGAACGGATTTCCTATGCATTAGGTTACACAATCACTCCAAAATATCTACTAAGCCTAGACTAGACGAACCAAAAAGGAATGTACATAAGTTTTGATTCCTTCTAAGTCTTTCTCGGAAGAAGGAATCAAAACTTATGTACATACGTTTTGATTCCTTCTAAGTCCTTATCGTAAGAAGGAATATATATATATATTGTTTGTTTGTACTTTGTTAAGGGTAGGTACTCTCTTGAAGTTCAAAGGGCAATGAAGAGGGCTATGCTCGGACATTCCTTACGTGATCGCATCAGAAATGAGGATATCCGTACGAGAACCAGGGTTACCGACATAGCCCGAAGAATTGCGAAACTTAAGTGGCGGTGGACCCATATTGCTCGCAGAACGGATGGCCGATGGGGCCAAAAAAAAATGAAAATTAAATTGTATTGAAATTGGTTAAGGTTGCGGGCGACACGCACGGAATCGGTCAATGTGGCGACACTGGGGGAGGCCTATGTCCAGCAGTGGACGTCTTTGTGCTGAAATGATGATGATGATAATGAACGGTAATCTATGGAAAAACTGATGCGACTATGAATATTAATTCGCTGACAGAAAGCTTTCATAGTTTCATAGGCACTTTCTATCCCGGCAAAATATACGGTCCCTGTGGGATTCCACGAGAGGAAAAACACAAGAAAAAGATGACAGTTTTAGATCTACTAGTAAACTGTAAATTGCTGAATATAAGCAGCTCACCTATGATTAGAAACGTAGCCTCGCCCAGCAGACTGATTGGTATTATCATTTTATTTTAATGAGCAGCCAAAAAAACGCTGCTGCTCATCTTTTAGATTTAATTCCTTGATTAGTCATGAATTCTTTTAGTCTCTGATACGTGTGAACGTATAAGAGCACCTCAAAAACAGATTACAATTTATTTATCTGGGAAGAAATAAATCTGACCCAGAAGTACCATATTTTTTTTAAATTTGTAAACTGTTTTCTATGGATTCTGTTTAATACGGCATAATTTTCAATTTGTCTAAGAGAAATTGGAAAACTTGCTGGCCTACATTAATTATTTAAATTAATTAATTTTACGCGTGTAAGGCAGCTGTTTTACTAATTTCTTTACAAACGTAATCTCAACATTCCATACAACCATCCTTTTAAGTTTTTTTTTTTGTTAAAAGCGCTAATTAATCTAATTAGTGTATCTGATGTTCTAATTATTAAAATGGCGAAGAACGTAAATATTTACAGTGAAAGTTTAAACGTTGTTTAAAATAAATTAAATAAAACATATTTATTTGTGCGATACTCGTCCAGTGCTGTCGTGGTGTAATAGAGTCGTAGATATCTAATACATATACCTTTTTTATAAATATAATATTTATTACTAATATACTACTAATAGCTACTACAAATAGCTAAAGTCTATCTATATATCTAGGAGACGGCTAATTTTCGAAAATATTTATGAGGTTCTCCTTGCTCATGATTTATGTATTATGGTTATACAACCATGATTTATCAAAAAATAATATTTTGGAATTCTTTTTCGGCGCATCATTTAAATTATATTTCTGATTTAGTAGCAGTTATCTAACAGGTGTTAACTAAGAAGTACACTAGTGAGATAAACCGCGGAAACAATTTCACATGGATCAACCAATCAACACTGTATATCGCAGTCCACAGCTGGACATATGCCTCTTCCAAGTTGCACCACAGCAGATTTACCAATACCGTGTTAATTTGACGAATTCTATTTATATCTGTTGGCCTACTTTTGCTCAATAATTTTGTTCAATCGTAGATTTGTAGTGCTTACTAAATCAATCATTTAATTAATATTCATGAATTCATAACATTCTTAAGTCACCGAAATATGAATTCGCTGGTATTTTTGGCTCAACATCTTTTTTTATGACCACAAATATTTATATCGTAATTTATAAATTACATCTATAACATTGACAGTTGCTTTGTCAGTAACCTAATTAGCTATCTGTAAAGGAGCGTCCTCACTGAGAGCATTCACTTGTAATGAGCATTCGACATCGAATATTCGAGTGGTGTGGACGTTGAGCCGAGCGTTACAAAGCTTACACGCAAGCGCGAACTTCGGCCGGTGTGGACGTCGCAACGATTTTCGCGGAACGGTTCGCATTCGAATGTTCACGCAAATAAAACGCTCGAAAGCGAGTACTCAGATGATGAAATGAATGAGTATCTTTGTAAGAATATTACTGGCCACTTGTAAAGCAAGGAACAGTTTCTTGATCTTAAGTGTTTGTGACCTTCGAGGTCCATAAAAACAAAACAAAAATGTGGCAGCCACAACCGCTCGACATTTAACGAGATCGTATTCGAATGCTCCAAGCTCGTAAGGGAATGTCCGACTCGAGCGTTCATAGTTTTGCTCGAACGCGAATGCTGGGCTCGCTGGGAAGCATTTGTTGCTCGCCTGCGATTGCTTGTTTACAAATGCTCACGAAAGAATGCTCCCAGTGAGGACGCTCCTTAAAGCAAGCTTTCAATCTTGTTATATTATTTTGTATAACTTAAATTCCTATAAATAATGTTTAGCAAAAACCATGTGTCTTCGCAAAAATATTTGAAGCAAATGATTCCTAAGTGTTGTTGTGTTAAGTGCATTAATCATTACCCAAACAACATGAAATTCACTTAAGGTTGCCCTAGTCGACGGCACGAACCATTTTGTGCGCGGGGTTAAAATGCATGCTATCTCATCCGACAACACGTGCGAAAGAGATAGATGCTGTGATGAGCAGTAAGAAGCTAGTTCGCGTACGAATTGGCAATTTTTCAAGTTTGTAGCGAAATGGATGTTGATTTAGGACGAAAACGAGCGCGCGAAATTTTATAAACAGACCTTTGGGAGTCTAGATATCATGAAAAAACGACTAAATGTATATTTTCACAATAAAATTATTTGCATTGTTGAACTACTAATCTATCCCAGTATGGAGGCCATTTTGCAATTTTCCTTCTTCTTATGGTATTTATTTCCGCCCAAAGATGCGTTAAAATTAGTGTTGAAATATGGAACTTTCGACGCTCATAACTTTATTTTTTTTACTTTTTAGTTTCCATACAGGGCTAGATAATGATGAGACAAATTTATCTACTTTTTTATTTTGAACGTACACCGTCAAACAGTGGAGTAACCGCCGGACTACGTTTGTATGGAAGAATGATCGACTAGTGTAACCTTAATTAAGGAAAACGCGACAGATGCATGCATATATGCATTATTTGTGTGTTGTTTGTCTATTGTAAATGTAATAATTATATAGCATTGACTCTTTGCACGTGTTGGTTTACACTGTTAGTGCAAGGAGTAACTGAATTGAAATAAATAAATAAATAAATAAATAAATAAATAATTATACGTGTAATTCACAGCGTGTTTGCGAATTTCAATAATCATAAACTAAATGATTAATGAACCGGGCGGGCGAAATTTTAGGCGCCCATGCGATGTTTGTCTATGATTGAAGCGAGTGTGTAATTTTTATGTATCTGTCAGCGGTACGCTTCCCTTTTTGAATTAATTAAGTATCTAGATTGAGACATTTGCATAATCTGTGGACGTTAATGTGTAGCAGAGCCGTTTACGATGTGTTGGAATGTCGCAGAATGGCTACGATTCATTATCAGCGATTTTGCAACTGTTCTTACCCAGATCTTTGAATGGAGTCAAACGTTTTATTGCCGTCTTTAGGAAATGGAATACAAATCTCAATATTTATTGTTAGTTTTAGCATTTGATGCCTTAACCGTATAAAATTAATAATGAGTTTTGAATGATGCGACAAGATCAGATTTAAAACTTTGCTGTTAAGTCGGTATTGACTTAACATTGTGTTCGAAGAGAAGTGAAAATCTTTTTTTAATTTTACTTTTCGTTTATGAACAAGATTATATTATGTAAGCGGCGTTATGTTAAGTAATTTATATAATAATAACGCGTTGAACTAAATGTTGATAGCCCTTTGTTTTAGTATATCGAGCATGACTATCTTTGATGGGCAGATGTATCCAGGTGCGAGTAAAAAGACCAGATAATATATGTGTAAGTTACTGGCTGTACGCCTTCTAATACTCTTAGGACACTAAATAATATGTAATCAATCAAATCTTCTAGCATTCTTAGGACACTAAATAATATGTAATCAATCAAATCTTCTAGCACTCTTAGGACACTAAATAATATGTAATCAATCAAATCTTCTAGCATTCTTAGGACACTCAATAATATTAAATCTATCAAATCTTCTAACACTCTTAGGACACTAAATAAAATATACTTATATTATAAAGAGATAAAGTTTGTGAGATTGTGGGGTTGTAGGGGGTAATATCTGGATCTACTGAACCGATTTTGATGATACATAAAAATTATGTACTACATAATTAAAGTACCTACTCATCATTACCTACAATAAAGTCTGCGATAGAATGTATCTAAATATCATAGTTAAGTCACAATAGTAGCTTTTAAATCCTAAATTTTAATAAGATCGCCGGCAGGAACAAAAGTTGGTTCCATTCGTATTGTAGTATTAATTCTTAATCAAATAAATAGTTTAATAAATTGGTAGGTAGGGTAGGTAGGTAGCAGTTGACGGGAGCAATGCCGCGGGGGTCAGCTAGTATGTAATCAATCAAATCTTCTAACACTCTTAGGACACTAAATAATATGTAATCAATCAGATCAATATGTACCTTTTGTAACGGGATTTTTTCTTGGGAACAATAAAGCACCATATACTGAGAACGATGTTTATTAAATGTAACCCTTGAACACGTTACCAAAGTAAATAAATTTAAAAGGGTCGCTGGTTGCAGTTGGCTGGTCAACTTTTCTCCGTATCAAAATATTTCCCAACTAATTTATAGTGGAGGGTGGAAGAACAAAAAATAAAAATAATAATAAAACGGAAGGGTCAGAAAGCCCGTCTCCTGAACCGTCGCGTAGCCAGCCAACTCCACACTGCGACAGCCTGCCTCGAGCAGATAGCCTCAGCCAGGCAATCAGCCCCAACCAGACACCTCCTTTCGGAGGAAGAAAACCCGTAGGGTAGATAGGTCGGCCCAATTTCGACCCCACGCCACTTTGTTCGTGAGGGATTATGAGCCCAGCTTGGGAACACAATCACGCCGGGTATCACACCACGACGGTTACATGCGGCTTCCAGGCCGCGTATCCACAATCACGCACGCGGTCACCGGCGATTTTTGGTTTCACGTATTCCGATCAATCACGACAGGCACATACAGGAAACGCTCTGCCGCACAGAGGCCGACGCCCACGCGATAATTCCAGCCCACTCGCAATCTCCAGGCTCTGCTCAAGCCGGTCAGCCCAAGAAAAGAACCCCTCCACGCAGTTCGCCCTTGTCGCCAAGAAAAACTCTCGCCGGGGTCTCTCATACCATCATTCTCGAACCGAAAACCTAAAACACCGAATCCCATAAACTGTTTCCTAAAATTTCCGTTTTCGAAGAATTTACGCGGAACAATTTTCCTTCAAAGAAATACACTATCCCAGACCTACGCCTCACCCTACAACTTTCCAAAACCCGACTTAAAATCAGATTACAATAAAACACTATCAATCCCTGACAGCCCGGATGAGAATTTTGAACGCACCCTGCTCCCGCGTTTCGTTCAGGAAATCCGATCGTTCTCGAATCTTCTGAACTCAAAGGCTACCATCATTCACATAAGCAATTCCTTGAGGCACGCCAACGGAAGCGGGACAACGTCCTCGCAATCCCAAAACCAAACTCGAATCCTACCCGTGTGCTAGTCCAAAGAAATAATTAAGCCAATCTTAGCGGAGACGGGCGCGTTTCCGAACGAAAACGCAGTACGTCCAAATGACAGCTGCAGTCCGTCAAAACAAACAAAAAATACAGCTTCGGTGCACGGATATCAAGTGATTCTAAGTTATTTTGGTGAAATGAGAGTGTTTATAGGGAACTCACCGTCCCAGGGTGCGGTTCCAAAGTGGTTCCACCACCCAGCGGCAGTTTCAAAGCGAATGAGCGATACAAATACGGCGGAAGGAGGTAATTAATTTTCCTTTGACAAAACTTTTATCTACCACAAAAAAAGTGTTACACTTTGTGTTATTGTATTTGGTTGATATGGGTTCTCTTAGTAGCTGCCTGAAGTGCCCGGCTATGGCAGTCACATGGGACTTAATTATAACTGGCCGATTGATATACTTCTGCCTAAATCTTCGTAGAATACAGGCGTGAGGGATGTTATATATGTTATTACTGTATGTAAAGATTTCTAAACAGCGTTAAACAAAACGAGTTTCTATCTTATTGATAACTCGGAATTATATAAATGTAAAACCAATAAATGAATACAGAGATATTATTTTATAATTAAATCAATGCATTATAATAATTATATAAGCGAAACAGATTGAAAGAGTCAAGCTAAAGTCGTATGTTGATTAATATTTACAAAAAAAAAAATGATAGATACCTAAGCTTTTTGGTATGTAAATAAAACGAAATAGTCTTTTAGATTATTGAAATAAAATGCTAATTAATACCTAACTGAGTAATGATTAGTGTATAATCGCGGTTTGATGAAATTAAATGGTCAATATTTATATGTAATAGATATGTCAAGGTTTTCCTGAGATCGATTGAATAATTTTTATTATTTTTTATTATTGATAGGCTCGCGTATTTTTCGTAAGCTACTGTTTTTCAGTTTAGATTGGCCGTGATATAGTTTTATGCATCTGGAATTCCTTAGTACGGAGTCTGTATACAAATCCATCTCTAAACCAAAACGTTAAAAGTTCGTGAAAAAGTAACAAACAGACAGACTTTCGGATTTATAATATTAATATTGATTTTTTTAACGTTAATTTGTTATACCTACTCGACAAATTTTAATATTTTTTGTATAATTATTTTTATTTTAATAATTTTGTATAAAATATTAGTTTAGAGAGTGCAGTTTCTGACGCCAGATGAGTATAAAACTTACACATTGTTGATGTAACTGGGAAGTCAAAAATTATGATTTCCTATGCATTAGGTTACACAATCAGTCCAAAATATCTACTAAGCCTAGACTAGATAAATTTAACTAGACATAAGTTTTGATTCTTGACATAAGGATCTAGTTCATCTAGTCTAGGCTTAGTAGATATTTTGGACTGATTGTGTAATCTAATGCATAGGAAATCCGTTCCGTTTCGACTTCCCAGTTACATCAACAATGTCTAAGTTTTATAGTCATCTGGCGTCAGAAACTGCACTCTCTTAACTAATATTTTAAAGAGGAAAAATTGCTTGTTTGTTTATACTTTGGTAAGGGTAGGTACTCTCTTGAAGTCATCCAAAGGGCAATGGAGATGCTATGCTATGATGATGCAATGTTCCTTACGTGATCGCATCAGAAATGAGGATATCTGTACGAGAACCAGGTATAGCGACATAGCCCGTAGAATTGCGAAACTTAAGTGGCGGTGGACAGGGCACATTGCTCGCAGAACGGATGGTGGAAGAAAAATAAAATTGAATTGAAATTGTTAAGGTTGCGGGAAGCCGCTGGATGCGATACGCACGGAATCGGTCAATGTGGCGACACCGGGGGAAGCCTTTGTCCAGCAGTGGACGTCTTTGAGCTGAAATGATGATGATGATAATGAAGGGTATTCTCTGGAAAAACTGATGCGATCATGAATATTAGTTCGCTGAAAGAAAGTTTTCATAGTTTCATAGGCACTTTTTATCCCGGCAAAATATACGGTTCCCGTGGGATTCCGCGAGAGGAAAACGCAGGCCACAATCACCTCGCTCGGTAGACTTATAAATTAGTAGATTAAAATAAAATGATAATACCATTCGGTATTATCATTTTATTTTAATACGCAGCCAAGAAAACGCTGCTGCTCTTCCTTTTGATTTAATTCATGATTAGTCGTGAATTATTTTGGTGTCTGATACGTGTAAAACTTTGGCTAGCTTAGCGAAATACTAGACAAATTCTAGGCTTAAATAAAATTGTGTCCAATTTGACACTAAAGGCATTGCACCATAAAATGCATTTGCTGCTATACGAATTTAAATCATCGTTCTATTTCAGTCAATCAGCTGAAAATGGCAGAAACAAAATTTTGTTTTAAGCACGCTTAAGAAGAAATGCAGTCGCAGACATCCGACTAAATTTCCTAAGTAAAAGTCATAATTCGAGGTTTGGCTCTCGCTTATTTCCTCCTCCAATATTGGACCAATTTAAAAGATATTTCATAAACTGAAAAAGAAAGATATATACTATGCCCCTATGTTTTCTCTTATGATCTTTAGAAGCACTAGAACCCTTAAAGATGCACAAAATTGCGCTGTTAACAGAAGCATAGTTAGTGTACAAATTTGACAACTATTTTATTTTTATTTTTTTTATTCTAAATTCTTAAAGGAGGCTTTTATCCACAATGGCATGTCAGCCTCATCATAACCTTAATTTATTCGCAACATCAACTAACTAATTAACTTATTAGCTACATCTACCAATACATACAACAACAAACATACAACACATACAACATACAAAACACAACAACATACATACAACACACAACACACAACAACAACAACATACAACTATAAATGAACTATTATGTATATAATGAAATATTATGGAGTAAGTTTACCCCTAGTTTAATGCGATAATAATATCTCAGAAGATACAAGACGTGTTATGTGTAGAAGTTAACGGCAACTCTTAAGCAACGTTGTAAGAGGCAATAGTGAAGAATAATTGGTTATAAAAATTTGCCAGCTGGTCGCATACAGTGCCAATGAAATTACTTCCCCTGTTACGACTTTACAGGCTTGCCGTACAAATAGCCTCTAAAATGGCCTTCCTTCCGTTTATATACTTTTCCTGTCTCTTTCGACATCTGGCCAATTACAAATACTATTATTAATTTATGAAGCAACAACTCACACGTGTGTGTCCACTCCTAATCTTCTTCTTCTTCATGTCGCTGGCACGACCGTCATTTATATTTGTTTGGTTTATACCCGTTTATATTCCTAGTAGATTGTATATAAACAAATAACAATGTCACGAAAATTTATTTAAACGAATGGGCCTCATCAGGGCTTAAAGTCACGCAAAGGGCAATGAACAGGGCTATGCTCGGCGTTTCCTTGCGTGACCGAATCAGAAATGAAGACATCCGCAAGGGAACCAAGGTTACCGACAAAGCCCGAAGAATAGCCAAACTTAAGCGGCAGTGGGCAGGGCACATTGCTCACAAAACGGATGGCCGATTGGGCCGACAAGTTCTGGAGTGGCAACCGCGAACCGGAAGACGTAGCGTTGGAAAGCTTCCCACTAGGTGGACCGATGACCTGGTGAAGGTTGCGGGGATCCGCTGGGTGCAAGACGCCCGGGACCGGTCAATGTGGCGACACTTATCGGGGAGGCCTATTTCCAGCAGTAGACGTCTTTCGGCCGAAATTTTGATGACAGATCATCTAATAAGATATTATTTCAGTGATAATGTTAAAAGGATATACAGCAGCATCCGTTTTGACACATGTTGACCTCGGCAAAGAACTACCTTATGTTGTTCATCTTTAGTGATAAAAATAATAAAACCGTTTTCTGACAGACCGTTCACTGCACATGTGCAGTTTGTCCTTGCTGGATCGGAAACATTGGCTGAAGTCGTCACATACGGTTAGCAACAGCGAGTGCTACCAACATTCTTTCTCATGCCAGTTAAAATTATTCTAACTTAACAAGACGGCCACACGTATGAAAGGAAAGCCGCGACGTCATCTCGCTCTTAGACGATATTTCTACGATTTTGACAACACTAATTGGCGTGCCGTTATATATTGTGATTCACCGAGACGAATTCGAGAATTACTCTTACTAAATAATCTTTATCGTCCATAGCAGACGTACGCAAAGATCAGCTGATGTTCGGTGCCAGCTTTCTATACGTTCGATGACTTAAGACGTTAACTCTTAGATAAATGTTATTTGGTTGTGAAAGAAACAACATTATTTGAAGTGTTTTGTATAATCCGAATAGTCCATACGTATATTATAAATGCGAAAATAATTATGTCTGTTTGTTTATTAAGTGTTCCCACTTTTTTGACATAGAGCTCTATTGTGCCTTGGAGATGGACATAGAATATTGTTTAATCAAAGTGTAACGTTTCCTTGGATTAATTTCCGGCTTATACGAAGTGAAGCTGCTGGAAGAAGTTAGTATTGAATAATAAAGACATAAAGCTTTTTCACTTAAAGACAAATCAATGTCAATCCCAGTTAAGTACCACAGTAAAGTTATAAAATTCTACAAATAATAGTAATAAAAGGTACAGCATACTAATGTTATATGGTGATTAACTCATTATGTATACTAATTATACATAATAAATAAGTTAATAACCGATTCAGAACTGGCTTTGATACCATAAATATTACTGGATCGGGCATTTCTAGTTTCCATTTTCACTCAAGAAACTTTGTCCTAAAATGATGTTGATTTAACTTGTTATTTATGCAGAATAATTACGAAAAGCATTGACTACTACGACGGCCAAATAAAATATTATTATTATAATATTTTATTTGGCCTTTTCAAGTTATCAGTTTCATTAATAAACGCCTAAACGGCATGGTTTAGATGCATGCAGTTTTACACAAGAGTTCCTTTGGAAACTAATTAATAATAGACAACCTAACTGATCTTTGAAAATCAATCCTAAAGTTTCTATAGAAGATCGTCATCTTTGTCAATGACGAATTCTATCGGGCTCACGGCCAGTAAATAAATAATAAAAAAGTTAATTCAAAAATTAAGAAACCCGACTGCTTAAGAAGCGAACTAAAAAGACGTAAACTAGAAGAAAATCATGCTGTGCAGTCGGAGGATACAATATTTGCGAGCTGGCTGACCAAAACCAGATGTATCGTCCAACTGCACAGCATGATTTTCTTCTTGTTTATGTCTTTTTAGGTCGCTTCTTAAGCAGTTAGATTTTTTGGTATTTTTATTTATTTATTTTATTTAACTTTTTAGTTATCATATTTTTTATGAATTAGTTAACATTTATAAGTTATACATTTCTGAAATTTTGGTACCTCACACGATGGGTTCAGAAGAAAAAATAAAATTTGGCCCCACAATATGGCGTCCAAAAGCCGCCATTTTTCTATTTTCCAATTTTATCGTAGGCTGTGACACTCACAAGGTTAAGACGAATCGATTGACGTAAGAATCATCAAAATCTGCCAACGCATTTGGTCTCTAAAACGCCACATAGGAACAAACATACATGTACAGACTGATAAACACATTACCCTCCTTCGGCAGTCGAGTAATAAAAGACAATCAAACGTTATAATATAGCTAGTTTTAAAAACATTGAAACAATTGCAAATAGCAATATCAAGCGAATGAAAAGTCATGGAAACTGGCATAAAGTGATTGTAAATGTCAAACATTGTATTGTTGCGACTTGTAAGTGACCATCAAGTTATTAACGTTTTACATATCAATCATAGTCGTCATTATACCGAGTAATACGTGCAAATTACAACCTGTCTCTCTAACTTATATTCAGTGGAAGATTAGTCCATAATTTTATAGTTCCGTTCATCAGAGTCACCCTTATAAGGTAGTCGTAAATGTCTTACCTATGAATTGCTAACCGGTAACGTGACTCGCTGATTTAAGAGTGAAATGGACACTGCTTGAAATATATCAGTTCCAACTGAAAAAATGGAATACTCTGAAAAGCAGTAGTATCTTTTCTGAATTATTGGTCTATTGGGTCGTTCTTTGCCGATGATATTAGACAGCAGATGGAGACACGTTTGCCAAAACCTCTACAGGCAAGACGAGGAAGTGATGACCGACAGTCATGAACAATTTTAGTACAGTAAGTTAAACCTAAGTAAGCTTGCTTGCACTACTACTACTAGAGGGTAGTGTAACATTATGAATTCCACAAAAGGTGTCATCATCTTCCTGCCCTTATCCCATGTTACTTGGGGTCGGCGCAACACATTTTTTTCTTCCATACCGTCCAGTCCCCTGTCACGCTATAACTGACTCCCTTTTCTTCCATATCACTCCTCACACAGTCCATTCATCTTTTATTTGGCCTTCCTCTTCCTCTACATCCATCCACATTTATATTCATAACTCTTTTAGTATCATGCGTTTCATCTCTCCTCACCACTTGACCATACCAGGACAAACGGTTTCCCTTCAACTTTTCTGCCACTAGCGCCGCTTTTCCACAAAAGGTGTGACGTGTAAAATTAAACTTAATTACAATGCAACGAAGCAGTTTTACAAACGCCTTGTATTAAAGTAACTCATTCAACAGCTTTAAACCCTAGATCGGCATCAGTCAATATAGTATTAAAAAATAATCTAGTATCTAATAAGATATAAACCTCTTAGGACTTGCAATTAACCGAAGGCAGTTTGTGAGTACGAACGAACTCTACTCGTCGCCCTAAAGATGTGGACCAAATATTAGCAAAATTAGCATTCTCACTAGTCGGTTCTTCGCACTCAAAATTAGCAGTCACATACAAGAGAGCAGCTAATTATTTTCAGTCACTTTCAGAAACAGAAGCAGCCTCTATAATGAGTATATTATTATGTTACAGAATGTTAGCTTCATCTCACTATCTCACCTTTCTATCAAAATTCTTAATTTTACGCCCGTAATTATTCTCTTATCTTTACATAGAGAAAACTATAGTTGTTTGACCATAACATAAGAGGCTATTATACGAACAAGAACATAAAGTTACTTATATGAAATTAACTTCCTATAACGAAGTTTAAGGCTTTTATGTCATTACGAGTATAATTAAATCAAAATGTTGTCTCCGGATAGTTTTCCTTGTAATGAAACGTCTTTTACTTTCAATGTCCGATGTTGAGTTGTAATCAACACTTAGCGATTACGATGAAGTGGTTTAGATCAATTAAGTTAGCGTTAAGTAATTACTCGTAACTTGAACTTTAGATTGATGATATTATACAAGGTATTGTTGTTATCATAATATGATCTAATAAAGAGTTTTCATGAAGTCTTTGTGTATGGCATTTCATAATTATAACTATCTAACACTGTGACATTAATTATAATTATATTATTATTATATTTCGTATCTCTCAAAAGCTAAGCTGGTTTCCTTAATTCACTTTTCTTTACTTTTTATCAGAACGTGAATTGCAATTAAATGATATAATCTTTCTCGGGGTATAATTCAGATTATTCTTCTTAAAGAACTCATTTCCCTATTAATGGGTCCCGTTCCAGGTCAGAATGTATTTATAGATTTAATTCCCTGAATGTTCACGAAAATATGCATACCTGACAAAAATTTTAAGAAGGCTTAGCACGTTTGAATTAAAAAGTAATTAAACTCATCACCTACCTTTATCAATAGGGATGAAACGCTTGGGTCAGTGAAAATCCTTAGAGAGGGGACACTCACACGTTACTGTTTTCACCGCTACCGCTAAGATCGAGAGTGGCGCGAGGTGGCCGCGCGCGCGCTTCACACCCAATGCGCGTGCGCACCTCATGCACCCGAGCGCTCTCCTACTCCTGTGCTTAGCCCCGTGCCGCGGTGCTGGCTGATGCTTCCTGATCTGATGCTTTGTTATTGTATACTGTGGTTTTGGTGATTTGTGAGGACTTGACAATGGACTTCTTTTATTAATGTCAGATATTGTATGATGTATTGTTTAGGCTTTACGAGTCGGATGTGTTGTAATATATACTTGATCAATTATAACTAGGAATTTACTAAGAGACTTTCTTATTATAGGCGGCAAAAAATAACTATTCTGGTTTAGTACTCTGAATTAGTATATGAGAAAAATGTATTCTGATTGTTACATAAAAAAATCTGTTGAAAGTGAACGAAAATGGAACTTTTTATTTTTGCATACATTTTTATCTCGTCTAAAGTCATATTTCCATTGATGAGGCTTTCCAAACAAATTTCTTCTGTGATGTACAAATGTATCTGATTATACAAATCACGTGACTTTCCATAAGATCGTCGGTTCACTGCAACTGCACGTCATTATAACGCAACCGCGATGATTGTGTAACAGTAATGACACGTATGACATTGCCACTTACGTCAATTTGACGTATGGAAATGACAGAACCGTCATTACAGGTAACAACTTGTAAAAAGCTGTCGAGTTAATCAGAACTGTGCATCAGCATCAGTCAATAAATTATACATAATATTATGCTGAACAAGATGAAAAGTTAAAACTAAAACCCGGCAACGGAAAAAAACACAATAAATAATTTCAACGTGTTAAATACATAGCGCTAGTATTAGGTGGAATATAGACCGTACAATTTATTTTCGGTCTCTTGTTATATTTTCGTATTGTTATAATTTATATTTTTGAACTCGGAAGTTCTCTTTCATTTGATATCATTGAATGTGACACTCAATGTACAAACCTCATTTTTCTGGATATAACATACATAATTTGTTTTTTTTTTTTTATAAAATGTAACCTATATTATTATTACTTAGAAATAACAGCAAATTTAAGAACGAACGACACCTCAGTCATCAAAATCGATCATAATTAAGTACTTATATACATAGACTTCCTTTGCCAATGTCGAATAAAAGGAATTCATTTAAAAACGTTTAATGATAAATGTAACATTATTTTATAATTAATTGTCAATCTTGTAGCTTCCTTAAATGATAAATGAATTGTAACTAACTGAAGAGGATTATGCAAATTAATGATTAGGATTTAAACGTCTTGAAGATTAATCATTTGGATGATAAAGCAGTATCTTCTCAAGTCAAAAATATAATGGCTTCTTTGAATGAATTTATGCTTTTTCTCTGTGATTTAGGTATGAATTGACTTGTTATCTATTAATTTGTCGATAATTAAGTATGTAATTACTCGTATATATTTTACTAACAAAGACGGTAGTGAGTCTTAAAACATTAGAAATAGTTTTTTTACTTATTTTTTATTTGTTATGGATTTGCTCTTGACTCTAGTCTAGATCAGAGGTGACAGAGACAGAGTCAACGAGTTTGCTACTTGTGAATTTTTGGGTATGTTGAAACCACTGAAGTGAAAAATCTTACCTTCGGAGCTGATATTGCCCACTTCAACCAACAAGAAACAAAAGATTTATGTTTACGGTGTAGATCACTTAGCTTTTAAGGCTAAAATAAAGCTCTTATAACCTTAAAATCTGCTGTTGAAAATATGGTTAGCTATTGAGTGCTATTGATAGCTAAATATAAATTTACGTGAATAACTTAAATATCTGACTAATTGAGAAGGCTCTCAGAGATCATAGTAATGATTTTAACTAGATTTTGAAGTATTTTCCTTATTTGTTCATAACAAATTATTCCAAAATAACCTAATCTGACACAATACCTCACGAACACAAAGCAAGTGATTGTACAAACATTTGGCAACACGAGATTATAATTTATAAGCCTTTTGAATATTTATGATTACAATTATATGTAATCTGCTGTTGGATAAGAGGCTCTTCATTAAATAATTACATTACTCAACAAATGGAGGCATTCAATTAGATTGTGAGCTAATTAGTTACAACTGAGTCTAGACAAGATTTAGTACTTAGTCTTACCGTAGGCAATTTATCTTGCAGAGACAGAAAGTGAACAGATAGATGTACAGAGCAATATTCGTAAGCTTCAAGTAATCATTCATTTTAATTATTTAATTTATTTCATTCATTTTATTTCTAAATGACAATTTAGTATCAATTATTCAACATGGGAGGGTTGGGCAGATGACATAAAGACTATAGCAGGTGCTACGTGGACAAGAGTCGCTATTGATAGGGAGAAGCGGAAGCATTTTGAGGAGGGCTTTGTCAAAGGAGGACACACATAATTATTTAAACTAAATTGCATACAAAACAACCAACCAATGTGCTAATTTATACCTGTCTGAATAAAAGGCTTATATTATATTATTAAACATGGGACGCAAAAATTTTACGCATGTGGCTTAAAGTGTTTGGAATATAAACGTGGATGAAGTGGGAGAGGGACACCAATGACAAGATATATGAATTGTGTGAGAAAGAATAATAGCGTACCGGTTGCCGGGAATAAATGAAAGAAGAAAATGATTATTCTGACCCCAAGTAACATGGAACAAGAGTAGAAGACAGGTGAATCTAGGCTGCAAAAAGGCTTCGGGGCAGATTGGTTTGCGCAACTTGAGAGGCCTATTCAAGTTTATTAATAGATTTTTTTAGAGCTGCCAATCAATTTTAGCGGTATGTCCGTGACCTAGACCAATTAAGTACGATTTAACAATCACATGCTGTTATAACACTGGATTACCCATAATTTGAAGCGATTAAATCGATCTAAAAAAAGAAAACTTTTTATAAGAATACCAAATTGTAGACCGTAGAAGAAACCACAGCAGAATATGTGTCATATTTAGTTGTTTGTAGTCCTTGTTTTTAGAATTTTCAGTTTTCATGTTTAAGGTCTATCCACAAATATCAGGGGCGTGCCCGGGACGTGACAGGGCCGGGTCCCGTCAGGGGCTCAAAAAAAATCTGTGGGAACATTTTATATGACATCGTTCACACATGTCCGTGCACGGTCTGTCCACGTCCCGTGCACGTCCCGGGCACGGCCCTGATATGTGTGGATAGACCTTTATCCCAAACTATCCCTTGTTTTATAAATAATTTATGATTACAACACTAGCCTACTTAATCAAGCCGCACCATAAAAAGATAGCAAACTCATGCAGTACACCAACAATATTGTTAGCAAAGAGTTGTGCGCGCTATCTCTTAGACGTTTATCGCAACATTTCCTGTTATAAAACAGGAGTCCAATAGAAAGTGCAATATATAATTTGTGCTTGAAATTGATCTTGATGTGCGTAGGAGTATTAAAGATATGTATCTCCTATGCCAGGGATGGTGAACCAACGCACGATTTTTTGCCTGATGACTCCAATTTAGCTTGCATTCTGCTTATTTAGCATCTTATTTGCGACAGCATTACAAATACCATAATTTTCTTTTAATATTATTTTATTTTTTGACCATTAAATCACCAATACAAGAATCTTCGATGGCACACCATAGCCACTTTATTATTATTCATTTTACAAGCTTTTATTTAATTTGCAATGTATGTAAGTGTGTTCTGATCAAATCTTGCAACTGAATTTTAAAGCAGTTATCCTGCACCGATTAAGATGAAATTTTGCATACACATTTAGTTTGGATGACAATGCATGGTTAGTTAAGTGACGTCATTCTAAATCTAATATTGCGGACGTCCCAAGATGGCGGACTAGTTATTTTTTGTGCACTGCCATGATATAGGTATCGAATGAAAGGACTTGCAGAGAAGAATACGAAAAAGGCTTGTCTAGAAAAATATTGTTAAATGAATAATTTATTTTATAAAAAACAATACATTCACCAATAAAGGTTCGCTATCCCTGTACTATATAACGCGTTGCGTGAGAATGGCGAACACGTCATGATACGGTCTTCTTCATTGGATTGAACGTCTTCTTGTTCAGTATCAAACTAATTAAATGATAGTAATATGGTACCTGGTTTCAGTATTTTAGTATAAGTGTTGTTGGTTGCACACACAGAAGCAACGTTGCGATTTGTCTTTATAGTCAGTTAGACCATCTATTTGTTATGTTATTGCTCTATGGTTTGTGGATCAAGTACCAACAATCAGAATTGTTTAGTTATTTTACGAGATCCATAGCTGATGTTACAAAAAATATCTAGACTTCTTTTTGCCTTGATCCAAACTACCAAATGTTTAATACCTTATAATACAAATAACATTTTCTCAAACATGCTTGGAAATGTGATCATTATTTTGACAACCTTCTTCGAGATAAATCGAAATTGCTGTACTGGTCAAATACCTACATGCGCGCAGCGGCCGGCAAAAGTTGTATGAAAATCCATATCTGTCGTGTCTAGCGGCCAAATAAATTCCATAGTAAACTCATATCTGTCGTGTAGTTTAAAAATGGAACGATGTTTTACTCCGAAACATGGCAACCAAGGAGGTAACTTATCAAAGGTTTTATTTAAATTTCGAACTGGCTTGCAAATAGAACGCTATTTATTGAAAAAAAAACAAAGGAACACTTTACCGCGGGAACAATAATTGTTGTTCGTCATTGATTTTGACAAAATGAGTTCTAGGTACTACTTAGTTTTAATTTCCGCGCATTATTTGAGAAAAGTACTATACAAGCCTTGGCCACAACTAGGCATTGATGGACTTACGTATGTGTGCCTCGGCTTCGCCTCGGCCCACATTTACACGTTCGTCCATCAATGCCTATTTTGCTGGCCGCTGCAGCAATGTACTATTAAGATGTGCCTAGTCACCTAAAAGCTTGTCAAGTCCGTTACTGTAAGTGTATTGTGATTATTTATCGTTAATAATGTCCCGGATTTCAGGACGATAGGAAGTGAATGCACAGTTCATCGGACAATCTCATAAAGTTATCGATTTTCGTATTATCCGCTTATATAACTGTTGATGTAGTAATTCACGATCACATTGATTGTGCGGTTTACTCTTTCGATTTAATCTACAATTTAAGGTGACGTGTTTCGACATTCGAAACACTATTTAAAACTTTTAGAATCAAATTGTTGAACCTGCCCCTCTATTGCCCATTGAGTTTTGCCCCATAGTTTCTTGCTAATTTTTCATATTAGATCTTATGTCTCATCTGTCTTTATAGTTGAATTATAGAAGAAAACAGACACGTCTGTCGTCTGTGGCGAAGAATGACGAGAAGAGCCTACTCTAATACAGGGATAAAGCTAGGCAAGGAGAGAGAGGAGAGAGCTCAATACATGTGTGAAAATGACTACGAGAGAGACACCTTAAATGCACCAACCGTTGTTTGTAAACACAAGAAAAAATTAAATTTTCAAAACCTCCGATACAAAGCTTATACAAAAAAGAACATGCTTTTTAAACTACATAATTTATCTAGTAGTAAAGACGCTTCGATCGACAATCCATCGAAACACGTAATTATAACACGATATCTTGCGAAAATACCCCGATTCAGATATTCAAATGCGCATAACTTTTGAACGGCTGTATCGATTTTCATCAACATAGCAAAAAACACTTTAGACAAAGTCATCTCTCAAAAGTAACTAAATCAAAATCGGCTCATACGTTTAGGAGCTATGAAGCCACACGTCAAACTTATAACACCCCTATTTTTCTGTCACATCACACATCACATCATCAGCCTATTAATGTTCCCACTGCTGGGACACAGGCCTCCTCTCTATGAGAGGGGATGGGCCGTAATCCACCACGCGGGCCTTGTGCGGGTTGGTGGATGTCACATGTCTTCGAATTTTTGGTTCTAGGACATGCCGGTTTCCTCACGATATTTTCCTTCACCGTTTTTGAGAGCAGTGGTGATGAAATAACTTACACAAAGTAAAGCGCTTGTCTGGGTTCGAACCCACGACCTACAACTTGTAATAAATATTATCTTACATACCTTTATACAGTTTGAATTGTGTTCGATAACATGTGGGTACGGAAACCACCATAACGTGAGGTGGGTGAATGTATCTAAATAATTTGATACTCCACTCTACTCTTTGTGGTCGGGTCGCAGACCTACGGCCCGATGCGCTATTGATGGAAACGGGGAAGCTGTGTTTCTGTGGCTTTTAACCTTTACGTGGTTGATTGAGTTCCGTTATTGATGTTGTGAAGTATTTGATCCAACTTGCCTTAGCAAGCGTAGTAATTAATGCTCGTACCGTCTCTGTATGAAAAGAAGCCTTTACCCTTTGCATAAAATAGTATTGTAATAGTTTAAAACAACATGTACAACGGAAATCACCAACACTATTTGTTAATTCTAGAAGCTATGGAAACAAGTTTCATGCACACACTTTTTGAGCAGTCTGCCTCGCTTGACCTCTACAGAATATGTTTGTCAGGAACCAAGGAGTGTGTTGTCTTAGTTGAACGACTCCCAAGAACCGAACGATTTGAAAGCTATTTTTTAAGATTCTGTAAATAAAGTAACACTTTTTCAGCGATAACGATTGTTGAAAACTCAAAAATTTATGGTATGTACTTGAGCTACAGCAATTTCATGTGGTCGATCCCTATATTTTCATACTAGGTGTCCCACGTGGCTTCGCTCCCGTCAGCTGGCTACCTACCTACCCTACATACAAGAAATTTGCGTAACTTTAACCGCTTACGCAGCGCACGCAACGGAAGCTCTCAAATAGGAATACTTTTTCCCGTTTTTGCAACTTTTTTCATTTATGCTCCGCTCCTATAGGTCGTAGCGTGATGTTATATAGCCTATAATCTTCCTCGATAAATGGACTATCCAAAAAATAAAGAATTTTCCTGTAGTTCCTGAGATTAGCGCTTTTGAACAAAAAAATAAACAAACTCTTCAGCTTTATAATATTAATAGTATAGATTTTAAAAATCGCTATCGTCGGTAGGTATAATGTCACTTTGTCGAGCTCGAGCCCAAGGTTTCCTTACTGCTTCTCTACAAGCTACAAGATACCTTTTTCTATGACCCCCTCTACAAATAATATATGAGACATAAGTATGTCATTAAATATTTTATGACCAATTGAATAAACGAGTTTACATGTTTTGAATAAGATAAATAATAAATTCACATTTTGTTAGATATAATCATCATCAGCCCATAGCCCATAGCAGTCCACTGCTGGACATAGGCCTCTCCAATTGCACGCCATTTGGTTCGATTTTCGGCAACTGTCATCCAGCTGTTACCAGCCACCCTGCGAAGGTCGTCGCTCCACCTAGCCTGAGGGCGTCCTACCTTACGTTTACCAGTTCGCGGCCTCCACTCAAGAACACGTTTACCCCAACGGTCATCGGTTCTACGACTTATATGGCCGGCCCATTGCCACTTCAGCTTACTTATTCTATGAGCTATGTCGACAACTTTAGTTCTCTGCCGGATCACCTCATTTCTGATTCGATCCCTTAGAGAGACTCCGAGCATAGCCCTTTCCATAGCTCGCTGAGCAACTTTGAACTGATGAACCAGCCGTATTGTGAGTGTCCACGTCTCGGCACCGTAGGTCATAACAGGTAGGACGCACTGGTTGAAGACTTTAGTCTTCAGGCTTTGCGGGATGCGCGACGAGAAGACTCGACGAAGTTTTCCAAACGCCGCCCAGCCCAGCTGTATTCTTCTGCTAGCCTCCTTCTCAAAGTTGTTCTTACCAAACTGCAAAGTTTGCCCGAGGTAAACGTATTCTCGAACAACTTTGAGAGCACCGCCTGTGCTAAGTTGAAGTTTAATGATAATTAGCACATCACTATTATCGGTCATGCATACTGATGCACATCACTAAAATGTGTCAAACGGGTTCTTTGTAATGGCGACTAATAAAAAGGATTTTGTATTCACAAGTTTACTGCTATTATTTATTATACATCATAAAACATGGTGACAGCGGTAGCAATGAACGAATTAAGGATGGAAGGAGATATGGCGACGAACTGGAGAAGATTCATTAGAGAGTTTGAGACGTACATAGACGCGTACAACGACACGGCTTCAGACAAAAGAAAAATCGCAATTTTGTTGTATCATGCAGGTAATGAGGCGAGAGAGATATGTGAGTCTTGGGGGTTATCGGACGAGGACAGAAGTAACTTAGAGACGGTGAAAAAGAAATTTGATGAGCATTTTGTTCCGACCTTAAATGTCACATATGAGCGTTTTATATTTCTCACCAGAAAACAAGGAGAAGAAGAGTCATTTGAAGCCTACATGACTACCTTAAAAAACTTATCTAAGACGTGCGAACTGGGATCATTAAAAGAAAGTCTGGTTAAAGATGTATTTATATGCGGCATCAAAGATCCTAGCATACAACAAAAATTACTTGAAATGCCAAAAGTTGACATTGAAACTGCATTGAGCATTTGTCGATCTCGAACAGCTGTTAAGAGCCAGTTGACCACTATGAATTCAACTCAAAGTACTTCAGAAACTGTAACCGTTGATGATATCAGAAGAAAGGGAAACAAGAAAGTGCATGGTGACTGTCAATATTGTGGGTATAACCATATATATGGAAAATGTCCAGCATTTGGGAAAAAATGTCTGAAATGTGAAAAGATGAATCATTTTGCAAGAAAGTGCAAAAGATCTAAAGATCAGGTCAATATGCTAGAGACATTGGAAAGGAAGGAGGACAGTGATGAGTCTTATACAATAGAAGTGGTTAAATCTAAAAGTTCAGACTGGTACACAGTGACAATATTGATAAATAAACATCAAGTGGAACTTAAAGTAGACTCAGGAGCACAATGTAATGTTCTAGGAATGCAACAATTTTTGAATCTGGGTGTTGATCTGAAACCGACTAATGCACATGTGACTTCATTTACCAATGATAGATTGTCGGTCGTAGGGAAGTGTCTATTAAAATGTGCATACAAAGAAAAAGTACATGACATTGAATTTTTTGTAGTGGACCAGCAATGCAATAATATACTAGGATTAAAAAGTGCTGAACTGTTCGGTTTAATTAGTAGAGTAAATATGATTTCTGATAATGTAAAGTCGATTATTCCAGTGAAGTTTCTGGAATTATTTGATGGAGAGGTAGGATTAATCCCTCATGAGGTAAATATTGAATTAGAAAATAATGTAACACCATCGGTTTGCTCACCCCGTCGGATCCCTTATGCATTAGAATTAAAAGTTAAACAAGAATTAGATAATATGATAAAAAAAGATATAATTGAACCAGTTGAGGAACCGACGGAGTGGGTTAGTCAAATGGTAGTTGTGCAGAAAAAGGATGGATCCTTAAGAATTTGCTTGGACCCTAGAGCTTTAAATCAAGTGACCAAAAGGGCCCATTATCCATTGCCATTAATTGAAGATATTACTGCCAAACTATCAAGGGCAAAACATTTTTGTAAACTGGATTGTGCTTCAGGTTTTTGGATGGTACCATTAAATAAAAGGAGCTCAAGGTTATGTACATTTATAACTAAGTGGGGAAGATATTCATTCAAGAGATTACCTTTTGGTATTAATATAGCCCCTGAAATATTTCATAAAATTATATATGAAACATTTCAATCATTGCCCAAGGTAGAAACTTTTCAAGATGATGTATTTTTATGGGCAGATTCCAGAGAGGAGTTGAATAATTCCTTACTGAAAGTTTTAGAGGTTGCTCAAGTGAATGGAATTAAATTTAATTCTCAGAAATTTGTTTTTGATGCCGAGGAGGTAACTTTTTTAGGTCATACATTTAGTAGAAAAGGTATGGCAATTGACAGAGATAAAGTTAAAGCAGTTCAAGAGATGAAAATACCTAAAGATAAAAAGGCATTACAGAGAATTTTTGGGGTCTTCAATTTTTTATCTAAATTTATTCATAACTATTCAGAGATTTCAGCACCTCTCAGGGATCTGTTGAAAAATGATGTGGAATTTGTTTGGGAGTCACATCATGAGAATTGTTTAACCAAGCTTAAAAACTGTATTGTAACAGCACCTGTGTTAGCATTTTATAACCAAGAACAAGATGTTTTGTTACAAGTTGATGCAAGTTCTCATGGTTTGGGTGCAGTGTTGATTCAGGAGGGCCGGCCAGTTGGGTATGCGTCCAAAGCATTAACAGAAACCCAAACGAGATATTCTCAGATAGAGAAAGAACTGTTAGCATTGTGTTTTGGAGTTCTTAAATTTAGGCAGTATTTATTGGGTAGGGATATAATCAAAGTCCAGACAGATCATAAACCTTTGTTAGGGGTGTTTAAAAAACCTTTACATAAAATTCCTGCACGTTTACAAAAAATGATGATGCAATTACAGCCCTATAGGTTGCAGTTTGTCCACACACCTGGCAAATATCTTTATGTGGCTGATACGCTGTCTAGAGATTTTACTCTTAAAGGTTGTGACACAGAAGTTACTTTTGGTGAGGTAGAATTGCAAATATCACTTTTAATTGATAATTTACCAATGACTAAAGATAATTGGGATCTTGTGGTAGAGCATTCTAATAAAGATAATATGTTTAATACTTTGAAAAAATATATTGAGCAGAGCTGGCCACCTCATAAGGATGTACATGAAGAATTGAGGTCATTATATGATATTAGGGCAGAATTATCACTAGTCAAAGGTGTAGTCTTCAAGGGTGACCGTGTCCTAATACCCAATAGTTTGAAGCAATACATGCTGAACAAATTACATACTGGTCACCCTGGGATCAGCCGGATGATTAGTCGCGCTGATATAACTGTGTTTTGGATTGGAATTAATCAGGATATTAAAAAATTTGTTAAGTCATGCACCACTTGTCAAAAGTATCAAAATAATAAAATAAAAATGGTCTTAAAGTATAAAAAAGTACCAGCACTTCCATGGATGGAAGTTGGCTGTGATATATTTGAATTATATGGTGTATCATACATGGTAGTGGTAGATGCGTTATCCAATTATATAGAAGTAGTAACAGTGTCAAATTTAAGAAGCAATACAGTTGTAGATAAACTTAAATGTATATTTGCACGGCATGGCATTCCACAAATCTTATATACAGATGGGGCATTGTGTTTTGATTCTGCTGTTTTTAAAGCATTTACTAAGGAATGGGGATTTTTGCATATTATGTCCAGTCCTCATTATCCCCAATCTAATGGGTTAGCAGAAAGTGCAGTTAAGACCACAAAAACCTTATTCAAAAAATCATTAGATTCAGGACAGGACCCATATTTGGCTCTGCTTAATCATAGGGCAACACCTAGAGGCCTGGTCAGTTCACCAGCTTCAATCCTTATGGGAAGAAATTTGAGAACAAACATACCATGCTCACATAATTTGTTGGTACCTAAATTAACATATAGACAGGATAGGATAAAACTGCAAAATTTGAAAGAAGAAGTGAAGCAAAGCTATGATGGGAGAGCCAAAAATAGGTCCGATTTCAAGTCTGGGGATAAGATCCTATTTAAAAAGATGCCGAACTTATTGTGGGAACCTGGGACAATTAAAAATAAAACAGTCCACCCAAGGTCTTACATGGTAGTTGGGGAAAGTGGAGAATATAGGAGAAATGAAGGGCATATAGTACCTCTAGTTGAGAGAGAGGTAAGGGAGGAAGTAGGGAGAGTTGAGAGAGAGGTAAGGGAGGAAATAGGGAGAGTTGAATCTGAAGCTATAACATCTAGTTCAGGTAGAAGAATTAGATTACCTAATAAATATGATAACTATAAAATGTTTTAATTAAGTATTTGTTATATGTTAAGGTTGATTATAATTTTAAATGTAAGCTAGTCCTAAAAGGGGAAGATGTGCTAAGTTGAAGTTTAATGATAATTAGCACATCACTATTATCGGTCATGCATACTGATGCACATCACTAAAATGTGTCAAACGGGTTCTTTGTAATGGCGACTAATAAAAAGGATTTTGTATTCACAAGTTTACTGCTATTATTTATTATACATCATAAAACGACTTGAATTGACCACAATCGATCCCGGTGTGACGTGTGAATTAAACATAACCTGGGTTTTATCCAAGTTCATCCGGAGACCGATGCGTGCAGAAGAATCAGCTAGGCCATCCAGCATCTGCTGCAAGTCGTGCAGCGACTCTGCCATTATGACGATGTCATCCGCAAATCTTAGGTGTGAGATGTACTCGTCGTTTATGTTAATGCCGCGTCCTTCCCAGTCCATATAATCCATATAATCATGAATATTTATTTCTAAGGTAATTTGTATAAATATGTATGTTGGAGTACCTATTTAACAAGGTTTCGTATTAAAAAATTTTTTTTTGGGTTATCGGACGATTCGCCCGAATTTAACTCGCCCGAATCGACCACTACTAAAAATATTAATTTTTCTGTGTCGTTTCGCCTGAAGTTAATTTATCGGTGGGCGAATCGACCACTCCAAAATTATTAAGTAGGCGATTCGCCCGAATATTATTTTAGAGAACAAAAAATAAAAAAGTAGGTACAGTCGTGCTCACCCGTCTCGGAAATAATATGAAGATTTAATCGAAGTTAATGGATATTTTACTAGAAACTATGCTAGCAATTCATTAAATAAGTAATTACCACTTAAAACGTGGAGATATGCCAGTTAGATAAGACATTTATACCCAAACTACCAGGAGGCCAGAATCATGAAGAAGTATTTGCAGGGTTAGAATCATTAGCGGTAGAGACTAACGGAGTACTATGACTTCGGAATAGAAAATCGCCCTGTACTCTTTTTACCGCAAAATTTTAAATTCGGGCAAATCGACCAATAACCCATTTTTTAAACAAGGTTTTATATTTAGTAACCTTTTAACAAAAAAAATAATATAACAAAACAAAACGCTACAAAGCGACTGCCGAAAAAAAAGGAATTTTTCGCTTTGCAGTGTTTTGTTTTGAAAGTTGGTTTAATTTTTTGTCAATACTTCATGCTCCCTAACTGCGTACCTAACACACTTTATATCGAAAAGCTATTATTTCCTAACATAAAGCACTGCAGACTCCATAGTAGTTCTACAAAAAAAAGTAAATTTAAAAAATCTTAAGACCCGACTGTTTAAAAAAGCTAACTAAAAAGACGTAAACAAGAAGAAAATCATGCTGTGCAGTCGGAGGATACGTATTTGCGAGCTGGCTGACCAAAACCAGATGTATCCTACGACTGCACAGCATGATTTTCTTCTTGTTTACGTCTTTTTAGTTAGCTTTTTAAGCAGTCGGGTCTTAAGATTATTTAAATTTACTTTTTTTATTTATAACTTTTTAGTTATTTTTTTTAGATTTCGGTACATTTAAACAAATAAGTGTTATATATTTTAGAAATCACCTCTTAAAACCCTTTATTTTGATATCCCACACGATGGGTTTGGAAGTAAAATAAATTTTTGTCCCCAACAATATGGCGCCCAAAAGCCGGCATTTTTCTATTTTCCAATTTTAGTGTAGCCAGTGACACTTTTATGGTTAAGATGAATCGATTGACGTATGAATCATCAATATCGACCAACGCGTTTGGTCTCTGGAACGCCACTTAGGAACAAACATACATACATACATACATACATAGACTGATAAACACATTACCCTCCTTCGGCAGTCGGGTAAAAAGGAATTTTACAAGCTGAGGAGTTTATTTTATCTCACATGCATAACAGAAACCATAGGAAGTAAAATATTTACAATTTCCTATCCTATGCAGAACAGCGTGGGAAAGAAGATCACGTGGGACCATAATGCAACTAAAAGTGCGAATAAAGATGCAATTACAACTACAATGCAGTCAATGGTGGTCTAAAATGCCATGCGAAACCATTATGCGACTAATACTCGTAGTGGCAAAAAAGATACAAATCTAACTATTGTGCAGTTAATGGTGCCCTAAGATATTACAAAAATACCTTAGGTTTCTAATGCGTTCATAAGCTATAGTTTCAGCTGTTATCGAACTCGTTCCTAATTCTGACGCCCTTATGGGCTCCCTATAGACATTTTTCACTAGTGTGCTAGTTGGGGAGTTAGTATACAAAACTAAAAGCATTTACAGGTAGAGTGACATAAGATCCTACGGAACTCTTCTAAAATCTTACAATCCATACTAAAATGAATAAATGTATCAAAAGTAGGGTAATGTCGAGAAAATTTTACATTCGAATAATTTTTAATAATATGTATAAATAAACTGTGAAACTGGTATGGTTAACTAATATGGCTTTTCTATATGCTACACACAGAACTTGGGGAAAAAATAAACTAATGTAGTATGTCCATTGACTATATTTTGGTATTTACGGTATAAATTATACGTACATTGTGAACTAGTATTTAATCTTGAATATGGATCAAAGCAAAGAAAATCATAATATTTTGAAATACGAATTAATTTAAACTATTCAAATAATAAAAGATTAAACAATAACCAACCAGTAAAAGCACGGCAAAATAAATAGGGCAAAATAAATATTTTCCCAACTTATATTAATTTTACATAGTCACACCTAATGCTGTTATTTTATTTTTTTCATGAAGAAAGTTTTTATTTTTATTTTAGTGCCGTTTTGTTAAGAATTTCAATTCGTAATACAAACTTCTTGATGTCTTTCCAACATCACTGGCCATTGTCGGTCAAAATAATTTTGGGATGCCATTTAAGTATTTTTTTTAAGTATAAATAAGTATTTTTTTTTAATATAAAAAATAGTTTTTAATGCAACATGGCTGTGTTATCCAGTTTGTCGAATGAATCTGCCAGTTTTATTCATACTTCCTTATTAAGCCTAACCTCCTTGCATTTTTATTAATGTATTTAAATTTTTATAACATGCGGATCAAAAGCGTTATGCCAGTTTACCACGAGGGTAATTTTTGAATAGTTAACATAATTTTAATTTTTCCGAAAATTTTGTGCATTTTGCAGCTGTTTACCTGTTAGCTATGAAATAACTTGTAACATAAGCAATTTGCTCGTTCGTTTGAAAAAAGACGGAAATTTATATTTGAGCAAGATACGGAAACGGCGCAAATGTAATGCTCAGTGTTCAACCGGCTTTTCTCAAATGCTTGAGACATGTCGCTTAAAGCATTTTCACTTTCGCTTGCAGAAAGCGTACGGCTCATTCATCATTGTTAAATGAAAATAATTATTGTCTAGTTTATTAAGAGAAATGATTTAGTTTCTTGAAGTAGGTTCCTAAGTAGAGAAATAATGGTAAGTCGAAGATTTTATCGATGCCTATTTAAAGTTTAGTATGATTGCACAAACTTACTACGGAGAACCAAGGCTAGACATAATATTATTTTGATTTTACTGTCTAGCGTCTAGTCTAGAATATCTATACAAATGAATAAATCTAGATTGTATTTATATTTTATCTCAAGATTTAACGATTTCGCAAAGTCATTGACAAAATGAACTTTTAACAAGGCATTGAATTTTATTATTTATTTATGACTAAAACTATTACTTTTCCGATTTATCGAGATGTTGCACTTTTGTGAAAAGTCAAGGCACTGTTTAAATAAATGTCAATGACAATATTTTGTATTATTACAAAGTGTAAAACAATCATAGTTGCGGGCAAGCATCATCTTTATGTGAGAGGAAAGTGCACGTGGTGGTTTACTACCACGATCTAATTCCACCTAGCCCGTTTCATCATCGGACTACCAGACGTACGGCGATGCGCCATCGGTACATGGTGGACACCCCACCCATACGCACAATACATTTTGGGAACAATTATATTATATTACTAATTAGGTTTTACGTTTTTAGATTACAGGAAGATAAAAAAGGAAGATATATTTTAAGTGATTAATTTCGGTAACACTTAATTAAAGCTTTTGATTGACATATTATAACCTAAAAAGCCGTAGGCGATTGATTAGATGCGGAAGGTGTAGACCCTGTTGATGAGCAGGAGCAACTTGAAAGAGGACTGGGTCCAGTCGCTTGCATTAAGCGAGGCCTTTCATCATTACCATCAGTCGAAATACCTCTATTTCTGGACATAGGCCCCCTCCAAGCGTCGTCTCACTGATCTGTCCTGTGCGTGGCCTATATCTAGCAGTAAAACCTAGCGTCGATTGATCGTTGTTTAATCAACCATTATGTTGTACGATACTCGACAGAAGAAATCGTTCTGCTTAAGAATTAATCTCATAATATTAAATACTTATCCGGTTCACCCACAGCTGCGCTGTCATCTGTTGGTTGCGTGACTGCAACGAACTGCACCTAATTTATTGTAATCGATCTATTAATATACGTCTGAAAGTTCACCGATTGTATCAGCATATAATTTTTGTTAACTTCATTAGCATTTTGTCAGCCTAGATCAGCTATGTCTACCGACTTTTCGTTTAATAGAAATATTAACAAATTTGTGTCAATAATAATTATGTGATTTTTTAATGTGTAGAGAAAAAAATATCTTTATTAAATTAAAAATGAGTAGCATATAAATGCTAATGCAAAATTAATTTAGTTGATGACATTAATTAAAAACTGGGTAGAAAATGTAACTGGGTAGAAAACGAAGAACTTATGAAACTGCTTATCCCTTTATAAATAAGTACTTTAATATCAGATTCTGTTCCTCTGACACTACTCTAAGTAAATGAAAAAACCTGCAAATTCAGTAACATAGTTATTAATGTCGGTATAAATAATGATAAGAGCCAAAAAAACCAAAGAGTTACATGGAGTGCAGTCAATGGAACCGAGTCAGTAGACGAAACACTGTGTCTGACGAACGACAGTTATTTAATTTGATGCCGTTTTGGTCGATAATTTCGATTTTTGTAAATTGCAAAATGATAGATCAGAAACGTCTCAAGCGGATTCAGAGATATGTGTAAAGAAACTGGTCGTGGGCTAATGATTTCATGGCTATCTAGTTAATATTTTTAGCTCTATAATCTTCAGCACCTGCTAAAGATTATAACTGTGTTAACATATCCATCATTCCATCAAATGTTTTGAAAATTCCACCCTCTTACTCCACACAGTCGTAATCAATCATCGAAATAAACATCCTATTTTCTTTATTTCCAGGTAAGAATTCTCCACAAATGCATCAAGACCTACATTCATCGTAGCGAAGCGGCACGTTGATGCGTCGACGCAGATCTAGCCGCAACCGAGTGAAAGTAAGACTCGGCCGTTTACTGCCACCAACATAAATTCACTTAGAGTGGCGACCCCACGGACCGAAGAAAAACTATAAAAATCAGAAGTATAGAGCAAAATCCATATTACAACAGCATCTATCATAAAGTCTGGTTAACTAATAAGTAAGAAAAAGACGCAGACAAAGATATTATTAGGTATGCAATATTATAGCGTCTACTTTTTAAAATGTGCTATATAATTACACTCCAGCAAATCAGCAATAATGGTCCTAATAGAATACTAAAATAACTATACTTATCAAAGTAGTCATTGCCTCGAGAGGATATACTGCCGTAGCATTGATTATCTTCTTGATATAATTTCGTTTTAAATTTGTATACCCAACAGCAGCAGGCAGTGTTTATCTTGTTTGTATTAAGTAGTCCTTCTAAATCTTTTCTAATATCCAGTACACACCTTAGTGCGTTTGCGCACAGTGCAGGAAGATCTGTTATGCCACAATCACTTCCCCATTAGTCAGTTTTATTAACCTAGCAACTAAGTTGATCAAGTGATTATATGTATACTTACTTACTTTAACGAGTTCGCCTGTTTTACTATCAATTAACATAAAGATGTCTTTTGATAGGCCGATCCTGCGTGAGTTGATTACGCCTTATCCAACTTGAACGAAAGTTTTGCGATATTATCACAAATTACGTGCCCGACTACTTTGTGTATGGCAGAAATGTATTTTGATGTGTAAGGACATCGTACGAAAGTCAGAACAAAAGAGCCATTGTTTCTTTCTTTATAATCGAACAATATGTTTGGAAGTCCCCATGTCGCTTAATGCAATCGTCATCATCTTCCTGCCCTTGTCCCATATTGCTTGGGGTCGGCGCAACACATTTCTTTCTTCCATACCTTCCTGATAACCGTCACGCTATCAGGTTTCTTATTCTTATATTAAATATACTACTCAATTCAATTTGATTTATTATATATATTTGGAACAGTAAAGTGTTTTAAATAAGATGCTTTTTTGCCAATACATTCCGTATCATCTTTCAACTCTTCAAAAACATATTGCTACATAAACGGAAGCATAATTATTTTATAAGCGGCTTTGATTAATTTCTCATCATTAGATTCAACTCTATTAACTATGATGTAACTAACTGAACTAATCTTTGACATAATTATGATCGACATGTTTTAATTTCACACTTATTAAGTTGGTCGTCAGTTTTATTTCAACTGGTGTTAAATCTAGAGCACTCTTGCCCATAAAAAATATTGTGCATCCTTCTCCAGTACTAGTTTGGTTAGGCCTACTGGCGCCATCTTTTTTAATGAACTAACTCCTAGTTTTATAATAGCTAAGGCGGACCTATTACCTTAATGTTAGCAACTAACTCTGAATAAAGTTTTTGATGCAAGAGGGCCTTAGTGTTAGTAACACTAACCTATTTTGTGGGCAACTTCCGACTCGACCTTAGGTCAGCCCATTTATTCGCGGACAATACAACATCATTGTTACTTCAAGATTATTTCCGATTTGACTTGCAAGTTTTGTGTGACCACCGGAAGTTTGGAGTTGAGATAAAATTGGTATCGCACGAAATACAGAGTTTCTTAGACCGAATAGTTTTAAGGAGATGCTCTAGCTCTTTAACAGCACACACAACAAGCATTTCAGTTTGAGACAGTATACCTATAAATATATTTAAAAAAAATGGATTCATCGATACGACGAAGAAGAAGAAGTATATCTATTATTTCGTTACAGTATGAGAGAGGTTATTTGATATAAATAAATTCTGGCCTAACCCTCGATATAAATATCTATATTGATGAATATTAAGTGCAGAACTTACAGCTGTAAGTCAGGATAGTGATCTCTTCGTATTGTTATCTATATCTTTGCTTCCCTATATAATTCGCTGAATTATTACTTTCTTCTCTTTCCGTCTTCAGGCTCCTTTATGCCATTATTGCCTCAAGTCCACACTTTTCGTAAGTAAGCGATTAAGTAGTTGATGTGTAAGTGTGATCCCGCGCATAATGGGTATCACGATTGCGCAACTGTCCTCGTAACATTACCGGACTCGCACGATGACAGCGCACAACGCTGTCGCATTGTTGTTGTGTTTGCTTTGTGCGCCTTCTTGCGTCATCGAATGAGGCCAATATGACGGTAATCTTGTTACATACTTGATTCTTCTTTGTAATGGACCATCGATGATTGCTGCTGATAGTCAAGGAGGCTCTGCTAAGAATAAGGTATCGCTTATCTTGGCTTCGTCAAGTGTATTGTTGATCGCAGAGCCAATTCTGTCGCGAATCTAATCTCGTGACAAATTGGTTGGCTGTTGTGATTTTGGTCAAACAAAAAAATGTGCCTAGCGTTTCAAAAAATTTTGGTTGTTTACGGATCAGAGAATGAGGTGAGGTTGCTAGCGGAGAAATAAGCCGCCCTATACAGTAGATACCAGTGTCCGAATCCACAGGCCTCGTCCATACACTACTAAATCTATTGTTGTTTCGATGTCCTGGTGGTTTCAGTCTGATAGGCTGGCGCTCTAAAATATTGGTATGGCTAAATCAAGTTAGACTGGACCGACTCCAACATATTACGTAGTTAGGCAACCACTAGGCATATATATCTACAGAAACATAGGCCGGCTTTAGCTGGTTGAAAGCTGGGTGGTCTTTAAAGAAACAAAAAACATTAAAAAAACAAATGGCTAACTGGTGTTAATCTCGTAACAGAGAAAATAATGCAGATATTAGGCTACATTAGTGTTACATAATAACCTGAACAGCCTAGATTTTAACATTACTGGTTTTCAAAATCACGAATTCTCTACGTGGGTAAAGTTTTAAATACCGATTATCTGGCGTCTAGTTAACATAACTGTTTGTGCCTGCAGAGATTTTATTGCTATGATCAATCTTTAAAAATACTAATAATTTTTTGTGATACTAATATTTTTTTTAGATATGAATTATGAAAAAATTAACATTAACATTAGAAACGGGATATTTACCACTTTGTATTGTGTTTGACAGTTTAAAAACTTATATGAAAATATTGTTAAATACTTTGCCTATACATACTTACTCACCATCTTCCTGCATTTATCCAATATGACTTGGGGTCGATGCAACACGTTTTCATCTTCCATTATCTTCTATCAACTCTTATCATCCACTCCCTTTTCTTTTATTTCATAGCTCACACAACAATCTACAATCCAATCAGCTTTGTTAATACTTAAATAATTATAAAAAAAATACCATAATTATATCTTTTTTACGAGTTTAGTCGTAAAATCGGACAGCCCGCTTCCTTCGCTTTTAATGATGGTAACACCACGACTTGGGGTCATCCATAGGTCTTCATAAGTAAGGCGGAAGCCTACGGCAGTCAAATGTCATAGTGATATAACAGCACACCTATTATACACTCATATATACTGTTAGTTACTCGTAAAGATACAATGTTCTCTGATTCCCGGAATAAGCTGTCTGACTTTGTCTATTCTAGAAAACTTGTTTGTGGACAAATTAAGGAAGGCCGGTTTATGAGCCGATTTTGTTCTATTGCGATTGTTTTAGTTTCACGTAGGTATTCTGATGTGATAGCCTCCTCTTGTATCGCTTCATCATCGAGATCCTTCAGTCCTTACCCCAATAGGTAATATGCATGTATTTTTTTAATTTTCTTATGTGATGTCACACGATCTTGGCTGTAGGCAAGTTTAGACAGAGGTTACAAAACTAGCGGCGTGACTAGGCTATAAAACGCTAGCGGAAAGTGTCATAAAACTGTTTTGGGTACTAACGCTGTTTTAAAGCCAAATAAATCATTACTCTAATTATACAAGTTATGGACCAAGTGATTAATACGGCATTATTCATAATGCCCAGACAATATGAAAATGCCCAATATGAGTAGGGTGTAGGCAATATGCTAAAAACGATTGAAATAATTAAATTGACCGAGCTTTCTGAATAATGCCCATCACTTATTTGAACGGGTTATAAAAATATGTCATGATCATCATCATCATATCAGCCGGAAGACGTCCACTGCTGGATATAAACCTCCCCCAAGCGTCGCCAAATTGACTGGTCGCGTGCGTCCCGCATCCAGCGGATCCCCGCAACCTTCACCAGGTCTTAATTTTTTATTTTAATGTTGACATTGATTTTAATATAGAATAAGTGAGTACGATTATAGTAATAATTATAGTATTACCCTCTTACAAATAAACGCGGAATAAAGTTATACCAGGTATAACAAAGGAATAACCATACATTTTCATAGGTTTATACTTGGTATAACTTTATTTCGCGTTTATTTGTAAGAGGGTTACAATTTAAGCAACAAAGTCGACCTCCTATTTCTGTATGCAGAGTCTAATTAAAGTAACCTAACATGAACCCCTCGAACTTAGCCTATCCGCGTCGGGGTGCCCTAGGCATCCGAACTCGCTTCGTTCGCTCTTGGACTAGTTCATTGACCATAATTATCGAATTACCCAACCGTTACATAGCAAGTTTCATAATGACAAGACAATGTGATAAATATTTGACTTGATTCATAGTGCCCAGGCTTTATACATAGTGTACTGATTAAACACTTGGTCCGCGACATATACGCCTTTTGTATATGGAATGGAGTTGCAATAGATTTGTGTCGAGTGAATTTGTTCCGATTGCGGAATCGTTGTGGGCGGCTAGATCTGCTCTGCTTAATATGCTAATTAAGACATTTTTATTACTCTGGTAAATAGGCTAGTATACTTATGTATACATACTGTTAAGGTCATTAGCAGTAGTCAGTAATATTGAAAAACTAGATAACGACGGACAAAAATTTTAATTTTCAAAGCAAGCTTTTTGATGTTAGTGGTGTACTTTCAACCTTATTATTGAGGGTGAAACTTTTGCAGAATATACTACCTAAATACCCAATCTTATCCGTGGATTCGTTTTAAAATTTTAATTGTATAACATATATAAGTTTTCTTGAAAGAAAGGAATCCTGTAACCTAAATTCAGCTTTATAGTTTCTCTTAAGTAATCATCTCATTTGCAAAGTGCATGAGATTTCGTTTACTTTCAGTGAAAATAATAGTATTTCTAGACTGCAAATGAATAGTTCAAACATCTAAGGATGTTTCAAATTTTACCAACATCAACGTCTTTGTCTGTCTACCTACAATTTTAATGATTTTCTACTATACTGAAAGCGGCCACTGTGAGTCAGTCACTGGTCTTAGCAAGATGCAGCGCCATCTAAACTTCACACACTGAATTAAGCCAACAACTTGCTGAACTAATAACTTGTTAAATAAATGTTGATTGTGAGGTCGGTTAACTGCATGAGCTTGAGTTCATCGAAGCGATGGCAGAGGGCGTTGCTATCTGTATACTGTGTTTTGTATGGGGAACTCGGGAAACCTAGAAACAAAATGCTAGAATGAGACTTGGAAAATAGTAGATTTCTAAAGTTTTAATCAGTTTGTTAGATTTGTAATGTGTGGTTTAAGAAAGTGTAAGTTTTATACTATCACGTAAAACTAAAAAACCTTTTCAGTTTCACGGAGGTTCCAGATACTTCGAGCTTTTATTTCTCCTAACTGTCTGCTAACTTTGTTCTCTAGTCTCGACGATACTAGGAAGATATTTAATGTTGTAATCTTTTGAAATAGTTACTTCATAGTTTTAGGAGTTTGCGGTGGCCACTGCAGGAATGTTGGATCGTGGAATTAACTCTTGGCAATATTTTGATGAATCAAAATCAAATCTGCTGCGGTTGTTATTTGAATATAGTGTTGAAGCATTAACATTTTGATTGCTATGAGACATAAAACCAGCATTTGTTTGAAAATATATTAAACTAGCTGTTTCCCGCGGCTTCGCTCCCGTGGGCCACCCCACAGGACCCGTTTTCGGGATAAAAAAATAGCCTATGTTACTCAGGAATAACGTAGCTTTCTATTGGTGAAAGATTTTTTTAAATCGGTCCAGTAGTTTCGGAGCCAATTCGGTACAAAAACAAAAAATCTTTCCTTTTTATAATATTACTAGCTGTTCCCCGCGGCTTCGCTCCCGTGTGCCACCACACGGGACCCGTTTTCGGGATTAAAAAATAGCCTATGTTACTCAGGAATGGCCTGGCTTTCTATTGGTGAAAGAATTTTTCAAATCGGTCCAGTAGCTTCGGAGCCTATTCGGTACAAACAAACAAACAAAAAAATTTTTCCTCTTTATAATATTATATATTATAGCTGTTCCCCGCGGCTTCGCTCCCGTGGGCCGCCCCACAGGACCCGTTTTCGGAATTAAACAATAGCCTATGTCACTCAGGAATAACGTAGCTTTCTACTGGTGAAAGAATTTTTTAAATCGGTCCAGTAGTTTCGGAGCCTATTCGGTACAAACAAACAAACAAACAAACAAAAAAATCTTTCCTCTTTATAATATTAGTATAGATAGTATAGATTATTAGTATTAGTATAGATTAAAGTAAAAGACAAATTATACTGAAAATATTTTAATTTAAGAAAATATTTGTATTTACAATAATTACTTAAATCTGAACCTTATAAGATAATGACCATTGTGCAAATGTGCATATTGTTAATTATTTAAAATAATATCTAATTAATATCAATGCACCCCAATAAATTAAATACTATAGTGATTTTACTTGCGTAGTTGCGTGCGATAGCTTTGATTGAGAGTTTGATTGGTCCCTGAAACACACTGTTCACTGTTTGTGCTCAGGGCTACCATAGTTTTGTAAAATAATAATGCTAGTAAATAATTTATTTATTTATTATTGAGAGTTACGAGTATTTTGTAAAATTGTGATGCGTCTTTGACTGTTACATAGCTAGCTATAATACTATGTTCACTATTTAATATATTATTGTTGATAAAGACTAGAACTTTCTACGGTAACTTCGACTTAACAATGAGGTCCACATTGTACAATACATAGACTATTTCTACTTGCGAGGAAAACAACCTCCCAAACCCTTCCTTACAAATATTAGGAATAGTGCACAATTATCTCGATTTGTCTTCTATAAATATATTTTCTATTGCTTGCCTCTCCCAGCTTAAACTACTATAACCTTTTGGTATAGTCAATTGTACATTATTTACATCTAAAATATGGCTTAATAATTTGTCTACTCTTTGTGTCGCCATCATCTTTCAGTCCTGCAATATTTTTTCATCCTCTCACTTTTCAGCCCCAGTTCTTGTAACATAGCACATTTTGCTGAACGGCGAGTTCTTCGCTTTTTGGTTGGCTCTGTCATCCAATCTTCCTTGATCATGTCAGCGCCTTTCTCTGCTATCATCATCACGGGAGCGTTGATGTTACCATTAGTAATAGTAGGCATTATACTCGCGTCGATCACACGAAGCCCTTCTATTCCGTAAACACGTAATCGAGAGTCTAGGACCGCCATAGGGTCACTAGAGGGTCCCATTTTAGCTGTACACGACACGTGATAAATTGTCATAGTGTACTGCCGAATATAACAGTCCCAATACTCGTCCGTGTATGGAGGAAGATGCTTACAATTAGGCAAAGGTTTGCTGTGAAATCTTGCACCTAATCTCTTCATGGCTGTCGTTTCTCCTACAGCCAAAGCAGCCTTTACACCTTCTCTCAAAACGCCAACATCATCAGGGTGCGTCAAGTAGTTGTGTACCATAATTGGGTAGTCTAGAGGATTCTTACTTTTTAGTTTAACAAATCCACGACTTTTTGGTCTTAGCATCATAGGGAAGACACCGAACACGTCTTCGTTATTCACTTCACCAAATACTTCATTGTAGAAGTCATCAGTAAGACCGTGAGCTTTCTTAACCTGCGTGCCACCGTCTGACGGAGTTGACGCTGATGTCATCATAAACTCAATATCCGGCCAGTCATCAGTAGCGTTTGCATATTTCGTATTTATAAAAGCGACAACTTCCAGACCAATACTTGATGTCAAAGGTCCATCTTCAGAGATAGCATATCGCAGAGCCGAATTAATATTGACAAGCCGACTCATTACTAAACTGATAGGATGATCTATGCGGAATATAATACCACCAATTGCGATATGATCTTGCAAGTTTTTCCCAACTCCAGGGGAGTCTTGGATCACATCTATTCCTACTTCTTGTAAATGGTCTGCGGGTCCCACGCCAGACAACATGAGTAGTTGTGGTGAACCAATCGAACCAGCTGACAGTATTACTTCTCTTGTAGCATAGACAACCTGCTTTTGCCCGTATCTAAGGAATTCAATTCCGTAAGCTCTCTTGGTGTCCTTATCAATGAGTACTTTAGTCACGTGTGAGAAAAGGGCAATGTGGAGGTTTTGACGTAGCCTGACTGGTCTGAGGAAAGCTTTTGCTGCGGAACATCTAGTGCCCCTGCGTATGGTGAACTGGTACCACGCGTAGCCGGTTTGTTGAGCTCCGTTAACGTCCACAAAGTCGTATCCCATTTCTTCACCCGCTTGTATAAAAGCTGCTCCTATTGGTGTGTTGAAGGGTGAATCTTGTACAGTCAGGTATCCGCCTGGAATTTGAAAACGAACTAATTAGCATTCAAATTCTTTTACTATAAAATCAAATCAATCAATAATAATGTGTGTACCTGTCGAATGATGTTTTGTATCTTTGGCTAAGTAGGGATTCCGCTGATCTTCTGATTTCTTGAAGTAAGGCAGAACATCTTCGTAGCCCCAGCCAGGGTTGCCGAAGGATTCCCATTGGTCGAAGTCCCGTTTGTTGCCTCGTATGTACAACATCGTGTTTAGGACTGAAGAGCCTCCTAAAACTTTGCCTTTGGTCCAGGTGCAGCGTTTGTCAATCATAGCTTGGCAGGCAGTGTCTTGAGGTTGGGGTCTGAAAAGCATATTCACAAGAAAAAGTTAGAGTATTATGTAATACTGTCTATTTTTAATTTATCCAGTACATACTTGTTTCATTGGGACTTGTTATAAAAGCATCCGCACGATAAAGGCAGCGGCAGCCGTAATATGTTATTTTCAGACATTAACTCTTAAATGCCCGGTCAGCAGCCAGCATTACATGTTACGTTAACACCAAAACCGAAATTAAAAATATAACTGCCGTTCACTTACCGATACTTCCAGTCCAGTTTACTCTTATGTAAATACAAAGATAGCAAAGGAACATCACTAATGTCTGTTTCGTGTCCGCCTGCCTCTAGAAGAAGAACGTTCCATCCTTCGACTTCTGACAATCTATTTGCCAGAACAGATCCTGCTGAACCTCCTCCAACTATAACAAAGTCATATTTTTCCCGAAGATATTTCTGATTGAAAGGTCTTTGCTCAGGATCAAGAAGCTCATAGTTGAAGTACGCCATTGTTGCTAACATTACTGGGATAAAGGTGAGTTTGCTGAGGCCACCGATTGCGAGAGCCGCCTTGGTGGCCGCAGAAACCACAGATACCACTCCCATTGTTGCTCAGTGTTGCTTCATCAGCATCTGGAAATAGACATAAAGATACGTTAGTCGTCAAAATTTAGACATCATGTAAATGATGAATATGCTGTATAATTCGGTGTGTGTATCGATGTTGAAATCATTAGCGTAGACGAGGCGTGTGTGGTGTAAAGTAAAGGTGAATAATTAAATAAATATTTTCTTACAACACAAAGGCCCTACAAAGGTTTATACTAATCTCTGAAGAGAAGGATATGAAATGGGGCTGATGGATGCATTCATTAAACCTTACGCATGATCCATGATTGCTTCAAATGCATTATGGCTTAGACCGCTTATAGCGGAAGCATTCGGATATCCTAGCGGTAATATTACTTTATGAATCAAAAATGTGTAGGTCATGTACTTAAGCTGTTAATAACAGGATAAAGTAAAAACCTTATCATTATTAATTTTCTTAAAGCAATCGACTCAGGTATAGTCATCATAAGTAGATAATAGTTTTAATGCATGCAATAAGTATCTCAAAGTCAAGTAATACGAGAATATTTATGTAATTCATTACATCAGACTTAATTTCCGATATGTGAAAGAAGGGCAGGGTGCACTGTCCGGGCCTTTCGAAACTGGATCGGTTTTCACGAAATTCTCGGCAGCAAAAAGTTTGCACTCTTTTGGCGTAAAATTTGGAGCAAGAGATGGAAAGGAAGGCTTGTATTTTGCTCTTGATGTTTGTAATTTACTAAGGCTATTATTAAGAAGCAATTAATTTTATGTTCTTGTTTAGACCCCTAATTTTCAAAGAATCTGCTAATCAGAACATCATATTTGATAAATGAGATCCTAAGTGTTATGCAGATCTATGAATTGTTGTGTCTCGATTTGTCGAACAAAGAGCTTTCTGATCTGTCCATTTCTTAAGTGTGTCCAATTCAAAACAATTATCTTACAAGCGAGTATTTTCTAAGTATTTTACACATATCCTGTTTAATGATTCAACACGACCGCACAAATTTCCCACCATTGCATAACGACACTTGTGTATGCAACCAGTTTCTCCAATGGAGGTCATAGGGCCATACATGACATGAGGGTCTTCCTTGAAGATGTTACTTTAAACAGAGCCTTAAAAAATCAATGACTGTGTACACTTGCTGGACAAATCTGAGATAGAGGGACAGTAACAAGTTGGGCCATTGTACGGATACAGTGTACGGATACAGCGGATGAATGACAGTGGTCGAAGCTGTTTACGTAAGAACGAATATTATGCAAGGCAACGCAATGCGTCGCCTTACGCGTGTCGACTCTTCTTTACATATGTTTTTTGCGTTAACTTTTTCAATAAGGCGTGATAATTGTTTTTGTATGAATCTGTTTTTGTTTTCTTTTATTGACACAGTCCACAGACATCACGTAGTCATTCATATGGTCACTTATTTATTTATTTAACCATTAATGTACACACATAACAAATAGACAAGAAGAAGGAACCTTTAGGAGTAAATTAACAAACATAATATATATTTGACTTTCTTGTTTAAATCCTTTTACCCCACGGGATGGGGTTGGGAGAAGAAATAATTGGGATCGCACAATATGGCGCTCAAAATCCGCAATGTTTGTTTTTTTAACGTCTCTTATCTAAGAACACTTGGATGGTCAAGACCTATCTATCGATGTCTTAATTAAACACATCCGTCCAGTGGTTAGAAATATATTAGATAACTAGCTGTTCCGCGCGGCTTCGCTCCCGTGGGCCACCCCACAGGACCCGTTATCGGGATAAAAAAATAGCCTATGTCACTCAGGAATAATGTAGCTTTCTATTGGTGAAAGAATTTTTTAAATCGGTCCAGTAGTTTCGGAGCCTATTCGGTACAAACAAACAAACAAACAAACAAACAAACAAACAAAAAAATCTTTCCTCTTTATAATATTAGTATAGATAAAGAACATACCTACAAGATAAAAACATAACACTTTCCTTGCACACATAACATTTTATAGCTTGTGTCAGTTAATAATAGTTAACCTCTTTACTTATGCAAAAATGATCAGCAGTTCCTATGTGAACTTGTGATAAATAGCGAACATTTCCTTCGAAATCAGCAATTAACGGCAGCAACAATTTACCAAAAAAATATATCGTTCTTGTAAACGAATACAGGAAATAGAATTTATGTTAGAAAAACAAGAAATATTGAACAAATTTTGCATTGTTGTGACTTTTATCGTCACCCCGTATATTGTGAGAACCGGGCCGAGCATAGCACCTTGGTGAATGATTGCCACACCGATCATGTTGACTGAGACCATCGCGGTTCCACGGTACACTTATTGAATACTTATTATGAGAAGTGTTCCTGGAGGTTTCGTACTTGATTCCTATGTACCTTTATTGCTCTAGCCAACTGCAAGCGTTGCGTCGTCTCTTTGAACTCTGTAGAATGCCTTCACAAACATTTCGAGTATGTCAATTGCACTGGGTAGTTCATGTTTCTAGTTAAACGGCATCTATTGCCTAAGTCTTGGTACCTTCATAACTTGATTTACGAGACACATGCTTTGGGTGTGTTTGACATAGTCCAGATTAATATTTTAGATACGCAATTTCATGTTTATGTGCGCTGAGTCTGGACGTAAATAGAATACCTAACTTAATCTTGTGGTGCAATTTGGGACAGCCATGATTATAATAATGTGCAACAGTAATAATATATGGGGTTCAGTAGATAATTATAAGGCTAGATAAATTAACGCTTTCTTAAGCAGTACCTACTTGTTCTATTTCCCAATTTGTCTGTAGGTACAAGTGGTTAGCAGACATTTTGCGAAAACGTGAAACACTGATGTAATGTCACACTTGACGAGCAACTGGTGGGATCATATGCCGCTAAAGTAAACTATTTTGAAGTGTTTGAAGAATAAGTGAAAGAGTGTCTGACGAATAAAAACGTATTTACTCAAGACCTAGCTGATGCAGATCAATATCTCTCTGAAAAAGACAACAATAAGGTACTAAAAGGTTTTCAGATAGAAGTTCCATAGAAAATATGTTTTATTACAACATTGGTAATAAAATATAATTTAATTCGTGTCATGGCAAAACCACAATTCACTTGTATCATGGCAAAACCAACAAAACAATGATGCTATTCAAACATCTATCATAGTTTAGAAATAGTTTTGAAAACCATGCTTGCATACTCATGCATGTTAATGCTGATATTTTCAAATTTTTTTAAGTATTTGAACTATTTATTTTCGAATATTTCGTTACCATTATGTCTACATTATTGAAGTTATCATTTCTAATCATCATTGGATTAAAGCATGCAAAAAATTGTTCCTATATAAACTTGTAAACATTATTATAAATATCATCTTCTCAAGATAAAGCAATTCGTCGACTCCCGCGCAATACTTTCACTGTCCGGTGCAGCGCGCGTTGCTGCATCGGCTTTCTTAATTCGTCCCAGTGTCACTGTGGACGTGCCAGCGAACAGGGGTCCGTCTGGTATTTAGGTAGCGTTATGTAAACAATTGCAACTCACTGCAATGTTAATGATTTTGAATAACATACTTTATTTGTCTTGTTTCTTTAGAACTGGCTCAATGCGTTTAATTAGTTATACTGTTTCTATTTGTTACAAGAGATTATATAATAACTGGTTTTACACAGGATATGCAGACCATGACAAACACAACGTTACACTTACTATAGCTGTTATTATACTAGCTTTTTTGTTTACTAACAGCTGCACTAGTTTCTCGTGATTTTCCGAGGAGTTTTACAGTTTGATCTTTGACATAACTGTTCCATTTATAAGTATTTCATCATATTATCATAGTTCATATATTGCGACAACCGCAAAATCATTATTTTGTTCTTGATTTCACAACAGTCATTTTGTGGTGATTTGATAACTTGATTTTTAGCAAGGATTATTTGGTCGTAATTGCTTGCATAGACGACAAATCTCTCATTTCAATAGCTAATGAGGACCTTATATGCAATAGTCTGATCATTATTTATTTCGCAATCGAAGTTATGGAATAGGAAGACATTATCCAAAATAATTATTGACGAGATTATTACTATTGCATCGCATATCACATTTATGAGCCCCATCAATTTAACTAGGATCGTTTTAACTAAATGTGTAATCATTAACTTTACGAACATTATAATGTATTGTGTAATACGAAAAGGAAGTAAAATGTTATGAGTATCATATCCGAAATATCACAAGCGTTGAAACTAAAGATGCATTCACATTTGATACAATAAGATTGTGAGTCTGAGAAACGAGAAAACTTTTACGTGAAATAAACCCTGAGTATTTTTCTTAAAACAATGTTTGATGAAAGCGAAGGAGCAAACTCTTTTGCTTTAAGTTTGTTATTAATAATAAAAAGCTCCATCTTGGAAAAGATCGATATTTATTAAAGTGCCCGGATTTAAGTCGGCAAATATTTTTGGGTTGTCTATTTTTACTCAACTAAAAACTCTTTATTAATCAAATCCTTGCTCACTCTGGATAACTGAGCTTTGATTTTTAAATTAGGCCAGTATGTTGCCACTATTCTATGTCTCGCTGGGCCACTTACTTCACCAATGTGGGCTTGGCTTTAGGTGCAGTTACATTTTTATTATTTACTTTTACAGAATGAGTTCGGTAACCGGCTCTACATTAAAAAATGAACTTTTAAGAATCGGATATAGTTGTACGTAACTATTCCGTTTCGTTCGTACAAATGTCTTTTCTTACTTTTCCTCTTGTAATTAGGGTTGGGCGTGGTTTCTTTTTTATTTTATATCATATTTATTTATTTATTTATTCTTCAACAAATTTACATTTGTGTCGAACAGTGGTTTTAACAATAGATATAACACAACAATTAAACAATCATCATAAAGCCAGGAAAAAACAAATACTACATTTCACATTGGTCCCAACATTATTAGTCTTAATATAGTAATAATTAAACCCAACAATCCAACCAAAAATCAATATAAATTCATTTCAAGAAGTGTATGTCAATATAAATTAATTTCAATAAGTGTATGTCAATAAAATTAATTAATATGTAACGTCATGATAGAATCCTGAATATATTACTCCAAAGTCACAAAAAATATATTATCACATATTAGTTCGAACTACTTTTATCTTTGAGTGGCACATAGAGTGGCAAACAACCAATTTGGAGACCAGATGGTAAGAGGGTACCGCTGGACATCTGCAATACCTGCGCTACTACAGGTGTGTCTTATCGATTAATTTATAAGATCGAGTCTTGATATTTCAATATAGTGAAAGCTCTGTCACGTATTTTATAATAATTGCAAATCGCACATTGTGTGTGATATTTTAAGATTATTACAGCACATCGTGTGATATAAGAGTTAAATCTTGATTTAGTAACCTCGTCATCATTTCAAAAATCTGTTACAAATTTGAAACTAACGAGGACAGCTAAAAACTTAACTCTAGCTAAATTGCAAATTATAGTTTCGGCATATAAATGACATATTATATAAAAAACTTTTTTACCAAAAAACTACATAGTTAAAAATAACTTTATTTTTGGAAGTCGATGTCTTTCGTAGGTACCATATTTTTTGCGTTATGTATTTTTTTTTTATTTTTCACTTTTTAGTTGTACCTACCTAATAGGCATGTTGCTTAGTAAGTTTCCCATAACGCCAGAATAGATTACCCGAATATCATGAAACTTGAATATAACCGGTCAAATGAGAGATCTGCGTACCCCTTAATGGGCGATGAGCGTACTGGCGTGATGTTATGTTATGAAATGGTATAAACAATAAACAGACCCATGGATGTTGTATATCTTCGATGTTCTTCATCAGATCTTCACCAAATTAAAATGGGACCAATTTCGATATAATAAGAATTTTCAAAATCTTTCCACAATTGACGGAGATATCGGTGAACATACACAAAAAAACAAACATTAAGTCGAACATAGAACCTCCTCCTTTTTCGAAAGTCGGTTAAAAATGAAAATTTTGTTCGCCAAGGTCCTTAAAAAGAAAACACTTCTTGTTTTGATTATGCTTTATTATTTAAATATTATAAGTGTTTATAATAATACTAAGGAAGCCAGATTTCGAAATAAAAACCGCAATTGTACTGGTTCATATTTTATATTTTTTTTAATATTATTAAATATGAACCAGTACAAAATTCGAAGACATGTGACATCCACCAACCCGCACTGGGCCCGCGTGGTGGATCACGGCCCATTCCCTCTCACAGAGAGGAGGCCTGTGTCCCAGCAGTGGGAACATTAATAGGCTGATGATGTGATGTGTGTGATGTGAACCAGTACAAATTATATTCGAATTCGCGACATTATTATATTTTAAGTTACATGTGCAACAAAAAGCACGAACATTAAATTAATCAATCTTATTAAAATGTCTATTTGAAATAAGCAGTAACTTAATTATGATATTTTATAATATTTCAATTTAACCATTTTGTACATACCAAACAGTTAACGAATACTGTATTCTAATCTCGTGTCAAAATATGTTTCGTTATCAAGGACGCATTAGGTAAACGCATTTGACCCAGTAACACGAAGTAACTTTAACGTTACCACACACATCTAGCGATAGGTGGCCGGAACGAACCTCAAGATGACCTTTAACTATGTGGTTCCTGGTGCGGAAAGGGAGAAAGAATAGCACCTTTCAGTTGGGAACGAAAAACTTCAGAAAAACGCCCAAGTGATTAGGTATTTCTAAAAGTTCTGACTATATGCAGGCACTAATATGCAATGACGTATTGTTGTGCCGTCCTGTTTTTAACCGATTTACCAAAAAGGAGGAGGTTCTATGTTCGACATTATGTTTTTTTTTTTTTGTGTGTGTTTTCACCCATATCTCCGTAAATTATGGTCCGATATTGAAAATTATTTTTTTGTTTAAAAAGTATGTTTCGAAATTGGTCCCATTTTAGTTTGGTGAAGATCTGATGAAGAACTTCGGAGATATACAACATAACTCTTCAATAAATTACGACAAATCTCTCGGGATTGCTGCAATCGCATGTCTGTTTATTGTTTATACCATTTCATATAATAACAATACGCCAGTACGCTCTTAAGGGGTACGCAGATCTCTCATTTCACCGGTTTTGTTTAAGGTTCATGATAATTATTAAGTAATCTATTCTGGCGTTATAGGTACCTTACTAAACAACTTGCCTATTATGTAGGTACAACTAAAAATTGAAAAATAAAAAGCTTTTTATAAAAAAATACTACCGACTTCCATATGAAAAAACTACAAAGTGAAAAATAACTTTATTTTTGGTAGTCGGTGTTCATAACGAAAAAGAAATTGGTACCTACCTACAAAAGACACCGACTTCCAAAAATAAAGTTATTTTTAATTTGTAGTTTTTTCATTTGGAAGTCGGTAGTATTTTTTTGTAAAAAGCTTTTTATCATAAATCAATTAGTCAACTAAGGTCATCGCTGTCTAACAATTATTTTTTCAACTGTACTTCCTGGTAAACATTGATGTGTTCGACGAAAGAGTACGCTTGCCTAGAAGTAAACAGTACTCTCTTGACTTCAAGAGTTAACTTGGACGCTGGCAGACTCATTATATTCCCTAGGAAAGTTCATTGTACTGACTTATTTTCGGAGGATCCTAAGTGTAACTCAACTTAGGATCCACCCAACTTAGGATCAGGTCTTAAATAATACAAGTTTTCAAGTCTACGGTAGGAGATATAATCATCTTCAAGTAGTGCATTTGCTTAGACACTAACTTTTATAAAAGCTTGAGTTCAATCGTCTTTAGAATGTGACTCAGGATAAATCACGTCATAACTTAGATTTCAATACTAAATATTGATCCTGATTCCGAAATATTTGTTTGTATGACCGATTTTGCAAAAGCTCTAATGTGGGTTCTTCGCAAAATGCATGAAGAAAAATTGTAAGCAAACAAAAATATAAACGTATCTCGCAAAACATGAAAAGACCTTACGGTGAATTAAATAGTCATCATCAGTATTGCAGCCGAATGACGTCCATTGCTGGTCAGTCAAGTCTCCCCCAAGCGTCACTTCATTGACCGGTCCTGTACTTCTCGCATCCACCGGAGTCTCACGCAAAAACATCTAAATATTCTCACGAAAATAAAATATTGTACAAGACAATGATTGGCGACAGTCATCAGATTAAAGCAATTATAAATACATAAGTGCAGCCCTGACTCTATTCATGAGCTCGTCGCATACAAGCTGTGCGTGATTTTATTATCTATTTTTTAAGAGACGGTTAATGGCACATAGACATAAAAATCTCGTTGCGAATATTTCGTGCCTTCTAAGTCAAAGTCCAAGGTTAACCAAATACATTAAGTAAAAGCAAAAGGTAACAATCATGTACTCTCTGATGGCCAAAATGAAATAATGATGTTAGATATTGACTAGGTCAATAATTATTATAAACGTAAGAAATAATCTAAAAACGGTGAAATGAAACCGGCATATCCTAGAACCAAAAATTCGAAGACATGTGACATCCACCAACCCGCATTAGGCTCGTTTGATGTATTATGGCCCATGCCCTCTTTACAAAGAGGAGGCCTGTGTCCCAGCAGTGGGAACGTTAAAAGGCTGATTACGATGATGATTACGAATATTATTAAAGAGCTTAAATTTGTTTGTACTCGTAAATGGTAATCTCTGGCAGCAAGAACCGATACATAGGAAATAGCTAAACTATCACTGGGTTTCATATGTATTTTTTTATCCCGGCAAAATGAGCGGTACCTGTGGCATATACCAAGAGAGCGAAAAACCTAGTTTTAAAGTAATAAGAAAAAAGCTCTTTATATGGCGTATCGCTACTTACGTGGAAAACGTGAGGCTTCACAATATTTTGATCAGCTGTAGTTGGTCAAATCAACTAATTTGTTACACATCCGTGTTAGTATTCTTATGTATGTACTTAGCTGTTTATATTATCAGGTCAGCTAGCAAAGTCTACTTCATTCGACACAAGAGTTCCAAGAGCTTTCTGTAATTTATTATTGGAATGTCTTAGTGTTCCGCAATCAAACACCATGTTTGACCATGAGTAACCATGTAATTATAATACGAAAGCACTAATTTATATTCATAATTACTGTCATTAATATTCAATTTATTGTCTAATGTCTTCTAACAACATAGCTTAACGCAAACCTGAATTCCTCAAATTGGTCACACAAAATCACTTTTATGGGGTTTTCTAACACAAACGAACCGCAAGAATTGCTCTAAAAAAACAAAGTTGAGAATAATATTGCAAAAATACCTGAAAAAAACAAGCACAGCACTGTTACGAGAGGTTCACTGTTCACGACACCATGTGGTTTCCCATTCACTGACGGACTGCGCGCGCGTCGCTTGCACTGCGCCTGCGCAGAACGGTTGCACAACCAACTGGTTGCGAATCTACGGTCAATGTTAATAGGCTAATTCTGATTTAGGACGATATATTGAGGTGAGTTATGCTTATCTTTGATGGGTGCCTTTGAAAGGGAGAAGATGTTAAATTTTGTCATGATGATTTAAGAGATAATAGAGTATCAAGGAAGTAACTATAAAGCAAATGTGTCAGGTAAATGTCTCGTAGCAAAAGCCCCCACTGGCACTGAAGTAACGTGTTGGTCGAATTGTGATTAAGGTCATGCCATAAAAACCAAAGGCGTCCATTAGCACTTTGGGCCGGCTATAACACCAAAATCGCGGGAAAACCTGGATGAGGGATGCTCAGAACCGGGCAGTATGACAAAAAAGAAAGGAGGTCTGTGTCCAGCAGTGGGTGATTCCAGGCTGGTATGATATATGAGAATCATCTGCGTAGCCTTTTTCCCAATTATTGATGGGGACGGCTTCCAGTCTTACCGGATTCAGCTGAGTCCAGTGTTTTACATGGAGCGACTGCCTATCTGACCCGCAAACCAGTAACTGGGTAACACGATACCCCTTGGCAAGACTGGTGTCAGATTTCAGGCTAGTTACTACCCGTAACGACTGTCAAAGATCTTCAAATGACAACCGAGACCAACGGCATAACGTGCTTTCCGAGGCACGGAGGAAACTCGGTATGTTGAAATGGTCACCCATCCACGGACTGACCTCGTCAAGCGTTGTTAAACCTTGAAGATCAACCCGTGCGGCTGTTATTATTTAGCCACGAGCTCCTCGATAATATATGAGAATGCTGTTTTTTTTAAAACATCATGATACCTATATGATAATGATGTTTAAAAAAATTATGTGTATACTAGACTTATATAAATGTGGCTGGACATCAATCGTTTACTAAAAATTTAAAATTTAGGGATATACAGGTTAAGGAAATATACATAAGCTACCTGATGAAATTGGCTTAATCACGTCGCACGTACTACCTTCTAGTGACATTTTAATATAAAGTTGAGCAACCTAATAGAAATGACGACACTACTTCTCATTTGGTATCGTAAATTGATTCGACCAGCGGTAGGAACCTTGAGGCCTATTGCTCTTTTGGCGTTTGATAGAAACATTTCTATGGTAATGTGGAATCCGGTCTTGGGTATCGCAACACTTGAAGATAGATACCACCGAGAAGAGGAAAACACCTTACTTGAAAATGTTAAAGGTGATATATAAAACTACTAAATGCCGACCGCAGCTTCGCCCGCGTGGTATTAGTAATTTGCCCAATATCTTTTTATTATTTTAGCCTATGTGTTGTGCCTATATTTCGGTAAACTTTCATCAAAATCCGTTCAGTAGTTTTTGCGTGAAAGATTAACAAACATCCATCCATCTATTCATCCATCCTTACAAACTTTTACGTTTATAATAGTAGTAAGGTAAGAAAAGATAAAATAGGCAATTTCTCATAAATTAGGTCTGTGTTTCTCATCTGCCATAGGTTACTATCGCTTGTCGTATACAATACGACAAGCGTAGTAGTAACTAATAGTTAGAAAGTTCATATAATTACAAACCCAAACTACAATCATTTATTTGAATTAAACTATTTTAAGGAGCTTTTCAAATTTAAATTCTAAATGATTTATTTGCCAGCATAGGTAGGGGTGCAAATGTTATAGATGTTCTTTTTTAGGGTTCCGTACCCAAAGGGTAAAAACGGGACCCTATTACTAAGACTCCGCGGTCCGTCTGCCTGTCTATCACCAGGCTGTATCTCATGAATCGTGATAGCTAGGCAGTTGAAATTTTCACAGATGATGTATTTCTGTTTCCGCTATAAGAACAAATACTAAAAACAGAATAAAATAAATATTTTTAATGTTCTCCATGCTCTGCCGTCATATGGACATGCAAAATCTTACACATAAATTACAACCTAGTATCTAAACGATAAATATTTAATATCAAGCTGAATAACAATAAATATTACAAAATCATTAAACCATTTTATTTTCAATGTCAAGGAGTATCCAGAAGTCAAAAATTAAATAAATGTCAGAGTAGATAATGAAATTAACGTCGATAAAATAAATAAAAGTCCTAGATAAATAATAATTGAGAACAGAGTATGTCATTATTATTGTCATAAATATTATCAGCCATAAATCCTTATACGGGAATCCTCCCGTTTAGATACTCCTTCACACTGTAATACGCCTTCTCACTTAGAAATTCATTTAGCTTCCGCTTAAATATGTGCAAGTTGTCAATATCTGTACTACAAAATGGTGTAATTTGAATTGTCAAGCAAAATATGAAACCAGTTACACATTCGCAAGCATAGATGCGAGAAACTCCACGGACACTTTTACATATTTTTCTTTATTTTTCCCAATTTTTGATATACCCATATTAAAACTGAAATAGATCGTATTGGTAAAAAGGAGAGTTCAGAAAAAAAGTAATGCGTAATGTTAATATTGCAGATGAAAGAGGAAGTGAGAATGATGTTATGATGCTGTAAAAGAATTATACAACAGCTAGCAGACTTGTTCCAAATACAACAAGAGCAAATTACAATCTCAATGGAATGCACAATGTTGTAACAGTTATTTAGTAAATAGCACTGCCGAATAAAACAGCTTCGAATTCTAAACTTTCAACGGGAAAAGTAAAGGCCAAGAGTTATCATGGCTCAAATGCATTCAAACCACGCGATCACAACTATTGATACTATACTACGTTGTAATTAGTGTAGAACAGGATTTGAGTTTCAAGGTAGACTGATTGAAAGTAGATTGGTAGTGTAGGTCGTTAGAAATAAAATATTTTTTTAATGAGCTAAAAATACCACGCTTTGACATATATGTATAAATCATCATTATATTTTAAATGTCTTACTGTATTTGTTTATATTTTTTGTATCTATCTTTACATACGCTACAGACTTTGGTTTCCGTACTTCACGTCCTAGGCGACCACTGAAAATCAGCAGTGTTTTATTTTTAGTATTATGCTAAGTGGTAGCCTTCTTGCTATAGCCACGACATGCATCTGCTTTTATTTATTCTCAATTTTTATATTTTGCTTCCTTTTTACTTTTCTTTACTAACATAATTTAAGAGCTACTAACACTGTCATTAAGGGTTTAGTTTAAGCAAAATGTATTTCTACTGTTGTTGTTCTTGAAACAATTCTTGAAACTAATGTTTGTATGTCGTTTTGTGGCAATTAAATTCTTTCTTTCTTTCTTTCTATCATTGTTTTGCCATTATTCCTATTTATTGTGGATCGCTGCAACAAGTCTTCTTTCGTACTTGTGTAATAGTCGTCATCTAGTCGTCACATAGTCCATCCATCGTGTTTCGGTCAGCCCTTCCATTTTATAGTCTCTCTCCGCCTCTTTTTGTGTTATACCAACATGTCTTCTTTCGTACTTCTGTAATAGTCGTCATCACTCTTCTCACCCCTTTTCTAGCCATATCGTCTTTCACATAGTCCATCCATCGTGTTTCGGTTGGCCCGTCCATTTTATAGTCTCTCTTCGCCTCTTTTTATGTCATACTATTATATGGCATTCATACTAAACACTTTTCTCATGACATTCGCCTCTTTCCTTCATTTCTACCGATTTCCACACTTTCAGTAACCGGTACCTTATTGTTTGGCTTCCTCTTATATACTCATTTCAGAGTTAAAAAATATTTACAGTATAAATTATAATTTTGTCCAGAGAACTAGGCCGTTATTTATTTTTTGTGATTTTATAACTTTTAGTTTTATTTAGGCTCTCAATGTATAATAAATATGTAAATATTTATTTTTTGTAAGGGTGTTTTGACTCGCGACCACCAATTTACTACGCGCTTTTGCGCATCGTAATTTGAGAGAACTTTACTATTAATTTTCGTGTTTTGAATGTTTTGATGTTACTTTTACTCAGCCACAGATTTCATTCACCATAACGCAAGAATAAAGTTAATAGCTATAGAAATAGAGACGACTGTGTGTTGTAAGAGTGAAGTTTGCAATTCTATCAAGTGTCTGGTGTACGTGATCCGGTGCGCATGCGTCAGGTGGAGGTTCTGTCGGCGCCCGCGGGTAGCGCTGCCTTCTCTACTAATGTTACGACATGGAGGAAAACATACGATGCAAAGGTTACCAAGTCTATATGTTATGGGCCAAGTGATTAATACGGCATTATTCGTAATGTAGGGCGTAGGCAAAATGCTAAAAACGATTTGAATAATTAAATTGACCGAGCTTTCTGAATAATGCCCATCACTTATTGGGCCGGGTTTTAAAAAGATGTGAAATCAATGTCAACATTAAAAGAATAAAAAAATATTATTATAATGTTGACATTGATTTTAATATAGAATAGTAGTTAAGTACGATTACTATTTAAGAAACAAAGTCGACGAAGCCCCGTTGTGCGGAGCTCCTATTTCTGTCTGCTGGGTCTAAACTAATCGCTCGCTCTTGGACTAATTCATTAATCATAATTATCGAATTGCCCAACCGTTACGTAATGTCCAGAAAATCTGATAAATATAGTAGTTTCAATCAGTATTAATTACATTGCCCGATTTGACTTGACTTGATTCATAATGCCCGGGCATTATACATAGTACACTAATTAATCACTTGGTCCATGACATATACTGTCTCGGTTATCCAGTCACAATAAGGCATTGCTGCTCGCCCTAGAAGTATTTTTTTCCTCTTCCTAGAGTTCATCAAAACGATGGGACCTAATCTTAACACAATCTAGCCTTGTATATAGAATAATAAGTAATTGTATTAAAACCTAAACTATTAAATTGTCACCACTTCCCTAGAAGTATGTTTTATACATATTCTGGTATAGTTCTTCCACGTTTCTTCAGAAGCTTGGTCATAGCAATATGCTTCTGCAGATTCAGTTTTTGCTACCCATTTCCTGTCGTGAAGGAATTGAATCTTTTCTTTGGGGCTCTCCGGGTTTCATCTTTCTCTGGGTCTCGGGGGATTTCTGGTTCTTCACTACTAGATGATTATGACTATGGAAGATAAGCAAAGATTGATGTTTTATTTCAGAAATATTTGGACAGCAGAGTGTTTGTATACTTTCTGAGTCTTTTTTTGTTTGTCATCATGTAAAAGTTAAAGTTGTGGCATGTATGGCTAAAAAAAATTAAACCGACCTCCAAAAAAACACTACAAAGCGTAAAATTACTTTCTTTTCCGAAGTCCGAAGAAGTGTATTGTTTTTTTGGAAGTCGGTTTAATTTTTTTGATAAATAGGTTTTAATTTTTTTAATTTTGGTATCTCAAATTACCATGAAAATCATTTATAGCCAAAGTAAATCTCATGACAATTCCTATAAGCCGCAACACGACTAGGTTACATTGTTTTGTTTCGGAGTTGCAGTGCCTACCTTCCGGCATCATCATCAGACCAGTTCGATGGTACCATTTTCATCAGTATCATTTATTTATAAATACCTGTATGCTTCATCATAGTCGGTTAACTATTCGAGATATCTTATACCCGTGACATACTTATCATTAAGGAGTTTCAGTGGCCATCAGTTCCACTTCACACAATGATACATTCCGAGTGCAAATCATTGTTGATGAAAATACCAAAATCGCTATATTTATTCATATAGTATTTGAGGATTTTCCTCGTTTTCCATGTGATCCCATCATGAGATTATGGCTTGGTGACAATGGGACCACCTCGGTATTCATCACAAAAAGAATTTTCAAAATCGGTCGCGGAGTAATCGAATAACAAACATACATAAAAACATACAATCGAATTGAGAAACGGAAGAGGTTTGAAGTCGGTTGAAAATAAAACGGATCGCTCTTTCGGCTTTCCCTTCTGCATTATATGATCTGTGCTTCTGCTCTTTCTCCCACAGTGCAATTAAACTGTTCGATTCGGGGGCTACCTGTGATTACATCACGATAAAGCAATGTTTATAACATTGTTATCTGCGCCTAGATTATTAGTTTTTAACTTATTGAGGCTTTGTGACCGGAAAGCGAATCATTGAGGTCCTATAAGCGTTATATGTACCACATAAATATATATTTTTTTTCTTTCACATTCTTCTATATCACCTTTATTTTCACCCATCGAAGGGTTGTCTGTAAAAAATACCCTTTATATCTGTGCCTTTGCGGTAAGACCCATTATACACTTTATTTTACAAATGTTTGTTCTGTGCCCTTTATAATAGGAACCTAAAGTATATAATTAAAATAAAAGTAGTGCCGGATACTTATGCAACAACTGATACAATCATCCTAGTTCAAGTCAATATTAAGTTTAAGTTAAAAATAAAAGTATAAGCACCATTAGCCAGGTTATTGGAGTTCCGTAACTTTTGCGAAATGTGTGTTTTAATGTTTCATAACTCCGCATCAAACGTGTAGATTACAGTTATTATTTATTGCTCTTTAATACGTAACAGTCCATTATCTAAAAATAACTGGTATTTAAGAATAGTCTCTTATGAAGTAATGTATCTTATTTTTGCATAGGTTAGGTGTTTAGCTGCCTGTTAGTGGTAATAACACTTACAGGCTCCTGTATCTTGAATGGAATAACGGTTGGTAATGTTGCTTCTACCCTGGATAGCGCTTTTATTCTTCCGAGCCGCCACGACTGCCTATCTCAATGGAGACGTGCCAAGTACGCAGGAGATTTCCCGAGTGCACAAGTGTCCTACTGTGACAGGCTTGAGTCACACATTTTTATCACAGTTTGGGAGCAAAATCCGTAATAAAATGCGTGACTCAAGCGTGCTCGCCGGGCACGGAGAGATCCGGCCCAAGACCAACAGCTTTATGAATCTGGGTAGCACCACCAGAGGCTTTTCGAGGCTCGGAAGTGTCGCACCGCCAGCTTTCAATCTCCAGGCTCCTTTTTAGAAATTCCAAATCGTTAACAAGGATAGCACTAAGCGAATATTCTTTACAAAGTCGTTTGTCAATACCCAGTCGTCCGTGACAGATCACTGATCTGTCACGCGTTTTGGCAGATCTGTGACGGGTCGACCGGGCGCGATAGTGCGTAATTCCCGCGCGCGACTAAATCTCCGTTATCTCGAAAGTTTGTATGGGAACCCTACATGAAACTTATGTTGTTGGAATTGTGATGAAATAAGCTATTAGCTTTCAAATGGTTTATTCCAGTTTGTACTTGTAATATATTGGTAAAAAGTCAGCAGAAGCGAAATTTGCCCAGTTTATTTTACAAAAGTAGATAGAAAAAAGAAAGTAAACTATTATTAGGTATTATTTATTTTATTTTTTGTGTCACTTTTCAGTAGGTATTTGCTTAGCCCTTCTAAACTACTCGACGGAATTTGATGCGATTTGCAATCACTTAGAGAATTTGTTTCATGAAGAGGACAGTCACTTCTTTTAATAAATAAGAGGTATCTATAAAAACTTTGAAACCCATCGTAAATATAGTAAACGAAAACCTTTTTTGCCGGAATATTCCTTATATATTTCGTTGTTCCTTATATATTAAAAGGAACAACGTGGATGGTGAAGAAGCAATGGTTAAGCAGAATGATTAGATTCCTGAACGGACAATAGTTATTTGTTATGCAAGGCTGCAAAGTTGTTTTTTGGCGCGAGTACATGTATTGCAACCTGAAGCCTATGCTACACGGTTGCCGACCGCGACAAGAACCAAGGTCACCTTGGTCGGAAGCGGCCGTTCCCGACCGTGTAGACAGTGGTTGCCAACCAAATTTAGCATGACCTTCCAACGCCCTTGGTCGGCGTGCGTGCGTTGCCAACGAGTTGGTCGGCGACTTGTTTGATGCCGTGTAGACGCTTTTTGACAACCACGCGTATGACAGTCGCGCTTCTGCAGGCGGTGAGTGCAGATGCACTCGCAAATATGGCTCAACAGAGCGAACGAAAAGTTATAACGGAACTTATCGATACCTATATACAGAGACTTGTCCTGTCTTTGACATCAGAGTCATGTATAGACGCAAAAGAAAAAAAAATGCATGGGATATTTTTTTTAAAGTAACTATATTCTTTTACTTTAAATGTACCTATATTAAATATACTAGCTTCTGCCAGCGGCTTCGTTCGCGTGAAAAGTGTTTTCTTATTCCAAGGGAACATTATACCGCGCGGGATGAAAAGATGCATAATTGCTATTCCAGATTATAATCTATCTCTGTGGCAAAATTCATCCTGATCCGCTCAACAATTTTAGCTTGATTGAGCAACAAACATATATACATCCATCCAAACTTTCGCATTTAAATATTAGTAAGAAGATAGTAAGATTAGAGTTTAGTTTTTAAATTTTTTTAGTACTTATATTCTTTTTGAAGTTTTGATAGGCAAGGCGACATGAAGTCGATGTAATGAACCTACGGTACGAGCGTAAATACGTCCTCTCTGCGCAGCGTTCTAAACATACTGAGGTTGGGAGCTTGTCGCAAACCGTGTAGCCGGCATCTCCCGACCCGCTTCCGACCAAGGTGATCTTGGTTTTTGTCGCGGTCGGCAACCGTGTAGCACAGGCTTGAGCAAGCGAAGGATATAGATATAGAATCCTAAGCGTAGCGAGGGTTTCAAAGGTACGAGACGCAGAATAACCTTGATGCCGAGCGCAGTTACAACTTTTCACCTCACTACAGCAAGGAAAATGCTAGGTTTAAGAAAAACAGCACACAAAAATGACTAGATGTATGTACGTGAGTGAAACAAAAGAAGTATGTAAGGATCGTAGCAGGTGGCGTTCTGTAGTTTCTGCCTACCCCCATTGAAAAAAGGCGTGAATTTATGTATGTATGTAAAAATGAGTGTTCATTTATTTTAAAAAGTAAAGTTGCTGCAATTGGTAATATTGAAAGGATTTTTGGATCTGTTATGCTTGTGTTTGTCACTTGTGTGCTATTACTAGGGAAATTATTTGGCAAATTTGCGTCAAATTGCTCAACTTCATTGGACTCCATTGTGAATGTTGGAGACACAGACGATTGGCTGGTTTTGGTCAGCCAGCTCGTGAATATGTATCCTTCGACTGCACAGCATGGATTTTCGAATTTTCTTGTTTACTTATTTTTAGTTCGCTTTTTAAGCAGTCGGGTTCTTAGATTTTTTGAAATAAATTTTTTTATCTATCGAATCCAAGAATCTAGGCAAGACTGATTTAAAGTTATACCTGCAACGAAGCTGTTGCATATTTTTCTTGTTTTCTATAGAGTCCTCATGTATCCTTCTGCCACGGTACTGCACTTCCAGCTGCCGTGGCGCTTAAGCCTGATCAGATCAGCGCCCGAAGCATTCAAAAGTGTGGCCGATGTCCTCCTAAAACAATGGCCGTTGTATTGGTCTGTTTCTTGTAGTCCAAGGAACGTGGCAATTTTACTTGGCAAACCACCAATTTTATTACTGTCTGTCTAATACATTTTCCTTTGCGATATTGCAAAAAAAAAACGAATATTGGTCTTCGTGTTTGATAAGTTAACAATGTTTTTCGTTGTAGGATACGTGAGTCCATTCGCGCGATTTTTCCGGAAGGAAACTCAATTCAGCATTATGTACCGCTTGCACTAACTCTGCAGGAGTTAAATTTATATCTTCGTCGCTGCTGGACTCGCTCATTTTTAGGGTTCCGTAACCAAAGGGTAAAAACGGGACCCTATTACTGAGACTTCGCGGTCCGTTTGTCTGTCTGTCACCAGGCTGTATCTCATGAACCGTGATAGCTAGGCAGTTGAAATTGTCTCAGATGATGTATTTCTGCTGCCGCTATAACAACAAATACTAAAAACAGAATAAAATAAATATTTAAGTAGGGCTCCCATACAACAAACTTGATTTTTTTGCCGTTTTTTGCGATAATGGTACGGAACCATTCGTGCGCGAGTCCGACTCGCACTTGGCCGGTTTTTTTACTACTACTTTCGTATCGTAATATTCGAATATAAACTTCAAAACGAGTTTATAAACACAATACCGCAATTTAAAAATAGAATCTTATTATAACAAATAAAGGTTGTCTGTAAGAAATTGCCCTGTGCGATAAGACCGCCCATTGTACACTTGCTCTTATGTTTTTTGTCCTGTGTATATATTTTTGTGGTGTACAATAAAGAATATAATAATAATAATAATAATCATCTGGTCGGTGCCTGTCAGTCACACCGAAGGTGAATGGACTCGGGAGGTCGAACGAGCGTGCGATCCAATAGAAGAAATGGGGGCTATCACGATCAGCCCCCAAGATGTAGCCCGTGCAGTCCGTGCGTTGCCGAACTGGAAATCTCCAGGTCCAGACGGGCTGCACAACTTCTGGATAAAATGGCTACAGAGGTCGCACGCTCGTTTGGCATCTCAGTACCAGGCAGCCTTGGAGTCTGGTTCGCTACCCAAGTTCCTTACAACAGGAATTACCCACCTGCTCCACAAGGCTGGTAGCACTGCGGAACCCAAAAATTATAGACCTATTACATGTTTACCGACGGTCTATAAGGTTCTTACATCCATTTTGAGAGTTAAAATTAATAAACACGTCGACGATAACTCCATCATGTCGGCCTCTCAGAATGGATGTAGGAACGGGTCCCGCGGTACTAAGGAGCTACTCCTTATTGATATGGCCATTAGCCAACAGGTTCGGCGTTCCCGAAAGGATCTGTCGACATGTTGGATAGATTATAAGAAGGCCTATGACTCGGTGCCTCATACATGGCTCATGAGGGTGCTAGAATTGTATAAAATAGATACAACTCTACGCACCTTCCTGAAATCGTGTATGGGGCAATGGAGCACAGTCCTTCGCTATCCAGGATGTCGAAATATCCAGAGGAATAGCGAACCTGTAAGGATCGAGCGAGGTATATTCCAGGGCGATAGTTTGAGTCCACTTTGGTTTTGTCTAGCCTTGAATCCTCTAAGCATGATGCTGGAGAATTCAGGGCTAGGCTATCGGTTGAGGAGAGGTGGTCAGGTTATATCTCACCTCCTTTATATGGATGACCTGAAGCTCTTTGCCCCCAGCAATCTTCAGCTGATGGAGCTACTGAAGGTAACTGAAACTTTTAGTAGCGCCATCAGGATGGAGTTTGGTGTGGACAAATGTGCGGTCATGCATGTAAAGCGAGGGGAGATTGTGGAATCCGTGGGAATTCAACTCGCGGATTCCATAAACCTGAGATCCCTCTCTCCAAACGAAACCTATAAGTATTTGGGTATGTCGGAAGCATTAGGTATCAGTACTACTGACATGAAGCAATCGTTGAGGGAACGCTTCTTTGGCCGCCTGAAGAAAGTATTCAATAGCCTTCTTTCGGGCGGAAACAAGGTGCGCGCCTTCAACGGTTGGGTCATGCCGGTATTGATGTACTCTTTCGGCATACTCAAATGGACTCAAACCGAACTCGACGCCCTGGATAGGCGGGTCCGAACATTGCTGACTGCATCTCGAATGCATCACCCACGATCGTCGGTCATGAGATTGTATGTCCCGCGGAAGTGTGGAGGCCGAGGCTTTTTAAATGCCAAAAACCTCCACAACCGCGAGATATGCAATCTCAGAGAATATTTTCTACACGCCGACGTGGGTATGCATCGAGATGTAGTGGCAGTGGACAAGGGACTCACCCCGCTCTCCTTGGCAAATGAGAACTGGCGCAAGCCTGTAGTGCTTGAGACTAACGACCGCAGGGAGGTATGGCAGAGTAAGGAGCTCCACGGACGCTTTTTCCGGGCCCTACACGGGTCCGATGTAGATCAGTCAGCGTCCGTAGCCTGGCTGCGTTTCGGTGACCTCTTTGGGGAAACCGAAGGTTTTGTCTGTGCAATTATGGACGAAGTTATCATGACGAATAACTACCGGAGATTTATTGTGAAGGATGGCACGGTTGACATCTGTCGGGCATGTCACCGCCCGGGTGAATCGATCCGCCACATTATCTCTGGTTGTTCTCGGCTAGCTAACGAAGAGTACTTGCATAGGCACAACCTTGTAGCCAGGATTATCCATCAGCAACTCGCTCTGAAATACACTCTTGTGGCATCGGAGGTACCGTACTACAGGTATGTGCCCGACCCAGTTCTCGAAAATGGCAATATCACATTGTACTGGGATCGGTCCATCATCACTGACAGGACTATTGTAGCCAATAAGCCTGATATTGTGGTGGTGGACCGAATCGAGAGACGTACAATGATTGTTGACATTACCGTCCCGCATGACGGGAACCTCGTGAAAGCCGAGAAAGATAAGCAAATCAAGTATCTTGACTTGGCTCGCGAGGTTGTCGACATGTGGGATGTGGACACAGCGATCATTGTACCGATAGTCGTGTCGGCCAATGGCTTAATAGCCACGAGCCTCGACCAACACCTTAGGAGGCTCTCGTTAGGCGGCTGGGTCAAGGGCCTGATCCAGAAAGCAGTCCTGCTGGACACGGCTCGCATTGTTAGGAGGTTCCTCTCTCTGGAGCCCTGACCGCCGGTAGCTTGGACCCTGTTCCCGATACCGGTGGGCCTCTATTTTTTATATTTTTAAATGTTTTTGTTTTTAAATTTATTTTATAAAAATATTTAAAAATGTAGATAATAAGAAAGACAACTAAATAAAGGAAATAATAATAATAATAACACTTTTTCTCTAACAAAATAATGCTATAAAATATTTTTTTTTCCGTATGATACAGGGCAAATCCAAGAAGTTTATATCACCAAGGAGTTTCCATCAATTATTTTTTTGTAATGGAAAGCTTATGCTGGGCGTGCTATTTTTGTAGTACCTACTATAAAAAGTTTTGATTCTAATTTTTACTTGTCTGTGGCATGTGCCCGCTTTAGCGCATGCGCGGTTAATGCGGTGATGTACGACGTTTTGAGGTACTGAATTTTTCTTACTCTTTTGCCTTTTTTCTTTTATTTAGTAAGTTCAATCCCAATGTATGAGTGTAGATAAAGTAGTGTATGAAACTGCACATAACTAGATATTAAAACATTCGTGTGAAACAGTTTCATAAACTACTATTTTCATGCTGTTGCCAGTGCGATTATTCTAAAAAAACCGGTCAAGTGCGTCGTTTCGTGATTCTAGGTCAACGGGAACTACCATATAGGTTTTCGACCCAAAACCTATAGGGTACTTCGGGTTTATTTAGAACTGTCAATTTTGGTTAAAAGCAAGGTCTTTCAGCACAGGTAAAGGGGAAATTTCTAAATACAAAAAGTTGAAAATTAAGGTAAATTTTGGTACTTACAATTTTTCGCGAAAATCTAAATTTGCCCATATCTTTTTATCGTGTTGACTCAGGACCATGATTTTTATACACCTAATAGGGCCTATATCTGGTATAAATTCAACTTGCTAAGTCCACCCGTTCCTGAGAAAATCGGTGGTGACACACGGACAGACAGACAAGACAGTGATCTTATAAGGGTTAATTTTTTTACCTTTTGAGGTAGTGTGGGGTGAAAATATATTATACTAGCTGTTCCCCGCGGCTTCGCTAACGTGGGCCACCCCACAGGACCCGTTTTAGGGATAAAAAATAGCCTGTGTCACTCAGGAATAATGTAGCTTTCTATTGGTGAAAGAATTTTTTAAATCGGTCCAGTAGTTTCGGAACCTATTCGGTACAAACAAACAAACAAAAAAATCTTTCCTCTTTATAATATTAGTATAGATGAAAATTATATCATAGTTTTATGGTAAGAAGTAATGCTATTAGTGAAAAATCGTGTTCGGAGAAAAAGCCTATCTTCACAACTATGTTTTTTTGTTCCCGTATGAAGTGTATGGGTGCCGATGTTATCTATCTATCTAATGCCTTTAAACGAGCAATTTTTGTAAATATATATATATATACAAAAATTGCTCGTATCGTCGTATATATATATATATATACGACGATACGAGCAATTAATATATATATATATATATATTAATTTATATATAATTATTCTTGTATACATATATATATAAATACAAGAATTGCTCGTTTAAAGGTATTTAAACGACCCCTCGTTTATTTTTCTAATCGAATCTCGGAAACGGTTCCAACGATTTTAATGAAATTTAGTATGTTATTTTATAAAACCTCGTTTTCTCTATTTTCACCCGAGCAGAGATCCGTCGCCCAGGTACTTACTAATCATTCTTATTAATTACGTGCACAAGATTTATGTCATCGTTGTCTTTGTGTTATACCAGAGTCAAAGTTATACATAGATAGACTAAAGTAGATTTATCAAATTGCACGACATAGCTGCACACACACACAGCACACAGTACAGCAGCAGCAGTATATCATATATTTTATTTCAATGTCGGTTTGGCTGAACTAATTAAATCGCATAAATTATGTGAAATGTTTATTTGATGACATGCAAATGAATTCAAATATTTCACATTTGTAAACATTTGCTCATGCAGTTTGCAGAATATGAGAGAATTTTAGTTATTGACATTTAAATATGTTTGTTTGACATTTAATTTTATTTATTGGCATTTTTAATTTTAATTGTTGACATTTTGATTTATTTAAATTGTATAATTTGACAATTGAAAGTATAGTAATGCATCAATGTTGTTTTGGTTTGGTCTATTCAATTTTATTTTTACCTTATGTTTTTTTATCTAATTTTTACGATTGTGTTATGGGTTGATGTCTAAATACTTGATGACTTCATTATTGAAAGTAATTTGCACGCCTGCTTGCAGGCAGAATACAATAAATATTAGGCTTTAAGATCTTTCCTTGTTAAACTATGTATTTTCTGGCAAATAAATATTTTGATTTGATTTGATTTGAAAATTGTGTAATTTATTTCAGTAGAATTTCATTAATTTTCGAATACATACATGGAGTTTGAATTACTGCGACAAAAACAAAATTAAATGCACTAATATTATAAATGTTGTGTGATTGGATGTTTGTAAGTCAATAATGCAAAAACGGCTGAACGCATTAGGATGAAAATTTGCCTACAGATAGCTTACTTTTATCCCGATCCGAAGTCTACGCAGACGAACCTAATAAGACAGTTTTTTCAATACAGAAAATTTAATGTTCATATAACACCATAAATAATAATATACAGTGTATTTGTACATCATTTAACATGTTGTACAATACAAAAAGAAAATGTAATACAAGGTATTCTTGCACAGATTTCATAAAAGACATCTATTCATAACTTAATCCTCGAATAAACCACGAAACTGAATAGTCAAGCTAGATGAGTGATTCAATAAAAAGATGGCAACACTGTTAGACGTTGCGTGCAAAGGTGATGGTGTTGCAAGTCGTGATCAACGACGCGTCTTCAAGGTCCAATCTTGGTAGTTGTAGCGTGTTAGTGATGTAAGATGTAGCAAAGGATATTTTTTTTAATTTGGCCGAAATTTATTCCGGGAATCCGGTAAATGTGCAAACTTAATAGTATATAATTAGGAAAAAAACCCGCCAAGTGTGAGTCGGACTCGCGCACCGAGGGTTCCGTCGTCGTCTTAAACACTAAATATTTACAGATGTGTATGCATTTACTTATGTAAGTACTAACTTTTTATAGCGGCTTTTCTCCCATGGCTCAGGGACCGTGCATTTTTATGGGATTTAAAGTTGGCTATCTTAAGACGACGACTAACGCCAACGACCTTGAGGGAATACGCGCTATCGTTTCACACCCGCGTGACCCAAAATTTAGTAGTTTTGTTGTACTTTCCTTATTATTCTATGACTTTAAAAAAACCTCAGATCAAAATGTAGATAATTAAATTGTCTTTGAGATGGTGTCGATTTCATTAAACTACGCACAGCGGTTTTGGTGCGATTGACGATTTTTGTCCGTTTTAGACATAACTTTACGTAAATTAATTACACCATGTTATACGAATAAAACTCAAAATTTCCTTAGATCGTTTTTTTTTTTTTAATAATCTGGTCTAATGTAACACATACTTTTTTCAAAAAATTACGACTAGCCGTTTAGACGTGCATTTCATTTCGTGCGCGTCGTTTTAAAATCAGCTACTGTTCACTCCGGCTGGCGGGTTCGAATCGCAACCGGAATGTTGAGGAAATTGAATGTGAACATCGGTGGCAAATGAAAAACTTTGTTGATTTCACTTGATCCTTTGATTTATTGTACTCACATACACAATTGACCGTAAAATAGGTTTGAACAATGAACTGATGAGATAATCCGTATTTTACTTGAATTTGAATAATTGAAATCGAGAGCTGATATTAAACGTTCTGCCGACATGAATCTCCCTTGGCTCAGTGTTGCAAGCAACAAAATTAAAGTTTCTATACAAGAATACAGATAATATATGATTAGTTTATAAAATTCAGAACTTACATCAAATAATTAATAAAATATAGAAAACATGTTAATTTGCGTTAACATTCTTGGGCCCCCTCGGGAGAAAAGGATCAATGTTACTTACTGTAAACATTGATAACATTATCATAATAATAACCAAAGAAACATTGACATAAATACTATGACTATGAATTTACTGATTCTAAACCTTAACTAGTATTACAATCTATTGGCAATTTACATAATTTCACTACTGGTCTTATAAATTCACCGTACTGAGTCTTAACCTTGACTGATCTTATAATTGAATCTCTACCTTTATACAATTCAATGACTCTACCTCTTTTCCATTGAAGTGGTGGTGAGTTTTCATCTATAATTAAAACTAAGTCATCAATTTTTAAACCTTCTGATTGATTATACCATTTATTACGAGCCTGTAATGTGCTTAAATACTCGTAAGTGCCAGCGAGTCCATATGTTTTGATACATTTTTTGAATAACCTGAAACCGTGATAAGCGTGACATATTAGTATCTTTCCAATGTACCTCTGGTAATGCTACAAGTGGTTGACCTATTAAGAAATGACCTGGAGTTAATACTTCATAATCACAAGGATCATCTGACATTGGCACAAGTGGGCGTGAATTTAGAATAGCCTCTACCTTGGATAATATTGTAGTGAGTTCCTCAAAAGTTAAAATGGTATCTCTGATCTCCCTTTTCAATAGATTTTTCGCACTTTTGACAGCAGCTTCAAATAATCCACCCATATGAGGTGAAGCTGGTGGGTTGAATTCCCATTTGATGTTCTGGTTCCTTAACTCCTCCTCTATCTGACCGAATGAGTGAAGGTAGCCCCCTGCGGCTAACGAATCTGGTGAATGCTGCGATGAAAGCTTCTACTGATAATGATGAAACAACCTCTAGATGAACAGCCTTTGTTGCTAAGCACACAAAGACACATAGATAAGCCTTAACTGATTTTGCATTCCTGAGTAGACTGCTTTTAACCAAAAAGGGTCCAGCAAAATCTGTTGCAACCCCTGAGAATGGACGCGCTGCTGTGACTCTATCAGCGGGTAAATCTGCCATGAATGGTGGCTGAATTGACGGATTGAACCTGAAACATACTAAACATTTTCTTATGACCTTAGAAACCTGACGCTTGACTGATGTGATCCAATATTCTCTTCTAAGAATAGCGATTAATGCATTAGTTGCTGCATGACAATATGACCGATGATAATATTCTATTAAAAGCTGACCAAATCTGTGATCCTTAGGTAGTAGGTAGGGATGACGAGCCCCATATGGCAATTCAGATCTTCTTAATCGTCCACCTACTCTGATTAATCCATCTTGATCCGTGAATATACTTAATTTCTGCAATGACTTGCATACTGGTTTCCCTTTCCTCAGTAATGCAATTTCTTCACTGAATGACTGTGACTGTATTTCCTTAATCCAATATTTCCTGGCTTCTCTTACCTCTTCAATAGATAATATCTTCCTTAAATTTCTCTGTGACTTAGGTAACCTGAGATTTCTGATAAACCTGAGTACAAATGCTGTGACATTAATAAGTTTACTGAATTTACTAACTCTTGATAATAATGCTTGATCCCATGACTCTGTAGATGTTGTGAAACGAATGAGTTTCTTAAATCCTGGTAAATTATCTGGCATGATGATGGCTGACTTTGGCCAGTCCTTTTCTTGTTGAAGAAGCCACTTGGGTGACCACCAATTATCGTAATGCAATAATTCCTGAGCTGACATACCTCGGGATGCACAATCCGCTGGGTTGAATTCAGATTTTATATGCCTCCACACCATATTCCTTTGAGAACCTTGAATTTCCTGGACTCTATTGCATTCAAATGTCTGGAGCATATGAGGTTTCGTATTGAGCCATGCTAATACAATTGAACTGTCTGACCATGCATTGATGCTTTCAATATGAATGGCATTTTCGTATGCCTCAGCTACATGATTTAATAGCTTGAAAACTAAATGAGCTGCACTTAATTCAAGTTTGGGTATAGTTTGCATAGTTTTCTTAGGTGCAACCCTTGATTTAGCCATGACTAGTTGCACCATAACCCTTCCTGATGAATCCAAACTTCGAAGATATACACACGCGGCATATCCTTGCTCAGAAGCGTCTCCAAATCCATGAAGTGAGTATGACACCGCTTCTGGCAATGAAACACATCTTGGTAATTGTAAATATGAAAGATATTGAAGATCAGTGATAAGATTGTTCCAATATTCAAGAATTGAATCACTGATTGGTTCATCCCAGTTAAGTCCATCTGTGAATAATGACTGTAGAAGTAACTTAAATCTCAATATGATGGGCGTACAGTATCCACATGGATCATATAACCTAGCTATGGTACTGAGTATACCTCGTTTAGTGGTAGCTTCTCCAGTAGGTACATTAATCTGATAAGAAAATGAATCTGAAACCGGATCCCACTCGATTCCTAATACCTTGATAAAGCTTCTATCCTGAGAATCAAATTGACGTGGTTGTTCACAATGATCGTCTGGTAAATCCTCCAATACCTTGTCATTGTTTGATGACCATTTTCGAAGCTCATAGCCTGCACTCTTCATCAATTGCTTGAGTTCTTCCTTCAATTTATTGGCCTCCGCTACGGTATCGGCTCCAGTTAAAATATCATCGACAAAGATCTGATTTCTGATAGTCTCTGCTGCATGAGAATTTGGATGATCTGATTCCCAATCATCCGCCAATTTCAATAGTGTTCTAATTGAAATGTATGGGCTTGACCTTAGTCCATAAGTATTAGTATTTAATTCGTATACCTTAATTGGTTCTGAAGGAGTTCTTCTCCACAATATGAGTTGATATTTCCTGTCCTCAGGATGAATCCATGTCATTCTAAACATCATCTTAATGTCAGTAGTAAAGACGACCTGATGTCTTCTGAAATTCAACAGTATTTTTGTAATGTCATTTTGAAGTGGCTCACCGCTATGAAGGCATTGATTTAATGAGGTTCCTGTGGAAGTCTTCCCACTCCCATCAAATACAACTCGTAACTTGTCAGTACCCTTCTTGAAGATCCCATGATGTGGTATAATGAAATGCTCTGAATCAAATTGAAACCTTGATAGAGACATATGACCTAGTCTTTCATATTCTTCCATGAATTCTCTATATTTAGTAGCAAATACAGGATTCTTATCCATTTTCCTTTCTAATGACTTGAGCCTTTGCATAGCTAATGCTTTTGATTCACCTAATACAGGTCTCTCAGATAACAATGGCAATCTAACCATGTATTTACCATCAGGCATTCGACTGACAGATGAATTATACAACCTTTCACATTCTATGTGATCTGGATGAACAGCTGGCTGAGATGGTGGCTCCTCCACCTTCCAGAACCTCTCGAGAACTTCCTCAAGCCTGGACGCCATGACTCCATAATCATTAACTGATGTACATCCTCTTGGTGAACTATCACTCATTGACTCGAGTAGTGATCCCATGATGACATGACCAAAGCAGGTTTTATATGCATAAAGATCTGGAATATTTAATGAAATCTTAGAACCTTCATATACATAATTTAGAACATCCGTACCAAGGATGAGATCCAATTCCTGGGGTGTGTCAAAGTTCTGATCTGATAATTTGATACCTTTATCCATGATTAAATGCCTACAGTTGACAGGAAATGACGGAATTTCTCCAGAAATATAATACATGACAATAGCTACTGTACTGATAATAGGCACGGGTTTACCTATTGGTTTTATTACTAATTTTGCTAAAGTACCAGGTAAATCAACTCTGTTATTACCTACTCCATATATCTTTGTACTATTAGACTGTTGGTGCAATTTCAATTTATTTACCAATGATTGTGTGATTACTGAGACACTTGCTCCTGTGTCTAATAAAGCTCAAGCCTTATAATAGTGTCCGTCACTCCCCCTTATACCTACAACTGCTGTTGGGCAGATGGTTATGGGCAACGGACTCTTGTTGTCACCAACAGTCGACTCATCTCATTCAAATTGATCAGGACTGCGCCTGCATCCGAAACGTAACTCTTGAAACTTAAGCTGAGCTCGAGCTGCACGCTCTCCTGCCCTAGATTCCTTATTAATGTGATATGGTTTCTCTTGAACCTGATTAATTGGTGATTGTTGTCTAACCTGGTGATTCCTTGGCTGAGCCTGAGATGCAACTCCAGACTCACTGCGATTATCAACTGATGATGTTGGCTGAACTGGTGATTGTGTACTGGTCTCCTGAGACCCAGTATTTGATGAGGACTGCCGCTCATTAATGCATAAGAGTGAATTATGATCTTTAGATCCACAATGCTTGCACCAATTCCTATGAGTGCATTTGCTTGCATAGTGCTTCCTCAAGCACTTAAAACAATGACCGGATTTAAAGACCCATGATTTTCTAGCCTTAGGATGAAGTGCATTGAACTTTCTACACACATATAAACTATGAAATGAACTATTACAATAAATACATTCAGTTGATTTAGAAGTCACCTGATGTGAATGTCTCTGAGATGTGGGTCCTGGAGCGGCATCAGACCGCTGATGAGGTACTCTCCTTCTTGCCGGTAGTGATCTGCTTTCAGTCTCGGTGATTGTCAAATGAAGTCTGCATTGCTCATCCAGGAGTTCCATGAGTTGATCCAGGGTTGGCAGTTTCGCCTGATCCTTGCCATATCGTTCCTCAAACAGGGATCTGATCCTGACCGGTAACTTCTGTAGGATAATGAAAAGTATGAGATATGACCACTCCTTGACAGGCATGGTTAACTTGTCGAGCGCTTGAATGGACTCTCGAAGTGGATCATATAGATCGTTCCTAAGATTTGATGACTGAGGCTGAATTATAGGCAATTTGAGAATCCTATCAATATATGTATCCAACAATAACCGCGTATTATGATATCTACCCTTGAGTAAACTAAGCGCCACCTCATAATTGGCATCATCCATTGGAAGCTGTCTGACTAATGACAGTGCCTCTCCTACTAGTGATGCACGAAGATAATAATGTTTTTCAGCATCTGATAAATTGTGACGTTCATGAACCAACGATTGAAATAAATCAAAGAATGGAATCCAATCCATAATACCACCTGAAAACTTGGGTAGCTCAATGAATGGTGGCTTAGCATGTAAATCTGAATGGTTACCTTTAATTTTTGGTGCCTGATTACCTTCTGATTGGGCCTGCTCCACCCTTAGCAGATACTCATTGATTTGGGAGAAATCCGCCTGAAGCTTGTCAGATTCCTCGTCCTGAACCTCTTCCATTTGGAGTAGTTTCTCATAAGCTGAAATGAACTCACCATAATATTTATCGAACTGGCGTTTAGCTACATTGGCCGAGATCGATGACCTATTTTGATCGATAGTATTATAGAAATCTGTTAACATTCGATGTTTTGATATGAACTGCGCTTTGCACTTATTATATTCAGATGAAGGCATGGTTATGATTAATTTAAACTATTTATAACACTAAAACAAACATTAAAACATAGAAAAACACTTAAATTACTAAGTTTTAACAACCGGGTTGTAAGTCTAGTTTGTTGACACTGACACTTTGACACTTGACGTTTGAAGTTTGACGTTGACGTTCGCGCCAAACTACCTCCGACGATGGCTCGTGCCGGTATGATAATAATAATAATTATCACCGATGATGACCTCCGATGAATAGTAGAACTTGATGAACTGTAGTGATGATGAACCGATGACTGACGATGTTAATGACTTGAATAGGTACTTTTCACAGGCCACACGACAATGGCGTACCTCGATGCGACGTGTTGAGACTTGAAACCCGTTGACTTAATTGATGATGACGATCGCGCAGACTAAGCGATTATGTTCTTGATGCGTTTTGAACCGATGATTTCTTGCTGATTCCCCTCATGGGCCACCAAATAATGTTCACTCCGGCTGGCGGGTTCGAATCGCAACCGGAATGTTGAGGAAATTGAATGTGAACATCGGTGGCAAATGAAAAACTTTGTTGATTTCACTTGATCCTTTGATTTATTGTACTCACATACACAATTGACCGTAAAATAGGTTTGAACAATGAACTGATGAGATAATCCGTATTTTACTTGAATTTGAATAATTGAAATCGAGAGCTGATATTAAACGTTCTGCCGACATGAATCTCCCTTGGCTCAGTGTTGCAAGCAACAAAATTAAAGTTTCTATACAAGAATACAGATAATATATGATTAGTTTATAAAATTCAGAACTTACATCAAATAATTAATAAAATATAGAAAACATGTTAATTTGCGTTAACAGCTACTCAGGGACATCTGCGCTTTAATCGGGTCAGTAGCAGGGGTTTCCTTTTACAAATACATATGCAAACAAAGAAATAACAAAACATTTTTATTATTTTATCATTTAAATTATCCGTGAATATCTGTTCTTAATTAATACTTTTTTTTTTTTTCTATGTTTGATGTGCGAGTGGCGTGAATGACTCCGTCGACCTAAGCCGTAAGTGTCACGAGTTCACGACCCGTGTGTTTCTTATGATAATGAGTAGCATTGTGACACAGATTAAAGTGGGCTTTGGTAAACGGATTAATGATGAAATAATTAAGAAAAGTTAAGCCCCGTTTTCTTAAAGACAGAGGACATATTATATGAAAGCGTCTTATCGTTTGTGAATACTGTTTATCTAGAGTTTTTGGATCTTATGTCCAAATTTACATATAAGTGAACTGTTGATTACTGTGAGAATATGAATTGCCTACTACATTATTTTGGAGTGGTCGATTCGCACACCGATAAATTCACTTCGGGCGAATCGCCATAGAAAAATTAATATTTTTAAAAGAGGTCGATTCGCACTTTTCGGGCGAGTTAAATTCGTGCGAATTGTACAATAACCCATTTTTTCCTACCTGTTGGTCAAAAAGCTGTAATGCTTATTTATATAGTTATTTTTTCTTGTTTTTCATAAACAATAAAAAATAACTATCTATCGTCTTATGATATTTCGGCCTCATGCTTTGATTACTTTGAAGCATTCGTATCCCGATGTGTAAAGTTTTCAAGTAGAGGTTATCGTGGTGGAACATAATTATGCACATAACCTTAAATGGACACGACTGATGTTATAAAAAAAAGTAAATTTAAAAAATCAAAAGACCCGACTGCTTAAAAGGCGAACTAAAAAGACGTAAACAAGAAGAAAATCTTGCTGTGCAGTCGGAGGATACATATTCGCGAGCTGGCTGACCAAAACCAGATGTATCCTCCGACTGCACAGCATGATTTTCTTCTTGTTTACGTCTTTTTAGTTCGCCTTTTAAACAGTCGGGTCCTTTGATTTTTTAATTTACTTTTTTTATTTATAACTTTTTAGTTATTTTTTTTAGATTTCCGTACATTTAAACATATAAGTGTTATATATTTTTGAAATCACCTCTTAAAACCCTTTATTTTGATACCCCACACGATGGGTTTGGAAGTAAAAAAAAATGTTGTCCCCCACAATATGGCGCTCAAAACCCGCCATTTTTCTATTTTCCAATTTTAATGTAGCCAGTGACACTCGCAGGGTTAAGACTAATCGATTGACGTAAGAATCATCAAAATCGGCCAACGCGTTTGGTCTCTGGAACGCCACATAGGAACAAACATACATACATACATACATACATACATACATACATAGACTGATAAACACATTACCCTCCTTCGGCAGTCGGGTAAAAAGATAACGCAGGTGATTTCAATTTGCCGTCCGTAAGTGATGAAATTATTTTTCTAGTGGACTTTTCCCGCGGGTTAGCTCCTGTGGCCTATATTATTACCCGACTGCCGAAGGAGGGTAATGTGTTTATTTGTTTATTTAACAAGGCACACCAACGACTCATTTACACATTGATACAAGAAAAGAATATTCAGAAGAGATTCTGTGTAAGCGAGTCACTACAGGCATGCACATCATTGACATAGGAATTTACATAAGTTAAAATAATAATTTAAAACAACTTAAAGCAAAATCAAACCCTTAAACATACAAGTAAATACAGACATGTCATAGATTAAATTAAAATTTAACAATAATTACCCTAAAAACTAAATTATTAACATTAATTAAATAAAATGTCAAGTTAAATTATTAAAACATCATTACCATTAATTCACAAAACGATTTCAAATACAATATTATTCATTACATTATTTAATTTTTTATTATGACACATATACATTAGTTAAAATTATATTATTAAATTATATTGTATTATAAAAAATACAATAGAATATATTGGTAGCAGGAGTCAGCAGCTGATCACAAATCAATGTCTAAGATTATAGTTTTAAATTTTTGTAGAGTATCAAAGAAGAATACGATGCTGTTTTCGACAAAGCTGGCTCTGTTGTATAAAGTCAGCATTCTGTTCAGTGGAGCATGGCGGCGAAAGTATGTGCGACATGTCTTTGTAACAAATGTTCTGGTGGTGCGCTTGGACCTGACGTGAGAGTAAGGAGGTCTAGGCTAATTTTGTCAAGTAGATCTGGCGTTGAAGTTGTCCCGTTTACGGTTTTATAAAGTACTAGCTGTCCCACTCTACTCCCTCCACTACTCTGTCTTACCTACCTACCTACCTACCCTAGCCTACCTACCTACCAACCTAACTATCCCTACCCTACCCTATCTACATACCAGGGTAGGTATGTAGATAGGGTAGGGATAGTTAGGTTGGTACCTACTTACCTACCAACCATACCTACCAACCTACCTACCCGCCCTACCCTACCTACCAACCTATCTACCTTACCCTACGCTACATACCTACCCTACCCTTCATACCTACCAACCCTACCTACGCAAACCTACCAACTCTACCCTATCCTTTTTTTTTTTTTTTTTTTTTTGTTTCCGGCGTGGAAAATCCTCATTGGATGTCCTCCGCCCTGGGGTGGGCGGAGGGGTCTGTCAGACTGCTACTGACTAAAAACCACCCCGGTGTTCCATCTCACACCTACGCCGGGGGTCGCGGGAACAACGATACTTCCGCAACCCCCGGCTAGTGCCGGCCCGCTTCCGGGCCTCGATCTCGGGTTTGGGGGGAGTGAGGTGTTTGACTCCCCCGCAACGTCTAAGAGGGGCGCGCGTGGAACACTACGCGCCCCTACCCTACCCTACACCAACTACATTTTTTTTTCATTCTTGTAGTAGCCTATGTCCTTTCTCAGGATGCCATCTATCTCCATGCCAAATTTCCCATACTGATAAAGATAGAGCGTGAAAATAAAATTGACCTGCCCCATAGAGTGGGGTATTGTTGTTTAGAGCTCTTTTAGTAAATAAATACTGTATTTTTTGTTTTTATTGGAATACAAAGGAATGAGAAGTTACCAAAAAATATTTTAAAAAATCCTGTGAATATACTTCCCATTGACGAATGAACTTGAAATTTGGTGATAATGTATAATATTTTACCAACAAATACCAATATATTGATAAATCAGATTTTCTTTGAAATTACCTTATTTTTCCTATTTCAACCAACTTGATTTTGCGGTTTGGTACAGAACCATTAACTTTGCGAAGTCCGATACGCACTTGGCCAGTTTTTATTTGTAGATTCACCATATAAGTTACAGAAAATACAAATGAAGGAGACATTTAGTATTATATCGCTAAAAGTGATATTTTAAAGACTGCGCCTTTGGGATGGATTTAAAAGAGAGTTGGAGAGACAGTCATCATCATGATTTCAGCTGAAAGACGTCCACTGTTGGACATAAACCTCCCCCAAGCATCGCCACACTGATCGGCCCATCCATCGGATTCCCGCGGCCTTAACCAGGTCATCAGTCCACCTAGAGGCCTACCAACGCCGCGTCTTCCAATTCGCGGTCGCCACTCCAGAACTTTTCGGTCCCATCTACAATTCGTTCCTAGAGACAGTACTGCAGGAGATTGTGTGCTACATTCGTCGTATCGGCTATTCCAAATTCAAATAAATTCGACAACAATCAACCACGTAAATAATGTTAGCATTTGTCTCGCAAATGCTAACTCATTCTATCACGCACTCACTCATTTCAATGCTAATTAATTATTATGCTAGGTAGTTACATTTAACGTTAACATTTAAAAATACGCAACGTGTCTCATTTTATCTGTATTCCTTTTGCGTTTATTTCAAGTAGATCGAGAACCAATACCTTAGTTTTTGTACGGGAGGAAACCTTTACAAGGCGTGTAAAAATCCCATCCTGGTAATGACCAGGCTGGCAGGTGTCAAGTGCAGTCTTTTGGGGAAAAGACCAGGGTGAGATTTTTTCCTCATTAAAACCCATCCCGGTGATCACCATCAGCACTTAGAATGGTCCCCGTGACCTCTCAAAAGACACCAGAACACCCTCTGAGAAGCCTGTTAGGGCACATCGCTGTGCACGGTAGCACGTGATCATTTAATTAAGGCTTACAAGTTTTAAGCAATTAGTACATTTCTATGGTAAGCAGTAAGTGATGGATGCTTGATAGAAAGACAGAGATATTGTCGTTAAGTTTTTCGAATAAGATATAATAAAGTACCTATGCAAATCTGATAGTCTGTATATAGAGACACATTTAACACAGGCATCAAAGAACAAACAATTCAAGGCATTTAATTAATAAGGTAAGTAGGTACTTTCACTTCAATCTATTGTAATGATCTTCTGGTTTTCAACCGACTTACCAAAAAGAAGGAGGTTCTATGTTCGACATTAAGTATGTTTTCATTTTTTTTTGTATGTTCACGCATATCTCCGTCAATTTAGGATCGATTTTGAAAATTCTTTTTTTGTTTGAAAGAGTAATGTTTCGAAATTGGTCCCATTTTAATTAGGTGAAAATCTGATGAAGCACTTCGAAGATATACAAAAGAACTCTTCAATAAATTACGGCATATCTCTCGGGATTGCTGCAATCGCATGTCTGTTTATTGTTTATACCATTTCATAACATAGCATCACGCCAGTAGGCTCTGAAGGGGTACGCAGATCTCTCATTTCACCGGTTATGTTCAAGTTTCATGATATTCGGGTAATATATTCTGGCGTTATAGGTACCTTACTAAACAACTTGCCTATTAGGTAGGTACAACTAAAAAGTGAAAAATAAAAAGCTTTTTTTACAAAATAATACTACCGACTTCCAAATAAAAAACTACAAAGTGAAAAATAACTTTATTTTTAGAAGTCGGTGTCCATAACGCAAAAAATTGGTACCTACGAAAGACGCCGACTACGCGACTTCCAAAAATATAGTTTTTTTTATTTGGAAGTCGGTAGTATTATTTTGTAAAAAAAGCTTTTTACAACCTTTTTAGTCTAATTAAATTAGAAGTCGTAGTTTTAGCATATATTGTTGTTTTGAGATTAACTTACCTGCATGCGAGATAACTTAACAGCCAAGTTGGCAATTCAAGTTATTACTATTCATAAGGAAAAAGTTACCGGAGCATAAACAAACAACCCAGAGAACATTAATATGCAAGTTTTAGTAATAAGTAACAGCGTTATTTCACAATCGCACCCAACGGTGAAGACTAACAACTGACCTTGACTCGTCTGTTTTGGCAACAAAAACGATACGCTGTGTGTTGCGTCTTAATGTTCTACTGCTGGTCGAAGGACCATGGCTTGCCAGATGTTTTTTTTTTAAGGCTCTCTTTGAACACTTTGGAGTGATCACTTGTGCTACTACGGAGCATGAGAACCCGGTCAGGAAAGTGTATTTGAGTTGCCCATCTTTTTTAGGGTTCCGTACCCAAAGGGTAAAAACGAGACCCTGTTACTAAGACTCCACGATCCGTCTATCTGTCTGTCCGTCAGTCACCAGGCTGTATCTCATGAACCTTGATAGCTAGACAGTTGTAATTTTCACAGATCATACTAAAAACAAAATCAAATAAATATTTAAGTGGGTCTCCCATACAACAAACGTGATATTTTTGCCGTTTTTTGCGATAATGCTACGGAACCCTTCGTGCGCGAGTCCGACTCGCACTTGGTCGGCTTTTTATTATCAATAGGCTCGCGCTTGAACACTATCTACCTGATGGTAAGCTATGATGTGGTCGACGGACAAGCACGGTTGTCTACAAGTAACATATTCATTCTTGACTTAAAGACCCCCTAGATTGTAGCTATCGGGAAACATAGAGTCCGGTAGGAATTCCACTCCTTAGCTGTGCCCACAATAAAAGTATTCCTAAAACGTATTGTGCGTGTATATATAAGGTAGCAACTCGTCGACGATGTTCAAGGCTCAGTCCAGTGCCTCATTACCGATGAGCCTCTTGGCCCGCTTTTCGATCGACATTAGTGCAACAAACTGATATTTGGCAGATCCGTCCATCTAGATTTCATCTAGAATCTTTATACAGATAATTTGGATTCCAAGAGATGATCCAAGATTGTTTCTATTTTTGGAATAATTTTGTTCAAATTCTACTTCTTCTTTCTCCTGGCTATTATCTCAGTGTACTTGGGGCACCAGTACATAATTCTTCATTTTGTTAAACAATTACTAAAATTATGTTACCACTATTCAGTGCTTTTTTGCGCTCCAAAATAGATAGATATGATTGTGAAAACGTCGTGTGACTTCAAAAATGGATTTGATTATGAACTGATTGGTGTGATTACCTATACATTTTGAACTGCACCTAAATCGGGTCCGTGCCCACTCAACCCGATTAGACTCAACCCGAAGAATAATACAAGGAGTTTTACTACCAATTCAGTGCCATTTGTACAGTCAGGCAAAGTGATTTAATTCTAAATAACTTAACTTTGGAAGTTGGTACCTCCTTGTTAACCTAATAATTATAACCACGTTTATAGACTGCTCCAATAAATACCACCGTGCGACTAGCTATAAGATTGTAATGATAATTAACAATAATCTGTGATTTTTACTACAAAGTACAAAGCGTATACTATATTAAAAAAGATAAGTACTTACATGTTTAATTATTGATATATTTATCCCAACATTATTTAAATTTTACACTCTTTGTGATGCAAACGTTAAATCAACACTTTTCTGCTTGACTATTACACCGACGTTTTTACGCCTATCAAAATAGAAATATGCAGGTATTATTCTTCGGGTTGAGTCTAATCGGGTTGAGTGGGCACGGACCTCCTAAATCGGCATTCTCTTTTAGACGGCTTCGTTAAGTAACCTTAGATATATTGACTTCTTTCTCAATAGAGCAATCATACCAAGATAAAAAATCAATAGATGCCTCATTATTTAAGTTAAAAGAGCTTAATCATCAAACGGTGTGCACTAATCATCTGGAAATTATGAAATATGGCTGAAACATGAACTTTGGCCGCCATTGTTGCTTGATCTACCAATTTTATTATTTACAATTAGGTGAGCTGGCAGTCCTTGGTCCATTTTCCTGGTCGTGCCGATTGTTAAAGAGGTTTACTTGCTTATGGCGCTTATTATACTTATATAATTAGGAATTTTAATAGCAGTGAGCGAAGTCACTGGATTGCCAGTTACTTCGCCGTCATCATCATCATATCAGCCGAAAGACGTCCACTGCTGGACATAGGTCTACCCCGTCATATTTTTTTTTTTGCGACAGTTTGTTTCACCAAACCCCTTTCACATCTTGAGACGTGATTTTTTAACAAGCATACTAACATTCTCATCTATGTTGACAGTATTTTGAAGCAAATAATATGATTAATGCCGAAAAATGTCTAAATTCAACTCGGATATATCTGACAAAAATATCAGAGCAATCAGTCGGGTTTCTTACATTGCTATTCATGTTTCCAGTATAACTTGAACATTTAACTTAAGTACAAAAGTCGCCTTCGATTTTTCATATCCGTGGAAAGGGCTCGGAAAACTTCATCATTATTTCTGCCTAAAGATCTCCATTGAGACACGACTGGACATACGCCTCCCCGTGCGTTGCCACATCGACCGGTACTTCTCTGAAACTTAGTAAAATTCCTAAGCATTTCTTTGTCCAATTATTTATCTCAACTAAACACAGATGGCTTCTGGAACTCGCTATTTCCTTGAAAGAAGTCTGCTCTTCCAAGCTGGCCAACCCACCTTTTTATACCATTCGCCCAACTTTATGATAAGAATATATACTAATTTACGTTACAAATACCAAATCTAAACTTTTTGCTGTGAGTAAGCGACTAAAGAATTGCAGGGTTCTTCTTCTACTTACCAAATTATTAGTAGCAGCTTGGTTTTGGCCCCTAATATATTAGGTTTGATAACACACTTACCTACAATTCTGTCTACCCCTAATAGAGGGATATTATGTACTGTACCTAATTAAATATTTGTATCAACAACAAGTAAATCAAGTTTGTCCGCTTTCAAGTGTTAAAGGATTTAGGTTCAAGCAATATTTGTGATAGCGGGCAATCTAATTAAATAAATAGATTGATACCATAAATGTAGTTTTTTCCTGTACAACAGGTATGAGTGTTATTAAGTTAATGGAGGGAACTTTTACGACGATGTTGTAAAATGATACTTGATATAATAAATGTAGAAACGTAGAAACAAGGTGGAATGTGGGACACAGGGTAACTTTGAAATCGATGACAATATGTCAGGGGATGAACTATATAGTACATTACTGCAGCGGCCAGCAAAAGAGGCATTGATGGACGAACGTGTAAATGTGGGCCGAGGCGAAGCCGAGGCACACATACGTAAGTCCATCAAAGCCTAGTTGCGGCCAAGGCTTGTATAGTGCTTTTCTCAAATAATGCGCGGAAATTAAAAGTAAGTAGTACTTTGAACTCATTTTGTCAAAATCAATGACGAACAACAATAATTGTTCCCGCGTTAGTGTTCTTTTGTTTTTTTTTTCAATAAACAGCGTTCTATTTGCAAGCCAGTTCGAAATTCAAATAAAACCTTTGATAAGTTACCTCCTTGGTTGCCATGTTTTGGAGTAAAAGATCGTTCCATTTTTAAATAACACGACAGATATGAGTTTACTATGTAATTTATCTGGCCGCTAGACACGACAGATATGGATTTTCATACAACTTTTGCCGGCCGCTGCTCGCATGTATTTGGCCAGTACAGCAATTTCGATTTATCTCGAAGAAGGTTGTCAAAATAATGTTCACATTTCCAAGCATGTTTGAGAAAAAGTTTTTAATTGCAAATCTTTCTTCACTCTAAACAAGCTAAATCAAACCAAAACGCTTGCATGTCACCATTTCCTAGTGTTTTAGCTGGGAAGAAGTAATGCAACATCTCCCCAGACGTAAATATCCATAAAAAGTTATTCATAATAATAGCCAAAGAGATAAGAAACAGTCCATGTTTACCAATATCCAATAATATAATAATTATTAATATTAATGTAATTATTTAATTTATTAGTTATAATTAGTTTAGTAATAATAAAATTGATAGGTCGTCGACTAGTTACTGAGCATAGAATAAAGTGAGTGCTAAGCAGTTTGCTATCATAATTCACTTCTGAAACTTTGTTGGCAATATTTCAGGGAGTAAAAGTACTGACTCTTGAATATGAGGCGCTGTGAGACCAATTCTGAAATAGCGAAAAGTCGTGTTATACAAACATGTAGGTTCTGAGGGCTAAGTGCGAGTTTTTACATACACTCGATCGCGCACTAAGCCTATTGAACAACATTTTTTTTTAAATATTGTTCTGTAGTTGTTGTAGGAGCAGTGGTGGCCCAGTGGTATAGGAGCAGTGGTGGCCCAGTGGTGTCGGCCGCGACTTACAAGTTGTAGGTCGTGTGTTCGAGCCCAGGCAGGCGCTTTACTTTGTGTAAATTATTTCATCACCACTGCTCTCAAAACGATGACGGAAAACATCGTGAGGAAACCGGCATGTCCTAAACCAAAATTTCGAAGACATGTGACATCCACCAACCCGCACTGGGCCCGCGTGGTGGATTACGGCCCATTTCCTCTCACAGAGAGGAGGCCTGTGTCCCAGCAGTGGGAACATTAATAGGCTGATGATGTGATGATGATGATGATGTTGTTTTTGTGATTTGAGGAGCTCGTGGTTAAATAATAACAGGCGCACGGGTCGATCTTCAAGGTTAAGCAACGCTTGACGAGGTCGGTCCGTGGATGGGTGACCATTTCAACATACCGAGATTCCTCCGTGCTTCGGAAAGCACGTTAAGCCGTTGGTCCCGGCTGTCATTTAAAGATCTTTGACAGTCGTTACGGGTTGTCAGAAGCCTGTGAAATCTGACACCGGTTTTGCCAAGGGGTATAGTGTAACCCAGTTACTGGGTTGTGGCGATCAGATAGGTATTCGCTCCATGTAAAACACTGGTATTCAGCTGAATCCGGTTAGACTGGAAGCCGACCCCAACATAATTGGGAAAGAGGCTAGGCAGATGAGTTGTTGTTGTGATTTATGAAATAAATGGTGAATTCATTTTAAACGGTTGATGATCCCATACTCAAAGTTGTAGTTTTGTTGTTGTAGCCATATTCACATTAAAATTCTTACATTCATCTCCTGAAAGATTACCAATGAATTAAAAATCACCATTCAATATTTGCTACTATCAACTTTTTCGAGGTTGAAGTTCAGCACTGTTGTTAAACCAAAGCAGATAATAATTATTTATAGATCATTCACAACTGATGATTATGTAAGTAATTAATTACTGTCTTTTCACAAGTCAAGTTTATCAGCGTGTTACTAAGTAGTAGATAAGATAGTTTGTTTTTTGAAAACAAAACAAAATTGTTTGTCAACGTGCTTATACCCGCGGTTTCGCTCCTGTGGCCATTTTCACAGGGACCGAGCATTTTTCCGAAATTAAAAATAGCATGTGACTTGTGTGAATAGAGTAGCTTGCTATTAGTAAAAACAATATTGTTATTTTGTTACAAATATGTAGACAAACATCTTGTTAATAGAAGTTTCGATAAGTGTTGGTACGAGTAATAAAGCTTTTGTATTATTGTTCAAACTTTAACAACCCAAACCAAACCTAACTTAGGGTTAAAATAAAAAACTACGCATAAACAAATTGTCTGTACATTTTCTTTTCCTTATTAACTAAACATTCTTTCATTTATCACAATTTATTGCAGCTTCATTTGCAAACTTATTGTTGTACTAAACTTATTGGTATCACGCATCAAAACTCGTTGTGTTTCTGCAACCAAGTCTCCTTGATTAGGTCGGCTCCCTTCTCACCAATCATAATGGTTGGAGCATTGGTGTTGCCTCTCACCACGAACGGCATTACACTCGCATCTATCACTCGTAACCCTTTTACACCGTGCACTCTCAGCTCAGGGTCCACCACTGATTCCTTATCACTCTTAGGTCCCATCTTTACAGTACTTGTAGGATGATACAGTGAAAATGTAAGCTCCCTCGATATACACTCCAGATGCTCGTCGCTTTCCTTCTCTAGCCCATTACACGCTTCGATCTCCATCCAATGTAATTTAAATCCGGCATCCTTAAATGCTTTGGTGTCACCTAATCTCAAGGAATGTTGCTTCATTGCCCTTAGAAGAGTATTCAAGTCTTCGGTCTCCTTGAAGTAGTTTGGGTATATTAAAGGATGTTCGAAGGGATTCTTACTGTTTAGAACTATTTTGCCTTTTGACTTTGGGTGTAGTAGTACGTTGTATACAATGATGACAAAATGGTCTTTGTTCATCTTGAGAAATTCTTGATAAACCTCATCACTTACATCGTGCTTTTCAAAGAAATCAAGCATACCAGACACACTTGGAGGCACAACCAGATGATGATGCTGCATATCTGGGATAGATGAAGTAGGATCTGTTGTGTTCATAAAGCTGATGATTCTGTGCGGAGTAATATCTTTTAATATTCCAGCACGATTCAATAAGTACTCTGCAAATGCGTTCGCTATATTCTTTACGGAAGTCAAATCTGCGTCACCTGGCATCGTATAGAATAGGGGTACAAAAGCGTGGTCCTGTAAATTTTCACCTACGGGTAAGTCAGCAATGACTTCTATATTCATGTCCTGTAACTGCTTTTTCGGTCCAATACCTGATAGCAGTAAAATTTGTGGTGAGTTAATGGCTCCACCGGAGACCACCACCTCTTTCTTTGCATTTACAATTATATCTTGTCCATCTTTGTGAATCAGAACGCCCTTCGCTGTTTTCGTGCCAGGATTTAATAAAACTTTAGTTACCAGAGCATTCTTAATCACGTGTAAATTCTTTCTGTCTTTTACTGGTGTCAAAAATGCTCTAGCAGTACTGTATCTAACGTTATCTTTAATATTGCGTTGGGCTGCTGTAATGCCCATTTGACTAGCACCATTAATATCAGATGAGTTAGTCATTCCAAGTTCAACTGCTGCTTTTATAATTGTTTGCTCAAAAAAGTCAGGCTCAGTAGCTTCGATGATATTTAAAGGCCCGTCTGGATTATGATATTTTTTGCTTTCTTCAGTATGTTCTCCAGTGAAATTTTCACTTTTCAAAAAGTAGGGTAAAACTTCATCGTAGCTCCATCCGTAGTTACCGTTGGCTGCCCATTCATCGTAGTCAGCTTTGTTGGCACGCACGTAGAACATGGCGTTGACACTGCTGCAGCCGCCCAGCACCTTTCCCCTAGGCCAAGCACAGCCTCTGTTCTTGAAACTTCTACAAGCGTCTTGTGGCTGTGTTCTATATCCCCAGTCTATTGGAGTTTTAAGGCTGTTATAGAATACTTGTGGAATCTGAAACATTAAATAACAAATTTGTTTATTTTGACATTTTTGTGAACGGATATTAGAGCCAATCATAATTTTGGATTTGGACTTTAACCGGCTCTAGCAAGAAACGAAAAACTTGATAGGGTCGCCAACAAATATCTGTTAGAGAAGTTTTAGCTAGTGCTAAGAGTCGTAATAACTGTGAGTTGCTCACTTCGGTAGATAACGTGGGGTTCCCTCCTGCTTCAACTAGTAACACCTTCCAGTCAGGATCTTCACTCAGTCGATTGGCAACCACAGCTCCTGCAGAACCAGCGCCTACCACTATGAAGTCATAGTTAGGATCTGAAATGTATAAAACTAAATTATAGATACATATTTAGAATCAGGCAACAGTTTTTATTATTATATGTTGTCCAAGTATACATCATCATATTTTTAGGTTTTTGCTACAAAAATGCCTCACGGCTGCGCCAAAAAGGCCCAGTTCAGCAAACATGTCAGACAACTAGTGTCTGACGCTGGTTTTCAACTGGACCTGATGTGTGAGGTGACGGATGTATATCAGCTTTATACTGCAAGGTGACGTGTTTATGTATACATAAGTAAAATAAATTTGTGTTCATTAAAAATAGTGAGGAATATAGGAATATGTACATAAATAGTGTCATAACATATATGACATAATAATATATTTATTATTTATGACGTGATGGTTTGGAAGATTTTGGTGTTAATCAGATATGCCTGAAAACTAGCTGTTGCCCGCGACTTCATCTGCGCAGCATTAGTACTTCGTATAGCCTATTTTTTATATCACGCCTTAATATTGTAGGTGTGTGGGCCGCCTTACTTAAGAAATTCTTAGTTCACCATACAAACTTCTACTCCCCTTTCCACCCTCTTTAAGGATGATTTCCGGAATAAAAAACATCCTATGTCTTTCCCAGGTCTCAAACTATCGCCATACCAAATTTTATCTTAATCGGTTCAGTTGTTTAGGTATTAATAGGTAACAGACAGACAAAATTACTTTCAGCATTTATCTATCTAATACCTTTAAACGAGCAATTACTGTATATACATATATACAGTAATTGCTAAAAAATAAAGAAAAATTGGTAAAGAGAAATTGGTAAAAGAAGAAGTTTAGAAGTATAGATATATATAATCTGAATCTCGGAAACGGTTCCAATGATTTTCATGAAATTTAGTATGCAGGGTGTTTCAGGAGCGATAATTCGATCTAGCTATGTTTAATTTTTAGAAAACGTCGTTTTCTTATTTTCACCCGAGCAGTGTTCGGTCACCCAGGTATTAATATTAGTATGGATATTTTATTGTACACCACAAAAACCTACAGGACAAACATTTACAATAACAACTGTATAATGGGCGGTCTTATCGCATAAGGCAATCTCTTACAGACAACCTTTACATAAGTAGTATTTTACCTGCACATAAGGGGTTATTGGACGACTCGCCCGAATTTAACTCGCCCGAATCGGGCGAATTGTCCACTATTAAAAATATTCATTTTTCTGTGTCGATTCGCCCGAAGTTTATTTATCGACGCGCGACGGGCGAATTGACCATTCCAAAATTATTTAATGGACGATTCGCCCGAATTTGATTTTAGAGAACAAACATTATAAAAGTACAGTCATGCTCACTCGTCTCGGTAATAATATGCAGAATGAATCGAAGTTAATAGATATTGTAATAGAAACTAGAAAAGCAGTTCAAACTACCAGGAGGCCAGAATCATGAAGAAGTATTTGCAGAGCTAGAATCATTAGCGGTAGAGACTAACGGAGTACTAGGGCTATCGAAAAATCGCCCGGTACACTTTTTACCGCTCATGTTTCCAGCCTAGCTTCCTCATGATTATAATCTCCTGGTACTTAAGTTAGTCTTTACCGGTACCGAAATGACCTGATAGCGTATAGAGCTGTCTCTTTATTTTTTTTTGTAGCGAATATTGCTGTCTCCCTCTTATTGTTTTGTCGCCAATGAATCAAAAGAATCATGAGCGGTAAAAAGACTATGTTGAGATTTGAACGAAATCATATCTAAATATTTATCATATTAGAGATAGAGGCGAAAAAACAATAAGAGGGAGACAGCAATATTCATTACAAAAAAAATTAAATAGACAGCTCTATATACGCTATCAGGTCATTTCGGTACCGGTAAAGACTAACTTAAGTACCAGGAGATTATAATAATGAGGAAGCTAGGCTGGAAACATGAGCGGTAAAAAGTGTACCGGGCGATTTTTCGATAGCCCTAGTACTCCGTTAGTCTCTACCGCTAATGATTCTAGCTCTGCAAATACTTCTTCATGATTCTGGCCTCCTGGTAGTTTAAATTGCTTTTCTAGTTTCTAGTACAATATCTATTAACTTCGATTCATTCTGCATATTATTACCGAGACGAGTGAGCATGACTGTACTTTTATAATGTTTGTTCTCTAAAATCAAATTCGGGCGAATCGTCCATTAAATAATTTTGGAGAGGTCAATTCGCCCGTCGCGCGGCGGTTAATAATCTTCGGGCGAATCGACACAGAAAAATGAATATTTTTAATAGTGGACAATTCGCCCGATTCGGGCGAGTTAAATTCGGGCGAGTCGTCCAATAACCCCACATAAGTAGTATGTTTTATGTCTTCGAAATTATTATTCTGTTTTAAGAATTATCTTGCCCTTATAGTCCAGTAGCCAGAAGAATATGCCCTTTGATAATTCAAAAGTTTTTATTTTCGCTGGGTGGATACCTTATGTGAATTCAACGCTATGTACAAAAATGCTAACACTTTAGAGTTATGCAATAGGTATAAAGTAGGTATTTCCTATTATTTCGTGTTATAACAATAATATAAAATTTAAATTTAAATAATTTACTGTTTCTTTATTAGTACTATCTAAACTTTATATTAGTGAAAATGCTAACAGATACGTACTGTGGAACAATGGAAAACTGAAAATGGCTCGTAACTCTTTCCATAAAAGATTTTAGTTTTCAAATCATTTCCTATATGCATAGAGGGATTAGTTATACCTTACAACAAAAGTTCTAACAACTAAGTATAATGCTGCACAGGTTATTGTATTTTTACATTGTGATTTGCGAAACATTGAATTTATGTTTATAATTTTGCGCCTACATATTCGAAATAATAAACTCTGCCACCATACAAAAGTTTAAACACTTATGTGCCATGCCTTTAGTTTAATAAATCAAATACAATTTGGGTATTGCGGGGCGCGGATGTACGATCACAGAGGCCCACATCATAAACGGACTCTTCTGATGATTTTTAGAAAAATATTACCGCGCTAATTCTTATTTCAAACTGGCGTCTAGCATCTGACAGATCTTTCACTGTTATTTTTCTTATAAATGCAACCTTATTTCTACGATAATAAAGTTCACTAAAATAGGTAATCTAGCATGTGTTATACAAGCCTTCCCCGTGCGAATCGAATAAATATTAAAATTATGTCTGGTACTGTACGACTGCCCCATGTAAGAACGCAGTAGGTGACATATTTTTATAATGGTTTTATACCCTGATAATCTTATTTATATTATTTTAATGAGTTTTACTATGCTGCGATAGACTGTGTAATTTTAACCAGGAAATTTAAAATTTGAATTGAGATTTGGTGCTTTAATTAATCAATTTTATCAATATTTACAATAGGAAAGTCCCTTCAAATTGTTAAAACACCTTAAATTAGCAAATGTCCGGTACTTAATAGGTATTGAATTATCTTGTTTAGAGATATGTAAAATATTCAATAGATTTAGGACACCATTAATATAATTTGTGTTATTACGTACAGTTCATCCGTAAGCCTTGTTTAGTACTTGCTTATTTTATTTGTTTTCGTATAGTTACCTAACACAAGATGACATTCCATAGGCTAAATCAAATAATATTTTTGCGCTATCCTGGAATATAATATTTTAAGGCATTTACTAGGTTTTGATGTACAGCAATCGTGTGAAATTGTCATCCAATCGGCACCACGTGACCTTACGCCACGTGGTGCCGATTTTTCGTTTTAATAGAGTTTAAAAACTAATAGATAGGGCGCAATAGACACGATTATGTAAAATGTATCTACCTTTAAAAATTTTTTTTTTCTAAATCTTGGTAAGCGTATCACAAAATTGACACCTAAACTTGCCGGACTCACTAGGGTTGCTACTATATTGATTCTGAATAAAACAAATGAGTAGGTAATATTTTACAAACATTAATATATCGATTTGTATAAGCATACATCATATCATGCTTACAGTGTCATCCACTAAGGCTTAGTGGGTAACACTGCCTTTATTGTATTAGGTCTTAGGACCATCGATGTAGTCAATTTAGTTATGTGACAGTTGCACCGGTTATAAGATGTTTGATATTTCTACTGTCACATCTGTTTGGAAAAGGCATTTGCTTGGACTTTTACCTAATATGTTGGGGTTGACTTCCACTGTTTTCAGTCGAACCAGACGCATCTAAATACCAGTGTTTTACCCAGATTATACGGTAATCCTACTGGATAATACGGTACCCTTTTGTTAGGGTGGCCGCAGACTTTCGGGTTTCTGACGACCCGTAACGACTGTCAAAGATTCACGATACGGAGAATTTTATTATTTTGTCATCTCGATATACTGTCAGCACGGCAGGTACGACTATTCCGTGTTCTGTGAATATATCATTCTTATTCTTTTTATAAGAACAAAGAAGGTAGACATCGTATTCGACCTATACATTCGGAGTGGAGTGTCACCGCGCTCCGCAATACCCAAATTGTATTTTATTTATTAAACTAAAAGCACGACTATCATAGCATGCAAATGTTTAAACTTTTGTATGGTGGCTGAGTTTATTATTACGAATATGTAAGCGCAAAATTATAAACTTAAATTCAATATTTCGCGTATCGCAAAGTAAAAATACAATTAACTGTGCAGCATAATACTTAGTTGTTAGAACTTTCGCTGTAAGATATAACAAGCCCCTCTATGCATATATTAAATGATTTGAAAATTTAAATCTTTTACTGAAAGAGTTACGAGCCATTTTCAGATTTCCATTGTTCCACAGTACCTATCTGTTAGCATTTTCAGTAATATAAAGTTTAAATATTACTAACAAAGAGACAATAAATTATTTAAATTTAAATATTATATTTTTGTTATAACACGAAATAATAGGAAATACCTATTTCATACCTATTGCATAACTCTAAACTGTTAGCATTTTTGTACATAGCAATGAATTCACATACATTATCCACCCAGCGAAAATAACAAACTTTTGAATTATCAAAGTTTATGTGAAAAATAATTATATCCCTACTGGACTATTAGGTGAGTTCTAATGTCTTCAGTTTGTGTTTAGACAATGATAATGCATCTTTTATGTACAACCTGTTGGTTGCGAAATAAAATGATTTAATTTAATTTATAATAATGGTTCTAACGTCTGTGATATTCTTACAATTCAACCACAATTGAATTACTCTCGTTGGCCCCATTTCAGTTATAATATCACTTAAGTCTACATTAATTCTACTTAGACTTAGTTAAATTGCATGTTACACACACAACAAACAACAAACATTCCGAATAATTGGCCAGTTCTCCTTGGCTTTTGCTGTCAATAAGCGAATAATTATTACAGAAAAATTACCTTGGCCCTTTGCGTTACAGTTCGAATGGTATAGAAAACCATCGAATATTTATTTATTATTTAAATATTGTAAATATATGTATGTAAGAATTCTTTAGCTCTAATTATTTATGAATCATCAAGAAATACTTAATCTTAAAATGTGGTGTATTCGTTTTTGATTTCTACCATATTTCCAATTGTTATTATAGACGCAATTAAAAACAAATCATGGTAATTTTCTTGATAAAATAGGCACTTATTATAGTACCTAAGTAGTAGTATTTATATTTAAATATAAGTACTCAGATATATCGTTACCTTGAAGAACAGCATTTGTAGCATCATCGGGCCAAAGATGGTCCCCTACGAGAGCACACTGCGCTGCGAAGATGCTCTGTAGCGTCTGCACGAACAGTGGGCCAGCCACCTGGTAGCTGTCCACGATCATCGACGTCGTCGCCGGATCACAGGCCCACGATATCTTCTCCTGGAATGAGGCAGTGATATTGAAGTTAGTAGGATTGAGTTTAGTTTGCGTTGTTGCCGCTGCAGGTAGAATCTGGATGAGGTTGGCACAAGAACGTGGTGATTAGAAAAGAGACCGGATCAGCAGGGGGCGAATGCACATGCTAGAGTACCCCCAGTGCCCATACACCTGCAGTTTGGAGGACCTTATGAACGTCACGCGTATTATTTAGCCGCTAGAGGCGCTGGTGTAGCGTAAGGTATCCGATAAGTCAATCTCCACTGTTTGTGTTGTGAGTGGGCGGGTTTTTTCGTAATTATATTATTGTTTTATTTTGCGATACCTCAGATTAGTTATGGCAAAGAGTTACGGCTTAATGAATGTCAGGGCTATTAAATATGATTTAAGTATAAACTTGGGTTTTCACGCCCGTAGTAGGAACGTAACAAACTTTGACAGCTATACTTTTAGATTTAGTCAGCGTTCAAAGTTTAAACTGACGTTAATTAGTTCTTCCTCATTGGCGTGCTCACCTACTGGGCCCAAAGAATTTAAACAGTTTCCATCGACTCGAAAAGAAGAAGAAGAAAGGGGCGGAGTCGGGCTGCAGATGGACGGAGGGTCTGTAGATTATAAAAAAAAACCTTATCTTGAAAACTACTAATCAAGATTTGATGAAACTTGCACTATTCCCTAAGTTTAGAGATACCTAATCCAATAAAAAAGTAATGGTTATGATCCGATAAGTAGTTTCGCGCAAATGCGTGGACAAACATACATACATACACACATTCATGAAATTTGGCACATGCGTTTAGAAGCCCACATAGATTTAACATATGTGAATATTGCGCAATTCCAACAATATTACATACATACCTGTCGAATTTATTACCTCCGTTTTTTTAAGTCGGACAAAACAGAAATTGGTACTTTGAATCAAGAGCGACGGTGTTAAACTCATCGGTATCAAATCACGTATAAGATATCTTAGATTTTAATGCGGAATGGTATCATTAGCGATCAGCTTATCAATAAGAGTATCTTCATCATTCAATCTATGTGTTCAAAAGTCTCAGAGTCTTATGATTTGATAATAATGATTTGGATTGTTAGTATTGTTTTAGTCAAGTTTGGCCATGATATATGGTACCTAGATACGTTGCTATCAATGAAATGCTGGACCATGACCTAGGTGAGGACTTTAATCTTGTTAAATCTTTTAATATCCGAGGTATATGAGTCGTGGTTTTACCTTGAGTAAACATAATTAGGTAGATACGTTCAAAAAACAGGTTGGATTGAGACCGCGTTCAAATATTCTAAGTTATTACAGTTTAGGTAGCAACCGGATTGTTAATGAGTTTTTACTCAGATATTTATAGATATTTGATGATAGATTTAAGATAGGTTTTTATGAACAAAAAATTGCATTTAAGTGGTTCGAATAGTTTTTTGGTCTTTAAGGTAAAAAACCAGAAAAGAAGTTAAATACCGTCGCTAATAAAAGATCAATAATAAAATTACTTGGCAAGTTGCTTACATTATGGCTGCTTTATATTCGTAGTACATCTTTGACAAACAAAACAGTCTGAGCTAATAATTTAAAACAATTACAGCTGACTACGTGGTTAACGGCCGTTGGTAGTGTGGTTAGTTAATATAATATTATATTAGTTAATATAATATTATTTAATATTATATTATATTAACCTTATTACAAACTTATATTTGTCTTGTACTTTATATTTCCTTTCTTTCGTTTATGTCTCCAGGAACCTGTAATCCACTTTTCAAGCACTAGGACACCGACGGATTTAACTGTACTAATTGTACGTGTGTGTGGGCCGCCTTACTTAGATTTACCAAACAAACTTCTACCCCCCTTTCCGTATCTTTAAGGATGATTGCCGGGATAAAAATCTATCCTATATCCTTGCCAGGGTTTCAAACTATCTCCATACCAAATTTCATCTGAATCTGTTCAGCGGTTTAAGCATGAAAAGGTAACAGACAGACAGATAGAGTTACTTTTGCATGTGTATGCTTCTCCTGCACAGAGTTTTTTAATACGGAACACACTAACCGGCTAAGGCCGAGTTTCTCACCTCTTAATCACCGCAGAATTAATGTGACAAATTGTCAAGCACGCGTTATCTGCTGTGATTGGTTGAATGCATTTTCAACAGCCAATCACGATAACGCGTTCTTGGCAATTTGTTACATTAATTCTGCGATAATTTAAAGGTGAGAAACTCGGCCTAAGGCGCGCGCAACTGTCAGGCAATATTAATACAGATCCGTCAGACTAAACCAGACTAACCAGACCGTTTCCTTTGTATCGTGCTGTGAACTCTTTAATATTGTGTCTGTTACCTGTTCTCCTTTTAAACAATTATATATGTTACGTGTTTTGTGTGTATTCGGTCAATACAAATCACTAGTACCCACATTGACTTTTATTGTGAATTTACACCATCTCACGTACCTAAATATTTATAATATTCTACTTTTCGTGTGAAGATGTATGGCCACATCCTCACACGGAGTTAGCTTAATTAACTCTGGTGTCAGAGTTAATTAAGCTGTCTCTGGGCAGGTGGGCTTATATTAACTATATAAGTCCTAAGTTTCCTCACAATATTGTCCTTCACCGTTGCCTGTGATGTCCAAGATAACAATACCAAAAGGTTTAAATATGCACATGAATATTTTGAACACAGACTAATCTCAAAATCAGTCACGTAACCATAAATTCTTCTCGAAGGAAAAAAAGACAGGTTATATCTCGAAGCCGATGTTTTTTTCTTACGAGAATCAGTGATTCCGTCGAGATTCTAATAAATAAGGGTGATTTGTGTTAAGATTTGTCCATCTCATGTACGGAGTTTTGCTTATTAACTTCGTTTGACCCTGCTTATAAGATTTTTTTTGTGCTTACAACCTATAATATTTATATCGATGTATATGCACATTTTGACATAACAATTTAAAACATTATCACAGAATAAATATACAAACAGTATGGAAACTACCCACAAACGCTCGAACCGGCACACTCACACAAACATGCGCATCGACGAGACTCCTAAGCGGTTTGCACTAACGACAGCACCGCAGAAGTGCGCGAGTGGTCTTGTCGGTGCGTATGTTTGTGTGAGTGTGCCGTTTCGAGCGTTTGTAGGTAGTTTCCATACTGTTTGTATATTTTTACTGTGTCATTATAATCAAAGTAAATGTGTTTACTCAAAATCTTGTAATTGAAGATCTTGTAACCTTGAATTGTAAGATAATAAATTGTTTCAATTCGTATTTGTTTTAGATAATGATGTTTATTTATAATGATGATTAAGCAAAAAATTATATAAGTAAAATATCGCGTTACCGGGCAAAGATTATTTATTAAGACGACGACAGTCGCCAATGACCTTGAGGGAACAAAACGCGCACTCCTTTCACACCCGCGCGATCTAAAATTTAGTAGTTTTTTGTATTTTCCTTATTATTCTATGACTTTAAAAAAACCTCAAATCAAAATGTAGATAATTAAATAGTCTTTGAGATGGTATCAATTTCATTAAAATACGCCCGGCGGTTTTGGTGCGATTGTCGTTTTTTTGTCCGTTTTAGACATAACTTTACAAATTAATTACACTATGTTGTACGAATAAAACTCAAAATTGTTTTAGATCGAATTATTAGAAAAATGGTCTAATGTAACATACATTTATTCCAAGAAATTATGACCAGCCGTTTAAACGTGATTCTCATTTTAAAATCAGCTTCATAGGAGTATCTGCGCCTTAAATCGCGGCTCCGCCCGCGTTGCATTCGTAGGTACTTCAGCCAATATCTTTATAAATTATAGTCTATGTTTTTGCTGATGTATTAGCTATATTTCTGTAAAGTTTCATCAAAATCCGTTCAGGAGTTTTTGCGTTTAAGAGTAACAAACATCCGTCCATCCATCCATCATCACAAGCTCACGTTTATAATGGTAGTTGGATATCTTTGCGAATCTACGTTCATAATATTATCGATTGTAAAATGCATAATTGATGCGAAGTCTTATCTTATCATTTCTTATCTTGATCAAATAATTAGTTGTTTATGTAATAGTATAAAACAAGCAGGGAAGATAATGATTATAATGGGTATTCAAAATCGTTAAAGAAATGAAAATTCATGTGTGTTTTTTAAATTATATTAACGTGGTCTTTGGTCTTTATAAAAGCTACTTAGGGCTGGTTATAGAATTTATTATTTGGATTTTAGAACGTGTTAATACCTAATTTATTGTTTAAGGTTTTCAGAAAAAAGTACAACCTAGCAACCTCTAGCTTGACTTTTAATTCTCAATTCAGAAATCAGATAAAAATTGTTCCCAAACTTTTGACTAGCACGGGGAAATGAAGAGAAAGTTACAAATCATAATATCGAGTCTGACAAACGGAGAAAGCTGCGTGGATCAAAACAATCAAATTCTATCGAGAAAATCAACACGAGCACTTACTCTCACAACTTTGGGTTGAAATCACTGCGTAGGTAGATTAAATAATTAATATAAAATTATATATATATATATATTAATTTAAATTAATCATAATTAAATATTATATAAATCTGATATAAAATACCTACTTTTAACCACAACAACTTTTTAATACGTCAAACTTTTAACACATGTTGTGTTTATTTTAAAACCAGTTATCTCCTATTTCTATTTTGACATCACGTGCATTCACAAAACTGTTTAAAAAACAAATTAAATACAAAAATAATCTTACCGCTTATTATTTTCTTCTAAAGTTATATATAATTTTCTTTTAACACGATAACTGTTTCGAACGAAAGTGCATAGCGGGCTGCCCGACCACTGACCGTCAACTGCTGGCACGCACTACACTCACACTTCCATTTATCTATGAAGATATGTATATCTAGATACACAACCATACGGATACAATTGTACAAACAAATCTCTGCGCGTCACTACCGAGCTGTTTTCTTATCTGCACTATTACAAACTTAAGATTTATCTTGTTTTTAAGGTTCCGTACGGGTTCCAAAGGGTAAAAACGGGACCCTATTACTAAGACTTCGCGATCCGTCTGTCTGTCTGTCTGTCCGTCTGTCACCGGGCTGTATCTCATGAACCGTGATAGCTAGACAGTTGAAATTTTCACAGATGATGTATTTCTGTTGCCGCTATAACAACAAATACTAAAAACAGTATAAAATAAATATTTAAGGGGGGCTCCCATACAACAAACTTGATATTATTGCCGTTTTTTGCCCGATATTAATAACGGCAACAGATGTAGATGCTTGAAATATTCACAGAATGTTTAGTTGTATATTTACTTCAAAACATAATAATTATTAAATTAAAATAAAACACATTAAGGGGGGCTCCCATACAACAAACGTGTTTTTTTTGCAGTGTTTTGCGATAATGGTACGGAACCCTTCGTGTGCAAGTCCGACTCGCACTCGGCCGGTTTTTTTTTTAAACAACAAACTACTTACCATTTCGTTCTGTAATATTTTACGCCTTGTAATTTTTTTTTAGTTTGGTTTATCTAGTAAGTGTTTAGCTATGCTAAATACGGCAGGCAGTGCAATGAGGATCTCCGATCAGCCACAATGCGACTGGGGAGCCACACCGCATACGATGCTCCACCTGTTGTCCTGCTCCCAGTGCACAAACACCCGTACAATGCGAGGCCTTTGCGAGACCAGCGCTAGGGTTGTCGACATGGCTGAGTTCTGGTCGAAGCACAACATCTAAATTAACAAGACAAAAGAAAATTACAAATTTAAAATACTCCCCATTTTAATTTTTATTTCATACTTTTTAAACTACATATAATATACCTAGTAGCAGACACGCTTCAATCGACAATCTATCGAAACACGTAATAATGACACGATATCTTGCGAAAAAATCCAGATTCAAAGAGTAAAATGCAAATAACTTTTGAACGGCTAAACCGATTTTATTCAAACATAGCTAAGAACACTCGACAAAGTCACCTTTCAATAAAAAAACTAAATCAAAATCGGTTCATCTGTTTAGGCGCTATGGTGCCACAGACAGACACACAGATACACGGCAACACACGTCAAACTTATAACACCCCTCTTTTTCCGTCGGGGGTTAAAAAAAAAGATGGAATCATCGACACGAAAATGAAGAAGACTGACAGTTACAATTTTGGGTAATGATATTGACACTCTTGCATCTAAACGCTTTGCAAACGCAATAACACATAACTGCATGGTCTTTATGCGATCAGTTTCATTGAGACTATGTGATCAGCAATTGTCCTAACAGTAACCGGTAAATGTCCCACTGCAGAACTGCCTCTTCTCATGAAGAAGACACGACCATCATATCACCACACTTTTCAAGGCGGGTTGGCGATTTCAAAATTGAAGTGAAGGTTCCTAATTGACTTTTTTGTTCAGTTGAATATTTGATGAGATTATGAAAGTAGTTGACTATAGGATACTTTCGAAACTTTTTAGATCTAACTTTTCAAAAGTATCATAAAAAAAACAGAAAAAAGTCCTAAGAAAAAACTTCATCGAAACGACTTGAACAAATTAGTATGCGATAAAAACATTCACATCATTCGTTATTTAAGAGTTGAATAAGAACATTTAGGTACATACACTTCCGTGACTCCGTAGTCAAATGAAATTATTTATCGAAACTACGCAGGTGTGTGATGGGTATCGCGATGTATCTAATGGCAACTAATAAATACCTCTTAGTTCTTATGCTTTTTCTAAAGAAGTATAGGAGAACCATCGATCATACAGCCATGGGGCTGTGTGGTCGATAAGGTAAACTAATCTAAAAAAAATATATTAAAAAATAACAAAAAACCCGACTGCTTAAAAAGCTAACTAAAAAGACGTAAACAAGAAGAAAATCATGCTGTGCAGCCGGAGGATACATATGCGCGAGCTGGCTGACCAAAACCAGATGTATCCTGCGTAGTGTGTAGTATAGATCCTACATTGTACTCTAATTACTCGTTTATTAGTCTAGTTGTGAAGTAGTGTAAGTTGTAAGTTTGCCTCAATGTGGCAGTTACCCGTGGCTAACTTCTTGATCTGTTAAAATCGAGAACCTTTAAGGAAAATGTTCTGGACAAACAAGATCATGAGCCAATAGACCCAGAATCAAGATTTAATCGTTGGGCTAGAGTTTGAGGCATACAGAATAAATATGTCGCAGCCATCTGGTTAAATAAGCCAGCTAATTGGACGCTTAGGACTTCAAAAAACACCGGCATCCAATTAAATGGCTGAAGGACAACTAGCCAAGTCATTGAGCGCAACGTTTGAACTTTTGAGCGAAGCGCAAAAAAACTGAACGAAATTTGAATCGCTTGGCTGAGTCTTGGTCAGTCATCTTCAAAGGGCTGACTTTCAATACGCCCAGTTGTTAAACGTTGAATGATTCCAGTTCAATTTACTATCGGCCTAGGCATCCAATTGGATGCCGGCGTTTAATGAACGACCTAGCGTGTAATTAGCCAGCTAACTGCTGGCTAAATTAATCAGATGGCTGCCACAGATACACTAGCTAGGAAATTAAGCAGTTACACATGCTGAAGTTCTAGTTTGTTTTGCAGAAATCTTATAAAATTAACATATCAGCACTGTCACTTATTTGCTTGACTGCTTAATTTAAAAGCCACTATAAAGAAACATATTGAACGTATTATAAAATGTATGGAAATCAAAACAAAGCAATTTTGAAAACTGTAACATTTTTATTCTTTAAAATACCCGTTCAATCACAAATTGTACATAAGATAATCTAATTAGTACATGAGGCTTGTTGCGAATGTGAGTTACCTATAGTATAGCAACAATTTTGCGAATGTGAGGTACCTATAGTATAGCAACAATTATACATCTAATAAATTATATAATTTAAAGTTCGGTGTGTTTGTTCAACCAGAACTTCTTGATCAGGTCAGCTCCCTTCTCACCGATCATGATAGAAGGCGCGTTAGTGTTGCCTCTTATAACAGAGGGCATGATACTGGCGTCAATCACTCTCAATCCCTTCACTTTGCGTACTCTGAGCTCCAGGTCAACGACCGCGCTATCGTCACCATCGGGACCCATCTTGGCGGTACTGGTCGGGTGGTACAGAGAGAAGGTCAGCTCCCTTGAGATGCAGTCCAAATACTTGTCGCTGTTCTTGTCGAATTTCTTGCATGCGTCGATGTCTAACCAGTCAAGTTTGAATCCAGCCTGCTTCAGGGCTTTAGTGTCACCAAGTCTCAGAGAGTGTTGTCTCATTGCCCTGATAACAGTCGCCATATCTTCGGGATCCTTGTAGTAGTCAGCGAAGAACAGAGGCGCTTCGAGCGGGTTCTTGCTTGCCAAAAGAATCTTACCAGCAGACTTAGGCTTAAGCAGGGTGTTGAAAATCACCAGCGTGTATTTGTCTTCGTTCATTTTCTTGAACTTGGTGTAAGCTTCATCGTTTAATCCGTGCTTTTGGAAAATGTCGATCAAGTTGTACACACCAGGGGGCAGGACGAAGTAATGGAACTGCATGTCTGAGGCATATGATTCTGGGTCAGTTGTGTTGACGAAACTGATGACTCTGTTGGGGCTAGTGTTGATCAATGGGCCAGTTCCTTCCAAAATGTACTGAGCGAAGTCACCAGCAATCTTAGAGATAGAGTAGTAGTCTTTGGGACCAGGCTTGGTGTAGAAAGTAGGAACGAATAAATGGTCTTGCAAGTTCTCTCCAACAGGCAGATCAGCCTTAACTTCGATTTTCATGTCTTCCAAGTGCTTCCTCGGTCCGATACCAGATAGTAATAAGATATGCGGTGAGTTGAGGGCGCCAGCAGACAGGATAAGCTCTTTCCTGACGTTGACGACGATGTCTCTGCCGTCCTTGTGGAGCATGACTCCGCTCACAATGTTAGTTCCAGGCACAAACAAGACTTTAGTAGCTTGAGCGTGTTTGATGACGTGGAAGTTCTTCCTGTCCTTGATTGGGTTCAAGAAGGCACGAGCAGTACTGAATCTGTGCCCGTTTTTGGTCGTAGTCTGTGACGTCATAACTCCCATTTGGCTCTCACCGTTGATGTCGGTCGAGTTCTTCAATCCAAGTTCGATAGCGGCGTTAATGATCATGTGCTCGAAATCGTGGGACTGTTTGTCGACGGCTACGTTGAGGTTGCCTTCCCAGTTGTGGTATTTCTTGTTTTGTTCGTTGAAAATGCCAGTGAATTTCTCGCTCTTCCTGAAGTAAGGCAGAACATCTTCGTAGCTCCATCCTGTACAACCGTCCGCTGCCCACTCATCGAAGTCGGCTCTGTTACCTCTGACGTAGAACATGAAGTTGATACTGCTGCTGCCTCCGAGAGCCTTGCCACGCGGCCAAGCACAACCCTTTGCTGTGTAACTCCTGCAGGCGCCATCTTGAGGTTGAGTTTTGTAGGCCCAATCTTGAGGACTGCGCATGTTGTTGTAAAACAGGTGAGGGATCTGAAAGAAAATTGATATGATGTCATAATTTTACTAAACTGGATTGTTCTTCATGTTAGAGGAGTGGTGGCCCAGTGGGTAACAGCCGCGACTTACGTGTCATAGGTCGTGAGTTCGAAGGCAGGCAAGCAGGCGCTTTACTTTGTGTAAATTAATTATTCACCACTGCAGGAAAATATCGTGAGGCATGTCTTAGAATCAAAAATTCGAAGACATGTAACATCCACCAACCCGCACTGGGCCAACGTGGTGGATTACGGCCCATTCCCTCTCACAGAAAGGAGGCCTGTGTCCCAGCAGTGGACATTAAAAGGCTGATGATGATGATGGATTGTTCGAAGTCCTTATTTGATAAACAAAACATATTTCGTATTTCCAGTGTTAAGCTAAATATTTACCTCGGTGTTCAGGGTAGGATTGCCGCCAGCTTCCACGAGTAGAACCTTCCAGTCTTCCACTTCACTGAGCCGGTTAGCGACTGCGGAACCTGCGGAGCCTGCTCCTACCACTATGAAGTCGTAGTAGGGATCTGGAACGAAAACATTAAGCTTAGTTGCATGATCTGTCTTACACTTGTCTTTGACATTGTCTTAGGCCCACTTGCACGTTTAGTCGGGTTAAATAAATAAATTTGGAGTTTGTAAACTCGGAGTTAAGTCGTAAACGTTTTAACTCATGATACGTTTGCAGCATTAAAAAGTAAAGCCAGTTACCTGACATTTGTCTATGTCTATGCCCTAAAATGTAATCTGACCAAAAATTTAATAAAAAAACTATGTACGGAACTTGTATGCGTGTCCCTTTTACACTACAGTATGTAATACTTTCCCGTCTTTACATGACATTACATTTTAATCGTATTGTATTTGCATTGTTCGTTCACCGTCGCCATTAGCCACCAAGATTTAATTTGGTTGCGGTAATTTTTATATCCTATAGGCTCGCGCTTGACCACTATCTCACCTGATGGTAAGCGCCTGGTGGTAGGTAAATTTTAGTTTTTTTGGTTCAAAATAGGAAATAAGTCGCATTTTGATGCCTCTAATTTCACATCTGGTGATATTTTACTTCTATGTGATATAATCACAAAATATAGACATGTCCTATAAAATTTTCTTCGTCATTATCAAAAAAAACAACATTTCCCTTAACACTGATTAGCGAATATCTCGTAAACGCGTGCACCGATTTACATTATTTAAGCGGATAAAATGGTTCAAAATTATTAAATTATCACCATATACAATCATGTTTTCAAGTTACGTATTTTATTTTGACAGTTCTTACACTAATCAGGACATCGGCGGGTTAAATATTTAAGTAAATTTATAAGTTTAACTTTAGATTTACCTCTAATTCTTGTTGGCGCAAGATGATTTATATCTGATTAACCCTGAGCTAGACATTAACTCCGAGTTTTTTAGGAGACGCCCAGAACTAGCCGTTATCTTATTTGAATTTAGATGAATATACGATTGTCGAAAAATAATAAAGTTTCACACTACCAAATTGCAAAGAAATAAGTACTATATTTATTATATAAATATTAACAATAACACATTATTGTCTAATCAAGATTACAGAGTTTCTAATGACAATAATTCTACGTCTTTGTGAAAATTCAATCTCTTACAATCATCAAGCAAATTAATACAAACAATGGAAATAACATTGAATGTCGAAATCGCAAATTGATACAAACAACGATTTGTCTGTGTAGAAAAAACTCCTCAACTGAGGCAAATAATGTTCGTATAAGTAAAGAGTCTGTTATTTCTCCGAAATTCTCTGTTTGGATTTGTGCCCGGCTATTGGCATATTGTTAATTTTATGACTTTTAAACTAATATTAATAAAGAATTATGTAAATGAGTAATTTTGTAGGAGGTTATGAAGTTCTGATCTGATTACAAACATTCCTTTACTGTTCGAAAGCAACGACCCTTATAAAAAAAAACGGTTCCTGCCAGATAGGCCACATGAGCCAAGCCAGAAGAAAAAGCTAGCTGGATATAACGGAAGAAATACGGATATACACCTTTCTACACCTTGAGTACGGTCTGTTTTGTATGAGTACAAATAACTTACCTTCAAGCACTTGCCGGGTAGCATCAGCGGGCCACAGGTGGTCTCCGACCAGCGCACACTGAGCAGCCAGGAACGTCTGCAGAGACTGCATGAACAGCGGACCAGCGGTCTGGTAGCTGTTCACAATGTTGGCGGTCAACGCCGGGTCGCAAGCCCAAGACATCTTGATCTGGTGGAAGACAAATGATGTGATTAAAGATACATAGAGGATTTTGAATGAGTTGGTGAAAGTTTTTTGAAGGGGCAGTTTATATAACAGGTACATTACTGAAGGAAATGAGACTATGATCGGAAGAAATGGTACAATGAATTGTGGCGAAAACGAAACAGAATCTGTTTTAAAATAAACTTTCCAAAAATATAACAATTTGGCTAGAAAATTAAACAAATCTTAACTGTTACATATTTAAAGCGTAAGCCAATACGCTTACACTAAAATTTTTAGTAACAGAAATTAAGAGTAACCCTTGGATCCTCAAAGTCTGGCCATATAATGGCTGGAAATTTCTAGTAATCGGAAAACGTAAGAACGACCATTAAAATAAGACAAAATAAAAAAGAGATTTGATCCCAATAAACAACTTTCAGAAACAAGGGGTATAGTCCAGTAGCCAGAAGAATATGCCCTTTGATAATTCAAAAGTTTTTTATTTTCGCTGGGTGGATACCTTATGTGAATTCAACGCTATGTACAAAAATGCTAACAGTTTAGAGTTATGCAATGGGCATAAAGTTGGTATTTCCTATTATTTCGAGTTATAACAATAATATAAAATTTAAATTTAATTAATTTACTGTTTCTTTATTAGTACTATCTAAACTTTATATTAGTGAAAATGCTAACAGATACGTAATGTGGAACAATGGAAAACTGAAAATGGCTCGTAACTCTTTCAATAAAATATTTAAGTTTTCAAATCATTTCCTATACGCATACAGGGATTAGTAATACCTTACAACAAAAGTTCTAACAACTAAGTATAATGCTGCACAGGTTATTGTATTTTTACATTGTGATTTGCGAAATATTGAATTTAAGTTTATAAATTTACGCCTACATATTCGAAATAATAAACTCTGCCACCATACAAAAGTTTAAACACTTATGTGCTATGCTAGTTTAATAAATCAAATACAATTTGGGTATTGCGGGGCGCGGTGTAGGTATGTACGATCAGTATAAATTCTTCGAACCATACAGACCACAGAGGCCCACATCATAAACGGACTCTTCTGATAATTTTTAGAAAAACATTACAGCGCAAATTCTTATTTCAAACTGGCGTCTAGTATCTGACAGATCTTTCACTGTTATTTTGCCTATGAATGCAACCTTATTGCTACGTTAATAAAGATCACTAAAATAGGTAATCTGGCATGTGTTATACAAGCCTTCGCCGTGCGAATCGAATAAATATTAAAATTATGTCTGGTACTGTACGACTGCCCCATATAAGAACGCAGTAGGTGACATATTTTTATAATGGTTTTATACCCTGATAATCTTATTTTAATGAGTTTTGATATGCTGCGATGGACTGTGTAATTTTAACCAGGAAATTTATAATTTGAATTGAGATTTGGTGCTTTAATTAATAAATTTTATCATTATTTACAATAGGAAAGTCCCTTCAAATTGTAAAAACACCTTAAATTAGCAAATGTCCGGTACTTAATAGGTATTGATTTATCTTGTTTAGAGATATGTAAAATATTTAATAGATTTAGGACACCATTAATTTCATTTGTGTTATTACGTACAGTTAAGCCTTGTTTAGTACTCGCTTATTTTATTTTTTTTTCGTTTAGTTACCTAACACAAGATGACATTCCATAGGCTAATTTAAATAATATTTTTGCGGTATCCTGGAATGTAATATTTTATGGCATTTACTAGGTTTTGATGTACAGCAATCGTGTGGTAAGGTCACGTGGCGCCGATTTTTCGTTATAATAGAGTTTAAAAACTAATAGATAGGGCGCAATAGACACGATTATGTAAAATTTATCTACCTTTAAAATAAAAAATGTTCTAAATCTTGGTAAGCGTATCACAAAATTGACACTTAAACTTGCCGGACTCACTAGGGTTGCTACTATATTGATTCTGAATAAAAAAAATGAGTAGGTAATATTTTATAAACATAAATACATTGATTTGTATAAGCATACATCATATCATGCTTACAGTGTCATCCACTAAGGGTTAGTGGGTAACACTGCCTTTATTGTATTAGGTCTTAGGACCAGTGATGTAGTCAATTTAGTTATGTGACAGTTGCACCGGTTATAAGATGTTTGATATTTTTACTGTCACATCTGTTTGGAAAAGGCATTTGCTTGGACTTTTCCCTAATATATTGGGGTTGACTTCCACTGTTTTCAGTCGAACCAGACGCATCTGAATACCAGTGTTTTATATGAAGTGACTGCCTACCCTGCCAACCCAGATTATACGGTAATCCTACTGGATAATGCGGTACCCTTTTTTTAGGGTGGCCGCAGACTTTCGGATTTCTGACGACCCGTAACGACTGTCAAAGTTTCACGATACGGAGAATTTTATTATTCTGTCATCTCGATATACTGTCAGCACGGCAGGTACAACTATTCCGTGTTCTGTGAATATTTCTTTCTTATTCTTTTTATAGGAACAAAGAAGGTAGAAATTATGAACGAGGTTTAAATACTGATGTGACAGTAATGAAATGGTTTCGCGCCTCATTCAATACATTCGGAGTGGAGTGTCAACGCGCCCCGCAATACCCAATTATATTTTATTTATTAAACTAGCATAGCACATAAGTGTTTAAACTTTTGTATGGTGGCAGAGTTTATTATTTCGAATATGTAGGCGCAAATTTATAAACTTAAATTCAATATTTCGCAAATCACAATGTAAAAATACAATAACCTGTGCAGCATTATACTTAGTTGTTAGAACTTTTGTTGTAAGGTATAACTAATCCCTGTATGCGTATAGGAAATGATTTGAAAACTTAAATATTTTATTGAAAGAGTTACGAGCCATTTTCAGTTTTCCATTGTTCCACATTACGTATCTGTTAGCATTTTCACTAATATAAAGTTTAGATAATACTAATAAAGAAACAGTAAATTAATTAAATTTAAATTTTATATTATTGCTATAACTCGAAATAATAGGAAATAGCTACTTTATGCCTATTGCATAACTCTAAACTGTTAGCATTTTTGTACATAGCGTTGAATTCACATAAGGTATCCACCCAGCGAAAATAACAAACTTTTGAATTATCAAAGGTTATGTGGAAAATAATTGTATCCCTACTGGACTAGTAACAGAAAACACAATACTATTAATAGAGATGACTTACCTCTCTTATTCAGCTCCTACTATAAAAGTATATGAGACCGACAGTTCCAAGAGAGCTGGCAGTATGATCATCCAGGGATCGATCCCTGATATATATATGCGATTTTGTAGGCATGTAATATGCGTCATAAGAAGATAACTGCAATTATGTTATTGTATCAATATCATAATGGCGTATAATTTGTTAACCTTTGATTTTTTGTTACTTTTATCAGCTCTCCAAACTTTAGGCATTAGGTTAGGTTAGGTTTCAAATCAGCCGGAGGTTGCGGAAGGTTTGTACCTTCTCGCGACCCCCGGCGAAGGTGCAATGATGCAACATCTGGGTTGGTTTTTAGTCAGTAGGAATCTGACAGACCCCCTACCCCCATCTCCTCCCAGGGCGGAGGACATCCAATAAGTGTTTTCCACGCCGACAAATTTCAAGTGCTGTGGACGGATTAGTGTCGCCCTTATACCTATTTGCTGTCGCCACTTTACGTTATGAACGCTAGTTACGTCGCGCGTCGGCACGGTTTCGTTGCATGAATGAGGCATCTGGAGGTTGACCATAATCTCTTTGAGCTAGGTTATTTCGAGTGTGTTTAAGGGACAGGTGTATATGACTTGTATACATCTGTCTCTTTTTACCCGACTGCCGAAGGAGGGTTATGTGTTTATCAGTCTATGTATTTATGTTTGTTCCTATGTGGCGTTCCAGAGACCAAACGCGTTGGCCGATTTTGATGATTCTTACGTCAATCGATTCGTCTTAAGCTCGGAAGTGTCTCTGGCTAGCGTTACATTAAAATTGGAAAATAGAACTAAAAAGACGTAAACAAGAAGAAAATCATGCTGTGCAGACGGAGTATACATATTCGCGTTCTGGCTGACCAAACCAGATGTATCCTCCGACAGCACAGCATGATTTTCTTCTTGTTTACGGGTTTTTAGATTTTTTGGATTAACGTTTTTTTTCACAGTCGTACCTAGTTTTGACACGTCATGGTACGGGGGCACAATGCTAGTATTATATTATCTTAGATATTTGTTTATTTTAAGATAATGATGTATGACATTTCTCACAATTTGCTAAATTGACAGTTTTGTTATTAGGATCGAGCCATAAAGGAGCGGACCGTTCCCAGTAAATTTAACATAAGTAGGTAACTCGAGATAAACTTTGACTGAATTCAGATTCATTAGGTTAATATTGCATTGGCGTGATAAGTTTAAAATACAAATTATCTGCTGCATGTCAAGCTATTAACCTTTCTATAAGATCTTGACAAAATCATAAAAACTGTTGTTAACTTACATATTCGTGCATATATTCAAATCTATCGTTAATAAGCTCGACAATGCTTTATCTTCATATCCATGGTATGAAGGTGAATTTGGCGTCACAATTCTTACATCAATCTCCTGGCGTCGTTTTCATCATTACTGAGGGTCGTGATTCCCTCGCTTGACGATGCTTCGTCATCTGAGCCTACCCATGGGATTTATTTATTTAATACTTCATGCGCACAAAGATAGAGGAGGACTTCGACCAGTCGACCTTTGGGTGATGCAGATACGAATAGTGGTAGGTGCAATATTTAAAGTAAATCACGATACCTAAGGTAGGTTTATTCAATTACAAAGCTATACATACATACTATAAATAAAGGGTCTTTCAACAAGGACGGGTCGATGTTAAAATTGAATAAAACAAGATGTGTGTGAGATATTAACGAAATTTATTTTTTATTTAAAGGCCCATTTATACCATTATGGATGGAATATGACATCGTTCAAATGTCCGCCGCGGCTTCGTATGGTGGCACGAATCCGAGAGGTCAGCGAATTTGATCCGACCACCATGGAGACTCGGGCGCCTGCAATGGAAATGGTTCCTAAACAGTAAAAGTCGATGATTCTAGTGACTGTTGTAATACTGAAACAGTTTCAACTCAACATCACATTGTGATCCAATGTTTACAAATTAATTTACTTTCTTCTTCTAGCTCTAGGTATATTCATATAAAGGGACCAGTTATTCTTGACTGTTTAATATTAGTAATGTAACGATCACAATTTTAAATGACTGGTTATTATTCCTGGCTCAATAATGAATATTCTAGTAGTATGACATCTATTTTTAACTGCACTTCGAATATGCGTTTCAAAGAATGCAAATCAATGTATGTATATCTTACTTCCTGTGACAACTTGACGCGGTTGAACGTACTTATGTATTCCATTTATGATGTTCCGTATCCGAAGGGTCCAAGCAGAGCCCTATCACTCACGTGTCCGTCTGTCTGTCCGTCGTCTGTCACACATTTTGTGCCGAAGAATTTGTGCTTTCCATTGAATATCCACTTCAAATTTGGTGATAATGTTTATTATTACCTATATTTTACTAACAAATACCAATATATTGATACATTGGTACAGGGCCCTAAATATGCGAAGTCCGATACGCACTTGTTTTTTAATACATTGGTAAGCACAGGTCCAGACAGACACCAGAAAAGACAGAAAACACAGACAAATTCAAGGAAGAGATAGGATATATTTTCTGGCTATAAGCATGTGTTACACTTGGAAATGTTTTATTGAACAGATCTAACGGGATTTTGTAATAAAAGGATTCTTTATGAATAAACATTTTACACATTTATTTAAACAATACTTCTTTAGTACGACGTAAGCACATCTATTTATTCTTAATTATTATACTGGGTTTATTTTCTCTTACGTCTGTCTAATAAATACAAGTTACAACACAACTTCATACTTCACACCGTCGTAGTACAACCAAATCTTACATTTCTTCTGTTCTTGAGGAGTAATAAATTCTCCAGTTTCATAATATATCGGATTTTCTGGCTTATTTACTTGATTATAATACGGTAATGGTCTTGGCTGCGGATTTGCAAATATATTCTTTAAAGGATTCTGTCTTCCTAATTTTGGAAAAGGGTAAAATGGATTATGTAGATGCCCATAATTTGAGCCGTAATTCGGAAATCGATCTTGAAGATTTGGAGAGCCGTACGGATAATTTCGGAAAGGATTCTGCGCTGGTCTATTTAATTTTCTCCGAGGATGATTGTAATTTAAGTTGTTATGATGCTTCCTTGTAACAAGTTTTGGTATTTGTTTCGGTATGTTTACGAAGCTTGGCCTTACAATCTGTTCATTTTCGTTTTTGGTTTCAAGCTTTTTGCCGTCATTATTTTTATAAGGATTAACTGCAATTTCGTCAGCTAGTAATGGGAATAAGCAAGAAGTTTCGTTAAACAAATCTGGTGGATTGAGTTGAATTTTAGTTGGTCCTTTATCTTCCGTGTCTTTGGAATGCCTGTAAGTCTTGGGACCTTCTTCAGGACATAATGCTTCGGTGTTGACGTCATACCAGTCTTCTTTGATCATATCTGCAGCCTTCTCGGCTATCATGATGATTGGTGCGTTGGTGTTACCGCTTGTTATTGTTGGGATGATACTGCCGTCGATTACTCGAAGGCTTTTGATACCGTACACCTGTAAAAGAAGGGGTAAACATGGCAGTTATGAAATACATTTGAAGTATGGTCCCAAAAAGTACATTAAACAAGAACTGAACTTAAACTTAAATTTGGCTCTTTAAAATAATATGATTCTGGGAATAAACTTTTATCAGAAGAAAAGTTTTAGCAGTTTGATAGAACTTTGTAGAACGTCAGTCATTACTTCTATTATTCTATTTATAGGCTGAGAATATTCTTACCTTCAGTCTAGAGTCCACAACGGCGCCAGGATCGTCTTGAGGCCCCATGGCACACGTCCCCACAGGATGATATATCGTCAGCGAGTGGTGTCTGGCCTGACACTCCAGGTGTTCGTCAGACATCAGCTCGTGAGCCTCACAGCCTGGGTTCCGCCGAGGGTTCGGTCGAGCATTCAGTTCGCGAAGTGCTGGCTGGTTTACTAGCTCGTGAACTATACGGGCGCCTTCCACCTGAAATCAAAATGGTAGTGTCTCTTATTTGGATGCTTGATCTGGCGCTGGTCACATGGTCACTGATGTCGCAATTGGTCCAGATAATTCTGATGAATTTGATTTTGTGAGTTGTGGACGTCTTTGATGTAATCTAATTTCGTAAACATAAGTAAACAAAAGTTAGGCCTTTATTGCCGGATCTTATTACCTTAGAACACAAGGCATTTTTATAAATAGGTTTTAAGTTCTAGACATTCTTAATAAGAGCAGTTATATAATATTGTTTGATAACATAACAATGTAATTTTACAGTAATTACTTTAACCTTTTCATTTCCGTGACCCATTGACAGCAATTATCGCCATTTTGTTCATGCGGAATTTTGATCAAGTCAATAAAAATTATCTACTACTAAATTTATCAGCTCATTACACGGTAATTATGTTTCTGTTTTGAAAACATTGATTCGTATGTTTATTAACACAAACATAATGTAATACTTACTATTATTTTGGCGTCTTCTGGGTCGGTGTAGTAGTTAGGATAAATCAGTGGTGGCGAATAGGGGTTCGCGTCTCGAAGCTTCAAGTAGCCGCGACTCTTCGGCCTTAGCAACAGTGGCACGATGGAGAACGAAGAGTCATACAGTATCTCCTCATACAACTCCGCGTACGTGGCGTCATCCAACCCATTGGCCCGCTTACCAAACAATCCTCCATCCATATTATCAGCTGTAGGAGCTATAAACAGCTGTATATCGGGATAGTCTTCACTCGGGTCCTGATATTTAGTATTGACAAAAGCCATCGCCTCAGCCTCCATCATACTGTACAGCGGCCCACTCTTGTGAACACTGAAATCTACAAGCCCCCCTATTGACATTACTGAGTGTAGATTAAAACAATAATCTGTTCCGTTATCGTAGGGGTTGTCGAAGAGAAACGAGTGACCGCCCATCGCGACATGGTCTTGTAGATTTTTGCCGACACCAGGCAGATTGACAATCGGATATATCCCTAATGTTTTTAAGTGCTCAGCGTCTCCAATTCCAGATAACATTAGTAATTGTGGAGATTGTATCGTACCAGCTGATAATATGACCTCCTTACTTGCCTTGACAATTCTTTCTTGTCCATGTTTTTTAAACTTGACACCGTATGCAGTTTTTTGTTCGTCAATCAATATTTTTTCCACAAACGAATGTACACTGACATGAAGGTTCTCTCGTTTGGATGCGGGCCGCAAAAACGCTTTAGCTGTACTGCAACGAAGACCGTCTCGCACTGTCGCTTGGGAGCGAGTAAACCCGGTTTGAAACTCTCCATTCACATCACGGATGCTGTACCCCAACTGCTCTCCAGCTTCCAATATCTTCCTTGTAATTGGCTGCTCAAAAGCGAAATTTTCAACAGTCAAAAGACCTCCAGTGGCGTGATAAGGATCGTTCTGCTGCTCAGGTATCCTAATATCTTCAGATTTTCGAAAGTATGGTAATACACTATCGTACCCCCAGCCTTCATTGCCCATACTCTCCCAGTTATCATAGTCCCGCTTATTCCCTCTTATATACAACATAGCGTTCAACACACTGGAACCGCCGAGCACTTTACCGCGGGGCCACCTGCACTTCCTTTCCACCATACTCAGACAGGATCCGTCACTGGGTTCCGTGAGAAACTGCCAATCGATAGATGAGGTTTGTAGTACTGGAAATAACACTGGCACTTCAGACAACACATTCTCGTCCTGTCCTGCTTCTAGCAAAAGCACTTTCCAGTTGGGATTCTCTGATAGTCGATTGGCTAGCACTGCACCTGCGGATCCCCCGCCAATAATGATGAAATCGTAGCAGTCGTAGAGTTCTTCAAAAGGATGGTCTCTGACTCGGTTTTCTGCGTCTTCGATATCAGGTCTGTATAAATGTATGGCCATGCGGAGGATTATCATAATCCCGAGGCCTGGTAGTAATCCGAAGGTGATCCTTGTGTTGGAGAGCAGTCCTCTGAGTGTCGTTGGGTCGTGGGTCGACATGGTTCCATAATACGTGTTCCACGGATGCACCGACATTGATATGGAATAAAATTGAATGGCGACTGATTCAGCACATTAGGCAAGGTATTGTTTCCATCGGGTCAATCCGTATTGTGTCACACTTGCAAGTTGCACTGCACAGACTAATGCATTTTTTAAAAGCGAATGTTCGATACGAACATATATTTTATCTGAAACATTACCTTAATGTGGAAGCGTATATGTTAGCCTAAATGTATCTGGAACATTGTTCTTTAAAGTTTATTTCTACAAAAACATCACGTCTTTGTGAAGATCGCAGGTGCTGGCGCCGGTTTAGTATCATTTTACCAGGACTAGCCTATATTTTAATGCAATTGAAATAGAAATAACTATGACAGTAGCTAATAAAGACAACAATTTGTAACCTGTACTTTATTTGATTACTCTGTACTAAGTTCATCGTATCACAATAATGAATTAGAGTCAGCAAATAAGCAATATTGTATCAAGCATTATGACATCGCAGGTCTCTGACCTAGAAATGATGACAAGAGAGAAAACACAACGTGTAGTATTAGAAATAATTTATTATCTATAAACACTATCCGTAATTAAATAATTTACAATTGCGAGCCACAATAAATAGAAAATAAATAAATTTACAATATTCGGCCATGATAGGAAATATTTACAACAAAATTCACACCCCATAATACTGATAAATACTTTGTTTTGTACGTCAATTAAATGTAATATCTAGAACTTCGTCGTTTCAGCCAAAATTCTTTGATCATGTCGCTGCCTTTCTCTCCTATCATAATAATAGGTGCATTGGTATTCCCGCTCACTATGTTAGGCATGATACTGCCGTCTATGACACGTAGGCCTTTGACTCCATATACCCTCAGCTGGTTGTCTACTACTGCCTCAGGGTCCCAGTACGGCCCCATCTTCGCTGTTCCAACAGGATGATAAATAGTACAAGTGTACTGTCTGATCATGCACTCCCAATATGCGTCCGAGTACCTCTTGATGCTCACACAAGCAGGAAAGACGTGCTTGTTCAAAACTGACCCATATTTCTGGAAGGCTCTTGTCCTGGACAACGCCACAGCTATTTTCACTCCTTCTACTAAAGTTTTGACGTCCAACTCGTCTGCTAGATAGTTAGGATAAATGTAAGGGTAATCGTAAGGGTTGGCACTGCGCAGTTGTATGAAACCTTTACTTCGCGGTCGGAGCAGCATAGGAATAATACTCCAGACGTCCATATTGTTTATTGGTCTGAACACTGCATCATAGAACGTGTCCATAAGTCCATGTATCTTGCTTATTTGCTCGCCACCATCAGAATTAGTTGACCCAGATATGAAATGGAACTCAATATCTGGGAAATCCTCAGTCTCGTTTACATACTTAGTGTTAACAAAAGCTAAGCCCTCGACGCCTCCCATGATAGTCAAAGGACCTTCACCTAACATAGCATACTGCATCAGTGGACCAACGGTATATAGTCTAGATTCTACGATTGAAATAGGTTGGTTCACCATAAACGCTAATCCACCCAATCCAATATGATCCTGCAAGTTCCTTCCAACTCTCAAATTCTGAATCAATGGTATTTTATGTTTATTTAGCTCCTCTGCAGGGCCTATTCCTGACAGCATGAGCAACTGAGCAGAGTTGATAGTTCCAGCCGACAGGATGACTTCCTTTCTAGCTCTGATACGGTATATCTTTTTATTCCTCACAAATTCTATTCCAAACGCAACCTTCGTTCTGGGGTCTATCATCACTTTGGTGACGTGTGAATGCAAGGATACGTGTAGATTAGCACGATCCTTAGCTGATCTTAGGAAAGCTTTGGATGTTGAGCAACGGCTGCCGCGTCGTATTGTCCCCTGTGCCTCCATAAAACCTGTTTGGTTCTCTCCATTTATGTCTCTGTTCACGTACCCTAATTCTTGACCACCATCAATAAACGTCCTTACCAGTGGTGTGTGATAAGGAGCTTCGGAAACCGTCAGATATCCTCCAGTACTATGGTACGGTGTGTGGGCTAGGGAAGGGTTCTTGTTGTCTTCAGACTTCTTGAAGTAGTAGAGCACGTCATTGAAACCCCAGTCTTTGTTGCCCAAGGCCTCCCAGGAGTCGTAGTCCTTCCTGTTGCCTCGTAGGTACAGCATGTAGTTGAGGACTGAGCTGCCTCCGAGTACCTTGCCGCGGGGCCAGTTGCATCTGCCGCCTTCCATTGCTGGAATAAGTAGAAATTAAAACACTGAGTAAACTGCTCTATTATGTGTTTGCTTCACGCTAAGAAAAGCAATATTTCAATAGATATAATTTTTTAAACAATATTTTGCAAACCAAAAATTTAACAAGAGAAATATTACAGGATCTATTTACCTAAACAGCTAGTTCCCGAAGGCTCAGTCTTGTACTGCCAGTCTAACTTGCTGAGCTGCAGATACCCAGCTAGAAGAGGCACGTCAGATGTCTCCGTCTCATCTCCGCCAGCTTCCAATAGTAAGATCTTCCAGTTGCTGACTTCTGACAGCCGATTTGCTACCACTGCGCCTGAAAATAGTTTATGAATACATATTAAAACAGATTATAATAAAAATTATGCTTTGTTTTCATTTAAGGGATCCCTACGGACTGCCTGTCGTGAGTCCTCATTATATTATGTCCCTCGTTAATAGTTTTCACTACATTACCATTCGAACTGTCGCGAAGAAATATTTTCTCCAGTAGTATTAATAATTCAGCGGCAAAACTACATCTCGCTGACGAACGAGAGTTCGTGAACGATCGTCACTCTTGTTTTATCACTGACATGAATCTAATAATATCTTTTAGTAGGTAGCGGCTATTGTATTACTTAGTACCTGGACCAGTGTGACTTTTTCATATTCATATTTACATCCTAAGTTTATCTTGCACATCACTTACAATGGCGAAGGAAAACATCGTGAGGAAACCAGTTAGTGTAAGTCCAAGATCGCCTACCCGCGTTGAGCAAGCGTGATGATCAATGTTCTTCGCCTTCTCTCTATGAGAAGAGGCCTTCGCCCTGCAGTGCGGCAATTACAGGCTGTATTATAATTATTTATGAGACCTAGCTAGATCGATTTTTCGCCCCCGAAAACCGATATATTGCGAATTTTATCGAGCCGTTTTCGAGAAAGTGGCTACAAATATACACCTTCGGGGTGTGTCTGACACCGACGCAAAAAATACCATGAATTCAGTATATGATTATGAACCCCTAGTGTTGGAATTTTTCGTAACTAGGTATCTTTTGCTATTTTAGAAAAAAAAAGTTAATTCAGAAAATCAAAAAACCTGACTGCTTAAAAAGCGAACTAAAAAGTCGTAAACAAGAAGAAAATCATGCTGTGCAGTCGGAGGATACGTATTCGCGAACTGGCTGACCAAAACCACTGGCTGACGTATCCTCCGACTGCACAGCATGATTTTCTTCTTGTTTACGACTTTTTAGTTCGCTTTTTAAGCAGTCGGGTTTTTTGATTTTCTGATTTTTTTTATTTTCTATACTTTTTTTATTTATAACTTTTTAGTTATTTTTTTTTTAGATTTCGGTACATTTAAACATAAAAGTATTATATATTTTTGAAATCACCTCTTAAAGTCCTTTATTTTGATGCCCCACCCGATGGGTTTGGAAGTTAAAAAGAATATTGTCCCCCACAATATGGCGCCCAAAATCCGCCATTTTTCTATTTTCTAATTTTTAATGTAGCCAGTGACACTCGTAGGGTTAAGACGAATCGATTGACGTATGAATCATCAAAATCGGCCAACGCGTTTGGTCTCTAGAACGCCACATAGGAACAAACATACATACATACATACATACAAACATACATACATACATACATACTTACATACATACATAGACTGATAAACACATTATCCTCCTTCGGCAGTCGGGTAAAAAGAAAATTTCTGCTTTTGCTGCGTGGTAGTAATAAAATCACAAATACCCACTGACCAGCAGAGCCCGCTCCAACGATAATGAAGTCGTAATCATGCAGCATGTGGTCGTCGCTGATGTCAGCTGGTCTGCCCTCAGGGTCTGTCGCGTCGAAGTTGTAGTAGGCTATCGCGGCCACCAGCATCGGGATGAACCAGGCTACCTGGAGTTAGTGATAAGTTCTGAAGTAAATTACGACACAAAGTCCCATAAAAAAAGAGAAGAGAGTTTTCATTAGTTACTGCTGTTTTATCCCTTCATGAAGAAAGTTTATTATAAAGAAATAAAAACAAATAAAGAAAGAAAACATGTATTGCCAACACAGAAAAATCTTAATATTAATATCAAACACAGTTTCCGTTTCATATTTTCGTTTGTTGTTGAATCAGTCGCTCGTGGTATGTGCCTTTGTTGGTCGCCAAAAATAATTTCTAAAATCTTTTCAAACTAATAGCGTCTGTGGTAAACTCTTATTAAACGTAGCCAGCACTTTAATGTTTACGTCTATTCATTATTATACGTGGCAATTGATATTATCGCCGCGATTCTCTCGCTCGTGGAGACGGCCCCCAAGCGTCGTCTGGACGTCCCATCAGTGCTGTCTACTTACTGATAAATCTGTTTTATTATAAAACTCAAACCCTAACTAGTGATACTGGTGAACACCACAGCGTCAATGAATTTAAGGATGTTATTATTGTGGAATTATAAACTACTATCAAACATAAGTAAAAGTGTCTGGCCTGCCTAATATGGCAAATACGAGCATAAGCCGGTACGAGTCCGGTCTCCAGTTTCCGGCTCCATTAAGGTTTCTAAAGCCTGGCCGGTTTAATCAAGACCGGATGCCGGTTGTTCCGGGCGTACAGTAAAGTTGTACTAAGCCCAAGGGAGTGCCTTCAGGGAATGAAGGCACGGGGTGATTTTTACTCAAGTCAGAAATTCATTATAATATTATTATCAACTTATACTATCGTGGTTTCGAACCCAACAAGACGCTTTACTTTGTTTAATAAAGAACAATGGCGAAATTTTAGCTGACTTAAATTTGAGCGCCTGAAAGTGAGTTATATACGAAATATTTATTGTCTATGTTTTTTAAAGTATAATTAGGCCTGGTCCAGACTAGATTAAAAAAAAACATAATAAATAAAAACTTATTTGATTTTTTAGTTCATTTCTTTAGCATAGTGTTGCCATTATATATTTTATCTGCTAAGTGACAAGTACACTATATTAAGTAATAATATCATTATTATATTTATTGCAGTAAATGAATTAACAATACAGTTTATGTCTAAGTGTAGATGTTCCTTGCAGGTAGGTAATAATATTGTAGTGTAGTAGAAATAAATGAATTACATTTAATTAATGATTGGCAAAAAGACCAAGTAGTACCCAAGGCTAAAAAAATATACCTTGGTTGTTGACGACAACCTTTTGATACGAGTGATAGTCGCTTAGTTTTAATAAATATACTCTTTTCTACACATTTCATGCTAAAATAGCTAGGTAAGGGAAATACTAATGTAATATTCCCCTTTTACTGCCACGAAATTGAATAATATTACCTATTTAACACATTATTAAAAGTTACCCAGACATAACCTACAAAAGTTTATGACTGAATATCTATTATTCTCTACATTCTCGAACAAAAATTCTTGCACAAACTTATTCAGAACATCACCCTGAGTAAAACCAGATATTTTTCATTTAAAGACTTTCGAATTTAATTTCAGCTAAAACAATGTATGGGCACCTGCCATTGTTCTTTCGTCACCGCTGCTCAAAAAACCGTGAAGGAAAAAGTTGTACGAAACCGGCATGTCCTACACATCATATCACACATCAGCCTATTAATGTTCCCACTGCTGGGACACAGGCCTCCTCTCTGTGAGAGGGGGATGGGCCGTAATCCACCACGCGGGCCCAGTGCGGTGTGTTGGTGGATGTCACATGTCTTTGAATTTTTGGTTCAAGGACATGCCGGTTTCCTCACGATGTTTTCCTTCACCGTTTTTGAGAGCAGTGGTGATGAAATAATTTACACAAAGTAAAACGCCTGCCTGGGTTCGAACCCACGATCTACAACTTGTAAGTCGCGGCCGATACCACTGGGCCACCACTGCGCCCCCGCCATGTCCATGAACTAATAATTCTACTAATCCGCTCTGGGCATGCATGGTGGATTGCAGCCCACTCCCTCCCACAGAGACCTGTGTCTCAGAAATGGGAACATTATAGAGGTTGACTATTATTAACGTACGGCTGTAATAAATAACACTGTTATCGTATAATCTATGTTTGCACAACTTTAATGAAGCATCCTGGCTACCTGGAATGAGCTAAAAAGTTAATCGATTGCTAATTGCCTTGAACGCTTGACATCCGATATATATGATGGTCCACGTGATGTGTGCCGATGTTCAAGATACTCGGTCAAACAGTTAATAAAGGAAATACTATAAATAGAACCTGAACAAAATAATTGTTTACCAATGTTGACAACAATTCATCTTCCTGCCCTTATCCCATGTTGCTCGGGTCGGCAACAATGCCCAGTACCTAAATTGAAACTTCACTAAAGTTTAAACTATCTAAGCAATAACTAGCGTCGAGGTCTATTTTTGGGTGTGACAGAATCACAAAAAGATCTTGTCGTATCTTAAAGTGCAATTGAAATTCGACCTAGGAAGATAAATAGTTATATTCTCTGAATGTACATACTTATTAAGTACTAGAAATTGATATGGATTTGGTTCTGCATACAGATTTTTGCCGGAATACAGACTCACCTAGTTCGGCTGCAGAGGAACCATCTGTCAATTGTATTGTACTTAGATTTTAAGTTACTAATCCAAATTGTGAACCTTTGCCTAAACAAATAAATAAATATTCAATATTCAATTCATTTTCGTAAAGGTTTTTTCATCTCTTTGAGAGTAAAATACTTGTAAAAGTACCTAAGTGACACTTTGCAAATGCTATAAAAGAAAAATACCTACAATAAAAACACAAACCAAGTAGATAATAAATCAGTATTATGAATAAAATAAATGGAATATAAAACCACACAAGAAAAGGCAATCTTAAAATGATAAGAGATATCGCTTAAAAAGTTAAGTTTAACATATTTAAGATAATTATCGGTCTGACCTTCGTTACTGGCTGAAAAATAAGATTAGAACTCTTATAAATACTTCACAACAAAAAATCACCAGCAAATCAAATTAAGTTAAATAAAATCTCACGCTAATAATGAGAAGTTTACCTCAAATAATAGCTGTGAAAGTAATAAAACATTTCACTAATTTGACCCAAAAACAATTCTCCCTTCCCTGAACAAGACTTTGCATATATTCCTCTAACAGATGTAAAAGAAGTTCAGGCATTTAGCACCGGAAGGCGGAAGTCAGTCGCATTCGTTCTAGTATCGCGTGCATAGCAAGCCATGCAATGCAAGTCGGGTGTAACGTGACGTCATATAAGGCAGGTATGACTGGCACACTTGCTACACGCAAACACACAATAGGTCATACACAAGACCCACACGCATTTTAGTCACAAGAGGAAGTAACAAACAGAGACTAAGCTTCATATAATTTTGCGTTTGCGAAAAGTGATAGTGGTTATAAATTGACAAATTAATCAACAAATCATGTCAAAATGACTCGAAGTATTGAATCCATCAAAGTACTATATAGCACGAGGCTTCATTTTTAGGGTTCCGTACCAAAAGGGTAAAAACGGGACCCTATTACTAAGACTGACTGTCTGTCTGTCCGTCTGTCACCAGGCTGTATCTCATGAACCGTGATAGCTAGACAGTAGAAATTTTCACAGATAATGTATTTCTTCCAGGGGCTCCCATACAACAAACGTGATTTTTTGCCGTTTTGTGCGATAATGGCCCGGAACCCTTCGTGCGTGAGTCCGACTCGCACTTGGCCGGCTTTTTATCACCAGTACAGTCCATCTGCTGGACACATAGAACTCAACAGTGACACAGAATTTACATAAATCAGCTAGTTTCGTTCAGTTGTTGCTAGCAGATACTCTGCAAAGCTCGTAACTCTCTCGCTCACTAACGACATTCAACATTTAGTGTCAAAATCCTATCTCTAGTAGACGAATCTACTGACGGATACATTATTGGGTTCGGGCGTTGCAGGTGTTCCTACCAGCGTTTACCTATATGAAGAACAAGTCTAGCCCAACTATCAGCGGTTCTTAGCATGAAGGTTGGTCTCTGTTCAATATCTTCTCATCTCCCTTGACTTCCCGCAGATTCGGGCGTTACCGAACGCTGCCTATGTGTGCGTGCTTTACCCGCTGACTACAGAGAATGAAGCATCATGCTTGACGGTATGTGTCTATATCGTGTCTGTGTATTATGATGTAGTGTCTGATAGTAGGTTAGCGAACGTTTACCTGCGAGCCGGCTGCGGCGGCGATGGCCGTGCCGGATAGCACGTCGGCGGCCGCGGTCACTATCGAGCTCATCTTCACACCTAGAACATTAGGAGGGCAATGTAACTATAGGATATGGGTGATTGAGAATTGATGGTTTTTATAAAATGTATAGTCTCAGTTGCAAACCAGTGATTTTCTTAAAGTTTTTGGGGACGAACTGTCCCGTAATTGCCAAATAACAAACATTCAACGGCACAACCTTAATCTGGCCTTGACAAGGACTTTTGCAGTACTTAGTTTAAGATTCGTACGATTTTTTTCACACTGTCCAAAGTGGACGTACCGTGTTTTATGTACCTAATATAGATTTTATAATAGATGGAGAACCTGTAGTCCTGTTGTGTAATCAATCATCAACATTCCAACTCTAAACCATTAAGCTTCATCAGTTGCAGTACGAAACAGTGTCACTTGGTTAACAGCTGATGAGTCGAGGAGTACCGTTATGTCGAGTTCGGCGCGTGCGCTCGTGACTACGTCACTGCAGCTTTCGGTACAGTGGGTCAACTAAACTGACGATAGTTTTTCATTCACAAAAACTGTCGGTAGATTTTGATATCCAGCGTCGAAAGTTTTCGATAGTTCAATTATTCTGGCAACCAGGCATGACGTAATTATTTCAGCAGGCATTAAACTGATTGGCAAAATGTTGGTGTTCCACAGAAGCCACCGATGAAGAGTGGAAAAAATTTCGTTTTCGGGGTGAGCAGAAATGACGGAATTTATTACATGAAGTCTATTTATTGCACTTGATAACTTGATCAATCGATGACTTATGCTGATGCCAGGATAATACAGCAGAACATAAATTTGATATAAATTGCGCTATTGTATCAAAAACTAATAAAACATTCATCTAAATCATAAGTCATGAAAGAAATGCAACGATTATTTAGAAATTTGCCATGCACCTTAAAAAGTGTGATCATCCACGCGTCACTAACTGCATTATTAGTTTACATAGTTTGATCGTGTCTCGACAACTCAATTGGGAGTCTGTGTGCATCATTCACGACTATTCTACTGATTTGTTCTTTTTGGTCCCTTATAATTTGGTCACTAGCTAATGAAAGCATTCTTCCACCAAACCAAAAAAAGAGAGAGGTCTTATGTCTTATGAACACCCGGTTGGAACGGAGTTCGATTCATTAAATTTAACTTCGTTCCAATAAAACACGCTAAACACGTAGCTTCTAGGTTTTTAACTTACTTTCATACGCATAGGTTTCCATGACAAAATAGCCAAAACCATTAGCTCAGAAAACAGAATAACCTGAAGCAACTTGAAGCCTTCCGCACGTCGTGACTCATGCACATAAATTGTTCAACCACCTGCCGGGCGAGCATGGCCTCTGTGATAGGTTTTTATCACGCATTTTATCATGGTTTTTGCTCCCAAACTGTGATAAAAATGTGCCGTGCTTGCCCGGCTGCTTATGTCATAACCTCAGGTTTTCCACGGATTCACTTTCATCTCACATGCAACTAACAAGTTCCGCTTGTATGATTGATTTATTCTCACGAAAATTAGATTATCTATCACATTTCTGCTAGGTGCTTCTAATTAACGAGTTTAGAGTAAACAAGCTACTTTAAACTTTATTTCCATCATGCTACGTTTAAAATTGAATGAGGGTTTTGTAACTTAAGTACAATCGAATGCTTTAATAGACTACAGAAGAAATACAACTTGTAGGATGTACAGTCGAGTACAAAGTAAACGAATTTTTTTATGACATTTCATTTGTATCTGTTGTTTCGTTTGTTACTGAGTCTACTATTGGAATGAATGAACTTTGCTTCCGTGTTGGTAAATTATTGAATAGCTATATCTAATGTCATGTTTACGTAACTGATATCTTTCTATAGTACATTTCAGGGAGTACCTATCTATTATTTTATTACAGGCTCGTATACTGCTAAAGCCATTTGTTTATTATTGGTTTGAAAATGAAAATCATGTTTCATTGAATTGAAATATTGTTCTACTGGATTCTTTAGATTATAGGTACCTTACGTTTTTGTGCAATCAGGTATAACTTATTAATGAGTAAAGTCGGATAAAAAATAGTCACAAATAAACGTCTACAAAGTGAGGCTTTGAAATTTGTTGGTCATCCTTGCAATCAAACAATTTATTTTTATTGTGCGTACAGCTAAGGAGTAGAATTCCCTGCCGGAGTCTGTGTTTCCCGATAGCTACAATCTATAGGAATAGGTTACTTCTAGGCAAAGTCAAAGTCAAATGTATTTGTTTCAACTAGGCCATTATGCGGCACTTTTGAACGTTAAAACATTTTAAATTTATATGTAATAAAAAAATATTCTACCGGCAAGCGTGCTTCACCGTCGACCACATCATCACTTACCATCAGGTGACATATTGGTCAAGCGCGAGCCTATTTTAAATACAAATAAAAAAAACATGACGACAAAGTAAACCAACAATGAGCTTCGCTGCAAATACTTTACTGCAATGCCTGACTTAGTCTTAGCCTAAGAACTGAGAGAGGTTCTAAAGCTAAACCGTTGGAAAATCATTGTTTACAACTTCATACTTAGTTAGAAAGTGTACTAAAATGTCATTGAAGCGCGGCCAAGACAATTTACGAACGCTTATCGTTGTCCAGAATATTAAAGAGTTCCGGAGAAAATACATCCACTGTAGTACATTATGTAACAGTCCCTTTTGGCAGCTGATTGTAATTTAATGTAATTATATTCAGAGGCTACTGGAATATTGATTCCAATTTGAATATAGCTATTGAGTAAGTAATGGGTATTGCTAAATGGGTTATAGTTTGTTTTACTAATAGGGATGTTTCCTGGATAGAAAAATTATAATTTTATTTAGTCCGTCAGTGAGTTTATCAAATAATATTGGATCCGTATTTTTTGCTTTATCAAATAAATACAAATTGACAAACATAAAGCGCATCAAAGTTCAAGAGTGGTTTCTTGTGACGTCACTTTGTCAGTATAAAGTGTCGCACACCGTGACGTCACACGATAATTAAACATATCGTCATATTTTTTTGTTAACGTGGCAAACTAAAAATACGCGTCCAACATTTAGAACCTTCAGAAATAGAAATTACAGTTAACAACTTTAACCCCACGACCCATCTAACTGACGGACTAATTAGATATTTTTGGTCAACATCCCTATTCTGTGTACAAAAAAGTTCAAACACATTGTAACGGGACAACTAGAATAAGGTTCTCTAACCACAACGTTCAGGGCGATAGAGAGATTTGCAACGGCAGTTTGCTATTAAAATATTCGCAGTTACTGTTGTCTATTATCAAAAAATTCCAAATAACGTTAGATTTGACGGCTTTGCAATGACTTTGTTAAAAACTTAAAATGTAGCTTGAGTCGATAATGGTTGGTTTTTTCTGGGGTATTATAATGTAGCCCATTTTTCACAAATCATTCAGTCAAAACGATTCTATTTGGTACAAGTCGTCATTTACTCATACCTCGCTAGTCTATTAGAAGTCAGTGTTGTACTAGATTTTAAGGTATAGGTCATTCTTTCATGAGACATGACTCATTCTTAATCTCTGTTGAAACAAGGATTCTAACCCTCTTACAAATAAACGCGGTATAAAGTTATACCAAGTATAAACCTATAAAAATGTATGGTTATACCTGGTATAACTTTATACCGCGTTTATTTGTAAGAGGGTAAATGGTTTAACCTACTTTTCTCTAGCATGACATCTTGGTAACCCTAAAGTGTGTGGAACAAGATTGTCCCCGGCTACATAGGCCAAAAGAATACGCAGTAGAAGAGTGTAAGTAGAATTTCATTCAATATTTATGAGCAAACGAAACGTTCGGGCATCGCATATTATTTTGATTAATCGAACAACTTGTGCAACAATATTGCTAAAACTGAATATCCTTGAACTTGACTGAAGAATCATTTGTTAGCTTGATCTCGATCTCGCCTGCTGGTAACTGTTAGATGAGGTATACTATAGAACGAGGAACGCAAACGACACCTTTGTGTACCTACTTGGGCTGAAGGCTGATGGGTTGTGTGTCAGTGGTAGGGAACACAGACGGTGACAAAGGGATTAATTAAATCTAAAGAGAAACCACTATGTTTGAAAAGTTAACAACTCAATCACCGACAAGCATATGACAATGAAAAACCAATGTTTACTATACAAAAGCATGTAGTCAACTTACGTTCAGTCGATCACACTTTCACAACAAAACATAATACACAAGAAAGCTCCACGGTCGCACCGAATTATATTGAACACTTCGTTTTACTGTTATTACAAACGCTGTATATCACAGATTCCTGAACACTTTCACTATATCTACGTGCATCACACATCACGTAATTTTACAAACTGGCCACTGAAACACGGTTGGTTAGAATCGGTTTTTCGAAATTCAAAAATTGTCAAGCAGTATTATTGACGTGCGGTGTTTCGTCTAACCGGGTGACGGGCACTTTCTTCGACCGTTGTGGATCAACTCCCGCGCACGTCGCTTATTGGTAGTAGTAGAAATGGTTGGAGAAGGGGGCTCTGATGTGGTTGTAATGTCATTTTAAGTATTATTTAAGTTAATTAGCGAGTTATTTGAATTTTCAATTAACCGTGTTATGGTGCGGATATAAGAGGTTCTGGTCGGTCTTTATAAACAAAGGAAGGAACATTAGAACCTATGAGTATGACTGTGATGGGCTGAAAAAGCAGGTAAAAAAAAATATAGATACTAGCCTTTGCGTAAAAGTAATATAACCTGATAAAAATGGACGTGTCGAGAAAATGCGACTTCTACCTACAGAAGAAAATTTGAAATTGAGTGATGTTTGTTTTTTACTGCGACGAACGCAATCCGGGTAAATGCACATTAGCAAGTTTTTTAATCCAATTGTTTCGAAGCTTTTTCATGTTTCGATTAACAATTAGGCTTAAAATCGAATAAAAATAGTGTTGGAACCGATGGCAGATAAATATCTATACCTACCGGTACATATATAGGTACTATAGGTACCTCTTCCTTGCGGGTTTTTTCCATCCACATTATTTCCATTTTGTTTTTCATGTTCACTTTGATGTAATTCATTAACGATTCAGCGAATTTATACGAAAAACTTGCATCTGGGAAACCCGACTGTAGCAACACGGATGTTATTTTGCAACGTATTTGTGAGTCGATAATATCTTTCCTTTACTTTCATAATATTTGTATGAATCATTCGTGTCAGTGAGAGAGCCTTTTTTTTGTGGTGATAGACGCAATATTTTAGGCTGGAGGCTGACCGCAATCAACTTCGATTAGAAACTACAATCAGCGATTTCTAACGATATTAATTAAAATGTGAATACTTTATTAGGAAATATTAACACGTTCATAGCCGTAATTACAGAAACAATTAAAATGCCATTTTGTGTCTTGCGCGAGGCGAGTCCTTCGCAACGAACGTGTTAAAACGATCCAAATAAGGTTTTCTTCTGCTTTTCGAAACTGTGGTTGATGTTTAAAAATATATGGCGTTAATGAACGCCAATGATACTGCTATTCCCGTGACTAATTCCCGGTCTACAATTTTTAAACGTTAACATCAATTCGGTCCTTTAAACTGCAGGTGTACACTGGCACTTTCCAGCACGTGGATGATGTTCTGGACAGGAGCACCGCACGCACATTTGGTTCCAAATGGCCCTACAAAACCCCATTTTTCCAAGTTGGTGTTGTGTAAAAAGGATGTTGACCCTATAAACCTCTGCGCTGCAAAGTTTTGAGTTAACACTAGCTTTCTATTTTTATGATTTTATCTAAAAACATTTCGAAAACTGTTTAAAATTGCTCTAAAATGTTTGCAGTTAAAATAAATGTTCTCGAAGTTAAAACGAAGAGTGAAGAAGGTAATAGGTATATTTAGTTAAAGTTTTTAGGTCACAACACTTTCTTTGGAAATGCGCGCGTGATGTATTGGTCGTCGACAATACTCGGCGTAGCAGGACGAGTGGACGAGTGCCTTCGACCACGTATTACGAGCGGGGACCGGTGGCCGATCAGTATTCATATCCCATAGGAGTTGACTTGCTTTCAAATTTAGCGTTGGACTGGTTTCAGTAACTGTATTTTCGTCGGTGTTATGGTTTATAAATTATACAAGCCGTATGCCGGCAAAAACACGGGCTTTTACGCAATCTTTCATTCCCTATAAAACCCCTTTAGGGGACGATTTGTTTCAATAAGGCATCATCATCATCTGCCTAGCCTTTTTCCCAATTATTGTTGGGGTTGGCTTCCAGTCTTACCGGATTCAGCTGAGTACCAGTGTTTTACATGGTGCGACTGCCTATCTGACCTCCACAACCCATGTTTTAATAAGGCATACTTGTGCAAAATAAACTTGCTTCTGGATTCAGTAGTGTGGGATGTGCATTGTCTGTCAGTAAATGTAAAATTTTGTTAACTAGATGCTTAGAAGTAAATACCCAATATTTAGTGACCTTTCCTAGTCTATAACTTTTGTGACTTTCTCTTGAAATTACGCAGAAACACATTTGAATATCAAAGTACCTATTACATTCCTACAACTTTACTCACGTACATAATAATTCAAGTTCAAAGTTGTATGGCTGTTTATGGTCACACACAAGTTCACACAACCGCAGTCATTTATCATAATTATGCTGAAACCACAACTTGAAAAGCGATACCTAATATTCATTTCACTTGCAAAAAGGTTTCATTCATAAAACTGTTTCCTGCCAGCGTCATTCATAAAGTTTCTAGTTTCAAATATCTCCTCAAGTTATGTCACTTTTGACAGATAATGACTAATGTCACTAGTGTCATTACCATTACACAACGTTTGATGCGCGGGAGTCGCTCTCGGTGTCAAGTGACGGTCAGTTACCCACCATTACCGATGAAAGTGAATTTGTTCTCGACATCTACTAACGGTGCTCGAACTTACTTTATAATTTACATATTTATCTATTCGGTGGATCGCAAAATGAATCAGCTTTCGCGTTCGTTGAGGGCTGCATTTTGTTGGTAAACTCGTCTTTAATATCCACGGAATACAGTTGCTTGACCTTTATAGTAATCCATTCATAGTTAGATTTTTCTGCATCAGCTAAATTTCTGTGATGAGAGTATGTGTATGACCAGTGTCCTAATGAAGACTCATGGAACTGAGACGTGATCGCTCACAATGGGCTTCATCAGAAATCTTAAAGTTACCCAAAGGGCAATGGAGAGGGCTTTGCTCGGCGTTTCCTTGCGTGATAAAAAAAAAGAAAATTCAGAAATGAGGACATCCGCAGGATAATGCCAAGGGGAGGGGGGGGGGGGGGGCAGGTAGGCCCTCCGCCCCCCCCTCCCCCCCTAGAGATTAAAAAATAAATAGCCAAATGGAAAGAAATCAAACTCCTAACCCAACCCAAAAAATCTAGCCATTTGTTGATGTCCTAAAAGAGTACTAAAAGCGTTGAAAATTTTGGTCGGTCTACCAAAATCAATCGTTAAGCAGCTTCAGGAGACTAAAAACCAGGTTAAGACGTACTATGAGGGAAAATCACCTCAATGTTCTGGCCATGATGAATGTGCACAGAAAACTTATTAATGAAAACTTATAAGATTTACATAATTAAGTGGCCCAGAAGTTTACCCAAAACCCCGATGATTGAGCTCGTGGAACGTTACCCATTGGACTTTATACCGTTCTTATAACAATCGCCGTAGGGGTAAGACTCGTACTACCAGTTCAAAGCTTCATATGTTTTTGACTGCTTATGCCTGGTCCATCGGCTGGATACGCCCTTGGACATACCCTGAACAAGTATGTGAAAGTGGACATCGCTCGACTAAGATAGACGTATTTTTCCGGCTTTGACAGAAAATTATGTGCTATAAATTCCACCTATTTAAAAATAGAAAGCGTAAGGACTAACGTAACGGTATCGTTGAGAACGGGAAGACAAACTGGTTTACACCACGTGAACAACCGAGCAAGCGCGCTCTCCCTGAGGTTACCGCCCTTTTAATAATAGGTACTGAGCTGTAGTACTCACTACCTCTACTACGGTAGTTATCTGACGAGGAATGGGAATACTTTCCTTTTTAATATGAGTAGCTTTAGAACTGAAAGTTTGTTGGTAGATATAGAGTCATGGAATCAATTAGAACAGTTCAGAAAAGGGCAAGTATTCCCAATAAAATGCCGTTATTGTCTTGTCATTTTATGAATATTTAAGTTCTAGCGATTAATCGCATGGTGATCGATGATGATCGATGGTGATTCTGTGATCACTCAGGAATCACCTAACAATAACAATGGTGCATAGTAATATTCGGTACGGTACATTTGGTTTTCTTCAGCTAAAATACCTAAAAAACCGGCCAAGTGCGAGTCGGACTCGCACACGAAGGGTTCCGTACCATTATCGCAAAACACTGCAAAAATATCACGTTTGTTGTATGGGAGCCCCCCTTAATTTATTTTATTTTAATTTAATCATTATTATTTTTTGAAGAGAATATACAACTAAATATTCTGTGAATATTCCAGCCGTCTACCTGTTGCCGTTATTAATATCGAGCAAAAAACGGCAAAAATATCACGTTTGTTGTATGGGAGCCCCCATTAAATATTATTTTTTTATTGTTTTTAGTATTTGTTGTTATAGCGGCAACAGGAATACATCATCTGTGAAAATTTTAACTGTCTAAGTATCACGGTTCATGAGATAAAGCCTGGTGACAGACAGACAGACAGACAGACAGACAGACGGACAGCGAAGTTTCAGTAATAGGGTCGCGTTTTTACCCTTTAGGTACGGAACCCTAAAAAGACGGACGTATCAAATATGATATTATCTATGGTTTGAAAGGAGTTGATGGCAACTTATAGAAAAGTATAAAAGAAGAAGATATTTGTTGCGCTGATCCCAAGTAAAATGGTATACTTGGGAGCAAAAGAATGATCGGTTCGAAGGTCATCTTAGCGACTTTCCTGATGGCTCTTTGCGAATCGATTTATATGAAAGAAAGAAATACAACTAGTTTATTTGGCACACCCAGATTAGGTACAAATAAAACGTAACTTAATTTTAATACAATTACAGAGAGTGCCCCGCAGCTGCGCCTAAAAGATCCAGTTAAGCAAAATGCCAGACAACTAGGAGTTGCCTGACGCTGGTTTTCAACTGAATCTTACGTTGAAGTGTACGGATGCGAATTGCTTTTTACGGTATATCACACCAATAAATGATTTTTATTGGGTGCTAATTAAACAGGCTTCTTTTTAATATCATTATTCGCCCCCAAAAATGTATGTTGCCTTCTAAATTACTAAGTCAGCCACAATTAACGAGCATCTAAATAATACTATGTTAGCCACTAGTTATCTTCTATGTAAACCACTCTAAATACAACTCAGCATGATGGTTATTTTTTAGCATCAAAATTTTTAACATGCATTCTAACAGTAAATTTCTAAAATACTATTAAATGACATCAAAAAATATATTTATTTAGCTTCTAATTTTTTAACTCAGTACGTTTAAAATGTAACTTACGTGTAAAATTTTTAACATGCATTCTAACAGTAAATTTCTAAAATACTATTAAATGACATCAAAAAATATATTTATTTAGCTTCTAATTTTTTAACTCAGTACGTTTAAAATGTAACTCATCCCATATTAATTGATCGTAAAAAAATTGCAAAAACATTTCATCAAATAGTATATTGGCCACTAATATTACCAGAAGCTATTGAGGAGAGACAAAATAAAAGACTATATTTTTTGGTTTTAATATAGAATAGGTGCAAGTTGGATTAGTATTTATGCGACAGAGTCGACGGAGCCCCGCTGCGCGGGGCTCCTATTTCTGTATGCAGGGTTTAAAGTAACCTAACACGAAGGAGATGACGGGAGCTGAGTTCGCTCGCTTTGCTCGCTCACTTCAGCTCCCGTCATCTCCTTCGAACCTAACCTGTCCGTGTCGGGGTGCCCTAAGCTCCCGAGCTCGCTACGCTCGCTCTTGGACTTATTCATTGACCGTCATTTATTATTTTAAATATAATCAACTCGTCGAATCGAGATGTGATCAACTCAACTCGTCGTCACATGAATCGAATGGCGCTCTCTGATTGGTGCAAATGGCCGGTCGCTGTCGTCTCGCGTACTCGCGCCAAATCATGCAGTGGCTATTTTCACGATAAAAGAATATGATGTATTGTTTTACATGCTAAGTTATAATAAATTATGCTTTCTTTCTTTCTTCGATAGAAGCTTGAATTATATTTTTTTGAGGATATTGCGTTGAAGCTGTAAAACGTAAAATGGTGACAAGATATAAAATCCGTGGCCGAGTTAGTAAATTACGTGGCAATGTATAAATAAGAAGGACAAGTCACAATAATTGATGATCTTTACTTGACGCTTTCTGTAGAATATTTAGTTGGCGTTGCAAAAAAGACGAATTAGTTTATTAGAGGCTATGTCATTTTCCCGTTGCTTAGTTATAAAATTAGAAGTTTAATCACGTGTCCAATAAATAATTTTGTGGCTAGACTTATTATTTCCCATTTTTATTGAGCAAAATTGCAAGTAGGTACGTTCACATGGACGCAATGCAATGCAATTCGACAGATTTGTACTTGAAATTGTCTAAGATAATACGTGCGTGATATCGCCTATAGTGTCAAATGATTCCGGTTGTTGAATTTATTTGTTGTGTTGTTCTCAGGAGGGTGCTGGGGCTCCACCGCAAAGCGCACCATCGTCGGTGGGTGGGCGTGGTCGTGGTGGTTCATCACCGATGTCCAGTGCATCTCACTTGAGGTAATAAGATCAGTCCTATCTTCGAAATAAGTATTACTGAGACTTGAAATTCTATGTTTTTTAGGTAAGTATAGATAAAAGTTAATCTGTGGAAGTTGGTTCTGACCCGATTGCAAATAATCTTTCACCTTATGCCCCAGAAAAATACAGGGTTCTTGTAAGATGGGTCACGAGTGCGAAGCCGAGGAAAAAGGTGTGTGTTTAATAACTGCCCTAAGACGCAAAAATATATCTACCGTAAGAATAATTTATGGTTTATTGCCCAATAAAACTGTTCAGAATTTTCTTAGTATAGTTCAGTGAGTATTGTAAAGAGACGAGTAATGGCAAAATAACATTCCTGTAAGACCTACCTACCACTTATTTGTAGATGCGAATGTTGTTATTACCGATTGATTCACCAAGTGTGGACCATAGCTAACCTAAAAATGTTTCTTGGAATCTTAAGTGTGTGTAGTGAAATTAAATACATATTTGATATCATATCAACTCTGTCTCATCCAGGTGATGACCCTCAACCCGATGTGCGAATATGTGGAAACAGCACAGGGAGTCCCACTCACCGTCACCGGTGTGGCCCAATGCAAGATAATGAACGAGGACGAACTTCTCACAACTGCCTGCGAGCAGTTCTTGGGCAAGGAAGTCGACGAAATTAAGGACACCATATTACAAACCCTGGAAGGACATCTCAGAGCTATCCTTGGTAAGTTAATTTTGGTTTTGATTACAACGCCATCTATAGTTGATGACTAGTACTAGTGGCAACAGCGACATCTAACTTTATACTCGTAGGTTATTATTAAAGTATTAACTAGCTGCGCCACCAGATGTCGTTAGTTATTAGGTATGCACTTATTAATTTTATTTTAAAATATTTTCTGAAAGCTGCTTTATAATTCCTAAATATGAAAAGAATATTTTTATCTGTTTTTCTTACACAAATATTTTTCTTAAGACGCTAATCTTTCGGGCTGGCTGTATTTCATTTAGATGTCAACAAAAGCCATAATGTAAAAAAGAAAAAGAAATATAATGTTTCTTTTTAAAATTTGTTTTGGCTATAAACAACTTTTCTAACAAAAACCGACAGTATGTTAACATACCAGTTTATTTCTGTATTTTTTTTTTATGTTTATCTTAAATAGATAGGTACCTACAGCTATTTCATAAATTTTCAATGAGGGCTACCGTTTTTATGCCCACCAGTGGGCGCCACTGGCGAGTAGGGTCCTTAAATATAGCTGTTAAACGTTGTTATTTCGCGCACGGAAGGAAATTAAATCATTTCCAATGCAGTAGAAGTGCCATTAAATAACATCGACAATGCGGCATAGTCTATGCCGCAGTTTTTCGAAAAAAAGGAAGGAACAATTTTCCCAAATATAAAACCCTATTAAAGCAGTGGCTGGTAAACCCCGTACCTATCTTAATCTGCCTTAATTGCAAAATATTCACAACAATAAAAACAGTAATAAATAAACTCGCGCTTCTTTAAGCACACTTAAACGGTGACATTTGACATTTTGAAGATCTAACCAGGGCACCATTTTTTTTTTGGTTTCGGCCATTGTCCAATAACTTCTCCCGCTCTGGGTGAAGAGGGAAGAGGGAAGAGGGTTTATTCAGTAAAAGTCTTACTTTTACTGACTAAAACCCACCCGTGTTCCTTCAGTACCTTGTGCCAGGGCCGCGATAACTCTTTCAAATTTATGCGCGACCCAGGCAGGCATCGGCCCTCGCGGGCCCCGTCGCTTTTGTTAACATCTCTTTGAGGCGCACGTGGAACACTTATCGCTGTATTGCAGTTTTTAGGTACGGGTGTTATTTTGATTTTCTTGTGTCCCTAACAGCCAGTCAACCGATAAGAAACCGTACGTGACCCATGTTTCCTTGACCAGCTGCATGAGCATAACAATAGGTGATCGGAACTTTGGAACTGACACCTGACAAGACCGCAACGTGCTCTATATTGACATATCCCCTTCCGCTTGGTTCGGATACACAAATGAAAAACATACTGAATTATGTGTAGATACTGAATAGAACTGGCCTAGCCCTTCTGTTAAGTTAATTGTTGATGGAATTAACAGTGATGAGTCAATTTGTACCGTCTGTTTTGTTTGAAGCTACTTTTTGTCATGTTGTGCTCTTGGGATTTCGTTCCAACAACGCGAAATAGGAATTAGCTGTCACGCCTTGGAAAGGCGCACACAATTCTAACCTTTGTGAAAGTAAAATTGGACAAAAGTAACACCGTAATCTGAATTTAAAATGTTTGGTTGATAACTTGACAATTTTCTACCTGATTCTTACATCGAAATATGAAGCATATGCTCCTAAATTGTTTTTTATTTATTTATACTTAATGATGACAATAGATGCTTTAATTTACGCAAGAGATGACCATAATCTCAAAACGTCAATGCCGAGAGCGTGAAGGTTTAAAAACCGGTTGTAAAATTGATAGTTATCAGAACTGTTGCACTAATTTCAAATCTTGGGGCCAAGGTTAATCACGTAGCCCAAATGAAAGTATGCTTCTAACCTTTAATCACTCTAGAAGAGATTGGTTACAATGTTGGTAGCAAAGTTTGAAAGACAATGTGTAGTTGAATATTGCTGACTCATTGGTTAGGCAATAGGATGACAATAATTCAAACTTCAAAGGAATTAGTGTCAGCGATAAAATGCGAACAGTCGGATCGGAAAAAAAGGTATTCGAAGATTGGATGAGTACTTATTGGAGATTTTTTTGTAAGCAGTTTTATTAAGAGGTGGTGTTGTCTTATTGAAACAGCTACTCATGTGAGTAATGTGAAAAAATTAATTGTTTAGGTTCCATCACTAAATCTTCTTTGTAAAGCTTTTTATAAAGTGAGCTCCGGTTTTTGCTGCTTGTGCTAGCCGGTCTATTCTATAAAAATCTAACAAACCGGTACGTTATGCCCTTGCCGCCGAGGCCCGTCGCGTGTTCTTTCAATAAAAGCCCGCCAACCCGCGTCTAGCTGAGCATTAGTTAAATTATTAGATATAAAAGGAGTTTCTTATCCGTTCTTCTCCACTTAGGTAGTTTACGAACGGAAAGTAAATTCATTAATCTAGATCCAGTCATAGCTGTCCCCCAGCGACGCCCTGAGCCGAGGTTCGACCCCAACTGGGGTAGCCCTCAGCGTTGTCGCTTAGGTTTAGAAATTTGTGCCTGGCTGGAGCCTATATAGCTTAGTCTCCACAGGGAAGTCTGGTTAAGCAGTAACCACTCACTTTGAGTGAATCTGTGAGACGCCACGTAGAAAAAAATTCTATAAAAATCTCAATGGGAAGATATTTGTAGGGGTAATGAGCTTGAATTAAACTAGCAATCCCTTTATTTTTGTTGACGGAGTAAAACCTTCAAAAGACGCGTGGACATTTGGGGAATAGACCAGGGAGTGTGGGATTTATAGCTCACTAAAACCACCCCGGTGATCACCATTAGCACGTAGAAGTGACCCTGTGACCTTCCTAAAGACACCCTGGAACCCTCTCTGTGCAAGGCCTGTTAGGCCACATCCATGGGTAGAATTTCTACCATACCTATTATTGAAATCAAATATAACAGCTCACAATGTATACCATTAATATTAATGCTATTTTTTATCCGTAGTGCTAGGCAACTGGCCACTGGGCTTATCCCAGTTGTAAACGACCCTTTGTGCCTATTGGCTTTGTTTGTTCTGTCTCCTGCTTGATATTGAGGGAAGTGGAAATTTGTAATTTTTTCCTACTCCTCCGTTATTCTTTTCTTATTAATTTCGTTGCGGGATCCAAGACAGTTAAATTCATTATCCGGGACTTCGTCGAGCTTCATTGTCTCGGCGCTTTTCTGGTGGTCGCCACTGTTGATTCTGGCGTTCAGGGGTTGTAGTGGTTTGGGAATAGTGCGTCGGGATTGTCCCAAAAAATCCATGGGGAGACTGAAAGGGTGCCTCCCCTGAGAGCTGACAATCCCTAGCATTAGGTGGAATGGCAACTCACGGCTCTAAAGTTTTCACAGTGAGATTTATTTTTACAGTATTAGTAAGTAGTGCAGTTTGCAGCCTAGGCGGTATATATATCATTTAACTGTTACATAGGCATACAGGTACACTTACAATATACATAGATAGGAAATACGACTAGGAAAGCAATCACATAGTGTATAATCAAAGGGTAAACTGAACACAACGACCAAGACCTCGCCTTAAGAGAGGCAAGGTTTTGTCTAGATGAGTAGGTACCACAGATATAAATCTAACTAGATGACGCGATTGTATGTACTTCGCGTGCCAAAAAACGGAGTAAAGTTACGATCAATGATCGTAATCTGAACTTTTCATTTAGCATTATCGGCGCCGGAAATCCACCGAAATCTAGAAACATGCCTTTTTATGCCATATTGAGCTGTAAAGATTGTGTAGAATAAAAAAAGTTAGATAAAAAATTCAAAAAACCCGACTGCTTAAAAAGCGAACTAAAAAGATGTAAACAAGAAGAAAATCATGCTGTGCAGTCGGAGGATACACGCTCGCGAGCAGGCTGACCAAAACCGTCGGGTTTTTTGAATTTTTTAATTAACTTTTTTTATTTATAACTTTTTAGTTATCTTTTTTTAGAATTAGGTACATATTAACATATAAGTGTTATATATTTTTGAAATCAGCTCTTTATTTTGATACCCCACACGATAGGTTTAAAATTTAAAAAAAAGTTGGGCCCAAAAACACAAAACACAATATGGCGCCCAAAATCCGCCATTTTTCTATTTTCCAATTTTAATGTAGCCAGTGACACTCGCAGGGTTAAGACGAATCGATTGACGTAAGAACCATCAAAATCGGCCAACGCGTTTGGTCTCTAGAACGCCACATAGGAACAAACATACATACATACATACATAGACTGATAAACACATTACCCTCCTTCGGCAGCCGGGTAAAAAGTTGGCCGAGGCATTGGAAATGTTTTCTTTCATTGGTAAGTTTAGATTTGAAATTGTATGTGAAAAATTGGCACGCTTGGTTTTTATACAGATGGAGGGACTTGCGTTATCTACTCGTAGTTAGATTTATGTCTGTGTTAGGTACATAATTGTGAGCTATACTCCATTTACTATAGCATTAGACAGAAGTTAAAAAAGGCTTTTTTAGGTGCACACTTTGTAATAAAAATACAACAAACACTATTACAGTCAATATTGATGTGGAGTTAAATATAATTAATTTAAATAACAGCTGTCACACTTAATTGCATCTATTTAACCTATCTACCATCTGAAATTACAAGGCCTTCATTTAATATTATTTAGTTTTTACGTAAAATAATGTCGTGTCAATGTTTAAAATCTAAAAGAAGCAGGGGCGGACAGTACCGGAAACGTTTTTCATGTCACTATAACTCAACCAAATCTAAAATGTTACCTGTTCCGTTCATAAGTTGTGGCTGCACGTGTTTTTTTATTTTGTCGGTTTATGATGTCATCTATCCGTCAAATTGCGTAAATGATCTGCACTCTGCAGTTGTCAATTGTCATACTTACTGTCATTCGCTTGTGGATACTTGTGAATGCTACGCCCTACGCCTTTTCTCGTTGTTATTGCTGAATTTTCGTGGTTTAGTTGTTATTCGTAACTGTTTTTCTGTTGTTATTGTTTTGTTTCGTTCGTAACTAACACTAATGTGTTAGTTTTGTGTTGTTTGTACAAAGCGGTACGTTTTGTTGAACTATGGACAGGGACGATCCCGGTGCAGGCCCGAGTGGCTTGCAAGCGCAACTTGTAAGCTCTGTAACTGCTGGTAACTCTGATTAGTGTCAACAGAGAAAAATACGTGGCCCCAACGTTGATCACGACGTTAAAATATTGTCTACTAAGAAAAAGAGGACAAAGCAAACACCGCTTCGTGCTGCAGAAAAAAAAACAGTCATAAATATTTATAAAGATGTTAAGGGTTCCAGGCCCGAAGGTACTCCTGCTTATAGGACGCAGTTTATTAACAAAACTGCAGAAATTGCAGGTAAGGATCGTAAAATTATTATTATAAATAAATGTATTTGAAAGTAACATGCTTTGTGAGGTAATAACATGCATTATTAATCTTATTTTATAGGCATATCTCGTGCAACAGTCTATAATGTACTGAAAGAGTACAATACAGAAGGTCGCCGGCAATCACCCCCTCCTTGCCAACGGAAATACTCAAAATCTGACGATTATGATGATATAACGTTAAGTGGAATACGAAGAAAAATTCATTATTTTTTCTTTGATAATGAGTTTCCAACGTTGGACAAGATTCTGGAAGCCGTTGATAGCGATGAGTCTCTACCTGATTTTAAAAGAAGCACTTTATACAAATTAATCAAGAACAAATTTGAAGACGGCTTATCATTGGCCATATTGGTAAAACTATGTATCTAACAAAATTATGTTATGTTATTATTAATGTGACTTTACCAAATCACTAATAAAATTATCACTCCGTTCTCCGTCACTGAAAACTGGTTAAGTCTTAATGCCTCCCCTTGGAGAAAGATGTTTATAGTTGTAGATTAACCTGTTCAATGACAGTAATGATGCAGTTAATTTCGGTTGCTACTTAAAGGTTAAAATCTATTTCCAGCAATCAAGTAACCTACGCCACCGGTACACAATTATTGATTTGCTTTTATTTCATTTCACAGGATCAACGGAGGGGTTTTTGATGGATGGTGAATTCATATTTGAAGCCAAAATGGGTGATGGAGACTACCATTCTGAAATGGATGCACACAATTTTGAAAAGTGGTTTAAATTAATATTATCAAAAGTCGAGAGTGGTGCAGTTATTGTTATGGATAATGCGCCATATCATTCGAGGAAATTGGAGAAGCTGCCAACTACAGCCACACGAAAGGCAAATTAAAGAGTGGCTAACAAACAAAAATATTCCTTTTGAGAAAAAAGATCTTAGGGCCACTTTATTATTATAGTTAATATTAAGACTTTAGTCACCCATGTCAATTAATTATTATAATTTGTGATGACTGATGGTAGCAGTGACTAAATTGTTAAGTGGTGTTTTGTATCGTATTTATTTAGTTTATTGAAAACATAATATGGAGATATTGTGATAAAGTTGTTTTTAATAAACTGATTGTTACTATATTTTTTTTCATTTCATGTACCTATCCAAGCATCGTGAAGAGTTAATAGATATAATACGCTTTATTGTATGCCATACATTGTTACTTACAAAAAAATCACATACATTATTTATTAAAATTGTTTGAACTTGACTTGAAAATAAAAGGTTTCATACTCCTGCTTCTGCGAGCCTCTTTTGTCTAATGTTATAATAAATGGAGTATACATAGGTAACAGTAATAGGTATCACTGCAAACTTCGGTTTTATAGTAAGTACTTACAGTATCAATGGTGCTTGATTATCTATATAGTTATATTGCAATGACCTTTTTGCTGCACAGGGATAGTTAGAGACTTATTTAGAAGTATAGGCAGGCAATTTAGCACAAAAAGTTCTTGATAATTATAACGAAAGTGACGTAAGCACTTAACTAAGGAAGGCGTTTTAAAACTTCACCTCTTTATAGTTGTAAGTACCCCTACTGTATGTAAATAAAACATTTTTGACGATGGGAAATTCCGTCAGGGCTCAATACTTGGCAATCATACATTATGTGCTGTCTACAGGTTGTAACGAAAATGTGCGATAATATTTTTGTAAAACCGCTTCCGTCCATGTATACTTATGAACAGCTTTCTGGAAGGATGTCATGGATGTCATTGGAAACACAAAAAAAAAGAGACAATTTATTCAAATCAATAAAAGCATGTTAACATGAATCAATTGAGTGATTTGAGGGTTACAATTAGTTAACACAACAGATACCTAGGTGTTGTAAACAGCACCCTTGCTAAGTTATAAAATAACTCGTATTAAGGGCAGTGGTACAAGCCCATCTATATATATAAAAATGAATCCCTATTTCCCTTGGTCACGGCATCACGCGTGTACGGTTGGACCGTTATCGCTTATTCTTTTTTTATTGTGTTTGTTATTGTTTGGAGAAGGTTCATATGAAAAAAAAATTGAGAATAAAACGATTGGAACTTTACCTACATAGGTAGGGTAGGTATGTAGGTAGGGTAGGGTAGGTACGTAGGGTAAGTACGTAGGGTAGGGTAGGTACGTAGGGTAGGGTAGGGTAGGGTAGCGTAGTTAGGGTAGGTACGGTAGTGTAGGTAGGGTAGGGTAGGGTAGGGTAGGTAGGTTAGGTAGGGGAGGGTAGGTTGGGTAGGGTAGGTAGGGTAGATGAATGTTTGGTGTCTTTATGGCAAAACAAAGTTTGCCGGGTCAACTAGTACACAATAATTTAAACTTTTATAAATTCCAGGTAGAGCAAGCGTTTGTTTAAGTTAAAAAGCATAGTTCACAAATAAAATTAGAAATTAAATTAAATAAAAATAAGCAATTAAATCAAATCAAATTAAAAAGTTAAATCAAATCAAAAATAATAATTAAATACATACATTGTTTAATTAAGCATCAGAATGAAAATTGAGTGAAAGAGCGTGTGTGTGTGTTTGCGAGTGTGTGTGGGTTTCATACAAATTTGTCGTCAGCTGATCAAAATTTGTATGGGAGATGCAATTTTTTTGACAATTGGCTATGAATTCCGTGGAGAAAGTTGTTCATATATAGGGCCTGAAACAGTTTTTAAAATATGATCGCATCTTTCCGTTACACGCTGCCGCTGTATACAAATATGTAGAAATTTATACTATCTAACTAATATTATAAAGAGGAAAGATTTTTTTGTTTGTTTGTTTGCGCCGAATAGGCTCCGAAACTACTGCACCGATTTTAAAAATTCTTTCACCAATAGAAAGCTACATTATTCCTGAGTGACATAGGCTGTTTTTTAATCCCGAAAACGGATCCTGTGGGGTGGGTGGAAGGTGGAAGCCGCGTGGAACAGCTAGTATATTAAAAATGCGAAAGTAACTGTCTGTCCGTCTGTATGTTCCCTTTTCACGCTTAAACCGCTGAACCGATTTAGATACAATTTGTTATGGGGATGGTTTCAGACCCTGAGAAGGAAATAGGGTAGTTTTTATCTCGGAAATCACTCTTAAGAGGGTGGAAAAGGGGGTCGAAGTTTGTACGGTAAAAATATAATTTTTCAAGAAAGGCTAATTAAACCAACAACCATACATACACCCACAATAATGTTGAGGTGATAAAAAATTAGGCTATTCGAAGTACTAGTTCTACGCAGATGAAGTTGCGGGCAACAGCTAGTGTATTTATACATATTGAAAGTGGTAAAACCTGAATGTTAGTAATTGCGCGTGAGTCAAACAAAGTAGGATTCCTTTTTCCTGTAACAATCCTCATTATCTTGCAGTCATTGACCGAAGGTACGGTTAGCAGCCATTTGACACTGTGCGTGTTGTCATATTTCTATAAGGCGGATATACGTAATTATTCGATTGAACATGATTGTAGAGCATAAATATTTATGACAAGCTTCTGCCCGCGGCTTCACCCGCATTAAAAGCGTTTTATCATCCCAAATGTCCTTCCCAGGGTCTCAAACTATCTCCATTCCAAATTTCATCTAAATCGGTTCAGGAGATCCTGAGATTACCCCCTACAACCTCACAAACTCATAAACTTTACCTCTTTTTAATATTAGTATTGTAGCGGCACCAACGCCGCTTCTTATGAACTAATGACATGACGTCACACAAATCCAGCATCGCGCAAGCAAAGTTTTCGGCGTGATTTGAACATATACAACAGATATAGATACTTCACATACGTAATCAGCATAACATATTATGTGTGTGTACTATAGAACACCTCGCCATAATCTTTCGTGGACTACGAGCGTGATTTTATATCATATTAAAGTGTACAATATGTAGTACCTACGTACATACTCCGAATAATTCAGTAATCTCATCGTCAAAATGCAATCATCTATCTATGTCATCATAACTCATGATACATTAAGCTACTCTAATTTCATGTCAGACGAGCACAGCCTACCAATTTTCCGGCGTCCAATACGACCATCAAAAAACATAATAAGCACTTTCCCTGCTAACCGTACCTCGGTGCAAACGTGCATCAGATCACGTAGACCCCATGAGGCTTTTGTACTAGGGTTGCAACATAACCTCCGCAAATACGGAACTTCTGCTAAAAGTCGTACATCTGCATCATTGAGGAGGCAAGTGGTGGACATCCATAACACTTTTATTATGCATACAGCTAAGGAGTCCCCGATAGCTACAATCTAGGGGTCTTTAAGTCAAGAGTGAATAGTATGCAAGCGTATTTCACCGTCGACCACGTCTTCGCTTACCATCAGACGATAATAAAAAAGTTTTTGGGTGGAGATACAAGTAAAATAAAACTTTTTCCTTATATTACAGGATGGCCGGAAAATTAGAGTACAAAAAAAATTTTTGGTCCATCGTATTGTGGAGTACCCGAATCATGTAGGATTTTTCCGCGACTTTCATAGTTTTTGGGTTATGAATTAAAACACAAGCGTAAAGTCAAAAGCAAATAAAAGTAGGTAGGTACCAATGACACCGACTTCCGAAAAGAAAGTTACTTTTCGCTTTGTAGTGTTTTTTTTTGGAAGTGTTTTTTAATATTTTTGTTAAAAAGTTTTTTTATTAAGTTGGTCAGGTCGAAAATTCTCAAAAATTCAGAAAAAAAGATCATAACTTGAAAACTATGAAAAGTCGCTGAAATGTTGTTCATGGGGGTGATTCGGATACCGCCCCAAATCCAATTTTTTTTTTTGTTCCTATGTTTCGGCCGTCCTGTATTTGGTTAGTTTTATCTTCAATTTTAAGCCTCTCTCTAGGTGGACCGATGACCTGGTTATGGCTGCGGGAATTCGATGGGTGCGAGACGCACAGAACTGATCAGTGTGGCGACGCCTACGGGGGGGGAGGGGGAGGCCTACGTCCTGCAGTGGGTGAAGGCTCCCTTCAAAGGTGTTCATTTGAGTCTGTTCATGTGTTATTTGCTCCCAGTTCTGACTAGCTGTTCTTTTGTTCTCGTCTTCCCATCGTGTCAGTAGTCTTCCACTTATTCCATATGAGCCTCACCAAAAGGTTGCTTTTACTGTCCATCTTTGGTCTGGAAGCCTCACTAAGTACCCTGCCCATTTTCATTTTAGTTTTTGTGCATAGTTCAAGGCATCAGTTGCTTTTGTTATTGACAGAGTTATAACGGAAGTCTAATATGAAATATCAGCGTAGATTTTGGTCAAACTTTCATGTTTTAGCTATCTTGTCACTGTTTTTAGTGAGATGTAGATGATGGACCAATAAAGAGTTCTTTTTAATGTTGATTAATCTTCGTTTTCTTTATTTTTCTCCTCCGCCTCCGTTAACTCCCGCTTCTGCAGATTGAACAATATCTGCTCTTGCACCTGTATCTCCGCCACGGCCAAGATGGATTGCGTCACATCCCTACTTTGAAGTACTAAAACTGCAATGAAAAGAAAAGTACAATGTCGTTATAACAGTACTGTTAATTTACTACCTGTCAGAGGTTTGTTGCTCGTCTTTTGTAATGGTGATATAAAAAGGCTTATGTTTAACTTACCACCAGATATAGTAACATATAACAGACAAAAATAGTAAATGATCACCAAAATTAAACCCGCATCTTATTGTAAAATTATAACCAAAGTTTTAACATCTCGCTATCCTGTTTAGGCAAAATGACTCCAAATAAATCATTGTTAACCCAAAAGTAGTAAATGATCACCAAAAGTAGTAAATGATCACCAAAATTAAACCAATGACCAAAAAGATTATAAAATTTCTGGGAGCAACTTGGAAGTAGCGCTCGCCGGCCGCTGCCGCGGCACCGCTCGCTTTGCTCGCTCGGCTCGCGCGCGGTTGGTCACAGTTCTAACCTAACCTAACCTATTTTACAACATTAAATAGCGCAATAATTTGCTATTAAAATTTGGTGATCAATTTACTAAATTTGGTGATCAATTTACTAAATTTGGGTTTCATAGTACAATTTTAGGTAATAGAGGTTATGGTCACAAAGTAATTTTAGGTGGTCATTATATTTATCCCCATATAAAAAGCCAAGCACGGTTCCAAGTCTCGTGGAGTGAAACACAATATAATAATAATATTCTGTTAATAGTAATTTGTTTTGTATTGTGAAAATATTAATATTCTGTTTCACTCTACACTCATATTATGTAGGTAGGTATATCTCCTCGTACAATACCAATGAAACACGATCCTACAATCTAAAAAACAACACATACATATTTGTAACCAATTTATTCTTAACTTTTTCTGCAAACACAGACCTGAACAAAACATATCTATGGTGGATAAATGCTAAACACAGAGTAAATAGATATTTAAAAAATATCTCACCTATCGGTACCCCTTTATTTTTTGTCCATTCATTCAAGATCATATTAAAATTCTTACGCCGAAAACAATTGTTTTCCATTTTCCATTAAATCCGAATCGACTCCACTTAGGTTAGTTAGTTGTCCTCGAGACACGCTGAGGTGTCTTGAGACTAGGGTATTGTACGAGAGAGCTTACGGCATCGCCTCCATTGAAGTATTGGGGGATTTTAGGAATCTATGCAATATTCATAGTAGGTATGTAGATGATGTACTTGGAAGTTTAAATAAATGAAGGAATTCAGGGAAATATTTCAATTAAGGTTCAGGAAGGGTCAAGTACAAGACGTGTTATTTGTCTGGAATGGAAATATGTCGAATTATTAGCAATATAATTAATAGAGGAGCACTTCTAATCTTCTCACTACCTTGTTCTCAGTAAATAACCCTCAAGTGTAACGCACCTATGACATTTCTGTGCTTCCTTTAGCACGTGACTTCCAGGAAATATTCGTTTCACCCGGAAACATTTTCCGCCTAGTATCTTTCTTGCCAGACTCAAAAATGCACTCTTTAATTCCGTCATCATAAAATGACAGCCTACTTTTTACGTTTTTTTTTATTTCATTAATGGCCTTAGTTCTTTTGATACTAAAATTATGATGGCATTTTGAGTTTGAACATTAGACATAATGAGCAGAAACTTCGATACAAGGAAATCTCAAGTTACTATTTTATTTACGTCGAGAATACTTGCATACTCGTAACTGCATTCAGCAGGCAAATCGTAAACATGTCATATAACAAGATGATGCAGCGAGGTTATCATTAAACTTGGTAATTCCCGTCGTCGTTTTACCGTTTGAAAGTGAGCCTACTCGGTCGACAAACCACGGCTGTCAAGGAAAATGGCGCGAACTTTCCGGTTTCACTTGCGACTTATTTTAATTAGTTATTCACCGGTGAAGGTCCTTTGATGATTAAGTTTATTTGAAATTGCGAGAAAATAAATACCGATGGAGGAAATACACGGTTTATGGATAATTCTATATCTATATATATAAAAGCGAAAGGTCACTCATTCACTTATCACGAAATATCGAAAACCGATGACGTATAAAGATGAAATTTGGCAGGGAGATTCCTTATGTGACGTAAGTGCCGGCTAAGAAAGGATTTTTTGGAAATTCCACCCTTAAGGGGGTAAAAGGAGGGTTGAAAGTTTGTATGAAATTTCTACAGGTTGTGATTTGGACACGTGAAATTTTAGATTTATGCTGAAGGTTGATTAAGAAAAATATGTATTTATTGGTTTTTGGAAATTCCACCCAAGAAGGGGTAAAAAAGGGCTTGAAAGTTTGTATGAAATTTCTACAGTTTGTAAATTGGACACGTGAAATTTTACATTCACACTCTAGGTTGATAAAATGAATTTGAGTATTCATTGCTTTTTGAAAATTCTACCCCTAAAGGGATAAAATAGGGGATGAAACTTTATGTGAAATTTCTCCGGTTTGGAAGATCATCTGAAATTGTAAGCGTACGCTCTTGGTTAATAAAAAAACAATGGGTCCTTTTTTTTCGGAAATTCTATCTCTAAGGGAGTAAAAACGGGTTTGAAAATTTGTATAAAATTTCTACAGTTTGTGACCTGAACTTTTAGATTTATACTCTTTGTTGATATAAAGAATTCATGTATTTATTGTTTTTTGGCAATTTTACCCCTAAGGAGGTAAAAAGGTGGAAATATGTCGGGATTATAGATTATTTTTATTATTACGCTTTTGGTTGATAGAAAGAGATCATGTATTTATTGGTTTTTGGAAATTCTACCCCTAAGGAGCTGAAAAGGTGGAAATATGTCGGGATTATATATTTGAAAATTGGCATATATACTAACCTAAGTAAATAGTAAAGGTTTTCATTATTCGTTTTTCAAAATTACTCCTAAAAGGGGTAATTTTAGGGGTTATGAAAGATTTTTGAAGATTTTTTCTGTACAGAGTTTCTTTTTATGATGTAGGAAAGCACTAAGAAAGGATTTTTGGCAATTCAACCTTTAAGGGGGTGAATTAAAAAGACATCTGTAGGATAAACTACGGTCCTCGCGAACGAAATCGCGGGTAAAGTGCTAGTAAATACTTATGTAGATAGAAGGTAGGATAGGGGTAATTTGGTAAGGCAAACTCGAATAATGGCATTTCGTTGACTAATGATGCCTCTAACAGATAGGGTTTGCTTACAAAAGATAAATCTACAGATCTTGTCTTTGCTCGACGATTATTTGTACCGGTAAAATTACGCAATTTGACAGAAACCTTTCTGGCTTAGATTTGTTTTTGTTTTTCTCTGAACCCCTCGATTTTCGCAAAAAGCCAACAAAGTTTATCGTACAAGAAGTAACCCTGTAGGCATAACAAAATTATGACCATTTTGACGTAGGCCTGCAGTAAAAGGCATTTTAAAGCAGTTACGCGACCTCAACAGAAGGCTAGGTTACCTAGTGGAATTGTATTTAGTACCTATTACTTTTTATTTTAGCTTCAGGCCTTGGCTAAGGTCACAGCAATTGTTCAGTGAAAGGGTAAGATAAGATAACTCTTGCCGTTTACCTAAGTTATTGCTTGAATGGTATTTTTTAACCGACTTACCAAAATTGAGGAGGTTCTATGTTCGACATTATGTTTTTTTTTTGTTTATGTTCACGCATATCTCCGTCGATTTTGGACCGATTTTGAAAATTCTTTTTTTGTTTGAAAAAGTATGTTTCGAAATTGGTCCCGTTTTAATTTGGTGAAGATCTGATGAAGAACTTCGAAGATATGCAACAGAACTCTTCAATAAAGTAAATCTCTCGGGATTGCTGCAATCGCATGTCTGTATATTGTTTCTACCATTTTATAACATAACATCACGCCAGTACGCTCTTAAGGGGTACGCAGATCTCTTATTTCACCGGTTTCGTTCAAGTTTCATGATATTCGGGTAATCTATTCTGGCGTTATAGTTACCTTATCCAACTTGCCTATTAGGTAGGTACAAATAAAAAGCGAAAAATAAAAAGCTTTTTTACAAAAAAATACTACCGACTTCCAAATGAAAAAACTACAAAGTGAAAAATAACTTTATTTTTGGAAGTCGGTGTCCATAACACATAAAATGGTACCTACCAAAGACACCGACTGCCAAAAATAAAGTTATTTTTCACTTTGTAGTTTTTTCATTTGGAAGTCGGTAGTATTTTTTTGTAAAAAAGCTTTTTATTTTTTATCAAGTAAATTCTGTCCCACTGCTGGGTTAAGGCCTCTCACATTCCTTCCAAGTATTAAACTAAAGTTGAATGTTATTAAACTGTTTTTACATAGACGGTAAATGGCCATAGAGAATACTACTCCCTCGTATAGCTAATGTTGTCGCTGCTATCTCTTGCAGCAATGCGCTCATCTGTGGCGGTATCCGATTTTGACGCCCGGTCTATTGTTTTCCTAATTACAACCTATCCTCTAGATTTCTAGCTTCTGGTGAAGAGAAGAATGGATCAAAGTCTAACAACTTAAACTTACGCCTTTTCACCAAGATCCGAGACAAGAATCGCTCTTGCTTATGCCAGTTCTAACTTCTTGCCCTTCTTGGTTGTAAATGACGCCCACTGCTGGACATAGGCTTCCCCCAAGCGTTGCCACATTGATCGGTCACGTGCGTCTCACATCCATCGGATCCCCGCAACCTTCACCAGGTCATCGGTCCACCTGGCTGGTTGTAAGTACATAGGTTCAACCTTAGTGTCCTTCGATAGTAAAAATATTTACTTAACCCATTGTGTCAATTAATTAATTCATCAGCAAATTAAGCCTATGTTTGTGTCATCATAGGTGTGACCGTATTGGGAATACCTTAATTAAGGTGGAATGAGTTGTCGAATTTACTGTTTTACCTACGAAAGCAGTACTCTCTAAGTTGGTTACCTACAAACATTAACTTATGTTATAAATTTATAACAAGGGTTTTATTTTTAAATTATGAGGTTCTGGGTACGATTATCGGGTAGGTGAATAAACGGTAAATTAATGTTATTGGATTTTTCCTTCTAGAATTTCTGAGTAACTGCCGGGAGTCTGGACTTGTGCCCGTTGCTGGCATTGGGATCGGGTTACTGCCCGTTATAATTATTCCCCCTATCATGTCCATTCACATGGACTTGGAATTAACTGGTGAATTGTGGGTGTACCAATAGTTATTGCTCTACCTAACTCTTTGGGGAACACGGGGGTGATGTTATAGTTCTTATTGTTACGTTGTGTTATAAAAAAACCAGATCTGGCAAATATATTTTTATCTTATCACGAGTATTGCGTAATAAATACTAATTACTGAAACTATTATTTAAATAGATTAAGTACACCTATTTATCTATTCGGGAAATATGTTTTATGCAAATTTAATGAAGTTTGACTTCAATTAATTATTATTTTACCTTTCTGGAATGCATTCACGTCTTTATCGAATTTGGTTTACTATACAATTAATCTTTCTGATTAGCATTGTTTTACATAAAACCTTTACTTACAAACCAATTAAGAGCTGCTGAGTTCTAAGTAATTTGTTACAAAACAAATATTTTGTACAACATTTCCAAACAGTATGTAGAAATTACTGAAACAATTGAACGAATTGGAAGTTCAAATTGCAACATGTTTACGAGAAACAAAGTGCATGCAAACAAATGTTCTCAGTCTGCCAGATGCAAGAAATTGCACCATAGTGTAGTAATAACGTGGAAATAACCGCGAAGTTTAGCCAGGGGAGTGCGGGGGGCAACCTCCAGTTCATAGTCATGCTGTAAAGGACAGTCCACGCCATTCGTTCACGAACGTTTGAACTCACTACTCGATCAACTAAACTTAAATTTCATCGATAAGTAAAAAGATTAACGAAAAAAAAAATTGAATCTGTCATAAAAGAACATCGAAAGTCAATCAACTGTCAATAACTACCATAGAGAACTCAAATCATAACTACTGTTTTAAATTAATTCTAATTCGGAGTAGGTCAGTGTTGTGCCGTATTTACGGGATGAACGAAACAGTTGTCTAGTGCTGTGAAGTGCCCTAAGGTGTCGATATCGAGGTCGTAGTGCCTTTAAGGAGTAGCCATGTCGATACTCTGGATGAGCGCTTTTAATCTTGGATTAACTGTTGGCGCTACTTTTGCTGTTGTAACGAGGTAAGGTATATTAATTCAAGTTTCAAAAATATTTATTAAGTTTTTAACTTTAAATTGTTTGAGTTTTTTTAATTCCTCAACTTCCTTAAGGACTGAAATTATTAAATAATGTCTCTTGCTTTGAAAGAAAATCCTTTCTTCTCCAACGAATTTAAATTGTTACCTTCCATTATTCCTTACTGAAATTCAATGAAATATTTTATGCCTTTTTGGAATATTTAAAACGAACGATAGAACCGTCCACGCTTTTAAAGAGATCTTAAGCTTTTGCAATGTCAAAGACCGAGCATGAATAGTTTATTGACCTCTCTCTCCCCCACTAGGGGTGAGCTTTGTCGAAGTCCGGTTTATACCGGGAGACCATCAAGTCTAGAACATGTACTAGAGATTTTACTGCAAATCACATGCTCAATGCCAACGCTCTGGGCTAGATTCAGTAAGCTGTATGTACTTATGACTGTGAATAGACGACTAGGTCGTTTTCCAACGTTAATAAAATATTGAAATTGGAATTCTAACGATGTTTTAGTGGTCTCTGGGTTTTACTACGCTACTAATTCTACCGTTGTGAACTGTACTGAACCTTAGTAGGTTCTTTATCTTCTTCTTCTTCTTAGTCGGGCACTCTTGGCAGAGTGGTCGTGGTCATGTGTGGGCCCTGATGCATGATGGCTCTTGCCATGCGTCGCCATTCGGTTCTATTGGACGCAATGTGGGAACAGTCGGTCATCGTAGCTTTGGTGATGTTTTTAATAAGATCTGCCCATCTCGTCGGAGAGCGACCCCGGAATCTCTTGCCCTCCATTCTACCTTGGATTACAAGATTAGGTTCTTTATACAAAGTGACATTTTGTCGTCTATATTTACCGATTGCAAAAAATCTGGAGTGTTCGTGGAATTGAATTGACCACGTGACAATTTTGAACTTTTCGATAATAGTTATGGCATAGAACGTTGCCTTTTAACTTTGTCCAGGCCTTCTTAACATTATGTTGAATTATCTGGCCAAGCAGCTTCCACCTGCCATTGTGAACAATTATTTTTACACAAGGTAGAATGATTCGGTGCATATGTGAGGCCTATGCTCTCAAGATCTGGTGAAACTGCAAGTACAACAGGTTAATGATCCCTTGCAGTACTTAGTAACTTTCTTAATCGTATTTTACGGCTACAAGCTGGCTAGACGTAAGATCCACATTAAAATTTAAGGTATTTGTACTGTCAGTGAAAAACATTTCTTTGGGGTATATTTCAGTTTGACTTTCTGCTTTTGCGTTTTTTAAGTACCTACCCAAAATTTATAGATAATGTTGCTGTCAAAACATGAAAAAAAATATACCGGTATACTCAGGCATAAAGGAGAATGCTCAGGAGAGTTTAACATAACTTTATTAGCCTAAATTACTATACGCAAAGATTTTGTGCAAAAAATAAACACAAGAAATATATATTTTGGCTCATATCTCGAAACTAATGATCGTTAGTGAATCTTTTGTAGGACTTTTTTGTGCACTATTGAACAAGGAACAAACTTGCTCTGAGAAAAAAATGCTGTAAAATCAAAACTTTACGAGAATTAAGCAAAGGACTGATTTTTGGACTCTTTGGCAGCCTATTTTTTTTGCTGTGATGGGATTTTTATGGAATTTTCTGCCAACATTACCAGTACCATAATGTATATAATGCCAGTGAAGTGAGTACTCATTATGGATTTTTTTCGCAGCAAATGTCTTTATTTACTTTCATTATGCGTACAGCTAAGGAGTGGAATTCCCTGCCGGAGTCTGTGTTTCCAGATAGCTACAACCTCGGGGTCTTTAAGTCAAGAGTGAATAGGTTACTTCTAGGCAAGCGTGTTACACCGTCGACCACATCATCGCTTACCATCAGGTGAAATAGTGGTCAAGCGCGAGACGACCTATAGAAAAAAAATGCATTCCTGGTATTGTACACAGCAAGGTTATTACAGGAAAAATAAAGAAGCTAGGTTATTCAAATATGAATCAACTGTTTCTTGCATTTTAATTTCTTTGTATTTAGCGGTTAGCGGTTACCCTATATACCAAAACAGGTACAAATACAAATAAGCATGTGCTGTCCAGGTTTTCCTGAAACTCATTCATACATGAAATGTAGGTATTTGTATAAATAATTGCATAAACAACACAAAATTGCAAAACAAAATTCCCAGAACCACCGCAGAGTAAACCGCTTGTTTATGTCTGTTTATTAATTAATTACATTTATTTTATCGCATTTATTAATGTCACTAGGAACGCCGCTAATTATTTTTAAATGTTTTGTTGATAGGTTTAATTTAATTTTGTGTTATTGATATCACCTATTTTGTTGCGGCGTAGGGAACCTCTAATTGAAAAAATATAATTCCTCTGTTAGAAGATAAAATTACAAATATAAATACCCCCGATTTTAATTTTTATTTCAAGCTTTTTAAACTACATATAATATACCTAGTAGCAGACACGCTTCAATCGACAATCTATCGAAACACGAAATAATGACACGATTTCTTGCGAAAAAGTCCAGATTCAAAGAGTAAAATGCGAATAACTTTTGAACGGCTGAACAGATTTTATTCAAACATAGCTAAGAACACTTTCGACAAAGTCATCTTTCAAACAAACTAAATCAAAATCGGTTCATCCGTTTAGGCGCTATGATGCCACAGACAGACACACAGATACACAGCAACACACGTCAAACTTATAACAACCCTCTTTTTTCGTCGGGGGTTAATAAATAACGTAATTTTATAGTAAAACTAGCGGTCGCCTCGCGGTTTCACCCGCGTAGTTCCCATTCCCAACGGCGAAAGAGTTTTTGAAATCGGTCCAGCCGTTTCGTAGTCTAAGGAACATAAATACATACTTTCTCTTTTATATATATACAAATAGATAGATAGATATAGCATAGATAATTCCTTAATAGTTGACTACAGCTATCAGTAATAATACGTTATCTCAAAATTTATAGCGAGCATAGGTAGTCGGTAACAATCTTCTCAAAAAAATAGGTATCTATTCAGAAATAATTGGTAGGCAGGTACAGTAAGAGAAAAAATAATTGTCTTATAATTTAAGGTTGAACGTCACTTGCACCTCGCAAAACAAAAAACCGGCCAAGTGCGAGTCGGACTCGCGCACGAAGAGTTCTGTACCATTATCGCAAAAAAACGGTAAAAAAATCACGTTTGTTGTATTGGAGCCCCACTTAAATATTTATTTTATTCTGTTTTTAGTATTTGTTGTTATCGCGGTAATAGAAATACATCATCTGTGAATATTTCAACTGCCCAGCTATCACGGTTCATGAGATACAGCCTGGTTGCAGACAAACAGACAGACATACGGACAGTGGAGTAGGAGTAGTGATAGGGTGCCTTTTATACTCTTTGGGTACTGAACCCTAAAAAAGGTAAATTGCAGCTAGTTTCAACCTTAGCCCAGATTTTTTATCCGTAGTTATCTCAATGGTTAAATATGCAAACCGATGATTTAAAATTTCGGTAAAAGAGTTTATTTCTCTATTGTCTTACTCACCAACTTATTTGAATATTTGTGAGGCTAACAACTGAAGAAAAAATGGTGTTTTACCGAAATATGCAACCATAGGTTAGCATAAATTCAACCATTGGTGGAGGATAAAAAACTGGACCTTAGTGAAGTTTAAATTTATTGGGAACTGTTGTCACTAGGGGTAACTTAACATAACTTAACTAAACTTAGCGGTAACTTAACTATTAATTTCCTTTTACCTGTTTATATACCTAGGTAAATCTGAGCATAGGAAAATGAGTATTAATCATTGTGAGTTTTAAATTGACTAGCTTCTGCCAGCGGCATCGCCCGCGTGTATGTCTTAAATTATAGCAAGGGAACACATTCCCGAATGAAAAGTATCCTTTGTGCTATTCCAGGCTATAATCTATATCTGTGCCAAATTTCATCCAGATCCGTCCAGCCGTTTGAGCGTGAAGAGGTAACAAACACACACACACTCACAAAGTGTGATGCATTTATAGGCCCTATGTAGGTACTCCGTCCGTCCCTTCAACAATATCTGAAACTAGATCAATACCTAGTAGCATTGTAAGATAGAACCGATACAATTCATTCATCGTCTGCCAACCAACATTAATTGTGCTATTTATAATATTCACTACGTACTTACTACGTGCAACGAACTCGAATTTATATGGGCTTCCCAACCTTATCGATATTTTATGTTTCGTGTTTCTGCGAAACCCAGATTGCATTTCGATTGTACAATATCTTGCATACATAATGTACTTACAATATAGTTGTAAGTACTGAGAAATCATTTGCTGCATGTTGATGAAATGTATTGAGTACCTAATATTTAATTTTATCTTGTCTTACCTGTAATCGTTCGCCCGATTAACTAATTCGAATTATCAAAATCGAATAACAAAAGTCATCAGTCATAATTCGATTTGTTCCGGTCGGATCCCCTCGATCTGATCCCCTGCTGGTTTTTTTTTTATTATTTCCTTTCTGATCCACTATAAACTTTGACATTCCGGTCTGATCCCCTTACTCTTTTTGACAGGTAAGTTCAGTCAAGAGAAAACAGGTGTTTATGTAAATAATATTTGTTTTTATTTGTTATGCGTTGAATATCATCACAACGTCAGACCTATGTATTTCTCCACAATTTTACATTATTTGCCATATATTGTGAAGGTCCGCAGTATTTGTTATTTATTTTTATTTATTTTCTCCAATCCGGTACCAATGTGGCACAATGCACACCTATATTTTTGCAGATAAACATTATTCATTTTCATTTGCAAAGATCTTTATTATACACAAGCTTTAACAAAAATGCACTTACCTAAGACACATTTACACATTATACACAGAAAGCACTTTATGAGGCCACTTTCGCCTTTCAAAGTTTATAACAATATAAATTTATTAAACTGATAATATCTTTAACTTTTAACACAATAACATGGTAACTTTATAACATTATTTGCAAATTATTTAGGAAACATCATAATTTTTCTGCTTGCATAAAACAGTAAACATTATTAATAAAAGGGTTCAAACCGGCTGCGGTGACTTGGCTAAGACGAAAATGTAGAGTCGTTGTTCCTCAATACACGTTTTCATTAGAATAAGAATTACGAACATAATTATTTATTTAACAATTTTAAACCCTATATTTTGTGGCTGACTGTCCAAAAATCTGTTAATAGATAACTAGGGGATCCGACCGGTATAAAATATTGAAATTTATTTGTGATACCCTGCACGGTGGATCAGACCGGAATAGAAAATATAAAAAAAAAAACTGATCCCCCAGGGGATCAGATCGAGGGGATCAGACCGGAACAAATCCATAATTCGATAAGTACACCTATTTCGATTGAATCCGTTCGTAATTTGAATAATGATGGCTTCTTTACTTGAAAATTCATAATTTTCGAAATAATATCAATCCATATCCATCACCACCAACTCAAGCATCAACTTTGACGTTATGTATTTAAAGTTGATTTTTAAGTGACAATTTGTATAGAGTATGAACTTTGTCATGTACTTTTGGACACGAAAATTGGATAATCGTCTCAAATTCTGAATTAAAATATGTACCTATATACTTTTTTCAATACTCATCCATCAAAGCATGGAGGTGGTTAAGCTATTGATAAATAACTTTGAGTGCCCATAGTTTCACTGAATGCTGAAACATTTTCTGTTCGAAGTTTGAATAATAAACAAAATGGCCGTGTGTTTCATAATAGCGGGAATATTCCCGCGCTGGCTGGCGAGGCCTGAAACTAATTGTTGCTACTTTGTTCCGATATTGTGCTGCTATCGAAATTAAAGTCTATATGAGCCTATTACAACAACTTTGATGGTTAATTAGTTTGCGAATCAATTTGTGAGTATGCAAAGTTAGCATTTTCAGGCCTAAACCTTATTTTATTTGAAAAATCAGCTGGATTATAAGTTACTTTTTTTTTTGTTAGCCTATTTGCGTCCACCGCTGGGAAAAGGCCTCCCTTTCTTAGTTTCTCCTACCAAACTAATAATTGAAGAGAATTATTTCGTCCTGCTATTTGCTATTTCTTGTCTATGCCAAAACTATGGGCGTCAAAATTTAAAAAAAAAACTTAAGAACTTACAAACGTTAAGAAGGTTTAAAAAGTTCCATAGCCTCAAGCACCTAAGTGCAAGAATGACGAATCATGTACTTCATCTTGTGAAAAGGGCACACCACAAAATACAAGTTTGACGCAATCGAACTCTCTGGAACCATAAACCGGCTGACGAAAACTGACCTCCTTATTTGACGTATTATCTATGCCTGTTTATGACGTCACGACCGTGAACTTGACTCTAGGGCCAGTGCGGCCTTGATGCAAGTTTTACTTAATCAAGTAATGATGTCAATGTCAAGAACACCGAATAATTTAGTAAAAGGTGAGGTGTGTCAATTTGATGGAATTTTTTACGTTACATCACTAACTGAGACACGGTGAGCGCGTCATCGAGGTAGGTATCGAATCGGATACGGGTCACACTTGATACTTGTACACATCACAAGTGTCGTAATGGACGTAGCAAGGGCTTGGGCACACGTTGCACTTTGACAACTGCTGTCAAAGTGTCCACAGCTTAAAAAGCAAAATGGAGAGAGAAAATGTGGACGGCTATTTTTGGATAACCAATGTATGGTCCTGAACTCAAGGCTGAACAGATAGGTGCGTCGAGACAATGCCACAACGTATTTTCATTCTTCTTGTACTATTTTATAAACAATTTTATGAAAACACGCTGCCATAATTTCGTTGTCACACTTTCGCGAAAAACAATTGATAAAATTGATTGATACGAAAATTAGACAGGTTACTTACTACTTTTTCTTGTTTATGGTTTAACAATATCAAGAAAAAGTGTTTTCAAAGGTAAAATTGGATGCGTCAGCATCTAATAACCTAAATTCTTGACTCTAATAGGAACCATGACAAATTAATGAAACCTTATTAGTAAGTTTTAAACCGTTCGACAACCTTAACTAGTAATTTGATGAGGGTTGCCTTAACCTGACGTGACCTGACTTATACCAGCTTATGCGATTATTTCCTCGTGAAGCCTTATATATTTAGGCTGCGAATAGCTTTTCTTGCAAGAAAATTAGTCCTATAATGAGTGGCAAATATAGGTACTTAGTAGGATTCTGTCTTATTCTACCAGGTATCTAAAGTTCTAGATAAAGGGACGAGGATCTAACAACGGTAACGATTATCAATAAAAAACCGGCCAATTGCGAGTCGGACTCGCGCAAGGAGAGTTTTGTACCACTATCGCAAAAACGGCAAAAAATCACGTTTGTTGTATGGGAGTTTTCCGTATTTGATTTTATAGCGGCAACAGCAATACATCATCTTTGAAAATTTCAACTGTCTATGTAGTTATCACGGTTCATGAGCCTGGTGACAGCCAGTCAGACGGACCGCGGAGTCTTAGTAATACGGTCCCGTTTTTACTCTTTGGGTACGGAACCCTAAAAATCACAAAATATTTGGGATCACCACGTGACATTTCAGAAGCGCATTTCAATTCCTTATATTTTTGCCAGTTATCACTGATGAAATCTTAGAATTTCACGTTGTCTTCCATGATATCTTCTTGAGGGCCATCTAGGCCCTCTTGTGGACTACCGATATGAAACGCACACTATTAAGAAATATCGCTAAGCTGGATTTTACAAAGATCTTATAAAGTTTTTTTTTTTTTTTTTTTTTTTACTATGTATAGGCCTGTGTTTGACCACAATCTCACCGTGGTCAGTGATGATGTGGCCGATGGTGGTAAGCACACAAAGCCTAGAAGGGAACTGGCTCTCAAGTGCTGCTGTCGGAACACACCGGAAGGTGAAAAACAAAGCACCTGAAAAAGCATCTAAACTTGGTTTTTGGTCTGTTTAGAAAATAATGTTCATGTGCTGTGAGGAAAAATTCTTTGAAAACAGCTTTCATAACGAAGATTTGCGGCGGAGTTGCCTCCGTTTTACAAAAATGCAGTCTGTTATGAAGGCTTAAAGAGGATATAGAACGTTCGAAACTTTCCCAATAGCCTGGCTCTTCGGGAAATTTCTGACACAATTGTCGAAGCAAGTTTTCAAAAGCGAGCTCAAATTTTTGACAACGTTGAATATTTCTTATGTGCACAATTTAGTTCGCCGCAAGGTAATAAGTAGGAAACTATGTAACTATGAGTAATTTCCTAACTAATTCCGTTCGTCTGGCCTTGGCTGGAGTAATACAAAATAATATTATTATGTAATCCGTTCAAGTGTAGACTAATGATAGTTTTTGCTGTAAGTATAACGCCCGGCTAATGATTTAGTTGATGGAGTGAAAATTGCTTTCGGATGCCAGCCTCAGCTCTTTTTTCATCAGTTCTTCTTAGATATGACCGATTGATTAAACGTATATAACAGTTTAATTATATTAGTAAGTTTTGAACCGGAAGACGTTGCGTTGGAAGGCCTCCCAGCAGGTGACCGATGACCTGGTGAAGGTTGCGGGGATCCGCTGGATAAGGCCTATGTCCAACAGTGGAAGTACGAAGAAATTTTTTTTTTTTTTGTTTGCATAAACCTAAATCTTTTGAATTGAACATAAAGTAGCCTGCACACAATAGTAGTATACGGTTGAATGAACAGTCCTAAATATTACAACATAGGTTGCCGCTGTAGATTCATAAAGCGAGGTATCGAAATAAATCATTTTTGTACAGGGGTCAGAGGTAAGTCATACATCAACGAATGAATGCGGTCCCATACAAAGGAAGCCCCATGTCAGTTGCCTTTTGACAAACTGGCCTAATTTTGTCAAAACAAAGTCAAAACACGGAAAAGAAAAAACAATTTGATGGAACTGAAATGGAATTTAAATGCATGCTAATAAGGCGACAGATCCCGCGCGTTATTTTTTAAACGGCACTCTATTTTTGAAGTCGCTCGTTCTTTTTTTAAATGGTTCTCCTTTCGTACCGTCATACCGTGTGATGGAGGGGACCGAGGCAGTTAATCCTGATGCCAGTCATTACTCTCAGGTCATTACAAAAATCGCGTGAATCCAAGCGTAAAGCATTTGTTCGTGACGCGGATGCGCTGAAGTACTACGTTGTACGTGTACAAATAAATAATCAAAGGGCATTATATTTGGCATTGAGTTGGTATTGAAAGGAATGTTTAGTGTTTGTTTTCTCAAAATAGTACCGACAGGGTTTAATTTGCGTTGCTAATTATTATGATATTTGCAGATACACTCAACAACATACATACCAATTTCAATTGACCTTGAAGTTAAATTCTGTGCTCCTAACAAGAATACACTTCGCATACCATATAAAAACCAGCCAAGTGCGAGTTGGACTCGCGCACGAAGGGTTTCGTAACATTATCGCAAAAAACGGCAAAAAAACACGTTTGTTGTATGGGAGCCACGCTTAAATATTTATTTTATTCTGTTTTTAGTATTTTTTGTTATAGCGGCAACAGAAATACATTATCTGTGAAATTTTCAACTGTCTAGCTATCACGGTTCATGAGATACACAGACAGACAGACGGACAATGGAGTCTTAGTAATAGGGTCCCGTTTTTACCCTTTGGGTACGGAAGCCTAAAAAGTAATGCCTTCTGAAAATGTTGCTGTTGCTGAATACACATTTATAAGAAGACACGGCCATTCAATCAAGTCAAGACGCTCTTCGTTTGAAACTGCCTATGAAGCCATTATGTCGAACCATACCCTTATCTTTTCCCGCCAGTCGTTAATGTCACTTGTCAAAAAAAAATAAGACATTAGCTTTCAGAGGGTGAAGATGATTAAAAAAAGTTGTCTTGTGAAAGAAAATGCCTTTTTTTTTGTCAGAGAAAACGACGTTCATATACATAGGTGACCATGTGTGTGTGTTGCCATGACTCTTAAAGAATCTTTTAATTGAGAAAAACTGTAGAAAATGGAATGTAATCTGCGTCCGTGAACGTGGAAAATTCAATGATAGAAATGCTCCAATAAACTATAAATAAAACGAGAAAATGATGACACATATTGTTCGACTTTTTACGAGTTTTTGATAGAATAGGAAAGCCTAGAGGACCGAGAAAAGGGTCGTTCCTTTTCTAGAGTTGTTGGTTGCTGAGCCTTCAAATGCATAATGTATATATTATACTGGAGGCTACCTCTATCTTCTTAAAGCCATGTCTCGTTAGGCAGAGCCTAAAATGTCGTCGGTATAAGTATCGTAATCCTAATCATAATTAATAATTTATTTGTTCTATTTTTGGTATTATATATTTTTTTTTTTAATGTATGTTTTAGTGGCTTTTTATGTATTTTTGCTGGATATTTTTAATTATTATTTTTGATTGAAATGTATTATTATTTTAATGTAGTGAAAGTGTTGTGAGAAAGGGGGCGGGCTGTAAATCAGCGTTGACCAGCGTAATAGCTATGCTTTACACTGCTCAGCATATGCTGAGCCCGCTCCTTTTGCCATACTGGCAAAAATAAATAAATTATATGCGATAGGTGTTAGAGGTACAGCACACAAGTGGTTCTGTTCGTACCTAGAAAATAGGGAGCAATTCGTAGAAGTAGAACATAGCGACCCACACACTGGCCAAATAACACGCGTAAGATCGAATAAAGCAAAAACAAAAATGTCGATACCACAAGGCAGCGTTTTGGGATGCTTATTATTTCTAGTTTATATTAATGACCTCCCTAAAGAAATTGACGCTCAAAGTATTTTATTTGCTGACGATATTTCCATCATTTTTCCTTATACCAATAGAGAAAACCTAAACTTAAGTCTGGATGATAAGCTCTCCAAAATAATAGCATGGTTAAAGGATCATAACTTAGAATTGAATTTTGATAAAACAAAGCTAATGCAATATAGACCATACCAAAAACGGAAATTAGATATAGATTACTCATACAACAACATAAAGCTGCAATGCATAAACGAGTTTAAACTGTTGGGTTTGACTATTGATACCAATATAAACTGGAAAGCCCATATAGATGCACTGGCAAACAAACTAGCCAGCTTTATATATGCCTTGGGGGAGCTTAAAAGAGCTACCGATTTTAAAACTGCTCTAACAGCATACTATGCCTACGCATACCCCTGGCTAAATTATGGAATCGTGGTATGGGGCAATGGTGTAGACAGGGATAGACTTTTTATTCTACAAAAGAGATGCATAAGAATTCTTGCCAATATAGATAACGCAGAAAGCTGCAGGCCATTCTTTGTAAGATACAAAGTCCTTACACTAACTGGTATCTATATTTTAGAAGTTAGCAAATTTATAAGAAAACACCCGGCACTATTCCCACTCACTAAGGACCTTCGCCCGCAACATCGCAGTATTAGACGCCAAAACAAGAATGAATTAGCCTTACCAAGCTCAAAATTAAGTATATTCCATTCAGGACCTTTAGCCATGTGCGTTAAAATATATAATAAGCTTCCAAATTCAATTAAGGACATAGAATACGAACATAAATTTAAAAACAGTCTCCAAAAATACCTTATATTGAAATCGTATTACAATCTAAAGGAATTCTTTGACGATAAGTAAATTTTGACATTGAAATTCATACCTGAACACAATACACACAACACTTACTACAATTTTGAATTCTGACCTACCTATGTTGTTTTATGATTATTAATGGAAATGATGACCAAATTGTTTATTTTTTTAATTTAATTTTATCTTATTTTAATTTATGAATGGACATGATGACCTAATTGTTTGTTTATTAATTTAATTTTATCTTATTTTAATTTATGAATGGACATGATGACCTAATTGTTTGTTTTTAATTTAATTTTTATCTTATTTTAATTTATGAATGGAAATGATGACCAAATTGTTCTCACATAGCCTATATTTTAACATACAGTTACTTGTTTAAAAAAATAAATGTTGGACACTTGATAAGCATGTAATAATTAGTGTTTGTTTAAGCACAGTAGTTTGTTTATTTGTGACACTGTAGCATTTTTAACTATTTATATTGCTGTGCCCTAGCAGGGTTCATGTATGAAACCTTTATATTTGTAACAACTTTGTAAACTACATGAATGCAATAAATGATTATGATTATGATATGATTATGATTACTGTTTTATTATTGTGCTTCAGAGCTAATTTGTGATTTTTCATGTTCTGTTACAGTTGGCAATAAATGTTTTATTTCTTTCTTTCTTTCTTTAAAACGTCATCAATTCAAGAACGTTTTACCAAGTTTTCTATTTTATTGCTCCATTTCCATATTTTCTGTAAACTTTTCCAACTTTCTTATGGCTAAGGTCATCGTGGCACGATTCACGCAAATCTAACGTTCTAAAAAAATGTTTTACTATAAATATTTTGTTTTCTACGTGTACTGTTTATGTTTACCCGGAACTTGTTTCTATACAACTCCTTCCAAAAAATTCCAAAAAAAAAACGTAAAGCAAGTGTCACATGTTCAAAAACGAGTTTTGAATTTCGAACTAAGTTTAATAAAAAAGTTAATTTAAAAAATCAAAAAACCCGACTGCTTAAAAAGCAAACTAAAAAGACGTAAACAAGAAGAAAATCATGCTGTGCAGTCGGAGGATACATATTCGCAAGCTGGCGGACCAACACCAGATGTATCCTCCGACTGCACAGCATGATTTTCTTCTTGTTTACGTCTTTTTAGTTTGCTTTTTTTCCAATTTTAATGTAGCCAGTGACACTCGCAAGATTAAGACGAATCGATTGACGTAAGAATCATCAAAATCGGCCAACGCGTTTGGTCTCTGGAACGCCACATAGGAACAAACATACATACATACATACATATACTGATAAACACATTACCCTCCTTCGGCAGTCGGGTAAAAAGGACTTATTATTATGCCATCTGCTGCCAGTTGGAAAATGCGACCGATTCTGTTCGGATATTTTCTTTTTCCGTTTGATTTGAATTTGGACTTTCTCTTAGATGTTTATTCACTCATGGTCTATTGTTACTTTGTACGCTATGGAATAAGGCCCCGAGCTCCCATAACTGCTTCGACGTGTTCGACGTGTTCGTGACTTTTTGTCGGGAACTGTTCAAATGTCCGAATCCAAGTCGGACAGAACAAAAAATAATCATATATGACGTGAACTTTGACCCAGTACTTCGTATTTCGATCCATTCATAGCTTTCACGTGTCTAAACTGTAAATCGCTGCATTCGGAAATTAAATGTCAAATCTTCAGTAAAAGCTCTCGTCCTGAAGGGAGTGACGTCTAAACGTGACCTCATTTTAAAGTGAGGTGAATACGTTGTAATACCTTTTAATCGCAAAGACTGACTTGAAACTTTGTTATTAACAGAAAGCTTTTCTTAAGTATAAAGATTTTAAACTTTTGATTACTGAAGTCGATACTAGATGGAGCTCAACTTATGATCGCTCTTTAAATATTATGGTTTAATAAAAATAACTTGTATATATTGTAACAGTCGGAGGATACATATGGTTTTGGTCAGCCAGCTCGCGAATATTTGTTTCCTCCGAATGCATAGCATGATTTTCTTCTTGTTTATACATCTTTTTAGTTCGATTCGTAAGCAGTCGGGATTTTGTTTTTTTTTTCGATTTACTTTTAAACAGAATATAAGTGGTAACTATATATTTTGTAATCGGCTCTTAAAACAGTTGATGAACACAACAACAGAATATCGGTTTGGAAAAAGAAAATCGGAACCCCACAATATGGCGCCTAAAATCCGCCGGTGTTCTTTTTTTTTAATGTAGCCAGTGTATACACACTTGCAAGATTTTGAGGAATCGATTGCCTCAAGAATCATCAAAATCGGCCTACGCGTTTGATCTTTAGAACGCCACATAGGAATAAACATACATACATAGATTGATAAACTCACGCAAAGGACCCTCCTTTGCGTCAATGCAAAACATAACAGTGACGCAATATTAAATTCTATTTTCAAAAAGCGCTTCATAATGCCCCGGGCACACATGAAAATGTCTAAACTAATATTCAAAACTAAGCACAAACTCACTGGTCTCCAACTTTATAATATGTTTCGCGCCCTTTCGATGCTCGTTTATGGTCGTCGAGAGAACCCTTTTTATACGGATAGATACTTGACCTACATACAGAATCCATTAATATCTTGTCAAATGCAAGTAGATGAAGAGTGACACTAAGTTTTATGGAGGAATGGGACATGTCACTGAGATTCACGACGTCATGTTTGAAATGGCGCTCTTAATCTTGTGTGGATCGGTTTGTTTCTCTATGGTTCGTTTACTGAATCGTGACTGTGTTTTCAATTTTAGAACGCTCGTGTCAACTAATATGATTTGTTGTTGTTATTTTGGTCAACCATTCGTAGCAGTAAACACGTTATTTGACAACTCATTGCCAGTTTCCAAAACATAATGTGCCAAATTGTCAAGCACGCGTATTTCGCTGTGATTGGCTTTAGACAGTTGATTCAACTAAGGACAGTTTACGCCCGCTAATTTTGCGTTCCACTTACTGAAGTCTATTCTGGTTTTCATTAACCCCGTGAAGCATTATATAATACTACAGAAAATATAAATAAGGCTTTCTCATTATTATTAGAAAATGAAATAGGTGTCCTATTTACTAGTTCTATGGTCGTGACGTAAATAAGGCTTTATGTATCGTCAGTAGCGGAGCGAGCTGCCAGTAACTTTACACGCGTTAAATAAATACTAGGTAAATAACAAGGCTTTATGTGAAATACGACCTCGGAGGTTTGAGATTTACAATAGAGTAATCCTAGGTACCCATTTTTTTTTCGATGTCTAAAAAACGGGTTTAGTAGTTCATAATGTTTTTTACAAGCTGTGGCGGCAGCAGTGGAATGAACTTTATGACCAAATGTAAGACTGAAAAATTCTAATAACGGTGCCATTTAATCATACGACAAGGTATAACAAAAAACTGGGACAACTCTTTTACAAAAACAACGATTTCAGCCTTAAAATGTGTCCTATCAGCCCAAGAGATCTTTTTTAACCCGCTGAAGCGATAAAAAATGGGAAAAAATGTTTTTCCGATACAAACAATCGCCTACATTTTGTTCGAGCCTTTTAACAAAAATGTCGCCACAACACATATTTTTTTCATGTAAAAAATCAGTAGGCTTGTTGGTATTACGTGACCTATGTTCAGGAAACGTGGATGGCAAAATAATAGGTTTCTTTTATAAGGATTCAGAACAAATTAGATTAGAGTTAAACCAAATTGACATTTACGGATCCAATTTATTTTATTGCTTACTTACCTTTTTACAAGGATTGGCTGCCGTGGCCTTTCGCTCAGGCAGGAACCGTGTATTTTTTCGAGTTAAGAGGTATATGGCACTCAGCGATAATCTAGCTATAATCGTGACAATCTAAGAAGTCTGATGACGTTTCTCATTTTACATGCCGCGATAACTTTGTATGAACGTCTACGAAACGTCAAATTTAAAATCCTAATTAATTACTATGTTACCCATTCACTATAACAACGAGTATCATTTGTTAGCATCAAGTTTAACTTGTCGTATTTTTTTTGCTGTCAAATCTGACTTCTTAGATTGTCACGAGTTTATAAATAGCGATTTTTTTTATCGGGTAAGTGTCATACATCCAAACTTTACCTCATTTGTGTAGTTTTGTCAGTCCCAGTCTTTTCACTTTTGATTGGATTGGAATAGTTAGTACATAGTAACATAAAGATTTGCCTCGGTAAGTACCTACTTAGGTTTATTTAACGTTTCTTTGGCTTAAAAGTACATAGATAAACAATGTAATTAAAAGAAAAATCAATCCTGCTTTCGCACCCTTTAACTCCAAAGCCGTCTTTCCCGTTTTTAAAGTTAACTCTGATTAATGTTCGAAGCTTTTCGATCAGAAATTATTACCTGCCCTTGTGTACACACAAGCTTTTCAAAGAGGAAAACTTTTGGAAATTGATGACACCTCCTTTCAGAAACTTCAGAATTGGAAGGTTTGTCAGGCGGATTTGGGAACAAATCCAAAAAAATAAAAGATTTATTCATATACGGTAGAAAAGTAAAATTAATATTTAAACTTCGAAAGTGTCACAAATTAATTTCATGAATAATACTGACCAACTAGTACATTACCTAAGTGAAATACAATCTCAAGTTTGTATTTATTCAGTTGGAACGTACCTACTTAGTACTTACACATCATGCGAGCGAGCGACTGTATTAGAAACTATAAATTTTTAGTTTTTAGGGTTCCGTACCCAAAGGGTAAAAACGGGACCCTATTACTGAGACTTCGCTGTCCGTCTGTCTGTCTGTCTGTCTGTCACCAGGCTGTATCTCATGAACCGTGATAGTTAGACAGTTGAAATTTTCACAGATGATGTATTTCTGTTGCCGCTATAACAACAAATACTAAAAACAGAATAAAATAAATATTTAAGTGGGGCTCCCATACAACAAACGTGATTTTTTTGCCGTTTTTTGCGATAATGGTACGGAACCCTTCGTGCGCGAGTCCGACTCGCACTTGGCCAGTTTTTCTATTAAATAAGTATAATAAATTTCTTCGTCTTGGACCTAAAGTTTCAATTTAATATCGCAATTATAAATTTATTGCCTTGGGTCCGTATTGCCTCAAACATTCTAAAAACTCATTCGCATTATCTACATTACTTTCTGCTGTAGAGGTTCAAAAGCAAAAGGTCTATCGTCAATTTAATTTTTTTTAAAAGGCGATTATACATCCATAAAATGGCACTGAACAAAGGAAAACTGTAAGTTTATCATTCACAATGACATTGATTGAGGTCTACTTCATCCAAAGTAGCTTTAACATTTTATTGGTAAATTCGCGGCAATACTTTCGACGTTGGTTTTGACAGTTCTGAAATCACAGATCATAAATATTCATTTTAGCACCTTTTTCATTATTCTAAAAGACCAAAAATATTGGGCGCAATAAAACCGTAACGATTTTTTTTAAGGCAAAGGTAACATTTCATCATGCCAAGTATATTATTTTTAATTGAATTCACTGGTAAAAATAAAAGTTTAAAAGCAAAGGCGTCATTTCATTATGTCTAGTTATTTTATATCGTATAACATCCCTATAACAAGGGATATAAAGGGAATGCGAGCTGGAAATGGGACACGATGATAGTCGCTGTAACTACAAAGATACGCAATTTTCCGCGCTACAATGGAAACTGTCTGGCGGACGTTAAAAGACGTTTTACTAAGAGTTTGCACGAATCCAACACGATGAAACTTTATAAAGATAAGAAATAAGGACTGCTCAGTGTTTAACGCTTGTTTTCTGTGTCAATGAAGCTGTCAAATCGCAATGCTTTTTAGGGTTCCGTACCCAAAGGGTAAAAACGGGACTCTATTACTAAGACTCCGCGATCCGTCCCGTCTGTCACCAGGCTGTATCTCATGAACCGTGATAGCTAGACAGTTGAAATTTTCACAGATGATGTATTTCTGTTGCCGCTATAACAACAAATACTAAACACAGAATAAAATAAATATTTAAGTGGGGCTCCCATACAACAAACGTGATTTTTTTGCCGTTTTTTTGCGATAATTGTACGGAACGACTCATACTTGGCCAACCGTGTAGCTATCACGGTTCATGAGATACAGCCTGGTGACAGACAGACAGACAGACAGACGGACCGCGAAGTCTCAGTAATAGGGTCCCGTTTTTACCCTTTGGGTACGGAACCCGAAAAATGGTAATTTTGAATAATGAATAAAGAAAGCTATTTTATCTCTATATTATGCTTTTTCGTCATCCTAGGTAGATACAATACCCGTTATAAACGTGATTAATGTAGACCCCAATCCCAGAGGTCTATCTAATAATATAATAAAAAATATATAGCCTTCATAATGACCTAGAATATCTAGATTATATTAATAGACGGCTAGGAAACGGGGCACAGAGATTGCGGCTAAATTGATTTTAATTAGTTCCCAAGGCGGGCACATTATTCAAGATTATTCAGCCGCCTATCAACAGCTTGTCTATGGTCCCTTCATTCACAAATGAGTTTTCAGAATTAAGATTTCAATAGTCACTAGTAAGTTAATATTGCCAAAAATGTCCAGTTTCTGAAAAAATTAATGGATGTCAAAATCAAAATATTTTATTTTATTTCACATAGACCTACATGGGCACTTATAAAACGTCGACAAAAGGTGAAGGATGAAACCGCCACACACGCTATAGTTGCTGAATATTCAACTTGTAATCCCATCACTTGAATTTTATTGCGTTTTATTTGTGACTAGCTGTTCCCCGCGACTTCGCTCCGGTGGGCCACCCCACAGGGAGTCCTGTGGGGTGGCTTCGGGATTGAAAAATAGCCTATGTCACTCAGGAAGAATGTAGCTTTTTACTGGTGAAAGAATTTTTTAAATCGGTCCAGTAGTTTTGGAGCCTATTCGGTACAAACAAACAAACAAAAAAAATCTTTCCTCTTTATAATATTAATATTATATTATGTATATAGTATAGACTTGTTAGTCAAATAAAATATGAAAATCCTTCGTAAGTTACACAAAAGACATATATAGTCATACTTGTTACACGAGTTAGCTGAAAGTCCATGCTGAAACACATTGTGCCCATTGTTTTAGAATAAAAGCTAGATTAGTCCCTGTGTGGGGTAACTGCACTTCTAAGCTGAAAGACTCTTTTGTTACTGCGTGTTTTTATTTTCTTTTTAATTAATTAAATGCAGTAGGAATTTAGTTAACTGTTTTTCAAAAATGAGTTTGTTTAACGATATACATTTTTGCAGTATTATGGAAGGCCCAAATCAATTAAAAAAAGACTGGCTGTTTGGCATGAAAAACTTTGACAGAAGCCATAAAGAAAAAAGAAACAATAAACTTTTTTTTCTTGGTTATAATGGCATCGCAATGATTTTTCAAGCATTGTGGCTAGTCACAAAAATAATTGTAGTTCTGAAAGGAGTTTTCTTTGGTATACAAACTATTTGGAATGCTCGTGTGTAAACAACGCTAGGGAGTAGAGGAATTGAGTTTTTTATTAGAGTTAAATCGTCGACATATTTGTTTCAACATGCCTCAACCAATCTTGCCAATTCTTTCACCCATAAAATACCTTCTTGGATTCTACACCAATCTAGATTAAATTTTCTTTTAATCATTTTAACCATAGATGCAAAGAGTCTTATTGAGATAAGACAATGAATTTTAGTTCCATAAAGTTGACCAATGTAATAAAAAAGTAAAATAATTTTTTGTAAATTGTAATCTCTAGAATTGATAGACTAATTTGTATTCCTAAGAAATAGACGTTTCCTGTGGGTAGTTCACGGGCACAATCACGGGCGTTAAGTAAGTTATTAATGCAAACTAAATCCCTGATATTTCATACCTTGAAACTATATCTCTTTACATGGAAATGGAATAAGTAAGCAGCTACCTTCTGAATATTGCAATCACGATGGTTTCAGTCCATCGAACCACGTATTTGGTATTAATGTGATTCGCGCATCCGTGTGCCGAAGTAGGCCATCGTGAGCCAACATTGCCCAATACAATCTAATATAGATCTGTGGTCCCTATTGTCCATCAATATTAATATCCTGTGGCGGAAAATCAATTAAATCTTGATATCTCTCGTTTTTATTACGAAAATGATATTAATTTCGTACACCTGCCTAATGTCATAAATTCCATTTGATTTATGGTACACGTTTACCGAGTTTTTCGCTTAAAAATGATTGAAAACTGGAATTATTTTGCCTGCGGATACGCTGGCAATACCTACTTAATATTTTGTTGTTCAGCCGATACTACGGCATATTAAAAAACAAAAAAAAAACATGTACCTACCCTGCTTACGAAGAAGTTCGCTTAAGTTCCCAGTTTGGCAAGAGATGCGTGAAATTTCAGAATTTTATTATTCAGACGGGTAAACCTTTAGAATAATAATATCGATCATATTGAAATAAGGAGTGAGAGAACTTGACGTCATTTAAAGTAACATGACTGAAAAGGAATGCCATCGTTTAATGTATCGCTCTAACAAGAAACTGGCAGACATGTCCTGTCTTCAGAACATTCTCCACATACACTCAACAACGAACTGCAACTGGTCAATAGTAGAAAAGCAATCCATTTTCCACCAATACATTTTCACAGGAATAAACAGAGATGTAAATTCATGGCCAACATAGTACGGAAGGATTCTTCTATTGTATACGTACAAGTCTCTGGAGGATCGGAGGCACGGTATCTCCGAGACTCCGAGCCGAGAGTAGAGTCAGTCAGTCCCGCCGCGACCGTCGCGAGCGGCGGGTCACGCAGCCCTCGCAATCCTCCGCCTTCGGACAACGCGAAACCGTTCGTGTATTAAAACCTTATACCACTAAATGGGACCTTAATTAGATTATTGCGAAGATTCGGTTTTGAATGAAGGATTAAGAAATTCGGTTAAAGAGGTGAACGGGGACACAATGCGTAGCTTTGATGATACTATGTTTATTGCTGTTTACTAAGCTTGGTATAGATCACTTTATAAGCTCGTAGTAACAGGACGGAAAAACAGAAACACCTTTAAAATCTTGTTATAAGGATACATGACCCACATACATAGTTTTGAATAACCAAATGCTATTTGTAAGACTTTTAATTCGTTTATCTAGGTACAAGTATGGTCGTAGTAAAACAATATTGCCTGAAAATATGTTTTCTGCACTCCTTCTCCATATAAAATTTAACTTCTCCGTGCGTGTAATATGCTTAAAAACCGGCCAAGTGCTAGACGGACTAGCGCACGACGGGTTTCGTACCGTTAGCGTTTGTTGTATGGGAGCTCCACTTAAATATTTATTTTATTATATTTTTAGTATTTGTTGTTATAGCGGCAACAGAAATACATCATCTGTGAAAATTTCAACTGTCTAGCTATCACGGTACATGAGATACAGCCTGGTAACAGACAGACAGACGGACAGTGGAGTCTTAGTAATAGGGTCCCGTTTTTACCCTTTGGGTACGGAACCTTTAAAAGGGATACAAAGTTCTCCATTCACGTATTAAATTACTTCCTTAAAACTTAAAAACACAAAAAAAAATGAGATTTGTCTAGCTCATAGAACTGTCAGGAACTTTCCTATAAAAAGGAAAAACCTATGAATGAAACAGGCGTTGGTAATGTTGCAGGTAATTTTATTTCCCTAGGAACGTCGCCACATGTGCCGACTGCCATGTCATTACTTACTTCGTAATTTAATATCTTATGTGTCAAGAAAAGAGTTCCTTTCATTTACTATGCTACGTACTTTGTAATATTATTATGTGTGAGAGAAAAAGAGAGCATTTGTTTCGTGGGTCATTTGTTTGAGTAATCCGGGCATGTTTTAACCCCCGACGGATAAAGGGGGTTGCTATAAGTTTGATATGTGTACCTGTGTGTTTGTGTATCTGTCTATGGCATCGCTCCTAAACGGATGAACCGATTTTGATAATGTTTTTTTTTTCGTTTGTAAGGTGACTTTATCGAGTGTTCTTAGACGTTTGATGAAAATCGGTTCAGCAGTTCTAAAGATATGGGCGTTTTAATGTTTGTATCGGGGTGTTTTCACAAGATATCGTGTCGTAATTACGTGTTCAATAGTTTGTTGATCGAAGCGTGTCTATTTCTAGTTAAATTATGTAGCATGAAATCAAAATGTGTCGGTGGTTTTTAAATTTTACTTGTTGTAAGCTCGCTCTGAAATATGGAAAACATTTAAAGTTGCCCTAGGAGGATCTACGGTGATGTTCTTCAGAAGGGTCAGGTGCGCAGTACTCAACTGGCGTGTGTGTATGACTAGATGTGTGACGTCATCATCAGCCTATTAATGTTCCCACTGCTGGAACACAGGCCTCCTCTCTGTGAGAGGGATGTATGACGTAAATGATGCAAAAGACATTAGTACGGATTGTAGGAGGTGGCGCTCTGTAGTTTCTGAGAAAAAGGCGTTAATTTATGTATGTATGTCTGGTTTGTCTTTTCGGTGTTAAAGTTGATTAAAACCGAATATATTTTTTTAAGTGTCTGAAATTGCTAGAGTTTCACTTTATGTTAAAAACTGAACTCGATTAATCTTATTCAATTGTCTCCAAAAACAGAAAGGTGTTGTAAGCACTAATTTATTGTGATCTTTTCCCATTCGCTGCAATACCGAAACTGCAAAAACATTAAACATTTAAGTAAGTTTATTTAAGTATTTTAGTACTAATAATAAAAAAACACGCTTTAATAGAAAACCAAACTAAAAACTAGAAAATAATTTTCAATAAATTTAAATTAAGAATAGTGCGATTAATTAAAAAAAAAATGTTTAAAAGCGTGGGGTGCTTAATGTAAGTTATTATAATATTTTATTAACAGATATTGGTAAAAGTAGAGTAATTTAGAAAATATCTTAAAAAGCACCACACGCTTTTTTTCAATTTTTTTTTTTTTGTTAATAACACTATTCATTTAAATTTATTGAAAATTATTTTCTAGTTTTTAGTTTGGTTTTCTGTTAAAGCGTGTTTTTTTAACAATTATTTATTTTTTACTTTTTAGTTCCATCGCTAATCCTGAAGATCCTGGTGATAATGGGACATACTATTTAAATTATTGCAATGTCATCGGCCATGTCTCATGCCATCATAAGTGTGCAAAGTTTCAAATTAATCAGACATTTTGAAGGGGGTGAAAATCAAGTTCAAAGATTTCGTTACATAGATTCATAGATTTATAAATACGTACAAACCAATAAAAGCTTGTTAAAAATATGCCTAAGTACAAATCACTTCTTGAACTGCCCTTGGGCAATCAATATAAGGTTTCGAAGATATCGACAGTATTCTGATTGGGACTTGTTCTCGATTGGATTCCGTAACGAGACTTTACACATGTCAGCAATGGTGATGGTGGAAATGCCAAAATGTTAGGGATTGGCCAAATTTCAATAACGCTTGACAATCCAATACATTTTTGACTTATTTCCAATCGCTATTGTGACGCTTTCGAGAATAGAATGTCACTTATTTATAGCACTTATCTATTTTGACTGGACTACAGAGAGCATTTGTTTTATTTTACAGTGAGCGTTCTGTAGTTTCTGCCTACCCCCATGGTAAAAAAGCGTGAGTTTATGTATGTATGTATGTATGTACAGAGAGCATATTGTAGTCCGGTCAAAATAGTCATTCAAGGTTACATTAATTCGCATAGAACTGGATATTGGTACAAATGTTGGGAACACTAGTAGAAATGAAATGTGAAAAGTTTTCATCAAAAATAAATCTGCAAAAAAAAAAAAAAAAAATTTTTTTTTTCTTTCACGGTTATCACTTTTTTCCTACAAAACACAATTTTTGAGATATCATCATTTGATCAAAGAAAATATTATGGACTGATATAGGTCTGAAATAGAGATGTTTTATTTATTTATTTTATTTACGTCGTCTAGTACATGACCAGTCGTTTAATACAAGGTGGCTGGTAATTTTTTGCATTCATGGGGATGGAAGTTCGATGGGGACTTTTCTCATTTCATATCTAATGGTGTTGCCAACATTCGTACCAATTTTCAGCTCTATGCGAATTAATGTAACTTTACCCCTGTATATTGAGCTAACTTGACCGGACTACCTATTGGTTCATCATCATTTCAGCCAAAAGACGTCCACTGCCGGACATAGGCCTCACCCAAGCGTCTCCACACTGATCCTGTGACCTATTGCTATTGCTATGGAGTAGGTAGAAAAGTATTCAAAGGAAGAAGATTTATTTCAAAATAAAATACCAGTATATAATATTACTAGCTGTTCCCCGCGGCTTCGCTCCCGTGGACCACCCCACAGGACCCGTTTTCTGGATAAAAAAAAATAGCCTATGTCACTCAGGAATAATGTAGCTTTCTATTGGTGAAAGAATTTTTCAAATCGGTCCAGTAGTTTCGGAGCCTATTCGGTACAAACAAACAAACAAACAAAAAAATCTTTCCTCTTTATAATATTATTAGTAATTAGTATAGATAAAGGCGAAAGTTTGTGAGTGTGTGTGTGTTTGTATGTGTGTTACCTCTTCGCGCTCAAACGGCTGAACGGATCTTGATGAAAATTGGCACAGAGATAGATTATAGTCTGGAATAGCACATAGGATACTTTTTACCACGGGAATATTATGTTCCCTTGTGATAATTTTCGACATTCACGCGGGCGAAACCGCTGGTAGAAGCTAGTTAGCATAATAAAATAGAAATAACAAAAAGCTAAACTGTGATTCACAAAACTTTCGCGAAATAATGAAGTGATCCCCATTTTGTAACTGAAATATCCCCATTTTGTAACTGAAATATTTCAAGGTACTGTCAGTTTAAGATGTAGGTCTACTACTTAATTAATTCCCAAAGTGTGTCTATAATAAATCACTGTAGACCCACAAAGCCTTACCCGCCCTATATAAAAAGTGGCCCTTTTTCAGGTCTTTTGTGAAAATTGCTCTTGTAACGCCTACAATGAATAAACGGCCAGCTGGTGTCTAGGTTTATTATAATACTAGCTTCTGCCAGCGGCTTAGCCCGCGTGAATGTCGAAAATTATCCCGAGGGAACCTATTCCCGGGATAAAAAGTATCATATGTGCTATCCTAGACTATAATCCTTCTATGTGCCAAATTTCATACAGATCCGTGCAGCCGTTTGAGCGTAAAGAAGTAACAATCATACAAACACACATACACACACACACACACACACTCACTTGAAATTGTTTAACATCTTTAACTTTACTTTGTAACATGTTATTCATTGATCGATATTCAATTATGGGGCAGGCACTGTTTCTCCTAAACACAGATTGCATTGCAACTTACCTGGGAGAACAGAACCACACCCACAGATTTGTTATAATCTACTACATGTTCATATTTTAGATTAAGTACCCATTAATAAAGTACAAATACCTGTTTTTTGAAATAAAGTTATTATTATATTATATTACACACTCACAAACTCTCGCCTTTATAATATTAAGTAATATAACGTTTGGAAAGGTTATCTAATCGTCTGTCTGTATCGGTAGTTCGTATTAAGACACATAATTAAAAAACCTAAAAAAGGAACTAACCTGTACCTACGAGTGGTGTTCAATGTATTCTCGGTATCGGCATAGAAAAAGAAGTTAATTCAATTAAAATTATTTTTATTTTCAATATAATCCCCCATTATATTATATTATTACATCTCGAAATTAATCTAACAATACCCTGTAAAAAATTACTTTCCTCATTCTCAAAAAAATGCGCATTTTATGGCCGCTTTCATAATTGAAAAATCGTTTTCTGAAGATCTTTTTCAAATACGGGAACAAATATTACCCCACGTTTCATCTCCAGTAAGAATTCGATCGAAAATACTTGATGGAACTTCACCACAGAGCTCTAAAAACTCTACAGCACTCAATCGCACTTGTTTTTGAGACGGACCGTGAGCATTCGCGGCACCCATCTTGCACTGCCTTTTGAAAGGTTAAGTAGGTCATGAAGAATAGTGTGTAAGTTACAAACAGAGAGGTGGGTCATCTCTGCTATAATTTTCATCTTCATTCGGTTTTCATCCTCCAATATAAGATACTCAACTTTTTTCATATTTTCGTCCGTAGAGGCAGTAACCGGGCCGCCCGAGCTAGTGTCGTCTTCAAAAGTCTCTCTACCTCTTTCAAATTCACTTGACCACATTTGAACTGTAGATAACGAAGGTGCAAAATCTTGGTAAATAGCCCACCATCCCTTCGTGAATAGTTTTTTGACATTTTCCTTGTTTGTTAAGGAATTTAATCAAAGCGCGGTGCTCGACTTTCTTCAGTTGTTGCCATTCCAGTTGTCGTTGACTAAGGTTAACTAACAAACTAATGATCACAAAAGGATCATAACTATATGAAATTTTACGTTTATACTCTCAGATAAAGTCATTAATTAGTCAAATTGCCCACATCATTAATAAATCACCCCCATACCGAGAATACATTGAAAGCCCTTCGTAGTAGCCCTTATGTTTTTAATATAACTGATATTATTAATTGTCTTTCATTCTAATCTTTAAAATATATAAAGCGTATTAAAATAGAAAATAAAGAAAACATCCATCGTGCCGAATCGGCTTAAAACAATGATAATTGCTATTGTGTCTGCTAATTGACACTTAACAGATTAATTAATGTATTCGTGTCTGTCTGTGAGTGCGCGTTATTGTTTTAAAACTCTCAACGGATTTTAATGTGATTTTCGCCCTTATCGTTTAGAAAATTTATTCCGAAAATTCGAAAAGTGTATGTACATAAATTTTATGGTTAGAAATTTCGATGTTTATGAAGTCGTAAAACCCGTGCGAAGCAGGGGCGGGTTGCTAGTTTAACGGTTTTACTATAAGTTGAGAGAAGAAGCCAGACATACGGTTATTTTGCTTCGTCGTACTAAATTCAAATTAAATGATGCACGCATTTGACGAGATCGTAGGCGGCTAATGTCGCACTTCTTTAGCAACGATATACTTAGCTTACGTTATGTTATCGACGTCATCTTTAAACATACCCAAGTGCCTAGTTTAAAGTTAATAGGTATATTTTCATATTTGACAGTCTAGCGTTTGATCACTTTTTTAGCTCTGGTCATATCTACTATTTTACAAACAGGTCAAAAATATATTTCGTCACAAAATTTGTTAAAAATACATTTTGTAATACTACATGTGTCTAAAATCTAATACCTTTAAAGCAATTCTTGTATATATGTATATATATAATCTGAATCTCGGAAACGGCTCCAACGGTTTTCATGAAGTTTATATGTAGGGGGTTTCGGGAGCGATAAATCGATCTTGCTAGGTTTGATTTTTAGAAAACGTCGTTTTCTCTATTTTCACCCGTACAGATCTCGGTCGCCCGGGTACTACTTATGTAATACAAGTATAACATGTGTCAAAAAACATTTTCCCTTACAAAAGGTGTCATAAACACACCGACAAGACACCACTGAATACGTTTTTAACCAACTCAGTTGTAGCCAACTTCAGAGCGGCCAAGAAGTTTGGCGCGAGAACCTTTATACCTTATGTAACTTGACTTTGGCAGCAACATGACATTTTGTTTATTGAAATATTTTGATAATTTTGGTCTCAAATGAAAGGTATAGGTGTAGAATCATTTTATACGTTTAAATCATTTAAATTGGTCCACGCGTTTATGAGATATTAACTCATTACTGAATGCCAAGTGAAAGGGTCACGGACGCCCCTTACCGCGATACTTACGTTTTGTTTTGATTGTGTTAGCGACACTACATTTTTTTCGTATCGTGTTGTAATATGGGAATACATTGGTAGACACTAGACAGGTGTTAACGATTTTATTTTTTTGTTATCTGGCGGTGACTTCAACAAAATTATAAAAATATATTTTAAGAAGATCATTGATTCAAAACACTATTTTAAGACGACATACGCTCTGTGACTAATCCGTCACGGTATGTTTTGGCGTGGCGTAAGTCGAGTATATAGGTACACTTGACATTACAGGCACGTGTCAAGGCTGTTACGAATACACCCACTATACTATATTAGTATTTCCGCATTTAACGGTAGATTCGCAAACATATATCACATATTTGTCCAAATCTGAAAAGAAGAAAAATGGATAAATGGCGAAATATTTGCCGATGTTCAAATATTAATAATAGTACCTGGGCGACCGAGCTCTGCTTGGGTGAAAATAGGGAAAAACGACGTTTTCTAAAAATTTAACCTAGTTTGATCGATTTATCGCCCCGAAGGCCCTGCAAATTTCATGAATATCGTTCCGAGATTCAGACAAGAATTGGCTTAAAATCTACTTAAAACTATGTTACAAAATGTGTTAGAAGCTCCTTTGCGAGAGACTGGAGTCCGTACTAGGGAAACTCTGTGTTACGGAACTCCAGGCCCTCCCCCTGGAGTAAACGGACTGTTCAAAATGTCTGGCTAAGATATCTTGTTCATACGTTAAAGTAATTGAATGCACTCGAGATAATTCAGTGAAAAATGCTAACCACGTTTAATTTGCAAAATATCTATTCAGGGTTTCAGTTTCAGACTGTCTGAAAATGTTAAGGTAAAATCTAATTTTATTGCATTTCCACTAAATCAGCTTAGCATTTGCTTTGGCCCTAAGTACTGTGAAGGTTGTAAGCTGAAGGGAACCTTATAGTATGCAGGCAGGCAGATAAATAACCCCCCTGTCCTGGCTGGATTGGAATGAGATTTTATTATTTTTTAACCGACTTCATGAAAAGGAGGAGGTTCGATTTTTATATATTCGATTGTTTGATTTTTATATTCGTTGTCTTCATTGCTAAAGGTCGTGCCCGTCTTGGAAAGCTTTGACAGAGTCACTGACGAGCTGCTTCCAAGCCACTCTGTCTTCGGCTCTTCTCAGGGCAGTGGTTATCGTAAGTCCTGTAATCGCCCTGATCTGATCTGACCAGCGAGTAGGGAACGCCCGCGTTCGAATTTAAAAGAGATAATAGTATTAGTCATACAGATTCTAGCTGTACCCCGCGGCTTCGCTCCCGTGGACCACCCCACAGGACCCGTTTTCGGGATAAAAAAATAGCGTATGTCACTCAGTAATAATGTAGCTTTCTATTGGTGAAAGAAATTTTTAAATCGGTGCAGTAGTTTCGGAGCCTATTTGGTACAAATAAACAAATAAACAAACAAAAAAATCTTTCCTCTTTATAATATTATATTAGTATTGATTATATTATATAAGTATAGATTATATTATATAAGTATAGATTATAGCCGGCTTATAGGCAGTTTCAAAGAGTTTGATCCTTTAGAGGCACATCTGCCTCACAGTACCTACTTAATTAAATATCTACTTTATTCCTTAAGTTACAAACAATAGATATCCGATATTAACCTTGGTACATCAAAACCACGAAGCAGTTTTTGCAACCATATAAAACTTGAATTAAAAACTCATTTGTATTCAATTACAAGCCGTTACCGTTTGGAAGTATGGTTATGGTCAGCAACCAATGATCAGCACGCTACATTAGCTATTGTTTAGCTATTATATAGTACTAGCTTCTGCGAGCGGCTTTGCCTGCGTGAATGACGAAAATTATCCCAAGGGATCATATTCCCGGGATAGAAAGTATCCTATGTGCTATTCCAGCCCATAATCTATCTCTGTGCCAAATTTCGTACAGATCAGTCCAGCCGTTTGAGCGTGAAGAAGTAACAAACATACAAACACACTCGCAAACTTTCGCTTTAATAATATTAGTGTGATGTGATGCCATGTGCGAACAGTGCGAAATTAATTCATTTAAGAACAAATTAATATGAGGAACTCGTGGCTGAATAATAAAACGACACGGGTCGATCTTCAAGGTTAGGCAACGCTTGCAGGTCAGACTGTAGATGGGTGACCACCTGACCATTACCCTTTGGAAGTATGATCATGGTCAATTGATAATCATCAATTCAGCACGCTACTTTATCTATTGTTTAGATTATATTCGCAAAATTAGATAATCCTTTTAAGAACATAGCTCATGACTAAGAATAACACGCTGGTCGATCTTCAAGGTTAAGCAACTCTTGCCGAGAGCCTCTCCTTGGATCATCCATTTATTATTGTTCTCGCCAAACTTCTTGGCTGGCCTGAAGTTGGTTACAATGGCTGCGCAGTAGTAAATCTCACACAAAAACAGCACCGATCCGTGCCTCGCGCATCGCAAAGCCAGCTTCAGGGCGGCCAAGAAGTTTGGCGAGAACATACCGAGATGCCTCTGTGCTTCGGAAAGGACATTAATTCGTTGGTGCCGGTTGTAATTTTTTTTAGATCTTTGACAGTCGTCACGGTAGTTAGAAGCCAGTATTTCGGACACCAGAGTCTTGCCAAGGGTTGTCGTGTTACCTAGCTACTGGGATCTGAAAGTTGCCACAAATTTATGAAAAGCAAAAAACATTAGATACCTTTAATATTTCGAGTATTAGCGATTTTTGTGGACCTCTATATTTTGTGACATCTATCCCACACAGGGGATAGCTGCTTAAGCCATGTAAATTACTTTAAGGATAGATGCCCCGCCGAGAAACAGGACATTTTGCCTTCCCATGCAATCGCACAGAGACATGAGACACGGTTGACTTAGTGATATTTAGATTAATAAAATAGCATGCGAGTCATCCGCGAAACTATAGTAATTCGGTCGGGGCAACTATACCCCATAGGGCAACTGTACCCCTAGGGCAACTAGCCTGGTTTTATCCTAGTATTCAACTGCATCCAGTTAGATCCCAACATACGAAAACGGTAGATTGAATCCTTTTCGGAACCTACAATCAAAACTTTATGTGGCAATGCAAAATTGCAGACAAGACTTTCAGGTCCACTTGAATCGCAAATTACTATTGCTTTTAGTGATACTTGAATTTAAATCATCGTTCTATTTCTGTCAATCGTTTGAATAGGATGTTTTAAATGCATTTAGCCATTTGAGGTGCAAGTGGGCCTTAACGTGATAAAATCTGCGGCGGCAAAGAGTCAACAAAACGTAGTTTAATGACAATCCTTGATGTTAATTCGATTAATTACCATTTATATAGATTACTTGCTCATCTTATTATCTCGATAGACATCAACCACGAATCTAAAGAACTATATCATAGGATAAATACTTAGGTTTTTGTAAAAGGAGAAATACAATTTAAAGATGTCGTAAAACATTGGACAAATAAATCTAATGTCCACCTTGCTCTCTCAAAATTTATGATAGGATTCTGACATAAATCTACCAGAGCATTGAGTAAAATCCCTGAGAATTGGACGAATACATTCGCACCTGTGACCTATTTCTTGTGAACATACAAACACTATGTAGAAAGCGATAGATATCTCAATTGAATACGGTACTATAGGCAACTAAACTTAGATGTTCCTTTGTTTTAGTTGAACGTCAATAAATTCCGCAATGGAATTTGGAGGCAATCAAACCCAATCCTAAAATAGTTTAACAAGTACATGCTACGGCAGCCATGGCAAAGAAAAACAAAGACTTGCAAAATAAATATTACATCACACCTTAAGGCGTATATATTCCCCAAAGTTAAAGCAGTACTGGTCGTGCGCCCGCTCGGAGCCAGACTTTCAATATTGAAACTCCTTTTGAACAGTTTTGTTTGCTATATACTATTTGATTTACATATGCTATTTCAGTTATGAAGAATTTCTAGCCAACAATTTCTCGGTGCAAAAATAGTTTTTAAACATTCAAGTCGTTTTGGAGGAGTATCCAAAAGTAGCGAAAAAATATCGTGTCGTTAATTATTGTTTTAAAGGAAAACTATTAGTTACACGAAAACACCATGTTTTACAAAAAAATTAAATGAACCAATAATAAATATATATTAATTTCAAACCTTTTAACGCCGTTACTAAGGAGTATGCTTTAGAAAGTTACCGTTTTACGGCACTAAAGCGGTTGTAATAAACATAAGTGCGACTTATTTTTATGCGAATTTACAAAATCTTTCAACGTGTAGGAAAATGAATAGTTATAGAACACATGATATACATATGTATGTAGGAATAATTATTTTGTAATATTTACCTAAAAGTTAAGTTATGTCAGTAAGTGCTTGAACGCACCATAGAGGGAATGAGATAGATGGGTGTGAGAGAGAGGGAAGAGGAAGATGGCGGAATGTTGAAAAGTTGGTGTCATGTATTTTTTATAAAAATTAAGAAGTTAAAATAAAACAAGCTGAAGAAGATATTTGCGCTTTATTTCAAGTCTCCATCCTACATGTATAACATGTGTTGTGTAATGCATATACACTAGACAACATTATGTAATGCATGATACATCACATAATTATGTTCTATTCTTAGTACACTAAAACACTGGTCATAAATAGATAAGTTAAAAGTAAGTACCTACAGTAATGTGGCTTCTGTGATCAATGTTGTATGTGGACATAATGAGGTTTAAGTATGTTACTATTTCACACCTAAATTGCTTAAATAATTTTGATGAATTTTAGAAGTTATTGGTAGAAATGCATTGACCCTTAGAAAAGGAAAGATTACGCTCCCTGGGGATAGTACAGGACTAGACCGAAACATTGCCTGAAGCTATTATTATTAACCGTCACACTTAAAATATTATTATCTCATTAGCAATGCTTATTTACAGTAATTATGGCGTTTTGAACTAAATGTGTCAATGTATCTAAAAGTAGAACGATGAAACAGTTCTATGCTCTATGGCCACTTAAAGAAATTAACCTAATGTCAAGATCACATGAATTTGGAGTGCGGAAGACTACACTGCCCCATTTATTTGCAAGATGCTGGTTCACTGTGACGCACCTATTGAAAAACGGACATATATTTTAACTCCATTAGGATGTTGAGGTGGACCTATATTTATCAGTAAAGTTTAGGGTCATATGGACCAATATTGGGGTGCAAACGCGTAACAAAAAGTTGGCTATTCTTGTTGATAAATTTGAACGAGGGTTACCGCGTCCCTGGCACAAGCAACTGAAGGAACACGGGTGGGTTTTAGTCAGTAAAAGTCTGACACGCCCTACCCACTTTAGCCAGAGTGGGAGAAGTCATTGGTTGATTTCATACGCCCAAAAAATCAGCAATTCTGATCTCTAACCCTACAGATAGTTAAATATAAAAATTTGAAGGATCACAGTTAAGCAACCAAATGAACACTCATTCATTAATCAATAAATCAATTAGCCTAACATCATCATCATCAGCCTATTAATGTTCCCACTGCTGGGACACAGGCCTCCTCTCTGTGAGAGGGAATGGGCCGTAATCCACCACGCGGGCCCAGTGCGGGTTGGTGGATGTCACATGTCTTCGAATTTTTGGTTCTAGGACATGCCAATTAGCCTAACATTTAATAAAAATAACAAAATGTTTTTTTTTTTGTAACTAGCTTTTTTCGTATTCTTCTCAGCAAACCCTTTCATTTGATACCCATATCATGGCAGTGCACAAAAAATAACTAGAACACCATCTTGGGCCGTCCGCCATATTGAATTTAGAATGACGTCACTTATCTAACCACGCATTGTCATCCAAACTAAACGTGAAAGCAAAATTGAATTTAATCGGTGGAGGATAACTGCTTTAAAATTCAGTTGCAAGATTTGACCCGAAAACACTTAGATACATACATACATTGCAAGTTAATTAAAAGCTTGTAATAAAAAAGAATGCATGGGATGCACGAACATTCATTACTTTAGCAAGCAGTAACGAACTGGATGTTATCGTAAGTTTAGCATAAGGTAAACATTGTTCTCAAATATGTGACTTCGTGTCTTTTTAAGTATTATCTTTAACCGTAGTTGCGGCCTTACAATGACGTGTCAAAACTATAATAGTGCGACTGTGAAAAAGGGACAGAGGTTTTCAATATTTTATCCTCGAACGTCCGCGCTCTTAACTTTGAACGCCTGCTGAAACATCTAAAATACATATTAAAAATTAATTTACTTTAATGGATCAAGCTATGAATTTAATATGAAGGATTATTTCCTCCCGGTTGAACGAAAATCCGCTTGAATTCGTTCAAAGTTTTAATGAACGAAAGTTTATAGCATATGTGTGGAAATCAACACGTTAATGTTATGTCTCGTCACGTTCTTTGTAATTACAAGGATAAGAGTTATGTGCTCAGGCACAGCAAGGGTTATAAACTTTATGTTGAAGATGACAAAGGTCATTTTTGGAAAATTGATGCAGTACTCTCAGAACCAAAGGATAGTTTTGAGTAAGAATGTGAATAAGACTAAAGCAAAACAGAAAAACTGAAGATGCAATTTTTTTTAAACTATATATGTATATGAATAAATAGAAAAAGGATGAATACTTATTTATTTATTTAACCATAATTATACACACACATAATAAACAGAAGAGAAGAAGGATCAGAAAATAGATAGGTACTGTACTAGGGTATTAGACAAGACGTAAAAAAATATCCCATGTTAAAAGGTTGCGTATATAAAAGGATAAAGTAAACAATTTTTAATTCAATATACAAGTCGGTCTTAAGAATCTGCCAAGACTTCCTGAAACAGACATAAAGTGAAGCAGATAATCTAAACTTTTTTAATCTGCCATAAACGCGATGCCACCACATTTTTTCTTTCTAACGATCAAGATGGAATGAAAAGCAAAGTTTCTACTTTTTTCTTGAGAGCCAACACTACCAATGTTTTTTAGTTTGAATCCCGAGGGTTGGAAGTGGTTAAAAGGGTTGCTGAAATGTATAATGTATGACCTCTACCTTTGTGGAGTCCCTTGTTTTTATATGCGACTCTTTTCAAATGCCATATTTCGTGATAATGTTTCTGGCGCCATTAGATGTTGTCATTGTCGGTCATAGGTTTATAACATAAATGATATATATTTTGTTGAAAGTCCAAAATGTTTAAGATAGACCGCGTGATTTTTCGGTCATGCGTCTTTTCCATATTCGATGTCGCTGAAATAACACTTTTTTTAGGCCCTCTGGTTTTGGTTCGGGAAATCTAAATGATTTCCTGAATGGTAATGGCCTCGGTTAAAACCTTGCCAAGTAATCCAATGCCATCTGCAAATTGTGATTATAGTATTTGCCATTCCTAATTGAGATCAATTTTTATCTTAACAAGTATAATCTGCGTTGAGACAGGTTTTGTTTCCGTTGCTGTAATCGTCATAAATATTTGAAATCATTACATTTATTATTGGCAGATAGAGCTCTGTTGTTGTACTACTTTATTTTTTTGTTTTCCAATGTGTTATAATTAGCTCTCTTATCACTATTGCGATAATTAAAATTCCCCATCGTGATGTTGATATTAATGATGTAGTTACTGAAATTGTAATAAATGAATTAACTTCAACTGCAAGTGTAGCAGATTGGTCTCTAATTGCAGTTATTGCCTGGACTATGTGGTGAGGAAAGTTTTTTGTATGAATATAGATGGATATCAATGCTATACATTGGATTGTATGAAAGGTGATACTACTAGAATTATTGAGATGTCCTTATTATTGATGTTATTATATATACATGTATGGAAAAAATATCCTTCAAAGAGGGATACATTGGAAAAGGATAGGTAGAGGATAATGATATTTTCTATCGAAAATAAATCACTTTGGGTACAGTTTTAATGTGCAATTTTTTAGAACTTATATATATATATACCTAATGATATTTTTACGTACGGCGTTAAATGTTTAACCATTTCCCTATAAAGATGTTTCCTCCGTCTTGCACTTTTAATTTGTTATTGCCCATTTCGCGTCACATTTACGGGATTGCTCTATATTTTACCTACATATTAGATACGGTTTTATGCGGAACGATAAAAATTTCGTATCTCACTGCAGTGACGATAAGAAAATTCAACACGCTTACAACATTAGTACCTTCTTATTGTTTTCTTTTCGTTTTGAAATGCTGGTTTGGCATGTCATAAATATTATAATTACTACCAAGATCATATCTGATAACTTGAACTCAAGTATAGATCTCGATTTAAGTTTATTTTATTTTTAAACATATGTTTTTAGATATTCTAATTGTAACTCATTGTCTGCCTCACCTTATCACATATTACTAGGGGTAATTTTCTTCCCCCTGTCAACCATCATGCTAACATCTCCATCCTTTTCTTTCATCCTTTTCATTCTTGTATTTTTAGGGAACATTCGCATTCGAATCACTGTCGCAATCTTTATTTCTTTCACTTCATATTTTCATACATTTTGACAAGTTATTAAAATTGATTGTTGCCGAAATAATATTGTGACTTAAATTTAAACGTTTTTTATGTACGAGAATTTTTGCTTTCAATGATTTCCAAGTACTAGTAATCTTTCTATAACTATGGTCCTCTCTTCTTCATCGGATTTATTAGAAAATGTTGCCTTACTCGATTTTTTTATAGTAATCAGAAATCTTAATCAAATAAGTCGCTCACACAACATCTAACCTATCTACGACAATCTTTATCATTATCATATTTATATCATTCGCAACGTAAATAACGATAAGGTCACGGCTTGTAAGCAGTAATATGTTCTATGTCAGTGCGGTAAGATTTATAATTGGTTTTATTTGTAAATCGAGCATGTATTATAAAGGGGAGTTAAGACATCAGTATTTTTTCGCATCTAAGACGGTCGCGACGTCTAGAGACGTTTACGTGTGAAAATTATTATTAATAGTTTGAAATAATATCCTAAAATTCATTAATTACCAAATTGATACCAAATATTGAAAAAAAAAAGAATTCCGTATTTTTTGTTTTAAATTCGGTTATTTTAAATCGCTATCATAGTGTCCTGAGTGTTAGTTCAACTGCCGGATTTCTTTGATTGTTTCGTTGTTGTGTTACCTAAGTTGTGATTTTGTCATTATATTTTTTTTTTCAATAAATATTGAAGTGAAATATTTAAATTTCTAGATAAATAGAACATTTAAATATGTGTAGCATACCTAACGCATAAGATAAATACACAAGGGTACCAGGAAATGCATTTATAAACGTACCTATCCATAATAGATTATACGATACATACATAATACATCAATAACATCTATGTACCATATAAGCATTGAAAAAAAAATTTTCACCTGCAATCCTCTTCTGGTTTTCTCAAGGCCTCTTTACAATTTATTAACAACTGAATTTTTCCTGTGGCTAGTGGCCTATCCCACAAAAACCGACCAATGCGCGCCGGACAACGCACAATTAGGGTTCCGTACCAAAGTAAAAATCAGATTTAGTAAAATATACGTAGTAATAAACTTTATCACCAAATTTCAAATTCATAGGTCCGACGGAAAAAAAAAATCTTCGGAACAAAATCGTGTGAAGACGACGGACTGACAGACACGTGAGTGACAGCAATAGGGTTCCGTTTGCACCCTTCAAGTACGGAACCCTAAAAACCGCGGTGTGCGGTTTGGTTATCCGGGATTGTATAGCTTTCTTCTATAAGTGAAAGAATTTTCGAAATCGGTTCAGTACTTCCATAGATAACGCTTCAAAGTAAATTAGTTTTTTTGATTATAGAATTAAAAAAAGAATAAAAGACAATAACAAGGACTCAGAAGTAACGAAAAATATATCAGTATTAGTCTTCCATATATATACAAATATTGTAGTAGTAATAATGTGCAGTAGTGTGTGTGAGTGAGTGTTAAAATAATAGTAGATATTATTAATAATAACTTCGAGTATGGAAATGCTACGTATGGGACTGATACCAGTGACTGGTTTCGCACTGACCGTTGGACTGACATGGCTTAATGTAAAAAAGTGAGTTTTATTGTATTTCAGAATATATACTGTGTTGTTTTCAGGCGCGGTTAGCATACAGGTGGCTTTTAATTAATTGCTAATTAAGGCGTATATATTCCCCATTGTTAAGGCGATATATACGCCCCAATGCTGGCTGTGCGCCCGCTCGGACCCAGAATATCAATATTGAACCTCCTTTCGGACAGTTTTTTTTTGAAAAAATTTCTTTTATTTACATATGCTGTTTCAGTTATGAAGAAATTCTAGCCAACAATTTTTCTGTGTAAAAATATTTTTAAACATTCAAGTCGTTTTGGAGGAGTATCCAAAGGTAGAGAAAAAATATCGTGTTTTTAATTCTTTTTTGAAGCAAAACTATTAGTTACACGCAAAGCCCATGTTTTACAAATAATGTAGGTACATGAATCAATGATAAATATTTTTTTTTTTCAATCCTTTACACCTAGGCGTTACTAAGGAGTATGCTTTAGAAAGTAACCGTTTTAAGCCACTAAAGCGGTGGAAGGCCCTTAAAAACAACTTTTAGTATGGGATTAACCCTGAAAATTAAGTATTAAAAAAAAACAGTACTTCAAGACATTTTATGAACAACATATAGTTTCGCGTCTACTGTGGGGACCTCGAACCAGTTGTCCCTTTGAAAAAATTATAATGGAAAGCTAGGCCCACAACTCTTCAGCTTTTTAGATATATGTTGAACAAGAACATACAGTCAAAGATTTTTATCTTCCTGTTAACCCACTTTCACCCCTTCAAAGATTATCTACTTTTGAATAAAAAGTCACTCTGTAAGTAGATTCAAATATTGTTCCATAAATATGGTATTTATAAATATGGTATTTATAAAATATGGTATTTATAAAAATGGTACATATAAATATGGTATTTATAAATATGGTATTTATAAATGATTATTCATGCATTCGCAACAACCTCATAGTTTCAATTAATTTGTGCTTTTGGAGAAAATCGTTGCTGAATTGTAATAAGTGCATCCACCGTTTTGCACGTGACTGTACAACAGTGTTTCTCATTTATTCATTCCAATGATCTGAGATAAGTATCGGCCTAAATAAACCTAGGTTAGGCTTACTTAGGTAATACTTATCTCGGTCCAATGTCGGATAACATATCCTTATTCTTGTACTTGCATTGTTAAGAGGAAACGGGGGCAAAGAGCGAGAATATCCTAAGTAAAAAGTCATAATTCGAGGTTTGGCTCTCGCCTATTTCCTCCTCCAATACTGGACCAATTTAAAAGATATTCCATAAACTGAAAATCAAAAAGATATTTACTATGCCCCTATGTTTTCCTTTTTGATGATACATTATCTGTAGAAGCACTAGAACCCTCAAAAAATGCTCAAAATTGCGCTGTCAACAGAGACTTAGTGTACAAATTTGACAAATATAAATGAAAAAATTAAAACATAGTAGCATAGTATATATCTTACTTTACCAGTTTATGGAATATCTTTTAAATTGGTCCAATATTGGAGGAGGAAAGAGACGAGAGCCAAATCTCGAAAGATGACTTTTTTCTAAGGAAATTCAGTCGGCGCTCTCTGTCCATACTTCCTCTTAAAGAGATCCGTCTAGCTAGTCTAGGATATATCGCATATAAGTCAATATAAATATGACGAATTTGCGATGTCTGTCTCGGATTCGAATCGTCTGTCTACAAAAAAATAATGTATTGATAGTCACAGAAACTGACCCAATACATAAATTATGCTAAAACTAACCCTTAACGATAGTTTTTTGAGTTATTGTTCTGAAATAGATAATATGGATGTTATCTGAAAATTAATTTTTTAACCGACTTACCAAAAAAGGAAGAGGTTCTATGTTCAACATTATGTATGTTTTTTTTTTTTATGTATGTTCACCAATTTCTCCGTCAATTGTGGACCGATTTTCAAAATCCTTTTTTTGTTAGAAAGAGTATATTCCGAAATTGTCCCATTTTCATTTGGTGAAGATCTGATGAAGAACTTCGGAGATATACAACAGAACTCTTCAAAAAATAACGGCAAATCTCTCGGGATTGCTGTAATCGCATGTCTGTTTATTGTTTATACCATTTCATAACATAACATCACGCCAGTTAACATTTGGAAGTCGCTACCGACTTCCAATTAAAATCCTTATTTTTTTGTAAAAATGTTTTTTTGTTCGTCAGGTAGATTAATTAATAAATAAAAATATTAATTACAAGATTTTTGGTATTTTTCTCAGCAAACCCTTTCATTTGATACCCATATCATGGCAGTGCAATAATAACTAGTCCGCCATCTTGGGTCGTCCGCCATATTGGATTAGAATGATGTTACTTACCTAACCATGCATTGTCATCCAAAGTAAACGTAAAAGCAAAATTTCATCTTAATCGGTGGAGAATAACTGCTTTAAAACCCAGTTGCAATATTTGACCCGAACACACCATACATGCATACATACATTGCAAGTTAAAAAAAGCTTGTAAAAATATTGGACACGCATGTTTTATTTTGACACTTAAACATAAAGTGACAACGATATAATGCATTAAAATATCGTGTGACGTCACGCCGTTAGTACCTACACTTTATACTGACATAGTGTCGTCACAAGCGTCACTCCTGAACTTTGATGCTTTGCTTTGTGCTTTGTATTTGTAATTTTTTATTGATTTGGTAAGGTAATACGTTCCAATATTATTTGATAATCTCACTGACGGACATAATAGAATTACAATTTTTCTACCCACGAAACATTCCTATTTTCATCAACATCATCGCTGTGGGCTGTAGACAATCAGTACGGTTCATCACTTGACAGATGATAAATGTATTCAATCTAGTTTCTTTAATCGGTGACATCATGCCTGGCTGCACCTAATAATTAAACATCCAAAATAATTGGCAAACAGATATTGTATTTCTTTGAAGTAGTCAAGATCATTGCTTAAGATAGACCAATCCAGATAGCAATTAGATCAGGAGTAATATATGCGGAAAAGTCTACAAATAGATATATATGATCTTGACAATGACTGAATTCTTTATTGCATACTTTTTGGTAATAGCAATGAACTAATAGAATACAAATACAAACAATATACTTACCTACGTTTACGAGATTCTCCAAGGGGGGCTTGAAAAAGACACATTCGATCATCGAAATTGATTTACAGGATGTCTTAAATGCCCTTTCATTTTAAATATCTTGAAAATCCATATATTGCGCCACCGAAATGGCACGTGGTAAATCCCAAACATTTCGGAGATATATTGATAATGTTTGTTGCCAATTTAATTTCGCTTTGCCTATGGAATTAGTATTTACTATTACCCTAAAAGTCCTTGCTTCCAGAGCCCAAGGCAAAATCGAAAAAAAAAAAATAATGTTGAATGCGCAATACTCGTACAATCATCTGGGTCTCCATGTTGCCATGGAAGCATTTAAAAATGGAAGCTGTCAAAATCTAACCATCTCTCTCTCTTACAGGAACTCTTACAGTAGAAGAGGTGTACAAGGACAGAGATCAGTTCGCGGGTCTTGTGCGCGAGGTGGCAGCACCGGACGTGGGCCGAATGGGCATAGAGATACTGTCGTTCACGATCAAGGACGTATACGATGAGGTGGAGTACCTGGCCAGCTTGGGCAAGGCGCAGACGGCGGTCGTCAAGAGGGACGCCAACGTGGGGGTGGCGCACGCGGAGAGAGATGCCGGTATCAGGGTAAGACGGATTTTGAATGCTTTGCTGTTCAAAGTAGGGTTGTAAATCAAATGTTGCCAGCTAGCCGAGAATACTGCATCAGGCCAAGCTCTTTTTATTATTTGTGAGCATAATTATAGCGATGTTACAGAAAGAACAAAAAACAAAAAATAAGTCAATCCGATTTAAATCTGAGTATACCGAATTGACGACTAGAATTTCGTGAAATAGCTTTGAATGTGAATTATTCAGTTCATTAGTTCCATAATGAACCTGTCACAGGCTGTGCGAGTCAAATGGACCGTATTCGATGCCCACACGTGCGGCGTGCCTGGAGTGGCCATTTATTTACCACAAGCCGTCACTACCACGAGCTATTTAATTAATTTATCGCGGCCAACAAACTCCCAATAAGAGCTTATGTTAGTTGCAATGAATTGGTGTTCTCTTTTGTTTCACTACTTGTGTTTGTGGCTTGCGAAGTTTTGTCCTCCTGACTATTGTTGATAGATAGAAGTTAGACCCTAAAGCTGCGTCTACGCTAGACCCGCTAGAGCCGTTCGCGGCGTCTTTGTCCTCGGCGTTTGAGGCTCGTAATTCGGTCCACAACTCCATAGTTAACGAATTTGTGCTCGGCTCGTGCTCTAATATATGGCAGCTTTAATATATGTGTGCTCTTTAGAATCCTTTTAGTACCTACTACATACATAGATAAGGCCTCGTAGTTACAGGGCAACAATTTGTCACATTTAGACATGACTCGTGTCATTTGTAACCCCAAAAAAAAATTAGATTACAATCGACTTTATGTAGCAGGAACCTCTATTAGAGAATGATTAAGGCCATTCATATAAGGATACCTAACCTTATCAAGCGTCTTTTCATTTAGACTAGACAGGAGCAATAATAAAGAGGTTTAATCATGAACTATTCAGCCTCTGTTAGTGACAGGTGATTGATTTCTGACAACATATACAGGGTGGACCAAAAATCGTGGATCAAAAAGGTTGGGGCTATTAAACACCATAAAACTATACCAACTATTGCCATGTTTCGTTTGATCTACGATTTTTTGCATTATATTTATATAACCATTTTTAACAGAGGCGTAATTAAGAGTAGTTGCGTCTCTGAGTATAACTTAGTTAGGTACTGGTTTTCAGAGACTCAACTGGGAGTCGATGTGTCTCCTGAATGGCAGGACAATGCTAGCCAATCAATCGGCATGGCCAATCAAAATGCAAAACGAACCCATTTCATTATACCTTGGCTAGTTGACAGAATGAATTTGGAGAGAAACACCTAGAGTTTTAATTAATTTTGTACTTTGTTCCCCAGGAAGCGGAGTGCGAGAAAACAGCGATGGACGTGAAATACTCCATGGACACGAGAATCGAAGATAACACGCGCATGTACAAGCTGCAGAAGGCGCAGTTTGACCAGGAGGTCAACACGGCGGTAAGTGAGCATAGCAGTGACCTTTACGACGATATCGATTACGTAGGAATGCCCTTTAAACACTGGTGCAGAAGGGCGGCCGAAACAAAGCGCAACGGCAAAATTGTTCGACATCACAACATTTTTGTAAATTTTGTATGAGCCATCCAGCGCCATACGCCATTGTTGCGTGCACAATGTGCATTGAGCATATATTTCGTCTGACACACAGGAATTATTGATGCACTAGAGTCGATCCAAATAAGGGCCAAGAGGCTCATTGGCAATGAGGTATTGGTTGAGTCAAAGCACCAGAGCCTTGAACATCGTCGCCGAGTTGCCAGCTTGTCGGTTTTTTATCGGTTGCATTTCGGGGAGTGTGCGATGGAATTGCATGATCTGATTCCGCCTAGCTCGTTTCATCATCGGACTACAAGACGTACGGCGATGCGCCATCGGGACATGGTGGACATCCCACCCATACGCACTAAACGTTTTGGAAATACTTGCATTATGCGTACAGCTTAGGAGTGGAATTCCCTGCCGGAGTCTGTGTTTCTCGATAGCTACAACCTCGGGGTTTTTAAGTCAAGAGTGAATAGGTTTCTTCTAGGTAAGCGTGTTACACCGTCGACCACATCATCGCTTACCATCACTCATCAGATGAGATAGTGGTCAAGCGCGAGCCTATCAATAATATTTTTTTTTTAAAAGAATGGTTATAATTACATATTTTAATTAAATAATTATAAAAAAAACGGAATTGGACATCATCAATCAACCCTACCTTTGGATTCTTGCACGACCAAAAATCGATATTCGTTTAAATTTTTCATTGAGCTATAAATAAAATTCCTTGGTGCTAACAGATATCAGGAATGAAACAAAAATATTCGAGATATACTCGCACTTTGCCAGGCACAACTTGTGCCATACAGCCTTCCTACAATTGACCGGACATAAATCTTGTAGACATAAGTGATAAAGTGATATTTTCCTGTTTCAGAAAGCGGAGGCGGCGCTGGCGTACGAGTTGCAAGCTGCGAAAATAAAACAAAGGATACGAACCGAAGAGATTGAGATCGATGTCGTTGAGAGGCGCAAGGCCATTGAGGTAAGAGCTCACTCCTCTCCTCTGAAACACATATAGAAAATGGGGTTTCAGAAAATACTTCAAACAACGGGATCGTACAAGGTTAAAATTTTTAAAATTGAGTAAAGTATCGATATTAAAATAACGAGTATCGAAAAGATATCATGAATGATATTTTTGGACCTAGAAAAAAATTCTCCAGCGCAGATCTAACCAGGCTTTTCCAAGAAATATCAAAACTACGTAAGATATATCGTTTTTTTTTGGAATCTATCGAAAGCTTTATCGATGCATTTCAAAAATATCGATACAATTTACATGTTTTTGTCACTTTCGCCACCAAACTTTCTAGCTCAAACATGGAAGTAATTATTATCCGTCCAGCTTGTTATTTTACATTTGAAAGCTCAACAACTAATAATTTAGTGATGACCTAATGCTTTTACTTGCAAACTTTTAGCTACTTATCTAAATATACATTCCACATCTAAAATTACTTTTTCAATAATTTAACCTTACTTACCTAGCTTATTGATATTAATATTATTATGTTTTATGATAACTAAATGGATATATTTAATTTTACTGTTTTATTTACTGATGTATCAGTTTCATTTGTGAATTTTAATTTATTGGAATATCGCTATTCCGATAAATAATATTCGCTTCACTATTGTAAGCGTCTACGGAGTATGGCATTATATTGTATATGGTTGCCTGTTAATAATTATGGCACTTCATAGGCGGGCTTATATTAAATGTAAAATTATAGGCTGGACGCAATATAATTAAGATGATATTACTAAATATGTGCGTAATATCCTTGCAGGTGGAGAAACAGGAGATCATGCGTCGTGAGGGCGAGCTTATGGCAGAAGTGAAACTGCCGGCTGAGGCAGAGGCGTACCGTCTACAGGCTATTGCTGAAGGAAACAGGTACGTGGCATATATATCACTTTTGTTACAAAGCAGTCCTGAACCATAATGAAGAGATCCGCTGAAAATCCAGAGTAACTGATAAAGCCCGAGGAATTGCGAAACTTAAGTGGCAGTGGGCAGGGGTATATTGCACGCAGTACGGATATTCGATGGGCTACAAGGTTCTGAAGTGGCGACTTCGTACCTATCTTAATTAATATCCAAATTAATTTTGTTCGTTTCAGAACTGTAACCATAGAAGGCGCCAAGGCCGACGCCGAGCGCATCAAGGTGCTCGGCCTGGCCGAGGCGGCCGCTATCGGAGACGTGGGCAAGGCGGACGCCGAGCGCATGCTGGCTAAGGCCAAGGTGTACAAGCAGTACGGAGACGCCGCCGTCATGGCGCTGGTGCTCGAGGCGCTGCCGAAGGTAACACACGATAAACATAATGTTCCCACTGCTGGGGCAAAGCCTCCTGACTTTTGGGACAATACCACCGCACTATTCCCAAACCACTGCAACTCCTGAAAGCCAGAATCGACAATGGCGAGCACCAGAAAGGTATCCTGTCTGTAAGAGGGAATGGACTGTAAACACGAGGACGCCCAGTGCGGGATGGTGAATGTCACATGACTTCGAATTTTTGAATCTATAATATAAATAAATTCTATAATATAATAGGTCATGATGGTTTAAAGATAAAATAATTTAATATTTTTTTTTTCTTAATCATTCTTTTTTCGTATTCTTCTCAACAAACCCTTTCATTTGATAACCATATCATGGCAGTGCACAAAAAATAACTAGTTCGCCATCTTGGGCCGTCCGCCATATTGGATTTAGAATGACGTCACTTATCTAACCATGCATTGTCATCCAAACTAAACGTGTATGCAAAATTTCGATAGGACGAAATAGGATAACTGCTTTAAAATTCAGTTGCAAGATTTGACCCGAACACACTTACATACATACATACATACATTGCAAATTAATTAAAAGCTTGTAATAAGTTTATTCTGTAAATTAACAACAAACACTGTCTGTACCTATTTCACTTTAGTCGTCCTAATTACAATTTCGCATGCCGTGCAAGTACTAAATACAAAACAAAAGACTTCTAGCTTAGCCTCTGAATCTCCTCAGATTGCAGCGGAAGTATCAGCCCCCCTCGCGAAGACGGACGAGATCGTGCTGGTGGGCGACAACGGTGCGACAGGAGAAGTGGCCCGCCTGGCCGGAGGCATCCCGCCCGCGCTGAAGACCCTCACCGGGGTGGACATCAACCAAGTGCTGAAGAGAATGCACGGCAAACCCACAGTTGGCGATCAGTAGCCTACACTCTTGAGAAGCCGTCTGCATTGAGGTAGTGTATAATTACTTTTTCTATTTTTTTACTATCTTCAGCCAGTGGTTTCGCCCGCGCGAATCTCGGCAAGTATCCCAAAGGAATGTTGTCCCGGTATAAAAAGCACATAACGCTAACACTATAACGTTTCCCAATATCCAATCTATTTCTATACCAATATGAATCAAATTGATTCTGTGGTTTACGCATTTAAAATATTAGTATGGATTGATAGGCTTGTGTTTGACTAATATACTGTCTCACTTGATGGCAACCGATGATGTGGTCGACTCACAGTCTAGCGCCATCTATGCCCCAGATCCAAACTAATGACCTGACGTCAAGTAGCGACATCTATGACGCCACATACGAACTATCCTGCATCGCGTAAGCAAAGTTTTCGGCGCTATTTGAACATATATACAAAATCAAAATCAAATAGTTTATTTCAAATAAACCTTATATACTCTGATTTTTAATTTCGTAGACTAAACTGACATTTTCTGGTTGTCACTTTATCATTACATAAAAATAATGTCGTATCCTGACCATCCTGAGTGATCGTAAGTTGATCGAAAGTCGAAAATGGAAATATTTTGCGCCAAAAATTACATTTGTTATGAAACTAGCAGCCCTTATATAGTTTCTACTTATTTATGTCAGACTTCATTTTATCGACCGCATTTATTTAATTGTTGATTTCATATTTAACACAATAAAAGTAGTAGTATGTACTATGTGTTTGAATATATTACGTTTATATATTCATAAAAGATATATTTACATCAATAAGTAAAATTAAATTGAGGAATCATGTCACATCGATTCGATGAATCAATTGTGATTAGCGTTACCTACAACACTATGCTCCGCGCTAGCAACATTTAGAAAAAATATTGGTTATTGGCAGTTGTCAGTTTAGTCTACGAAATTAAACATCACAGTATAGGTACTTTTATATTGTCAAAAAAAAAATGAATCAAGTTGCACATTTGCAAGCGTCAGTAGGTGTCTCTATGGAAAATAATGTGCAAGAAACACTACGTACTATTTTCCATCAGTTTTAATTACAATTATTTGATTACATCATTCTTGTTGGAAAAATACATATGTGAAAACGATGTAAAAAGACGTGCACTTAAAAGCGTCTAGAGTAAAACAAACAATTCCAAAATAAAATAAGTACGTAATTAAAAGCAGGCCGAAGCAGTTACTTTATGACCAATCCCAACTAATAGCGCCCGTTCACGAACATGACGCATGGATTGGCACCACTCAGCTCAACCACACAACAGTCCGACAGCAAACGTCGGGCAGTTGCCCGGACCACATACAACACCCGTCTCGTCGGAGGATCCTCCCTTTTCAATGGAGATTGCAGGACTGTCCAGTTACACCGTGTTCCATATACCTCCAAAAGAGCAAGCTTGCATTTAATATCCTATTCACTCTTGGCTTAAAGACCTCTAGGTTGTAGCTACTTATCAGAAAACATAGATTCAGGCAAGCAAATGCACACCTTAAATGAACCCACAATAAGTTTATTCCATCAATGTAGGTAACTCCGTGTGATAATTCTAATCCGTGACATCCTATTTACTGACATTTTTTTCTTTCAGACCCTTCAAATGCAGGCTCCAATAAGAAGAAAACACCTGAAGTTGCAGCATGCTAACCACCAATCAGAGGGCAAGCTATCCGTGTCGTACATGTTACCACCAATGGTTAGGACTACCGGTTAACTGTAACGGTTTCTGAAGCTTTAGGTACTTTGATCGAAACGCACAACGCTGCGGTATACCGTGCCGATCACATAAACGTAAAAAATACGTCTAGATTGGTATTTTGTTCCATCGCAGTATGCTTCAGCGGGGATTATATCCGGCACCGCATACTGCAGCGTTGTGCGTTCCGATCAAGATACTAAAGCTCTAAGACCCCGTCTTAGTTAACCGCTAGGCTTGTAGCATGTCGCACGCCAGAACAATCAGTCAGTGCCATACAAGTTACCACATCACACCACAATATATCAATGGTACAATCTATCTATATAAGCAATATTTAATATTACTTTTTTCAACTGTATTACGTAGACTTCGACCGAGAGAAGAGGAAAGGTACCACTGGTTTTTTCAAAATACGTAGACATAGTTTAGAGATAGACAAGTCACTAACAAATATAATGAGACAAGGACACACTTATATAGGTCCAGTAGTAAGAGTAAACGAGACAGAAATATAATTTCTTTATCTCTTTTGCGTGTGCAAACTTTTTGTTTGACCTCAGCTGCCCACCTAACGACTGTCACGGTTATATGGAAAGCATTACCGGACCAGTTTACTAGTCACTACCAAAGACACTATCTCACAAGGCATACGCTAACAACTAATCTATACAGTACTCGCCTTACTGTCAATCTATTTAATATGTTCACACGTCTCATATGTGTTCTGATTGGCTGTTCCTAATTTGGTCAACCAATCACAGCAAGTTATATGAGAGTTGATTCTATTTTTTAACTGAAACCGGAGGTTATTTTTTCCTTGTCTGTTGGTCTATGTCAAAATGTTTCGTATTCCTTTCTTCCTCAGTATTTTCGGGGACGGGTCTTGTTGTCTGATAAAATCGTAAACATGGAGAATAGACTGAGCTTTCTCAATCCAACTATTTGTATTTGAATTCAAAATTCGAGACATTTACAAAATTTTTGATCAACAAACTCTATGTCGTACTTTACAAAGTTCAAATTCCATTGACCCCATACTTTTTGGGCCCTCTATACACAAATGGTCACTTTAAAACCAACTTTAAGTACAAAACGCTAAAGTAGATACTTGAGTTCGTGGTGATGGATTTAAATTATCTCGAATTGCCAATTGAAGCACTTTGCAGTCTGCATTCATTAGAATGCAGGCTGGAAAGTCGCTTTGTCTCTTTCGACAGAGTAGTCAATTTTTTACGGATTTTACTCAGTTCATTCTCCATGTTTACAGATAAAATCGATGTATTTCAATTTCTACTTCATTATATATTAAATAGATTAATGTCGATTGCCTATCTAGTACATACTTGTAGCACATAACGTTTACGTGATCATAGCGAACCTACATGTTAACCGAAGATGTATATTTTTCAATAGAATGACTACAGGTAATTTGTCTTATAGAGTTAGATTTTGTACAACTGTGTAGACGTTAAATTTAAGACGACGTGTTCTATAAGGCACTGCCTTTTTCTGTTGTTTATCATACTTGTGTGGAGTTAGACACGACCGCTGTCGTCTCAAACAATTTATAAATTGTACAAGTTTTGCTTACAATATATTTCTGATATTTAAACTCTTATAACGGAAAATACGGTTACACTTAAATAGGTCTAAATGTGAATCTGTTTTCGCAGTCAAATTGTGTGACAATTTCGACGTAATATATTTAGTAATATTGGTTCTTTCAGCTTCTTTTATTATTATTTTCGACGTATTTTAGTATGGATGCCACCAAACTTAGTTTGTTGTAAACATTAAAATGTAGCAACTTATTGTTTAGATTTTTTGTGTGGTGTGCGTGTCTTTATATTCCAAATTTATTGCATTTTACACATCTTGACATGTTTTATAATTATCTAAAATTAAATAAATATTTTAATTTGTTTGGTATTTTTTGTTATTTTCAATGTTATTGCTATTATTTAAGTGAACAATGTCTTGATTTTAAGTGTTTTTAATATATTTGCACAATAAATGTATCTGATTCTAAATTGATTTCCTTATGATATTGAATAAGCTAAAATGATTTTATTTTTAATAAAAATATTATGTGTAACAATAAATATCGTTTTATTTAGAAATCATACCAGTTGGGTATGATTTCATAATAAACTTGGCCTCTTTCTTAAATACGTAAATTGAATTATTCAATCAAGTTGTAAATCTAGTTCACCTGTTTGCATTTTTTTTAGCTGTATGTCACTTGCATGGCATAAAGCGACAAGGTCTATTTGTCCATTCACGTTAAGAAAATAGTGAGTTAGCGTTTTCAGCCGGCCTCTCGACCAATCGGTTCGCAACAAATTAGAAAGCTTGCGACCCGATTGGTCGAGAGGCCGGCTGATAACGATAACTCACTATTTTCTTAACGCGAACGGACTATTATTTCAACCGAGTTATATAAGTATACCAAGTAATAGTTGAAGTTTTAACTTACTGGGATTTATAAATAAAATTTCAAGTAGAGGTCACCTTATAAGTAATTTATTCGACGTTTTATTACATAAACAATAACAATTAAACAGATTCACTATAAACTAATAATTGTGTTGGGTTACAACATCTCGCCTCGAATGTTCGTCTTCATCAACTGCAAAGAGACATTTAATATAATTAATATTGTAAACTTCGGCAAAGTAAAAATTTACAAACAGTATGGGAACTACCTACAAACGCTCGAAACGGCACACTCACACAAACATACGTGACCACTCGTCGCGTCGCGGTGCTCAGTACTGACAGCACCGCAGAAGTGCCCGAGTGCTCTCGTCGGTGCGTATGTTTGTGTGAGTGTGCCGTTTCGAGCGTTTGTAGGTAGTTTCCATACTGTTTGTATATTTTTATTGTGACTTTGGTAACCATTTAAAAACTACTGAGAAAAGACGTGGGGTACTTAGGATACCTCATCATCATCATCATTTCAGCCAAAAGACGTCCACTGCTGGACATAGGCCTCCCTCAAGCGCCACATTGACCGGTCCCGTGCGTCTCGAATCCAGCGCATTCCGACCTTAACCAGGTCATCGGTCCACCTAGTGGGAGGCCTTCCAACGCATCGTCTTCTGGTTCGCGTTCGCCATTCCAGAACTTTTCGGCTCCATCGGCCATCCGTTCTGCGAGCAAACTTATGTGCCCACTGCCACCCAAGTTTCGCAATGTCTGATGCGATCACGCAAGGAAACTCCAATTATAGCCCTCTCCACATTGCCCTTCGGGGGACTTTAAGTGTTCTGATAAGGTCAAGGATAACTCAACTCGGATAAATTCGGTTCGAAAGGTATGGTGAGAGCTAGAATGAACGAGTAAACCAATCCCCCATTCGGACATACGGAGAGTACAGGAAGTGCATACCTTTTCTGGTTTGACTGTATGTTTTATGTATTACGAAATTCAAAAACCTTCTGCTTATGCAGGTCACGCAAAACTTGAGTAAAGAGACATTAGAGCCTAGTCTACTAGCCACGTTTCTTATGGTCAGTGGCTAGACACAAAGGCCTCTCCTAATGTTCTTATTACATTGTTAACTTACTTGCACTTTCTGTTCATAACTGAGTTCCTTCTTGGTCAGTACGTAGGATAGCTTGGCCCAAGCCGCCTCGGCTGTCATGTCGTACGCTGGTACCACGCCGCATTCCAGCAGGAGCTGAAAATTTACATTAAAATCTTAATTAACTTATATTATAAAAAAGAGGTAGGTACGTTTAGGGTTGGTGTACTCTACATGGAACCACCACACTGATTTGAAAACTGTTGAACCATTTGAAAGGTCCCTGATTCCAGTTGGTTACAGGCTATAAATTATTATGACCCAGGCAAAAACGGGGTCTACTGTATTATAATATAAAGATATCCAAATTTGTCTGATCACAGTGGGCTCCAAGCGTGGAGTGCTCTCTTGAAAGGGTATCTTTGGGATAATATATATCTAATAATATCTAGGTAAAAAGCTTCATCAAAGTCACATTTAACTTCTTAATGCATTCCGCTATTTTTAGGGTTCCGTACCCAAAGGATAAAAACGGGACCCCATTACTAAGACTCCGCGGTCCGTCTGCCTCTCTGTCCGTCTATCACAAGGCTGTATCTCATGCAACTTGATATCTAGACAGTTAACTAAGCTATTTTCACAGATGATGTATTTCTGTTGCCGCTATAACAAAAAATACTAAAAAGAGAATAAAATAAATATTTAAGTGGGGCTCCCATACAACAAACGTGAAACCGTTTTTTGCGATAATGGTACGGAACCCTTCGTGCGCGAGTCCGACTCGCACTTGGCCGGTTTTACTTTTTCTGTTGATTCATTATTATAAAAGAGTTTCTTATCTTACGTCTACTACGTCTACGAGAACTATGCTATTATTAAAATCCTTAAAAAATCCAGTTAAAGCTGAGCATTTCCCAGCTTGATTTGGAAACTCGCTTATGAGGTAGGAAAGCGACCAGACGTAGTCAAAAGAAAGTTTAAAAGAAATGTATTTTCTTACCAATCCAGTCTCATACAGTGGCTTAGCGATGACAGTACCGTTGATACACTGCGTGACATTCACGACGAGCACCTTGTTCTTCACAGCGGCCTCAATCTCCTTGTAAATCTCCTTGCGTTTGATGGGGATGTTGCCGTTGCCGTACGTCTCCAGGACCACACCTGAGGAGAAATGGATGGTTTAATAGCTGGAATAGAACATGGTTGCTAACTCAAATGAGGATAAGAATCTGGAGTAAAACAAAATCAAAAAACATTTATTCAAATTAGGCTGAGAGCCAGCACTATTTAAACGGCAAAGTTCTGTATAAAGGGGGTACACTAGTCGACGGCACGAACTATTTTGTGCGCGGGGTTAAAATGCATGCTATATCAACCGCCAACACGTGCGGAACAGATAGATGCTGTTATGAGCAGTAAGAAGCTAGTTTGCGTACGAATACACACTTTTGCAAATTTGTAGCGAAATGGTTGATGATTTAGAACGAAAACGAGCGCGCGAAATTTTATAAACAGACCTTTGGGAGTCTGGATATCATGAAAAAACGACTGAATGTATCTGTTCTAAATAAAATTATTTGCATTGTTGAACTACTAATCTATCCCTGTATGGAGGCCGTTTTTCAATTTCCCTTTTTCTTATGGTACTTATTTGCGCCCAAAGATGCGTTAAAATTAGTGTTGAAATAAGAAACTTTCGAAGCTCATAACTTTCTAGTAAGTTTTTATTTTACTTTTTTGCTTCCATACAGGGCTAGATAATGATGAGACAAATTGATATCATTTTTTATTTTGAACGTACATCTTCAAACAGTGGAGTAAAAGCCAGACTACGTTTGTAAAGAATTTTCGACTAGTGTACCCTTAAAAGGCGCCGCCGGTCACAATTTTCTAATATTTTGAACTAAGAAGCAGTATAAGAAGGTAGATTCCTTTTGACATTAGAAGTACAGTAAGAGGCCGTAGTAAATATTCTAAGGATTCAAAATCATATCGATCCGAAATGTCTTCAGAAATAGTCTAGTTACCTCCATACAATTTCCTATAAGACTGAATAATAAACACTAAAAAAGTCATTATCACCTTCCATTCCTGTGAGCACAGCCCTGATGAGCTCAGGAGTGGTGGTGGGTGCAACCTTCAGGATGTACACCTTTCTGGAGACCTGGTCATGCAACCGGCACTCGTTGGGCACTGAGCCAGCCGGGTGGATCAGCATCTTGGGGTCTACCTCCAGGGTGGTCTTGGCTTCTAACAGTGCTGGGAAGTTAGGGGAGTCGAAGGCGTAGATCTTTGTGTTTGAGACTTTCTTAACTCTGTGAAAGTAATATTATAAAATTTCAATAAAATGAATATAAAAAAAAAATAACAAGCTTTTTAAGAATCTTAGTTATTATAGCACTAGGACCATGAACTGGTTGTTAGTTAATGTGAATGTTCTGCACTCACACGAGGTCCAAACTCAGGACCTCGCACTTGTAAGATGCAGCCTGGCACTAAGCCACCACAGCTCAGCAGTGGTCAAGGATGGTCTATTTAAACTGCATGCTATAAAATTAATTTGCATTATTGTAAAAATTAAAAATATCCATAAGTACCTGGTCCCTCTGAACAGCCTAGCTCCGAAGAACACGGTGACTTCTGGAATGTGTTGGGTAGCAGCGACCAAGATAGCGCACAGCAAGTTGTTGTTACCATCACTTCGAGGTTGGAAGATAGGGACCTGGAAGTAAAGATCTTCCAGTCAGTTTCATATTCTATGTTAGTAACTACCTATGTATTAAAAGGCTTCGTCAGCGATAAGTTAACTGGATCAGTAAACGTGCATAGACTAAATATTCCTGACAGTTGTATTTTCTCCCATGCTATTCATTAGTACCGGCACGGATACTATTATATTACTAGTACCGGTTACAAGAGAAGGGTCAGCTCAGTAAAGTATAGTAGTCATATTTTGATAAAGTGCCCACTGCAAGGTCGCAGATCTCTCCTCTGAGACAGGGAGCGGATATTAATCCACCATGAAAGATAAGTGAGGAGCTCGTGGCTAAATAATAACAGCCGCACTGGTCGATCATCAAGGTTAAGCAACGCTTGACGAGGTCGGTCCGTGGATGGGTGACCATTTCAACATACCGAGTTTCATCCGTGCCTCGGCAAGCACGATAAGCCGTTGGTCCCGGCTCGGATTTGAAGATCTTTGACAGTCGTTACGGGTAGTCAGAAGCTTGAGATCTGACACCAGTCTTGCCAAGGGGTACCGTGTTACCAAGTTACTGGGTTGTGGAGGTCAGATAGGCAGTCGCTCCATGTAAAATACTGGTACCCAGCTGAATCCGGTAAAACTGGAAGCCGACCCCAAAATAGTTGGGAAAAGGCTAGGTAGATTGATTGAAGGGTAAGTGAGGGTTGTTAGATGTTACAAGTTTTCGAATTGATATTCTAGAAAAACAGTGGATTGAACCCACACCTAAAAAAAAGTTGCTCCTCTACCTCTAGCCGAGTATAAAATCATTCCGAATTTGACCACATTTTGTTCGTAGGTACCTGTGCTCCTGTAAGTACGACGGTCTTGCCAACGGACTCCAGCATGAAGGAGAGGATGGAGGCGCCGTACGCCGTGGTGTCCGTGCCGTGGAGCACCACGAAACCGTCATAGACATGGTAGAATTTCTGCAAAGAAAGAGTTTTGCTGTTAGGATTTAAAATGCCACAATAATTGTCGTCATAAAATTGCGAACTGTCGATACACAAGCACGACATTTGTCTTTTGTAGACCGGTGAACAATAAAGCCTTATTGTATCCAGCTCGTGTTATCAATAATTTGAATACGATAATAGTTTGGGAACGGATAAAACAAAGACGAGTTTGTTAGGGTAACGATATCTTTAGGTGGTCTCATTAAGCTATTGTCCTCTTTTGGACAGGATGCGGCTTGTTCCTTTTTACGATTATGAGTATTTACTTGACATAAAACATCTTCATGATTTATATCTGAATCTTTTGCTCAAATTACCTTTATGTCCCTCGCCTGTCTGATCCAGTCGTCCATGGTAAAGTCTGAAGAGTCTTTGAGCTCATCATATTCATATATTTTGTATAAAACCTTCTGCTCTGTGTCTTTGCCATCTGAAATAAACAAACAGAATATTTGTTTCAAGATCAAGATAATAAAAAAATGTGATGATAAGTGGAGTCAAATGGAAGTCAAGAGATTTGCGTCAATATAGAATATTAAATAAATAATAGATAATTAATAAATATAGGAATATCAATATCAATTTAATGGGTAATCAGATACCTACTACGTATGAAACGTTGATTGCCTAAAATGAAAAGCCATTCTTAGCCATTATTCTTATTAGATACCCAATAGAGCGAATTATTATTTTGATCACGAACGTTTCCTGTTCCAATTGGGACGTAAGCCTGGCTATACAGATAATGATGAATGGTGAGAGCAGAATTTCTGAAAATATTTCATAAGTCGCACAAAATCCTTTATTGCCTTTTGTATCCTTATTATTAAAGGGAATACCTACTTTTAATGCAGGATTTTGCGCTACTCAAGAAAGATATATTTACTTATCTCGGCCATTATTAAAATAATCCTAGCATATAAATGAGAATCGTCTTATATTATTTTCACCACGTAAACTGCCTGAGTACACATGACTTGAAACAACAATCTATAAATATACTTTACGAGTTTATCTATGACGGAAATCTAGCTTATAACAAACCAACATAGCATATTTAATCTTAGATGGAAGATAATTGCCAATAACATTTATTGCGGAATCGTTCATTCATAGTAAGTACATAATTGGATCAAAACAAAGTGAAATTTGGAAAATATTTTTTTTTTTTTATATATATATATTGTCAAATATATATATGCGGCGTGACGAGATTGGATAAAGTGAGTACCTACATTAGAAGCAGTTTGAAAGTGGTTGCAGTGGCAGAAAAGTTGAAGGGCAACCGTTTGTCCTGGTATGTTCATGTGATGAGGAGGGATGAAACGCATGTTACTAAAAGAGTTATGAATATAAATGTGGATGGATGGAGAGGGAGAGGAAGGCCAAAGAAAAGATGGATGGACTGTGTGAGGAGTGATATGAAAGAAAAGGGAGCCAGTATTAGCGTGAGAGGGGACAGGACGGTATGGAAGAAGAAAAGGTGTTGCGCCGACCCCAAGTAACATGGAGTAAGGGCAGGAAGATGATCATGATATATTTTCAAAACTAACTTAGGCAAAGTACAGTACTCAGTCCCAATTTCGACAGTTATGTTTAAGGCCCACACAACAGGGTGCGAGCCTATTGCTTTCAACTGGGTATAATTCCAGACTTCGGGCTACAACTAATAAAAAAACACCAAACACCAAACAACATTGCCCGACCAGAAAATCGCTCCCTGTATCTACCTGCACCGACATTCGAAATTAAGATGTAAAATGCTGCACAGGGATACATTTTATCCATCAGAAGACGTGAAGTAGTAGAAGAAAGAACTCCACCTGGCAAGACTAGGTGGAAAACAACTCTGCTAACAACTTTGGAAAAAAAGGTGTGATGCTATTGTAGATCTAAGCACGCTTTTTGCGAACATACCTGGTAATGCTAGATATTCCTTATGTTCTGTCCCTGAGAGATTCTTCTGCCAGTATTCATTGTCGTGTAGCTGAGGCAGCTTCCGGATTACTGCTTCTATATTCTTCTGTGGCACCAGTACTGCAACAATTGAATAAACCGTTAGAAATAATAAGGTACTTTTAATTAACTCTTTAAGTCAAGAGTGAATAGGTGTCTTCTAGACAAGCGAGCTTCATCGTCGACCACATCATCGCTTACGATCAGGTGACAGTGGTCAAGCGGTGACAGTGGTAAGTGGTCAAGCGCGAGCCTATCGTTAATAAAAGATGACTTGCTTCTACCAGCGGCATTGCCCGCCTCCGCCTGGAAATCGGAAATTATCCTAAGGGAAAAAACAAAAGTGAGGATGTTTATTTGGCACACACACACACAATTTTAGGACACTTTTTATCTTCTAAGTATGTGCACATGTTCTTCTTCAAGGTCCAATATATCTCTATACCAAAATCTATCAAAATTGTTTCAGCGCAGTTACGCACTACACTTCCGTGTCCGTGATCCGTGTCCGTGATTTGAGTTTCGAGTCCAAAATATTCTGAATTATGACAGATTATGACGGATAGAGTTCGGATGTAGTGCGTAAGTTTCCCTACACGAAGTACTACGGCTACTTCGGAACCGAAATTTCACAGACACGGATCGGATGTAGTGCGTAACCGCCCTAGAAAACGTAATAAACAAACAGATAGAGTTACATTCGTGTTTTAATTTTTTTCCCGAAAGATTGCAATGAATTAAAAGTCATCCAGTATTGGGCGGTCGCAACTAGAGAACTTTTCCTTATTCGGTACTTCATTATTTATTTCTGTATTTATGGTTTCTATGGCCTTGTGAAAAAGATGCCTAAATAGAGCTAGCAGTATTCTACACTTGTAAAATTTTGCAAATAATAATAGGTCCAAAAACGTCGGGTGTTAATTTGAAGCACATATTTAACATAGTTTCAACTATGTTATGCTGTGCAGGTAAAGTAGATTCGTAAATATTTTATGTAATTAATCGATTTAAATTCGTTATGAAAACTTGCGACAATGCCGAAAATATTCTTAGCACTACCACAAACAATTTACGTCAGAAGATGAGATTCTTAAAGACTTAATTTCCGGTAGATTTTACAAAATATGTTTTTACATCGTCATCATCATTATCAGCCTCTTAATGTGCCCACTGCTAGGACAAAGGCCTCCTCTATGTAAGGGCGGGTATGGGCTGTAATCCACCACGCGGGCCCAGTGCGGGTTGGTGGATGTCACATATCTTCGAATTTTTGGTTCTAGGATATACCGGTTTCCTCACGATGTTTTCCTTCAACGTTTTGAGAGCAGCGGTGATGAAATAATTTACACAAAGTAAAGTGCCTGCCTAGTGCATGACCTACGCGTATTTTTTTACATACGAGCCGTATTAAGAACACAATAAATATAAATTAAAATAATACATTTTAATTTATATAGTAGTAAATAAAATAAACCAACCTCCTTTTTCATTCTTCAGCATACCAAAGGTACCACCAGTGTAAATAACAAGCACTCTTTTGTTTTGCACCATTTTAACTAATTAAAAACAAACTGTTTTCCTTACAATTAATTTAATATTATTAAGTACACTATCAGTTTGCCGCTAAGATAACGAATGAGTGATATATATCGGCAGTTTTGTCTCTTATATCACTTTAATTCACACGATCTTGAGACTCGTATCTTTGTCAATATGATAACAAAGTGTCGTGTCATACACAACACAGTAACGTGTGAACCGGGCCGGGATGTGTGCACCACTGACACTAACTAGATGATGTTTAGAATGATTTGATAAGTTATTATCATACTAGCAAAATATACAGGTTGTTTTTAAATAGTGATGTCTATAGCAGCTATAAAAATATATCTATTTCTACTAAATCTTGATAGCAATAGTTTTTCAGATCACGGTTGGGCAATTAATCTTTAGGGCGGTAACGCACCACATCCAATCCGTGTCCGTGAAATTTCGGTTCCGAAGTAGCCGAACGTACGAAGTACTTCTTGTAGGGAAGCTTACGCACTGCATCCAAACTCTATTCGTCAGAATCTGTCATAATTCAGAACATTTTAAACTCTGAACTCAATCACGGACACGGATGTGTAGTGCGTAACCGCCCTTACGCACATCATCCTTTTGCAGAGAGGATAATGGGAAGAAATCCGTTTTCAAGCACATGTTTTGGAAACTGTCTGTAGTCTGCCTCGTGGGGTTAGTGGCCGCAAGCTCTGCTGCTGACTGACGATGAGGTCCTGGTTTCGATTTCGGGTGTTTTTCCATCCAGATTTGTTCAGTAGCAACGCAAAGTTTATTTATCCAAGTACTCTGCGAGATTGCAAAAGAATTGTTGACAAATGGCTTAAAACTCTCACATATGAAGAATTGGAGAATTTAGTCAAAAAATTTGATTTGAAAGTCTGATTTTGTGCCCGTTTGACAGGAATAGAATCGCCCCTATTTTTTTATTGTAACTTTTTATAGTTTACGCTAATTAGTATTTTATTAATTTATCTATATCGTCGTCATTGTCATCAGCCTTTAAATATTCACACAGGCCTGCTCTCTGTGAGAGGGAATGGGACGTAATCCACCACGCGGGCCAAGTGCGGGTTGGTGGATGTCACATGTCTTCGAATTTTCGTTCTACTTCTAAGACATGGCGGTTTCCCACGATATTTTCCTTCATCGTTTCTAGAGCAGTAATTAGTGATGAAATAATTTACACAAATAAAGTGTCTCCCTGAGTTCGAACCAAACCAACTATGCCCGTGACTACCCCAGGTAGGTGACTACCACGACGCCAATCGCTTCCATATTTGGTAAATAATTACTACTCAATTGGTACCAATTAGTACTCTAACAACAAAATTGATACCTTAGTAGTTTTCAAGAAAATCGACTTTGAAGGTGGTCCTGCGGACCTTTTTTTTGTGTCCTGCGGTAGTCACGGACATAACCAACTTGTAAGTCGGCCGTTACCACTGGACTACCATTGCTCTATTTATCTATCTACATAGCACTAAAGAGACATAATGTGGATTAGTTACATACATATAAATATTGTACACCCCATGGGTAAATAAATGCTAATTGAAAGAACTGTCTTTTCACCTGTAACAAACGATAAATAAATGAATTTGAATTTGATGTTTGTTTGTTTGATATTTTTGTTTGCCCAGGCAGGCGCTTTATTATGTGTAAATTATTTCATCACCATTGCTCTTAAAACGGTGAAGGAAAACATCGTGAGGAAACCGGCATGTCCTAGAGCCGAAGAAATGTGACCCTCCAACCCGCACTGGGCCCGCGTGGTGGATTAAGGCCCATTCTCTCACACAGAGAGGCGGCCTGTGTCTCAGCAGTGGGAAAAAACACAAACACAAACATTAAAAGGCTAATAATGGATGGATGGAATGGTGTTTTGTTTGGTGTTTGTTTTGTTTTTGATTAATGTTTGTGTTTGATGTTTGTTGTTTTTGTGATTTGTTGTTTGTGTTTTGTTTGTTGTTTACTATTTTATGTTATGGAAAGTTTAAAAAATAATCAATTTCTTTTTCAGGCACTGTTTTGCATTCTTACTTATATTATATTCTTCTATTCTAAGTATACCCTTCTAAGATCTGGAAGACCAAATTCTCGTTCTCAAAATAATAAAGAAATCATACCTATAATGTTTTGCCAATAATTTTCGACACCACACTGTGTACATTACGTAAGATTGATGTAACATAAAATAATACTTAATGTCATGACATTCCTGATCAACTGCGCGGTAGATGTGACATTTTTATCAAAACTTTATGATAACACAAACTGTTTGGTGTTTTTTTAAATGGTTAGCGTCGCGTGCTACGCTGTGTTATACAATAGTTTGTTTTCTCAATGGAATCTTTTGACAGTACGGTTGTCATAATTGTAACTACAAAAAAATTGTTGATGCTTTTTTTTTTACTAACTTTTGTCTCGCGTTTGACCACTATCTCACCTGATAGTAAGCGATGATGTGGTCGACGATGAAGCACGCTTGCCTAGAAGTAACCTATTCACTCATGGCTTTCAAAATTCTTACCATTGTACATAAGCCTCGCGGTTTCACCCGCATAGTTCCCGTTCCCATGGGAATACATGGATAAAAAAAATTATAAATAAAAATGAAAATTTAAAAAGTCAAAAGACCCGACTGCTTAAAAGGCGAACTAAAAAGACGTAAACAACAAATTTACTTTTTTTATTTATAACTTTTTAGTTATTTTTTTTTAGTATGAGTTACATTTAAACATATAAGTGTTATATATTTTTGAAATCACCTCTTAAAACCCTTTATTTTGATACCCCACACGAAAGGGTGAAAATAATAAAATAATTTGGGCTCCCACAATATGGCGCCCAAAATCTGCCATTTTTCTATTCGCCAATTTTAATGTAGCCAGTGAAACTCGCAGGGTTAAGACGAATCGATTGACGTAAGAATCATCAAAATCGGCCAACGTGTTTGGTCTCTAGAACGCCACATAGGAACAAACAAACATACATACATACATACTTACATACATACATACATAGACTGATAAACACGTTACCCTCCTTCGGCAGTCGGGTAAAAAGTAGCCTATGTCACCCGGGGCACAGAATAAATATGCCCGGGGATAGTGATGAAAGAATTTTTGAAATCGGACCAGTAGTTTTTAAGTTTATTCGTTACATACAAAACAAAAAAATACAAATCTTTCCTCTGTATAATATTATTAGTATTAGTAATATTAGTAATTAGTAAAGATGAAAGTGTTTGTTTTGATAAACTTATTTGTTTGTTCCTGGGAGCGGTAATGTCATGGTCAGGTTGACATCCTGGACCGCCGAAGCTTTGACGCATAAGTTTTTTTCCAAGGCACCTGAAGAACAGCAGAATGCTTAGTCATGTCATCTCCACCTTGGTCATCCCAATCTTGGGATGGTGCGGTAGTCAATTTGCTTCGAAAGGGTATAGATAATATTTTGGCCTTCATGCCTTTCGTATAAATACGGTCCTAAATACATCAAGACCTATGGCCTACAACCAAAACGAAACAAAAAAAAAGTAACAAAATAAAAATAATTTTATTTCAAAAAATCCATTTAGTTTTTTTTTATTTCTAAAGAACAAAAAAAAACCGGCCAAGTGCGTTTCGTTTTATTCTGTTTTTAGTATTTGTTGTTATAGCGGCAACAGAAATACGTCACCTGTGACAATTTCAACTGTCTAGTTAGCACGGTTCATGAGATACCTGGTGACAGACGGCCAGACAGACAGTTCTTACCCGTTTTTACCCGACTGCCGAAGGAGGGTAATGTGTTTATCAGTCTATGTATGTATGTATGTATGTAAGTAAGTATGTATGTATGTATGTATGTATGTTTGTTCCTATGTGGCGTTCTAGAGACCAAACGCGTTGGCCGATTTTGATGATTCTTACGTCAATCGATTCGTCTTAATCCTGCGAGTGTCACTGGCTACATTAAAATTGGAAAAACAAAAATGGCGGATTTTGGGTGCCATTTTGTGGGGAATAAAAAATTTTTTTTCTTCGTAACCCATCGTGTGGGGTTATCAAAATAAAGGATTTTAAGAGGCGATTTCAAAAATATATAACACTTATATGTTTAAATGTACCTAATTCTAAAAAAAAATAACTAAAAAGTTGTAAATAAAAAAAGTTAATAAAAAAACCCGACTGCTTAAAAACCAAACTAAAAAGACGTAAACAAGAAGAAAATCATGCTGTGCAGTCGGAGGATACATCTGGTTTTGGTCCGCACGCTCGTGAATATGTATCCTCCGACTCTATGGAGAAGAACGTGCAAGAAACTCCATACGGATGCAAAACGGTCCTTTTATTTGTGTAGTTGTGGACGTAAACTCAAAGGCCGGGCATTCGATACATGACTATTTATACAGTGACTGCAACAGACGTGTCGAATTCTGCTGATTCGAAAACGAAACATAACTGCGTCTGTGGATGCATTTAAAGTTCCGTATCTCAGAATATCGCGTTTTTCCTCTTGAAACGAATAGTTACCACATTGTGGATTGTGATACTAAGATATAGGTACCTAGTTTAGACCGAGTTTCGGCCAGGAATGTTTTTATTAAATATGACGAAAATGATAATTTAATTGAACTAATGTATACGTCAACACATTAGTTCATTAAGTTCACATAAATATGCTGAGATTGGCGTCAGTATTCGACCGATGCCCGGAGCTCTATCATATACTGCGAGAAGGAACTAAACAACACACAGTATGAATCATCTTCTTCTCTTTTTACTGTTTTCCTGTATAGGACTCTCTGTGCAGGTAAGTTCTTCTAAATTTAACATTTACTGGTTTCTAATTTTGTTATACAAACGTTCGAGCAACGTTACATCAAAAGGCGGTGCTTAACCTTTTTGAAACAAAGTTAAATATATGAAGTAAAACCCGTGATAAACACGGGTGCCGCTTATTTATTATAATTAGTATAATGATACATTTATAATTTTCATTTAATTTAATATCGTTAATAATAATCAATTCATAAAAATTATGTTATTAATTTATTATACAAACTATTATAATTATGCCATAACAATGTTTTTTTTAACATTCGATTAGAATATTGTTATTTTGAATAACTTCTCGTTTAATTTGATCTAATCAATGAAATATTAATTGGTATAATTAATCATTTGATTGCATGACAACTCGATCCTGACCACTCTTGAACTAATTTGTTCAAGAGCGAGCAAAGCGATCTTTCGTTCCTTAAGAAACCTCGACACGGATAGGCTAGGTTCGTACTAAATGAGCGGCACCCCAATTATTCTCGATATATTAATTAATAAAATTGGTCATGTTGTGTTTTTGCTGTGCCGAAATCTTTATAAATTCCCAGGGCCTGTTATGAACGGAGGGTTATGTCACCTACCGACTAAAACAAAGACGCGGGAATGGGAAAAACTAAATAATAATAAAGTAAAGTAAGTAGTATTCATATTAATCGTAAAGTTCTTCTCCTCAACAGAGATCATCACCAGAAGACAATCACTACGTAGCAGCAGTAGTGGAGTTCATAACGAACTCTAATGTCACATCTAACCTGTTCAATTATGTTAATATTATTAAGGAAGCTGCAGAACAGGTACCTACTCTTCTCACTTACTTCATATATATTTTTTATATCTTCTAATGACTCTGAATTTGAAAACCTTCAGGCCCACATGAACAAGTCACTAAAAGCATTTAGCGCATAAATTATTAAAACATAATTCTGTCTCTTTCATCGTCAATCGTTTGGCAGAAACAGAATTAAAGAAGATTAGAGAGATTTAAATTCGTTTCACGCTAATCGTATTTCGTAATTTGTGGTACAAGGCCCATGCCTTAGTATATCCCCAGAGGACTAGTCCTAAGCTCCCCATCTTTCTCTTTCCATACGTCCTTTTGTCTTTGCCCTTGATTTTCCTTCTGCTTTTTATAATGTTGATGAAGAGGCTAACCAACAATTCCAACAATATTTTCAGGGTGCCGATATCGTCGTATTTCCTGAACAGACCCTCACAAACTTCACGAGCACCTTCGAAGTCCCAATCAATGGCGCTTTGAAACAACACCCCATACCAGCTCTTAATGCTGAGTTATTTGATGAGGTTTGTACTTAAACATAAATTATTATTAAATGAACGAACATAGTACATTTTAATGCACGTGGGCAGTCATTGCAGCCGAAACTTCAATGTCAAATGCCCATAACTTTTTCTACACACCTATTACAAAAACACAATATCTCAGGAAACCCTTTCATTTGATACCCAAATCATGGCAGTGCACAAAAAATAACTAGTCCGCCATCTTGAGCCGCCCGCCATATTTGATTAAGAATGACCATGCATTGTCATCGAAACTAAAACGTGTATGCAAAATTTCATCTAAATCGGTGGAGGATAACTGCTTTAAAATTCAGTTGCGTTAAACAAAACCCTGTAAAAATGGAGATATTCTGCAAAGCTCATAACAAGGTATTACAATTATTTGATAAAGTACAGTCTTTGAATTCTTATATCTGAAGTTTTAACAATACATACATACACTCACGCGTTTTTCTCAAGTGTATAGGCAGAAACTACAGAACGCCACTTGCTACGATCCTTACATATTTATTTTGCTTCACATACGTTCATACAACTGCGCACCTGATATTTCTGAAGAACATCCCTAGATTAAATATATTTGTGAATACTTAGCAATTCCTATAATAATATATACTAGATGAAAGTCGGTTATAAAGTCCCCAACATTGCTTCAGATCCTGGTAGGAATATCAGCAGCCGCGCGTCAGAACGAGATCTACGTGGTGATAAATGGTCGCGAGCGTATGGACTGTACTAACTCGGATACGGTGACCACAAGAGGAGAGTATTGTCCTGAGGCACAGGATTACTCCTTCGTCACCAGCGTTGTCTTCGACAGGAATGGCGCGGTCATTGACAGGTGAGACTGTGGCTCTAGATATGCTGTTAAATCTACTTATTTTCTTATTTTAGAAGAAGAATATGTTGGCATTAAGATTGGCCGGAAAAAATTAAAAAATCTGAAGATCAGGGGCCTTACTCTGACACGTTAAAACTATCATGGTTCCACGTTCAGGACGAAGAGCACATCCCTTTTTTTTTTGTAGAAACATAATGGCGTAGACACGTTATAGTACGGCCCCAGGTTATTAATGTGATATCTTCTCTTTTAATATTTCAATCACATGGACCTCCAGGTACTCTTCAGCGGGCAAGAGTTCAACTAGCACCGTATTTAATGTTCTAGATACCGCAAGATCAACTTGTTTCTCGACCCCAGCACGCCAGCCTTACGTCCAGAACTGGGCGAGTTCACCACAGACTTCGGAGTGACTTTCGGCCACGTCATCTGCTTCGACATCATGTTCCAAACGCCGGCTTTGCAGGTGGTGCAGAAGAGACACTTGAAGAACATCTTGTACCCAACCATGTGGATGTCGGAACTGCCATTTTTGACTGGTGAGTTGGTGTGAGATCAAATCTGTTCTGGTTGAGACGCAAAGTCAAGAAGTGTTTACTTGCCTTTGTACGCTTACATCCCAATGATTAGTACAACGTAATTTAAAAAGGTGTCCATAACTCATAAAATGGTAACTACCAAAGACACCGACTTCCAAAAATAAAGTTATTTTTCACTTCGTAGTTTTTTTTTATTTGGAAAGTCGGTAGTATTTTTTGTAAAAAAGCTTTTTATTTTTCACTTTTTAGTTTTACCTACCTAATAGGCAAGTTGGTTAAGGTACCTATAACGCCAGAATAGATTACCCGAATATCATGAAACTTGAACAAAACCGGTGAAATGAGATCTGCGTACCCCTTAAGAGCGTACTGGCGTGATGTTATGTAATGAAATGGTATAAACAATAAACAGACATGCGATTGCAGCAATCCCGAGAGATTTGCCGTAATTTATTGAAGAGTTCTGTTGTATATCTTCGAAGTTCTTCATCAGATCTTCACCAAATTAAAATGTAACCAATTTCGAAACATACTTTTCCAAACAAAAAAAGAATTTTCAACATCGGTCCAAAATTGACGGAGATATGCGTGAACATACACAAATAAAAACGTAATATCGAACATAGAACCTCCTCCTTTTTGGTAAGTCGGTTAAAAAACCAACATACAGTCAACATCGAACCTCCTTCTGTTTTGGAAAGTTGGTTAATAATGAGAGCTAAGTTTTAACTGAGAGCATTACATAGTGGTAGCCGGCAGATCAGACCGTTAAAACAGAATAATAGCAAAGCTTTACCTAATGTTTCAGCTGTCCAGATGCAGGAATCGTACGCTTACACTATGGATGTCAACTTATTGGCAGCTGGGGCCAATCGTGTAATGTTTGGCAGTGGAGGTAAGTGACATATCAATTTATGTTTCCTTGAGGTTTTTGACAAGTTTCAAACGCAGAATGTACTTCGTTAACGTCGTGGTTTACTGGACACGAGAAGCACAGAACCGGTCTATCTAGCGATGCTTTGGGAGGCTTATATGTACGTGTTTTTGATGATTATGAAGATAAAATAAACAATAGTTAAGAAATTATGTTTTTGAGCCGTTTGGGGTTGAAACACTAGGGCCATGGGGTCCGAGTGCAAACCTATTATTTCGGGATATCGCCAAGCGGTTGGTCCACTCTTCACGTGACCAGAGGGCTGGCCTTTTTTTTGGCCAAAGAATCAGCATTGCCATCCAACGTGGCAATGCTGCCAGCCTTCTGGACACTTTTCCTGTTGACAGCGATGTGGACGAATTTTTTGACGCCCGTTTTTCTTATTTTAGTTCTAATATTAGTTTGTAAATAATGTACATTAGATATAATTATTAATTAATTTCAAATAAAATTACAGTAAAAATAATAAAAATAATAGTTAAGAAAAAAATTACAATTATCATATACGTAAATGCACTTTCAGGTTCTGGAATATATTCAGGAAAAGCCGGTGCCTTAATAAGCCTCATGCCAGGATCAGACACTACTAAAGTACTTGTGGCAAAAGTGCCTAAAATACCTGGACAGGTATGAAAGAATGACTGATATTTTTTGATACAATTCTGAATTGTTGTGTTTTAAAAGACCTTACAAGATCAGTTTTGCCAGTAAATGGTTTTGTCTCCTCATCACTCCATTAACCCTTGCTTTAGTTAACAGAGACGTACCCAGGTCCAACAAGAAGCAACCCGGCAGATATGGACAACTTACGCCTGATGGCAGATCCGTCACTGTCGTCGCACGTTAGCCAGCTACTGGAACCGGGTTCCCAGGAGTTCACGCTGGTGCACAGGGATGTCACCTGTACCTTCAAAGTCAATCTTGCCATGAGAGATGGCAGCAAGGTAAGTAGGATCTGTCCAGAAGGACATTATTATTTAACGGACTGCCTCGTTGGTCTAGTGTTTGCAAGTGCTACTGCTGTGGTCCTGGGTTTGATTCCCAGTTCGAACAAAGTGTTATTGGGTTCAGCTGTGGGCCATGTAATATTGGCAGTTTTTCAATTCCGATATTGATTTCTGATATTAGATCTCAATATCGGAATTCCGATATTTATATCGGAATTGCGCACTTTTGTTTAAATATCATATTTTTTTTTGTTAATTGCACAAATTCGGTATGAGGTTGGATTAAATACAATAAAAGAACACGTTTATGCCGCGACATATTGGGATTTTCTATTGTGTCTCTCTCTAATCACCAATGACTTGGTAATCGGGCGCTTATTTACCTAAACTGGGCATTTATTACCAAGAAAAATAAAAGTGTCATTTCATCATGTCTTTCTGAAAAAGGATAATGCAAAAAAAGCCAGATAATGTTTATGGATCAATCTGAAAGTCGTCCCGATAAGTTTAGTCAGTAATAATAATTTACAAATCCAGTATTAGTATCAGTCAATGTGGCGACGACGCCTCTTGGAGGAGGCCTATGTTCAGCAGTGGACGTCTTTTGGCTGAAATGATGATGATGATGAGAGACAATGAGTCTAGACTTGTGCCCGGTTGGTGGCAATAGGCTCGTCTCCTATTACATGGGACTTACACATACAGTCTGTCGAAAAGTGGATGTATCATAGTTGCACCTCGACCTAACTCTTCGAGGAACGCAGACGTCATGTTGATTTGTTTAATGCCTGTCTTCTTTTTCAGCATTACAGATACAGAGCAGGCGCTTTCAGCGGCCTTAGATCGTGTTACGTCAAGTTGAGGCGTGCTTTGAGAATGTGCAGCATATATGCCTGCACTGGAGACGACATAAAAACTTGTGGCATCAGGTAACCTGTCAAACAAATTGTCCCACTAACAAGGACCTCTTCTCAAAGGAGTAGTTCGCAAATTAACACTTAATATCCAGGGAATAAAGACTCTATTTTCTTTGCAGGTTCCCCACCTACACAGAGAACACAACAGCCATTTTCGAGGAGCTCACTATTACAGCCACGATGCCAACTCCTGTACTCAACACGAAGCTTGGCACTGACAACTCTGTCGTGTACCCTGCTTCTACCACTGTCCACATCATGCCTTTAGAGCCCAAAGACTTTGCGTACTCCGCCGTTAGGAATGATAAAGTCACCGTACATACTATGATGTTAAAAGACAAAGCTGCTGAGTTATATTCGTTCGGTGTCTGGGGCAGACATTTCGATATTGATGAAACAGACGAACCGATACGATATGAAGATTTTGGCGAAGCCAGCGAAGACGAAGATAGCTAAAATATTGGCAAAAGTACACTAACTATAGGCAAAGGCACTAACTATAATAATATTCTCCTTTGCGTTAAACAAGAGCTGTTTACGCTTTTGTGGTATGGACTATGATACCGTCAGTTTTAAAGATATTAAATAGAATAGTTACCATAATACATATGTAAAAGTTAAATAATGTTTGACAGTGAATTGCCGCATTAGAAACTCAAATGATTTGTCACACAACTGCGAGGTTGAAGTGGCACTGGGCTGTTCTCATCCGCATTTTTTTCCAACAACTTTGAAAAACAATTCCAGACTAAAATGTTCGGCATTGTTTTTCAAAGTCCGGGTATTTGTCAGGACTTTGCTTCGAAATGGTAACCCTAAACATAATAGAGTAGTTAACTCAACCAATGCGCAATAGTTAAATATGCTAACCAACGGTTTCAAATTTCAGGAAAACGCGTTTATTCATCGATTATTAGTTTAATAAATTATCAAATAATTAACTCTCCAACTATTGACCATTTGTGAAACTAAAGGCATTTTACCGAAATTTTAAACCATTGGTTATCATTGATTTAACGATTGGTTCTGTTAACTACGGATCAAACAAGTGCGAGTCGGACGATTCGTGCGAGGGTTCCGCACTAGGGATGGGTAAAAAATATCGATATATCAAAATATCGATATTTTTTCAGAAAAATATCGATACTAATTAGCGAAATTTTTTCCCGCGATATATCAATTTTCGATATTTATTTTCAGATATCAAAATCGATATATTTTTAAAGCTCTGCTGTCTGCTCATGCGTCACATCACGATTTTGAATAATGTTTTATTTTTTTTTGTTTCTTTTTTTTATGTCAAGCAATTCGAGAATTTTTTTATTAAATAATAAAACTTATGTTGAAACAGCCAGATGTGTATTTGCTTTAAAATTTCGATAATTTAGGCAATTTTTATAAATAATTGCAAATTGGGCAAAAAATATCGATATATCGAAATATCGATATTTCTTTGGTGATATATATCGATATATTTGAAAAATATCGATACGATAAATATCGATATATTTTTTCCATTTGCCCATCCCTATTCCGCACCATTATCGCAAAAAACGGCAAAAAAATCACGTTTGTTATATTGGAGCCCCATTTAATATTTTTTTATTATGTTTTTAGTATTTGTTGTTATAGCGGCAACAGAAATACATAATCTGTAAAAATGTCAACTATCTAGTTATCACGGTTCATGATATACAGCCTGGTGAGAGACGGACAGACAGACAGACAGACAGACGGATCGTGGAGTCTTAGTAGACTCCACGATCCGGTCTGTCTGTCTGTCAAAAGAGTAAAAACGGGACCCTATTTCTCTTTGGGTACGGAACCCTAAAAACTGGATATAAGTTTATCCAGTTTTTAGGGTTACTAAGGTACTAAGGCGGTTTACACAGGGCACTGCGCACCGCCGCGGACGCGGAGGGGAGAGCACCGCTCGACCGGTACGGTCGGACGGTGTACGTGTGTTAGGCATCAACGGATTTATTAGAGGCCAATGCGACATGAGATCCGCTTCACTGCCTACCGCGGCGGTGCGCGATGCTTTGTGTAAACCGCCTAAAACTTAACGCAAGCTGAAATGTAATTGACTGACTGTTAATGGCACGTTGAATAAATCTCAGGCCATTGCATGCTAGGACCGGTCCCCAATGGTTTAATAGTAGGTATGCTTTGTTTTAAGCTTAAGGTAAAAAAACTTGTATTTTTGTATTTATATACATAAAATTAATTTGATATCAAAGTGATGAGTTGTTGTTCACATGACAAATAATAATATTTGTATAAGAAAGCCATTAAATGTTATCAGAGGATCTAAAGATGTTGTTTTATTATTCTCATATGTAGGTAGATATATAATTAATTATATAGAAGCATGATATAACGGCATGAGCACCTGCCACGCGATATTATGTTTATTGACAATAGTCAATGTACATAATATTGTAGTAATGTTCTTCTTCTTAGGGTGTGTTGGGTCCTTAAATAAGTTTTAACGCACGTAAACAGTGAAAAGTTATATAATTAAAGTACATAAACACACAAACAACAAACAAACACAGTTTAAGGACACAAACAGGTAAACGTAAAACTATTATACGAGTGTTTCGCGAGCGTGACGTACTCACTTGCGTTTCTTTGTCCACCCACTGACGGTAGTGTCGGTTAGCGGGAGTGTCGTCTCCCGTGACCCGTCGCCGCGATTATATTGCTAACATCATAAAATAACTTTTTTTTATAACACACTTACTTTTTAATTAACTGGCGCGTATGGGTTCATTGACCACGGGCGGACTAACTCCGCCCTCAAATCCTTGTGTTGCCGTATTTAGGCGATTATCGCGTAGGTGCGTTTTCACGCAACATGCAGCGTGACGCGTGGCAGTGTGTTAACCGCCTAAGACATTATTTTCCATTTTTATTTATGACTAAGTTGAATGTAAAAATATCATGAGACTAAAACCAAAATCAGTGGATCTTCCACAAATCTGGGACTTTTTCAACACTGGTCGTAGTTGGTACGGCCCAACCAGCCGACAACCGTACACACGTCCGGATTAGGTACAGAGCAGACTAACTCCGCCCACAAATACGTGGTCCGGTCGTACCAAATCCGGACGTGTGGTAGGGCTCTGTGAACCTAGCACCCGACCTTGAAAAAAATTATCTTTTTTTGGTAGAATTGAAAGGTATCGGTAAGTAGTAGATAGTAGTGAAAATTATTTCGTTAGTAGTGGCGCCAAAAAAAAAATATGGACAGCAAAAAAAATTTTCGCCCCCGACATTGCAAAACCTAAGTTTTTCCGGTTGCATCTGGTAGGTAAGCGTAAGTAGTGGATTGTAGTGTATTTTTTTTCGTTTGTAGTAAAATAAAAAAAATTGAAAAAAATATTTTTATTTTCGACTTTTTTCCATATCGACAAATTCATTTTGAACGCTTACACGATAACTATAAACACTGAAAATGACTAAAAAACGTTGGTAGAGGTATGTACAATTTTTTAGTTTAATTATTTTCGTTTGAAGTAAGCTGAAAAAAATTAAAAAAGTATTTTAGGTATCGAGTATTTTTTCATAAAGATGAATTTAGTTTGAAAGCCTATACGGTTACAAAAAACGCTGAAAATGACTAAAAAACATTGGTAGAGGTATGTAGAGGTTTGTAGTTTAATTATTTTCGTTTGTAGTAAGCAGAAAAAAATTAAAAAAACATTTTAGGTATCGAGTATTTTTTCATAAATATGAATTTAGTTTGAAAGCCTATACGGTTACTACAAACGCTGAAAATTACTAAAAGACGTTGGTAGAGGTATGTAGAGGTTTGTAGTTTAATTATTTTCGTTTGTAGTAAGCTGAAAAAAATTAAAAAAATATTTTAGGTATCGACTATTTTTTCATAAAGATGAATTTAGTTTGGAAGCCTATACAGTTACTACAAACGCTGAAAATGACTGAATAACGTTGGCAGAGGTATGTAGAGGTTTGTAGTTTAATTATTTTCGTTTGTAGTAATCTGAACAAAAAATTAAAAAAATATTTTAGGTGTCGAGTATTTTTTCATAAAGATGAATTTAGTTTGAAAGCCTATACAGTTACTACAAACGCTGAAAATGACTGAATAACGTTGGCAGAGGTATGTAGAGGTTTGTAGTTTAATTATTTTCGTTTGTAGTAATCTGAACAAAAATTAAAAAAATATTTTAGGTGTCGAGTATTTTTCATAAAGATGAATTTAATTTGAAAGCCTATACAGTTACTACAAACGCTGAAAATGACTGAATTACGTTGGCAGAGGTATGTAGAGGTTTGTAGTTTAATTATTTTCGTTTGCAGTAAGCTGAAAAAAATTAAAAAAATATTTTAGGTATCGAGTATTTTTTCATAAAGATGAATTTAGTTTGAAAGCCTATACGGTTACTATAAACGCTGAAAATGACTGAATAACGTTGGCAGAGGTATGTAGAGGTTTGTAGTTTAATTATTTTCGTTTGTAGTAATCTGAAAAAAATTTAAAAAATATTTTAGGTATCGAGTATTTTTTCATAAAGATGAATTTAGTTTGAAAGCCTATACGGTTACTACAAAAGCTAAAAATGACTGAATAACGTTGGCAGAGGTATGTAGAGGTTTGAAGTTTAATTATTTTCGTTTGTAGTAAGCTGAAAAAAATTAAAAAAATATTTAAGGTATCGACTATTTTTTCATAAAGATGAATTTAGTTTGAAAGCCTATACGGTTACTACAAACGCTGAAAATGACTGAATAACGTTGGCAGAGGTATGTAGAGGTTTGTAGTTTAATTATTTTCGTTTGTAGTAAGCTGAAAAAAATTAAAAAAATATTTAAGGTATCGAGTATTTTTTCATAAAGAAGAATTTAGTTTGAAAGCCTATACAGTTACTACAAACGCTGAAAATGACTGAATAACGTTGGCAGAGGTTCGGGTTCTTATCTGTTTAGCTTACATAAAAAGACTTAAAGTTTAAATTTTGCTGCATTTTACTCTAAAAATAGATTTTTTAATTTTTTTCAGCTTACTACAAACGAAAATAATTAAACGACAAACCTCTACATACCTCTGTTGTTTCAGCTTACTACAAACGAAATTAATTAAACTACAAACCTTTACATACCTCTGCCAACGTTATTTAGTCATTTCCAGCGGTTGTAGTAACCGTATAGGCTTTCAAACTAAATTCATCTTTATGAAAAAATACTCGATACCTTAAATATTTTTTTTATTTTTTCAGCTTACTACAAACGAAAATAATTAAACTTCAAACCTCTACATACCTCTGCCAACGTTATTCAGTCATTTTCAGCGTTTGTAGTAACTGTATAGGCTTTCAAACTAAATTCTTCTTTATGAAAAAATACTCGATACCTTAAATATTTTTTTAATTTTTTTCAGCTTACTACAAACGAAAATAATTAAACTTCAAACCTCTACATACCTCTGCCAACGTTATTTAGTCATTTTCAACGTTTGTAGTAACCGTATAGGCTTTCAAACTAAATTCATCTTTATGAAAAAATACTCGATACCTAAAATGTTTATTTTTTATTTTTTTCAGCTTATTACAAACGAAAATAATTAAACTACAAACCTCTACATACCTCTGCCAACATCATTCAGTCATTTTCAGCGTTTGTAGTAACTGTATAGGCTTTCAAACTAAATTCATCTTTATGAAAAAATAGTCGATACCTAAAATATTTTTTAAATTTTTTTTTAGCTTACGACAAACAAAAATTTAAAAAATATTTTAGGTATCGACTATTTTTTCATAAAGATGAATTTAGTTTGAAAGCCTATACAGTTACTACAAACGCTGAAAATGACTGAATAATGTTGGCAGAGGTATGTAGAGGTTTGTAGTTTAATTATATTCGTTTGTAATAAGCTGAAAAAAATAAAAAATAAACATTTTAGGTATCGAGTATTTTTTCATAAAGATGAATTTAGTTTGAAAGCCTATACGGTTACTACAAACGTTGAAAATGACTAAATAACGTTGGCAGAGGTATGTAGAGGTTTGAAGTTTAATTATTTTCGTTTGTAGTAAGCTGAAAAAAATTAAAAAAATATTTAAGGTATCGAGTATTTTTTCATAAAGATGTATTTAGTTTGAAAGCCTATACGGTTACTACAAACGCTAAAAATGACTAAATAACGTTGGCAGAGGTATGTAGAGGTTTGAAGTTTAATTATTTTCGTTTGTAGTAAGCTGAAAAAAATTAAAATAGAAATCGCTAGACCAATCAACGAACTACATATTATGCAAGTAAATTGTTGAACTACTAATTGATGCACTCTGCATTGTTCTACCTATGAATATCATAGGTACTTTCGTCAAGTAATAAAATGTAGAGACATAAGTTGATCAACGAGTCGAACTTGATATTATTGTTTATAAACTTGAAGTACACATCGCACCGTTGATTAGGACGTTTTGCATGACAACCACTCCGACTGGTAAAAACAAACCTGTATCAAGCTGTCCACGATCCACTTTGAATGAAACACAATACTCAATCTATATTAAGAACTATATCGCAGATCGCATTAGTAGCGTATGATTGGGGAGTTCTGGATCACGCGCTCGAGCAAAGCGAGAGCAAGTGATCCAGAACCCCCAATTATACACTACTTGTAGTACCCGTGGTCGAGAATACAGCGTTATACGCTTGAATTAATGGCATGTAATGCTCGTCGTACTTTTCCCGCAACACGCGCAAACAGTTTCTGAGCTCCTCCAAAACGCTTTCATCTAGCGTTCCACTTTCGATCAGGTCCTCCAAGCGCTCACAGAGTAGACCACGCACGAGGTGGAGCCGGCACGTTTACGTTTCTATACTACAAACCTCTACATACCTCTGCCAACATTATTCAGTCATTTTCAGCGTTTGTAGTAACTGTATAGGCTTTCAAACTAAATTCATCTTTATGAAAAAATAGTCGGTACCTAAAATATTTTTTAAATTTTTTTTTAGCTTACGACAAACAAAAATAATTAAACTACAAACCTCTAGATACCTCTGCCAACGTTATTCAGTCATTTTCAGCGTTTGTAGTAACTGTATAGGCTTTCAAACTAAATTCATCTTTATAAAAAAATACTCGATACCTTAAATATTTTTTTTATTTTTTTCAGCTTACTACAAACGAAAATAATTAAACTACAAACCTCTACATACCTCTGCCAACGTTATTCAGTCATTTTCAGCGTTTGTAGTAACTGTATAGGCTTTCAAACTAAATTCATCTTTATGAAAAAATACTCGATTCCTAAAATATTTTTTTAATTTTTTTCAGCTTACTACAAACGAAAATAATTAAACTACAAACCTCTACATACCTCTACCAATGTTTTTTAGTCATTTTCAGCGTTTGTAGTAACAGTATAGGCTTTCAAACTAAATTCATCTTTATGAAAAAATACTCGATGCATAAAATATATTTTTATATTTTTTTCAGCTTACTACAAATAAAAATAAATAAACTACAAACCTCTACATACCTCTGCCAACGTTATTCAGTCATTTTCAGCGTTTGTAGTAACTGTATAGGCTTTCAAACTAAATTCATCTTTATGAAAAAATACTCGATACCTAAAATATTTTTTTAATTTTTTTCAGCTTACTACAAACGAAAATAATTAAACTACAAACCTCTACATACCTCTGCCAACGTTATTCAGTCATTTTCAGCGTTTGTAGTAACCGTATAGGCTTTCAAACTAAATTCATCTTTATGAAAAAATACTCGATACCTAAAATGTTTATTTTTTATTTTTTCAGCTTACTACAAACAAAAAGGGTGCTAATTAAACAGGCTTCTTTTTAATATCATTATTCGCCCCCAAAAATGTATGTTGCCTTCTAAATTACTAAGTCAGCCACAATTAACGAGCATCTAAATAATACTATGTTAGCCACTAGTTATCTTCTATGTAAACCACTCTAAATACAACTCAGCATGATGGTTATTTTTTAGCATCAAAATTTTTAACATACATTCTAACAGTAAATTTCTAAAATACTATTAAATGACATCAAAAAATATATTTATTTAGCTTCTAATTTTTTAACTCAGTACGTTTAAAATGTAACTTACGTGTAAAATTTTTAACATGCATTCTAACAGTAAATTTCTAAAATACTATTAAATGACATCAAAAAATATATTTATTTAGCTTCTAATTTTTTAACTCAGTACGTTTAAAATGTAACTCATCCCATATTAATTGATCGTAAAAAAATTGCAAAAACATTTCATCAAATAGTATATTGGCCACTAATATTACCAGAAGCTATTGAGGAGAGACAAAATAAAAGACTATATTTTTTGGTTTTAATATAGAATAGGTGCAAGTTGGATTAGTATTTATGCGACAGAGTCGACGGAGCCCCGCTGCGCGGGGCTCCTATTTCTGTATGCAGGGTTTAAAGTAACCTAACACGAAGGAGATGACGGGAGCTGAGTTCGCTCGCTTTGCTCGCTCACTTCAGCTCCCGTCATCTCCTTCGAACCTAACCTGTCCGTGTCGGGGTGCCCTAAGCTCCCGAGCTCGCTACGCTCGCTCTTGGACTTATTCATTGACCGTCATTTATTATTTTAAATATAATCAACTCGTCGAATCGAGATGTGATCAACTCAACTCGTCGTCACATGAATCGAATGGCGCTCTCTGATTGGTGCAAATGGCCGGTCGCTGTCGTCTCGCGTACTCGCGCCAAATCATGCAGTGGCTATTTTCACGATAAAAGAATATGATGTATTGTTTTACATGCTAAGTTATAATAAATTATGCTTTCTTTCTTTCTTCGATAGAAGCTTGAATTATATTTTTTTGAGGATATTGCGTTGAAGCTGTAAAACGTAAAATGGTGACAAGATATAAAATCCGTGGCCGAGTTAGTAAATTACGTGGCAATGTATAAATAAGAAGGACAAGTCACAATAATTGATGATCTTTACTTGACGCTTTCTGTAGAATATTTAGTTGGCGTTGCAAAAAAGACGAATTAGTTTATTAGAGGCTATGTCATTTTCCCGTTGCTTAGTTATAAAATTAGAAGTTTAATCACGTGTCCAATAAATAATTTTGTGGCTAGACTTATTATTTCCCCTAATGAATTATATATATCAGACCAAACATCCAAAAATAAACAAATTAATCTTATAAACTGATACAGACTGACCTGCAAATGCAATACATTGACAATCTTTAAGATGATAGTGAAATGAAATATTAGCTGCTTAACATAAATAAAATTGGACAGGACCGATCAGTATGGCGAAGTTTGGGGGAGGTCTATGTCCCGCATTGGCCGTCTTTCGGCTGAAATGAGTAAGTAAGCACAGACATTCGTTATTATAACAATGTTTTCTTTTATAGTTACGAGTATAAGTACAAGTAAACAACTTCATAAAATATATTCTAATAAAGGGTGGTAATGCTGGTATCAAAGTTCAGCTGTATCACAAATAGAAAGAGAGAGAAAATAGTTTATAAGCACCAGGCAGCACATTCCATAAAAACATGCAATATCAAAACAAAATCTTTTACATTTAATAGGTTAAATATTAGCTTAAAAGCTTACGTGTAGGTTTTTGTAGGTACGTCTTTCCAATACTAAACTTAATGTATTTTGTTAAAATTGGTCCAGTAACCGTATCTAAAACTGACAGTAACATATCAAGGCTACCATAGACGCTGTAAGCACTTGACTTAGAAAATGGACAGAAGAAGCACCTGGTACCGCTGTTGTTGCGGCTTCAGTAGTAGGGTTTTCAGTAGTCGTGGTATCATCAGTCGTAGGGCCAACAGTTGTAGAGTCTTCAGTTGCCAAACCTGGTGTCAGGTCTCCTTCAGCGTCAGTCAACGGCGGGTCTTCAGTCTGAGCATCAGTTGCGAACCGTCTTCCCCAAATAGCGAACGATAACAGCTCCGCAGAACTATTCTTCAAAGTCATAGTGTATATGGTGTTGGTGCCATATTTAGAAGTGGTATAGTCAAACTCGTTGGCTTCTAAAGGCATGATGGAGACCTTGGAAGAGACTGGGTATGAGATGGCGTTGTTAGTGTCCACGTCAGCGACGATGGCAGGAGTTGGCATAATGGCTGTGATTGCCAGCTCCTCGAAAATGGCAGTTGTGTCTGGGATGTAGGTGGAGAACCTGTAATAACAAATAGAAAAGTATGTGATATTGCGATTTGTCACTAGTTGCAATTTGAATACCTAAGGGTAATCATCATCGGAGGGAGGACCCATGCTGGACATAGGCTTCCCCCAGCTGTCATCGTTCAATATTGTGGTAGGCCAAAGCCTTTTATTTAATGCTGTCTTTAAATGTATTCTTAATTGCTCGCAGGTCTTGCTTTCATCCGTGCGTTATTTTAGTGACCGTTGTTGGGTCAGAAAAATACTTTAGTTTTGATATGTTACCTAAGGCCGCAAGTCTCTCGAGTGTCTCCAGTGCAGGCATAGATACCACAAATCCTCGTGCCTCCTGTGGCCACGCCGGTGAACGACCTTACGCCACTGAAGACGGCAGCTCTATATCTGTAATGCTGCAATCAAATATAAAGATAAATAAAATACATATGTATTTAGTTTTGAAATACACATATATTTGTTTTAGTAAGGAGAAACTCAAGCTAATGAGTTATCACAAACTCGAAGACGACTACAGATGAAGATAGGGTCTAAACAGAGATTAGCCACTGGAACGCAGGAGATGTTATAGTGCTCAAGTGTATCCAAACACAGTTGCAGTACCTGTTCCTTTACTCTCATTGTTTGATGGGCCGGCAAGCTAACACACGACCGGAGAGAGATCTGGTGCAGGCTCAACGGATTTACGGCGTTTACGTGCTTTCCGAGACACGGGGGTGCCCCACAACCAACTTTCGAAGTCCAAGCTGCTGCTGAGAAAATCCTTATGGAAAATCCCAATTCATTCCACTATGCCCGGCCTAGGTATCGAAATCAGAACCCCACGCTCAATAGTCACGCCTGCGACCGTGAGACCAACGGAGCAATCGGGCAGGACCCAAAAATATTGTTAGTGATGAGGCTGTGATGACCTCATTGCCCGGAGTTAGCTGATCACTGACAGTCACTGACGGTTACTTTAAATGTCTATGCCTTCTGATTATTTAATAATGCTTGAGAAACAAAGTATATGACGAATTCAAGAATCAACATTCTTACAAGACTTTAGGTTTTGCTTCATTTAATCGAGTTCGTCATCAAAAAGATACAAAAAAAGTTAATTTAAAAAATTAAAAATCCCGACTCCTTAACAAGCGAACCAAAATGGCGTAAACAACACATGGTTTTGGTCAGCCAGCTCGCGAATATGTATCCTCCGACTGCACAGCATGATTTGCTTCTTCTTTACGTCATTTTAGCTCATTACAAGTAACGTCCTCCCACACGACTCCACTTGAATTATAGTTTGTTATTTATTGACATGGTGACAAAGTAGTTTGAAGGTATTGCCACCTTACTTGGAATATGGGCGTAAAATAATAGTTCTCAATGAGTTCTATGGCTAAACATTGTATTTAACTTGGAGCTTAAGAGCTAAGTGATGATTTTGATGTTTCGAGTATTAAGTAGGTAATATTTTGAGTTTTGCCGGTAAAACTAAGTTCCGAAAGCTCACGACTCCGTAATGCATGAGCAAAATAACTAACCCATGTTCTGATGATATTGATTTTAACAAACAAATTATTTTAACTCTAATTGATGCAGGATCAAATTAAATCAAACAGCGAAATTCCTCAACCTTAAAGGATATCAACATCTAAGGACGGTAAAACAAAAAAACCCGGCACTGTTATTGGTTAGAATTATAGTTACCGAGTTTCACTAATTCATTAAATGTGACGCTTTATACTGAATTATGAATACAAGCGAGGAGAACGGTGAAGTAACACATTCAGAGGAAACCAGCACGTTGCCGGGAATTTAGGACATCCTAGTTAATTACTTTAATAATAAATAATAAAAATTTGATTTAAATTTTATTCATTCTACGTTGACGTGGTGGGGCTTGCGCGCTTCAATGATCCCTAGGTCTGTGCCGGTAGATTTGACATTGCCGCAACATGCCTAAGGTTACGGGCCAGACTAAGAGAGATACAAGCAAGCAAGCAAGCAGCAAGCAGGGCAGCTTTGTGGCGAGCTGGTGGGCAGTGGCGACCCCACGGACCTGATCTCCAGGGAGAAGTTTTGTCCCTCATCTCCGGCTTGCCTTTATTGGCCGGTCGGAGTGAACACTGACAAGGAACAGAGCTCCCACCTCTCTCTTGCCTTAATTGGCTGGCTTGAGTGGGGATTCGCAACCCCTCGCACGCCTTTCAAAGGACCGGGACCCCTGGGTCCCGAGATTTTCAAAGTCAAATAATAAAAAAAAATATTTTGGCTATCAACAGGCAATGGACACGCGTGGAGGTTATTTTTTAATTTTTTTATTTGTGATGGGTTTGCTCTTGACTCTAGTCTAGGTCAGAGGTGACCGAGACAGAGTCGACGATGGAGTGAGCTTACCCAGAAGAAGCCTGTTCACTCTAACTTTGAAGAGATTCGGGTTGAAGGCGTTCGGAAACACAGACGCAGGTAGTGAGTTCCATTCATTCGCTGTGCGCAATATGAAGGATGTTTGGAAGCGCTTGGTGCGAATTGGTGGAATGGCAACAAGGTAAGGATGGTAACTTGCAGTGCGTCTAGATGTCCGATGGTAGAAGGGGGCTGGTGGGATGAGGTCGTGGAGTTCTTGACCTCACCGAAGTACAGTCTGTAGAAGACCGACAAGCAGGTAACCTTTTGCGGCGATGAGCCAAGCTGTGAAGCTTGGCATCCGCCAGTTCAACGTCGCCAATGAGCCTCTTGGCTCTGCGTTCCACCAAGTCAAGCGTGGCTAGCTGTTTTTTTTTTTTTTTTTTATCTATTATAGGCTCGCGCTTGACCACTATCTCACCTGATGGTAAGCGAAGATGTGGTCTACGATGGAGCACGCTTGCCTAGTAGTAACCTATTCACTCATGAATTAAAGACCCCTAGATTGTAGCTGATACTTAGCTGAGCCATCCCGAGGATTACAAAGAGACGGGGGCTCCAGCAGAGGGAATGTTCTAGGATGATTATCCTGTACTATGCTTACGTATGAGGACGAGACACATAAGAGTGACGGATAAGTGGACGAAATAAACAAGAAAAGCTACGACAACAATAAACATTTAATAATTAATAAAATGTACATTCTTAAGATACGTGGTCTTAACAACTAGGACAGCCATATAGGCCGTACTGATATACCTATTTGACTTTTCTGAAAAGTAATGGAAACACAGATTGTTAACGGAACGATGGAGCCTGGATCTCACAACACAGGTAATCCTAGTGTAATCCATTTGCATGCAATCTTATCAAAATAAATTTATTCTTATTCTTACAAATGTGTATCAACCTCAAAATACTCGTAGCCAGAAATCAAATTCTGTTTGTCAAAATAATGTAAACCAGTTTTAATCTTATTATTACATCAATTTTATTAAAGAATAAGTGCATTACTACGTATAAGCAATAGACACCTATACAATATAAAAATTACAACATGCCAAGTTTTCAGTTCAATATTCATTACAATGTCTCATTTTATCAAATAAATTCAGTCTTCCAAGTGTATTCAGCATCACATTTACGCATTATGCTTACAAACTGATCATACAATTACTCGTATATTATACGTAATGGCACAAATTTCATAAATGCAGCCTTCTTAATCCGAACTGAATATCTCATCGAGTAGAGTGTTGAAATTCTGTACATCTTCTGCAGATGCTTCTTTATTGTGATCAACGTCTCTACTGAAGATTCTACCCCAGATGCCAAATGCCACTAGTTCATTTTGGGGAACATTGATCTTAAAGTTAAGTCGCTCCCGATTGTTTCTGCTCAGAATTTCCTTCTGGAGCACAGAGAATGTGTTCTGTTCCCTTGGCTCGCACTTAGATTGGTCCTTCAACTTCATGGTGTAAGTGAAGTTCTTAGGAGTAAGCGGGAACTTGCTGTATCTGAAACTCACTGGGAAGTACTCGATGTTCTCGCAATCAAGCGTCTCGTTGTACGTATTTCTGTACGTTTGCATTTCTATTTCCAGTTTTTCTACTGTCGTTGTTTCAGTTTTATTGAACCTGAAAGTTTTGAAATATAAATTAAGCATTCCAGCCGTGATTTAATGTTTCAAAGCTTTAGATGAATTATCAGGCAAAGTCAATACCATATTTCAATGATGGGCAGTTATGGTAAATCTGATTGCCTAGCGACCAGAATCCGAACGAAATACCCACAATGTTACGAATCTTATAGCTAATGAAATCATTTGATAAGAGAGTTGGAATAATAAAACTGAAACCGTATTCTGAATTCATGAGGACAATAATATGGTACCTGTAGGGGCAGGTGGTGACGTCATCGGTCTTGCAGGCGACGAGTAGACAGGCAGCAACGCCAAGTTCACGGCGGGCGTATGTGTGGGTACCATCTTCTATAAACGCGCGATACCGCACCGACTGCCAACATGTCAAGGTAGCCGAATTACATAATGAAGTAGTTAAATTACTTATTGTTTTAGTAATATTAAGATAAGTTCTTCAGTGGCGATGGAAGAGCTGACTAGATGAACAAAAAGGAAGAAGAAGATTATCAGGAGGATGATTATTTCTGGTGACACTGGTGGCAGTGTCATAAGAACTCTGTTATCCATACGGTCGCCAAGCGGGACGCTGATAATGACCAACTACTCATTGCAGTTGCACATGCACTATATGTTAGAAACGTTTAACCCAGAAACTCCTAAGATGACGGTAAAGAAGAATAAAAGCGGCAGTCTGAAGAGTATTTTATTAATAAACACCTAATGAATATATATGGTTAAAGAAAACCCAATATAAAACCAAAGGTAACTTACCTCCATCATATAGTACACTACATACATTATTAAAACCAAGCAAGCACTAAATGGCACTCACATAGATTATAATTGAATAAATAACGCGTGCAACCTAATTCGTGCATACTATTTTATTTTGATTTATTTGCGGTGCTTAGTGTTAGAAGCATTTATACAATTTTAGTAATAATTTTGTTATATTTGCATAAAATAAACCAAAATATAAAAGTGTTAGATTCCCGATATACAAAATAATTATTTCTCACCACTTTAAATTAGTAACACAGCTATAAAAAAACATTCAAATAAAAAAACCGTATTTTAGAACGTGTAAAAACCAATTTAAAAAATCCATGCAACATAGACAGCACAATAGAGACAAAAGCAAGTCTCCATAGTCAACTTACCGTGGTGCTGCCTTCTCTCTCGGCAAGCGTGACCTTGAAGGTGCAGGTGGTATCCCTGTGCTCCAGCGTGAACTCCTGGGAGCCTGGCTCCAACAGCCTGGTGATATGCGACGGGAGTGACAGGTCTGTAATCAGGCGCAGACTATCATGGTCTGCTGGGTTGTCGTAGATTGGACCTGGGTATGCTTCTGTTACCTGTGTAGTAAGAAAGTTATTGAATGATGGGATGATAAATCAAATAACGGAAAAAACCGAGAGTAATTGAAGGGAGATTTAGACATACACCGTCAGAAATGGTTGGCGTTGGAGGAGTGTTAAAATCCTCACTTTACAAGTAAAAAGTGAAAGGGGACACATAAGGTAAGTCGGAAAAGAAGGAGGATTTCAAGAATGAGAAGTTACAAGCTCATAAAATCAAAAAAATACTTACTTGTCCAGGTACTTTAGGCACTTTAGCTACAAGTACTTTAGTGGTCGGTGATCCTGGCATGATGCTGATCAGAGCACCAGCTTTGCCTGAATATATACCGGAACCTGAAAAGTAGAAATTAATAATATGTTATACAGACGCAAACGATTTCCACCTCTGATGATTGAAGATTACGAAATTTTGAGTCGAAAGACAGAAAAAAAGTTTTTTTTTACATGTGCCAAATTGAATACATCAATTAGCCACACGTTGAAAAACATTTTACAGTAATTAAGGCTCTTATAAATAAAAATCTAGTGACCCCGTCGGTTTCGGTTTCGGCTAGAAATTGGCCGAAACCTTCGGCTGCACCGAAACTCAGTGTTCGTGAATTGTCGTACGTCGATCGGATAACTTCGTGGCTAACTCGTGGTCGCTCAAAACTCTCAGAGAACTACTTAGTAACTGTCGATTCCAAGTTAGCCTCCTGGATGATAAGAATAGGTGGCGAGTTCAAAAGAATGGGCTGCCTCAAGGTAGTGTACCTACTGGCTCCATTTTTAGCTGCGCCACAGTTTATACTTCTGTAGCTATCATCGTTCCATTGTACTTTTTGTAATTCCTAAATGGTTCCAAATAAATGTTTATTTATTTATTATTTATTACTGTTCAACATTTACACCAATGACCAATTGGCAACCCTAACACAGCCCGCTTCCTGTATGTAGACGACCTAGAATTAACCTGCTAAGCCACTGATTCTGAGGAGATTAAGGTCAAGCATTCCACCGCCGTTTCCGAAGTCAGTCGTTATTATACTGAGAACGATCTTAAACCTAATCCTTCAAAAAAGCACTCGTGCGCCTTTCATCTTCGTAACAGACAAGCGGGCCAAACACTCAACATTTCGTGGCAGGGGGTGCCAATCATCCACAGCGCCCATCCAAAACATCTGGGTATTAAATTGGATAGGTCCCTAGTGTCAAAATAGAGGGGCACACTAGGAACAACCTTCTGCGCCGCCTTATATCCACCAGATGGGAGGCGACTCCCCAAGTCTTGTATTCCCAGAAATTAGAAGGACTATGGCGAGTCGCATAGAAAGACCGAAACTTGAAAGCTACCACTGAGACTTAAAAGACGAAAAAGTTGCCTAGCATGCCTGGGCCCATCCCATGGTAATACCATCTAGGAGAGATGCGATCTTTGGCATGAGAAGCTCATGCCTCCTGACCATTTCATCGGGCCATCGGAAAGCCTTCCGCCTGGGCACGCGTTTCCATAGCTGACCTGGAAAACTCTAAACAGACTCCGCAATCAGATCGGCCGCAGAAAAGACAACCTCCATAGGTTCTCGAATGGTACCGATGTCCAGTGTCTGTGCGGCGTCTCTCCGAAGACCATGTCCCACAATTTGTCCTGTAATGCATGCCCTGCAACCTGTACATGTGAGGACCTTATGGCTGCGTTGGCGAGGGGTGTTGCCGTGGCTGAATACTGGCCCAAACATAACGTTTACCATCTGATTAGCAGATTCAAAATGATTCTCTTATATTATTGATTTTTCTCTTGTATTATTTTTTATATGAAGCCGGGTAGTTCAACAGTGGTCAGGCAGGGGCCAGTAGTCCTCCTATAGTTTTAGCCATTTATTTTTTATTATTTTTGCAAATCAGTCGCTTTTTAGGGTTCCGAAGTCAACAAGGAACCCTTATAGTTTCGCTCTGTCCGTCTGTCCGTCCGCAGCGTAGCTCAGAGAATCTAAGTAGTAGAAAGCTATAATTTGGCATGTATATACATATTAATAATTCCGACAAAGTGGTAACATAAAATTACGAAAAATATTTTTTTTTCGGGTACCTCCCATAGACGTAAAGTGGGGATGTATTTTTTTTTTCTCATCTATCCCACGGTGTGGGGTATCGTTGGATAGGCCATTCAAAAATATTATGGGTTTGTTAAAACCATTTTTCGATTCAGAGATTCATTTGCGTAAAATTAAGCTTTATGTTGCAAATTTATGTTAGAGTCAAGTGTCCCCCCCCCCTGCCAGTGAAATGGTTGCTCTTGGCTATGTGAAAAAATTCACGGCAGTAGTAAATATAACGAAATTAAAAGGAAAATTATCACGGATAACAAGGCTTTACAAGTTTACGAGTAATAGTCGACCAACTTATAAAATGTACTTGAAACAGTAATTTTGTTTTACAAATGCCTTAGGAATTTTACTAAAATAAAGTTGATAGCTGTGTAAAACAGAGTAAATATAATGCTTACGATCCATGTAAAAATATACAAAACTGAAATCATAACAGGCTTCACAAGTTTACGAGTAATGGTCGACCAACTTATAAAATATATTTGGCACAGTAAAATTTTTGTAGAAATGCCATTGAAAAATTACTTAAATAACGTTGTTAGCAGTGTAAAACAGATAGTAAACATATGCTTATGAACCATGTAAAATATACAAAAATAAAATCATAAAATCCTTAATAATAATGATTTCTAAATGAATAATGTTTAAGCTCGAATAACGCATTGGAGTGGCCGGAGTCGTTGGCAGTACCAGAACGTAATTACTTATTTTCTTTTGTCGATATCCTTCTATAAAGTCAATATTCGACCCGACTTCATCACTAATTGAGTAGCGTAAAACTTTCCAGAATGAAATAGTGAATACCGCAGATTAGAGGATTCACCTCTAATCTGCGGTATTAGAGGAGATTAGAGGTGAATACATACGATTTTTTTCAAATTCCGTAAGATAAATAAACAAGGAGCGTGCACGCAAGGATCCAGGAACGAACTATACTATTCCCCGTGGCTCTAACGCGCGCTCCTTTCGCAATTTGCACCCGCGGTGGTACTCAAATAGATAATATTTTTCTAACTTCAGTTGCGAAGTTGGATTTTATAACTCCTTCTTCAGTTACCATTTAGTCCTTATTTAGTTTAAGTCAAGAGTGAATAGATTACATCTAGGCAAGCGTGCTTCACCGTAGACCACATCATCGCTTACCATCAGGCGAGATAGTGGTCAAAATCGAGAATATAGATGAAAAAATCCTATGTGGGCCTGTTTTTAGACTTTGTGAGCCGATGAAACCGTTCTAATGTTCATGTAACAACAAGAAAACCCTCTTTTTAGTCCGCATTATTATGCAACTTCGGAACCCTATTACTGCGCGTGGCGCGACACGCACTTGGCTGGTTTTTTAAATTATTTATTAATAAGTTTGTACTTAAATGTTTACCTGCACTGCCAACTCTGACATTATTGGCTCCAGCTCCCAAGAAGTTGACGTCAAGGGAGTAAGCAAAACCCTCCTGGATCTGGACAGCTGAAAAATTATAGAAAGCAATTTTTAATAAACCAATCAACACACTATCGGAAAACGTCGCATTGCCACACTTTGGTAGTCATAAGGAAGACACAGAAATCAAAATTACAGATGTAGAAAGATTTCTTAGTATGAAGCATCAAAAAAGACAAATAACTTTGTGTGTCTATCATTCGTTGAGTAGGCTAATTGTTCAAGCTAGAAAAATCTCTAGATAATCTGCTAGACAGTGCAAATATTCCTCCAGGCTTTTAGGTACTCACCAGTCAAATAAGGCAATTCAGAGAACCACATGGTGGGGAATATGATATCTTTGACGTGGCTTTTCTGCACCACCTGCACAGCCGGCACTTGGAACATGAGGTCGAAGCAGATGAAGTGGCCGAACGTCACTCCGAAGTCTGTGGTGAACAAACCCAGGTCGGGTTGCAAGGCTGGCGTGTGGGCGGCCTCGCCGAATAAGTTGATCTTGCGGTATCTGAAAAGTGCGAAGGAAAAGGGTTGGTATTATTTTAAAACTCATTAAGCAATCGTAGTAAAACGTTAAAAAATTGGATAAATGATTTAGTCGAAGATAGATCTCGTGTGCTTATTAATCTTGTAAATTATACAAGGCAACAACTGCTAGGTTGAAATTAGTTAAATTATGAATGAATTTCAAATTAATTTAATCAGTCCAATATTCACAGTAAATGCTTGGAAGAGTCAGGCCAAACAAGTCAAATCTAACGAGCTTACAGTGGTACAAAATGACATAATGATGTAAGAAACAATTTAATCCTGCTGTCCGACGACCACATTAAAATCATAAAACTTTGCCGCAAGCCGTTTCGTAGGCATTACTGGTAATGGTTTCAAAACATTTCTGTATAGTACTGGCTGTCTGGTCTAGCTCTCACCTGTCAATAACCGCTCCACTCCTGTCGAATACGACGTTGGTGTTGAAAATGTAATCCTTCTCCTCGGGGCAGTTCTCTCCGCCAGTAGTCGCCGTGTCCGGATTAGTGCAGTCAACCCGCTCACGACCATTGATCACCACGTAGATGTCGTTATCCCGCGCCGCTTTTGATATGGTTACCATGAACTGGAATAATGTATTGAAATTTTAGAAATTGCAGACTCTTGCGTGCTCACTTTTTAGGCAAACTGATTCGACAAACGTAAAAGTGAGGTCCAATATGGACTCAATCCTTGGTTACTTGCTAGGCTGGCTATGTATCATTGAGCTCGATCATTTCATCAACATCATCCTCCTATATAAGGTGGAAAATCCCGTATACTCCATTGAAAATGAAGGATATTCCGACCAGACTGGGGCTATGTCTATAGTGGGTAACTACACGATCGTTATTGACGTGCTGGTTGTTGTATAGTTCAATGCGCGCATTGAACTTTGATTGCATGATGTAGGATTTGTTTAAAGTCAGTTCTTTTTGTGATTAGTATGTAGCGGTATAGGCTCATATCCCAATCAATCATTGAAACTTTCAAGATAGCCCAGCAGTTAAATATAAATTCCAGGGTAAAACACATAATATTGCTTCATACAAACCTCATCAAATAACAAGGGGTAGAGAGCAGGAATTGGATACTGCCGCAGAGCACCATTGATCGGTACTGTGAAGAAAGTCGAGCCATTTGTGAGGGTCAACTCAGGGAAGACCACGATGTCAGCGCCCTGGAAAAATCGTTTGATTATTTAGTTCATTATCCTTATGTCATCTTATCCTAAGCATGAGTAAAGTCGACCGCTCTTAAGGAAAAAAAATGTTCCTTTGGTACTTGGTATAAATATATTGAATTTCTTTGCGTCCTTCGACTTCAGAATTACTACTGGTTTATATATTAATACAGCAACAAACCTGATCTTTGGCTTCCTTTGCAAGATTCGCATAGTTAACAAGGTTCGTCGCTATATTTCCGGTTACTTGGTACTCCACTACAGCTGCTACGTAGTGGTCATCTTGAGGTGTGGAGTTCTGAGAAGCAAATAAAATTTATTTAAGTATGTAAAATTGCAAACTAATGAACAATTTTGTTGGTTACTTAGTAGGGAGGGGGGGTAATCTCTGGACGTATTTATCTGATTCTGAAAATTCTTTCACTGGGCGAAAACTACACAATTGCTGAGGATATTTTTGATAACGGAAAAAATGCGTGGTTCAGGCCACGATGATACAAAAATATTAGGCAGCGTAGGTACTGAATAAAATATAGAAGTAAAGTAAGTTATTTCAGTTGCTGATAAATAACTCTGTTTATATTGTTATGTTTGAATTGAGATTATGGCTTAACATAATATTGTTATGGGTCAAACTTCATACGATATCGACTGTGTAACATTTGTACACATAAAGTAGACAATAATACAATAATCTACATAAACCTGAATAAAATTTATTTTCTTGAAATTGTCCTGAAGGCAACAATAATATTATTGTTGATTCTCATGCAATTGAAACTCGGCCAGCTGATGTATATGGGTTAGAGAGTGACCCATTCGGACCAAATACAAAATAAAGTAAGTAAGTACCTAACAGCCATAATTCATTTAACACAGCGACCGATAAACAACCACAATACTACAGAACACCGAATGGACACTTTTAATGAGAAATGTAAGATGCCCAACCAAAACAAAGGCAAACAAGCATGTTTATTTATTGTCGATTATTCACTTTACCTCATAGGAACTGAACACTAGACAAAGGAATATAAGAACACTGACAATTGACATTATTTAGTGGCGAAAACACCGGCTGACGAAATTGTTTTCGTAATAAATAAACAAATGATGTTCGCGAGACATTCGTCGTGTGAAGAGTCTCGCTTGCTACTGCAGTGTTGAATGTATGTATCTGTCTGTATGTTCGTGTAGTTCAAGCATGCTCAGTTCTGAGTGCCTGGCCTAGAAAATTATGCTAAAGGTCATCTTTGTTTATGAGCCGGCGGCACTAAAGGTCGTTTACATTTTTACCGGTCTTCGATTTTGTTGATTACTTCCGTGGAAATTTGGTATACTTAACATATGTTAAGTATGCGTGCATAAAAATAGGGCACGTTTAGGTACAATAAAATATGTCAAAAATTTTAAACAGCTGCTTATTTGCATGAACTAGGTTGAACATGTGCTTCAAGCTAGGAAAGGTATGTAATGGTTCACATTTTTCGTTCAAATTGGTCAGCCTTAACATCTGTTTTATTTGTTTAAAATTGGTCAGTCTCACAGTTCAGAGCAAATACATATGTTTGGACTAAGTATTCAAAAGTTTTATATTTATTAGACATTTTCCCCGTGGCGCACCAGACAGGACCGTTTTCGTGATAAAAATAAATAGCATATGTTACTCAAGAACAATGTAGCTTTTTTCTGGTGAAAGAATTTTCAAAATCGGTTTAGTAGTTTTTGAGTTTATCCATTACAAACAAATCTTTCCTCTTTATAGTAATAGTCTGGATTATAACAAATTTCTCATATTTGCACCTAAGTGCTTTTCTAGCCTGTCTATTATGTAGTCCGAATATAATACAGACACTACATTCATTTTAGCTTTAGACATTAAAAATAGCCAAACAATGCTTTACAATAAAGATCGCGCAAAACAAACTGTGTCTTTATTTTAAATTGGCTCGTCTCCATAACCATTGCAATCGATAGTTCGTAAACACCGGAACGAACCGTCAAAAATATATCCATCCTTTTCAATTTCCACTTAATTGGAAAGGGACAGAATTATAAAAAAAATTACAACATTTTTACATTTCTTTGAGTGCAGTGAATAGAAGATGATGCACTAGGATAACATGAAAACACTCGTATTTTTTTTGAGAATGCATTCTCTCTTGGACTATGCCACTGAGTGTGAAAGAGACAGAGCATTAGTGTTGATTCAACGGCTACTACTCAAAGGGTCGTTAACCCCACATGGGCTGGTCAGCTGATAGTCTATTGACACTAATGCAAACTGTAGGTATTATACTTACGTCATTAAGCTATAGATTTTGCAAACAGTTGTAATAATCGCACTACTTACGCATGCTAACTTCCGTAAAAACTGAAAAGTGATTCTAAAATACAGGATTTTTTATTGACGATCATACTATTCCAATCAGTCAAAAAAAAATAGCAATATGCCTTAAAAGTAAAGTCTGACGTCTGGAGATTTCTCAAGTCTGTCGGTATCGGCAAAGCTCCCACTAGTGCCTGTAAAGATGTTGACTTGTCGGCTCTTAATAGGCATTTTTCACTTCCACCTGTCTCTCTGGATCCTAGTGTGAAGACATCCACTTTGACTGAACTCTCTGAATTGCCGTTGCCGATTTGCCCACCATTTAATTTAAATTCTGTCTCGGATGACGATGTCAAAAAATCTCTTCTTGCTATTTCCTCTTCTGCTGTTGGCAATGATAGTCTGTGTTCGAGAATGATAATACCTATTCGCCCACAACTCCTTCCTATTGTCAATTATTCTTTATTCTCTGTCACATTTCCTTCAGCCTGGAAACAGGCACACATAATACCACTTCCCAAAATAACTAATCCCTCTTCTCTATCTCACTTCAGGCCCATTTCCATTCTACCATTCCTCTCTAAAGTTCTCGAGCACATCGTTCATGGTCAAATTTCTAGATTCCTTTCGTCTCATT